>OZ037871.1:58294-1480794 GCA_964035575.1 Rhynchopus sp. YZ270_cl-10 | reverse complement strand
AGATTTGGAATTTACATACAATGGGCTTGACACCAGGGGGATTACACACATGTATCTAATGGGAGGGGTTGGGGGTAAAAAGGAAACAGGGAACTAAACAGGTGTTGCTACACACAAAAGTTGGGGTGGGGGAAAATAACAGAGAAGGGAAGGGCAACAGTGCCCACATAAACCACAATCACAACCAATCGCGAGGCCCTTCTATTTGAAGGTCGCCTCCATCATCAGCACCAGGACCGCCCTAAGCGCCCCGTACTGACTCGTCTGCCGTCCTCCGACGCGCCCCAGCTCCTCCCGCTGATCCCACCACGCGTCCAGCGCCTCGTACGCCACCTCCGGTGCCAAGGGAGTCATTCCCTCTCGCCTGGTCCCTCCCCTGGGGAAGAAGCAGTCCGCCCACTCTTCGACATTTCTCGGCACCCTGTCCCCTTCCTTCTGTTTTTTTTTTTTTTTTTTTTTTTTTTTTTTTTTTTTTTTTTTTTTTTGATTTTTGGCCGAATGCCACATGTCATTTTTTTTTTTTTTTTTTATCTACATCCAGTGACAGAGGGGGTACTTACTAGTCAAGCGAGTATGTAAACAGCTAGATGTCCAGACAAGGGCACTTTACTATTGTACTGGCAAGACAGTGCCTGAAAACACAGTTAGTGGCACTAAAATAGAAAGCATGTGGGACAACTACAACCAACACTTCCCTGCAAATAAGCAAAAGGGTCGTATGTGAGTGCAATTTTTCCCAAAAGGAAAAGGGGAGGGGATGGGACGGGAGGGTTGCTCTGTCTACCGGTGTAGTTTTATTTTGCTTTGTCTTGGGGAGGGGAGGGGAGGAGAAGGAGGGGATTGAGTGAGCCGTTTCCTCTGTAACACACAAACAAATAAAAAGGAAGTTCCATAATCTTTTTAGTAGTTTTCTTTTTGGTGAAAATTTTTGAGAACTTCAGTAAGTGTGACCTGACCCGACTGACTGACACCCAAAGGGGAAAACAACAATAACGCACAACAAAATCAACAACAACAATGGTGGGTCTCGTGCTTACCTGTGGTGGTTTTGAAAAATGAAAAATTGAAATTGACCTTCACAAGGTAAAAATGAAAAACTAAAGGAGTGAAAAAAGGAACTCAAAGGACAAGAGTTCTGTACAAACTCTACTCTACTGCACAATCTATAAAAGTGGCCCATTTTTTGAGCTAAGGAGCTAAGGAGCTAAGGAGCTAAGGAGCTAAGGAGCTAAGGAGCTAAGGAGCTTTTTTTTTTTTTTTTTTTTTTTTTTTTTTTTTTTTTTTTTTGGTGTTGTTCAACTTAGCCCTAGGCTCGCTTTTTTTATCTACATCCAGTGACAGAGGGGGTACTTACTAGTCAAGCGAGTATGTAAACAGCTAGATGTCCAGACAAGGGCACTTTACTATTGTACTGGCAAGACAGTGCCTGAAAACACAGTTAGGGGCACTAAAATAGAAAACATGTGGGACAATTACAACCAACACTTCCCTGCAAATAAGCAAAAGGGTCGTATGTGAGTGCAATTTTTCCCAAAAGGAAAAGGGGAGGGGATGGGACGGGAGGGTTGCTCTGTCTACCGGTGTAGTTTTATTTTGCTTTGTCTTGGGGAGGGGAGGGGAGGAGAAGGAGAAGGAGGGGATTGAGTGAGCCGTTTCCTCTGTAACACACAAACAAATAAAAAGGAAGTTCCATAATCTTTTTAGTAGTTTTCTTTTTGGTGAAAATTTTTGAGAACTTCAGTAAGTGTGACCTGACCCGACTGACTGACACCCAAAGGGTAAAACAACAATAACGCACAACAAAATCAACAACAACAATGGTGGGTCTCGTGCTTACCTGTGGTGGTTTTGAAAAATGAAAAATTGAAATTGACCTTCACAAGGTAAAAATGAAAAACTAAAGGAGTGAAAAAAGGAACTCAAAGGACAAGAGTTCTGTACAAACTCTACTCTACTGCACAATCTATAAAAGTGGCCCATTTTTTGAGCTAAGGAGCTAAGGAGCTAAGGAGCTAAGGAGCTAAGGAGCTAAGGAGCTAAGGAGCTAAGGAGCTAAGGAGCTAAGGAGCTAAGGAGCTAAGGAGCTAAGGAGCTAAGGAGCTAAGGAGCTAAGGAGCTAAGGAGCTAAGGAGCTAAGGAGCTAAGGAGCTAAGGAGCTAAGGAGCTAAGGAGCTAAGGAGCTAAGGAGCTAAGGAGCTAAGGAGCTAAGGAGCTAAGGAGCTAAGGAGCTAAGGAGCTAAGGAGCTAAGGAGCTAAGGAGCTAAGGAGCTAAGGAGCTAAGGAGCTAAGGAGCTGGTTTTGCGAAATGGGTGGTGTGTTACTTCACTTTATGTCACACGAATCCACTGAAAAAGGCTTGGGTGAAGTGCTGTGACACCTATGGTGTCCGTAGAGTTGAGAACTCCAACTTCACTGGGATAAAACAGGGATGTAGTTCATCACTGTATCCCAGGCGAGTTAATGTACCTGAACTAAGGCAATGCTGTGTGAGTTAGCTTTTTTTACATATTACAGTTGGACAAGTAATATTGGCGACCAAAAAAGTCGCCAATTGCAAGAAAACCTCCAAAATCCGCCAATATTTTTTGGTCGCCAAGTTATTTGGTGGGAAAGCGGTTCTTATTGATACAATAGTCACAAGTACAAAAAAGGTGCCCCTTCAGTGCACCAGGTGCAGCGTATCTTTCAAGAAAGTCGAACATTAGCTCCGCCACGCATTCACGCACGCCACCCAAGAATACACATGGTGAGTCGAAGGGAGGCACAAAAACTTTACCAAAAATTGCGAAAAAAGCTACTTCCCAACCAATGTTACTAAGAACCACTGTCCTACCAAGTAATATTGGCGACCAAAAAAGTCGCCAATTACAAGAAAACCCCCAAAATCCGCCAATATTATTTGGTCGCCAAGTTATTTGGTCGCCAATTTTTTTGGTCGCCAAGTTTCTTGTCCAACTGTATGTGGAGCGATAAATATAAACGAGGTGTGGAGCCAACAATAAGAGCTTAAGGGGCTGGACAAAAAAGAGGGGTAAAAATAACCTTTCGCCAAGTGTGTACACAATCAAGCGATCCCTTTTGGATGATGTGGTGGAGTTCCTTTCAGGAAAAGTGGTTAAAATCTACCGCAACGTAGTAGTCACATTTTTTTGAGACAAAAGCTGGGATACTGGAAAGCATGCTTTTGTGAAACATAGGGCAACGACATGAACGAAGTTCATGGACTGCGAAACGTATTCCTCTTGAAAATATTTAGGACGGAAGGTTTCAGCTTAGCGGCAGCATTTGACAATGAAAAAGTCCACCGCGAAGAAATAGCTGAAATAGAAAAATTCGCGTGCACCTGTGTTTTGTTGTTTTTAGTTGCTGATGTCTATCACATACATGTTGCTTGGCCGAAGTGCCTATCCCCCTTACCTCACTCGAATTGGATCGCACAAATCTCATCAACATTCGCAGGTGAGCCCGATCAGGTTCTGCCCACTTTTTCCCCTCTGAATAACCATAGTAAGATGTCCTCGGGATAACTTCCTCTGTGAAGCGTAGTGGGAACGACGTAGAAGAGGTCATGAAGTCTGCAGGGCCTGACCAAGACGTGGCGATTGTGGGCAGCCCTGTCGACATGGCCTGAACGATGGGAAGCCCCCAACCCTCGCCTCTTGTCGGCATCACAAACGCATCACAGGCGGAGTACATCTGAGGCACGAGATGTTCATCAAGTTTGGTGGAAGATGGAGACGTGAGGGAGTTGACTGCGACGTAGATCTGAGATGACCCGCAAAGCGGCACTTGTGATGTTTTGGCGTGTCGCAAGTGGCCCCAGGTGTGGTATCGTGTGGATATAGAGCGACACGTTCTCCTTGTCCGAAAAACTCGACATGAAGGTCTCAAGCAGAACATCCCACCCCTTCCTGTCCTCCCACTTGAACATAGAGAAGAATTTGAAGTTGTCTGGTGCATCATCTGCACCGAACGTGATGATGTGTTCCTTAGGGATAGGGGGGTCAAACAACACAGTACTCGCCTGGAGTTTGAAAAACCGTGCAATATCTACGGCCTCCGGAAAAACATGCACACCCCTTTTGAAAGAGCTGTTCTTCAGCATAGTTGCGACAAACTGGGAGGGCACCCATGCTTCGTGAATGTATTTATTCAGCACACCCAGAAACCCGGGGGGTGCCACCGTGAACTCGTACATTACCCTTGCGATCATAAAAAAACGATCGAAATCCCCTTCAGATTCATTAAAACCAGCGTGCTTCCAGATCGCCTCAAAGTCCGTTGGAACTCCGTGCGTCACCAAGAGAACCTTCCGACTTGCCTTTTTCTTACTGTAGTTGACGAGCTCTTGACCTGCAACATAAATGCTGCTGAAGAGGTGCTCCACATGGGGTGGGAAAGCGTCGCACATGCAGTCGCTTAAAGGCGTGACAATTCTTACAGGTACGCCCAATTCAAGCAGACCAGTCATGATGTCAATCGCTTCGTTCACAAAACCGCAGCATTTGCAACACGGCAGCGCCCACGCAACGGTGATGCCCTCCCAGTCCTGCGATGCTGCACCACGACGAGGATAGGACAACCCCACTAGGGGCTCATTCGAGTCATGCGCTTTGATCGTACTGCTCCGTGGCAAGGCACCAGGCAAGACCTTCTGGGAAAACACGTTCAGGTTGAATTTCGCACCTCCGCTCACTCTCACTCGTGGGAACACTTTTTCACAAAGTCTGAAGAACAGACTTTTGTGCTCAATGTGATTCTGTCCAAAACCTGCCCCCAGTTGGTCCATCACTTCCACACAGCCAGTTTCTAATACCAATTCTGAGAGTTTGACTGCTGTGGCGTCCAGGGAGAGAAACGTCATTGCGCTTTTGACCCTTCCCTGCCTGACGTCAAACCCGGCGGCAAGATCAGCCAGCGCGCTAGGAAGGGTGGTGTAGACCTCCCTGTACGAATCGTTGCCCACCTTGCTGAGAATCTCTGAAAGAATCGGTACCTCTGTCATTGTGGATGATGTCTCATTTGCGTATGCATCCTGTGGAAATAACGGGGTCAATAGAGTGTCCCTCAGTGCTCGCCAGGCCCCCTGCACGTGCGACACCTCCACCATCGCCTTCCGCACGCGTTTGGCAAGTTTGTGAGTGTTTTTGCCCTTCTCAGCAAGGATAGTCTGAATCTGACTGAAACAACGTTCGAAGCACGCAATAAACTCTTCAGTCTCCTCCAGAAGCGCACCCACCTGAAGGGAAACGTTTGTGTGGCGCTGCAGGGAATGCAACACCTCTGGGAGGAGAGGGGCCAGGTGTGTATCATCTGCTTCCTTCTGCGCCTTCGTGTACACCCGTGCGACGTCTGGAGTGCTGTTCTTGCGATGAGGGGGAGGGTTGAAACCCTCGAACTCAAACCCCTCTCGACTGGTAACGGTGCTGGTGATGGCAGAGTCGGGAAAGTGTCTGTGCGTCTCCGCAGCGTGTAGGATTGTCCGCCCAAGCTCGTTTCTGAATGCACTGTCGCTTTCGTGTCGCGAGGTGCTGTCTACAAAGCGTGCGTTCCGCTCAAGGATGAGCTGACGCACACTTTTGCTGTACGGCAGGTGCGGATGAAACAGTGCAAAACACATGGGGTGGACCACTGCGACCGGACGCTCTTCACTACGTTCGGACACATGCGCGTGGCCTTCGTAGGCACCTTCCATCCGTGGAAAGAGCTGCAAGGAGTAGTCTCCTTCCTCTGCTCGCTTGAAGAATGTATCGTAGCCAGCAGACGTGACGATGCCGTTGGTGTTCGCTATGCTGCAAGTGGTGAGCGTCGCGCCTTGGTGCAACGAGGACAGCATTGCGTCAAACGCATCCCAAGAGAAGCACAGCAGAGAGTGCAGCACTACCGTTACGTCCGCGGGTTCTGTCTGGATCGGCGCAGCTCCGTCAGAGCGAACGTAACGAACACAGTAGGAAATCCCAGAAACCTGGCGCACCTGTAAACTTTCTACCCTATCGCATGCACCTCCTCCCTTCATGTGACCCCAAAGGTGGGTGACATCCGAGTGAATAACGAGCTGGGTTGCGACGCAGTCCTGTCCATTTGAGGGTCGTGTCCTAGCAGTGGAGTCAATGCGCGATGTGTTTGCCATCTGTTCGGCCTTCTGTGGCAGTAACGCGTCCATTGTTGGTATCTTAAGCTGGCGGAACTCTTGCAGACGGCCATCTTCCGAGGCTCGTCTACGTCTGTGCGGGATTTGCTTCTCTATGTTGCGCACCTCTCGTTTGCTCTTCTCCTTCTTGAACTGCAACATCACGCTCGCGTGCGTGTCATCACGCATGCTCACACATTGGAAGGAGGTGATAAATGCAACCCCAAGGAGCACGTACAAGAAACGATACCCCATTGTGTCTCTGTGTGACATGTCGTGTAGGGTGTTGGGGGGAAAAGGGGTGAAAGAAAATTAGTGGGCACGTTATTATTATCTAAAAGATGTCGAACTCAGACTCGGGGTGGAACGCTCTGTTGGACGACAGGAGGGGCACAGGGGAGGATCGTCCAAGTCGCTTCTCGAGCTGCCACAGCAGCGTCGACGCGAGCGCACGGTAGGTGGGGTGGATTGCTTGATTCAGCACGTTTTGGATTGCTGCAGACAGGACGCCAGCACCAGAAGACTGCATGTCGCCGGCCCTCTCTGCGTAGGTGGAGATGAGCTGGACGTGTCCGGAACGCTCCTCCTCGTCCCCAGTAGTCATCTCAAAGCCCCCTGGTGCGTGGTGGGCCACTACCGAGAACGGCAGTTCCAGCGGCGTCCCCATGTCTCCTGTATCGATGATAGCAAGCATCCTGCTTGATGAGTGAATACTGAGCATGGCCTCAGCGAGGGCCTGCCTGATGGCGTTGCCATGGTGATCTCCGTCGCTAGGGAAGAGCGCTGTTTCGCTGGCACGTCCGATGAAGTGGAAGAGCACGGACTCGCCGGGGTGGATCTGCACCAACCACCGCAGGCCTTCGATGAGGTTGCTCGCAGTGGGGTTCGGGAACTCCGACTTGTCGACAGTGTCGTTCGTCGTGAGAAACGTTGCTTCTGGCGAGTAGCCCAGGTTCTGCAGAAACCTGAGGAAGGCCTGTTGGTAGGTCAGCCCTGTGCCGCAGCTTATGAAGAGCGCTTTTCGTATCCCACGTGCGTTGTTCTTCCTTGGTGCGGGCACGTGGTCAGGGACAGGTGTGAATGTGGACAGCCTGCCGCGGGTGTCCTCTATGGAGCGTCTGTCGACCACACGTTCGTTGTGGCGTCGCATCACTTCGGTCATCTGTTCGTGTATCTTCTCGCACGCGTCGAGACGACCGACTAGGGCACGTGTGAGCTGCTCCAACGCACGTCGCAACTCACGCCCGTCCGCCTGGTCCAGGTCGCAGTGCACAATGCAAGGGTTGCGCTTCTCCCGAGGCACCGCAACCGGGTCCTCGTACGGCGACTGCCCCACAGCGTACGGCGGTGCGGGGTGGGCAGGCAGCCCAGGTGGTGGGTAGCCTTGGTACGGCATTGCTGTGTCGGTCTTGTCTGCGAAGCTGCGTTTATAGCGTCTCTGTGTCCATATGTGAACTGCTTCTGAGTGGGAGTGGAGTGCTGGGTGTTCACGTGCAAACTTGGCATCTCAAAAACATATGGGGGAAGAGGAAGCTTTTTTGTACAAACAGAACGAAACTTTGCGGGGTTGTTGGGCGTTGGCAGTTATTTGTTGTTCCTACCGGGACTCAAAAAATAAGAAAAAATGTGCCACAGACAATTCAATGCGGGCATTGGATGCGTTGGGTTGCGGGGAAATAGAGAAACAGAGAAACAGTTAAACTGTATCTGTGACTCAAGAAGACAGATTAAAACCTTTTTGAATCTCTTTCACACCTTGGTGTGGATAATTTATTTCTTCCAAAAAAATATGTTGGCTTCGCAACCGAATCGTCATCTTTTTTTATGTTTATTTTGTAGCTTTCTGAGCTTGTGCTAGAAGAGAACAGATGGCAAATTTGGCTTTCTTTGTGGGGTTTTTTAAGGTACACCGAACATGAGTCAGCGTAACTATGTCCTCATTAGGCTCAATTTGATTTATTTTGTGAGTTCAGTATGGGAGGAAAAATGTAAGGGGAACGATTGGGGTATGAGTTGTGATGGACTCGAGCATGGGAACCACTGCACCCAAAAAAATTAGGTCTTGGGACCTTCGTGAGCCAGCATTCTTCACTTTGTATTTTGTTTTTTTTTTAGATATATTTTGACGGCATTCGCCTTTGCTTTTTTTCTCGTTTTCTCAAAAAATCTCAAAGAAAAATTGCCCCACACCACTCAGTCCGACGACACCACGACAACAAGAATTATCACCCCGATTATCACCAAGACAATGAAGACACCAAGGATGAGGAACTTTCTGTCTCTCCATTTCATTGTCGTTTTCAGCTTTGTTGCGCCTTTGCGGAACGTCTTGGCCTGTTTGTGGGACATAAAAAAAAAATAGAGAATGTGGGTGCCGACATACCTCTGAGTCGATCTCCTCGGTCTTCTGCACCAAAGTGTTGATCTTGTCGCCTCGTTCGAGCAGCGTGTCGAGGTTCTTCTCCATGATGTCCTTCACCTCGTCCATCTGCTTCTGGATCGTCTTCACCTTGTCCTTGTCATTGCAGAAGATCATCCTTTCTTTCATCGTTGTGTCGAACGGTCTGCACTGCGACTCAGTCATGCTGTTCACATCAGGGTACTTGTCAGGGCCACCTCCGTACTTCACCTTGAACTTTTGTTTTATGTCGTCCAGGTAGGTGAACGGGATTCGTTTTGTCATGGTGTCCTCATCCTCCCTGACGTTCGCCACCAAATAGATGAACTTGTTCTCCACAATGTAGTGCAGGTCCACACCAGCCTGCTTGTGCTCGTAGGACATCTTTGTGTCGTGACGGGGAATCTTCGGGAAGATCTTCACCACCAAGTCCTCAAGCGACCCGTTCAGTCCATGCTTCGTCAGAATCGTGTCTGTCCCGCTAATGCCGATCGCTGCGGCTTTCAGCCCGCTCATCTTTGCTGTGTTTGCTTCCTGGGAGGTGAGCTTTCTGATGGCGGGGAGGAGAAAGAAGGGACTACTAAGAAAGACACTCTTCCTCAGTAGCGATTCCTGAGTGCATCATGCCTGAGCACAGTGCATTCCGTAGACTGGAAGGAACGAAACAGAATAGATAGATACAGGCACCTCCGGACCAGTGACCCACGAACGATGAAAGCATGAGTGCTCTGTTGCCAACGACAGAAGGTGTAGCGTGATGTACAGGTGAAGGTGAAACAGATAAAAAAAATGGTGTCTTTTTTTTGTTTTTGTTGCATTTTTTTTGAAAATGAAAAAAAAAGTGGGGCAAAAAAAAATCGGGGGGACAATAATAATAACAAAGAAACCGGAGAGGTGTGTTGTATTGGGGGGAGGCACAAAGGGAGGAGAGGGAGATAAACAGATTTTTTTTTTTTTTTTTTTTTTTTTTTTTTTTGACATTTTTGTTTTAAGTTTTTGTTTTGAGTTTTTGAAAACGTGACGACGTGAAGACACACCACCTTTGTGTTGCGATCACTCCATTGCCATTTTTTCGGAGGGTGTTTTAGTTTACGCTCCCGCATTCTTTTCCACTGCAGTGGATAACTCTGCTGTGAAGGTACTCGACTCTCTCACTCATTTGCAACGTTTGCCTCAACAGGCGGAATTACCCACCCTGTGAAGAGCAACCGAAACAATGAAGAGAGATGTGTAAAACCCGGGTGGGGAAGGAGGTGGGGGAAGAAGGTTGATATAAATAAAGAAAAACTTGAAAGATGAATGTGCCCCTCGTGCACATCATCCACCTAAGCCTCGTGGCATAGGTACACACCTTGTCTAAAAGAAAACATGCACACGACGAAGACGCAGGGACGTGCAAAATAAAAAGAAAAGTTGGTCCAGATGAGCAGACCCCCCTTCTGCTCAGCAACCGAAGATGACACTTAAAAAGATGGATGTGTCTCTCCTGCACATCTGGAGAAAATGAAGTGACAAAAAAAACGTCGATAAAAATCACCTACACTCGAAAAGTAGTTTCGCAATGATGGGAGGAGGGCCAACTTGACACACACACAGACACCATCAATAACTAACTCAATTCGTGATAAATTGGTCTTCACAACAAAACATTAAATTGCGGAGACTTGTTTTTTTTGAAAACTTGGTTGTATTAGTGTAGCCACCCTAGAGTATGCTCCACTTTTTTTTTTTGTTCGGCAAATAGATGGAACAGTGTTATCACAAAGCTCCGGTTTCTTTTTTTTTTTTTGTAAATTTACACATATTTTACCCTGTACTTCACCCATCTCATCGATAGGGACACAAAATTTGACCCCAAATACCCGACGGCGCTGTGTGTCCAGAGTAAATGTCTTTTACACAACAAACCGAACAGGGTTGGGTTCTTGCAGACGGCACACCTCACCACCCACCCCCAGACGGAGTGTGGTGAGAGAGAACACACGTGGCAGAGAAGAGACAGAAAAAAAAAAAGCGGGAAAAGCTCTGGTCTAGCCACTCTTTTTTTCGTTCTTTTGCAATGTGTACCTCAAATAACTACCTTTTTTTAATTCAATTTTTGCCACAATTTTTATTCTTCCAAAAAATCGCCCAGGCGAATTTTTTTAATTTCGTCGAAAAAGGTCAAAACAAATGACCCACAACACACAGTCAGGATGAACTGATGGCTCACAGTGCTTTAGCTCACACCATGACTCACAATCGCTGTCAAAGAACTTCCCTTGGAAAGGCAAATAATAAAAAGATGGGGTGGGGAGAGGGAGAGGGAGGGGAGGGATTAGGAATAAGGGAGTGTGTGGCTTACTCGTTCTATGGGTATACTTTCGTTAAAAAAATGAGGGGAGTTTTTTTTTTTTTTCGGCAAGATAAAATATGTATAAAATCCCCAGAAAGAATGGGACACCCCTTCTGTTGTGTGTGTGTTTTTTTTTTGAATATTTTGGGTTTGGGAGATTTCTTGCGGCCCAAAGAATGGGGCAGTACAACGGAGGGAAGGGGGGTTGACCTCAGCCTCAGATGGTGTCTCGCTGGTAACTGTTTTTTCTTACGTCGTGCGCCACTTGAGATATCTTTGGTACAACTCCTGATACACAAACCTCTAAGAAGAAGCGTTTGCGGATATCAGAAGTACAACCAACCAGAATTCTAAAAGACAACCTAACAACTGCTTTACCAAACCCTTCACCGTCTCTTACGTCATATTATGTTGAGAAAAGTTTATAAAATGAACCTAAGCCTCTGTGCTTCGATCAGTTGAGTGTCAACATATTTGGGGGAAACGATGGACTATCGCTAAGATACCCACTCAATTTTCCCCTTTAACGACCCTACAGTGTTCCCAAACTCTGTTTTGCAACCAAGAAGGGGGTGGAAGGGTGGAAGGGTGGGGGAGTAAAAGGAAAAAAAAAAAGGAGGGAAGAAAGTTTCGGAATGCTGTGCATTACCCCCCTCAGATAGGGTGCGTTGAGTGCGGCCACAGGGCCATACCAATAGCGTGACACTGAGGGGAAGGGGAAGGGGAAGGGGAAGGGGGGGGTATTTCTGGTCCTTTTAAAAAACGATTTTTTTTTTTTTTTTTTGGAAAAAATAAGTCGTATCAACAGAGTATAGAATACTTCCAACCAAAGGAGAGAGGGTTGTTGGCACGCTTGCAAAAAAGAAAAAAAGAAAAAAGAAAAAATCGTTTTCCCTTCCAGAGGATCATAACTTATTATTTTGGAATTGTACGGGGTGTGTGTTGGGGGGGTTTTCGGAGTGGGGTTGGGAAGAGAGTCACCTGGTTTCATTGTTAGACAGTGGCAGTGCGTTGACTTTTTTTCTTTTTTTTTAATGCAATCTCTGCACGCCTCTTGTCTATTTGTTTGTTCGCGTCTTTTGTTGTTAGTTGTTTGCCTTTTTTTTGCACGGTTTTTGGGGTCGGGGGCCTTTTTTTACTTCTTTGTTATCACTGTCAAATTCTCAATTCTGTATGAATCATAGACAATTTCTTATTGATCTGCGCACCATCTTCAGATAGCACGTAACGTCAGGTGTGACCGAGTTACCCATAACCAGTGCAGGGAGAAGGGGGTTGTCTTTTGCTCCACAGATTTTTTTAGAAAAAGTTTATACTCGAAGGCAAACCTCTTTTGTGCAGCAAAAAGAAAAAGAAAATGGGGGCAAAGATGCTACACCTCTGTGCTTCGTCACCTTTTGGAAAAAATGTCACCCCAAACCGAGGGGTATTGCATTGTTCTCTTTGTGTGTTAAACACTGTTTTATTTTACTTTTTTGTTCATCTGTAATACTGTTTATACAGTAAGCCTTGCCGCTTCCAAAAAAACGGGCTCTCGGGCTTGTTTACACAGCATCACAGGGTGAACAAAAATCTCGCATTTTTTTTTTTTTTTTTTGAAAAATTGAACAACATACGTCACGACTTGTGTGATATACACGTTGTTTTTGTACTTTATGGGGGCATCGCATATACGCAGAAATGGAGTTTGGGGGAGAAAAAATAAGGGGAATAAAGAGGGCACTCATCTTAGCATACAGAAGATAAAAGTCGCAAAACTAATAGATTTAAATTTTCCTGTATCAAGAATGTTCAAAAGCTTGATAGCACTTCTGAATGAAAACAAAAAAAAAAATGACTAATAATACCAATGCATTGCGTGCATACAATCTTACATAAAAAACATTCAACAAGAGAGACCCTACTCGAGTCTCCAGGTTCGTCAGGGCAAGAGTAGATCGTTGGGCTAAAAGAAAGTGTGCAAAGAGAAAAAAAAAACCCCTCATGTGGACACACACATTGGGAAAAAAACAGAGAATGATCAGATGACGCTAAGCTCTCTCGCTAAGCTGCGCCACACTGATAGGGGAACCGTTCACAATAAACACTACAGCTCCAAATGCAAAGAGAGCAGCTCGCCTTCTCAGCAGTTGTCACTTTTGAGTCCAATATTTCACAAGATGTGAACAGGAAAATATCTAGTTTCATAAAACTTGGTTTGCAGTAAGTAACATGTGCACAACACATGAAAACCTTCACGGAACAACAAAACTCACGATACTTTCCCGAGTGAATCAGGGGGGGGCGCGGTTCACCTTAAAGGTTTGAGGGGTTATTACAGTGCTTTCGGTTAAAATTTTTGTTCAGGTACAATGGAGGCGGAATATGAGTAAAAAAAGGGGAGAAAAAAACAAGACGTTTTATGTTCTTCCCACTTTTGTTCCGACGGCTATCCAGGTTTAAGTTAAGTGAGAGGTGAGGCACGCCCTTGTGGTTTTGTGGACGTATGTCTCTCGAAGGATTTAAGTTTTAAAAAAAAGGGAAGTAAAAAATTGAAGGTGTAGAAAAGACACAGACACCGTCACAAAGTGAAGTTGAAGGTACAGAATTTTCAAAAAAAAAAACGAGAGAAAAAAAGGAAATGAATATTGTTGAAAGGTTTGTTGCCTCACAGGCGCTGCGTGGAGGATAAGTATGTTAACACAAAATTGCATGGTGTGTCAAGAAAAGTGCCCACAACACTTTCGAAATATATCTTCGGAACATGTGCACGTTCCCAAATGAAGAAAAAAAACTTTTCGCATCGGTGCAAAAACAATTGAACAAACAGCTTTTTGTCGAGACAAGGACGGTTATTTGCTCTTAGAAACGCACGACGGAGCACACGATTCTGAATGCAATGACCCAAAAAAGCACTTTTTTTGGTGACATCGTTTCCTTTCCATCAACTAACGCTTTTTTCGTGTACTGTTTACAGGTGTTTCTCGCACCCATAAAAATAAAATAAGTTGTCACCACAGCCTCACAACCGCCTGCAGTGTTCTTAGTGAACAGGAGCATCATTGAACAGTCGAGATCACTGCAGAAGGCCGTCCACACAAAGCATGTGGAAGTGCCCCTCCTGCCTCTATAGGTGACCTGGTAGGGGCGCCAAATAGAAGGTCGCTACGTACAACCGTTGGTTGTTATTCGTGCAGACCTTCCGAGGATGTGCACCACCGAAGGTCTTGTTGTTTTCAAGACGTACCAATGCTCCTTTTTGTGTTTATCACTACACCACAGGTGCCTGTGTGTATGTCAACAAAAACACACACAACGACAAACGAAAAGAAAACTTGATATAACATTGCAAGTGCTTTTTCTCGCACATTATAAAAACTCGCTTCTAAAAAAGAAGGTAGGTTGGACGATAACCTTCGTCCAAAAAAATTATCAAAAAAATAACCCTGTTTTCAAAGAGACGGTGAAAGTGTCAAGACGACTCGCCGGAAACCGGCGGATCTCAGACACTCGGAAATAATTCCTATGAAATCAGGTGGAAAAATTGGTGGGAAGATAAGGCTTAGACTCGCTTAGTCATCCAAAAATGTAGTTAGGAAAACAAAAAAAATTCACGCAACAGAGAGAACGTAGATAAAATTTAGACTGACGTCTCACACACGAAAAAATTAGATATGGGAAAACTCCAAAAAAACTGCGGCGTATTAAAAGAAAGGGGGTAGGGGAGGAAAACAATAAAAAAAATATATCTCACGGGTTTAAGATCAGACGCTAAAAACAAATGGAACCAGGTGAAGGGGCGGGGTGGGGGTGTGGATCGCTGCAGAATTCCTGCAAAGGGGATATGGGGAGGGGCGAACGTTATTATTTTTTGTTTTTGTTTTTGTTTTTGTTTCTTTTTCTTTTTGAGAGGAATCTTTCTATGAGCACACATTAGAGGAATATGTACTAAAATCTGCAGTGAACCATATTTTTTTCATTTTTTTTTTTCATTTTTGTTGGTCAACAATCGCCTAAAGTCCCCCACCTTGGTGGGTAACGAGGGTCTGCATTCAATGGTGGCCGAAGCCATTAATTGAAGCTGTGCAAACCTTTATCGTGAACCGACATTTGGCTCCCCTCATTTTCGCCACAAAACACATTGAGGTCAAAAGTAGGGTTGTTGTTGCGTGGGTTTTTCAAAAGTTAAAAATCAACCAGAATACCTTCTCTATAAAAAAAAAACATTCCAAAAAAAGTTGACTTTAAATACAAAGCCCTCTCGTGACAGTGTACCTATAAAAAATAAATTGGGTCAGCGGGGCTCAAGATCCTGCAATGGAAACCGCATTTAAATAACCAACTTCACCTTTTTTTTTACCTCCAAAAAGGAAAAAGAATACATTGACCAGAACACCGCTCGTCGTTTTTGCCAGGATACCCGACGAGACTGCGAAAACTGTCAATGAAAAGTTAATAAGGTGATCCTCGCGTCTAAGCTTCTCTTCATGCTTAAGTCACCTTGAGGGAAAATATGCTGTAGGGGGAAGGTTGGTGAAGCTTGCTATTTACCTCGCTTGGTCATCCAAAAAAGACCTCTCTCTCTCTCTCTTGCTATTTGTGCCGTTTTTCGCCAAAAAGCAGAAGTGTGTTGTTGTGTGTTTTGAAATGTCCATGCGTCACCCCTGTGCAGAACATTCCTCATAGAAAGTGACCTAGTGTTATTGTATGATTGTGCTGTGTGTCCACTCAAATATATGTGGGAAATACTGTGGTGGTCGTGTGATATCGGTGAGTAGTGTTTTGAGTCAATGACAAGGAAAATGAAATGAAAAAAGAAATCTCGGATAAAATTCCTCCACGGAATTCCGAGAAGTATGTGTGCGGTGTTTGGGGGAAAAAAAGCAACAAATGTGTAATTATTATCTTTTTGTTCGATAATAAGAGGTGATACTGGAGCAGAAATCGTGCAGGCAAAAAAAAAAAGCCCGTTTTCAACGAACGTATCATTCATTTTGTAAAGAGGAAAAAGGGGGTCGATATGATAAGAACTTACACGACACTACATGTCATCATGACATGTCACGTGACACGTAATGTCGTGTAACCCCGAACGCTGCTTGACCACCTGAGGGGTTTTTTTTTTTGTGTAAAACAACATCATTTTAAATGTTATCTTGCTTTTGACTCATATGCACTACAGTGAATATGCATGATACAGCCAAACGGGGGATATTTTTGATACTTTTTTGTTTCTGGGGAAGGGTGTGGGGAAAATATGGGAGAGGGGCGAGGAGAGAGCTTTTAATGATAAACCCCAGCGTAGCGGTCTGCGTGCGAGAAGGCGGCTAAGCCTTTCTGGGAGCATGGCTTTATTATTTCCTTGTGTTTTGCAATGCAACACAACAAGGAAGCCACAAACCTGATCATGAAGAAAATCAGCCAATACCCCGACCATAAAGTACTGTACTCAAAACTTCTTGCCTAAGAAAACGGCTTTTTTTTTTTTGGGTACTGTGGAAAGCTTTATGAGGGGGGGGAAAACAGTGTGACACACAAAAAAAACAAAAAGCACAAAAAAACAAAAATAGCACACGTTTGGGGCTGGGCATTTAAATGAAACATTCCCACAATGGAAATCGTTCAAAACGGAGGGGCAAAAAAAAAAAAAAAAATAACGCCTCTTCTTTTGCAAGGGACTTCTGACAAATATAAAAGAAGAAAACACACCAGATTGGACGAAATTTAGCTAACTCTGAGAGGGAAAACTGACAAAATATGAGGGGATGTCGTGGGAACGGACGTGCATTGTTTTTTTTCTGGGATATCTTTCTTTGACCGAATAACCAAGAACCGGGTAGGAGGGGTGGGAGAACGGAAGTTCGGGTGTTTCTTTGACAAAAAAAAAAAAGTAACAAATTGGGGAGGAGAAATGCAGCACTAACAAAGGAAGCATTTTCCCCTAAAATCCAAGTTCAACAAATAAATTTTTCGATAAAATAGTATTGTGAAACAAAATATAAACGACAAAAGTCATACATAAAAAACCTCGATTATTTCAAAGAAATATTAGCCAAACAAAACATAGAAAAGTTAGATAACATGAAACTAAAGCCTAAACAAACGCTGGTTGCCTGAAAAAAAAAAAACAACAACACAAATATGAAAAATCAACGTGGAAGCGGGTAAAGGAGCGTCGTCCGTCATCCAACATTTGAATCAGGGCAAAATTTTTCTCCACTCCAGACGAACTACTCGAGTGGCTTAGTGGCAGCCAGCCCTTGTATGACCTACCTAAGATCACAACAAACGACAACATATTTCGGTATTTTCCTTTCAATTTGTTCACATTGAGAAAGAACGGCCACGGGAAAGGTAAACCTGCGGGGTGATATCAAACAACAGTGTTGCCGTTGCACAACGATATCACATTAAAAAATGTAAAGTTGATCGTGCAAAAACACCTCTGGTCTGAGAGAGACAAGAAAACCCCCTAAAGGCAGGCGCACTACGGCAGGGAAACACACAGAAAGTAAACAGATTTCCCATAAAGTAAAATGGTTAAAAAAGTGGCTCTTAAATGCCGACACCTCAACAGGATGTAGGCATGGGGAAAAAAAACACAAAATTTGAGTGGTAAATGCATCGTGTACCTGGGAATGCAAAAAAAAAAAAGAGTTGAAAGTGCAAAAATATATCCGTTTCGCTTGATCAGATCTCGACCGTTTGTTGCATTGCACGCTTCCACCTGCCGACACTCCTTTTTTTTTTTTTTTTTTTTTTTTTTTTTTTTTTTTTTTTTTTTTTTTTGAAAAAATTGATTGTTTCCAGCACACGCGGACTGTGTCAGTGTGTGATGGTATATGAGTATTGCCTGAAGTACAGAAAATGGGAGTGTCGGTGGCGGAGCACAAAAGAGGTAAAATGAGAAACATATCGGGTGGGGTCTCTGATCTAATCTGTGCGACGAATATATTTCCCCTAACACGCCATGTTTGGCCAGGGCCTCTCCAGCGCGTCAGTTGCAAAATATATCCGTTTCGCTTGATCAGATCTCGACCGTTTGTTGCATTGCACGCTTCCACTCAGGACCCTAAGGACCCTCGGATCGAAGGGACGCCGCGCGAACGATGAATGGGATTACGCTCCGCTGCTAAACCGGTAGTGTGATCGGGTAGTCTGCCACCACGCCTCTCGTGTACTTGTCTGCTTTTTGCTCCAACGTCGGTACCCATTCACATGCGACTTGGATGCGGGCGCCGGCCGCTAGGGTGAAAAGTTCAGCGATCACGAAATTTGAGCGGTAGTCTGAAGAGTGGCCCCTCTGGAGGCTGTGTACAGCCGGGAGGTTGTCGACCATCAGCCTGAGTCGCGTAGTATGTACCGATCTTGCCGCAAGTGCTACAGCCTGCTTTGCCGCGTAAAGTTCCTTCCTGTATATGTGCCAGTGTTCCTGCTCGTTAGAGAAATCCGCCTGTGACACCTGCTGCGGTTCTGACTCAAGGATCGCCGCCCACGCCTTCGAGGAAGCATCGGACCATGCTGTGATAGATGATGTTGGTCCCCGTTCAATCCATGGATTTTCCTTAATACGTATCGTCCTCTCCTTTACTTCCTTCACCACCGAAGGGCGCACTGCTGTAGGCGTGTCCCATGCAGCCGTGTTGTATAAGTCTCGAGCGATGTCTCTCATGAAGCTCAATGTCGCGGGTAGGAAACATAGAAAAGAGTTTGTAATATATGAGTGCCACACCATGCCCCCGACCACCTTGTAGATTTCCCTAGGGGTTGCCATCCCTCCGGTTACCTTCGCGTGTGCACTATTCGCTAAAAATTTCTTAATCCACTCCGGGTCTGAACGATAAATATGGTGTCTGAGGTCGAAAGAGACGCCGAAAGTTTCAAAAAGTTGTGTGGGGACCCCGTAGCCTTTCTCGTCCAAAGTCATCTTCGCGTCCACAGCGTTGCATCGGGAGAGGAATTTTTGAAACTGCTTGGTCGCCTCATCCTCCGTGTCTGCGGTGACAATGAAGTTGTCAATCCACGTGACGCCCTCTGACGGTGGCAACAGTACTCTCGCCGCTCGGTTCGCAATGCACGGGGCGAACTTCCACCCCATGCACAAAGCTTTTAGTCTTGTGGTCACGAACTTTCCTCGCTGTGGTGCTACTTTTACCCCGAAGAAGTCCCTGATGTCTGGGTGCACCGGAAACTGGTAAAACCAGCTCTTCCCGTCTGTATTCACCACCCAGTTGGCTTGTAGAATCTGATGTATCACCTGGGGCATTCGCGGGAGCCACATGTCCGGTGGGTGCCGCATGCAGTCGTTTAGCTTTCTGCCATCCAGAACAAACCTTCTCCCTCCCGACTTCTTCTCCACTGTGAATCCGTGTAGCACGACGGTGGGTTCCTGATCCACTTCCTCCAACACGTTATAGTCCTTCAGCGCTTTTAGGTGGTGCATGAGATTTCGTGAGATCTTTTTCCGGAAATGTGTGTCGTATCTTACGTTCTCTAGAGCCCCTTCCAGGAACTGCGCGTAAAAGCTTTTTGGATCTGTGATCAGATCAATCACTCCCTGCAGTTCACCTGTCACGTCCAACTCCTGCAGCTTCGCATGTCCATGAAACCGGCGCATATTGGCGCGATGTAGTCGTCCTCTGGAATACCGCGCACACGGGGTGGTCTGCACAGCTTTCCATTCACCGACACTGCGAGGACATCGTTGGGCGCCTCCAAACCCGGCCCCATGTCTTTTTCGTCCTCTGGATTGTAGCGTGTCTTTTCCCCTGGGATCCATGGTACGCCAGGTATCTTCCCCTGGAGCAAGTACTTCACATGGCTGCCTGCAGCTGCTGCGACATGGTTGCCGTCACGTCCACCCTCTGTAGTCCCGCTTCTGCGACGTATCGGATCAGAGACTCCGTTGTTTGGTGGCGGGTGAGGAGGCATATTTCGTCGAGGGACACCTTCTGTTTCAGGAGGAACTGCGCAGCCCCTCTTCTCAGTGAGTGCGACGACAGCTCCCTGTTGACTCTCTGTAGGGCGGCTCCGAGTTGGTGCGATGTTATCCCTGGTGGGAAAATCAAACCTTGCTGATCGCGGACAGCTTGCAGTCGTTGTACTAAAATTTCCTGCGCTGCTTTTGTGAGATGGTGGCCCGTGAAGCGTCCCAGCTGGAAAGGATCTCCTTTGGTCTCCCTCCAATGCACTGCCACCACTCCGTCTGGTCTGATGGTGATCTCCTGCTTCTTGAGTCGCAGCACGTCCGACGCCCTCCCCGCCGTCACCCAACACATAGCCAGTGCTAAACGTATCAACGGCTTCTTCTCCAGCTCGATCGCCGATGCGACTTCGGAGGGACGTGCCGGCTTGGCCTGCTTGCCCGGCATCAGTGCTCCCATCCTTCGCAGACTCCGACGGTAATCCTGCACCATTTGGGACTCCGCCAGGCGTGCGTCCCCTGTCCGCCGTAACGCCGCCGCCACGTCCATCGTATATTGCAGCGCCGAACTCTCCGTGACTCCGTCTAAAGACCTTTTCTTTTCCACCCAATATATGAGCGCCACTTCGTGTGAGATTGTGCATGTGTGTTTCTCCTCCCAAGCGTTTTTGAATTCGAAGTATCGCCGACACGTGCTTTGGAGGCTCTTCCAGGAGGACTCCGCTAAGCATCGGGCGAGGGTTGTCTGAGTCGATTGAATTATTGTATTTTCCTGTTTGTTTGTGAGGGGGGTCTCGTGTTGTCGTTTTCTGCCTCTTTCGCTGGGGGGAGGAAAGAGCATCTGCGCGTAAGGCAGTCAGTTCTTCCCCCCGCGTCCCCCCTTTCCCTGGTTCTCGGTGCGTCGGTCGCTGGTACGGTCGTAGTCCCTCTTCCTGTCGTTTTGGTTTGTGTCCCCTCGGTAACCCCCCGTAGTGCCTCGGTCGTTGTTTCGGTTGTACTCCTTCTTTTTATTCTTCCCCGCCTCTACCAGCTGCTCCAACATACGCGTCTGCAGCTGCACGGTGAAAGCTTCGGGGAGATAGCCGTTTGCCCTCTTCTCGTACGTCAGACGGATGTTCCTGCCGTATATGCCCAGATGGGTGGAGGCGGACATGGTCACCACTACCCTGTGCAACACCGCCATCGTCCCCCCGTTGTCTGCTGGGTTTGGTTTTAAAGCGTTTAGAGTGGTGTCGAGGAAATCGAAATTGCGTCTCATCTCTACCTCGTGCTCGCGGGCCACATCAAGGTTTGCAGGAAGTGCGTATTCTTTGAATACTTTGCTAACTTCCGTCCTGATCAGTGTCTTCACCTGGGGTACGTGTACGTTTTTCCATGTCCCGACCACCTCTGCATGGAAACCCTGGGGTAGTGCGAGGTTTCGCTGTTCCTCCAACGCCGTCATCCTGCCGTTCAACGCAACCATCTGGTCCCTCATCTGCATCAGGATCACCATCATGTCCTGCTGTGGTGCGTTCTGTGGTTGTTGCTGCTGTTGTGCTGCGTTCTGCTGTGCTGGGATATCCGGTGCCGGGTCAGAAGCGTTGCTCACGGCGTCGTCCAGTGGGATCGCGAAAGCGCGTATCCACTCACACACTGGACACGACCACCCCAACTCCAGAATGCCATCCGTGAACTCCGTGCGTGTTTGGCCCTGCGGGAGTACGTTGCGGATGCATGTCACCGTAGTGCGGTGGCCGCAGCGCCAGCAGTTTGCGCCTCCTCCGTGCACCGTGGCGCAGCTCGGGAACACGCATCCCGCCGCCGCCTCTGCCGGCTGCCCCTCTGCTCTGCCCACCTCCACCTGCGCCCACTCAACGTCGTGCGCGTTGGCGGGGAAGTCGTCCCGGGTAAGGGCCATGTTGACGGTTTGAAAAAGGGCTCGTGGTCCCTAGGCTCCTTTCTGGGCTCGTAGTCCCTGCTTTTGCTTTTGCTTTTACTTCTGTATCCTTTTTAGAGTTGGGCTCGTAGTCCCTTTTTACTTCTGTATCCTTTTTAGAGTTGGGCTCGTAGTCCCTTTTTACTTCTGTATCCTTTTAAGAGTCTGGCTCGTAGTCCCTGCTTTTGCTTTTACTTCTGTATCCTTTTTAGAGTTGGGCTCGTAGTCCCTTTTTACTTCTGTATCCTTTTTAGAGTCTGGCTCGTAGTCCCTGCTTTTGCTTTTTCTTCTGTATCTCCCCTGCTTTTTCTGTTTCTGTATTGTTTCTGAAAATATATTTTTGTCCGCGTGTGCTGTTTTTTTTTTTTTTTTTTTTTTTTTTTTTTTTTTTTTTTTTTTTTTTTTTTTTTTGAAAAAATTGATTGTTTCCAGCACACGCGGACTGTGTCAGTGTGTGATGGTATATGAGTATTGCCTGAAGTACAGAAAATGGGAGTGTCGGTGGCGGAGCACAAAAGAGGTAAAATGAGAAACATATCGGGTGGGGTCTCTGATCTAATCTGTGCGACGAATATATTTCCCCTAACACGCCATGTTTGGCCAGGGCCTCTCCAGCGCGTCAGTTGCAAAAAAAAAAAAATGTACTGTGCCGGCCTCCTTTGCTGGGAGTGTTACGTCCCAAAAAAAAAAATCTATTCATTCACAAAAAGGAACAGCAACAGACACGAAAAACAAAAACAAAAAATGGGACCGGAGAAAATATTTTCCCTGTTCGTTCCTCTCTTGAGGGTGTGTGGGGTGTGAGGAGAGAGAGAGGGGGTATGTAACGTCAATAACTAAGGGTAAAAGAAAGATGATCCTAAGCGTCTCGTGCTTAGCCACCCTCACATTCTTGTTCACAAAAAATATGGGTGTTTAAAAAAAAAACTGATAATTTTGATCAAGTGGGAGGACGGAGAGCCCCGCCATCCATTTTATTTTTTGCTCCCGACTTTCGGGTACTTTTTTCCACTTTAGACATCCATGCTTTTAGACTTCCCTAAAAAAGGGGGTTTGTGGAGAAAAAAAAAAACTGCTACTCAAACAAATCAAAAGAAAAGGCTACTTCCGCCTGACTAATTACCTGAAGTAATAGGGCAAAAAATCTGACAAGGATTTTGCCAAAATATATAAAAAAAAAAATGGGAATTTAAAAGCAGGGGGTGGAAAGACCCATCTTCTCTGTGCCCTCTTTGCTGGCTTGCAGTCATTCCTGAGAGCAAGCCTTTTTTTGCATGAGGGGTGTTTTCCTGCAAAAGAACACCTTTAGCACAGAGGTCATTCGTCTTCCAAAAGTCTGGCAAACACAACAAAAAAAAAAATGGTGAGATATAAGCTTTTCAGTCACCTTAAAAACGAAAAGTTTATAAGATGAACCTAAGCCTCGCGTGCTTTAAATGCAACTTAAGTCACCTTTGAACAAACAAAATTCAAAGAAAATGGGGAAAATATAAAGAAGAGCTTCGACGCTACAGTCAGATGACAAAAATCACCGTCGCGTAGGAAAATGGGCTTTTTTTTTGTGTGGGATGCTTTATAGAGACACTAGAGGAAAAAAAAGGGTTGACTTAAAATACAACAGCCCGCTCGTGACAGTGTACCTCAAGAAAAGAAGGTTTGTAAGATGATCCTAAGCCTCTCGTTCTTGGTCACCTGTTAAAAAAAAAGAAGGATGGAAACTCGTGTGAAAAAAATGGGGTATGGTATGTAGTGTGTTCTGTGTGTGTTTTTTTTTTGTTTTTTTGATTTTGTATAAATTAGTACTATGCTTCCGAAGAGCAGAGAAAAAAGAAAGAAATGCGCATCCCTGTCCGGGGCACATTTTCTTTTATCTTTTTTTGATAATCTGTTGATTTTAATGTAGCTGACCTGACAAGACAGTCTTTTCGCTATTTCCCCCCCTGAAAAGCATCTTGACTTTTCATTGCTGCTGCTCAGGTGCTTCAGAGCAAAAAATTTTGTGTGCCAAAAAAAAAAAAAAAACAATGGCAAAAAAAAATGACAAAAATGCACCACATAGGGAGATTCGGACTTCCCGTACAATAATGGCACAAGGATGTATTCAAAAAAAAAAAAAAAAAATGGGAAGGGAATGAATTTGTTTTGTTTTATTTCCTAGAAACTGACTTCCGTTTGAGCCGTTCCTTCGTACACTAATATCAAAAAAAACACGGTGAACAGAAATGATGACCCAAAAGGTTTAGTCACCTTTTCAAAAAGATAAGTTGACACACAATGTACTGACACACTTAGTGGACGCAAGCACAAAAAAAAAAAAGGTTCATTTACAGGGGCTGAACAGTCCAGTTCGTGTCTCTGGCTTATGTGCTGTCTATAAGAAAAAAAATTGAAAGATGAATGTGTTTCTTGTGTACAGATCATCTAAAGGGAAAATGGCTGATAGAGATGCTTGCCTCTGTGCAACCAAATGCGCGTTTAAAGAGTATGAGGAGTCGACACTGCGACAGAATCAACGACGAGGGGAAGAGAGCGTCCAAAGTTAGCTGGAACCAAAACAAAAAACAAAAAACAAAAAAAAACTTGACTTTTTTTTTTTGAAGTAGCCGCCTTTCCTTCTGAACAAAGGAAGGGAAAGCCACGGTGCACAACCAACACACACTTTTTTTTTTTTTTGCTAACTGAACCTCCTAGGGACAAAAAATAGTGAAATTTTGGTGCAAAAAAAAAAAGAAAAAAAACGCCTCAACAGACGCAGACCATACACCTCCACCTTAAAAAAAGGGGGGAAACCTCATTTCTTTTTTCGAAGATGGAGAGGGAAAGAGAGAGGGGTAAAGAGGAAAAAAAAAAAAAGAGACCCTTTTTCCCCATTACTTTTTTCAGGGCGGTGCTACCCACCCTCATTTACCTCTTTTTCCCCCATATCATTTTGTTTTTCCTTCTCCAGAATCGCTAACTGTGATGTCACATTTTTCCCCCCCTCTCCTTTACCAACACTGCTTGGACTGCTTGGCGGGGTGGACGTTCATAGATGCTGCACGGGGTGCGCTGGTGGGAGAGAGTTGTGTACCGCTTGATGCTTGCGGGGGCGGCTCGCTGCTGAAGCGGCGGGCGCTGGGCATGCGGACCTTGAGTCTCTGCTCTACAGGCTCGGGGGCAGCGTTGACGAGGGTTGTGGTGGAAACGACAATGTCACAACGCATGTGGCGCAGGCGGTGTGGTGGTGAGTTGGGGCTGGTAAGCTCATCGATGAGCTGTTCGCAGCGTGCCCAACGTTCAGTAGGTGCCACCCCCGAGGACGTCTCAATAGACGAAAACCCCGTATGCCCTGCAGCAGCGTAGAACGCCTCAGGCGCAGGCGGCGGGATGTCGCTCATCAACTCCTGCACCAAGTTGTCCCTCCGCTCCACCAAAGTCTGCATCTTGCTCGAACGGTTCAACAACGACCCTACACTCGCAAACTCAAAGTCATAATCCGGTGTCGGCGACTGAAACGAACACGCAGAACTCCCCGACCGCGTCTCGCAGGCAGAGAAATACCTCGCATCCGAGCCAGACGCAGCGTTGCTGTACGTCCCCGACACAGTGCGGCCATCCAACCCACCCAGATACGACTGCATCGAGTCTCTTCTCTCCAGATCGCGGATCTGATCCGCAATGATATCCACATTCGCGCCAGCCTCGACAACCCTCTCGCAGAGGCCAGGGATTTCTTCGGCAATCTCCATATCCTTTGCGACGAGCTGGTCCCATTGGTCCTTCGACGTCACCTCATGCGGCTGCAGACCTGTACTGGGGCAAGAGTAGCCACGCTGCTGCTGTGTGATGCCTTGACGCATGCGGATGCGGCTCTTTGGCGAGCACCGTGGTGTCTCTGTGTCCGCACCCTCGGACTTTGCCTTGCGACGGACGGCCACCTTTTTGACCAACGGCTTGGCACGAGGCTTGGGGGAGTCGGGGATCAGCAGTTCTTCGACGATGTGCTTGGGGATGCGGGGCCTCGGGGAGGCAGAGGCCAACGACGTGCTCACACGTACCCGTCGCTCTGACGTCGGCGGCTGCACATCAGAAAGCTTTCTCCTCAACGGCACAGCTTGCTTGATATCCTTCGGCACCTTGGCCTTCGGTGTACCCATGGTGCCCGACTGTGCACCGCGGGCAGACATCGCACCCCCGCCCCGTGCACGCGCCGACAGCATCGTGCCTTTTGGGGGTGAGGGGAGAGAGAGAAAAGAGAAAAGAAAAAAAAAGAAAAAAGAGAGAACTGTACAAAGAGGGGACTCTTTTAGGGGTGTGGTGTGTGTTGTGTTGGCTGTGGGGAGATGGGGGTTTTAGGGGAGGGTGGAGGGATTGATGTGTGAAGTGTATTGGAAACCAAAAATGAAAGGAGGTGGGGAAAGTGTCGTTTGTTAGGATATGAAACCGATTCTCGCTTTTGGGGTTGTCCAAAAAAAGAAGAACAAAACGGCGAAATTTTTGAAAAAGGAGACTTTGCCATACTTCAGAAAAAAGGTAAAAAAAAAAGCTATGCTTCCCGCCCCTCCCCATTAGTCCCTTACAATAGAACTTTAATTTTCCACAAAAAAAATCACGAGGCTCTTTGTACAGTACGAAAACGTGGTCAGAGGCAGTGCTAGGGTAAAGTGCATGCACTAAACCCGCCTACACTGCAGGTAGTCGTTACAACAAAAATGAGGCTCTTTGTAAAACGAATTATTTTTTACAACACAAAACGTACGCAACAAAACACATCCAAAAAGTATTGTGTGTTGCAAAAAAGAAACCAAAAAAAAAAAAAAAAAAAAAAAAAAAAAAAAACTTGAAGGATGAATGTGCCTCAATGTGCACACATCTGGATTCATAACACAACCCACTCTCGCTCCCCTTCGCTCTTGCTCTGTTACTGCAGGTCTCAACGAACGGGATGCATTTTGCCAAAGTGAAGCTTTGATAACGTGCAGACACTTTGTGCAGGCACAGTAGAAAAAAAAACTAGGTGGGTGGCAAAGAAGCGTGGAGCTCCGCGGGTTTGATAACTTCGCGCATTTTTTTTCCCCAGGCGAGTGTACTTAATTTGCTGAGTCTTTGTCTTGATCAGTAAGAAACAAACAACAAGAACAACGCACAAGGTCGAAGCTGGATAATAAAGTAAAGTTGAATAGTCAACAGGTAAACAGGTAAAGGTACAAAAGGCCCGGGCAAGCATGTGGCAGAAGAACAAGAAACAAGCGACAGTCTGCAGCACTGCAGTTCATGCTAGTCTCAAAAAAAATAAAGAAAAAATAAAGTTACTGGGGTCGATACCGCAGTGGGCCCTTTTCCTGTACAAACGCTGTCACAAACCCATTCTTTTATAACCGGGAGAACCCCAGCCATCCTGAAATAAAAAAAATAAAAGAAAGTCGTGAAAGAAAACTTGGAAGATGAATGTGCTTCTAGTACACATCCAAAAGGTGCCGACAACGTGTTACAACGTGCACCAAAGACAGAAACGAAACTTTTCTGCAGGTAAAATTTATTACTTTCTTTTTGCCTGGTGAATGTCACTTTACGGTACACTTCCAACACGACGGTGTGATTTCACAAATAAAACCACAAGTCAAGTCATTTTCTTCACCGTCGTGACTGTACCTCAAAATACCTTGTAACTCATGCGTGGCTGATTCCTTTTATTCACAACAAAAAATTTCAGGAGTGGCTGAGGCGTACTCGGCAATACTTACGTTTAAGTACACCTCCACCACGCCTGATCTGGCTTCAGCGAGACCGAATCGGCCTCGTTGCATTGTATGATACTGTAAAAGAGAGCAAAAAAAAAAACAGAAAATTTGGTGAAACGACCAAAAAACACAATACATTACCACCTTGATAACAAGCAAATCGTAACCCCTTGAAAATATTGCATGAGTGTCTAGCGAAGGACAGACACACATCACCAAGAGAAGAAAAAAAGGAAAAGTAGCGTGGTGCTGTGTGTGGGCAGTGTCGCACTGACACAACAGAGCTTCGTCTGGAGCGCAAAAAGGAGCCTACAAAATGATTTACTATTGGTATCACAAGGGGGCATATGGGAAGGGAAAAGAGGAGAGAAAAAAGTGAAGTTGATAGTGTCAACGCCTCTGGGACGCAGGTACTAATAAAGAAAAAGTTAGCTTGAAATAAAATACGCTCTCGTGGCAGTATACCGATATATAAAAAAAACCAAACATAAAACGTCACTGACACACCCGAAGGCTAGAAATATGTTCTTCTTTTTTCGTTCACACCCCTCAATCGCAAGAAAGGTGGAAAAATACTTCCAAAAAAACACCCATTTTTTTTTCCTGCTGTTATGTCAGGTTATGTGCCGGGAGAAAGGGTCGGTGCATAACTCATTGACACATTTTTTTTCTTGGAAAAAATTTTTTTTTGAATTCGTTTGACTTCGCCCCGATACTTTTTTTTTCTAGTTTTGAACAACTTTTGCTAAAAAAAAAACAGAACAAACGTTTGTAATGTAAACTATTGTGCACACCCTAGACCCCTTCCCCCCCACCCCGACTCCTTGTCATTTATTTGGAGTTAAAACGGGAAAAACCCCCCAGACCTCAATTCACCACAAACAAAAAGGAAAAGTGACTGATGCAGGCACCTCCGACTGACCCACGTACGATGCCAGCCATCTGGATGAAAGCACAAAATAAATGTGGGTGTGCACAAATAAATGCAAAAAAAAATTAAATTACAAAAAGGTGGCAAGAATGTTGAAGATGTAAAAAAAAAAAAAAAATTGAAGGCCGACGAGGTGCCCCTTTTGGCACTGCCTATCCTGCTCAAACCTTCCCAGGAGGGCGAGTGAGAACACTGGTCTGCGTGGGCACAGCTGACAGGTGACCGAGACACCAAGAGACAGACAGCGCGAGTACGAGCAGGATAAACTTCCGGTATCGTGTAGTCGATATTCGCCGACCTGTGAAGTGTGGTTGGGCAATGTGTGAAATATGCACTGCTCCGTGGATTATTTGAAAAATAAAATGAAGCAGAAATATAAATCTGTTATCAGGCACTATGTCACCAAAAACGCTGAAAAAAAGCAAAGTAAAAAGAAAATTAGTTTCGGCCCCTGCCCTGACTCCCACATGGGGGCCAAAAAAAAAAAACGGTACTAAAGAAACCCATACCCAACGGCTTCTCGCACTCCACCTCGCGGAGATTCTGTGCTGTGAGCGGGGCGGACTCTGGTGGGGGCACTTGAGGGACACGGAGCTGGGGGCGGTTGTCCCTTCCTGCGGGGGAGGCGTGCTCGCCGAAGTCGATGACGCGGTGCTGAGGGGGCGACTCGAAGGAGGCGTTGCCACGTGACGTCCAGGGCGAGGAGTCGATGGGCGGCACATCCTCAAGGTCGCCTGGCGTTGTGTTGGGGGTCGTCAGCGGTGTGTAGAAGCTGTCGTTGGCATGCGCACGCGAGCCATCCGCACCCGAGCTCGCAAAGCTCTTCGTCATCGACACACCCTCCAACATACTTAAGTACTGCGCCACAGCCGCCGTCTGTGGCCACGGTGTGTACCCCGCCCTCTCATGCTTCTCAGACGTCTGCAGGAAGCGGGTGTGCCCATTCAGCACCTCGCTGTGCATGAAGGACTCCACCGCCCTCCGAAGCACCCACGGAATTGAGTTCAGCGAAAAGCTGTACGACACACTGCACAGCACCTTTGTCCCTTTTGCGTGCGGCGTCAGTGTGTACGTCGCCGTCACGACAGTCGCGGCAGCAAGCGTGCTGCCTTCGTTTCGTGACCCGCCGGAGACGACCCAGCAGCCGTTCTCCTTGCGTGCGTTCTCGAAGGCAAACACCTCAACCTCAGGGAGACGCAGGATCGCGTTCGCAGGAAGGCGGTAATACAACTTCCGTGACAGGCCTGTCCCGTCGGCGTACCAGTCAGCGCTGACCTTTGAATCCAAGTGTTTCTCCGCTTCATGAAACCGCATGAACATCTCAGGCCCAAAGATCAACCGAAAAGTCACATCGACCCCACAAGAGTACTCCGCAGATACCTCTAAATCCGGCATCGTGCACGCAACTGACTACCAACCATTCGGGGGGGGACGGAGGGAAGGGGTAAGAGGTGGACGGAGAAGGATAGGTTACAGGTTCGGAAAAGGAAACACGGAAAGAGTGAGGGTCGCTGCAGAAGGGGGGTAGGGAAGGGGAGAGGGGAGAGGGGAGATGAGAAAATGAAGAAAATGAAGAAAATGAAGAAGAGGGGAAAAGTTAGCGATGAAAGTGTCGTTTTGTGAGGTTAGAGAGTGCAGAGGGGGGCATATCGATTACTTTTTGGTGGTTTTAAAAATGAGGTTAAAATTGGTTTTTCCACAAAAACGTTCGGAAGTTGGGGGGGAAGAGGGACCGCAAACGGCAAAACGACGGATTTTCTGGCATTTTGCTCACTTCTTCTTTTTCTTCTTTTTTTGGATCGACAACAATTGCCACTGTCGAATATTAGAGCACCATACGTTTCTACCTGCAAAAGGGCAAACATTTCCGACAGTACACTTCTCCTTCTAAAGGAAGTGACAGAGAAAATGAAGTGTTTTCGGAAACTCTGGAAACCCTTTTTTTTGACAACTCGTCAAAAAGTAGAAAAAAAACGTGCCATGAACAGCAAATCGGGGGGGTAAAAAGAAGTGCTCAAAAGCACACATCGTGCGCTCCACTATTCAAACATGCCGGCGTACTTCTTCTTTTCTTTGGTGTCGAAGGACTTCTGCGCCTGTGGTGATGGAGATTTTGTTTTGTTTTTTTTTTGCTTTTTTTTTTTTTTGGAAATTTTGACCAGGGCTCTCGCCAATCACCCCTTTTGGCCAAAATGGGGGGTGATTTGGGGTCCCCGAGCTTTCCCCCCGTAAAAGCGGTCGCGCGCGCGCTTCGCGCGCGCGACTCCCTGCCAGTGCAGGGAGGTGAGGCGCTTTCTCCCCTCGTTTGGGGTCAGCTTGTTTTTATGCCCAAAAAAATTTTCAGCACTGCTGACCAGGGACATTGGGAACATTGGGAACTGCATGTACGTGCTTTTTTTTTGCGGAGCAAAAAAAATAATACAAAATGGCGCCGCAGGCGAAAAAAATTTAAGGTACGGTGTAAAAAGCTAGCTTTTACATCACATACTCACTCAATGAAACCTTTTTTGCGGAGCAAAAAAGGAAAAATGGCGCCGCAGGCAAAAAAAAATTGAGGTACAGACTAGATGATGCGGTCAGCAACCCAGTTCCCCATGGTACTCCCGTGGTTCAACCCTGGGATTTTTTTTTTTTTTTTTTTTTGGAGGGGTGATCCGAAACCCGGATCACCCCTCTTTTTTTTTAATTTTTTTTTTTTGGGTGATTTAAAACCCGATCACCCCCCGGCGAGAGCCATGATTTTGACATTTTTGAGACAATCACTACTCATACCTGCTTGACATCACGAAGCAAAGGCGCAGCACTGGTCGGGTCTGTCTCCTTCAGAGTCATGGCATCCCGCTCTGCTTCGTCCACCTTCCCAAGCTTGACAAAGGCTGTCGCACGTCTGAACAGTGCTTTGCTGTTTGCTGGCTCCATGCTAAGCACCTCTGTCGCAAACCTTGCTGCCCCACTCCAGTCCTCCAGCTTCAAGCGAGCCTGTTGCAAGGGGGTGGTTTTGGTAACATTGTTTCGCTTTTTTGTTGCGAAGAAGTGGATTTTTTTTTTTTTTGCGGGAAAGGGGAGAGGAAAAGGGGGGTATGCATACCTGTGTCAAATTGTTGTTGACCGCAATTGCCAGCTGCTGTGCCTCCGCCACTAGCTCGGGGGACGCCTTCTGCACCTTCCCCTTCATGACTTGCTCCGTCATTTTTGCCATCTGTTATTTTGGTGTGCATTTTATTTTCGTTTCGAGGGAACTTTGCATACCTCGTCCTCCCCGCCTGTGGCGAGCACACCCTTCAGGAAGATCATTGCCTGTTTGTAGCTGAAGCTTGCGCCTTTGTAACTTCCCTCCTTGAGGCTTTTGTTGCCTGCAGCCTTGAGCCGGTCTGCTTCCTCAAGCTTCTCTGTGTGAGTGAGAGCCCTGAGCGGGAGGAAGCTGTCGAGGAAGCGGAACACTGCAGGGAAGCTGGTCCCGCTTGTCCAGACGTGGTCGTGGTGGCCGGAGCTCAGCGTCCTGACGCCTTCGTTCTCGTCTTCTATCGGCGTGTCGAGGGGCTCTTTGCTCATGACCCAGTTGCACGCCTTCTCCTTCAGATACGCAAGCACCTCTGCCGAAGGCGCTTCAAAGGCTTCTGGGATAAGCGCCTTCAGCTCCTCTCTGTGCTTCTGCTTGGCCTTCAGTTTGTCTGGCTTCTCCGCCTTCGCGATGGCCGCGTCAGTAGGCACCGTCATCGTGAGATGGTGCACAGAGTCTGTGAAGGCAACGCAGCTGATCTTCTCGCGCGCCTCCTGCGAGCAGGTCTTGAGGTGGTAGAGCATCGACCACCCGCCGTAGGAGTGCGCCACGACAACAACCTTCTTCGCCTTGCTCGGGAGGATGAATGTGTCGAAGAGACGGCGGGTGTGCAGCTCCGCGCATTCGTTCCCCGATGCCTTTGTGTTCGGGTTTGCCACGAGGACACCCCAGCCACGTTCCTGCGCGGCCTTTACGTATGGAAAGATCGTTCCTTCGTGCAGACTTTCGTTGATGCAGAGACTTCGGGCCCACATGCCTGGTGTTACTGCACCGCTTCCTTGGATGAGCACACAGACGGTCTCGCTGTCGAGCTTTGACTCGAAGACGGGGACGGAGACGAAGTCCTCCCCTGCTGCGTCCTGACTGACCTCGTGTCGACGCAGGTGGTACGTGTCCTCCAGCATCGCATAGAGGTAGTCGCTCACAGCACCGCCCAGCACGTCGTAGTCCTCCTGCCCCTTCCATTCGAACCCCTTTGCAGCGTCGCCCACCTGCCGCAACACTTGGTCTGCCTCGCGTCGCGCACCACGTCCTGCAGGTACATAGTGGTACCCTGCAGCCTCAAGCGCAGCAGAGGCGGAGTGCACCTTCACAAACTTCGCTGCCTCTTCCGGAATGCCAGACATGTCTGTGGTGTCTGGAGGGTGTGGTCAAAGAGGGGGGGGAGGAGGAGGTGGAGAAACGGAAGGGGGGGAATGCGGGAATGTGGTCGTGCTTTTGGTGTAAATGCAAGGAGGTTTGGTAAGATAGAAAGATGCAATCTCCTGTCGGGGGAGGGGGGGAAATTTTTGACTGAAGCCTCAAAAACGGTTGCGTTGAAATGCAGAACGTCATTTTGTTTTTTTTACCACCTGGCAGTATCTTAGTAAGACTTATGGGATGCTGGGTGAAAAACTTGTCAGAAAAAAATGACAAAAAAAAAAGAGCATTCAGTTGATCGACCAGAGCATGTCTGCAGTGCGCCCCGACTGTCTGAGGCACACCTTCTGCAGGAGAAGGTGCTGCAGGACAGGGGAGCAGTCTGTGGTGCAGAAGCTCCCTGTCGCAACACGCTTGCGTTTCAGGGTGTGCTGTTTGCTGCCGTACTCGAACCAAGGGGCCGTGGCACGCTCTTTTTCTTGCTCCTTCTTAAGCATCTCGCGGACGCGCTTTGGGAGGGGGCGCAGCTTCTTTGTGGTGCCGTGCAGGAAGCCGCCACGCTCGTCTTTGTAGTCCTTTACTGTGTGCTCGTGGTGTTCTCGGATGTCGGGTGAGCGGAGACGCTGGTAGCCACGCACCTTGCGTTGGAAGGAGAGCTTTGCCTGGTCCTGGATCTCCTGCAGCTCCTTCTTGAGGGTGCTGAGGGCTGTTTCCACCTCTGTCTCTGTGCTGTGCGCTGTCTCTGCCTGCTCCTTCTTTGCTGCGTGGTGCTTACGATGAAACGCATGCTTCTTCCCCGCAGGATTCGGTGCCCTCACCTTCGACCGCTGCACCCCAGACAGCCAAAAACTGAACAACCCTTGAATCTCATTTGCATGCAACGAACCTGCGCCGTTCCCAATGCTCTGGTCCAGCACAAAGCACACTGCTTGCGCAAGAATGAACGGAAACAGACGGTGCTCCGACCCCTCTGTTGTGAACGACCGCAGAATGGGTACATAATGCGCGCATATCCTGCCAAAGATGTCTTTCTCCTCTGACTCAACGAAGACCTCTCGTTCATCCTGCGGCAGCCGTGCCAGCTGCACGGCAGACGTTTCGCTGGTAAAGCTGGCATAGCTACGACACGACCTCGTTGAATCCGGTACAGGCGTACCTGGTTGCGAACCCCTCGACCCAGCGTCACTCCGAGGCGATATTGTGGAAAGTGCATCAAATGCAAGACCTTCTTGATGCGTCCCTGGTGCGGACACCCTGTCAAGGAGAACAATGCTTCTCGCCTTATTGCCCTTCTTGAACTCTGAGACGTGCAAGGGAAGGGAGGGCTTGGGGCGTGGTACGGCAGGGAGTTCTGTTGCAGGCCGCATGAGAACAAAGTAGCGGAGGTAGACCCACCAGAAAGCGTCGCAGAGGACTGCGCTTGCGTGGGGTGACTGCAGGAAGGCGGCAAAACGCTGTCCCAACCGGTTTAGTGTGACAACATGCCGCAGCACAGCCTCAGGGGTGGCAGCAGCTCCATTCAACAGAAATGGTGGCAACGCAGCAGGGCCTGCCTCCTCATCGAACGGTGTGTACACGATGCTGCTGCGCCACTCCTGCTCCTCGGTGTCCTCCTCCATTTTTATATTGTGTACATTTCTGAAGGTGTGTTTACTGGTTTAGAGTAGGCTTGTGCGGAGGGGAGGGGAAAATGGCCATTTCTTTTGTTACAATACATCTAAAGGGGTGTTCTAGCGTCGGAGGGTAGGGGGTATTGTTTGGTCAAGCATGATGGTCTCGTCGTCGTCTTGTATGCATGAGACTGAGGCGTTGATGAGTGCTTTGACAGGGTCGTCTGCGCCGTCGCGGAGGTCAAGGCAGACGTTGAGAAGTGACTTCAGGTCGCGCAGTTGTGTGCGCTGTTGGCGTATCTTTGCTTGTGCGGCCTGTAGGCACTTCCCAAACACACGTGACTCCAGCGCAGCCTCGCTGCTGGCAGGGTCCGCCAAGGTCTCCACCAAGCTGCGCTGCTGGTTGATGATGTTCAAAAGCGTCTGCTTGTCGGTGCTTTCGTCGCATACAAAACTCTCGTCAGCATCAGAGACCTATAAAGTGTTGGAATGAGAAAGATTGATGTGATGTCAGATGACTAGAAACAAAAAAGGTAATATGAACCCAAGCCTGTGCTTAGTCTTCAAGAAAACGTTTGTAATAACCTAAGCAGTCTCCGCAAGGAGAAAACGCGAATGTCGTTTGTTCTGGTTGCCTTGGAAATTATTGTGGTGTGAAAGGAGGTAGGGTCGCGTAGTGTGGGAAAGACATACCGGCTCGGAATCTCGTGTACGTGTTGCGGTAAGTTGTTTGTTGCGTTCTTGTAGAACGACAATGCGCTGTTGGTGGTGGTGGTGGTGGTGGTGTTCAGGACAAAAAAAAAACGGTCTCCAATTTCCAATAAGAGGATGCCGCCTCATTTGGATGGACCCAAAGTCAAACTGTTGGTGTGTTGTATACCTCCTCTGCGTCTTGTAGCTGTGTGCGCAGCTGCTTGACCTCCGCCGCAGTGCAGTGCGCGTCCTCGCTCTCGAGGGAGGCCTTGCTGAGTGCGAGGAGAAGCTTCGCGTTCTCGTCCTTACTTCGCGCCAGCTCGCTTGCGAGGGCTGCGTCCCTTGCACCTGTACCTGCACCTCCCCCCGCATCGCTGGGCCCATCGCGCGACATAGAGGCCAAGGAGTCGTGTAGGCTGGAGCGCAGCAGCTTGACGCGTCTGTAGGAGTCCTGCAGAGAGCGTGAGGAGTTGCATGCCTCCTGCAGCTCGGCCTTGAGCTTCTCGACGTGTGCAAGGCAGGCGCTTGCATCCGAGGGGAAACTTCGCCGCAGCCGCTGCAGGCTTGTACGGAACCAGTCGAGGTGGCGCTCAACAAGGTGTGACTGCTCACGGCTCTCGCTTGTCGCCTCCTCCACGTCCCTGTCCGCCTCGGCGCATTTGTCTTGCCACTCACACAGCTTGGTTGCAGCACGCCGTCTCTCCTGCTCGCGCAGGTCGATATTTGTGCGGATGACACTCAGGTCAAAGCTCTGCTCTGAGATCGTTTTGTTGACACTCTCGTTGATCGAGGCGAGGAAGTCGATCTTCGCCTGCGCCTCTAGGAACGGCGACGCTAATGTGTCTGCGGTGCTGTCGGAGGCAATCGCGTAGCAGAGCTTCTGCACTGTTGCTGCGACGTCTGCTGTTGGGTGCATCTGCAGGTAGTGCACTGCAGAGAGGTGCGTGGACAGCACAGCCTCGGGTGTCAGCTTCAGCTCAGGGGACAGCCGCAGCAGCTCTGCACCCATTGCGTCCAACGCACTTTCCGACACAGCCCCACCCGGCACGACCTTACATGGGTTGAACGGCACACGCTGCTTGTACACCTCCAACAACGTGATCGACTCATTGATGTCTCTCTCAGGGCGTGACGTATACACATCACGGTACACAGCAGGGGGCGTCACGGTGCCCATGCTTGCCCCCACACTGTCGCGCGCAAGCTGTGGGGTGGCGATAGAGGGGGGGACTTCCTTGGGCTTGGTGGCTGTGGTTGCATGCACATCTTGCAGTGTCCAGCTGCGACCGTGGCGGCCAAGGCTGACGTAGAAGCGCTTGCCTGTCTTCTTGTCGACCTTCACCTTCCATGTGTAGTCTTTGTCCTTTACAGTGTGTCCTGCTACACAGACAAACGAGTCTTCGCCATGGATGAAGCGGATGTACGTTGTGGCGCCTACCTTGAATTCGTTAGAGTTTTTGGAAGGCTTCGCATCAGTCATGAGAAAGGTGCCCTGCACACCTGGCACACCTTGCACAGCCTGCACAGCCTTACAGGGTGGGGCAGAACAGTGGCGTGTATTGTGCCGTCTGGAGGGTGTGTGTGTGGTTATGTGTTAAGTAGTGTTGAGAAAGCGAGTAAAAAAGGGCGTTTTGATTTGGAGGATTTCTTTGTTGGGAGAGGGGTAGAGGGGGAATGCGTCAAAAATAGAAAACGGGAAAGGTTTTTTTTTTTGTTGAACTAAACGATAAAAGAGGAGGGTGGAGCTTTGGAAAACGTACACACCCCCCTGTGAGAGTGTCTCCTGAAGGGAGGGGGTTCTGGGGTTTGGAGGGTTTGGGGGGGCATTTAAAAAAAAACACAAATATTTCGGTAAAAAAAGTAAACTAGAAAGTGCACAAAACGCCTATGAGGCGCAAGACTTCACTGACTTAAAAAAAAAAAAATGCAGTTTTCAGTAGTTATTTTGTGCGAACAAGCACCTAAGAGGCAGGGTTTTATATCTTATGCACGATGTCGCTCAAAATCAGAGGACATTTTATTTTATTTTCTTTCCCTTTTGAATCTACGTACACAGGACATTGCTCAGTTGTCTCTTGAGGAGAAGGTGCTTTTGAGTACCACACCCAAAGGCCCCCCTCTATCAGCAACGAAGATGATCAGATGCCGTCGTAGTCCACGACTGTAAACGATGCCGTCTCAGGATCGAAGGCTCTATTATGGCCCCTGGCAAGTTGAGGTTGGGGTTGGGCCCTCAGGCCACAAATAGCAACCCGCCCCGTGCACACTGCATCAAACTACTGTAGAAACTGTTTTACGATTGATCTGGATTGATGTATAGCGGAAATGCAAAAAAAGGGGGGGTCCACCATGGCCGCTTCCCTTTTGTATTTCTCCCTTTGGTCGCGTCGCACCGCCCAGGGGTATGAGAAGGAAGAAGTTCTTTGAAAATCGAAATAAAAAAGTGAAGTTTGGCAGTGTAGAAATCGCGAGCACTGCAAAGCTTTCTTTGGGGGTGGTCGAACCTCTCCCCCCCGCGGAGTGTGTTGCAATTAGAGGTGTTTTGCGTGCTGCAAAAAAAACGAAGTTTATAAGATGACCCTAAGCCTCTCGTGCTTAGTCTGATTAGATTGTGCTTAGTCACCTTGAAACAAAAAAACAAAAAACAAAACAACTTGAAAAGAGCAGGCTTCTGAGGCACATATCTTTAAAAAAAGCGGGGGGGGGAAAAAAACAAGAGTGAAGGTTAACTATTGCGCGCTCTGACGCAGGCGCTGACTTAATCAAAAATGTGAGACCGCCTCTGTGAAGGGGTGTTCTCACATTTTGATTCTGTGGCAACACCAACCGAGGTAACTACACTACTCCAACAATTTATCAAAAAAAGGGAAAAAAGGATAACACTTGAAATAATGAATGTGCACACAAGCCTCAACACCGGCTGACCTGCCATTTGCAGCAGGCGAAGCGAGAGTGGAACCATGCTCCGCTACGCTCACCTAAAACGATCCTGGTGAAGCGTCGGCAGGCACTTGAGGGGGTTTGGGATATACTGGGCAATACTCCGTGCAGGAGTTACCTACACACATCCAGTACAAAAAAATAAAATAAAATAAGGATTGGTCAGATGAGGGTAAGCCTTTCGTGCTTAGTCATCTTGAAAAGAAGAGGACATGGCCAGAAGGCTAGGATTGCAAATGGCAATGATGAATGGGCATTATATTTGTTTGTTTTTTTCTTTTTGGCTTTCTTCCACACACTTTTGCGCATTTGACTGAGGTTTTGTTGCCGCAAAAAGTGGATTCTGCATCTAGGCCAGTATTTATTTATTTTTGAAAACTTGGTTTATAAGTGCAGACACCCGAGGATGAGCTGTACATTTTCTTTTTTTTGTGCCAAAGCTGGAAAGGCGAGGCAACAATTTCTTCGAACGCCAGAACTCCGTGCGTTAACAATACCGCAAAAGTTAGGTGCTCCGTTTTTTTGTTTTTGTGGAAAATTGGAAAATAGGGGTCGTGTGCACGACGTAGTAGTCATGGCCATGACAGGTGATATGACAGGTGGTATGACAGGTGGTATTACTGGTAATGAATATTACTAATAATGACAGTGGTGCTGTCATATGACAGGTGTTTTGCCGGTGGCCATGTGGTGGCTGTAATTCATATCTCTTAGAAATACCAGAACTCAGCCTTTGTTGAAGTAACGTGCATGTATGTGCGTGTCGCGCTTCTCGACCCTTATGTGGGTTCACAGCTGCACTCCTACCTGGGTGGTAGTACCTGTCATCCATTTTCACCTGCCATATTCCTAGTAATGTCACTCATAGCCATGACTACTACGTCGTGTGAGTGAGAGAAGCGAGGGGGGTTGTGAAGGGACAACAGGCCGCCTTCTGAAACTGTATGTATAACGTAACAAAAAAGAAAAGTGAAGGTGATGGTGCAAAACGCCAGCGGTGAGACGCAAGGCACTGGCGCTCTGTGGGGTCATCAAAACCCGGAGAGTTGCTTACGAAACTGTAAGCAGGCACACACAGTCATTTCCCAACCTGTTTAGGAAGGGGTGATCACGTGGTAAAAGATTAAAGAAGAACACGAATCCTGGAACACAGCAAAAAACATAAAAACTTGTAAGATGGTCCTGGGGCCTGGGGCTATACAAAAGAAAAGTACATAATTGAAAGCACCCTACGCGCAATGAAATAATAAAGAAGGTTTGGTGAAGATAAATGCGACTCATTTTTGTGCACAAAAAAAAAATGGAACAATACAAAAAACTTCGTATCCCAAATTCAGGAGACCAGTAAACTGGCCAAAAAAGGCAAGGGATACATTCTTTTGCAACTGATGAACCTAAGCCTCTCTGTGCATAGTCACCACTAAACAAATCATTTAAGACAAAACCGGGTGTTCGCTGTTGAGAGTTGTCGTCCTATCAAAATCAAGAACAACAGACCCAGTTCGTCTTTGCTTTACTTGGCACCTACTTCCTGTTTATGCCATACACCTGAAAAAAGGAGAGAACTTGGTGAGACAATACAAAATAAGGTCCAAATAATAAAAACCCTGTTCGTAGGGTGTTTGGTACGTTACCCACCGTCATACGCAAAAAAAAAGAGAAAAGCTTATCACCTCTCGGTGTTTAGTCACCTAAAAAAAGTTGACTTGAAATCGTGACAGTGTACCTTGGTACAATGACCGGCTGTACCGGGGGGTGGGCACCCAACCATGCAGTCCTACATCCATTTCGTGGTTTACACGACTTGAAATACAAAAGCCACAGTGAACCCGGGTGGCCAGAACACCAGGTGGAAGCGGAGCTTGAACAATACACCAGCATATTTTTTTTTTCCCCTTCTACGGCGAAACTCCTTTCCCACTTCTCTTATCTTTGGAATAATCGCAAAAGTTGTTAAGTCTTGCCAAGGTTGGGATTGACAAGACTTGCCAAAAGACAAATAGAAAAGCGTGAAAGATGAGCCCCAACCTCAATAGTCACCAAACAAGGAGAGATACAAGAAAGGCTTATAAGTTGACCTTTCTCAGACATTCTTAAAAACGCACTGTACTGCAAGAAAGTCCTCAGAAACGTCTTCAGTTCTTGTCTTCAAAACCAGATACTCCAAAAAAAAAAATCGCCAATTTTCAGTTCCAAAAAAAGACAAAATAAACGTAGTATATCTAACCAGAGAATATTCCCTGATGCATCTCAAATAAAAGGAGGGAGGAGGGAGGAGGGAGGAGGGGAGGAGGGGGGGTTTGAAAGATGACCAAGATGCCTCATGTGCATACAATCTTTTACACTCTGCTCCAGGATTTTTGTGCATTTTAGGGATTGCTGTTTTACCCGATCACAATTTTTCAAAATATGTTTGACCTGTCAAACACTAGTGGCAGGAATGCCATTCTAGAGCAGAAATCATGCAATTATTTAAGGAACCGCATGTTCAGGGTCTAGGACCTATGCTGCACGGCGGCCGTACGTACGCCGCGCGTACGCTGTGCGCACTTCCTGATATTTTAGTGCGCACGGCGCTGAGTTCAACAACATTTTTTGCTCAATTTATTGACTGGAGCGGTTAACTCGTATCGTTAAAAATGCACAAAAAAATCTCCGGACGCAGTGTTTTAAAAAAGGGGGAGGGGGAAGGAAGGAAACTGGATACAATAGGAAACACAGGGCCTTGTTCGTTCTTAGAAAAGCCGTGCATTTGGGAGCAACAATAAATTAACTTTTTTTTCTGATTACATAGTGGGGGGGGGCATTTTGTGATGTGTGTCCGTCACGATTAAGCTCTCACCATTATCCCCATCTTTTATTTGCAAATCCGCAGAACCGAGATGGTAACCATGGGAAATAAGAAAAGATATAAAAAGACAATAAATGGTCTTTTTTTTGAGGGGGGAAAGGTGAAAACTATGGTTGAGACTGGATCAAAAAAAATATAAACTTGAAAGATTAATGTGCCTCTCGTGCACATCTTTCACGAACAACAGTAAGAAAGTTTGTAAAGGGTACACACATAAGCTGCGTATTTGGGGCGTTTCTAATAGAGATAAAAAATGCGGGCACTCGTGCACACTCAGAAAAACACTCATCAAGAAAACGACTTTTCTGGTCGGTAAAAAATATTATTTGAAATACGAGATTTTCGGAGGCAACTTGGTTGGGATACTTGCAGCGGTGTCCGGTTGGTAGTTCTATCCGTTTTTGAAATCTTCGGGGTAACTCTTTCCCCTTGAAGCATCAAGCAGTTACCCCATTGCCCTGCTCCACGGATATTTCATCACAACCGTGGCAATGTATTGACTTTCTTCCCGCATTTTTTGGCTGGATTTTTCAAATACGGTCCCTCTATTTTTTTTCCCCTTCAATTCCTTTCCAGAAGGAAAAAGAAGAAAAAGGGGATTTATTTGGTCTCTTTACAATAAACTTAAGACCTCGCGGTGCAAAAGCAACCCAAAAGTCATAGTACAAAACTTTTTTAGTTTCATAATAAATACTTCGCATCAAGAGAAAGTACACCAGGATGCCCAATACAGATGCATCCGGTCAAAACTAAAATAAAAATTGGCCCCTTTACTCGTGGCGACTGATGTGCATATTTTGGTGTTTGGCGAGAGAGCCAATCACCATAAAAAGGAACACCAGATGGAACACTGCTCCGTTTTTGTAGCCATTGTCAGTAGCCTTTGTTCAAAAAAAAAAAAAAAAAACATAAATGCTGGTGTGGCTAAATCCAGTACAAAAACAGCACAAAAGAATTACAAAAGAAGTACAAAAATTACACTTTATTTTGGGGGTGTTTTTCGCGAAAAATTATTTCCCTGTATAAACTTTTTGGGGGTCGGGGTCGGGGGGAAAAATTTTTTTGGCCGACAAAAAATTGGGGAATTTTTTTTTCTTCTTCGATTCTCGGGAGTCCGTGCGTGCTGTGATGGGGTCGCTTTGCGCTGAGAAATGAGTATTTTTGACCTAAAATGCATGCATCAGTTTTTACAGGGCATTTTCAGGTTTAGATTTTCAGGTGTAAAATATGGTCAGTACTTGACCACTGACTAGGGTAAAGTGCCAAGGTAAACGTGGGGGCAGTTTGCATAGCTGCGAACATTGCTGCATGTTGTGACCCCACCATTTTACGGACGGAGCTCGTAGAACCCAATGAGGAGTGAGAAAGAAGGATATGGCCAACGAAAAAAGTAGCGTACCGTGCGCCTGCGGCGCAAGATTGCAACCCACCCTTTCCCATGACATAGTTCAGCAGCACAAATGTGCAAGTATAAGCGCAAATTTTTGAAATGTTGCGCACCTGGCTTCGCCAGAAACTTTCGTTCTAGCAAAATACTAGGCAAAATTTACGGAACTGACGATAATTACCAACGACAGTGCCAATTTATGTCGACATTTTTCAGAAATGTTGCGTACCGTGGCTTCGCCAGGAACTTTTGGGTGCCATGACTTGGGGCGATTGGGAAAGTACGAATTGGTACCAAAAATAAAAAAACCCTCTTTTTTAGGGCATACAAAAAAAGTACAAAAGAAGTACAAAAATTACACTTTATTTTTGGAGTTAGCCACACCAAATGCTGTAAAATGAATGTGCCTCCACCTAGTGTACACATCAAACACGAGACACTCGGGATCGTAAGATTGGGTACGGAGAGAGGACCATCCATTTTTTTCTTTTTCCTTTTTATATTGGATCCTACGATCATACAGAAAGTGAAGTGGATAACGCGCAGACACCTCTTGCAGGCCTGCAGGCCGTTTCTACAGAAATTTTATTTCATATACTTTCTTTTCTAAACGAAAAGAAGGCAAAGAAAAGAAAAAAAGAGAGAAGCTAAAAAAAAGTGCAAAACACACCTTCCCGGACAACTGGAGGACTTAGGCACCTCTAAAGGAAAAAAAGGGGGGGAATTATTTCACTTCGTGCGACATCGATGAGTCACTTTATGCAAAAACGCCTCAAGCGTACTTCGGATACGAAAAAAATAAAAATAAAATAATAAAAACGGGGGAGAAATGTGGTTGAGGAAAAAGAGGGGCAAAGTTTTGCAGGGTGGAAGCACTGCACACTTCAGGGTGGGGGAAGACATAACGTCATTCGGGGGCAGAGCGTAGTATGTGGGGAAATAGGCTAAGGAGGAGGGGTGTGGGAAAACCCTCAGCATTTGGGGGGAAAAAGGAAAAAGAGTTTTTTAGATGATCCTAAGCCTCTCGTGCTTAGTCGCCTTAAAATGCAGCAATCAAATAAAGCAAAAAAGAATTGCAAGGTGAACATGGCCCGTTGGTCACCTTTCGGAAGATATGACGATGAATCGCATTTTTTCTTCTCGTCGACAGCGGAATCTTGCCAAGAAGATACCGTTAAAACACTTCGCCGCAAGGTTAGCCAAGTTAAAAGACACTGCAAACAATAGAACAATAATCTAAATCCAAAAAAAAATATATCAAATACTTTCTATTTCTGAATAGAAGGCAAAAAGCAAGTAGAAAAGATCACACAAAATAAAAGAGGTCGTTGGTGTGGCACGTTACCCATCTTTTCATGTACTTTTAAACTACATAAGAACTACATAAATCCGACTTTTTTTGGGCGCGTCCCACACCAGGCATTGAAAAAAAAAGCACATAAACAAGGTACTTCACTTCACCCCTTGGGAGCGTACATCCTGACAAAAAAACTACTTGAGGTGGGGAGGGGTTTGGAAACGATGCGATTCGAAAGAAAAAAAAATATCAGTTTCATGTACTTCCAAATAGAAAGTACAAAGGCCGTTCTATGCAGATACGTCCAATCAATAAAATAAAATGTATGACGCCGTCCGTAAACCCTTCCCCTAAAAGGCAACCTTTGGTGTTTGAAGACTAATGTTCATTTTACTCAGACTTTTTTAGGACTTTTTTTCATCTTTGTGTGAACTTAGAATGTGTGTTCTGAGCTAAAAGATGAAAACAATCATAAAAAAGTAGTAGTAAATATCTGAAAATGAACAGTAGTCCCAAAAAACACGGCTACCTCGGGGAGGAGGTTTACGGACTGTGTCATTCAAAAAAAAAAAAAAAATCATTCAGAAATAGTTTCGTCGAGAGACTGTTCTTTGTTGTTGTTGTGTTTAGCTTTGCTGCCTGCTGTTGTGGGCAACCTGCCTCACGCACGTCAGGCTAAAAACGCAGAAGCTCCTGAAAATAAAATAAAAGAATACTTTCCCAAAACACAACCCATCTCCTTTATACGATGTGTTCACATGGGGCTGAGACTACATTGAGGTGGACCCGCTGTTCACTGGAACGAACCAGGCTGATGTGGACGACAGTTGCTGCTGGGGTTGCGCAAGTGGCTTCCGTTGCTGTTGCTGTTGTTGCTGTTGCTTCTGCTGTTGTTGCTGCTGTTGTTGTTGTTGTTGTTGTTGTTGTTGCTGTTGCTGCTGTTGTTGCTGCTGCAGTAACGCCTGTCGTTGCATCTGCTGTGCAATCTGCATCTGTTGCATCTGCTGTTGCTGCTGCTGCAGCTGCTGCTGTTGCTGAGACTGTGCAATCTGCTGCTGCTGGAACTGCTGCTGGTGCATCGCCTGCTGAGCGAGCTGCTGCTGCTGCAACTGCTGCTGCTGTGCGGCCTGCATCTGCATCTGTTGGAACTGAAACATCGACAACGCCATGGGGTCGATCATCTGCGGCTGCGCCAGCGTCGCAGGCACGTCACCCACAACAACAGGCCCTGCAGCAGGGGCAACTTCGTTCCTGCTGTAAAAGAAAATCAAATAACATAATGCACAACACAAACAATGGCATACGTTGTTGCACTCTGCTCTGCCTGCTGCACTGCCTCACGCTGCTCTACGTCACCATGCGCGAAGACACATTTATCTCCAAACTTACAGACCTTCAGGTTTTCCCAGTTGCTGCAAAGAGATTCACATACAAAAACACAACGTTCACCCCTACCCCCCTCCCATTCTTCATGACATACTTGCAAAGCTTCGTTTTGTATTTGTACCTGCGTTGCTTGCCTTCCGACGTCTCGCTGCCTTCCGGGTCGTCACCAGAGGCATCTGAGACAATGCCTGTGAAGAGCGGCACCTTGGCGGGCTCTTTGTCTGCTTGCTCCTGTTGGTGTTAGGTAGAAACATATCATGTCGCATTGCAATGGTCGTTGTGTTGCATGACTGCCGTAGTGCCATGTGCAGCAACACAACAAACGTCGGTGGGGTAAAAACCCTCGAGTTTATAAAATCCCAAAAAATCCACCTTAGATTTGACCTCTCCGTTTTGTTGTGTTGCCGTACACATAAACACACCGCACGCCATTATTCAGGGTGCTGAAGCAGGTTGTTCAAGTACTGACACACATACCTCCACACGCGGCGTTTCAAATGGTGGGCTATCAAGTGCCCCCAGGCTTGCTAACACCTGCCGGAAATCCTCGTCTTCAATCGACATTGTATGTTAGAGGGGAGGAGTAGTGAAGGAAAGGAGAAAGGGTGGGCAGGTTAGGTAGGAAGGTAGACTGCTGTTGTGGGCGCGTTTGTCAAAAGGGGGCTGGGGTATAGGGTTGTGCGGTTGTGTGGTTGGTGTGGGGATGTTGATCAAAAATGAGATGTCGTTTTGCTCTTTTTTCTTGACTGCCATATTTTTTTTGAATTTGTGTGATAATAGGATAGAGGTGACAGCTAAAAAAGAGTAAGGTTATTGATGCCGGCACCCAACCCACTTACGATGGCAGACCATGATGAAAGCACTTTTGTTGTGTTTCAGACAAGCGGGACACCCCAGATCACGGCCATGCTCGCTGGTTCTGATGTGTGTCCTGGGTACACCAGCGCCGCCCTGTGGAGTGGGGTGTGAATAAAAATGAAGAAAACTTCAAAGATGGATGTGTCTTTGATGAAAATAACACTCCTTTGGCAACGCCGTACTGAGCACCCATAAGATCAAGAGAACATACCCTTCCGTAGGGAGCAGTGTGACCGGCACGTCCACATCCACAAACGTTGCACCCTGCTGCGCAAAGACCTTGACGTGCCCTGCCTCAAGCCCTTTGCCTGCGAAGTACTGCAGCGCCTCCGCCAGGTCGTCCAGGGACGCGACACAGTACGCCATGTTCTCGAAACGCGTGAGAACGAACTTCCCTTCTGCCTCCACAGTGGGGCGCACCTTCTTCACTGCGGACATCAGCTGCAGCTCGAACGCTGCGTATTTGGGCAGCGCGGAGACACTGACCACGAGGAGCGGGACACTTTGGTGGTCCTTCTGCCACACTGCTGCGACGGCAGGTGTGTCCTCTGCGTGCACGACGTACGCAATACCAAACCCGACGCTCTCCATGCTCGACTCCACTATAGGCATCACCGCATGGTAGCTCTCGAGCGCACGCACCGCCTGTGCAGTCACAGCAGCAGTGCGGTCGGCCTCCACGGGGCCGACCAGGGTCATGGTGGGTGGGTCTAGTCCGAGCATGCCTGCGTGGAGGACGGTTGTGCCCAGGGTTGTTGCCTGCGCGTATGGGCCAATGCAGGCAGGTGCCCACTCACTGATGCTCTGAACGTGAAGCGTGCCGCGTTCGCCGTCGTAACAGAGTGCGTCCAGCGTGACGCCGTGCTCCTGCCCTGCCACTTCGACAAAGGCGCGTGAAGGTGGGTTGCTCCCGAACATCACGTTGTATCCTTTGTTCACATCTGCAAACCCAGCAATGCTCTTCCCGTACACATGCACAAAGGCGGCCTTCTCCAGGCACGGCACCTCCCCCAGCAGTGCGGACGTCGTGCTTGTCAGCCCTTCAGCACAGTCGCGGCTCAACCCTGCCCACAGCTTCCACCGTCCACACTGTGACACCCAGCTCCGTGACGCAGGGGCAGCACCGCCCAGGGTGGGTGCGTTGGCATCAAAGTATTTGTGCTGCGGTGCGGTCACGACCTTCTGCGGCAGGAGACGTCCCTCCTGGACAGGTTTCTCTTCTGTGCCGAGCTTGAAGGTGATGCGGGCTTCGGGCGCATAGTCGTCGTTGTTGAGACGCATCACTTCCGTCTCTGTCATCACCAACCGCGTTTTGTACAACGGACAGTCCGTCACAAAGGACTCATACTCGCCCCCTTCACCCGCAGAGTGGCAGTACTCCACCCCCGCCAGATAGTCGACCAGGTCCCCGAGGGGCGACCCGAGGTGCTTTATCTTCATACCCATGGAGGCTATCTTGATGATGCGTGCCTCGTAGTCTTGGTCGCGGAGCTCTGCGATGTAGTCGTCTTGGTCGCGTTGCCAGATGTACGCAAGAGAGAAGAGCCCGAGACGTGCGCACACGGACTCCACACGCAGCCTCTGGTAGTTGCTCAGGATGGCGCCGGAACAGACGGCGGTGACGTCGGGAAAGCGGTTCTTGACGTCGGCAAGGAGGTCGAAGAGACGTTCCACCTCATCCGTTGTGTCGTCAGGTCGTGTGGGGTACGACATCGACGTGACATTGGACGTGCCAGCCTTGATGTTGCCTTGAACCAGAGGAAGCCCCAAAGCGTCCGCAACAGCCGCAATGTGTGTGTGCCCCACAGTCTGAAAGCAGAACGAGTCCAGCTCCTCCTCGTCGCTCCGCTCGGGTGCGAGGTTCGCTACGCAAACCAGGTCATGTCCATACTCAAGACACTTCCCAAGCGAGAACAGCGAGTCCTTCCCACCGCTGATCAGACCTACAACCTTCATTTTAAAATACCCCTGTATGTAGATTAGATGGGGGGAAGGAAATATGGAATTGTATTGAAAAAAAGGGAGAAATATTCGTTTGGGGTCATACAGAGGGGAGAGGGGAGTTGGGGAAAGAAAGAACAAAAGTGAAGTCAGTAAAGATGGTTCAATGCCTCGATGTGCTTCGGCACCGAACATTGCAGCTTTGATAGGACACCGCCGTGCGGGACGCAAAAGGCACACAAACATGTAATCATGAGCCACAACATCCACAGCCACTACATAACGGGTCTTCTCCCTTTTTTTCCATGTTTAGAACACATTTGAGATAGCTTGCTGGGTGGGCACGTGGCTTCGTCGTGTGTTGCGGGTCTCAGCACCGTGGAAGCGGAAGTGGTGATTATTGGTTGTCGCGGCGGGAGCGCCTTCAGTGACACGCACACGATGCACAGGTGGGACGTGTGGGTGGTCCAGTCGCAGGCCGCTATGTGGCGTTGCACCGTGTCGTGTCTGCGCACTCCCTGGCCGTGCCACCGCGCGTGGTGAGAGGTGCACTGTCTTCGGCTTCCATCGATACTCCGCAGCCCCAGCCTCCACAGGAACAACCTCCTTGCACACAGCTGGGTACGTCTTCTTCCCGTGTGTCGTGTTCACCCTGCCTGAGGCCTGCCCACCAGCGCCCACCCGCAGACCCTGCCGGTAAGGTGCTGGCACCGTCTCTCGCCCAGTGGTGCCGCCGCCACCGATTTTGGTCCCACCGACAGCGCGTCTCGGTGGGGGTGCTGACATGGTTGTGTGTTATTTTTTGTATTCTTTACATTCTGTGAATCGGTGAGTGTAAAAAGCTGCATTTTTACGCAAAAAAATCCCAATACCTGAACACGACACTGATTCTTCAGGATATGAAGAAGAAGAGCTGAAACCTACAGTAACGAGGGGAGACTAATGATGACCGGAAAACGAAGGTTCATTCACAGGGGAAGAAGTTCCGCCACAAACCTATCACCATAACTAGGAAAATGGTTGTTGAGCTCACCAACTAGAGTGGCTTGCTTAAGAAGGAAACCGACAGACTCACCACCAACACAAAACTACTGGAATCTCCAAGAAAGGGGATCGGTAGCCTCGAAAGTGCTGTCCATCCAACTCCGTTTACGGGTTGGGAGTGGACGCTGTTAGTGGCATCTTGGCATCTCAGATGAGCTCTGGACTGACGAAGAGGCGGACAGCACCATCCGTGAATGGGACTGGGTATCTGGCCCTCTCCTGGCACTGAAGGAACACAACACAGGGTGGTCTTGAAGAACGCGTGTGGCCAGGACTAGGCAAGTGGCTCGAGGGGAGCCAAAGTACACACCTTCTGGGTTTTCCCTGAACGTAAAACACCCAGCTGATGGGGCATGTGGAGATAGGGAACGCTGGGACAAAATCCCTCCAGCTGGACGAATTCCGTGAGGCGTGACTGAAAAAAAAGTAAACCCCCCCCCCCCCGTATAATATTTACATACGCGTATTATTTACACACGCATATTATTTACAAAAAGGCCACTTTCACGTGTATTATTAACACACGCGTATTATTTACATTATTTTTTTTTTGGATTTTTTTTTTTTTTTGGGGGGGGGGTAGGGGGCACAGCCCTTAAGGAAATCCTTAAGGACCCTCTGTAACGCTCGTGTTTTTTCAAGAATTTTTTGAAAAAAAGTCATAAAACCCGCCAAGGTGGGTCTACATGGTCCCAAAGTGGCCTAAAATTCGTCGATTCTGCCTAATGAAACACCAAACAACCAAAACTGAGCGTTTATTTTCGAAAAAAAATCACTTTTTTTCGAAAAAACGGCTTCGAAAATAGTAAGATTTTAGTAAGATTTCCTCTAGGAATGTAACGCTTTCAAAAAAATGGATCCGGGAGCACAGTTTTTCTTCTAAGGTGCCGAAAACCACCCCACGTCCCCTCCGGTGAGGTCCGGCAGTGGAAATATGTGGGTTTCGAAGCTTTTGGGCGTCCCCCTCCTCCCCGTCACTAACAAGTGACTCTGCCTCCGAATCGTACTCCACGTAGTACTCCATGGTCGAAAGGGCAGGGTCCGGGATTGCGATTGATGACATTTTTTAAAATATAAATAGCTTTCTGGTCGTGTGCGTTATGGAAAGTATGGGGATTGAATGTCAAGCATGTAGGTGAACGATGAAAAATTGTAAATTATTTTGTGTACCCTTTGTTTGTAAAAATGTGTGTGAACGAGGCACATATAGGCTTTACATATACTTCCTTTGTTTTCTTATTGTCTGTAGTGGAGCGGAGTAACCCTCAGGAAACTACGATATACGCCTCTTATTAACACACGCCTATTATTTACAAAGACGCCTATTATTTACAACACGCGTATTATTTACATAAATTTATGTAAATATTATACGGGGGGGGGGTTTAACAATAAAAAAAATGCTCTTTTTTTATCTTCGAATTTTTCGAATTGTAAATGTACTATGCAGGATTGTTCCTGTCTTCTAATTTAGGTTGCAGGGAGGTAGCGTGCCCCGTTGAGGTCCCACATGGCAAAGCAGAGGAATGTGAGGTATGCGAAGACTGCGAGGAGCGGGAAGAGCGTTGCTGCTGCTAGACGCGTGGCTGTGCCGAGGGAGAACAGGGACACGACGCAGAGGAGCAGGCACAGTGCGCAGCAGTACGCTGTGTAGTCCAGCCTGCGTGCTCCGAAGAGAAGGTCCGCCAGGAGCGTCTCGCACGCAAGCATGCATGCATAGGGCAGAAGGCACCATCGGTTCGCCACCCAGCCCCCCGTCAGAAACACAAACCACGGCGCAAAGCTGCTTGTCAGATGCACCATCAGCCACGTGAACACCGCCCCCACACCCCCTTCGTAGACGTACCCAGGCTTCTTCAGGTCGCGCCACAACATTGTGAATATGTCATAATTCCACACAACAGGCGCGAAGGCGACTACCACGTTGACTGCAACCAACGCCGCCAGGTACACCATCATCAGCCAGAGAGGTGGTGGGTTGTCGTACCAATAGTTGCGTTGGCGGAGCACTTCTAGGTAGCTGTGGAGTGATGTTACGTTGAAGAACAAAAGAAGCAAAACAAACGTAGTGTTGGGCAAGAAAGGGGGTGGCAAGAAAGAGGGGTGTCTGGGGGATGTATGTATGTCACATACTGCTCGGAAGGTGTCGCATCCCACGGACGCAGGGTTTTGAGGTACTTCGTAAAGATGGGCAAGCGGTCTATGCCCTGGAAGGGGTCAGGCTGTAAGGCGAAGGGGGGGTAAAGGGGTGCACTTCGTGTGTGATATTTTGATGTGTTCTAACTTTTTTTTCTTGCGGATTGTCATGAAAAATTGCATGATACGCATATAAAAGTCCTCGGTGATGTAGTCTTGTTCGATGAAATATATTCAACTTTTTTGAACAAAATTTGGCAATGAAAACGTAATGTAACATACCTTTCTCCGAAAGCGTTCGCGAAGTTTCTGCCACCAAGAGAGGTCTTCCTGCTGCAACTGCCTACGGAGTGCATCACTGCTCTTCTTCATTACTCCCGCATGTGTAAGTGTGTATAGTTCTGAGTGAGTTTGTTTTACAGAATTAGTCGCTCATGCGACACTGAAGGAAAGGAGACTAGGTGCAGACAGGCTTCTTGCTGAGGGAGTGTGCACTGTGCGCGATGTGTGGGTGTATCGAAGACAAAAAAAAAACACCTTGGTGGTCTTCTTGTGTACATATTTTGTTCGTTGCTGTGGATCACAGCAGAGCCAGATTGCCCTCCCACCCACCCCTCCAAACCCCAACCCAACCAACATGAGAACCCATGCTACTTCCGCAGTGCACGTGGCTTGAAGAGGGAGACCGATGCCTTAGGTGGCGCATCCTTCTTGTCCCCCTGCTTCGTGCTGAAGTGCACCTGGAAGCGTGCGTCGGCCATCTGCGTCGCAAGCGTCGAGGCGGCAATTGTGAAGTACTCCACAAAGCAGAACTTATTCGTGGTGTGCATCCGCAGCTCCTTGATCTTCCCGCACATCTGTTGTTGCAATGGATGATGTGTTCAAGATGTGTTCCCTACCCACTCACCTACCCCCGGAGACATACCTCAAACACCTTGTAGAGCACGTCCTGCTTCGGTGGTGTCTCATCCATGAATTTGACGAAGACGGACACAGACTTCTCTTTGCCCAGCTTCGCTGCGGCACCTCCCTTGCTCTTCTTGCGCTGCACGCTGATCTTCTTGCCTTGGAGCAGCGCTCCGGTACGCTTGAGTGCGGCGTCGACTGCGTCGGGGGCAGCAAACTCGACAAACGCGAACACAGCGTCGCTTCCTTGCTTCTGCGTCACATCGCACGACACCAGCACGCCGCACGTTGCGAAGAACGTGGCCACAGCCTCCTGCGTTGCATTGCTCGCAAGCCCCGACACGAACACGCTGTTCTCCTGCAGACGCACCAACTCTGCCTCGTCTGGCTTCGCCTCTTCTACACGCCTCTTCTTCTGCGGAGGCTCTGCCATTTGAGAAGAGTCCTGGGTGTGGTGTGGTGGGTATAGTGGGTATAGTGGGTGTGGTGTGGTTCGATAACTAATAATAAACTACTGGGTAAGCCTAATAGAGGTAATTCTTGCGCAGAATATGGCCCAATGTGTGGATGTGGATGTGGAGGGGAGGGGAGAGAGAGCAGAAGAGGAAGGGGTGCCGTAAGACTCCTCAAAAGTCCCGAAGAACTCCTTTGCATTCAGATTGGTGTGCGAGAAGTGGTTGGCACTGCAGTTGCCGCCTATAGTAGACAGCGCTACTAAGGGACGTCAAAAGCTTCGGAGCTTTTGGGGTCAATCTGAGGTTGGGAGACACCAGAGAGTCTGAACAGTGAATTTGGAAATATTGGTGGAGATAAAATGTACAGCAGAGGGGGGATAGTGACCATGGGGGAGGGGGAAAGGGGGAAACTCCAGATTTTTGAAGACTATGGATGGTAGGTGTTGTGTGGAACTGATAAAGTAAAAAAAAAAAGATGAAGAAGAAGAAAAACGAACTGTCGGACCTGAAAAACTTTCGTTTGTGTTGGTGTTTCTTTCCTCCCTTTTAAATTTTTTGTAAAGGGTGAAGGTTAGAGAGAGGGAGAGATGAGTTCTCAAAAAAGATAGCTTTTGTATGATCAATGTGCCTTACGTGCACACATCGCAAAAAACAAAACAAAAAAAAACAAAACACAAAAGCTTTGAGTAAGGTAATGAGCTTCGCGTTTTTGTGCTCAGTGAAACATATTCATAATATTATGAAGATCTGTACAGAAATTTCAGAAATCACAAAAAAAAATTTCATTTTTTTTGTTGTATCGACAGTCACCTACCTAAGTAGGATCTGTACACAATATCACCTATGGGCTGAGTACTGGATTTGATTTTTGAAAACTTGGTTGTATTAGTGTAGCCACCCTAGAGTGTGCTCCACTATATGCTTTTTTCCCCCCTCCGTCGGAAAGCAACCTTGATACAGATCTCGCAGTACAAAAGTAAAGAAAAACAGCAGCACAAATCTACGTCGTAAAGAGCGAAGAGACGCAGACAAAAAAAAACGAAATGTTCACAAGATGAACCCAAGTCTCTCATTGATCAGTCACCTTGTAGAATGAGGAATGGGAAAACACTTAAAAAGTCAAGAACCGAGGTTGAAAAGTGCAAACGCCTCACCGTACACTGGACGCGAACACTCATTCTTTCGTGCATCGAACCCTCGAGAGGGTACTGACATTTGACACTTTCTCACAAAAAAAGGGGCGGAGAGAGAGGGTTGAAAAGGGCGTACATGAGCTTGAACCCATACTAACTGCGTCCCTTACAGCTGGGGTATTGCTTGTCCCCACGAATGCAGTAGTATCCACTATACACACGGTGTTCACATGAACTCTGAAAACACAAAACACTTGCTTTGGGTGTCTCGTTTTGCGTGACACCAAAAAAAGATAAAATAAAAGAGAAGTTGAAAGTGCAAACGCCTCACCGTTCAATCGGCGGACGCAGGGCCTTGAATTTTTCTCTATCTAAGGGAAAGAAACCTTTGAGATGAATGTGCTTCTCTCTCTCGTGCACGTACACACATCTTGCGAGTTGGAAGATAAAACGAAACGTATAGTACCCGACAAAGGGGAAGAGCTAGCTGCGGCGTGCTGGGGGCTTTTGTAGATGGTTTTTGTTTATGTTTTGTACTCTTTGTTTTTTGCTATTTGCGCCGTGCTGGGGGCATAACATGCATCTGCCTGGGAAAACAAGAAAAGTCTCACCAAAAGAAAAGTAGGTAGTTGAAACGTGCGAAAACGCATCTCAGCCGAGCTCATACAAAGGGTGGAACGCGGGTGTTCCGCACCGTAAGAGAACGGAGGTTCACAACCGCTCCTCTTTATACCCCAGCCTTTTTTTAACGGCCAAAAAAAAAAATGGACGTAATGCTCAGTTGAGCTGCATCCTTTATAATGGGAGTGGAATAGAGAGAGGGAGAGGGAGGTGTGTGGAATAAAAATTCGTAAAAATAAAATAAAAAGATTTATAAAATGAAGCTAAGCCTCTGCCGCTTAGTCACCAAGAAAATTTGAAAAAGGTGAATGTGCCTCTCGTACACAATTATCATCATCGTGCGAACGCAGCTGGGTTTGAAATGTGACCGTCTCTCCGTCATTCGAGGGGTTGTATTAGATTCATCTTCTTTCAGTTCACAGAATTGAAAGCATTTGAGAGGGTCAACGGTTGTAAAAAAAGCCAAACTCTGAAAACAAAATTTTTGAGAACAAAGAGAAGTTGAAAGTGCAAACGTCTCAACACTCATAGACGGACGCAGGTGATGGTTCTCCGCGGTTATCGAATTCTAAGCCTCTCATGCTTGAGAGACCAGTTACCAAGAGACTAAATTCACCTCTTCCTTTACGAACAAATATCTTAAAAGCTTGGCCGAAGAAGAAGAAGAAGAAGAAGAAAACACCTAAAAAAAAAAAGACTCTGCATTACCACACAAAAAAAGTGAGTCCACACATCAAAACTATCGTCACGTCTCCATTCAAAGCAAGAACCTAGCCGATCTGCGAGAGCCTGCCTCCACGAGGCGGACTTGGGTATGGCTGAAAGCCATAGCGAAATGAGCGCAGCAGCGACGGCTGGGACGCATATGTTGCGTCAAAGCGACTGGGACGCAGAGGTCCTCTCCCCCGCCAATTTCCGCAATAAAATTGTCGACAACACCGTCACCGCGCAGGGGGTCATAACCTTCTGCAAACTCGCCGAAGCAGAAGCGTTTCTGCAAGACCGGAACAAGCTGGACCAGAACGGCCCCTGCATCGCCGTCGCCACCACCGCCCCCCTCCAAGCGCATAAAGCACACACCAACATGCAGTGCATTGTGAAGCCCCCGACCGGAGATGAGTACACACGCAAAGTTCACGTCTTCCTCCTCACCAACACCGCCCCCACCTACACCCTCGACATCCCCCAAATTGGAAACGCCCAACCTACCTCGCTACTCACCGAGGTCAAACTCGAAGTCCTCCCCGAAGGAGTCGTCACAGAGCCGGCATGGGACACCGCCCCCCTCAACACCGCACGCACCTTCCTCACAAACTTAGGTGCAGCAGTCGCCAGCGTCCGCAGAGCAGGAGAGCGTCGCATCGCAGCCACCATCGCAACGAGCAAAACCTTCAGTGAGATGTCAGGACACAACGGGGTCATCGTCCGGCCCGCCAAAGTCACCAACGACCCAGTAGTCTGGCTCGACAGCACCGCCACACTTGCAACGGCACTAGAGTTTGCAAGAAACCAAGCCGGAAGGCTCATCAAGTCCACCAAGGCTTACGGCATTGTGGTGGAGACACAGGAGGCGCGAGCAGCAGCCTGGCGGACACTTGGAAAACCCGAGAAAGCGAATGAACAACATTTTGTGATCACGGGAATGCACTACCACACACACCCCGACTCCCTGGTAACAGCGCTCAGGACCCTTGAGAACGGCTGCTCCCTAATTGCGCACCAGCAGGCAGGGAAGAAACAAATGGTGAAAGTCCGCACACAACAACAACTGCCTAGGTTCTTCACCTACAACCAGCAAACGCTGACGGCAACCGAGGTCTCAACCTCACACAAGCTGAGACGGCCCAAGAAAAAGCGCCCCACGGAGGACAAACGCATCCCCTTCGTCAACACCGGCATGGCGAGCACCACCACAGCATGGACCAACATCGCCAGAGGCCCCACCGCAACACCCCAAGTCAACACCACAGCACCTGCACCAACCGTAACTACAACAAACGTGGACACCGAGAGCAGAAACGCCACCACCCGCAATGCGTCAGAAATCCAGACGATGCGCAACGACTTCAACCAAATTGTTGAGCGGTTTAACACCAAACAAGCTGAACTGGAAACAAAGCTCAACGCCAGCAGCAACGACATCCAACTTCTCACTGAGAAGATGGACGCACTCGCGAACATGAGCGCCTCACTGCAAGGAAGCATCGAGAAACTGCAAACACAACTGGAAACCCTCATCAAGAGGATCCCAACATCGAGGAACGACCAAGTATCGCCCGTACGGGTTCGCGACAGGCGAGGGGCGTCATCGCCCGTTGGTGGTGCCTCTAAAAAGCGCTGACTCCCTACTTCTCCATACCCCACACCTCCCAAATCCAACACCCCCACCTTGCTAAGATACCTCTCTACAACAGTACAACTTCTGCTTGTGATAGCAGGGATACATCCGAATCCGGGTCCGCTGAGATGTCTCTGTTGGAACATCAACGGACTGACCGACACCAAGAGATCTGAAATAAGGCGACACATCACCACGAAGGAGTATGACATTGTCATGCTCCAAGAACTGAAGGCAAGCGGACAAGCAAACACGTTCAAGATCGACGGCTACCGCAGCTACACCCGCAAAAGAACGGCAGGCAGAACCAAAAAGACCAGTGCAACACATGGAGGCGGGATAGTAACACTGGTGCGTGACAAACATCCAGCCCAAGTCCACACGTTCTCGAAGTGGAAAGTCACAGAACGGCTCGACGTCACAGTGCACGGTATACGCTTTGTCAATGTATATCGACCAAGCGCAGTGGGGGAGCAAAAGAACGACATACGCAAAGATGACTTCGACTGCGAAGACCTCCCCACCGAACAAGTAGTGATAGCTGGAGACCTCAACGCCCATCATGCGCAGTGGAGCAAGGCGATCCCGAACAAAACCGGCACAAAAATCCACGACTGGGTCGGTAACACTGACGGCATGCAAATCTGGAATGACCCCCAAACTGCGACAAGGATTGGAAAATCCAAAACTTCACCAGACGTGGTCATAGCGAAAGGTGACAATAACAAAGACGAGACAAGAAAATGGCCAATCAAATGGCGGGTTCTAGATAACGGCTTATCGGACCATCTCCCAATGGAATTCGAGATTGACAGCACCACACCACCTCCACCGAAGTACTCGAACATCAAACGGAGCGGGAAAACCCTGTGGGATTGGAACAGGGCCAGGTGGAGTGACTACACTGCAGAACTTGAGCGAAGTGCTGATGCAACCCTAAAGTGGCACAACCCAGCGACAGCGTATGCGAAGTGGGCTGGCATGGTGAGAAACGTGGCACGACGACACATCCCGACGCATCGACGACGGCAAGCTAAGCGAAGGTGGTGCACAGGTGCAGTACGCAAAGCAATGAAGCGCCGAGACCAGAAGATCGCGCAACTGCAGAAGCAGACAACCCCTCCCACACAAAATGATAGTGACTCCCTCAGCTGCCTAAAACAAAATGTGGCCACGGAAATCCGCGACAGCAAACGCACGATCTGGGAGGCAAGGTGCGACAAGGCTGCGGGGTCCTCACACATCTACCACCTACTACGCGAACTGGACGGCAGAGCCGATAAGTCGCAGCAGTACCCACTGACGGAGAATGGCACCACCATCACCGACAACACAGCCAAAGCGAATATATTTGGTAGGCACTACTCAGACGTGAGCCGCAAAGATCCCACAGACACGGAGGACGTAGTCACAACACCGACGGATGTCCCATCCCACGAATCAGAGCGTGCCTTTACAATGCAGGAGCTCAACACCATCGTGAACAACCTGGAAGACAACAAAACACCAGGCATGGACAACATACACAACGAGATGCTACGACACATGGGACCGGAGGCGAGGAAGGGTCTCCTGCGTATCATGAACCTCTCGTGGTGTAGTGGCACACTCCCACAGGAATGGACAACTTCTCTGCTGATGCCCATCCACAAACCTACGAAACCGGACCACCTCCCTGCTTCGTACAGACCAATTGCACTGACGAGTACAGTGAGCAAGGTGCTCGAGCGCATGATCGGACACCGCCTACACCAGCTCATGGAAGACCCTGATGAGCAGTTCCCTAACCTCCACAAGGCACAAGCAGGTTTCAGGAAAAAGAGATCCACGATCGACAACATCGCACTGGTAACGCAACTGGCCAAGGACACAGTAGAGGAAGGGCGCAGTGCAATCCTACTCAAAGTCGACCTAGAGAAGGCGTACGACCGCCTCAAGCGCAGTGCCATCCTACAACACCTGCGCGATTTCCCACCCACGTACCAGAAATGGATTGGTGCATACCTCAGCAACAGACGAGCAGCGGCGACCGTGGCAGGTCACGTCAGCGAGTTCTACGACATGGAGGAGGGAGTACCCCAAGGCACAGTGCTCTCCCCCCTACTCTTCAACGTAGTCATGGCAAACCTGGCGAAAACCCTAGAGTGCGTGGACGGACATGTGTGCATGTACGCCGACGACCTCGCAATCCTGTGCATTGGCAACAACACCGACGAAGCCGCTTTATCCGCACAAAAGGCTATCGAAGTACTTGAACGTGAACTCCCCCCAATGGGCCTCCGAATCTCCACCGACGACGACAAAACGAACCTCCTAGCCTTCACCACCAAAAAAGACCCCAACAACGTCAGAGACAAGCAGTTCGCAGTGCACTACAGCAATGGGAAACGCGTGCCTACAACCCGACTGACACAGTACCTCGGCATCCTAATAGATGACGAATGCAACATGATACAACACATGGAATCAGTGTGCACAAAGTACAAACAACGACTCTCCGTACTGTACGCACTAGGAGGCGAGGACTGGGGTGCGGAAGCAGACACCATGCGACAAGTGTACATGACATATGTGCTGCCTGTGCTCACCTACGGGATAGGAGTGTGGGGACACGCACTGCTCAAGAAGAACCGAACCCATCTTGAGACCCTCCACCACGGCGCAGCCAGACTGATCACCGGCTGCCTACGCACCACAGCGACGGAGAACCTTCTCTGGGAGGCGAACCTGCGATCGATCGCTGAAATAGCACAAGCGGAAGGAGCAAAGCTGTACGAGCGCGCCAACCGCATTCACGACTCGCCCGCGTACACCGCCGTGCAGTCAACCAAAAAACACTCCAACAATACATGGCTTAGAGCAGCCACGAACACCATTGAGGAAACAAAGATGTACACACAGCACACAACTCGGAGCACCATTGCGCTCCACTACCCTGTGCCCCCCTGGCAATGGGAGGAAGTACAGGATAAGCTTACGCTGCACCCCACCATCCCAGGAGTCCTCCGAGCGGACTCTAAACAAACCAAAGAGGAAGCTCTCGAAAAAACGCAGGAGGCCCTCGACAAGCTACCCCAGTACGACTACAGCACGTACACCGACGGATCACTGTCCGACACGAACATCGGCGGGGCGGGATGTGCAGTGACGGACGCTGACGACAACAGGATCCACGTCTTCGGCAAGGGGGCAGGCAGGCGATGCGTGGCCTACCAAGCCGAGCAGACGGCAATCCGTGAGGCACTCACCGACCTTGCGAACCGCACCACCACCAAACACGCGAGAGTGGCGATCCTCACGGACAGCCAGTCCTCCATCCGCGCCCTGGAGGGAGGACCGCAGAAGGCAGTCGAACACACACTGCACGACATATGGCGTGCGATACACACGCTCACGCGCAAAGGTGTACACGTCGACTTCCAGTATGTACCAAGCCATGTCGGCCTGACTGGAAACGAAGCTGCAGACAAAGAGGCAAAGCGGCACGCGAACGCCATGGTACCACAACTGGAACCCATAGCGATGATGACGGCCGCCTCTCAGATCAAGAGGGTGGCAGCGCAGCACACCGTCACACCCACCGAAGACAGCGCATACGCGTGCCAGCACACCGACGCCAAAGCGAAGACGAAGACACAACTCCGCCACCCACAACTCCGCCCAAGACGACTGACGCGTAAGGGCGCGCGTGAGATGAGACTCCTGCGCACAAGACGACACCCCCTCCTGTACACGGACAGGAGCCACAACGACACCCCCAACTGCAAGGCGTGCGGAAAGACGAATGTGACGGCGAAACACCTCCTGAAGCAATGCCCCAAGCTTACTGACAAAAGAGCCAACCTGTGCAGCAACACCTCGTGGGGAACACTCCTCACTCAACAACCAGAAGTGGTCCTAGAATACTTGGTGTCCTCCGGATTGTCTGATGACACTCTGAGTGACCTTCTGAGACCAGCTGTAACGAACTGAAGGGAACATAACTTTTAACTTTTATCTACTTTTACTTTTACTCTTACTAGCAACAAGAGGATACCAAAAACAAAGAAAACATCAAGCGAACACACCGACCAGCATATCAGCTGATCACGGGAACCTTTATTCAGGCTTCCACCTTTTGACGTCAGGCCAGTGTCCTAAACGATGCTGCCACACCCTGAGGGGGAGGTGTGCTGTCTGTAAACTCTGTGTGGCAACAACGGGGAGGTGACCTCCGTATATCGGCAACCCGCACGTCCTAGATGTGAAAAACGGCACCAGCCGGGACACGGTCCCGGGTTTACTCTGGATAGAACAAAAAAAGAGCAGCCACACTGCTTCGGCAGCGCTAAAGAGACGAGAGTAAATACCAAGTAAAAAAAAAAAAAAAAAAAAAAAAAAAAGGGGGGCAAAATTTTTGCATTGTTCTCGCGCATTAAAATTATATGGAGGGATTGGGGAGGGTGTCTAATATTGCGTTTCACACAAATAAATACGTGAAAAAAAATGAGTTTTTTTTTTTTTTTGTTTTTTTAGCACACGATCGCCTTTAGGCACGTAGCTAAAGCTACTTGAATACACAAAAAAAAAAAACTGCCAGAAATTGAACTGGAAAAAAAAAGGTATATGGCGCATATGGGATGGTAAGGCATTTTGGCATTTTTGCTTTTTTTTGATAACATTGGTTTAGGTCAGCCATTCAGACAATCTCACTATTTTTTTGGGCAGTATCCCGACTCGATAGAAGAAGCACAATTTCTGTGCTCAAATTTCCACCTTCCACCTCTTTCATTGAGCCCTTCATTTCTGATGTGTCTAACATTGTGGTTTAACTTCTTAGATTATGTGCACTTCATTCATTAAGGGGTTAGTGAAAGGCATATATTTCCCCCTCAAAAATACCCCGCAAAGAGAGAGGCAGGATACACTCAATTCACTTCCGTCCGAGTGTGCAAAATGCGTTTGTAAAAAAAAAATAAAAAAAAATAAACCACAGTTCTTCGATGCGATGAGCCGCTGCTCTTTGATCCCCCCTTCCTCCCTTTTTGTGCTCCACCTCCACCGTTCTGTCCTGAACGGTCAGATCTGGCACATTGTTACAAGGGGGAAATAAAGGAATAATATTGAGCCAGAATAGCATAAAAAAGGGCCATTTTTGCTTTTAGTAAGTCTAAAAAGGCTGGAAAGAGAATAGAGGGAAACGGGTGAGCAAAACAAAAAAAGACCCGTATGTTTTGGATAACCCATATGTCAAAAGGTGGTAAAGATGAATATGCTTCTGCATACATCTTGAGAAGGAAAAAGAGCAGTGAAACATGCTAAAACACATCTCAGTCGAGAGGGAAAAAAATGGACTGCACTGAAAATATACAGTCACTGCACGTCAAAGAGTAGACCTCCAGGAAGGGTTGAGGATGCTCCTTCTATCCTTTGTTACAGGGCACACCATTACCCTTAAAAGACAAACCTGAAAGGTCAATGTGCCTCACGTGCACACATCCAAAAAAAGCTACCTTATAAGTTGATAGTGCAAACACCCCTACAGATGCAAAAGTCACAAAGAAGAGGCAGCAGACATGCTTTTGTTGTTGTGCAGATGACCTTCAGCCTCATTGTGCATAGTCACCTGAACAACTAGTGTGGAAAAAAAAATTGATAAAACTGAACACTGAGAGAGTGCAGAGAAAGTCTGTTAACCCTGTCTGATGTGGATGATGGGGGGGGGAATCAATAAAAAAACCCCCCATTTCATTTCGTTCCCACTCTCTCTTCTCTTTGTCTATCTCTCTTACCAAATTAAACATAACTGTGTTGAAAGTTGTCGAACGTTAAACTTTTCCCACCCCCAAACCCTGTTGACCATTATTTATCACATCTTAAACACTACAAGGACAGTACTGATCCTCCAAGACCAAAGCAAAGAAAGCTTGACAGATGAAAATCCCTGCCTTTCAACGAAATATGCCTTTGTGGGGCGTTCTTTGTTTTCTTTTCTTGCCCATTTTGGAGTATTGACAACACCACACGGCCAAAAAAAAAAAAGACGGGGCTTTTTCAAATTAAGGTGGAAGGATTTACACCTCAGGCATTTCCTTGAGCTCCAGCATCAGCAAGGTTTCGTCCCCTCTGAAGAACCGTTGGTCTGGGTTCACCTCGAAGCCGATTCTGCAGTAGAAGCGGATGAGCGGGGTGTTCGTTTCTTGGAGGAGGAGCACGATTTTGTGCGCGCCGTTTGCGAAGGCACGTTGGCAGGCGCGTGTCACCATGACGGTGCCGAGACGGCGCTTGCGGAAGCACGGCAGCACGTAGACGTACGCAAGCATTGCATAACGCGGTACACCTGCCCAATGACACCACGCCATGTCGTCGTCCACATCGTACCACAGCACCTCTATATGACCCATGTTGATGCTGTTGTGCCACGCAGCATAGATCTCATGTGTCTCGCTGCTCGCCACAGCTGCCCATGCACGCACAATACCCGCTTTAGTCACAGGTCGCCCGAAGTCCCCGGAGTCCACGAGGAAGGCCGCCTTTTCGCCCTCTGTTCGCAGCCACTCTGCCATCACGGCGGCTTCCTCCTGCTGTGATGACGCAGCGTTGCGTACACGAAGCGAGAGTGTGGCGGCAGAAGCGGCTGATATGGAGCTTCCGCTCTGCTTCGTCTGCACCACGTCGACAGTGGTGTTCGACACCGTCCTCGCTGCCGACAGCATCGACGACTGTGATGCGTCCTCTGTCTGCTCTGTCTGCTCCGTCTGCGCCTCCTCAGACGCAGAAGGTGTCGGCGACGGTGCAGGCGACACCACAGGCGACACTGTACCCCACCCCTCTGGACGGTGCCACGTGCTCGTCGTCGTCTCTGTGTCATGGTAAAACCAATGCTTTGTGCGTTTCGACAAACATGCAATCCATTGATGCCACGCCAAGGGGTGCGGCTGTGTGGTTGGGGTGGTTTCAGGGGGAAAACGATGGAATAGGATTAAAGGATTTTCAACATATTCTCCAAAAGGGTGTGATGTGGGAGGGGGATGCCATACAATGCCACGCGAACGCTTGCTGATGTAGCAGCTGCCGTGCGGGACGCCATCCGGGAGTTCGGCGCGCACCTCATGCGTACCTGTGTGCAGGTACACCCAGGAGCGAGCGGACACATCCCACTCGCCTGCCCAGCCCCATCCCAGAGGCTCCTCCATGACCGCGGCAAGTGTCTTCTTGTTCACGAAGTAGTGCATCCCGATGTCGTTCTGCCTTGCCTCCCAATCGCCCCAGGTGCGAGGACATGGTGCCTCCCTCAGCATCACCTTCTGTGACAAGCCCTAGGAGAAGCAGAAGGTGGAACCAACAGGCCCCAATGCTAGCGGCTGGGCCGTCCCCACAGAGAGAGAGACAGAGGAGGTTGCTTTGTTTTAGTGTACAGTGTCGTGTGTGTCATTCTAGGTTGGTGGTGGTGGTGTAGATGGTGAAGGTGGTGAAGGTGGGTGTTGGGAAGACTCAGGCTAATAAGTTCGTGAGAGGGGTTTGAAGGGTTCATATGTCGGCATGTCTTCCGCACGTCCCATGTGCAAAGAAAACAGCGAAAGAAAAAAGAATCGAGAGTGCAGTTAAAAAAAACCCCCCTCCCGTGTGAGAAAGTATCACCACAGAACATAATGCAAAAAAGGAAATAAAAAGGGGGACACACAACACAGCGACGATACGGTGTGTTTGCAAAACCCCACCCGCCCACCCACCCTTGAGGACCACGCTGCAATCGTGAATCCGCACCACCCAATACAACAGGATCGCCTCCACGCAGTGTCAGAAATGCTGCGTCACGTCACTCATTCGAAAACATCTTCCGTCGTTCCTGCAAGGGTAAGATTAAAGAAGCAAAGTTGAAACATGAATATGACCTCACGAGCATTACACATTTTTATTAATTTTAACGGAAAACACAAACTTGAAAGCAAACATCTCAACAAAACTTGGAAGTACTGAAAAGAAACGTTCCTGAAGAGAACCAATTCGGGGTGCTCACATATACGACGCATACCAACATCATCTGTGCCTGCTCCTTCTCACGCGATTGCGCCTCACATTCCTTCAAACACTCCAAGGACGCCGACAGACAGGGCCAATGGCTTTGCAGGACACTGTTTTGGGAAGGTTCGGAGAGTACACTTCATTCACATACCTTGCGGTGTCTGCAAGCGCTGCCCACGACGAGGGGGGGCATGTGTACTGCGAGAGGTCGAGGCCCTTCTCTGTTCGTGAGAAGGCTGAGACCGTTTTTGTTGATGCGTTGAGCGGCGATGCTGCTGGTGGCGACCCTGGGGATAGTGGCGAGGTGATGACCGGGAGGACCTGCGCCCAGCCGTCCTGCACCAGAGAGAGCAGCACTGCTGCTGAACACGCTGCAAGCACCTCCGTGCTGTAGCCGCCCTCCAACGCCGCAACAACTTTCCCATCCGCGAGCGTCAGCAGCTGCTGTGTCATCCACCCAAAGCACTCCGGCGTCACCTTGCACTCCCCCAACGGGTCACCTTCCGCAGCATCAAACCCCGCAGAGATGAACACCAACTCCGGATCAAAGTCCCTCGCCACAGGCATCACAATGCTTTCAAACGCTGCCCTGTACTCATCGTCACCCACACCAGTGTTCCACCAGGCAATGTTTATGTTGAACCCCTCACCCGCTTTGGCGCCGGTTTCATTCTTTGCGCCGGTTCCTGGGTAAAACTTACCGCCTGCACGGACGTGGAGGGAGATGTACATGACGTTTGGATCGTCGTAGAAGATGTCTTGAATGCCGTTGCCGTGGTGGACGTCCCAGTCGAGGATGAGGATGCGGGAGAGGTGGTACTCCTTCATGGCGACCTTTGCTGCGACGGCCACGTTGTTGAAGAGGCAGAAGCCCATTGCAGCGTCGGGCAGTGCGTGGTGGCCTGGGGGGCGCACCACTGCGAGGGCTGCAGGCGCACTGCACTCCACCACTGCACGCATGGCACCCACGACACACCCGGCTGCTAGCCGTGCCGCCATAGGCGACCCCTCGGAGAGCAGCGTCTGCGCATCGTTGCTGGCGTCCTGCAGACACGCCGTGTCGCAAGACATTACCTTCTCGTAGTGTGCGGTGGTGTGCACCAAGCAGACCTGCTCCTTGCTTGCCGGAGTCACCGGTATGATGTGGCACCGTGCTGCCAGACCACTTGACTGTAATAGGTCCCAAACCTTGGCCGCACGATCGCAGCGTTCCGGTGCAGCAAGCAATTCGCGTGTGTCCCCAGCACCGTGCAAACTCATGCGTTCGTCCCAAGAGAGGAGCACGCGGGGCAGGCTGCGCAGTGCTTTGCCGTCGCGCCAGAGGGTTGCACCGGATTGGTCTTCGAGGCCGTAGCGGTTCCAGGACTGCATGTACTTGGTGATGCGGTAGACGCGGTTGTTGGCGCGCACTAGGTCACCTATGGCAAAGGGTGCTGCTGTGAGCGGTGTGTCCGAGAGGTTGTGTGTCACGCCGTGGCGGTCGAGCAGCGCTGCGAGAAGCGGCACTGCCTGCGCCGCGTCCTTAAGGTAGACCCCCCTGCACGCACGCCCAGGAAACACAAGGCGGCCCTGGTGTGCAATAAACTGCACCTCGCGCAGCGGTGCCGTGCTGCTGCTGCCCGCATCGTCCCCCGTACTGTCGATGTACGTCAACGTGCCATCCGTCGGGTGCGGGGTGAACTCAACCTGCGCATTATCCGTGAGTGTCAGCAGCAGACCCTTGCATGGCATTCACTCACATCTACACGAGAGAGAGCGCCTGAGCGAAGGGTTGAGGCGTTTAGGAGGTTGAGGAGGGGGGGGAGAGGAGAGGGGGTAGGGAGAAGGATGAAAAGGATGGGTGGGTGGGGGAGGGAGGGGACAAGTCGTTTTGCGTTGGTTTTTTGTTTAAGGGCCAAGCTTACACAGAAGGAAAAGTTTGTTAGGCGCCTAACTGAGAAAAGAAGTTGGTGAAGATGAAGTGCTTGGGCCGAAAATCCAAACGAAAAATTGTAAAATGTGTGACTCTCGTGCACAACCTTGACCACTACTGTCATCGTGCTGGAACACTCTGGGTTTGTAAACATCGCTGAACTGGCATTGTTTTGGCATAGCGTTGTGTCTATCTTGTTGCTTCGTCCATGTGGAGCATACCTTTTCCACACAACAACACAATGTTTACCCAACATGGTGAACTGCAACACACCTCCTCCACCTCCTCCTCCTCCACCAACCTGCAGAAAGGCTCTCTCCCACCAGGCTACTCCTTGGATTGAGGTTCACATGCTGGCAGCCGCGAGCGGGTCGTACGCCTCACGCCTACTTGCCAACGCAAGGTGTCGTGCTGCATGGGTGACGTCACCTGCCTGCGAGAGCAATGCCGACAGCCTCATGTGAAGGGACGCACGCAACACCATGCCGTCGTTCGTTGCCTCGTCTGCGATGGCTGCGGCACGGAGGGGGAGATCTGCCGCACAGAGGATCTCGATCGTGGTGTGCGTGCCTTTGCGCCGTAGGGACGTCTGCGTTAACGTCGCGAACACTGTCTCTGCGAGCAGCGCGTACACATTCGTCTCTGCGTCTGGGTTTGGCTCCCGCTGTACACACACAAGAAGGCAGACCAGAAGCAACACCGCCGTCTCATCAGCAGCCACGACGCCCCTCCCTGCAATGCGCAACACCTCGTCCATATCCCCCTCGTCTGCATGCCCGCGCATCAACCACGCCCACAGATGCGGCTTCGAAACATTGTGTTCCGAGAACAGCCGTTCCGCGAGGTCCAACTCCCCACCCCACACACAGCACATCGCGACAGTCTCGTGCACCATGCTGGGCGGCACCCCCATTTTGGCGAGCTCTGGTGCACACCGCATGGCCTCTATGTAGGACCGCCGTGAGCGTGCCCACAGCTTGTAGCTCCGTTGGTTGAGCAGGACGCGGGACTGCTTTGCGTCAGAGAGGACGGTGTCGGCGTGGCTGCTTTGCCCTTTGGTGGCGTAGTAGAGCAGCAGCGCGTTGTAGCTGGCGACGGAGGGGTGCCCTGTGTCCTTCTTCTCCTCTGCGATGATGCGTGAAACCGCATGCAGGTCGTTCAGCCGTGCAAAGGCTGTAGCTAGCACACCGTAAAGGTCACCTCGATCCGCCTGAGGCATGCCCGCGAACATATCCACAGCGGTGTGTACCGACCCATGGTAGGCATGCACCTCCGCCAGCAGGCGTGTGCACGATGCCCCTACAGAACAGTTCTGCCCCCGCAGCTCCTCCAGACGCCGCTCCACAGCGCGCACCAGCTGCGGCCGGCGCCGCCCCACCCCAGCTCGCGAATCCCCGATGACGGTGTTCTTCACATACTGTGCGACAGCAGCCTCACCCCACGACCAGTCTGGACGCGCACTGCGGAGTGCGCCTTGGCCTTTCATCTGTGGAGGTGAGAGATGAGATGAGAGGGAAGGGAAGAGGACGCGAGGGTCGCTATGTGCTGAGTGTTGTTTGCTGTGACAGACGGGATAGGGAAACCAGTTTACGTTATGCACAAAGGTGGCGAGAAGTCGGCAATTGAGGCGAAAACGCTTCATACGTTGGTCAAGAAACGCCTCGATGCAAGGAGGGAAGGAAGAGATGCAGGCGCCACAAGGCAGTGGTGATGTGAGAGATTTGTTGAGGAGAAAAGGGTGTAGGGGGTGGGGTGGGGACCTTTGTTTTGCTCAGAGCGCTGTTCTGCTTGTACAGAATGTATCCTTCCGTGTTTCGTTCGGTCGGCAGGGGTGTTATAACCTTTGTTTTTGTTTTTGTTTTCTTTTTTTTTGGAAAAAAACAGAAGACTGGTTTACCTATCCCACTTCTCCCAACTCGGTCGTATCGTCTTTGCTGCGAAAGTGAGTAAGTGATGTTTCTTGGTGGAAAAAAAAATCGTTCTGTATACGCATCACCAACTCTCTTCCACATACCCACCCTCCAATTCACAAAAAAATGCCACACACAAAAAAAATTACTCGATTTGATAAAAAAAAAACCAGAACTTTTATTCCCCTAATTGTTGTTGCTGTTTTCTTTTCTTTTTTCTTTTCCCCTTCGCTTCTCGTAGCCCACCACCTCTACCTGCACAAACGGCATCAACCGCGAAAAAAAAAAACTAGTTTGACTTGAAATACAAAGCCCTCTCGTGAACAGTGTACCTTTTGGTTCCGTGGGTGGACCGCAGCCATGCAGTCCTACACCCTTTTTTTGTGGTTTGCATTCTAAAAAAACACACAAAAAATGGGAAGCCTAAAAAAAGGAGAGGACATCACCTCCCCCCCTACCACAAAAATGTTATCAAAAACCTTCGTTTTTTTTTGTGGGAAAAACACCCCCAACCCACCCCCCACCCCCCACCCCCGCACCCCAACCACAATAAAACACATTGGGAAGCAAAAAACCCACCTCAAGCAGCATTGACCCGCTGTCGCGAGGTATCTTCGGATCGGGGACTGCGTCTGGGCGGTGGGGGTGGCTGCTTGCGTGGAGGGGGCCCTCTGTCTCCGCCACTCACACCTCGAACAGACTCAGTGGAGGTATTACTAGAACTCCGGTCGCTTCTCCCTCTGTACGTTTGCTGCGAGCCAGGCCCGCGTGAAGGTGCGTTGGGAGGCGGTCTCCTCGAAACGGCTTGTCTCTGCGGAGCAGACTGCTGCCACCTTGGCGCAGCCTCCTTTGCCTTGACATTGCTGATAAAGGTCTCCGCGTCAAAGGTAAAGGCCTCTCCACCAGTGTAGCAGGCACGCTTCAGCTCTACAAGAGGGCGCACCAGGTCTTTGTTCGTCACAGGCTATAAAAGGGTATTTTTTTTTTTTGAAAAAATTTGGTCTTGTGAAAAAAAGGTGGTTTTTTTGGGTGATTGCCGGAGGAGTTTTTGTCATGATTTGATCCTGCTCGCATACCTTGCTTGGCGGTTCAAGCACCTTTTCCATCCAAAGCGAGTTGAGCACCTCCCCAGGGGACTGCTGCAGGCACGCCTCTGCCTCTTCAAGCCCTGCAGGCATGATAAGCACGTCGGGGAAGCACGTCCGCAGTTGGTACTCCGCACGGCGCCAGTCGACGCATGTCAGGTACCTTTTTTTTTGGTGGTGGTTGAAAGCAAAGGTGGGCACTTCCTAAGAGAGGTGCATTGTCCACAAGGGGAAGAAGATTCAGTGACCTCTTAAGGGGAAAGAGGAGACAGAGAAGAGGGTGATTTGCTATTGTTGGACAGCAGAGAGCTTTTTACCATCGTTCTCACCCGCGTGGTGTGGTGGGGAACAGTGCGGGTGCGAGTGTGTTGCAATTCATACCTGTCAATGAAGTTGTCGAGGCAGCCAGGCACAATACCCCATGCTTTGGCGTCCTGCGACTCTGTGTCTGTGAGGAAGGCCTCGTCGACAGCGTTCTTGGCAGAGATGTCGACTCCGAAGAGGGGCTGTGGTGTGTTTGAAATATGGAAAACTTGAATGTATTAGATTTCATAGAATCAGCAGAGCGGGGAACTCTTTGAACGCTGCAAGACATCTCCCCCGCTCCTCTGCACAGCTTTCTTCCGCAAGCATTGTGTCTAATAAAAGCAAAATAACCGGCTCCTCCGTTCTGGTTTTGAGAAGCAACGTTTTTGCGGAAAGAAGCGGCAAAATGGAAGAAAAGATGGTGATGGTGAAGGGAAGGCAGGAAGGGCGGAAAAGGTAATGAAGAGGGAGGCAGCCTTGCGAATCGGGGAGTGAGACAGACACACTGCAGTGTTCGAGAAGATGTCTTGCAAGCCGCTCTGCTCCATTTGCTTTGACATACCTTGAACCCCGATGTGAGCGGACTCTCGGACTTCAGTGTCGTGACAATCTTGAGGCGGTAGCCCTGCAGCTTGCCTGTGCTGTCACGGAACTTGAGACGTGAGAGGATTTCCTCTGTGGGTGTCTGTGGGGTTGCAGGATCCTCGGGGCGGAGGTCCACCTGTTCTGTGATGTCCCTGTCCTTTGCTTCGCCTTCCGTGCCTTCCGTGCCCTCAGCGGCTGTGTCTGTGCCTTCCGTTGCGTCGGTTTCGCCCGAAGGCTTCTCCACAGCCTCCTCGCCACTGGTGATGGACAGCACAGCTTCCTCAGGTGTCTTGTCTTCTTCGCTTGCGTCGAACTTCTTGACCATCGCCTGCTCACGCACTTCCATGCTGCTCTCATAGCACAGCCAGACGTAGCCACTCCCCAGTGTGCTCTGCGCATGCACCTTGAAGTCCTCGCAGAACGATGCGTAGCTGCCCCATTGCTCCTCAATCGCGCGTGAGATGAGTGCGTTCGTGTCTGCGTGGAAGTCGCCCTCGCTGTCGGTGCCTGTCTGACAGAGCCCGTTCCAGAAGAGATACCCGTTGTGCGTCTCTGCTGCGTAGTGTGCGAGGACGCGTGAGCCTTGGTGTTTCTGTGTTGTGTTGTGTTGTGTTGTGGTTTGTAACAAGTATTTGGGTGGTTCCTAAGGTAAACCCAAGGTGGTGTAAGGGTAGAGCCATGTGTGCCATACCTTGACCCTATCAGCGCTGTAGAGGCTGTGCTTCTGTTCCGCAATGAGGCTCCTGTACTCGCGGTGCGCCTCAAGCACGACAGCCGCAAGCGAGGCTTCGCTGCTGAGGACGCGTGTCATCTCGCTGGAGTCGCCCAGCGCCTTGGAAAGGCTGACGACGTTCATGACGTATCGCAGCAGGTTGCGGCGTGCCTCCTGTGGGAGGAAGAGCACAGCAGCGCCTGAGAGGGGGTTGAAGTGGAGGGCAAGGAGACGCCGCCGCACATCTGTGCTGCTCGCCTCGACGTTGCGCAGGCTCAGCATCTGCGCCTTGAAGCCACGGTCCGCGAGTGTGTCGCGCTTGTCCACAAGGTGCTGGCGCACGGCCTCCTCCTCCACGTCCTTCGTCTGCTTGTGCACCTCCTGTGCCGACAGCAAGTACAGCTGTGCCCGCATGCCCTCCAGATGGTAGCAGTACTCCTCCTCAGACGTCGTCTCGACAGTCATCTTCAGACCCACATTCGCGTCCGTCTCGAAGGGGTGCAGCAGGGCCTGCAACGTGTCGTGCGCGACACTCAGGTCCTGCGGAAGTTCCCTTAAGCTCTGTGCCGGGGGCGCTGCTAGGGCACGCTCTGCTGCATCCTCTGGGTGCATCAGCTCTAGGGCACGCGCGATGGCGACGAGGTCCTCTTCCACCTCCACCTCCGCCTCCACCTCCACCTCCCCGGTGGACGGAGCGGGTGACGCGTCCTCTGCAGACGTGGGCGTGGGTGCGGCGGTCTCCTCTTGTGCGGCTGTCGCCGCTGCTGCTTCTGCTTCTGCTTCAGCAGCAGCAGCAGCAGCCTCCGCAGCAAGACGCTCTTGCTCTTCTCGCTGTGCCGCTGCCACGTCAGCCTCCGCCTGTAATCTCGCCGCCTCCGCCTCAGCCTCCGCCTTTGCTGCCGACTCTGCCGCTGCCGCAGCTTTCACTGCTGCTGCCGCCTCATCCTTGCGCTGCTGCTCTGCCGCGTCCGCTTCCCCCTGCCGCAGTGCCGCTGCTTCTGCTGCCTGTGTACGTATCCTGTCACGATCCTCCTCTCTAGGGTCGCGCGACACCTTCATGTATACAGATGCATTGTCTGTAGTACTGTAGTAGTAGAACCCCGTCTTCTCATTCCCAGCACGCGTCCACGTCTCCTGTGTAGGCAGCCACACAAAGCCTGACTCAGTCATCTCCACGTGGGGATCAACATCGGCCACACTAAACGGCAGCACGTCAGCATACCCTGTGCTCCCGTCGGGCTTCTCGTAGTACGTAAAGCTACCCTTTACCGGGGTGTCCATGAGGTGCTCCTTGTACACACCTGTGCCTTCGTGGGTGAACACACGCTTGCCGTGCTGCCACTGCACCTGCACGGCGGCGGAGCACCACCGACGTCCTGTGCGGCTGACGTACATTTTGTTGTTGTGCTCCTGTTGTGGTGTGAGGAGGAGGGGCGGGGCCTGGGGTAGGAAATGTATGGGAAAATGGAGAAAGCGTTTCCTTTTTACAAGACGTTGTTTATGGTATGGCTGACGACCCCAAAATAGCATAAAATAGCACTTTCCCCCTTTCAGCCACACCAATTTAATGTGTTCGCAATAAAATTTGGGTATATTCCTGCGTGAATATCTGAATGTTTACATTACATTTGGCTCAGTCCATAAACCCCCCCACCTGAAAGGTAACCTGAGGAACTATTGGGATATTATCAAATATGTACTAGGACGTTCAGATAAATAGTTGCTTAGGTTACCTTTCAGGTGGGAGGGGGTTTATGGACTGAGCCATTTGCTTATTTTTTTTTATACGTTATTCGTGCGAACAGTGCTTCACTCAGGCCGAATCAGCCGGACACGGCGTCCTTCTCACCTCTACGGCCACTGCTCGGGGTCAGCCCTGTCACTTCTACGATGTTTTCGTTGGAGATTTCGATCATATTCTGGTGCATGGTGCTACTAATGGTCAGGAAAGAATCTAGGCTGCTGCAGCGGCCTCAGAACACCAGTCAAACGACCATCAGCGCATCTCACGCTTCTTCTACCTCGGCAGGGGCCCACAGATCGTCCGGCCGCTCGCCACTCTCCAGCAGCCTCTTCCTTTGAAGGCGACGTTCTCTACTGATTTTGGGAGTCCGCACTCTCTTCTGCAACGTGTCAAGCTTCTCCTGCGTGCTCTTCAGCAGTTGTGTGTGCTGGTTCTTCCCCCACGCCGCCACGTACTCATCTATCCATCGGATCATCCTTTCCGTTTCCTCTTTCTCTTTCGCAACTGCCGCCGCATCTTCCGCAGACCGCTCCTTATCCACCTGCTGCTGCTGCTCAGTCGCCTGCTGCTGAGGGTTGCGCGACACGGTCATCTCGACCGACGTCGCTGCGTTGTAGTACTCCATGGAAGCCGTGCCCTTCTTCACACGCGTCCACGTCTCCCCCGTAGGCAGCCACACAAAGCCTGACTCAGTCATCTCCACGTGGGGATCAACATTGGCCACATTAAACGGCAGCACGTCAGCATGCCCTGTGCTCCCGTCGGGCATCTCGTAGTACGTAAAGCTACCATCAAATGGGGCAGGAAGGAGGTGCTCCTTGTACACACCCGTGCCTTCGTGGGTGAACACACGCTTGCCGTGCTGCCACTGCACCTGCACGGCGGCGGAGCACCACCGACGTCCTGTACGGCTGATGTACATTTTGTTGTTGAGGTCCTGTTGTGGTGTGAGGAGGAGGGGGGTGGAGCGAAGGAGAAAACAGTGATGCCAGATGTTTTGTTACGTATAAGAATGTCGTTGCTTTTTTTTGTTCTCTTTTTATGGGGTAATGCCCTCAAGCATAGAAAGTCCCTTCCCAACCTACAGCGTTTTGTGTGCCTCAACCGACGTAGAGAGCTGCAGCTGCTGTCCAAGCCCCCCGGTCCCGCTCTGGACGTAGTTCCCGTGCTCGTCTGGCTCTTTGAGAAGAAGGTGGCGCTTGGGACGGCTGCCGGGGAGCTGTGGTGTTTTGCGGAGGTCACGTCCAGCGATGGTGACCTCGTTCTTGAGCATGTGCTCGATCTTCTCGCGTGCAGGTGTCTTCCACTGCTCCGACTCGGGTCGAAGCTTCGGGTCCACGAAGTCAGAGATGTATGCTGCGTGCCACGGCGACACATATTGGTAGTCCGCAAGCACCGGTTCAGGCCGGGGCACCGTCAGCGGAACACGCTTGGACCACTCACACCCAGGGGTGTGGCATTTGAAGTTCTTCCCACACAGACCCTTCTCCTTCACATCCTCGCAGTTGCTTCCATAGAGCGCAACAGTGATCTGCTCATCCGGCTCAATCGGCCGCAACGTGACCAAGGCACCGTCCTTCGCAAACGCAGCGTTTGGCCAGCAGGAGTGATTCACCAACGTCGGCGCCACAGGGTACAACTCCCCGTGGTGCACATTCGACCTGTATTTGAACAGCGCCTCCCAGAACTCCTCTACGGGCCACTGCTCAGGGGTCAGCCCTGTCACGTCTAGGATGTTTTCGTAGGCGATTTCGATCATATTCTGGTGCATGGTGTTGTCTCCGTGGTGGTCGTCGATGTAGGAGAAGTAGTGGAAGGGGATGCTTTCGCTGAGGGGGAACTTGCGCAGGTATGTCGCGGTGTAGCAGCCGAGGAGCGTCATCCAGCTGATGTCGATGTCGAGTCTGTGTTCGAGGAGGTACGCCTGCACGGTGGCGACGTCCGTCTTGCTGGTGAGCGCGATCTCGCCTGCTGTGCGGTTGAGCACCTCCTGCACCTTACCCGGTGTGTCAAAATCTTTCAGAAACTTCCGAATCGTCTCGGGTATGCGGTCCATATCCAGCGACAGAAACGGCTGCTCAAACATAATCAACTCCTCCGTCCCCGGGTACTCCTCTCTCGCAAAGATGCCGTGCCCCATACCCATCTCCCACCGCTTCTCACACTTAAGCCCGCGCATAATCTGCGTCAAAAACGCCTCAGAACGTGGGTTAAAATTTTCTTGATAATACTTCAGACGCAATGAACACCGCCGGAACATTTTGAAGGAGGGAGGGGTGTGGTCTTCTGAGGGTTCGTGGGGTAAAGCGAAGGCTGAAAAAGTGGAGAACCGAACCTAAGACACATAGCACAACACTTCAGACAGAGGAAGAAGGAGAAGGAGAAAAAGGGCAAAAGAGACAACCTGCGCAGAGCGGGCAACTGTCTAATGTAAACCAGAACTCCAATAAATCTGTGACCAGAGAGGACATCGATATCACACATATTTCAATTATTCAACAGAAAAGGGGGGAGAAATGGCTTTTTTGGTTCCTCTTTTGTTAGACTTGTACACCTTCGTTTTCTTAATTTCTCAAAGACAAGCATCTCATACTAAATGGAATGCTTGCGCACACTGTGTACAGGCGGTGTGTGTGTGTTTCGTTTTATTCACCCCCTATCCTGCCCCCGTATCCTCTCAAATATCCCCCTCCCTACCCCCATTACCCCGCTAGTTGCTCTCTAAAAGACGTTGTTTAAAAAAAACATAATTCGTTGGTTCCGAAAACCTGGATGGCAAAAAAAGCTTTTTAAAATTACCATCCAAACACACCCGCCCTTCGTCTCTCCATCTAACCCCAACAAAATCCCTTATTTTCGTATTTTTTTTCTTTTCTTTTCTTTTTACAGATTCAAAGGCTAGGCTAATTTTATTCCCCACTCTGAATCTGTTCGATACAGCTGCTGAGGGCTTGGTCTGAGAGAATGTCGGCGGGGAGTTGTGGATAGAGGAGGGGCTGCATCACACGGGCTGCAGTATAGCACAGCGCAAACCGCGCCAGATAGCGTGCCGTGAAGGGGGACGTCAGGAAGGCGGCGAGGGAAGGGTTGAGGTTTGGGTGGCGTCTCATGCTTGCTATGGTATCATCTGTGCACTTCTCTAGCACCTGCCCTGCGTCTGGACTGGCTTCACGCTCTCCAAGAATCGCACTCACAGGGTTCGTCAAATACGAACTCACTCTGTCATCTTCACTCAACATCACCACAAAGGGCACATCCAGTACCCCCTTCAACGCTGCACTCCCCTTTTCAAACCACTCCCGCACACCCTTCCCTTCCAATACCAGAAACACCGGACGTCTCAGGGCAAACGAAAGGTCGGTTGGCTGCAGTCCTTCTGCTTCTCCAAGATCGATTCCTTTGTCGCCAGCGTTTGCGTTAATGTAGAGGAACAACGCGCCTTTGGGGCTGCCTGGGGTGGGGGTGATGTTGAGGTTGGCGAGGACAGAGGAGGTTTGGGTGATGAGCTCGAGGACGGTGGGGCGGTAGAGCATGCTCTTCTGCACAACCGGGGTGGCCTTTGGTGTGCGGTCCCACTCCAGCGACTGGGAGAAGCGGAGCAAACAGAACGGCAGCTCCGACAGCTTCAGCTCGCCCTCCTGGTTGAACGCAAGGACCGCGTTGCTCACAACAAGCCCCTCCCCTGCAGCGTGTGTCGGCGACACCGCATTTGCGCTGACCCCACGCGAACCAAGCGTCGCATCACGTCGCAACACCTCAAGCATCGCCTCCCCCTCCTCCACAAGCTTGGCAAACGAAACCGCCTCATTGGAATGCGCCAACCCACTGAGCGACTCCGACAGCGCCTTCAAGGTGCGAAGCACCTCCTCGAGTTCGTCAAGCTTGTCGAGGTGCACGCAGACTACAGCGAAGCGTGCGAGGACACGCATTTTCTTGATGACGAAGGGTGTGTGGCGCTGCTGCAGGTCTTTGGGAAGGTCCATGTACTGCCGCTGCTGGATGACGTTGTAGAAGTTGAATGCAAGCCGCAACGACTCAGGATCGCCACGTCGTGTGAACGCATAGTAGTGCAGCTGCCCCAGGCGCGACGCGATCTCGCCTATCTCCCACCTCTTCAGTTTGTACGTTCGTTCCAGAATCGGGCGTGCACTCATCTGCAGACGCCACAGCTCGTTCAGCGACTCAAACGCCTTGGCCACAAAGGGGTCCACAGAGCTGCACGAAGACACATGCAGCGGCAGCCCCTCTAGGATGCTGATCGACTTCCTGCACCGGTCCATCAAACGGAGGTACCGTGACACCACCTGGTCATCTGTGGTGGTCTCCTCCTCGCGTGTGCTGTGGGCGGCCATTGTTTTGTTGTTTCAAAAAATGTCCTTCTCTGTAGGTTATGTGGTTGGTGTCGACGTGCAAATCGCGCATCCAAGCTGGGTAAAAAGGGGACAAATGTGTCAAAAAATAGACCTTTTGTTGTCACACTTAAGATGCAAAGGCTGGGAGGGGGAAAGGGGGGATGTTGCACAGAAGAGCCTCACCATACAACCGTACTGACATAGCACTTCTCCTCTCTCTGTCTCTGTCTCTCTTTCTCCCTCTGCGCTCACCGCTTCTGCTTCTTCCCTGACGGCGCCACCGCACCCCATGGGAGATGCACGGAGCTTCCATTCGGGAGCTGCACCAACACTGTATTGAGGTACGTTACAGAAATGGTGCACTTCACAAAACGGTCGTCCACTAAGGCAGTGACAACCGAGCTGCCTGGGGCCTCCTCCGATGGTGGCCCCACTCCCCCCGCATCACGCAGGAAGGCAACGGGGCCTTTCAACAGCACGGTTGCACCCAGCTCCTTCAGCAGCAAATCATGCAGATAGGGCGACAACGCGGCCGGCACGTAGCCCTCACTTCTGCACACAAGCACACCGGATGGGTCGTTTGCGAACAACACCAGGTTTTCCGCAAAGGAGCGCACTGCAAAGGCTAGGTCCTCTGGCGTCACTTTCCTATGCGGCAGCCCTAAGGCCAGATCCGCCATGGCTGGCAGCTCTGCTGCAGTGATGAACGACTCATCAAACGTCGCACAAAACGACACAAACCACGTCAACTCCGCTTCACTCAACAACACCTTCGCGTACTTCACCGACTGATGCTCTGCACTCCCATTCAACCTCTTCTCTGCAATCACCTTAAGATGTTCCGCAAGAAGCGGCGACGCATCCTTCGCGACGATCGCCTTCAACGCTGCAATGCTCTGCGGCGAAAGAAGCACCTCCAACGCACCTATCAGCGGGTTTGTTGTCACGAAGTAGTCTTCATCGATGTCCAGCACCCACCTCCGCCCTGCCACCACCTTGGCCACACGCTGCATGACCCCTACCTCCCCTGCCACCCCACGAATCACCTCCAAACGAAATGGAAACACCACCGCATCACGGGGCACCTTTTCTATCCATAGGCCCCCTCCTTCAAAGTAGCCCTGTGCCTGCTCGCTGCATCCTCCTCCTCCACCTCCACCTCCTCCACCTCCTCCTCCTCCTCCACACGCAACGTGTAATGTGTTGTTCGTGTACACCACAACAAAGTCCTCCACCCCCACACCAAACTGCTCACTCCACAGAGGCGCGACCCATACAATATGCTCCAAAAGGCCTGCAGCCACTAAAGGGAGGATCCAATCAGCGATATCACAGAATCGTGTAAGATCCTCAAGCCAACCGGCGTGGCGGTGGACAACGTTTGAGGCTATCCATGAAGGGAGGCGGGGAAGGGAGAGGTCCGGATGGGAGTCGAAGTGGACCAGAGTGGTGGTGGTGCCGGAGTGTGCAAGAAGACGTGCCAGGTGAGGGAGTGCTTCGTTGTGTTCGTCAAGCAGCGCCACGCCGATGTTGTGGCGTGTGGGGATCTCTAAAGACGGCCCCCTTCCCAAGTCAATAGGAAAATACCCAGCCCACCCCGCCAAAAGCTGCGCAACGACACCCGAAACAAACCCTGCTGCAAACAGAGTGACCTTCATCTTAGATGAGGTCTGTTTCTGTTGGTTTTTGTGGGTATAGATTGGCGAGAGGAGGGAGGGGGAAAGGGGAAGGAAAAAGTAATCTCGTGGGGTGTGTGGTTTTCTATTGAGTTCTTAGAGTTCTCGAGTCTCGGCAAAAAATAAAAAAAGCGACGCAATGTTTCGCTTGTTGTTTTTTGGCAGGGAATTTTTTTTTTCCAGCAAATTCTAATCCGGAAATCGTAATCCGCTATAAAATAAATACCTGGCAATTCTATTACAAAAAAAAAAAAAACAGAGAAAAAAACCTCTGACAGTATGCATGCTGAAGAGGAGTACAAAAAATCTAAATGGGTGTATCATCCCCCTCCCCTCCCCCCTTTATTGACAAAAACCAACATGTCACCTGTGTCCAAAAATGGAGGGACCAAAAAGGCTGTTGTACAAAACATCGCATCCCACCCCCACCCCATTCTCGAAGTCGACTGAGCATGCAGGGCTTTGAATCTGACTGAAAACGACGTTCGGAAGCAAACCTAGACGCATTGCAGCCTCCTTGAGAACCGCATCCACTTGAAGTGAGACGTTTTCTTTTGGCCCGACCCTGGAGGTTCTTCCCAGCACACCTTCATCTCTTCATCCGCATCACGACAGCGTTGCTGAAAATCCCAAATCAGTGGAGCACTACCAACACCACCTAGCCACCCCTTCGTCTTAGACCCTGCGAGCAGACAACCACCTCAACCCTTTTTCACCTCCCTACCATTGAACGAGGCGACCTTCGTGGCGAGATTGCTGGGGTCTCTGAGGACTGGGGGAGGTCACCTGCACCACTACACATCGCCGCACCGACCACCACCTGGGTTCGCTCAGCAGCACTGGAGAAGCTGAAGATGAGCTCTCGGACGACCTCTGCGGAGGGCGGGCCTGAACGGAGGTCTGCGATGGCTGCCTGGAGCAGGGTGCTGAGCTGGGTGAGCGCGGCGAGCATCTCCTTGCGGGTAAGGGTGAGGGAGAGGACCTCTTGTGAGAGGCGTTCGATGGCTGCCTGCATGCGGAAGTTGTGCAGGTCGTAGTCTGCCTGCACATCGCGCCGCAGCTGCACGCTCTTCGCCACCTCTGCCTTCAGTGCTGTGCAATGTGCCGCAGCGTCGCGCCCTATAGCTATCTCCTGCACCGCCACTGTGCACATATCAAACAAACACCCGCCAGGCACAGCGCGCTGCAGGATCTTTGTTGAATTCGCGACCACCACCAACGTCTGCCGATACTGCGCAAACAAACGCAACCGAACCCACCCCGCATACAGATGCCGTTGTGTGTTCATCCGTTGTAGCGTGCGTGTTGATTTGGTGTCTTTGACAGGATGTTTGCGTGGTGCGTGTTTGCGTCGATAGAGCAGAAGCATGTGAAAGCAGCGTCGCGTCTGGGCGAGGCTGTTGTGTGCAGCCAGAAGCGCCGCACTGCGGGCATTGTACCGGCGGAGCTGCAAGGTGGACACCTCTAGCTCAGAGTCGACTGCGCGGCGGACCTCGCCTGCGTGCCGTGTGTCCGTCTCTCCCCGCTCGCCTATGAGTTGTTCTACCTGGAGACGCAGGTCGGAGGCAACGGATTCAAGCTTGAGGCGCTGCACCTCGCAGTCAGCGGAGTCGTTGGTCAGTTGGTTGATGAGGAAGTCCTGGTGGGGTGGAAACGTTGGTAGTTAATCTGATGGGCCAAGGTGCAAAAGGTGCATACCTTCTTCTCGACAAGCACCTGCAGTGCGCACACCTTGTCCTCGCAGGCACCCTTCTGTCTGGCCACGTCTGCGTCTGCATCCCTGCTGCGCTCTTCTGCACGCACAGAGGCGTCCTGTGCAAGGTGGAGCTGTGCCACGTCGAGGGCATGCTGCGAGGTGAGACGCTCCACGTCCTGTGGTGTGGAGGCGTAGTGTGGTGGGCGTGGTGGGACCTTTTGTTGGCACATGAAACGGCAAAAGTGTTGAACGATTTTTCCCGTCAATTTGAGAATTTGAGAAAATATAATCGACACTTTATTCACCAACAAACCATACCTGCTCCAGCAACCCCACCTCCTTCTCCAAGGCAGCGTTGCTCGCCTGCAGGGCATGCACCTCTGCCTGCGCCGTCTCCTTCGCACGCTCGATGTTGTCACGCTCTTTGCCGATATCTTGGGCACGTTTGCCTTCGGACCTGGCGTCACGCAGCTCTTCTGCGAGGGTCGCCAACGATGCCTCCAGCGCAGACAGCGACGACTCTCCACGGGCAACCTGCTGCCGCAGGAAGGCGGTCTCACGCTCCGCTGCCCTGAGGGCGACTGCTGCCTCTTCGCCTGCCGCGTCTGCTTGGGCAAGACGCTCTGAGGCTTGCTTCAGCTTTCTGTCTGCCGCTGCCTTTGAATCACTCAACTCTGCCCTCAGCGACGCAACGCTCGTAGACGCCGCAGCATGGTGCCCATGACTCTCCTGCAGCTGTGCCTGCAACTGCCCAGCCTGCTCCTGCAGCAGCCCCGCTGCGCTGACTGCCTTCCTCTCTGCCTTCGCCGCAGCCCGCTCAGCCTCCTCCACCGCCACCTTCAGCTCCACGCAAGAGGCCTCCCGAGCCTTCAACTCCCCTTCCAACACCACAACCCTGCTCTCCATCACACCACGTAGTGATTCTGCTGCCTTCTCCTTCTCCTTGTAGCCTTCTCCTAGGAGCGCTGCCGTCGCTTCTCTGTCGGTGGCTTCGGTGCGCAAGGTTGCGTTTTCATTCTGCAGCTTTGCCACCTCTGCCACCATTTCGGCGTGTGTGTGTTGCAGTTCGGAGAGTTGTGTTGCGTTGAGTTGGGCAGACTGCAGAGCCTTCGCGTCTGCGTCGGATTCGAGTCTGGAGATAGTGCTGCGTGCTGCGGCAAGCTCGGAGAGAAGCGTTTTGTGGTCTGAGGTCTTGGCACGCAGTGCATCGCTTGTGGTTTGGAGCTCGGTGACGACCTGGTGGAGTTGCTTCTCTGCATCGCGCGTGCATGCGTCTCGCAGCATAACATCTGCCACAGCAGTGTCGGTGGCGGCAGTGAGGCGGGCCACCTCTGCGCGCAGGTCGTGTATGAGATGCGCACTGTCCTCCCCACCAGAGACCGCCTCGGAGAGCGCCACAGCAAGCGAGTCTGACCGTGCAGCCAGCTCGTCACGCTGCAGGCTGAGGCTTTGGATGGTCTGCTCCATGCTCTGCTTCTCCGTCACCAGCAAGGTCGCCTCCGTCAGCGCAGAGTTCAGCTCTGTCGACAACGCCGTGGTCGTCTCTGCCTGCCGTTCCAGGCGTGACATAAGCATGTTGACCTCCCCTTCCAAGGCACTGCGTTCCTGCTCCTGGTGCAGCACCACCTTCTTCAGCTCTGCTGTCAACGCGTTGTGGCGCACCTCTTGCGCAGCCAGGGCACGCACCACCTCTGCCTCAGCATGGGGCGGCTGTTGGCTCGTGTGGTCATGTTCCCATGTCACCTTCTGACCCTCATGTGTGCTCGCTACTGCAGACACCCCAGGTCGTGCAACATACGGTGTAGTTGGCATGGGCTGAGGGTGAGGTGGTGATTGTGTGAAGTGAAGAGCGATGGTAGCCCCGGGTGAAAGTGCAAAGCACCCTGCGGTACAACAGAAGGTGCACAGAGGAACCAATTAGGGGGGGAAGATGTCTTTTTTTTTCGTCTCTAAAATAGGGGCTTTTTCTTAGCATCTATTAATTTTTAGGGGTGAGAAAAAAAATGGGGTGTGGTCTCCTGTGGTCTGTGCACAAAACACGGTGCTGCGTTTGTTTTTGTGGTTTTTTTCCCCCTCGCGAATTGTTGCAAAACGAGAAAAATCGGTAAGATGGAAGATGACCTGAAGTAGTAGACACCTTCAAAAGAGTCAACGAATCGCGGACCAGAGGCGGGGGGAAGAAGGCAGCTGCTGACACTGACACATCTTTGACGATCACTTATTACAACTACTGCTGGGCAAGAATAAAACGGTACTTTGTGATAAAAAAAAAATTTGGTTCGGAAGCCCTTTTTTTTGGTACCAAAGCAGAGGTAGCAGGATCGGCGGCCTTATGGGGTCGATAGTTTCCTTTTGGGTGCAGACGTTCTCGTGGCTGCGTATCTAATAGGGGTGTGGTGTGGTGATGTATGCCACACTGTGTGTCTCGCTGGAACACATGACGGGACGTGGTACATGGCACGTCATGCCGCTCATGCCTTGCACTCAGCATCAATGGCGGCGACAAGGGCATTCGCCTCCTCAACCTGCTCCTGCAGGTCCTCCTCAAGGGTCTCGCGTTCCTGTTGAGTTTGATTTTGAAAATGTAAAAAACAAATTCATAAAAAAGAAACAGGGTTTTTTTTATGGGGGGGTGAGGGGGGGTCTCGCCCCCCCCCAGGATTTTTTTCAGGATTCTGGGGGGGGTGGAAAAAAATTTTTTGGGGGCGAGACACCCCCCCGAAGGGGGTGAGTTTGCGGGAAGTACCATGGGGAACTGGGTTCCTGACCGCATCATACAGTCTGTACCTCAATTTTTTTCGCCTGCGGCGCCATTTTTCCTTTTTTGCTTCGCAAAAAAGGGTTCGTTGAGTGACTCTATGATGTAAAGAGCTTGCTTTTTACACCGTACCCTAAATTTTTTTTCGCCTGCGGCGCCATTTTATATTATTTTTTTTTGCTCCGCAAAAAAAAGTACATACATTTTGTTCCCTATGTTCCCAATGTCCCTGGTCAGCAGTTCTGAAAAATTTTCGGGCGACCGCTATTACAGGGGGGAAGCTCGTGGACCCCAAAATCACCCCCCATTTTGGCCAAAAGGGGTGATTGGCGAGAGCCCTGAATGCATGGGGAAAATTTTTTTCTGCGTCCAAATAGGGCTCTTTTTGCGACCCCCCAAGGGTCAAAACACCCAATCCTAAAAAAAACCCTGAGAAAAGTAAAAAAGAAAAAAACTGAAAAGTACATACGATGAACATTTCAAGGTCCTGTCCAGCTTGCTTGAAACGACGCACTGCATCGGGCACCATTGCCTTGCTCTCTTCGATGACTTGCTTCTGTAGGTGTAGGGTTGTGCAGACACGGGTCCTGGGATGAGAATGAGAAGCACATCGGCTTTTTTGGGTGATTCCGAAGTGCGAACAACAATGCCCCAAGCGTGTGTGGAGGTGGGGTTGGGGGAGGTGGGTGGGGGTCCACACACCTGCTGACGGATACGGAACTCATCCTTCTCTCCGTCGGCATTCTGCATCTTCTCGAGACGCTCCTTTTCCTGCGTCAGCTCCTTGCGGGCAAAGATGAGGTCCTTCTGGATTCTGTGGTTTGTTTTATGTTAATCATCGAAAATCAGAAGGAAACCAAGTGGGCTGATGCACGCCATCCTATAATGGGATGATTCCGCGTCCAGCGAAACTTTTCCTGCAACTGAGGCGTGTCTGGAATGCGAAACATCCGTTACCCCCACGAAGGAAGCAGGTCCACATGTAGCAAAAAATGTGCGAAGATGGCGCGCGCACATTGGGTTAACGAGAGGTGGTGAACCTTCAGAATGCACCGTGCAAGACGGAATTGGGAAAAGAAAAAATCATCAAAAAAAAAATATAGCATTGAAGGAAGGCACACCTCTTAAGACTGTTCAGCTTCACCTTGAACTGCTTAGACACTTGTTGGTCGGTGGACATTATGTGTGTGTTGTTTTAGGTATTTTTCTGCCCATACAGTACAGTATCTTTCATTCAAAATGTTACTACCGTAGATGTAAATACGGAACGTGCCAATGTTGGAACTGTCCAAAAAAGGCTCGTACCCCAACGTCAATAGGGACAAATCTTCCCTCACGTAAATATGTTGGCCCATAATGATGTTGGAACGGAACGGGAATTTTTTCGCCCAGCCGTTCCAATATATTTACATCTACGGCATTATAATTCATAAAGGAAACAGGTTTGCGGAGCAACAATACTGGGTGTTGGGGAGGGGGTTCTTTTGTGATGACTGATACGCGTCCTTGAAAATAGAGTGACGTTATTGATGCAAGCAAGTCCAGCCGACCAACGTACGATGTCAGCGTACGTTTGTCGCTGCTTGGGGTAGGGACGTCTAGCACCCTGAGGACAAAGGGGAGAGTCCCGCATACCCAAAAAGAAAGACGAAGGCTGTGCACTCATAGTATAGAAGAGGCAGGGTTGCTGAAAAACAAAAAGACCCTGAAGACACAAAACGCCCCGCATACCCCTCCTCGCCTCCTGTTTGGTAGTCTCTCAGGTCAAGACATCGATTCGAGTGGTCAACCTTCATAGAGTTTCAGGAGGGACGGATGCAATTTATAGTCCAGCCCAGGACCTGAAAATGATAGAAAGTGTTGAAAACACAAATACACAAACACGCGAGCATGTACAATAGAAAAGTAAAAGGTTTTTGGGGTTGGTTCAGTCCTTCAGACCTGGGACCCCTAAAAAAAACCCCAAAAAAAAACGAGTACACTTTTGCCTTTACTGGGGGGCGAATAAGAGATAAGGGTTGAGATTTGGGGTTTTGGACTGTTCTTGCAGGGAATAAGAGATAAGGGTTTTCCCTTATCTCTTATTCACAATATGCAAAAAAAAACCTGGGGGAGAAAAAAAAAACAGGTCAAAAAGTGAATAAGGGTTAGGGAAGGCCCATTATTCCAATCCATGTTACAATGTTACTTGAAATGGGGTCCAAAACCCCCCCCCCCCCCCCCAACGAGCAAAAAAATTTTTGGGAATCACGGTTTCCCCCCTAAGTTACAGGGGGGGCCCTGTACAAAACCTAAGGGGGGGTCCGAAAAAATTTTCCCACCCACAAAAAATCAAAAAAAAAAATTTTTTTTTTCCGATTCTCGGGAGACTGTGCGTGCTGTGATGGGGTCATTTTGCGCTGAGAAATGAGTTTTTTTGGCCTAAAATGCATGTGTCAGTTTTTAGGTGAAAATACACCCAAAACTGACACATGCATTTTAGGCCAAAAAAACTCATTTCTCTGCGCAAAATGACCCCATCACAGCACACACAGTCTCCCGAGAATCGGAAAAAAAAAATTTTTTTTTCGATTTTTTGTGGGCAAAAATTGGTCAAAAAAAATTTCCGACCCCAATTTGTACCGTTGAAAAAAAAAATATTCCATCCTAAGTAACAAAATTCCCGCCCCCAGACCCCCCCCCCCCCCCCCCCCATTGTTACATTGCACGGCGGGGTCCGCACACCCCGAGGGTCCGTAAAACGGCATGTTAGGACACTCCCTCTTTACGGAGTGTCATTACGTACCCTAGGGTACGTAATTACGTACCCTAGGGTCCGTAATTACGTACCCTAGGGTCCGTAATTACGGAGCCTCCCAGGGAAAGGGACTCTCGAAAATTTTTTTTTGCCCCCGTTTAGGGCTAATTTCGACGATTTGAGGCCATTAAAAGCAAAATTTGGCACTTTTGAGCATCTGTGGGGGTCTAAAACGCAGTTTAGAGTACCACAATTTTTAGTGGGTTTTACCGAAAACAAGTCAATTTTTGGGCCGAAAAAAAATTTTTTTTGACATCACAAAATTGCCCTTGGTGGGCCTATGTGTCCTCAATGCTGGGCGAAAAATGCAAATATAGCTATTTTTAACTTTCACACACAATTTTAACGGGTTTTACCTGTGTACCTGTGTACCTGTGTATCTGTGTACCTGTGTACAGGATATTTGTTGTGAAAGACATCTTCCACCATGCATTGAGGAGGGTAAGACAGTGGTCGCAGTTTGTACTTGATAGCATTACAACATTTAACTTCTCCACGGGGGTCTTGGGCCGTTCACTCGGTTATACCTTGACCAGCGGAAGATATTCTTGAGGCCTTTTTGGTCTCTAGAATATCCGGTATTCCCGAACGGAGGCGCACTTTGTGTGTTACTACGACCTGGCAATTTCCAGCAGTAGGTTAAGTAATCTTTCTTGTAAATTGTTGGATCATTATCTCCTCAGTGCATGAATGCCCCACGTGACTGGACACTTTTGTGTTTGTCATGTGGAGCTGTGGTTGCTTTTTCACGACTTTTTTCCTTGTACACCAGTGTACCGTGTACCGGGGTACCTGGGCCGAAAATACACCAGTACCCAGGTGCCTGGGTGCCCAGACACACCACTGTACCCAGAATCCAGTCTCCCACCCAGAAAACCTACTCATACACCAGAAAAGTGAAAATAGCTACTCGATCAGAAAAGTCGGCTACGACCAGAAAAGTAGCTGGGAAAAGTTCAGAAAAAGCCAGAAAATTTCAACAAAACGCATTTTTAGGTTCTCGAAGACACTGGGTACTGGGTACTGGGTACTGGGTACTGGGTACTGGGTACTGGGTACTGGGTACTGGGTACTGGGTACTGGGTACTGGGTACTGGGTACTGGGTACTGGGTACTGGGTACTGGGTACTGGGCACCCAGAGAAAGCACCTTAAAAGCAGCGAAGGCGCAGGTTACGGGGAAGACAAGGTATGTAATTATGTTTAACTTTCAGTTACTAGTGAAGATTGAACAAAAAAATGCCGCATATTTCAACTTGTTCGTGTTTTCAACTCGAAATAAACGCGTAATGTTCACACTATTAAATAGCTATTTTTTTACGCACCAATCATTTTGTGTCACCTCATGACATGAAGGAGGAAATAGAAACAAAGCATTTTGAACACACTTGCGGTTCTGGGGACGAACCGCGCTGCAGAGCCACTCCTCAGGTCGAGGTGTGTGCGTTTCACCACAACCTCTCCCATGGGTTTTATCGTGTGATGAGTGTTACGTTTCTATTTGGTTCCACAGGCGCTCGTTACCGCTTCACATAATTCACCTCGCTTCACTCGAACCATTTGTGCAGCAGGTCACTCTCTCGACCTGTAGCGTGGAAAAAATCTATCTTATTTCACGGCAATAAATAGCCTTTTTTATTAACCTCACCTTTCCCGACTACTACGTTTGTATACCATAACTTAATCACACCCCACATTTACACTTATACAGGATCGTGAAGTCTGAACTGCACCCGCGATTGCGATGAGAAGCTTCACCGCGGTCCGACATTCAACAACTCAAAATCTACCCGCATCAATCTATTCTGAGTTTGCGGACGAAGATCTGGGTGGAGGGGGGTGGGTACACTTAGTCAGTCACTGCTATAGCCATTGACCAAGGGAGCATAGCTAGTGCAAGAAATTCGACTTTGGAAACCTTCCGGAAAGTCTGTCCTCTGCTTGCGGAGGACTAGACACAAGAAAATATTGCGTTCCCCCAGAAAACCAGTGCACAATTCACACTCCTTGTGGGTGGTCTTGTTGCCTTTTTGGTCAACAGTAATTTTGGCCCAGGCATGCTCTTGAAGCATGACAATTTAGTGTGTATGGGGCAGGGTGTTGTTTTGTTCTGAATTCTCTTTGTTATAACATCTAAGTCAATCGCGGGTGGTGGTTTGTGTAGCGTGAGGCACTCTTTTTAACAAACTTCCTGCGGCTGCTAAAGTGTTATTTCTTCGGATTTAACAACGTACAGCGTAACATAGTGGATTAGCCTGGTCGACACAACCTTTGATAGCTATGGGATAACCAACCCCCTTCGACCCCTTGTGGGTTCACTGAACAAGCCCTAGTGGTCGTTAAACGCGATTGACATTTACATTCCTAAAGATGAAAGAACAAGACAACACTTCTGTACCCGCGCATCAAAATTGTGGAAAACTTTGCACCCCAAACACCCTCAACAACGCCCGCCAAAAGGCGCCCCTTGTTGCTGGGACTTGGTTCTCATTGATACACTGCACAGCAGGCATTCCTCTGAGTCCAACGCAGTTTGGCCTGTCTGCAGCGTTGCACCGAAGGTGCACGAAGACAGGGTCTGGTGGTAAATTTTGCGTCTCGCATTCCCTCAGGGAAGTTTAAAAACTCTTGAGCTCGGTTTGTTGTCAAAGAAATATTCCACCATGTATTGAGGAGGGTAAGACAGTGTTCGCAGTTTCTACTTGATAGCATTACAACATTTAACTTCTCCACGGGGGTCTTGGGCCGTTCATTCGGTTATACCTTGACTACCGGAAGATATTCTTGAGGCCTTTTTGGTCTCTAGAATATCCGGTCTTCCCGAACGGAGGCACACTTTGTGTGTTACTACGACCTGGCAATTTCCAGCAGTAGGTTAAGTAATCTTTCTTGTAAATTGTTGGATCATTATCTCCTCAGTGCATGGTGGAAGACGTCTTTGACAACTAACCGAGCTCACGACTTTTTTCGGTATGTAACTTGGGATAGGCCCACATGATCATGGTCTATCATGTGGTACCTGTGTACCACTCGGTTTGCTCCCAGGGCTTTTCGACCAGCAGTCACACATCCAAACAGTGATTTCCCACCTTAGACCACGTAATTACGTACCCTAGGGTCCGTAATTACGGACCCTAGGGTACGTAATTACGGACCCGGGTCCGCACTTGAGGGTCCGTAAAGAGGGTCCGTAAAATTTACGGACCCTCGGGTGTGTGGACCCCGCCGTGTGTAACATGGATTGGAATAATGGGCCTTCCCTTAGGGGTGGCATCAAAACAAAAAACGCGGACAATGTCCGCGTTTTTGGGGGGGGGGAGGGGGGGGGGGGTCTGAAATTCCAGAAAACGCGGACATTTTGGGGTTTTTTTTTCCTCGAAAATTTTTTTCTTCACTGGGGTTGTACACGATTTTGACCAAAATTTATAAAAACTCGTCCATTTCGGCAAATTGACCCCACCACAGAACCGGCGGATTCAGGAAATGCAAATGCCGGTGTTTTCGGGCAAAATAAAAAATACAAGATGCCCGCGTTTTTTTGCAAAATGTACACGAATGGGGGGCCCTTAAACCCCTGCTACCATGTGCTTCTACAGGCAAACACTTGGACCCCTTTACCTTACACTGACGGGTTTTGACCAAAATCAAGAACTTGTCCATTTTGGCAAATTGACCCCACCACAGAACGGACGGATTCCGGAAATGCAAATGCCGGTGTTTTTGCACATTTTCATGGTTTCAGCATCAGAGAGAGAAAATCTGGGTTGTGGGATTTACCTTGTTCAGTGGGGCTTGGCCCCTTTACCTTACACTCATTTTGACCAAAACCAAGAACTTGGCCATTTCGTCAAATTGACCCCACCACAGCGCGGACAGATCCCGGAAATGCCAATCGCGGCATGTTTTGGGGCTGAAAAATTTTCACCTGAAAATTTTTTTCAGCAGCATTTTTTGGCCGAAAATGGGCCCCACGTATTAGTGACCGGGCTCATATTTTCAAAAATTTAAGTGGTCAAAAAATTGTCCAATTTTCGAGATTGACCCCACCACTTTCTGGACGGATTCCGGAAATGCCAAAAAACTGTGTTTTGGGTCACGAATTTGCACCCCGTCACCCAAAAACCAGCAAAAAATAGGGGAAAAAAAACCAAAAATGTCCGCGTTTTGGGGGGGGATTGAAAAAGTTTGTTTCAACTTTGTTGTTTTTGTTTTTGTTTTTGCTACTCTGTTTGTTTTGTATTGTATTTCATTGTAGTACTTTGTAAGTTGAGAGGTAGGTGCGCTTCTTTGTTAAGATAGCGACTAATTCCTGTTGAAGCCTCACTACAAGAAAAGAAAAATGTTTAAAAATAAAAAATAAAAAAAGGTCTTTGTATTTTGATGTCGTTAGCAAACGGGTAAAAAAAAAAAAAAAAAAAAGGTCTGGTTTCGGCGGTCTGCTCCTTGACCAGGATAACAGCCCTTTGACCGCGCTCATCAGAAGGAGCAAGGGCTAAAAGAAAGAAAAGAACACTTTTTGTGAGTGCACAATAACGACTATCAGAAAGGAAACAATCAACTTAATGTTCTGTTTGCTTTTTTTGAAAAGAATGTAGTTTCGGGTATCGTAGCTCGCCAACCCTGGGCAGACAATATCCACAACAATGGTTGGGATATCATCGAAAGAGTAATAAACACGTTTCTGTTAGGAAATCTGTGAAAAAGTGACTCGTCTACACATGTCGTTACGTCAAAGTCTTTTTTCTAAAAGTCAAAAACATAGAGCTTAACAACACTTTGTTCTTTGAATTGCTTGTTTGGGATGCATCATCATACCGATAAATCAGTTTATTGTGGAACGGTACCAAGGTTCCATCACGAGCTAACCAGGCTCTAGCCTCCCTCCCCCTTATCTTTTCTCCCTTGCGCAGCATATGAATCGTTGAGAGCATATCAGGCGTTCTGCGACTAAACAAGTGAGCATTTAATCACTTGCCTGACTCGGTACATGTATGGAGAGCCCCTTAAAGGTTCAAAAAGTTTTTGTGTTGCTCGCTCCGTCCATGAGTTCGTTTGTTTTGAAAGAGTATGCATTCCACTGACACGCTCTATCTTTTCAATACCAGAGAGGGTACGCACAGACAGCACACCTCACCCACAGAGTGTGGCAGTTTGGCAGTAATAGACAAACTGGCCTGACTGTGCGTTTTGGGGGGGGAGGGGGGGGGGGTCTGAAATTCCCCAAAAACGCGGACATTGTCCGCGTTTTTTGTTTTGATGCCACCCCTTAGTTGATTTTTTTTTTTTGTTGCGTGCTCGGTGCTCCAAAAAAAATCGTACGTACGTACGTCAAAAAAAAAAAAAAATAGCAAAAAAAAAGTAATGAAAAACCACCCGTATCTGAAACAGTTGTGCATCAGGGGGTGAAAAAACAGTGTTTTGCGGTATTTCCGAACCAATCCCGGGCTGTGGTGGGGGATATACGGAAAAATGAACAAATTTTTAGTGACTTAAATTTTCACAAAAATGTGCACCCATACTCGTAAACAAGGGGTCATTTTCAGTCTGAAAACCCAACTTCAGATGAAATCGTGGTGTTTTTGACTGGGAACAGGTAGCGCCGCAGGCGCACGGTACCTAACTTTGGGGTCTTTTTCCCCTTTTTCTCTGCTTTCTTTTGATTGCACGAGCCGATTGCTCTCCACGGTGGGGTCACATGTGTGTGCAAAAACACTATAAAGTACCCGAACTATGAAATACAAGTTCTCTGGTTTTAGTAAGGAAGCCCCAGTCTGTAAAAGAAAACGTACCGAGCAAAATCATCAAAAATCTAGGCGCGTAGCGCTACCCCTGATTCCCATGCCCCGCCTTTTTTTTTTACGAGTAAGTAACTGGTGGCGCAATAGACACCTTCTCAACCGTGCTCACCGTGGTGGTGCCACTTCCGAAAAAATACCCACAAGATTTGCAACAAAATGACCAACTATTTTTTTTTTTCCCCCTATTTTTTTTTCCCCCGAAATCAAAATATCGTACGTACGTAAGCACGCAACAAAAAATAAAATCAACTTACCCTAAGAGATACCATATCTCTTATTCGCCCCCCACCCCAGTAAACATCTCACAAAGGCACCATTTTACTCTTTTTCTTCATTTCCCTCCCTGGAATTTTCTTCCCCTGAGCCCACCATACTTTTACTCGATTAGATCGGTGGAATGGAAATTGCTTTATGTCCTGGGCACGAGGAAATTCACGTAAATGGGGTGAAATGCTGTGAAAGCATGTGATAGTGGTGTTGGTGTGGTACCCCCTTTTCTTTGACAAAAAAACGCAAATTTTCTAAAAACGGTGCTAATTATTCCGCGATGTTTACTGCCGAGAATTCCACTGGCTGCACGTCGTCGTTCACTATTTCATCGCACAAACCCAAATTCTGGTCCACCTCGCGCACCTTCATCTTCGACTTCAAGAACCAGCCCCCGGCCAACCCAGCGGCTGCTAAGAAGACGACAGACCCCACCACAATAAGCCAAGGTACCCCTGCAGCAGATGTGTCAGGTGTAGGTGTGACAAGTGCAGGTGAGTCTGGCGCAGGTGTGGCGGATGCAGGTGAGGCAGTCACAGGTGTGTCAGGTGCAGGTGTGACAGGTACGGGATTGTAAAAAGTAATGCTTCCAGTCTGTCCCCCTATATAGTAAAACGTATCGCCCATCACAAAGTTCGGATATACGAGGTCCTCGTCTTCAACAGCCCTCAACAACGTAATGGGTGACGTGCTCGTGTCGTATATCAGCATCATGCTGGCTTTCCCGCTGAAATCTTGAACCACCATTGTTTGCCCACTAAAGAGAGACATCGTCGCATTAGTATAGTCCAGTTGTTGGACAGGTTCCTCCACCTCGCCACTGTCCCTCTGTGTGTCGTACATAAAAATGCTTAGAGGCCCAGGCATCGAGTACGGATCATAGTGGGCCACGCACATACTTGTGTCCGTACCGTAGGCAAAATTGCTCGTTGAGTAATTCATCGGTAAATCCGGAAGAGGCTCCGCCTGCAGGGACTCAGAAATATGGAAGGCTTTCACATCACCTTCGGACGAGAAGAATAGGTATCCCCTTGACACGCCTACACCGCGTACACCCCGGCTGTCGACGACTACCGTGTCAGTCTTCTCCCCTGTCGTCACATCAACAACTTCGACGTTCGTTGGTGCCGAGGTCAAATCATATAAAGTGAGCAGAACGACATCTTCAGTAGCAGCACATGAGGACAATTCGTCTACCTGCTTCCTCCACACGGTTGTAGGCGCAGCCGGGTCAGATACGTCGTATGCGACAAGATAGTACGGCGTCTTTTCCTGCTCCTGAACAAGAAGCAGCGCATGTTTACGTGAACACACATAACAGGGGAATAATCATAGTTTCCTGCTAACTCCGTTGCCAACGCTTTCGGCATAGGGTCGTGCGTGTCCACAATTTTAACCGCTTCCATAGACATCCCTCCCATCACAGCCATAACGTCCGGCTCTATCTCCACAGCTACTGGGCGGTACGTAATGCTCGGCTCTGATTCCCCAGACATAACTAAGTCAGAGCCCTGCTGCTCAAACACCACCAACTTCGATCTGTTCACCACACAGTAGATGACCCCCGTGTCTCCGACTGCAAGGTGAGCCCGATAAAGATCAACTGTAGTGTTGGACCGAGCAGTGATGCTAAACCCATACAGAGGGTCAAGCACGCGCACATCATCGCCCCATACTGCGGCATTGCCTGATGTGGCTGCGACAACGAGCACATCCGTCCAAACAATATCCGTAACACTATAGCGATCATCGAGGATACTATCGCTTGGACTCCCCACAACTGGGTGTGCAGGATCAGAAACGTCCACTTTGTGATTTGCGAGCCAGCGACTAAGTACACTTCCGTCGGTGATCCTGTTGGAGTCAAAATCTTGGTCACCCTTATACCCGTGAGCTGGAATGAGCTCAGACGGGGCAAAGGTGTCCAAGCTGCGGATAGTTACTGTTCCCACCCTTCCGGGAGTACCATAGTAGGTGTACAGTAGTTTGGCTTCGGGGCTGACCTTAACGTGTTGTATCCGTGTGTAGCCATACGGGGCAGAAAAGACGACAGTACCGGTTGTTGCATTAACAACAGCAAGTCCATTCGGGCCAACAACGAACAGCAGGTTGTTGTGCACTGCGACGCCGTTCACACCGCCAACCGAGGTTGAAAAATTAACTGCTGCAAGTGCTTCGCGGGTGTCAACTGAATACCACACCACAGAATCCGCGAATCCGCGATCCCTACCCGACCAATCATCAGGGAACACGGCTACAATGTCCCCACTGCTTGTAGCGCTGTAAGTGGAATCTAAATAAACTGCAGAGGGGCCGCCCTTTGTGTAGTGAGGAAGGCTCGCAAGGTGAGGGTTAGCTTTGTCGCTGACATTGTACCACATAGCCCCGCAAGAGCCTTGGGCATAAATGAGGTCCGGGTTTGAGGTTGTGGTGATAGACCCCACAATCCCTCCCCAACAGTTGAGACTTTTACTTGCAGCCGCAAGCATCAACACGTTCACCAGCATCGTTTGGTCTGTGTTTACTGCCCTGATTCGTTGTGTGTTGTGATACAGGATATGAGGAGAAAGAAGGAGAGGCGCACGCGCAAGAGGTTCCTGATAATGGACCTCTAGGGAAACCAGGAGGGAGGAAGGCCTCTTCAACTTCGCAGAGGAACGTAAAGGCTAGACCTATTGTTCAGTGAAATTTTTGAAATTTTTGAAATGGGAGTTTTTTTCGAATGGAATATGGCTGTTATACAGCACAATTACGCCTTGCGTACCTCTCTTCGCAATGACAACTTCGCTAACAAGCCTTGTTTCCGCTGAGGCGGATTGTGGACTGTTGTCGATCATAACAAATAACATTTTGAATGAAAGATACTGTAACAACATTGCCACCATAACTTCATCTACAAACATAGGGGGGTCGAGAGCTGTTTAAGTCTAATATGTTAGCCCGCCCACACCCTCCCACCCCTCCCTGTCCCAAGCCCACCCAGAACACAAGCGTTACGCGGCACACGAGTCGTCGCCGCCCTCGGTGCTTCCGGCAGTGCAGGACTCTGCAGACGTGGCTTCGTCTGCGCCCGTGTCTTTGTTTGCGCTGTCCTCTGTGTTCTTTTGTGCAGTTGTCTCTGCAGACTTGGGTTGCTCCTGCTCAGCCTGGGTTTGGGTCTGCGCCTGTGTGCTCTGTTTTCTCAATGCCTCTGCGCGTGCGACCAGCTTCTTTCGTGAAAACGTTGGAATCTTATCCGGCAAATCAGTCACGCTTTCCAACAACCTGCCGGGGAATATTTTTTAAAGAAAATTAAAACGTTTTGTAAACTTCTGTCTTGATATTTTTATCATGTTTTAAGTTACAGGGGGCGGGCCGAATACAAGGGGCGCCCCTTATATTTGGCGTGCCAAATCGGTAAAAATGGGCCAAAATCCCCTCTCCCTCGGGGTGGATTTTTCAGGAGGTGGGTAAGGACTCGAGGCCGGAACGCTCGTTTTTCGGCGTTTCCGAAATCCGTCCGGCAAGTGGTGGGGTCATTTCGAAAAAATGGACCAATTTTTAGGTGTTTAAATTTTCCCCCATTTTTGGCCCTAACACACAGCTTTACCCGTTTTCACTCGGTTTGTACACATTTTCAGGCCATGTTTGACCTGAAAAGCCAGTTCATACGGGCACCAGACAGTTGTACGGGTGTTAGTGAGCGGTCCCGCGCGAAGCGCATCCGCGAACTACGTGTAGGAAGTGAAGCTGCTCAGTACGCACATTCCATTTGCAACCGAAAGAGTGTGCCTTTGTACACCTACTGGTAAAAGACAAGGATCTGCCACTATCTGTGAATTTACCAAAAGCCCCAGCCCCAGGCCACTACATCTCCTCACTAAAGCAGATAGGTCTATTCTCTTGAACTCCCCTCTTCGTATCGTATGAAACGAAAATAGCAAGTGCAGCGAGTGGGTAAGGAAATTGCCCGCCGCAGGCGGGTTTTTTTGAAGTAACACTCAAATTTTGCACCTATTTTCTTCCCAACTGACGATTCTGGCGGGCAGAGTCAAAAATGGGTTCCCAGAACAGCAAAAGGGGGTGCCCCTTATATTTAGCGGGCACCCCGCGAAAATTTCCCGAACCCTGGGTGCCCCTTGTATTTGGCATGCCCTTTGTATTTGGCCTGCCCCTTATATTCGGCCCCCCCCCCTGTAGGAAACCTTAAATGGCCCACATACATGAGATCCTCCACTGCCACTAGCCCCACCTCTGCCAGCGTCGCCGCCAGCTGCGCGAGCGACATCTTCTGCAGCTCCGCAAGCAGCTCCTCCGACACGCTGGGCACCTCCACCGCCGGCACCGCCTTCGCCTTCGCCTGCTCCTCGCCCCTCTCCTCCTCGACCACCTTCTCCTCCACCTCCCCCACCGCCTCAGCTTCCCTTTCATATGTATTGAGAATTTCTGCCTCGGCGAAGGGATCATCTGCAAAGGTAGGTCTCTCCACCGAGGACGAGAGGATGTGGATGTCGAAGGTGACTGCAGACCAGGGAGGTATCTGCCAGGCTGCCTTGCCACGCTCACCAAAGGCAAGGTCGGGCGGGATGACCACCTTTGCAGACCCACCTACACGCATGCGCAGCACAGCTTGTTCAATCCCTGGAATGACGCGATGGTCCATATCCTCATCCCCTAGGAAGAAGGTAAAGCTCCGCTCCCGGTCAAAGGAGGTGCTCCAGAACTGCCCCGTCGTCTCCTCCCAGCCGCTCAGCTGTGTCGTCACCCACTCCCCTTGCTTGACTGCATCCCCTGGGCCTTCCTTCAAATGGGTCAGCTGAATCTCGCCCAACCGCATGGTCCGCTCTGCCGCGGCCTTAAGGCGTGCGTTCACCGCAGCCTCCTCGTAATACCCAAGCAAACGTGTCTGGTACGCCACCACCACAGCAAAGAGGAGAAGCAGGCCGGCGTACGTACGGAGCCACGATGCCACACCTGACATCTGTGTGGAGGGTGCGGGCGGAGGCGGCTTGCGCGGTGCCGATGCAGGCGCCGCACCTTCGGGTGGACATTCATCTGAGCTATCTGACATGGTATGGGTTGGGGAGGAAGAGAGAAAGAGAGAGAAGTCGAATGTGTAATGCTAAGACGGATGGAACAGAATGGGGCAGAGGGTAATGGTGGCAGTATTGTGATGGGGAGCCCATTGGAATACGCAAAATACATCAAAATACACGTGTATTTTGATGTATTTTGCGTATTCCAATGGGCTCCCATCACAATACTGCCACCATTAGCAGAGGGGGGGTGGAGTGGGGGAGGTCAGATGTTCAGAAAACCTCATCCTCAGAACGCTCACCTTGATCTTCCCTCGTTGACGTGTTGTGCATACAGAAGTGGAAGTGGGTCACATTCTTCAAGCATTCTCTCTGAGTGAAGAAGATCTCCCTCTCCTGGAAGGTGGGTGCTGAAGATAAAAGAAGTGAAGTTGTCTGGCAGTACAGCGCATTGCTATAGTGCCAGAGGTGCGTTGTTTGACAGATCGGTGTCGGGGTTTCGAAGATTTTGATTCAGCAAAAAAAAGTGTTTTCAACATATGCCATTCAATCAGCAATAAAGAAATAAAGAAGGGTTGGTAAGTTGGGACACCCAAACTCTCTGCTCAGGCATCTGAATGAAAGAGACCAAAAAAAAGACGCACTCAAAGTCGGCCTATTTTGGTATCATTCCAAAATATATTTTGTGCACCGTGATAGGTGCTAACACAGGCGTTTGTTTTCTTCTCGGAACGTCAAGGTGTGTTGAATGGTACAAAACGCCTCTGGCGCCGCAGGCACAGCGCCCGGGTAGATCGAGCTCTTGAGCATTGCTCACATGCCCTCATATGACAATGGAGAATGACAAAAGATGAGGGTTGGAACGCTAAAAAAAAACGTCCCAGCGTTCTTACATTTGGACGTTCCAATACTTTCACAAAAGACGGGCCTCAGCCTCTAAGAGGCTCATTTTTTGCTATCACCAAAACACAAATGTTAGCAGTGATACAAAAAGTAACGTTCAACAGTGCAAGGGGATAGATAGAGATTGCAGGAAGAAGTGAGAAACTCACCCCCCTTAAAAAGACGCACGTATCCAACGAAACCGAGCGACCCCAATATGAACAAAAAAGGACATCTAAAATGAGCTAAACATCGTAATAATAAGAACCACCCTCCGCAGTGGACCCACCCTTTCGCAACAAAAGCCACCATTGAGAAACCGACAGGAAATATTCCTGCACCTCTATTTTCCCTCTATACCGTACAATTGGTTTTCTTGTATGTAATGCACAGCATCCTTGCAGAGTCCGTGCTCAGCTAGGCTGTCTATGAGACCATCGCGAATGGCCTGCCGGATGGAGGATGAGGAGATGTCCTTGGTGGTGCCGATGTTGATGCAGTGCGGGATCTTTGAGACGTCCACCTCTGGGTAGGGTGGACGCGACGCGAGGAAGATGGTCTGCCCGAAGAAGTAGCATGGATGTGCGTCGGGGGGGTACGTCACGAAGGTGTCGCTGCCGCAGAGTTCGCTGACCTGCGAGGTGCGGTACAGCGTGCCTATGTGTGAGAGAAGCTTGCGCAGCGACCAGTCCTCTGCACACGGCATGTACGGTGTCGGGTCAGGCAAGAACACATTCATGTGTTCATGTGCGCTGGCAGCTGCGCAAGAGATAGCGAGACGGTGTGTACGCGCAGTCACCCCCTGCTTTGCCTTAAGCCCATCGCTCTTCGGCACAAACACCACCTCATCCGCCCCAGCATCGAGGCACTTCTGCGCTGCCATCAGGTGTCCATTGTGCAGCGGGTCGAACGTCCCGGTGTACACCACAACGTGCAGGCCTGCCCTGCGTACCGGGAGGTATAGCTCCCTTACTTTGACTGGATCATGCATGTGGATCCCTGGAATGGTGGTAGGGGGCAGGGAGTGGAGGAGTAGGGGAGTGATTAGGGAAAACCCCTGGAAGGATGCGGATGGAGTCAATCCTTTGAGCTCGAGATGAGGCATCTCTGGTCGTACGGTGGGTAATGTTTAAGGTAGGTGGGGGAGGACTTTCTATTCTAACTCTAGGGGCCGTCACAAACGACCAAAATGGGGGTTGGGAGAGGATGGTAGAGGCTCTCTTCTCTTCACGCAAGCCGGTCGTTTGAGGCGAGCGTTGCGAGTGTGGCGGCGACGCCTGCAAGCTGTCGTTGCGCCTGCTCTTGAAGCGAGACGATGGTCTGCTGCTCATGCAGCGGTGCGTGCGTGGAGTGGTGCATCCGTGGCGTGCCTGCGCCCATCTGTGATAAAAAAGAGGAAAATGGGGAAAAGCTGCAAAGATCTGAAGCCCTCTCCTTATAACATACCGGATACGCCGCCTGATGCTGCGGCACCGCCTGCGTCGGGTGCAGAGGCGACACAGACTCTGCGTACTCCCCACCACCCCTCGCAAGACTGTGCTCCACCACTCCCACCACTCTTCCTGGCGACACAAGCTCCCTTTGTGGCACATTGCGTGGCGACAACCCACCACCACCACTCAACGCAACGGGCACAGGCACAACACCATGCGGCATAGGGGGTGACGAAGAACGTGCCCTAGCATATGCAGGGATGAGCTCCGCCTGCGCACCTATGTGCCCCATCACGTTGAAGTCGTGGCTGCTGCCTAGGGTCTCGAGAAGGCGGGTGCTGCCGCGGCCTAGCTCATCCTTGAGTGCTGCGAGGAGGTGTTGTCCACGTGCCTCATCGAGGAAGAGGCCGTTGGGGAGTGGTGCAGCACCCATGAGGCGGCGTTGGGTGAGGGAGATGTTGTTCTTTGTGTCGGCAAGGCGCACCGTGGCCTCGTGCAGGCTGTGCAGGAGCCGTTCCTCCTCCTTGGCGCCCTCGAGCGCGCTGTGGGCAGCAGTGTCGCTGCGGCGCCGTGCGTTCGCAGCGTGCACCTCTGCGTCGCCACACCAGCGGGTTTGGTAGCGCAGCGAGGTCGTGAGCATCTCCATCGCGTGGCATGCGTTGAGCGACTTAATCAAGCCCTCCTGCTCCATTTCTGCGTTCTGCCTGGACAGCGCCTTCACTGTAGCTTCAAGACCCGCTAGGTCAACCGGGTTTGATTCAGTGTCTCGCCCAATGATTGCGCAAGGATCCACTGCAGCTTGACCTAGCTGTGCCAATTTCTGTTGTTGCTCGCGTAGCCAAGCATCATGAGTGGGCAGGGCTCGGTCCAGCCTCGCAAGACTCAGCTCCAATCCCAACCTCGTCTCCTCTGCCTGCATGATCTTGCTCGAAAGGTTTGCCTGCTGGATGTCTAGCAACTCAACCTCCTTTTGCAGGGCAGTGTCATCGTCTTTGCCTGACTCTATCAAGGTGTGTATAGTTTTGACTTCATCTGGTGTGAGCTGCTGCGGCAGTGCGCCGTCGTCTGCGACAGAGAGGAGCGAGAGAAGCGAAGCAGGCGGGTCGACGTCGATGGGGGGGAGGACGGGGTCGGCATAGAGCGTTGCGGAGAGACGCTGTGCGGTGGCGGTGAAGAGCTCGTTCGCTTCTCCTTCTGCGTCACGCGCTGAGTACTTCGCATGCAACGTCTGCGTCGCATCAACCGTCTGTTGCACATCACGCAAAGGCACACTCTGCATCTGATGCAAATCCCTCTCATACTCAACCCCAGCCTTCCGAGCAGGCGACAGCATCGCAGTAGTAGTGTACTCCGCAAGATCAGACGTGTCCAGACTGGTATTGTGCATCATATGAGCGATCTGTGTGAAGTCGTCATCCATTTTAAAGATAATCACCCGTGTAAAGAGGGGCGGAGGTGAGGAGGTACAGCTTATTGTTGTCCTTGAAAAGGGGGTAGGAGAGATGTGGGTGGGGAGATTTGGCATTTTTGAAGAATCTGATAAAATGGTTCAGCGTTCGGTTTGCAGATTTGTGGGTTTTTTTTTTGCGATTCCACATGGAAATGTGGAGTAAAAAAAAAAAGTGAAGTTGATAGTACGGACGTTCCGCGGGGGGCTTATCGAACCCCCTGGAGTGTTGTAAAAGAAAATGTTTATAAGATGAACCGAAGCCTCTCTCTACCCCTAAAAAGAAATGTGGCTTGAAATACAAAGCCGCTCGTTTTCTTAAGTCACCTAACGCAAGCCACGCTCCATCTCCTTCTTCTCCCAGCCGTAAGGGGGAGGCTGTATCCTAAGACCGGAGGGTGCAGCACGGAGCGAGACACAGCTGCTAGATACTGCTGGGTATATCGTACGCAAAGGGGCGCTTTTGGGATGGGTGCATGCACAGTACAAGAAAGTGGGGGAAAAGAGAAAATACTGCTCAAGAAAGGGGGGGTGTGTTGTACAAGTATTTTCATCATATGCAATCAATAAATTGATAGTATATGGTGAGGGATCAACAAAAATGGTCCCATACAAAAAAAGAAGGAAGTAGGAAAGGAAATAATGAAGAACCAACTCGACGGATCATTTATCGAAGCCACGCTTGACCACCGCTTCTATCGCTTCCTCAACGTTCTCGACCTCGTTGATGCTGTACTTGCGTAGGACACGCAGAGCAGAGGAAATCACCAACACCTGGCCGGTCACCAGACGCGACAGCTGAGGGTGGATTCGCTTCACGTACGCACTGTCAGTCAGATCGTCATGGTCTTCGCTGCATTGGTCGTCGGAATCCATCTTTTTTGTTGTGTTCCGCCCCTCACACACAATGTGAAGTAGAAGTGGGTCAGAGAAGGGGAAGGGAGAAGGAGACGGGAGGGGGAGGGGAATCTGTCATATTGCCGTGATTGAGTTCTATTTGCCACAACGGTCGAAAGAAGTGTCTTTCTTTTTTTTTGCATTTTGGGGCGGGCGATGTAGTGCACCGTACTACACACCTTCAGGATGAACTGAGTAGCGATTGCGTTCCCTATCGCCGCTCAAGATCACACCGGATATTCTCAACTCGTTGAGAATATCCAGTGTGTAGGTAAAATGTGGTGGGGGTACATGACGGAGTAGAGAGAGAAAATGGGGGGGTTTTTTTGAAATCAGATTTTTTGTTTTCGAACATAATAATATTGGGGGGATGTGGGGAAACTACTCAAAGAAATAAGCCCCCTCCGCCCTCCCTGCCCCCTTTACCCCCTCCCCTCCCACAATGCCATCCATAGTAGGCAGGTTTCTGTACAAAAGAAAAGAAAGCTTGAAAGATGGAGCGCGCCTCCTTACTTAACACTATCGGTACCGTGCGGGGGAAATTCCGAATGGGGGGAAAAACACACAATTATCCCGAAGGTAAATATGGGGTTTTTTTTGTAGAACACTTTCCCACACTACCTTTTAACAGTGTAGGAAGAAGGTATGAAACAACGTGCGTGGGAAGCCCTGGGAAGAACTTAATCAGATTTGTTTGTCTCTCTTCCCAAAAGACCTTTTGAATAATTGCAAGCAAGGAGCCATTTAGCACCTATTTCATCACCTCTGTGAGAGGGGAAAAAATATAGGTAAAAATGAACCTAAGCTTCGTAACGAACAAAAAAAAAAATGCCTGGACTATTACGCTCCTGAAAGGATCTACAAACAGATGTGCGAAAGACCTCTTTAGGAAGACTAAGACACTGAGAGGAACCCTGGAGGTGGGGGTGCGCAGGCGAACACCAGATATAAGTGGGCTTGGCTTTGATAACAAAATTCTCCACCACCACCACCTCCACCTCCACCCTTTTCGAAACCCTCGCACTTCTTTTCTTTTGAAAACTTGGTTGTATTAGTGTAGACACCCGAGGATGAACTCCACTATAATTCTTTTTTTTTTTTTTTTTGGGAATACAAGCAAGACAACTGAATGCCTTGCGATCTTCGTTAGGGATATAAAGTGTATAGAGTATTGTGCAAAATTCAACCGTACGCCAGGGGGGAAGTGTCATAAATATTTCACCCTCAACAGTGTTTTTTGCAGCTGTTTTTCTTTCTGTTGTGTTGACATTCGACTAGCCCACCAAGACGAGGCTAGGGTCTGTACTCAACACTAACCTAAGCCCTTTGTGTGCACTATGCATCTACTTTTCCCCTTATTTTTTCCGCAGTTTGAGCCCCGTTATGCACACACACAACCAACAAACCCGCAAACCCCAGGAATAGTACCAACTAATCTGACAACAAACAAAGGGAAAAAAAAAAAGCGGGGGGTGTATAAAATGAACCCTAGCCTCTCGCTGGCTTAGTCACCTAAAAAATGAAGGTAAAAAAAAAGTGAATTTTTTTTTTAGAACAAATTCAAAAAGAAAAAAATGTATCAACAAGAGATGGTAGAACCCCTCAGCAATGCAGAAAATAAAAGGTGACTTGAAATATAACAACCTCGTCATTGTACCTTGGTACAATGACTGGCTGTACCGGGGGTGGACACCCAACCATGCAGTCCTACACCCATTTCGTGGTTTACATCTGAAAACCAAAAATCCTAAAAAAAAAATACAGTTGAAGAATAAAGGGACAGAGGGGCCAGTAAAGGATTTTTGCCAACCCTATTCTCGCCTTGGCTCTAGGGAGATTCTCGGTCGGTTGTTGAAAAAGAGCTTGTTTTTTTTTGTGGTGGTTTTGTTGAAAAACTGCTTGGACCAGTCTTTACAGTACACATCTAGTATTGGGAGGGAGGGGGGCAAATCAAGGAACAGAATAGGAATGAATGTAAAAATCTACTTTTTGATAAACCTGGATGGATTTCGTGTTGGACACCGTGGAGATGTGCCACTTTATTTTGTATTGTGATGTGTTTGAAAACTTAGTTGCATCAGCGGAGACATCCAAGGATGTGCGCCACTGTCTTGTTGTTTGGTTGCTCACGTTCTTGGCTCACGATGTGGAGGTGTCGCTTCACAGCTGAGAGTGTCGTGTGCTCCCGGCTTGGTCTGAGAGGGGGTGGAAAGATATGGCAACAAATTACAATGGTCAAAAAAGCTAAAATTAATTTGAAATACAAGGTCCTCTCTCGCAACCTTGACCAGAAAATACATTGGCGGGGGATGACCTGAATGTATTTGAATTCATTTTTCGCGGTTTGGAGCACTAACTAACTAGCTGTCTGTACCAGAGATGCACCTTCAAAAATAGAGAATGCTTGACCTCGCCGTGCATCTAAAAAGCAGTCAGGAGGGTCTCTGAAGGAAAACAATGCAAAATAGCACCTACATACTTGGAGAGAGAACGATAGGCGGACGGGTAGGGTCTCTTTTCGGACTGTTTTTTGCCTGCTCTTTCAGAAGCTTTTTAAAGCTTGCATGCTTCTCGATGGTCTGCTGCTCGTCCACTACGTCCTCGAGGATCTGTTAACAAAGTCAGGTGTTGTCCCATTCACTTCACTGAGGGACTCTCTCTTTTACCCTTTTTTTGTCCACATACCTTTCTGAAATCTGGTGGAGGGGGGAGGGCGAAGCCGGATGTTCCGAGGACGTTGCTGCCTTCGGATATTGCGCTTGTACCCCCTGCACCTGCACCTCCTGTCCCCACCCCCGCCGACCCACTCCTCGGGAAGGCGTTGAGCAGTGCGTTGCGGTCGCTGGTGATAGGGCTGCCGAGGACACCACCACGGCCGAGGGTGGCCATCGCAGGGTACTCGGGGGAGTAGGGCTGGTGGACGGTGTCGAGTGGTGTGTACGGTGCGGAGGGGAGGATCGAGGTGGGGATGCCGCCCTGCCCGCTACCAGGCGTGATGGGGAGCAGGGTGGGTGCAGGCGACGCACCACCAGCACCGTAGCCCCTAGGGTACGCACGCTGTGAGGCGACACTGCTCACCGGCGCCATCGCAAACGGCGAAGCCTGCGGCGTGGGCAGCACACCCAAGGGCGACGACCCAACGCCAGGCGGCATCGGTGCAGAGCGCAGCCCACTGCTAGAGGCGCTGTGCCCTGGGGGGATCGGTCTGTTGTGCAGAGTGTCTGGATGGCTGTACTGTTGGTAGTAAGGGTTTCCAAGTGGTGCCTGAACGGCGCTTGGAGGTGGATTGTCGTCAGGTGGTGTAGAGCTGAGTGCCGTCTCCGAAGGTAGGACAGCTGTCTGCCGAGGCTCGAAGGAGGATGTGAACGCACTGCGCGGTGCAGCGGTGGGCTGTGTAGGGTGGTGATGCGCAGCGTTCTGCTGTGCAAGCACGCTCGAGGGCGGGTCGTGCACCGCCTCCCGCCCAAGCAGCTCGCTCTCCCCACTCCCCTCATCCCCTTCGTCCTCCAGCGCCGTGAACGCTGTCTCCGGAGAATCCTGCTTCAACTGCCGTGCCATCGATTGGTCTGGATGGTACTGTAGTGGGGTTCTCCCGAACGCAAGCGCGAGGCAGGCCTTGCCGTGCTCTTTGCCACGCAGGTTTGACCAGAGGATGATGGATTTGATCTTGGATTTTAGGAAACCCCATTTTATTTTGGCACGTTGCGAGGCGTTGATTGGGACCTCCATTTCGTAGAAGACTGCGTGGCCGGTGAAGGTGGCGAACTTGAAGTCACCTGGGATGAGGCAGGGGAAGCGGCAGAGCGACCCGCCGATGTGGTCACGCTCTTCACCGTACTCCCAGGCACGGCCACGCAGCAGGGTGCGGTGGCAGCGCCCACCGAGTTTGTGGCGTCGCTCTGCAGTGTCGTCGTAGAGCTTGGGGTCCTGCAACATCTCGATGTGGCCGTTCTCTGCGGTCTTGCGGATGGTCTTGTCGTCCCACACCTTAGGGTCGTATGCATCATCGATGCCCATCAGGCACCGTGCTGTGTTCATCCCACAGGTCTTCCACATCGCATCAAAGAACCCCTCATCCTCCTCCAGCAGCGCATTAATCGTGCGCTCCGGCATCACCAACAACCGCACCGCGCTTTCCGTCCAGATATCACTAAACCGTTCGTGTCCAGTCAAAAGGCGGTTCACATAAGCAGTGTACCCTGCCCCATACGAAAAGATCTTACGCCCCACACGGATCTGGATGATCCCTAGCGTGACAACAACGATACCAACGTTCTTCTGCAAGTCTTCAACGCTGGCAAGGGCTTTGCCGGAGGGGATGCTGTGGAGGGTGTAATGTCAAAGTTGTATACTCTAGGCAATTAGGTGAATTGAGGGGAAATAAGAGAAAAAGTCATCAGATGAACCTAAGAGCCTCTGTTGATTAGGCCTTGCTTAAAAATGTGGGGGTGTTGTGAAGGAACCACTGTGAACACATACTCCACGACCCTGCACTCATCGCGGATGGAGTTGTTGAAATCCTCCTTCGACTTCTGTTTGCACTTCTGGTACCAGTAAAGGCTCTCCAGCACGTCGTACGCGTTCGCGTGTTCGAGGGCGACAGGGAAGTTCTTTGTGACGTCCTTCTCGGCGTTCGTGATCATCGCGTTTAGGACACCCTGTGTGATGGTGTAGTGTTTATCAGGACAAGAAGATTACCCCAACCCATAATCCCATAACCCCATACCGCATCTGCAGCGTCAAGCCTAGCATTGGAGCGCATGGTGGAGACCTGCTGCCGCATGCTGTTCAGGATGTTGCGGGATGCCGTCCGTGTCCTGTGGTTGTTTTGGTTGGTGTGTTGTTCCAGTGTGCATATTTTTCTTTCGAGAAATGAGGTGAGTGGGGCAGCTCTATTGTTCTTAGGGGGGAAAATCAACTAAAAAGCATGTCTGCCATACTTCAAACTGCATGAGATGTCGGGACGCTCGTCGGCCTTCTTCGAGAGGATGTTGACAATCGCGATGTTCGTACGTTTGCAGTGTGTTTCGATTTCGTTTGCGACGCGTCGTTCGCAGAGGTCGTGTATCTTAGACCTGCACACCTTGTGGCTGACGATGAAGCCGAGCGCAATGTCGAAGCCGTTCGACCAACGGTCGCGGAGAAGCTTTTCGTGCATGCCGGGCACACTGCTGAGGAGAGTTGTCGCAAGCTTGTCGAGACCACGCTGGTGGAAGTACTTTCCGAGCCAGTCTGCCTGGATGAGTGTCTTGGTCCAGTCGTCGTCGTGCAGACCCTCCGTCAGGTCCCGCGACGCGTCGATGTCTTGTATCATGTTGCGGATACCCGTGCGCCGCAGGGCACCCACAATGTACTGCCGCTGCAGAGACGCCTGTACCGTGGTGAGGTACGCAGCCTTGCCCTCCACACGCTCCTTCATCTTGACCTCCTCTCGCGTGCTCTTGTTGTTGCGCTTCTCAAACCACCCCTTCTTGTTGTATGGGTCCTCCATCTCCTTCGGGATCGCAAGCCGCATGCTCGCGAACTGCGACACCTGGTTCCAGTTCGTGTCGTACAACAAAGGCTCGCTGCCAAGGTCGATGAAGTCCTGGTCCTGTTCGCGGAGAAGGTTGTTCCAGGCGTCGTGGATGCGCTTCTTCTTGCCTTCCTCGATTTCGTCAAGGTTGAAGTACTTCACGACAAGCTGCGTGGACACACCGTTCACGCACAGCGTCAGGATCACGATGCCTGCGGTTATGAAGACAAACTTCTCACGCACATTGTCCACGGCAACGTTGTCATCTGCCTGCACGATCAAAGCAAGCGCAAGCCCCACCGCACCACGCAACCCACCCCATGCAACAAGCACACCCGACCCAAACGTCAGCTTGTACGAAAAGCAGTACCGCAGCAGCGGCGAGAACAGCCCCAATATGAAGAACCGGATCACATTGATCGCGAAATACGTGATCACGAGATACCACACATCGTTGATGCCGACGCCATTGAACGCCTTCAGTGCTGTGATCATCCCTGCAAGCGTGAAGATCAATGTGTTCACGAGGTACACCGTGATCTCCCAGAACTCATGCAACGTATGCATGACCTCTGGCGAGATGCAGTGTTTATAATACGAGAGAAAGCACCCGGCTGCAACAACGCCGAGGACACCCGACACTTCGAAGAACACTTCGCACGAATAGAACGTTAGGTACGCAGCCACAAAGGTGAGCGTGATCTCGATGAGCGCATCGTTGAAGACACGGTTCAAGGCCTGCACAGTGATGGCACCAATGATGAGCCCCACGACAGGGCCGCCCACCGCGAACTTGAGGAGGGTCAGGATCATCTCCCACCACTCCTTGTCCAGCTTGCATTCTGTCTCGCAGACGCATTGATCCACGCATGTGTCCCAATCAACAGCGTTGCAGCTTTTGACCTGAATTGCTTCGACAAGAAGTGTGAAGAACACAATGGCGGTTCCGTCGTTGAACAGACTCTCGCCCTCGATCATCGTGGAGATCAAGGGCGACGCACCCAGGTCCTTCAGCAGCGCAACCACAGCGACAGGGTCCGTCGCGGAGAGGATGGTGCCAAAGAGCAGGCAGGCATACCAGTTCCAGTCGTAGTCTGTGAACCAGTACTTCGCCACTGTGCCCGTCAGAACAGAGGCAATGATAAGCCCCGGGCCAGCAAAGAGCACACACTGCCACATGACCTTCTTGAAGACAGGGATCTCCATCGCAAAGGCAGACTCAAAGATGAGCACAGGAAGGAAGATGTGGAAGATCAAGTGGGGGTTCATCGACGAGATCTCGACGGAGCCTGTTGGGTGTGTGTGTGTGTTTTTTGTGAAAACATAAGATCTCTCAACTCAACATACTGGATAGTCCAAACCCCTCGACTGTGGAGAGACGTCCCCACGCAATTCCGATCAGAAACATGATGACAGTGTACGGTACAGGTGTGTCCTTGAAGAGGTGGCGCACGATGGCGCCGAGGGCGAAGGAGGCGAAGATGGTGATGATAACGTAGGGGATTTCGTGTTCGTGTTCATGTGGCTCTTTGTAGTGCGATATGGTCGCGATGTAGCCGATGCAGCGCTGTGTCTGGTCAGACGTAAACTCCCTGCAGTTGTGCTCAAACCACGACAGTTTGTCCCAGCTGTACGTATCAAACGCACAGTCCGGGACAGTGCACACACCGCATTCCTCAGGTGCATGTGTATCCGGTGCGGGGGTAGGATCAGGAGCATTTCCCTGGACAGCAACAAGAACGCCGCACACAAGGAACGCCCATATGATGATTCTGCTGCGAGCGCCCTGAGGCATCGTGTTTGTGTGTGAATCACCGCATTCTGTTGTGTGTGGTGGAAAAACAAGGGGGAGACGGTTTGCACAACAATTGCGACCACTATCGTCATCGTGCGGGAACACGCTGGGTTACAAAAGTACGGATAAGGCTAGCCTCGTCAAGTCAACTTAGTACGAATATATGGGAGCATTGCCGTGCTCCTTGCCACGCAGGCTTGACCAGATGATGATGGATTTCATGTTAGACGCCAGAACCCAATTCTATTTGGCACGTTGGTGTGCCCATGGGGCCCTTCACGAGATGACCACATCATACCCGAAGAAGACAGGGAGCGACAACACAATAAGAAGAGAAAAAGGGGGAGAAGAGGGTACACGGGATGCATGCAAACAGCTTTGCTGCCGCAAATGTCTCTGCGATGCGTTTTTATTTGTTGTATCAACGTCCAAGACAGGTTCTGTACAATCCAAAGTGTAGACACAGAACAGACGTTTCCTATTGGCCTTGGTGAACACAACACTGAGAACAGTGCTTCAGAGCTTCAGGGGGGTATACCGTCTGAAAAAGACATGAGGGAGTGTGAGATGCTGAAGAGATGGTACGAGCAATGTTTTCTTCGCAATTGTGGGGTTAAAAAATAACGCAGTTGTGGCCTCCCAGGCCTACACAACTAGGTGTGTGGCCACCGCAAGGCTTCAGACCGGTGAAACATGGCAAATAAAGTGAAGTTGATAGTGCAGACTGGAGTATTGTACTTGGGAGTTGCTTACAGGGAATGGTGTTAGCGTTCACGATGAGCCTTTGTATGGCAAATATAACTTGCAAGATGGATGTGCCACTCGTGCACACATCTGCACATCAGCAAAGACAGGTTCAGTACAGCACCGGGGTAAGGATTAGAGTGCACGGACCAATTTCTTTGAACTGAGCTTGAGAACTACATTTTCCAAATCTAAACAGGGCCTTAGAGCAATAGACAGCGCCGCACAGGGGGCAGAAGACCACACACTGCATACCCCATCCGCACGCAACGCAGGCAAACAAAACTAAAAACCACGTAGAGAGTCTGCCTAAATGCACCTCACTCTACGCCTAACCTGAGAAAAAGAGAAGTTTGACCACACGTGGCGGACGCATATTACCTCTCCTGCACACATGCTGCTATGGAGAAGAAAGTACATCACCGTTGTAAAGGCACTCTTTCCCCCTCCCTTGGCCTCTACAAGGCAAGAGTTGAGGATGGCAAAGGCGCGCTTGCCTCCTGCAAACGAACGCTTTGATATTCCGTCCCACCTACGGAGACACCCATATCCATTGCGTCCAGGTCCACCGACCCTGTCACTGGCTGCAGCTCGTTGCCGAACTGTGCCGTTGACTGGTACGGTGCTGGCCGCATACAGCAGTAGACCAACACAAACACCGCTACACCGACCACTATGAGCGCCCCAACGATGATCACGACGATAATGTTGTCTACGACAGGCGTGTCGCTGTCGCCCGAATCGGGCAGGGTGCTGTTATCCGTCTCTGTTTTATTTTGAAAATTTCCACAAAAAAAAACACTGACCATTCACATACCATTCGGCGGTGCGTTCGTAGGCGGTGCTGCTGTCATAGGAAAAAACGTGAACGGAGCTTCTGTTGTTGGTGCCGGCGTTTTTGGGGCATCTGTTGGAGAAAGTGTCGGAGCCATGGTGGGAGGCGCAGTAGGCTGTGCGGTAGGTACAGGTGTTGGCGGGGCGGGTGTGGCGGGTGCGGCTGTGGGCGGTGCCAGCGTGGGTGGCGGCTTCGATGCCCAGAACGTCATAGCGCCACTGTCGTCCCCTGTCACAAAGTATGTCCCATCGTCCGCAAACACTACACTGGTCAACGGTTTTACGTGCTGCTTCAACTCGATGGCCATGTCCTCAACAAACCACAGCACCACATTCCCTTCTCTCCCTACGCTTGCAATCTTCCGTCCATCAGGGCTAAACGCAAGACCCGCAACCACACCAAGATGCCCAGCAAACCTATTCTTCTCTGTAAACATCGCCGTTTCAATCACAACGACACCCTCCCCACCTAACGCCAGCACGCCCCCATCAGGCGAGAACGCGACGGTTGTGGTTGCAGCTGTCTGCTGGAAGGCAGCCTTTTGCTTGCCATTTGTCGTATCCCAGATGGTTACGGTATATTTCGGCGCCCCTAGAGCCACTGCAAGGAGAGTACCATCCCTACTAAAATCAAACGCCGTGGTCGGTGCAGGGGGCTGAGTTGTGTCCACTGCAAACGAGGTTCCTGTAGGAGCAAACGATGCCAACGCGTACAATACCACTACACCCGTGTCCCCTGAAACAGCAAATGTCTCCCGCCCACCTGCACGCACCGCAAACCTCAAATCACTTACAGGAAACCCCACATCCACCGCCCCGGTCGCCACACCATCCCTCCCCCAAAACTGCAGGGCCCCCTGCGTCTGCTTGTCTGCAGAGCACAGAACCTCTCCTGCCGGGGAAAATGTGACAGCGCTTATGCCACCCGCATGCGCAGACGCAGCCACAACCTCCGTCGGAAAAGAAGCAGAAGTAAGATCCCAAAAAGAGACCCCGCCAAGAGAATTCCCATTTGCAAGGCGGTCTCCATGAAACGCCATAGTAGTGACTGCTGTGGTGGAGATCTGTCCTAAGCAGGTGTCCGTCTGTACTAAAATGCAGGGGCGTAGTGCTGGGGGTAGGGCGATGCTGAGCAGGACAATTAGAGACGGCATGATGTGGATGAAATGATGTGTTGGTACACCCTCCCTTTCTTGGATAAAAAACATATATAGGGCGTTGTACGTTGTGGGGGGTTTTGGCCTCACATCGAGATTTTCGACCCCCTCTGGGAGGAAAGTCTTGAGGAGACAGGGTGGGGGTGCGGGAAACAGGCTTGCGGAGCAACAATACTGGGTGTTGGGGAGGGGGTTCTTTTGTGATGACTGATACGCGTCCTTGAAAATAGAGTGACGTTACTGATGCAAGCAAGTCCAGCCGACCAACGTACGATGTCAGCGTACGTTTGTCGCTGCTTGGGGTAGGGACGTCTAGCACCCTGAGGACAAAGGGGAGAGTCCCGCATACCCAAAAAGAAAGACAAAGGCTATGCACTAACAGTATAGAAGAGGCAGGGTTGCTGAAAAACAAAAAGACCCCGAAGACACAAAACGCCCCGCATACCCCTCCTCGCCTCCTGTTTGGTAGTCTCTCAGGTCAAGACATCGATTCGAGTGGTCAACACCTTCATAGAGTTTCAGGAGGGACGGATGCAATTTATAGTCCAGCCCAGGACCTGAAAATGATAGAAAGTGTTGAAAACACAAATACACAAACACGCGAGCATGTACAATAGAAAAGTAAAAGGTTTTTGGGGTTGGTTCAGCAGACCTGGTACCCCTCAAAAAAAAAAAAAAAATAGACCCCAAAAAAAACGAGTCTACTTTTGCATTTAAACATCTCACAAAGGCACCATTATTTTCTCTTTTCCTTCATTTCCCTCCCTGGAATTTTCTTCCCCTGCAGCCCACCATATTTTTACTCGATTAGATCAGTGGAAAGGGAATTGTTTGATGTCCTGGGCACGAGGAAACTCACGTAAATGGGATGAAAGGGGGGTGGCATTGGGGGAATTTAGACTTTATGATTTTTTTTTGCAATACACAGAATAGTGACAAATTAAATGATTGCCTGGCTGCTGAGAGCGTCCATTTAGGGAAGATACTGACTTCTCCATGTCGATCCTTCTGGTGGTGACCGCAATCGCAGATTGTGTCTGTAACGTATTCGGGACTTTTTTTCAAGACTCAGGACAGCCGCGCATTTTTTGGTTGACAGGCAAAAACACCCACAAAGCAGGTTGATACGGTAATGAGGCAGAATAGGCGTACACATTGTCTTTGACCTGAAGACTCAATACCCGCAAACTACACAATTTTCGGTTCCGTAATGTTTTGGAGTACCAATTATTTAGCAAAAAAATTCCATTTTTTGGTGTGGCGCTCATCTCTATAGTAAAGACCAAAACACCAAGGTGTTGTAATGTAGTGAAATGGAGTGAAATGCTGTGAAAGTATGTGATAGTGGTGTTGGTGCGGTACCCCCTTTTTTGACAAAAAAACACAATTTTTCTAAAAAACGGTGATAATTATTCCGCGATGTTTACTGCCGAGAATTCCACTGGCTGCACGTCGTCGTTCACTATTTGGTCGCTCAAACCCGAATTCTGGTCCACCTCGTGCACCTTCATCTTCGACTTCAAGAACCAGCCCCCGGCCAACCCAGCGGCTACTAAGACTACAGACCCCACCACAATAAGCCAAGGTACCCCTGCAGCAGATGTGTCAGGTGTAGGTGAGGCAGTTGCAGGTGTGTAAGGTGCAGGTGTGGCAGGTGCGGGATTGTAAAAAGTAATGCTTCTAGACTGTCCCCCTATATAGTAAAACGTATCGCCCATCACAAAGTTCGGATATACGAGGTCCTCGTCTTCAACAGCCCTCAACAACGTAATGGGTGACGTGCTCGTGTCGTATATCAGCATCATGCTGGCGTTCCCGCTGTAATCTTGAACCACCATTGTTTGCCCACTAAAGAGAGACATATTCGCATTGGTATAGTCCAGTTGTTGGACAGGTTCCTCCACCTCGCCACTGTCCCTCTGTGTGTCGTACATAAAAATGCTTAGAGGCCCAGGCCTCGAGTACGGATCATAGTGGGCCACGCACATACTTGTGTCCGTACCGTAGGCAAAATTGCCCGTTGAGTAATTCATCGGTAAATCCGGAAGAGGCTCCGCCTGCAGGGACTCAGAAATATGGAAGGCTTTCACATCACCTTCGGACGAGAAGAATACGTATCCCCTTGACACGCCTAGACCCCGGCTGTCGACGACTACCGTGTCAGTCTTCTCCCCTGTCGTCACATCAACAACTTCGAAGTTCGTTGGTGCCGAGGTCGAACCATATAAAGTGAGCAGAACGACGTCTTCAGTAGCAGCACATGAGGTCAATCGATCGACCTGCTTCCTCCACACGGTTGTAGGCGCAGCCGGGTCAGATACGTCGTATGCGACAAGATAGTACGGCGTATCTTCCCGCTCCTGAACAAGAAGCAGCGCATGTTTACGTGAAACACACATAACAGGGGAATAATCATAGCTTCCTGCTGACTCCGTTGCCAACACTTTCGGCATAGGGTCGTGCGTGTCCACAATGTAAACCGCTTGCGTATACATCCCTCCCGGATTCCCCATCACAGCCATAACGTCCGGCTCTATCTCCACAGCTGCTGAGGGGCCCACAATGCTCGTCTCTGATTCTCCAGACATAACTAAGTCAGAGCCCTGCTGCTCAAACACCACCAACTTCGATCTGTTCGCCACACAGTAGATGACCCCCGTGTCTCCGACTGCAAGGTGAGCGTGAGAAAGATCAACTGCAGCGTTGGACCGAGCAGTGATGCTAAACCCATTCAGAGGGTCAAGCACGCACACCTCATCGCCTAGTCTCGCACTGTGTAGTGCGACAACGAGCACATCCGTCCAAACAATATCCGCAACACCATATTGAGTTAGGATAGTGCTTGTACTCCCCACAACTGGGCGCGCAGGATCAGCAACGTCCACTTTTGTGAGTTGGGAATAAGAAGAAGAGAAGAAGTATACTTCCGTCGGTGATCCTGTTGGAGTCAAAATCCTGGTTATCCCCGTGAGCCGTAATGAGCTCAGAAGGGCAAAGGTGTCCAAGCTGCGGATAGTTACTGTCCCCACCATTCCGAACCCAGGTGCATCGTAGGTGTACAGTAGATTGGCTTCGGGGCTGACCTTAACTCTTTGTACGTAGCTATCCGACGGGAAGGGGGCAGAAAAGACGACAGCACCGGTTGTTGCATTAACAACAGCAAGTCCCTTCGAGCCAACAACGAACAGCAGGTTGTTGTGCACTGCGACGTCGGTCACGTGGCCAACCGAGGTTGAAAAATTAACTGCTGCAAGTGCTTCGCGGGTGTCAACTGAATACAGCACCACATAATCCGCGTTAAAGAAACCCGCATCACCAGGGAACACGGCTACAATGTCCCCACTGCTTGTAGCGCTGTAAGTGGAATCTAAATAAACTGCAGAGGGGCCGCCCTTTGTGTAGTGAGGAAGGCTCGCAAGGTGAGGGTTAGCTTTGTCGCTGACATCGTACCACATAGCCCCGCAAGCGCCTTGGGCAAAAATGAGGTCCGGGTTTGAGGTTGTGGTGATAGACCCCACAATCCCTCCCCAACAGTTGAGACTTTTACTTGCAGCCGCAAGCATCAACACGTTCACCAGCATCGTTTGGTCTGTGTTTACTGCCCTGATTCGTTGTGTGTTGTGATACAGGATATGAGGAGAAAGAAGGAGAGGCGTACGCGCAAGAGGTTCCTGATAATGGACCTCTTAAACCAGGAGGGAAGAAGGCCTCTTCAACTTCGCAGAGGAACGTAAAGGCTAGACCTATTGTTCAGTGAAATTTTGGCAAATAGGCAAATTCACAAAACATTCACACGCAAATCACAACAAGGGGGAAACAGGTTTGCGGAGCAACAATACTGGGTGTTGGGGAGGGGGTTCTTTTGTGATGACTGATACGCGTCCTTGAAAATAGAGTGACGTTATTGATGCAAGCAAGTCCAGCCGACCAACGTACGATGTCAGCGTACGTTTGTCGCTGCTTGGGGTAGGGACGTCTAGCACCCTGAGGACAAAGGGGAGAGTCCCGCATACCCAAAAAGAAAGACAAAGGCTATGCACTAACAGTATAGAAGAGGCAGGGTTGCTGAAAAACAAAAAGACCCCGAAGACACAAAACGCCCCGCATACCCCTCCTCGCCTCCTGTTTGGTAGTCTCTCAGGTCAAGACATCGATTCGAGTGGTCAACACCTTCATAGAGTTTCAGGAGGGACGGATGCAATTTATAGTCCAGCCCAGGACCTGAAAATGATAGAAAGTGTTGAAAACACAAATACACAAACACGCGAGCATGTACAATAGAAAAGTAAAAGGTTTTTGGGGTTGGTTCAGCAGGTGAGGAGGTCTGTTTCCTTCTCATCAGACCAGTTTTTTCAAAACCCCGATCATTCCACTTCTTGCACGTCGTCGTTCACTATTTCGTCGCTCAAACCCAAATTCTGGTCCACCTCGCGCACCTTCATCTTCGACTTCAAGAACCAGCCCCCGGCAAACCCAGCGGCTGCGAAAAAGACGACAGACCCCACCACAACAAACCAAGGTACCCCTGCAGCAAATGTGTCAGGTGCAGATGTGACAGGTGCAGGTGTGGCAGGTGCAGGCGCAGGTGTGGCGGGTGCAGGTGTGGCAGGTGCAGGTGCAGGTGTAGGCGTGCCAAGTTCGGGATTGTAAAAAGTAATGCTTCCAGTCTGTCCCCCTATAAGGTAAAACGTATCGCCCATCACAAAGTTCGGGATAACGAGGTCCTCGTCTTGAACAGCCCTCAACAACGTAATGGGTGACGTGCTCGTGTCGTATATCAGCATCATGCTGGCTTTCCCGCTGTAATCTTGAACCACCATTGTTTGCCCACTAAAGAGAGACATCGTCGCATTAGTATAGTCCAGTTGTTGGACAGGTTCCTCCACCTCGCCACTGTCCCTCTGTGTGTCGTACATAACAATGCTTAGAGGCCCAGGCCTCGACTTCAAGTCACATTGGGCCACGCACATACTTGTGTCCGTACCGTAGGCAAAATTGCCCGTTGAGGAATTCATCGGTAAATCCGGAAGAGGCTCCGCCTGCAGGGACTCAGAAATATGGAAGGCTTTCACATCACCTTCGGACGAGAAGAATAGGTATCCCCTTGACACGCCTACACCGCGGCGTACACCCCTGTCGACGACTACCGTGTCAGTCTTCTCCCCTGTCGTCACATCAACAACTTCGACGTTCGTTGGGTCCGAATCCTCTAAAGTGAGTAGAAAGACATCTTCAGTAGCAGCACATGAGGACAATTCGTCTACCTGCTTCCTCCACACGGTTGTAGGCGCGGCCGGGTCAGATACGTCGTATGCGACAAGATAGTACGGCGTACTGTCGTGTTCCTCCTGAACAAGAAGCAGCGCATGTTTACGTGAAAAACACATAACTGAATCGTAATAGTTTCCTGCTGACTCCGTTGCCAACACTTTCGGCATAGGGTCGTGCGTGTCCACAATGTAAACCGCTTGTCTCCCTGCCACAGCCATAACGTCCGGCTTTATCTCCACAGCTGCTGAGGGGCCCACAATGCTCGTCTCTGATTCTCCAGACATAACTAAGTCAGAGCCCTGCTGCTCAAACACCACCAACTTCGATTCGCCAACCACACAGTAGATGACCCCCGTGTCTCCGACTGCAAGGTGAGCGTTATACAGATAACCTGCATTGTTGGACCGAGCAGTGATGCTAAACCCATTCAGAGGGTCAAGCACGCACACTTCGTCTGGTGGGTCTGCCGCATTGTGCATTGCGACAACGAGCACATCCGTCCAAACAATATCCACAATATAATAACTTAGGATGATTGCGTTTCCCACAACAAATGGTTTTGCAGGATCAGCAACGTTCACTTTTGTGAGGTAATGGGAAGAGAAGAAGTATACTTCCGTCGGTGATCCTGTTGGAGTCAAAATCTTGGTAACCCCACTGAGCTGGAATGAGCTCAGAGGGGTCCAGGTGTCCAAGCTGCGGATAGTTACTGTTCCCCTTTCGCCCATAGGTGCATCGTAGGTGTACAGTAGTTTGGCTTCGGGGCTGACCTTAACGCTTTGTGTGTAGCTATCCGACGGGAAGGGGTCAGAAAAGACGACAGCACCGGTTGTTGCATTAACAACAGCAAGTCCCTTCGAGCCAACAACGAACAGCAGGTTGTTGTGCACTGCTACGTCGGTCATGCCGCCAACCGAGGTTGATAAATTAACTGCTGCAAGTGCTTCGCGGGTGTCAACTGAATACAGCACCACATAATCCGCGTTAAAGAAACCCGCATCACCAGGGAACACGGCTACAATGTCCCCACTGCTTGTAGCGCTGTAAGTGGAATCTAAATAAACTGCAGAGGGGCCGCCCTTTGTGTAGTGAGGAAGGCTCGCAAGGTGAGGGTTAGCTTTGTCGCTGACATCGTACCACATAGCCCCGCAAGCGCCTTGGGCAAAAATGAGGTCCGGGTTTGAGGTTGTGGTGATAGACCCCACAATCCCTCCCCAACAGTTGAGACTTTTACTTGCAGCCGCAAGCATCAACACGTTCACCAGCATCGTTTGGTCTGTGTTTACTGCCCTGATTCGTTGTGTGTTGTGATACAGGATATGAGGAGAAAGAAGGAGAGGCGTACGCGCAAGAGGTTCCTGATAATGGACCTCTTAAACCAGGAGGGAAGAAGGCCTCTTCAACTTCGCAGAGGAACGTAAAGGCTAGACCTATTGTTCAGTGAAATTTTGGCAAATAGGCAAATTCACAAAACATTCACACGCAAATCACAACAAGGGGGAAACAGGTTTGCGGAGCAACAATACTGGGTGTTGGGGAGGGGGTTCTTTTGTGATGACTGATACGCGTCCTTGAAAATAGAGTGACGTTACTGATGCAAGCAAGTCCAGCCGACCAACGTACGATGTCAGCGTACGTTTGTCGCTGCTTGGGGTAGGGACGTCTAGCACCCTGAGGACAAAGGGGAGAGTCCCGCATACCCAAAAAGAAAGACAAAGGCTATGCACTAACAGTATAGAAGAGGCAGGGTTGCTGAAAAACAAAAAGACCCCGAAGACACAAAACGCCCCGCATACCCCTCCTCGCCTCCTGTTTGGTAGTCTCTCAGGTCAAGACATCGATTCGAGTGGTCAACACCTTCATAGAGTTTCAGGAGGGACGGATGCAATTTATAGTCCAGCCCAGGACCTGAAAATGATAGAAAGTGTTGAAAACACAAATACACAAACACGCGAGCATGTACAATAGAAAAGTAAAAGGTTTTTGGGTTGGTTCAGGTGACCCCTCAACCATGCAGTCCTACAATCCATTTCGAGGTTAACATCTAATATGCTCGACTCCTGCTTCCAATCAGCCAGATGAACGGAGACCATTGAAGGGTCATGATTAGGGCCCGGTTCGGGGTCTTCTCCCCGTGAGAAAAAAGCGGGTAAAAATGTATTCAAAAAAGAGCGGTTTTTGCCTTGTGAGAAGACGCAAAAAATTGAGGAAAAAGATCGGGTCTTTTGTTTGTGCGCTCAAAGACGGAAAACAAAAAGGTGAAAAAATGTGTTAAACTGAAGTACGGTTGTTGTGGTTAATTGAGTACTCAAAGAAAACAAGCAAGCTTCTGTTTTTTTCAATCCGTTTTGTTTGCCCTGCAGCGCTGCCTCCAATCTTTTTAGAATTGACAATAAGTTGTTTTATCAAAAAAAACACCTCCCCGTTCTCACCCTTCCTCCACCGCGACCTCACCCCCACCCGCAGCCTCACGCCAGTCGTCATCACTCAGCCCCATTGCGAGAAAGTCACGCCTCGTACACATCTCACCAGTCTCCGGGTGCGCACGGGTCGCAGGCTCCACTACGGGGAGCACTTCTGGTGGAGCTTCATCCCACGTTGCTTGGTCGGGGAAGAGGGAACGGGGCTTGGGCACAGCACCAGCACCATCACCATCGCCATCAACGTCATTTGGGTCAACACGGCGCTCCAGGAGTGCTTCGGTGAGGGTTTCCAACACAGTGTCGTCCTTCTGCACCAACTCCTCCAGGTGGTGCAGCTCTATAGGGGTAGGTAGGAGGGCCAGCGCGGCCACTCCGGTACGGTCCGCGAGAAACGCAATCTCGGCCGCATCCAACAAGCCATCGTCGTTGCGGTCTGCCCAGCGGAAGACACCAGCACAGCCGCCCTCCTCCCCTTCACCACCCCCTTCGAGAAGCTCCTCGGGCTCCACCGACGCACCTCCCCAAACTGCTTCGTCGCCCAAATAGCTCAGCGAGACGAATGGGTGGAGCTGCTCTCGCCCCAGGTCACCTAAGGGCACGGCCTCTCCAAAAACCCCGTCGATTGCCCAGCGAATTGTTTTGTTTTGACAGTCAATTCGGATCGTAATTTTTGCGGCGTTTGTTGTACTAATTGCGGTTGATTGGTGAAGCGCTACAGTAGAAACATGGCAAACCCCGTCTTGAAGAGAGATAGACGCCGATCCTGCTAGCATATTCCCAGACCGTGATGAAAACGTCGTTTTTGGAGTGACTCCAACCCTTACAGCACCAAACACCGTTTCCGCTGGGTGCGTAACATCAAAGTGAACATCCCACACCAAAGGCTCCAACGGGATTGGCTCCCCCCAGAGCGCGTTGTGGAAACCCCAAATAGGGGCTGTTACGGAGACTGTTTGGGTGTCAGTTATCATGGTAGAGGTTTCATATAAGATCCAGCGAGACGAATTGAGTTTTTCCTCAAATGGTGCGATGGGTGGGGGTGGAGTCAGCTTCGGTAGAGGAAGGATTCTGTAGGCATTCGGCACCATCCCACCCCCTGAGGACAGAACCACCCGAATAACAACCTCAACCTGCACGCAAACCACCGCCTCCTCCTCCTCCCCCTTTTCCCGCTACAGCCCGCTTCGCAGAAAACCCTTCACCTAGTTCCGCCACCGAAGCTACCGGAGGGGTAGTTTTGGCAAATGGTGGAGCCTGTTTAAAAAGGCACTGTACAGTTTTCATTTTAGAATCCCAAGGGGTAGAAGAGCGTAGTGTGGTGAACCCTATCTCGCAAACGGTGTAGACCGGGGTGTCTCGTGAGGCATCTAAGCAGAGCAGCTGAAAGCGGGCCTCATTGTTGTGACAAAGGCCTACCCTGTACAAGGAAGGGTGCTGAGGATGCTCCGTGAAGGTCGTCGAGGGGGCAGAGGCCGGAGAAGAAGCTTGCGTCGAGCTCATCAGGGCGTGATGGGGTCAATACAAAGGCGGGGTGTGTCGCAACGGTGCTGTCTCGAGTGGCGCGCCTGCTCTACAGTGTGGACGACTTCAGACCGCGGGAGAAGCGCATGTTTCTGTGTTCGCATATTTGAAGGAATTTCGTGGTGTAGACCCCGAGGGAGGATGAGGAGAGCAGGAGGAGGCTCACTATATGTGGTCAATATATATTTTTTTCCTGTCAGGGGGTGGTAATGAAATAGGGGGGTAGGGAGTGAGAGGGGAAAATCTGCCTTTAGACGCATAGTAATGCAACAGAGAGGAAGAAGGGTTGTGGAGGAGGGTTGGCAAAGCTGATGAGGAGGAAAGACAGTCAGTGGGTTTGAGGAGGCGTGTTGTATTTGGGTGGGGGGCAAGGTGTGGAGGGGGGAGTATTCCTTTTGGGCATGTGCTTGAAAAACCTTCTCAGGCTCAGAATCGTAATAGTGCTGTTACACAACACAGTCCCGAGTTCTTATATAAGGGGGGTTGTCTTGAAGAGAAAGGGTCGACAACAGGCTTGTGGGGAGGTGTCCTTGTTGCTGCCGCGTGTTGCGGTTTTCTTGTTGACCTTCGCAGGGGGGTTACATGGGGGACAGCAGGTGTCAGAATCCCCGATTATACAGACAGGACAGATCTCCCATCACTGTGCGGCAGGTAACATGGGGGGGAAATTCTTTTGAAAAGCTGGAAAGTTGAAAAGTTGAAAAAGTAGTATAACACTGTTCACACTAACATTTTAATACACTGCCGCAGGAGGTCGTCTGCCTTCTTAATCCCGTAAAGAGCTGGTGTGTGGTGCATGGTAGTTCAGCAGACCTGCGACGTGGTTGGGAGTGGTGCTGGGTGTTGCGACGTCTCCTTACATGCATGAGGAGGTCTGTTTCCTTCTCATCAGACCAGTTTTTTCAAAACCCCGATCATTCCACTGGCTGCACGTCGTCGTTCATTATTTGGTCGCTCAAACCCGAATTCTGGTCCACCTCGCGCACCTTCATCTTCGACTTCAAGAACCAGCCCCCGGCCAACCCAGCGGCTGCGAAGAAGACGACAGACCCCACCACAATAAGCCAAGGTACCCCTGCAGCAGATGTGTCAGGTGCAGGTGTGGCAGGTGTAGGTGTGGCGGGTGCAGGTGTGGCAGCGGGATTGTAAAAAGTAATGCTTCTAGACTGCCCCCCTATAAGGTAAAACGTATCGCCCATCACAAAGTTCGGGATAACGAGGTCCTCGTCTTCAACAGCCCTCAACAACGTAATGGGTGACGTGCTCGTGTCGTATATCAGCATCATGCTGGCGTTCCCGCTGAAATCTTGAACCACCATTGTTTGCCCACTAAAGAGAGACATATTCGCATTAGTATAGTCCAGTTCTTGGACAGGTTCCTCCACCTCGCCACTGTCCCTCTGTGTGTCGTACACAGAAATGTTTAGAGGCCCAGGCATCGAGTACGGATCATAGTTGGCCACGCACATACTTGTGTCCGCACCGTAGGCAAAATTGCCCATTGAGGAATTTGAGGAATTCATCGGTAAATCCGGAAGAGGCTCCGCCTGCAGGGACTCAGAAATATGGAAGGCTTTCACATCACCTTCGGACGAGAAGAATACGTATCCCCTTGACACGCCTACACCGCGGCGTACACCCCTGTCGACGACTACCGTGTCAGTCTTCTCCCCTGTCGTCACATCAACAACTTCGACGTTCGTTGGGGAACTATCAGCTACAGTGAGTAGAAAGACATCTTCAGTAGCAGCACATGAGGACAATTCGTCTACCTGCTTCCTCCACACGGTTGTAGGCGCAGCCGGGTCAGATACGTTGTATGTGACAACATAGTACGTATAGAACGGCGTATCTTCCCGCTCCTGAACAAGAAGCAGCGCATGTTTACGTGAAACACACATAACAGGGGAATACTCCACGTGTCCTGCTGACTCCGTTGCCAACACTTTCGGCATAGGGTCGTGCGTGTCCACAATGTAAACCGCTTGCGTAGACATCCCTCCCATCACAGCCATAACGTCCGGCTCTATCTCCACAGCTGCTGAGGGGCCCACAATGCTCGTCTCTGATTCTCCAGACATAACTAAGTCAGAGCCCTGCTGCTCAAACACCACCAACTTCGATTCGTTCACCACACAGTAGATGACCCCCGTGTCTCCGACTGCAAGGTGAGCGTGAGAAAGATCAACTGCAGCGTTGGACCGAGCAGTGATGCTAAACCCATACAGAGGGTCAAGCACGCGCACTTCGTCTGGGCCTATCGTATTGTATAGTGCGACAACGAGCACATCCGTCCAAACAATATCCGCAATATAATATTGAGAACTGACGATACTGCTTGTACTCCCCACAACTGGGTGCGCAGGATCAGCAACGTTTACTATTGTGAGTTGTCTAAAACCGGAAGCGGATAAGATTACTTCCGTCGGCGATCCTGCTGAAGTCAAAATCGTGGTCACCCCCGTGAGCTGGAATGAGCTCAGAAGGGCAAAGGTGTCCAAGCTGCGGATAGTTACCCACCATTCCGAACCCATGTGCATCGTAGGTGTACAGTAGATTGGCTTCGGGGCTGACTTTAACGCTTTGTACGTAGCTATCCGACGGGAAGAGTGCAGAAAAGGCGACATCACCGGTTGTTGCATTAACAACAGCAAGTCCCTTCGAGCCAACAACGAACAGCAGGTTGTTGTGCACTGCGACGTCGGTCACGTGGCCAACCGAGGTTGATAAATTAGCTGCTGCAAGTGCTTCGCGGGTGTCAACTGAATACAGCACCACATAATTACTGTGAATTATACCCGCATAACCAGGGAACACGGCGACAATGTCCCCATCGCTTGTAGCGCTGTAAGAGGAACTTAAATAAACTCCAGAGGGGCCGCCCTTTGTGTAGTGAGGAAGGCTCGCAAGGTGAGGGTTAGCTTTGTCGCTGACATTGTACCACATAGCCCCGCAAGCGCCTTGGGCAAAAATGAGGTCCGGGTTTGAGGTTGTGGTGATAGACCCCACAATCCCTCCCCAACAGTTGAGACTTTTACTTGCAGCCGCAAGCATCAACACGTTCACCAGCATCGTGTGGTCTGTGTTTACTGCCCTGATTCGTTGTGTGTTGTGATACAGGATATGAGGAGAAAGAAGGAGAGGCGCACGCGAGGAGGCATGCTACGTGGACACATGCGGAGTGTAAGCGGTAGACGTATAGTGCGTCCTTCAATGATCTTTCCTTCAATGACCCTGCGACGTAGGTCTTCTGACAACAATCATGTAAAAAAGGAGAGTACTTCTGTGGAGTGCAAAACATCGGGATTTGGGGAAACCCAGGTGTGAGGGTGTGGATTTAGCGCATAGACTGGATGAGCTCCGCATAACAGGGTAGATCCTTATTTTCGCTAAAAACGCTAAAAATCCCAGATTTATTTTCGTTTTTTTCCTTTTTTTCTCTCCCGTTTTTGAATTTTTTCGGCGCAGGCCTGACGCTAACTTTCAGGTTTTTGGGAAATCGTGGGGGGTTGATGGTTTGTCCGCGAGCGAAGCGAGCGAAAAAAATTTAAGGTGTACCTCCGCGAGCGCAGCGAGCGGGGAAATTGAGTGACGATCTAAAAAAAATCCAATAAGCAGGTTGGTACTGTACTGAGGCAGAATAGTGGTGTTTTTTTACACATCTCAGCTGTCGTAGAACTAAACCCCAGGGGATAATATAGGTTTTGGGGGGTTTCGCTGAAACTCGGTCGATCCCAACCCAGCTCGTTAGGGCCTCCTGCGGAATGTGAGAATTCCTCGGTTATTCTACTGCGGAGTTCGGCACTGCATTGATATTTGCACCAGGCACACGCAGTGACCTCAGCATATTTAGTTATGCATCTATTTTACAAAAAGAAACGGCGGTCGTGGCACCCATGGCGAAGCCACGGTACGCAATATTTCTAAAAATTGCGCTCAAAATTGCGCATTTTTACTGCCAAACTAGTCATGGGAAGGGTGGGTTGCAATCTTGCGCCGCAGGCATGGTACGCTACTGTTTTTCTTTCGCATGCTTCCTTTTCCTTCGGCGTTTGACCAATTAAATCGCATTCTGGCAGTGACCCTTGTCGGACACTGCGCCCTCTGACAAGGGTAATACTTTCTAGAAACATTCTGAAAAAAAGTGGTAGTGCCCGGCATTAGCAAGAAAATTTTCAAAATTACATAGGTAGTGCCGATGCACCAGCAGTTTGGGTAGGCGAGACCGCATTGGGTGAACCTCCGCGAGCGCAGCGAGCGGAAATTTTTTTTCCGCAGTTTTTGGGCAAAGTTCAAAATACCACCAAAAAATAAGTGGGGATTTTCGACAACAATACTGGGGCACTATGGGTTTTTGGATTTTGGCCGAACAGTGTTGTGTTTCTGCCTTGGTCCGGTTGAAGTCTTTACTGGATCTCATACTCCGTACAGGTGACCCACACCTGACCTTTAACACACCCGCACTTCTTCGAAACCTCCACCCTCAGCACCACCCCTTTTACAATGGTCCGCTTTGCGGGTTTGCGGACATAGTAATTGTGTTCTTCAAGGTTATGCTTCAAAATTGTCTTATGCAAGGTGCACTGAGAATTGACACTCATTGGTCCTTGTCTTATGAAGTGATGACAAATATTAAGGGGCGTTGGCGGGCCGAAGGCCAGCCAAAAAAACGGTAGCGAACTTTTATTTTTTTTTCCTTTTGGTTTCCCCCTTATTTTGATTTTCCGGATCGATTGCGGACCGTGGTGGTGCCACTCTGTGGCTGGAAACTAGTAGGTAACCAAAAAAATGGGCCAGAGAAAAAAGGGAAAAAAAAAAGGAAAAAAAAATAAAAAATCTCGAATCCTTATTTTCACTTTCGCTAAGGATCTACCCTGCCGCATAAGTCGTTTTTTTTTTTAATACTTTTCTTTTGCGTATGCTTGGCTTCTAAAGAGAGGAAGACGAACAGCGTCATCGTTCCGAATGTTCTCTATCGTTGTGGGACACGGCAGATTAGTCAGGGGGACTACCAGTGTCACTACTAGTACCGTACTAATCGTGACGACCAGTACTAACTAAGCTAGTAGTGTTGTGGTCTGGTGTAACACTAGTTGCAAAACGCTAGTCATTTGGACTGGTAGCACTACAAGTAGTCCAAATCCCCTTGTCTAGTCGTCCACTGTGGGGGTATTAACACCCCTCTCCCCTTCCCACTGACACAACTCTCACACGTTTCAAAATATTCTAAAACCCGAAAAAGGAAAGAAAAAGTTTATATGACCCGAGCCTCTCATGCTTAGTCACCTGAAGAAAATACCGATAAACTAAACGCTGAGCACTTCCTGAGTTAACCTTTTTCCCCTTTTCTTCAAAATAACGGGACATTTTTTTGATGCTCCGTGGCTATCGACATAAACGAGGGGGGTTTTCACAATAAAAGCACACACACACACTATAACCTCGCGGAATCCACGAAAAGATCTCTGGTGTGCAGCGACCCGAGATGTGGCGGGATGAGAGAGGGCATGCGGATCAGTGCACGCAACGTAATCTGCGCGCTTCCGGGGTGCAGCACAGCATAGTGTGTGACTGCCTCAGCGGCAGTGTAGCTCTTTGCGGCGAAGAAGAGGGGGTGCAGCTGTGCCAGCAGGTAGCCCTCATCCTCAGCAGACTGCCCCAAGGGGTCCGCCTCCACGAACACAATGTGAACTACAGTGAAGCCGTGCAGGCTGTCGTCGGCCACATTCCACTCTACTTCCGTCTTCGTCACTAAGTCATGCTTGCGCACTGCCAGCCCTGAGAAGCTGTACACATAGCGGCAAGGCCTCACCCCCCTTCCAGTGTTGTAGGCGCAACCCAGCACGTCGTTTGCAATGCATGTTTGTGAAATCGGCACCCCAGAGGTGACGGAAAGCAGTTGCAGTTCAAATGGCGCCTTTTTTCGTGTGGTTCTGGTGGTGGGGTTGCGTGCGGACACAGAGCTCTCACCATAGAGGGCTGCGCAGAGCGAATCGGTATCGATTTCCTCAGGACAGACCACTGCTGCGGCGACGGTGGTCCCCTGGGTTTCCTTCACAATGCCAAGGAATTTGACGATGAATCCGGCGCAGGGCAGGATTTCAGATTCAAGCGGCTTGTCTTTTGCTCTGGGCACAACAACAATATTATTGAAGGACCGGTACCCCTTGGCAGAGGCTATGGCAGCTGCGTCGAAGGCACGGTGCTGATGCCCCTCTCTGAACAAACCATGTGGCGCGGTACGAAGAATTGACCGTGCATCGTTAATAAACTCCGCACTCCACATATTCGACGCATGCAGCAGAACAGTACGTTCAGTAGGCAAACACGTATGCGGCACTGTATTGGCAGGCACAGTCACCGGCGGTGCAGTGATAATACCCGAAGGACGTGCCGCCACCACCACAGCGGACGTCGCACCCCCCGCTGTATACCGCACCTTAACCCCCATCTGCCCACTCCCATCCCCTTCCTGCCTCAGCTCCGCAACCCTCAAGGGTGTTCTAAAATGCGTTGCTTCGCCTTCCGTGAAATAGCTTCCACTTCCAAAAGCCTGTAGGCTATATGGGTCCATACAACAGGGCGACCCTGCTAGAGAGTGCAGATGGAGCAGCGCAGAGGGCCCTTTCTTGGTGAAGGAGATTTGGTAGTTGTGTGGGTGGGGGTGTGGGGTGGGGGAGGCGGTCCAGCCGCGGTGTTGTGCGAAGGAGGTCGCTGCGCCGGCGACGCCGTCAATGCGTGGGGTGAAGAGGTGCGGGGTGTTGGCATTGCGGGGCATCTCGCGGATCAAAACATGACAACGCCCTTCCACAAAACTGACACGTGTGACAACAGCACGGCGATCAAGAGGGTGCACACCCTCCTCAAACGCAGGCCCCACAGCGAACAATGTACCCTTCAAAGCAGCAGGAATGCTCCCAGATATAATCGTCGATGGCAGCCATGCGGAAACCCCAGGTGCGGTTGGTTCCATTTTGAAAGATTGTAAAAAGGAAAAAAAAAGGAGATTAAACGAGAAAGAGAAAAATACAGAAGCGTGGTTTGATGTCAGGATCTTAGATTGAGGCGTGGGGGTATTGAGTGTACTGCTCCCGAAAATAGAAAAAAAAAAATGTTGTGTCTAGCGATGACGCATATTACAGTGCGCTTTCCTGAGGGGGTGGTTAATGAAAAAATGGGTGAAAAATTGGATATTTCTGTCTGCGTTGTATTTTGATTATTTTGTTACCGCATTTTAGTTCGGTGTTAACTGCAAAAATAGAAACTTAACATTCATTACTGGTGTGGCTGACGACCCCAAAATAGCAGAAAGTAGCACAAAATAGCACCTCCCTTCAGCCGCACCAAAAAATCCAGATGCCCAGAATAGCAGAAAATAGCAGAAAGTAGCACCCCCTTTCAGCCACACCAATTACACAAAAATAAACCCCGTGGGAGAGGTTGTGGTGAAAACGCACAACACCTCGACCTGTTTGGTGAGGAGTGGCCTTCTGCAGCTCGGTTCGTCCCCAGAACCGCAAAGTGTGTTCAGAACTGCTTTATTGCCTTCTATTCGCTCCTTCATTTCATGACGGTAAGGTCAAGCAAGATTGCTTTAACCTTTGCTGAGGATATGAGACTTACTGTCTTCTGATCTCTATTAGAGATAACACAAAGGAGCTAACGCTCATTCGTGGAAACAAGCATACAGTATGCGAGAGAGAAAGAGAGGTAGGGAATGGGTGATAAAAGAAAAAAAAGATAGCATTTTTTGTTCGTTTTTTTGTAGTTTTTTTTTTGTGTTTTTTTTTTGTTTTTTTTTTTGCTTTTTTTTTTGTGTTTTTTTTTTGGAGGTGGTACACCCCTTTGTCTGGCGGTGTAGCAGGGGGATGAGGGGTGTAGGAATTTATTTTTTAATTTATAATTTTTTGTCCCCCCTTTTTTGTTCGTTTTTTTAAACCCCCATATTTTTTGTGACGTAAAAAAGAAAAGAAAAATGTGTTACTGGAGGGTCAAATAATTGGACCCTCCCCCGACCAATTTTGGTTTTAGACTCAAAAAAAAGTCGAAAAAGCCGGCCAGACTACCATCTGTGTGTATTATGGTCCCTTTTTTGTTTTGTTTTCTTTTTTGAAACTCCTTTTTTTATTTTGTTGGAAAAAAGGAGCTGCAAATTGGCTGTAGATGCCTCAGTATTATTTTATGTAAAAAAAAAAACAAATACTTCCTCCTCCGTAACCTGGTCCAGGAGAAAAGACACTGCTCTCGGGAAGAGGCGGGATTAAACACTGCAGATATTCCGTCTTTTAAAAACAATGAATCAGCGGCCCCGTGCGAGGATTGGAACTAAGAAAAAAAGAAAGAAAAAGAGAAGTTTGGAAAAGTGCAAACATAGGCACAGTCAATCAATAGAAATGGTACATTAACCCCGACGGTACAGCCTCTTTATCTCCTTGTAGTAAACCTATCTGTCAAAGGCCAGGTTCTGTATAAGACTAGAGGGTGGTTGTCAGGTCCAGGTGGGTGAGCAGCTTGGGTAAGCAAAAAAAAAAAAGTGAAGTTGATAGTGCAAACGCCTCTGGGACGCAGGCACTGACGCTCCGCGGGTTATCGAAAAAGAAAGCGGCTTGTGCATAATGTCATATGCGCACCTCCACCTACCGGCATATCCCGAAGGCAAATACATATTCACCCTATATTCGGATCCGAATGCAGGGCGAATACGAAATTCGTCTTCGAGGTATGACTACTTAGGTAGGCAATACCCAATTTTTGTGTGCAGTTTTTCTCACCCAAATTGCTTACTCATGAAGTGGGTGTGTATATGCACGCTTTTTTTCACCCGAGTTGCTCCCCCCCACCACCTGACAAGCCGTGTGCAACAAAGAAAAGAGGGGTTCAAAAAAAAAAAAAAAATGGTGAAGATAAACTAGCATCACAGTGCATAGTCACCTTTCAAAAAAAACGAGAGTATTAAAAGGGAAATGTGTGTGTGGGGGAAAAACAAATTCGCATTCATTGTGATGCACCGACGCTATAACCCCAGCAAAATATCAATATAAATATAAGGCAGAGGTGGGGCACAAAGAAAAAAAAATATATGTTTTGACACTCTGTCTTGGGATGGAGAGAGAGAGAGAGTCCGGTTATGCTTTTGTATGTATTTTCGGGGACAGGTCTGGCCTGGAGCAAAAATAAAATCAAAAAAAAAAAAGGGAAAAATATAGTGAAAAAGACCGCACACAATCGGGTCCCCGAAGTTCAGACAAATGTTTTTTTTTTTCCCCCCAAAAAATGTGATGAATACACCTCCCGTTCACGTGCACATAACATCAAAAAAAGGCTAAGGGGGAGAAAATATGGGATACATGCACCCATTATATAAAAAATCCCCCCCATATTTTGTATTCGAACGACACTTTTTTTTTCGTGCCAATCATCCCATTTTTCTTTTAGATTCGTAGATAGAAGCCCTTCTTGCTGTGTGCAAGAGTGAGACATAGTACATGATACATGACACGTTCCCCACCCCCTTCTAAAATCCCCAATAGTGACAGCTGCATTTTTTATTTTTTTTTGTTCCAACCAAAAAAAACCTACCAAAAAGAAACAAAGGTTTTGCACAGGGGGTTCTAAGCCACTTAGTCACCTAAACAAAAAACAAAAAACAAAAAAACGTAAATAAAGGAGGGGAAAGCTTGAAAGATGCACCTTCTTGTGTACAGATCCTTCAACAAAAACAAAAAAAACAAAAAAAAAAACCCCCGCAACGTTGAAAGGTGTAAGCGCCTCTACGGACGCAGACACACTACACATCAGGGGGGATAAAGTGATTGGGGAGGGGAAAGGAAGAGGGATTGTGTGTGGTACCCAACATAAATAAACACTGAAGCACACACACACGACAGAACGCAAAAGAAAAGAGAGAGAAAAAAAAAACGCCCGCCCATCCACTCACCCCCCCCTTCGTAATTTCTTCGTTTTTTTTCTTCTTCTTTTTTGCTTTGTATCGCAATAACGCTCAACACGTTTCGCCCAAAAAAACCCCCCAAAAAAAAATAGAAAAGTAGTCAGGATGAAGGAGGGTCTTATATACGCCGCCAAAAGACTTTCTTTTTTTGTACCATCGCATCCGTTGTTATGAGTTGCAACAAAGTGCCACCCCCTCCCCCTGTGCCCTCCATCCCGTACCCCCTTTTGTACAGTACAACAAATATTGCACACCTGCGGCTGGGCGCCCTTCTATTTGCCTTGTTGAGCAAAGAGGACCTTGACTGCCTCCTGCATCTGTGCGTCGGACAGAGGCATGTTCGAGTTATTGCTGTGGTTGTGGTTGTTGTTCCCTTGGTTGGGGTTGCCACCTCCGTTGTTGCCCATGGTTGCGAACATGGTTGACATGAATTTGGCGATTTCCTGTACATTTGGCTGCGCCTCGGTGGGGCTGGGGGAGCCACCCTTACCGCCCTGGTATCCACCCTGGGTGTTGTTGTTGCTGTTGTTGCTGTTGTTGTGGTTGTTGTTGTTGTTGCGGTTGTTGTTCCGTTTGTTGTTGGTGCTGTTGGTGGTGTTGCTGCTTGCGGCCCGCTGTTGCTTGAGCGGCACAATCTGCTGGTTCTGCGGGAGGAGCTGCTGCAGCAGGTGTCTAGGCTGCTGCTGCTGCTGCTGTTGCTGCTGCAACATCTGTGCCTGGGCCTGGGCCTGTGCTTGCGCCTGTGCCTGTGCCTGGGCTTGAGCCTGTGCCTGCTGCTGCTGCATCCCTCTCTGATTTGCCGGCACCACACTAGCATTGTTCTGGTCCATGAACTGCTCAAGAATCCTCTTCTTCTCAGCTGCCAGAGACTCTTCTAAACGCACAATGCGTTGGTACGACTCAAGCTGCTGTCCGTTCGCTCCCACCTGCGGCATGGCACCGCTCTGGTAGAGCTGCGACTGCGGCAGATCGTGTTGCTGCTGGTGCTGGTGCTGGTGCTGGTGGTGCTGGTGGTGGTGCTGGTGTTGCTGGTGTTGTTGTTGGTGGCCCTTCTGTGCACCCTTCCCTCCTTGTCTGTGCGAGTCCCTCCCCATCATGGGCTTCATGTCCTCGTTTTTGAGGCCAGCGTTCAGGAGCTTGTCGATGATGTCGTTTTCGAAGCCACCCTTCTGTTGTCTGTCGTCAACAGGGACACCTGCGTTGCCGTGTGCGAAGGACGCATCGGTGAGGGTCTGCCCGCCATCGACAGGGTTGATCTCGGATGGCGCCACTGCGTTTTGCAGCTGGTACAGGATGTTCGCACTGGTCGAGTTTGTCTCGTTCTTCTCCGAGCGGCTGAGTGCGGGCAGCACGATAAGCGGACCCATGCCATGCGCGGTCTTGCCGTGCATGATGCGCGCCACCTTCGCATGCGTCTGGTCCGTGAACGTCACAAACCCGATCTTCTTGCCACGCTGGTCGTTCGTCACACTCGTCGCCTCAACGGTGCCGAAGTGGTCGAACATCTCCTTCAGCTCCTTCTCACCACATTTGTCGCCCAATCCTGCCACAAACAACTGCCGTTCACGGGGCATTGTGTGTTGTTTTGTTTGCTTTTTTTTTCCCTGTATTTTTTGTTTCAAATTTCCGAGAAAAAAAACCCCTGTTTTTCCCGGTTTTGTACCTTTACGACTACGAGCACCTGAAGAACCCCTGCACTCCTACGCAGAAGTACTCTGGAGGTGAAAGTGGTGAACGGAAACGGTGTTAGAAACTGAAAAAAACACTCTTGCAAAAGAAGAGAAGGCGAACGGCACATCAATCCGAAGGAAAATAAGCTGTCAAATGCTGACCCCAGCACCCTCAATGATAAGCTGCGAGCAGCATAAACACAATCAAAAAAAAACCCCCCACCTTTTTTAAATACAAAGAATTCTTTTTGTCGTGCAAATGCAATATTCCCCAAAAGCAAAAAGAAAAAAAGAGGAAAAAAAACCTAGTCAGATAAAGCACAAACACTGAACTTATGGGGTGGGGAAGGAGGTGGAGACTGTTTTCTGGGAAGTTAATTCTAAATAAATATCCCCTTTTTTTACCTCCCCTTTAAAAGATGCAATAAAGAATCACCTGAGCATCACGTACTTACCCACCTTACGAAATAAAATCGGTAAAATTGCTCAGTTTAGACCACCCTCCCACAATAGGTGGCAGGTACAAATAAGGGTGCTTGAATGAACATTGAAAATTTCAGAGAAATTTCAAAAATTTCGCAACATAAATATGACTCTGGAGGGAAGCATATTTGCTGTCGCTATTCGTTCGATGGAGGGGAAAGGATGGGTTCTTTTGTTTTATTGCACCCATGGCAACCTGCGTGTTGAGAGCACATGAGTAACTAAAAGAATGTGGTGAGTTGTACAAAAGAAAAATAGAGAAAAAAAAAGGCTGACAAGATGAGCATTGCACTGTGTCACCCTAATAAAAATGTTGTTGGAGAGGAGGAAAGCAAAAAAAAAAAAAAACGTTTCTAGACGAGGTGGTGAGGGGAAGAAAGGGAGAATTTTGTTTTCTAACGTACAGTTACAACTTTTTTTAGGTACATTTTTTTTATTTCGCGTTCCTATATTTCGTTTTTTTTCATTTTCACTTTTTTCGGTTCTGTTTTTCCCCCCCTCTTTTTGGGTTTTTTATTAGTTTTTTTTTACAATACCAAAACCGCTCTTCCTAAAAGTCAAAGTTCGTCGACGAGACCCACCGCACTACACGTTGATCTGTAAATTTTTTTGTGAAAGATAGAAAAAAAAAAAACGCCCCCTTTTTTATCCATACCTTGCATAAGCAGCGTTACAGACCCATGGTTTCCATCACCTTCCTCCCCAAGCACGGCCAGAGCCTCTAGGGTATCACCTGAACCGTCCAATTCTCTTTCTGAGACGATAACAAACTGCTTTGAGAACGGTAGCGCGCTGAAGAGACGGTTGAAGAAGAAGCGGAGCCGTTTCTGCTCTTTGAGGGTCTCCACTTGCGAGGTGGGGACTGTGTGGTTCCTTACGACGGAGTGCTCTGTGAAGAACAACAGGGTTTGCTCCAAATCCCTCGCGTTTATTGATGCAACCAGCCGTGCACACACATTTGCTGGCACCGTCTGCGAGCGGAAGGAGCTCTGCTGTTGCGGCTGCTGCCGCCCAGACAACACCGGAGACATCTCCGTTGCAGAGTGCACCCCTGGCCTTGGCGTTGTGTCATGGATATTCCACTGCGGCGCTGCTGCCTGCGTTGCTGACGACGAAATCGTATCCTGCCCCACATACTCATTGACAGGAGCAAAGCGAAGCCAAAAGATCTGACTGTCCACAATAGTCTTTACATCATCCAACGTCTCAACCGGTTTGCCATTAATATGTGTCAAGCGCTGTCCGATAAACCGCTGAAGGTTATGCCGTGCTGCAACCGAACCGTCTACAACATTCTTCAAGATGAGTCGGTCAATAACACCTCCAAGGGTTTCGCCACTTTGTTTTTCAATTTTGACGTCCTCACTGCCGATGTCGAACGACCCTGCTGGGGCGATGAATAGAGAGCTCTGCTGCTGCCCTGCCTGCGTTGTGATAGATGACAACCGTGGGTCCGCCCCTGCTGCAGGGGAGGACGGTAACATGATCAGATCCGGTGTTGCAGATCCTGTCTTAAAGGGAAGCGGTGCCGCAACGACAGCCGCGCCGCTCTCATACGAGAAATCTGCAGTAGGCGGACGGCTCAGCGCATCCCGCTCCTCCTGAGTCACCTGAGAGAGAATATGCTCCGACGGCAGCTCCGACGCAAAGCGAAACAAAAGCGTCTGAGTACCATGCTTCAAATCACTCCCCGACGTCCGCAAAGTCAACACATCATGCACAGATAACACACGAATGTTGTTGACATGAGTCAACCGCTGCCCAATATGCTGCCCCAACCCACATCGGTGCGAAGCACTGTTCAGCTCCACCCCACTCAGATACACCCCTGTCACCGAGACACCCCCAGACTCCTCTCTTTGGTCCACCCAGGAAGTTCCCATAGATGCAGGAATTGCTTTGAAAAGGGTTACCTCATGCCAGAGGGGTGAGAGTGCACGGTTGTGCGGTTCAGAGGGCTGTGCATGGGTGGGGACGAAGTTTGATGCTTGCAGCGGGTACTCTTGGTGGTACTGCTGGGGTTGTTGCATTGCGTATCCTTGGTGTGCGGGGAACTGTTGTGGTGGTGGTGGTGGTGGTGGGGCTGCATAGGACGGTGCAGGGATCGGTGCAGACCCAAGCGTCCATGTGTTTCCCCCTTCGTCGTAGTTGTTCTGGTAGTGGGGCAGCTCGTCGGAAGGGTATACATTGTGTGATAAAGCTGGTGACGCAGGGGGGTGAGGAGAGGGCTGTCCGGTCATAACCATCATGCTGTGTCGTGGTGAGTATTCGTCCCGCCCGTTGTGGTTGATCTGGAGGTGTACAGGGGGGTACATTGGGCCTGACACAGTCAGCATAGAGCCTCCACCGTCCTGTGCACCGGGGTACTGCTGCTGTGGGGGATGCATTCTGTCTTCTACACGTCGCCCTCCTAAATACAGTCCCGTAGAAGGCATGTGTTGCAAAGGTCTGGGTTGAGGGGAATGAAAGGGGTAGAGGAGAAGGGATTAGAGAGAGGTGGAGGAGGAGGAAGTGGAGGGGGGAAAAAAAATGCCTTTTTTTAAATGAAAAATTCCCCACTAAAATGATAAATCGTGTAAAAAAAAGACAGAAAATGTAAAATAGAAACTCAGATGAATGTGTGCACACAACATCTTTGGAAAGAGGGGAGGGGGGCGACAGAGAGGGATTTGGTGGGGATGAGGAAGGGGAGGGGTTTTTTCCCATAAAGACATCAGAGAATAGGTCGAGATAAGAAAGTCTCGGGTTTTGTTCTTTACTTGCCTTCATCATTTTTTTTTTTCAAGGATGTATATTTTTTGTTGGGTCGACAATCTCCCTACTGAGTAGGGTCTGCACTCATTGTCGCCTGATGCCTTTTTTCCCGACATTATTTTTTTTTGAAAAGGTTGTGGACACCCGAGGATGAACTCCACTATGTTTGTTTTTTGGTGGTTTTCCTCAAGTCCCTGCAACACACACTCCTCATATATCGTGGTCAGTTTTGACCCCTTACCCCACCTCCCAGAATAATTCCGAAGCTGGAAAGCAACGGATGTACATTTATTTGTTTATATTTACAGCATTCCTGGGGGAAGCTGTTCATTTGGTCTTTTTAATCTGTGTTTTTTAAAAACTTGGTTGTATTAGTGTAGACACCCGAGGATGAACTCCACTAGTTTTTTTTTATAAATTTGATAAATTCTTGGAGTGCAGTGTAGTTTGTCACCAATGCAATCTCCACTTTCTCCTTTTTGGTGGGTTACGCACCCTTGTGTTTTTTTCTTCTTCTTTGTTCTTTTTTTTTTTTTTTTTTGCAACAACAAGGCTTCCGCTTGGTTTTGGCTGTCAAGATTGGATCCCCCTAGCGGAAACCCTAAACAATTCCCTTCGCACTAGAAAGTGTGAGGGGAAGAGGGGGGGGAAGAGGAAAGGAAAAAAAACTATTTTTGATGAATCGCCCTCTTGGACAGAAATTCACACTTTAAAAAAAAACAAAAAGAAAGAAAAAGTCTGGTTGATAGGAGAGGGATAGGGAAATCACAAAAAAAAACATCCCGTGTAAATATTTTTTTTCAAAAAGAAAATAAAACCTTTGAGGAAATGTGTAGTTACCACCAGGTTGACCTTGCAAAAAATAACCTTTTTTTTTTACCCCCCCCTTTTTTTAGAATCGGCAAAAAAGTCACCACACTTCAGGGGTCAATACAAACCACCCGGTCTTCCTACAAAAAAATCCCCCCCTTTTTTTCTTCTACTCCTCCTCTTCCTCCTCCTCCTCCTCTTCCTCGTGTTCGGTACCTGGTCCGTCGCTTGCATCGTCTTGTGTTGTCTCTGGGGCAGGCGAGAGTGGCTCTGCTGCTGGCGGCTTCTCCTCTGCCACTGGCGTTGTCGCCGCCGCCGCCGTCTCCTCACCGGCATCCTCTGAAGCTGTTGCCGCACTACGTCCACCAGCAGAGGGTGGCGGCTGCTCCGCCGCTTGCACTGCTGGAGGCAGAGCGGCAGGGGCCTGCTGGGTGTCACCAGCATAGGACGACCCCTGGGAGGTCACGGTGTTGTTCAAATTGGGGTTCGTGCTTTGGAGGGTACTGTTCTGTGTCTGGTTGGGGCTGCGGTTCATATCAATCGGCGGTGCGGAGCCGGCAGTACCGGCTGCGCCTGCAGTCGCAGTGGGGCTTTCATAGTAGTACAGATTCTTCTCAGCGGTGGTGCGAGGACGGTAGGGGTAACGGCAGATGCGTTCACAGAGGATTTCGCTGCGTTCGCGTTCTTGCTCCCAGGCGAGGTGGTTGTAGGTAGGCTGTCTGGCCTGGATGCGGCGAAGGAGCTTTTGGTTCTCTTGGGTGATACGAAGCAGTTCTCTCTTGCGAGCCTCGCGGTTCAGCGATTTAGGTTGAATAGTGTTATGTGTGTCAATCCCAGGTCGCTGCATAATCTCAGTCATGCGTTTGACCAAGGTGCGGTTGTCCCTCTCAATGACACTGCAGAGCTCCTCGTCCTTCTGCGCCTTCTTCAGCTTCTGGTAAAGATGCGGGTACATCTGTGGCGTCTTGTTGTCTATGCTCGGCTTGATGTCGCTCAGTTTCTTCCTGTGAAGCATGTAGCTCCGCTCCTGCCAGCGTTTGCAGCAAACCCTGCTCGACATCTTCTCTTCGCGATACATCGTGCTATTCAAATTCAAAAGGAAAGGAGAAGGGAGGGAGGTGGGGGGAGAATCTGTGGAAAGAGGAGTGAGGAGATGGTGAAAAAAAAAAAGGTCCAAAAAAAAATATGATGATCTGTATACCGAAAAGAAGCTTGTGGTAACGCTTCCACACACTATCTCGCCTGTTGGGAGGTGGTGTTTGCGGAGCACGGTTGAGTGAGCGAACGGCGTGACACGTTCTGCTCACAAAGTAGTGTGTGTAAACAAGACAAGATGGAACTGCCAGTGTGTGGTTCCTCCTTTGGGGGAAGCCCTTCCGGTGCGTCATCGGAACAAAAAATCAAAAAAAAAAGTTTTTTGTTTTGTACTTTGTCACTCGAGGTACTATATTTTCACCGAACGATGTGCGTAACTTTTAGTATCGACTTTCTGCCAACACTTTCGGCATAGGTCCGTGCGTGTCCACAATATAAACCGCTTGTCTCCCTGCCACAGCCATAACGTCCGGCTCTCCACAGCTGCTGAGGGGTCCACAATGCTCGTCTCTGATTCTCCAGACATAACTAAGTCAGAGCCCTGCTGCTCAAACACCACCAACTTCGATAGGCCCACCACACAGTAGATGACCCCCGTGTCTCCGACTGCAAGGTGAGCGTTAGTAAGATCAACTGCAGCGTTGGACCGAGCAGTGATGCTAAACCCATACAGAGGGTCAAGCACGCACACTTCGTCTGGTGGGTCTGCCGCATTGTGCATTGCGACAACGAGCACATCCGTCCAAACAATATTCACAATATAATAACTTAGGATGATTGCGTTTCCCACAACAAATGGTTTTGCAGGATCAGCAACGTTCACTTTTGTGAGGTAATGGGAAGAGAAGAAGTATACTTCCGTCGGTGATCCTGTTGGAGTCAAAATCTTGGTAACCCCACTGAGCTGGAATGAGCTCAGAGGGGTCCAGGTGTCCAAGCTGCGGATAGTTACTGTTCCCCTTTCGCCCATAGGTGCATAGTAGGTGTACAGTAGTTTGGCTTCGGGGCTGACCTTAACGCTTTGTACGTAGCTATCCGACGGGAAGGGTGCAGAAAAGGTGACAGCACCGGTTGTTGCATTAACAACAGCAAGTCCCTTCGAGCCAACAACGAACAGCAGGTTGTTGTGCACTGCGACGTCGGTCACGCCGCCAACTGAGGTTGTTAAATTAACTGCTGCAAGTGCTTCGCGGGTGTCAACTGAATACAGCACCACATAATCCGCGTTAAAGAAACCCGGATGACCAGGGAACACGGCTACAATGTCCCCACTGCTTGTAGCGCTGTAAGCGGAACTTAAATAAACTGCAGAGGGGTCGCCCTTTGTGTAAAAAAATACTGGGTGTTGGGGAGGGGGTTCTTTTGTGATGACTGATACGCGTCCTTGAAAATAGAGTGACGTTATTGATGCAAGCAAGTCCAGCCGACCAACGTACGATGTCAGCGTACGTTTGTCGCTGCTTGGGGTAGGGACGTCTAGCACCCTGAGGACAAAGGGGAGAGTCCCGCATACCCAAAAAGAAAGACAAAGGCTATGCACTAACAGTATAGAAGAGGCAGGGTTGCTGAAAAACAAAAAGACCCCGAAGACACAAAACGCCCCGCATACCCCTCCTCGCCTCCTGTTTGGTAGTCTCTCAGGTCAAGACATCGATTCGAGTGGTCAAATTAAACGATTTTACAGTACGTGCTTTGTTCGCCTTTTTGAACTTTTTGGAAAGTTTTTCCAGTCGCAATTTTTTTTTCGATTTTTTTTCGCCCAAGAGGTGATTTTGTTGCATTTCCGAGCCAATCCCGGCGCCAGCCTCGGAGCCCGACTTCGTTGTTCGAAGAGTGATAATGCATGAATCCGATGAAGAAGAGAGTGTTGAAGAGCAGGAGGAAGAGCGTATGCAGGTGAAGAGACCGAGGGAAGAGCCCGACGTGTTTGATGTGGATACTGATACTGGCAACGAAGACATGGATGAGGAACCAGCAGAACAGGGCGGGGCGCCATCTACACGCTACATAAAACTCGGAGACAAGCAGATACTGAAGGCCACCCTCGCACGACACGTCGTCACCTACCCATGGATTTTTGTGGCAGAAGACGGTCTACGTTGCAAGCTGTGCCAGTGGAATAGCGGAAAAAACTTGTTTGTGCAGAAAGGTTTCACCCAGGTAAAAAAGATTGTCGATGCCCTCAGTTCCCACGCGGACGGCCCGATACACAGTTCTTCGTTGTCGCGGGACGCGAATACCCTGCAGATTTTGTTAGAGAAGAGGAGTGAGTACAACCTCGAACAGATGCACAAGATCTGCTCTTCTCTTTTCTTCGAGGTGAAGCAAGGACGCCTGAAAGAAGTGCTTGCACATTACGCCAAGGCGATGCGCGACGGCGACTTCGTGGAGTGGATGCAGCAAGACGTGCACTACTTGTCTGCAGGGACGATCCTTGAGTTGCTGTTCTGCATCGGGGATGTGCTGAAGGAGGATGTGTGCAAGCTGGTAGAGGACGCCGACTGGTGGGGTACGTGTGCGGATGGTACGGACGACGTCACCCGCACCCACAAGATCATTACTACTGTGAAACTACTTAAGAACGGCGTGGTGTCAGAACGGTTTCACAACCTCCAAACGCTTTACGACAAGACGGGTGTGGGGCATGCGAAGGCCTTTTTTGAGGGTCTCGGTCTGAACGGAGAGGAGAAGCTGACTGCGCTGAGGAAGACGTTTGTGGGGATTGCCCTAGACGGGACAAGTTCCATGTCCAGCGACAGGCGAGGAGCGCAGCAGTGCTTTCGGACGAAGCTGCAGTGCGCATCTGTGTATTGTTGGTGTGCCGGTCACCTCCTCCAGCTTGCCTCCACTGATGCGTGCGGCGAGAACCCAAAGCTCAAGGATTTCTTTGCAGTTCTCCGGAAATTGTGGGTGTTCTTCTCTGGGTCACAGGCCCGCACAGCAGCGCTTGACGCTGCGTTTGAGAAGATGGCCGAGTTGTGCGATGGCATTCTCAAGAAAATCTTGGAGCCAAGCACAACTCGGTGGCTGTCACACTCACAATGTGTGAAAGTGGTGCAAGGGATGCTCCCTGCGATTGTCGCCACCCTTCAGCAGTTCCAGGACAGCAACCTCGACGCCGAAGTGCTTCTGCGTAAGGTGAAGTGTATCATTTTCTGCGTGTCTGTGCCTTGCGTGTGACGTCCTGGAAGAGCTGGAGGAGCTTAGTGTGAGGCTGCAGGATAGATCCACGACCCTCCTGGACATGATACGGTGCATCGAAATGACGTCCAGCAACTTGGAGGCACTTGCGGAGTCCCCCCACAGGAGTCTCGTCTATAAAACTTTCCTTGAAGTATATGAGAAATCTACAGGTGATTATGGCATGGACCGCGCTACATTCGATGCGTTTCACGAGCAAGTGGGTAAGAAGTGGGTACTGAGTGTCGTAGCACACATGGCGGAACGTTTCAGTGGCCGCAATTTCATCGAAAACTTCACCATCTTCGACATCCGTTGCGCGCCTCTTCTCCCCTTCACAAGCGAGACAAGAAACTACGGTGATGCTGCTGTTGTGGAGTTGTGTTCGTACTACGGCTCTCCGCAGACCCTCAGCTACCTGGAGAAACCCGAATTGTCTCGGGTTGAAGTCCCGAAGAAGCACAAGAAACGGAGGGAAGGTGAAGCTGTGCACTACACTGTGAAGTACGACGACAACGCGGACAACGTACAGACTGTGGAGAGAACTGACGAACCTTTGCTTTCACACCCCCAAGGCCTGGCTAAGCTGAAGGAGAATGCGTTGAGGGAGTGGACAGGATTGCGTCAGCTGATGGGGGGAATGAAAAGGTCATCCACGGATAATACCTCCACTGTTTTCAAGCACATAAACACTGATGCAGGTCGCCTGGCATACCCCACCCTTTTCAAATTGATGGGAATAGGGCTCACCCTTCCCGTAGTTTCAGTTGAGTGTGAGAGACTGTTTTCCATTATGAAGTGGCTCAAAAGCTCTCTGAGGAATCGTCTCTCTGATGAGAGTTTGAATGCACTATTTTTAATTCACAACGCTCCCGAGAAAAACCTTTCTCCCTCTCAACTCAAGAGGGTTCTTCAAAAGTTTACGGCATTAAAGAATCGTGTCATCACACTTGATTTGGTGTCAGACTGGGATGCATTCATGGAAGCGTCCAATGATTTTTAGGAGTCTTAACTGTGTAACTGTAACTCAACCTTTTGTTTTGTTTTTCAAGCGTTTCCTGCCGCGTTCGGCAGCTGTAGCCCCCCTCCCCCCCCACGTGTCAACCTGTATAGACCTGTATAGAACTCCCCTCTCCATAACCCATAATTTCCACAAATTTTCGATTTCACAACACTTCCCATGTAGTAGAACGTTTTTCGTGCGGCAGACACGAGAACGAGTCTAAGCGCGGGGGAAAATTTTTTTTTGACCACTTTTGACCACTGTTGTACAGAAAAATTTTTGCACCCCTAAAATTCCCACGGGGGGGTGCAGGCTGAGGACCCTGCCAATCAGGGAAATAGCTTGGGTACTTTTGCTGGTTTCAAAACCAGAACAAGCTGGTTTACTGGTTTGGGGAAAAAAAAAAAAAAAAAGTGGGATTTGGAAATTTTTGAAAAAAAAAAATTTTTTTTTGGGGGGGGGGGGGGGGGGGGGCGCAGCCCTTTCGTGCGACAACCATCTTGTCGCACGAAAGGGGCGCGCGGCGACGTCTGCACGCACCACTGCCGCCATGGAGGCAGTGGAGGTCATGTTGAATTCTCCTTCGCCGCTTGCACCACCAGATGACACACACGAATGAGGGTGTTCATGTTCTGGACCTCCCTCGCAAACCTCTGTATTCCTGCTTCCTGAACAGAAAAAATGTGCACGGCACTTTGCTGGGAGTGGTGCGCCTGACGTTTAAGAGAGGCCTTAAAGGTTTTCATGTGAGTTTGGTGTGTGCGCAGTTTGTTGTCGAACAAACCTTCACCCGTTGTGTGGACTCCAGCTGCAGAAACGTTGGGATCAAGGCCTTCTCTGCTGGGGTTGGGAACACAGATCCTAGGTTTGGGGGGGACAGATACGAGAGCTCCAGTTCGTACTGCTGCATCGTAGGGTAGAGAGGGGGTTGCTTCCAGCACTCACGTTCATACACGTATCCAATGCGTGTTGACTCTCGCACATGGTCGCGAAGTGTCTCCTGCTGCGCCTCCTCGTCATACTCCTCCAACGCGTGGGCAATGAGCACCTGCTCTCGTCGTCTCCCGCCTGTGACACTACGCTCCTCGCCAGGGAGCTCGTCCAGGTCTGGCAAGAGGGCGTTACTAGCAACGAGCTCCAAAGCCTTTTGCCGAAGATCGCTGAGGGTTTGTCTGCAGTTGGGGGTTTTTTTGTTGTCATCATTGTACACTATGTCGAAGTGGCGACAGAACTTCAGATGATGCGCTGTCGTGTTTTGTTGCCCAGCCGCGCAAGTAGCTCTTCTCCGCCGTGTTCGTTGCTTCTGCTTCCAGCTTGAAGCGACCGGCCACCCACCTCTGGTACAGCACAGAGCACCCGTTCGGCAGCTCTGTGTCGGTGCGGACTTCCCTCTTTCGTTTGACGTTAAACAGCGAGGGAATCACGCGTGCTCTTTGTTCCTTTGGAGGCATTTTTGTTTTTGTTTTGGAGGAGCGAGGGGTTCGCTTACCTGTGAGGCTTTCTTCTGTGAGTGAAAGTGGTCTCCAAAACAAAAACAAAAATGCCTCCAAAGGAACAAAGAGCACGCGTGATTCCCTCGCTGTTTAACGTCAAACGAAAGAGGGAAGTCCGCACCGACACAGAGCTGCCGAACGGGTGCTCTGTGCTGTACCAGAGGTGGGTGGCCGGTCGCTTCAAGCTGGAAGCAGAAGCAACGAACACGGCGGAGAAGACGACGCTGTCGTCCTGGATCACCCACCAGAGCTACTTGCGCGGCTTGAAGGGGCAACAAAACAAACCGACAGCGCATCATCTGAAGTTCTGTCGCCACTTCGACATAGTGTACAATGATGACAACAAAAAAACCCCCAACTGCAGACAAACCCTCAGCGATCTTCGGCAAAAGGCGCACCACTCCCAGCAAAGTGCCGTGCACATTTTTTCTGTTCAGGAAGCAGGAATACAGAGGTTTGCGAGGGAGGTCCAGAACATGAACACCCTCATTCGTGTGTGTCATCTGGTGGTGCAAGCGGCGAAGGAGAACAAGGCCGTGGGGCCTCATGTGCGGAGCAGTTTGGAGCAAGAAGCAGCGTTCACGGGAAGCGTCAGGAAGTCACTTGAAGGAGCATTCAACATGACCTCCAATGACCTCCTGAGGAAACTCACTGCCTCCATGGCGGCAGTGGTGCGTGCAGACGTCGCCGCGCAGATCAAGACAGCGAGATACGCTTGTCTTTTGGCTGATGAAGCCCAGGATGTGGAGAAAAAGGCACAATATGCTGTCTTTTTCCACCTGATTGCACCTGATGGCAGTGCAAAAGATGTGTTTTGGAAAATAGCGCCTAACACTTTCCCTTCGTCCAAGTCCTCAGACATCTTCAAACTTGTTGAGGAGATGACCGCGGAACTTGTAAGTGTTCGAAAAAAGGTGGTCTGCATTTGCCTGGATGGGGCCAATAGTATGAAGGGGCACATCTCTGGATTACAGACGCTTCTTCGCGCACGTTGGTGTCCATTTGCTCTCTTTGTGTGGTGTCAAGGGCATAAACTCAACCTCATCTGTATTGAGGCCTGCCGCTCTTTCCCCGTCCTCGCAGAGAGTGAGGCGTTAGTGTCATCAATATACGGCACGTTCTATCGCGGAAGAGGGGATGGAAAAAACAAGCTTAAGGGCTTTAGAGAGGCAGTGGACGCAGCGTCGGCACTTGACGGGTTTGGGTTCTGGCGAAAGCAAGAACTCGTGGAGGTCGGGACGACAAGATGGTTGTCGCACGAACGGTGCTGCGCAACGATCGTCGCGGTATTGAGGGGCGTCTACATTGGCATCTTCGCAATGGAAGAGGAGAGTGTGATGGCCAAGCTGAAAAATAAGGACGTTGTGATGGGGATTGTATTGTTTGCAACGGCGACACCTATATTATCACGATTCTCGCGTGCATTGCAGAAGATGGACCGCTTTTTTTCGCAAGTCTTCCCCCTGCGCGCGCACTACGTGGCGGAGCTGAAGCGCCTCGCTACAAATACTTCTCTTTTCCCCTCCTACCACAACGCACACCTCGTCATTAACGCAGCTGCAGTGGGACATGTAGTTCCCGAGGGCGAAGACTGGATGAACCATGGCGACGTGATCAGTTTCCACGAAAGGATTGGCAAGAACTACGTGCTCAAGCTTATTTCCTGCATTGAGAATGATATGGGAATGAATCCTCGATTGGCTTCCTTCTCGCTGTTCGACCCGAAGAGCGCACACTTACGCAACCTTCCTGAAGAAATTGACGACACAACGCCTCTCGTTGAATGCGAAGCTCACCTGAGTGCCATCATTGAGCACTTTCAGGAGACGAAACTGTTTCCGAAGTGCGGGAGGGAAGGTGAAGACGTCGAATCATCAACACCCTTCCTTTCTGACACGGCTGCAGCAGACCTCCGCAACGAGTTGAGGGGTGCTTTGAGGGAGATCAAGTCACGCAAGTGCACTGAGTACTCCGATGTGGTGAATCTTTTTGTGACCGATCCTGTACTGAAGATGCAGTTCCCGCAAACGACTGATCTTTGCTGGATTATTGGCACATTGGCCATGTCGACCTGTAGTGTGGAGAGGGTTTTCAGCATCCTCAAGCTTCTGAAGACACGCTTAAGGAAGCAGCTGCACGACTCTACGCTGAATGACATCATGACTTTATCATACTTCAGCGGGTACACACGCGACAAGGGTATATCACCCAGCTTCATGCGCGCGTTTTACGAGGCATGGACAACAGCGGACAGGAAACTTGATTTCTGTACTTGGGATCGGTACGTTCAAGTGCAGGAGAGGATTGCGGCCATGCGGACACACCTGAAGAACGACCGTACTGTACTGAAAGAAGCGTTTCAAACAAGTTGGGCTTAGTGGGGGAGGGGGGGCGGGGTTGTAGCAATCTCAGCTTGGGCGGAGTGCAGTATCTGTCTTCAGATCAGTTTGGAAGCCATCCCGACATCTTTTATGATGTCCCAACTGAGTATTGTCACCCCTCGCGTGCAATGCGTTTTCGTTTTAAAACCCGGGGCCGGGAGGCCGGAGGCCGGGCCGTTTTTACCCCTATATTGGGGGGGCTTGAATGGGTTTTATGTTTGTGTGTGTTCTATTCCGTTTTTTTATTTTTTTGTTATCTCGCGAAATTCACTCCCCGCGCGTGGCAAATTTCGCGCGCGAAGCGCGCGAAATTTTTTTTTGTAAACCAGTAAACCAGCAACGTTTCAAAAGTGCTCCTTTCAAGCTACTACCCTGAGCCTGCCAATATCGACAAAAAAAAAAAAAAACCAAAATAAAAAAGTTGTCGAAGATAAGGCTTAACTTCGACACGTTGAAGGCCCTGCAAATTTTCTAAAAACGATGAAAATTATTCCGCGATGTTTACTGCCGAGAATTCCACTGGCTGCACGTCGTCGTTCACTATTTGGTCGCTCAAACCCGAATTCTGGTCCACCTCGCGCACCTTCATCTTCGACTTCAAGAACCAGCCCCCGGCCAACCCAGCGGCTGCGAAGAAGACGACAGACCCCACCACAATAAGCCAAGGTACCCCTGCAGCAGATGTGTCAGGTGCAGGTGTGACAGGTGCAGGTGTGGCAGGTACAGGTGCAGGTGTGGCGGGTGCAGGTGTACCAGATGTGTCAGGTGTAGGTGTGGCAGGTGTGGCAGGCGCAGGTGTGACAAGTGAGGCAAAAGTAATTGCCCCCGAATCAACGGAAAACCCCTGTATAGAGTAAAACGTATCGCCCACCACAAAGGTCGAGCCACGACTACTTGGCACGACTATACTCCGGGTGTCGACGACTGCCGTGTCATTCTCCTCCCCTGTCGTCACATCAACAACTTCGACAGTCGGTGTGTATGGTGGGTCCGAATACGGCTCCTCGAAAGTGAGTACAACGACATCTTCAGTAGTAGCACATGAGGTCAAAAAAAGGTCTACCTGCTTCCTCCACACGGGTGCAGGCGCGGCCGGGTCAGATACGTTGTATGCGACAACATAGTACGTACGGTTGCCCGGATCGTAGTGTATCTCCCGAAAAACAAGCATCGCATGTTCACGCGAAAAGCCACACATTTCCCCTCGTCCTGCTGACTCCGTTGCCAACACTTTCGGCATAGGTCCGTGCATGTCCACAATGTAAACCGCTTCTCGATCAGGCCCATGTTGCTGTGGTGCTCCCATCACAGCCATAACGTCCGGCTTTATCTCCATAGCTGCATGGGGGTCCACAATGCTCGTCTCTGATTCCCCAGACATAACTAAGTCAGAGCCCTGCTGCTCAAACACCACCAACTTCGATAGGCCCACCACACAGTAGATGACCCCCGTGTCTCCGACTGCAAGGCGAGCGTAAGAAAGATCAACTGCAGCGTTGGACCGAGCAGTGATGCTAAACCCATTCAGAGGGTCAAGCACGCGCACATCGTCTGGTGGGTCTCCCACATTGTGCAGTGTGTAGGTTGCGACAACGAGCACATCCGTCCAAACAATATCCGCAACATAGGGAAAACTTAGGTCGCTTGTACTCACCACAATTGGATTCGCAGGATCAGCAACGTCCACTTTTGTGAGTTGACGAAAAGGAAGGGAATAATGGAATAAGTATACTTCCGTCGGTGATCCTGTTGGAGTCAAAATCTTCATAACCCCCTCGTGCTCGAATGAGCTCAGACGGGCAAAGGTGTCCAAGCTGCGGATAGTTACTGTTTCCGTCCTTCCCTTCATAGATTCCTCGTAGGTGTACAGTAGTTTGGCTTGGGGGCTGACCTTAACTAGATACTTGTAGCTATCCGACGGGGCAGAAAAGGTGACAGTACCGGTTGTTGCATTAACAACAGCAAGTCCCTTTGAGCCAACAACGAACAGCAGGTTGTTGTGCACTGCGACGTCGGTCACGCCGCCAACTGAGGTTGATAAATTAACTGCTGCAAGTGCTTCGCGGGTGTCAACTGAATACAGCACCACATAATTCCTGTGCAATGGTTCACCACTCGAACCTAAATCCGAATCCTCATAGAACACGGCTACAATGTCCCCATCGCTTGTAGCGCTGTAAGAGGAACTTAAATAAACTGCAGAGGGGCCGCCCTTTGTGTAGTGAGGAAGGCTCGCAAGGTGAGGGTTAGCTTTGTCGCTGACATCGTACCACATAGCCCCGCAAGCGCCTTGGGCAAAAATGAGGTCCGGGTTTGAGGTTGTGGTGATAGACCCCACACTCCCTCCCCAACAGTTGAGACTTTTACTTGCAGCCGCAAGCATCAACACGTTCACCAGCATCGTTTGGTCTGTGTTTACTGCCCTGATTCGTTGTGTGTTGTGATACAGGATATGAGGAGAAAGAAGGAGAGGCGCACGCGCAAGAGGTTCCTGATAAGTACCCCCCGGTGGCTATTGCCTCCCAGGGAAAGGGACCAGGCCTGAACCGTGACGGGCCTATTTTCCGGGTTTTTTTTCGGTTGGGGACCGGTTTTTTCCCCGCCCTTTTCGCGTCTTTTTTGTGTGCTTTTTGTGCCCTTTTTCGGGGGTTTTTTGCGCTTTGCGCCCGCCTCCATGACAAATTTGGGAAGCGCTGTGAAAATTTGACCCAATTGAACACAATCGGGGCCATATTCGGGTGATGGGTGGAGGGATTTTTAGACAAAGCTGATATGGGCTGGCCCCTTGCTCATACGCAGCGCAAAAATCGTCCTCACAGATAGTGTGGGAGAATGGCGGAGGGGGTACTTGTGCCTCGACGAGGGTGATGGAGGGCTCCAGGTTGGCCAGGGCTGCAGTAATCCTCCGAAATGTGTCGTTGAGGCAGACTTGAAAGAAAATGAACCATTGGTTCGTGCACCGCCTCAGCGAAGTGTGGTCCATGAGATAATTTTCGGCGCTCCTGACCAGGGAAGACATTGGGGACAGAGGGACTGTATTTTTTTTGCGGTGCAAAAAAAATAAAGAAAAAATGGCGCCGCAGGCAAAAAAAATTTAGAGCACGGTGTAAAAATCTAGCTTTTTACACCACAGAGTCACTCAACGAACCCTTTGTTGCGGAGCAAAAAATGAATAATAGCGCCGCAGGCAAAAAAATATTTGAGGTACAGCCTGGATGGTGCGGGATTTCATGGTGCGGTCAGCAACCCATTTCCCCAAGGTACTCCCGTTCAACCACACGGGGGGGACTTGGTGGGGGGGTGTTCTGGATTCGGCACCCCTCCCCCCTTTTTTTCCCTCCCCGAAAACTGGTTATTTTGCACGAGCGGTCTCATCCAGACACGTGGTATTTTTTATCGGGCTCCTCTGAGCCCCTGTGAACCCCTAAAACGCAGTAGAGACGGCGGGAAAAAAAGTGCGGGAAAAAAATTTATTTTTCCAAATCTGGGGACGGGGACCGGATTTAGAAAAAGGCCTGTAAAGGGACTCTCAAAAAAAAATTTTTTGCCCTATATAGGCCTAATTTCGACGATTTGAGGCCATTAAAAGCAAAATTTGGCACTTTTGAGCATCTGTGGGGGTCTAAAACGTGGTTTTGCGCAGCCGATTTTTCGTGGTTTTTTTACCAAAGACAAGTCGATTTTTGACCAATTTTTCATGAAAAATGTGAAGGAAATCGCTTAGGAAATTGGCTGTGTACGTGTTCTAGCCTACACCGCGGGGTATAACCAAAATGACCGTATTTTGGCTGAAATTTCGACTTGACAATTTTTTTCTCGATTTGGTCAATCTGAGGTTTTGTTTGGGGTTTTTGGTCCATTTTATGACCAACCACGCCCGCATACGTGGGAAATTACGCGCGCAATGACGACGTCACGGCGTGGGGAGCCCTCGTAATTACGAGGGGTGCTCCCGTGATCCTTTGAGGCCATTAAAAGCAAAATTTGGCACTTTTGAGCATCTGTGGGGGTCTAAAACGTGGTTTCGCGCCCGAAAAGTCGTGATTTTACCAAAGACGCGTCGATTTTTGACCCAAATTTTTTTTTGTTCTCGCCCAAAATCGGGCGTGGTAGGTCATAAATGGCCCAAAAAATCCAAAGCCTCAATGAGCAAATTGTGAAGAAAAAAAAAATTGGTCGAAGTTTTGGTCATTTTTACCATGTGGCAACAAATAGAATGCAGGTATCAGTATTAGTGGGATTGTTCGTGCAGTGTTCTCGTACCTGGAGAGTAGGCCGAGCGAGTGCTGCAAGGTATGTTTTTAAGCCCCGGTTTTTACACCCCCCGCTCCCCCTTTTCGCCATTGTCCCGCTCGGATGTAAATTGAAGCATATTTTTTTTGTCAAAAATGTCACTTTTACTTTTTTATCATGGCATCTCGTAACCTCTACAACTCTTTTACGTCAGGGAACCGGATGAGGTGCTACTTCCGGACTGAGGAAGGGCAGTCTTTTACTTTCTTTTTTGCATGGAAGAGGTACGGAGCGGCTTCTTGTTTGTTTGTTTGATTTTTTTTTGTTGTAGTCTCTACTTTTGCACTCAATTTCTCTCAACAGGTACCCGAACCGACCCTTCATCGTGACAGCGAAACAGTGCCGATGGAAGAGCTGGTGCAATTATTTCGAACCAGGTGGCGACCGCAAAAGTTGGGTTTTTAAACCAATTTTTCCATTAACCCACCCCATAGACCACCTCGATTATTATGAAACTCTTAGTCAGTCACTGCTATAGCCATTAACCCAGGGAGCATAGCTAGTGCAAAAAATTCGACTTCGGGATCCGGAAAGTCTGTCCTCTGCTCTCGCGGAGGACTACAGTAGGCACAAGAAATTATCGCGTTCCCCCAGAAAACCAATTTTTGACAATGCTCTCAAGATCCTCCACGTAGGGGAGGATATTTCCTCCAGGCAGGGTTGCCCCTTGTTCTCGGAAAAAACAGCAAAATTCTGGATTTATGTTCCCGTTTTTTTCCTTTTTTTTGGGTGGGGTTTTTTGCCCTTTTTCGGGCTTTCCGAGCTCTACCCTCACTGTAGTGGGGTCATTTCGAGAAAATGGACAAGTTCTTGATTGATATAAATTTTGGTTACGACCACTAGTGCGTTGCTCACAATGCTAAATGAGTGTCAGAACTGTGATTCTGGGCCCACTTTAACCGCCCCTCGAAATTCAAAAAGGGGTCCCAAACCCGGGCGCGCTACACGCGCGCGGAACTTTTTGCAGCTTTGGTCTAGTTGCATTTTGGCTGCAAAATGCAAGGGAATCCCCAAAGACGTTGGGAATAATATTTGGATGGGGCAGTGATTTTGTACCGGCATACGCTCCCTCGTGGCAACCGTGTGCATGCCAATGAAGTGCTCTCTGGGGTTCGATAACCCGTGGAACCAGTGCTTCCGCCGATGAATGGTGAGGCGTTTGCACTTCTCTTTTTGCGGAGCAAAAAATAATATAAATGGCGCCGCAGGCAAAAATTTTTGGGTACGGTGTAAAAATCTAGCTTCCAACGAACCCTTTTTTGCAGAGCAAAAAATGAAAAATGGCGCCGCAGGCAAAAAAAAATTGGGGATACAGCCCTGGATGGTGCAGGATTTTGGTGTCAATTTTTTTTTTCTTGCCCCCTGAAAACTCTTGCTTTTGAGAGTTTCGACCATTTCACCACACTGGTGGTGTGTCACCTACAGTGAAACCCACCAGAAACCACAAGAAAGCCCCCTAAGGAAAAAAGGAAAAAAAAAAAGGAAAAAAAAACTAAAATCCAGAATTTCATGTTCTCGGTCCCACTTAGGAACTTCCCTGCCTCCAGGGGCTTTTTTTTTTTTTTCTTTCAGGCTTTTTTGCAGCGGATAAGTTAGCTTTTTTATTTTTCGCCAAATCCCGGTTTTTCCGGTTTTTTCCGGTTTTTCCCACCCACACAAAAATAATGATGAAAAGTCACAAAAAAATGCCAGCGACCCCAAAATTCTACCCAGCCCCAGGTCTAAACCCACCAGCTCCGACAGGGGGGGTAGGGGGTCCGACTGTGAAGAAAATGACCGTACAAAAAATTAATTAGCAAACTTCTTGTCATCTCCAAGGCAACTGCGGGTGAAAAACACCCTCAGAGTGGGTCACAGGGGGCCTGTGGGCCGAAAAACGACCCAGAAGCCCCCAGAATACAAAAAAATGGGAAAAAATAGTGAAAAAACGGCTTTTTTCACGTTTTGGCCACTTTGGGCAAAATAGCGATTTTTCGAGAAAAAAATCAAAAACCGGCATATTTTTTGACATCACAAAGCCTCCTTTGGCACAAATATACCCCAAAAGTGGCCTGTGAGTCCATTCCAACCTGTTTTGGACATATTTGACACTTTTGGAAGTGTTTTTTTGGTGTTTTTAGGTCAAAAAAAAAAAAACGTTGTTGTTGGAGCACGCTCTACTTTTTTCTCTTTTTTTTGTTGTATCGACAATCACGTTATACCTACTGGTATAACGATCTGTACTCAATGACGGCCGAAGCCTATGTACTACAGAAGGTATAGACGCAGATCATCCTCAACCCTTAAGAGTAGCTTTTATTTCTTCACAGTTTTTTTTTTTTTTTTTTGCGCTACATCACCACAAAATGATGGGAAGATGCGCTAGTCCAAACAATGGATACCCAGAAAGGATAGGGTTTTTTTGATCGGCACATCAGTGCCCGAGCAGTTGTTTTTCTTCTTTTTCTTTTTTTTTTGAAAACTTGGCAGTATTAGTGCAGACACCCGAGGATGAACTCCACTATTATTTTTTTCCAAGTGAAGTTGACAAGCAAACGCCTCTGGGACGCAGGCACTGACACTCCGCGGCTTAAAAGACTGTGCTAGGAAAGCGGGAAAATACACCTCTTTCCCAAAATAAACTGCAGATGTTGAAAAACACACGAAAATAAAAAATGTCACATCCACCACACAGCCCATCCTTTTGAGACGAAGAGAACACGATAAAAACATTTTTTTTTTTTTTTTGAAAACTTGGAAAAATCACGTGTCGCAACAGAATATATCCACGCCACGCCCACCCTCCGCCCAGCTTACTTCCATTTCGCGGTCTACGTTGAGATGTCCTACTCCCGCTACCGCTCGTCAGTCAACGAAACGGGTATAATTGGAACACAAGGGAGCAAATCCTTGTGCGAAGTAAGTGCCTCGGTTTTTTTGTCTGCCTCAGCAAAACAAACTAGAACACACACTCCTTTTTCCCTACGACTCCAGAACTTTCCCCCTCTCCCCTACACTCTCTCTCTCTCTCCCCTCCTCCCCTTCACCCCTCCTACTTCACCTTTTAGGCTCAAAATTACCTTTAAATCAAAGAGAGCCCTTATTTTTGCCGACAGTTTCGACAGCTTTCAAACAGAAGTTGATCCCAACTAATGCAAACAGACCACCTGCACTCCAGAACCCTGCCGTCACCCCAAACACCTTCGCTATCAAACCAATACAACCGGCACCTGTCATGAGTCCCACATCACCAGCAGAGCGGAGAAGGGCTAATGCTTGGGCACGATTTTTATCGGTGTGGAGGTCTGTCGTATAGGCGGTAGGGGATGTACCAAGGCACGTCACCCCGACGGACCAGATAATCCAGAGCGCTCCTAAGGCCTCTCTGCTTTGTGCTAAGGGCATTGCGAGGGTGGAAAACGCCATCAGCATGACCGCCGGCGCAATGACCGCCTTTCTTCCATACCGGTCAGATGCCCATGCCAAAGGCTGTGACCCTACCAGATTGATTGCGGCCAATGCAGAGAAACCTTGTCCCAGCTCGACTGCGGTGACATCAAATGTTTCTGCCGCAAAGAGAGGCAGCAATGTGAACATCGCCCCGCTGGTGATACCCCAGTAGACACTGTGTAACATCAGCGCAGCCCGCATGCTTTCATTTTTCGCAATCGGTTTCCATTGCCGCACCACGGAAAGGATCTCTTCCTTCAGAGGCTTCAGTTTTTGGTTGGGCTTGGGGGGTTTCGTTTCGGTAAGGGATACTGCATTGTTGATACCCGCAAGAAACATCGCAGCCCCTACATAAACGAACGGTGCAGCCAGACCACTCCCCGCCGCCAGATATCCCCCCGCAACAGGACCCAACCCCATTCCAATTGAAAAAGCGATTGCCAGAGGTGCCATGGTCTGTGCTCTGGTTTCTGGAACCGATATGTCGGCGAGGTATAACTGCGATCCGGTCATCTGAACGGATCCTCCAAAGCCAGACATCGCACGAAATGCAAGGAGTTGCGGAAGGCTGGTTGCGACAGAACAGAGTACGGTTCCGAAAGCAGATACCATTGGCCCCAGAACCATCAGAGGCTTGCGTCCGAAGCGTTCTGCTGCCCAGCCTGCAGGGACATTAGTACACAGCCGTGCTGCTCCCATAGATGCAACTATCATGCCGAGACCTGCCTGCGAGATTCCTATCGAGCTTGCAAAGAGAGGCATTACAGGGATGACGATACCTATACCACTGCCCATGAGAAGCGAGGACACTGCGATGCTGTACACCCTGCGGTCTAGCTTTGCTTTCGCCTTTGGAACCTCAGGGGTCTCGGGGGTCTCGGGGGTGGGGGGGGAGGAAGGGGTGGAGGTGGAGGTGGTGGTGGAGGTGGAGGAGAGACACAGCTGCCGTGTCATGGGCGCAGAACAGAGCGCGAGTGAAGTGCTCGTAGGGCGTGTGATCGGGTGGTGGAGGTGTGCGGTGCGCTTCACCGTGTACTGCTTCCCATACTGTGTGAGTGGACGACATCGATAGAACATTGTGGTATTGCTTTTGTTGTGTTGTGTCGCTGAAAAATGTGTTGAAAAATTTTAAATGGGTTTTGATCATAGATAAAAGGTGTTGCCAGTTTTCAAAATGTGTTGAAAAAAAGAGTATTGAAACATCAAATGAAGTAGAGGTATCAAAATACCCCACCCAAAAACTAAGATCATAAAAAGCAGGGTCAAGGGGAGGGGGAGGGGTAATCTAAAGAGTGTTGCTCGATGGTTTGCTGTACCTTGGTACATGAGATTCATGGGGAATAAATAGAATAGCTCGGAACGATAGCAAAAATAATTAAGACCGATTGATGGCGTGGCGGAAGAGTAAAGGGTTTGGCGTAGGGTACGTGTGACATCGGACGAGATTGTGGATGACCTCCGTGGATCGCCCTCGATAAAAAGGATGACAGGGGCTGGAAGCACTCTACCCTTTGGTCCAAAACGAGCAGCATACGTGCACTTCTTCGTGTGCACCACGCCATCCTTGGACCTCACCCATCACCAGGGCTCTCAAGGGGGTGGAGGACAACAACGCGTCTCTCGGGATGAGTGTCGTCAAAGTGTCGGCATTTACTAAGAACGAGATTACGCTTTTTTCCCCCACAGACTTCAAAAACAAGGACACCGAAAAGGTGGGACTCTTCTTCCGTTGTGGGGTCATTGCGCAGCTTCGGATTCACGTTGCGAACGGAACAGCTTGAGGAGGGGTCTGATAAGGCAGCAGTTTGCCAAAAGGAAAGATTCGTGCAATCGACTTCAGGAAATAAGTCATAGACAAGATTGGAAACACCAAAGGATGTACACTTCCTAGGGGGAGGCGAGAACCACAAAAACAAAAATAGCAAAAACAAAAATGAGGTTATTTGGAGGGGGGGAGGCTTTTAGTATGTGTGGCTCAAAGAGCCTCTCAAAACGGAACACACTCACAAAATAAACGGGGTACAAAAAATAAAGGGCTAGGTACAAAGGTTCGTTTGGTTGCATAGATTTATGCAATATTTTGAGGGGGGGTGAAAAGGGCTGATTGTCCAGGCTGGGGTGCAATGTCTTTGTCTAGATTAGTTCATAATCTGTTCTGGTACCCAACTGTTCACAGAGTTTTTTTTCCCCTCCATTTCTCTGGTGCTACGGGGGGGTTCGGTATTGACAGCTCGTTGACCGATTTCCATAAGCATCCTTCTCGTTATTTTTTCACACCAACTACCACAACACTACTCTACTCCCACCGCGTACGCCGTGTCGACGACATCGCTGAACGAGGCGACGCTGCAGGGACAGGTACTTCATAGTGCTGCTGTGTGGTGCGTGGCGGCGATGGCTCTGGGTTCAGTGGGCTCGTGTGCCGAACGCTGGGCGACTGTGTTTTGGGGAATGGGATAATGATACGCAAAAGCCTTTGCTATGACTTATGAGGATGCTAAAAAAAATTGATGTCTTTTACTGTAGAGAAAAGGTCTCATTGCGGTCACCTCAAAGAAGGCTAGGAAAGCTAGAAGAGCTGAAAGGCTGACAAACCTCAGGGTTCCACATGGCTGCTGTCCCTCGTGTAGTCGGGACTGCCGACGAGGCGACGCCTAAGCTCTGCAGGGCTTGTGTGGCCTCCATCTCGCAGAGAAGCGCTTTGTCGCGTATGCCGCGTAGGTGGAGCATCTTGGCAAAGGCGTCGTTCACTTCACCTTCGGAGACGTTGTGTCTGTGGTGGTGGTGGTAGTGGTGATGTGGAACAAATGTTTTGTTTGATTATAGACTACTAATGGTGTTCCCGAAAGGGCCCATATTGACAGGTCCTTGACACAAGGTTTACAGGGGAAAATGACACACCCCCCCTATATTGACATATCGTTGACATGTCCCCGACAGCAGATCGGTAACACCATTACTATCAATTTTTCTTCACAGTATCCTTAAGAGAGCACACAGAAGGGCTACGCTTTGTAGGTGGTACAAAGCGTGCAACAGCATAAAAAAGGGTGCTACAAGATGCACCTTGGTCTTGAGAGGGAAAAAACACCCAAAGACATACTGTTGGGGCAATGAGTACATCTGCTGTGCCAGCCTGTCTACTACTCTCGCGCTGTGCGGTTGACCCCCTATTGGAGGCGACTGCGGCTGCGGCGAGTAGCCTTGCTGGGGTTGGGGTTGGGGTTGGTGGTGGTGGTGGTGGTGGTGATGGTCGTAACCACCTCCAGGCAAACCTCCACTGCCGCTGTACCCCCTTGGTGACGCGGCGTGCGGCGAGCCGTGTGATCTGACACCACCCCTCTGCGAGAAGTAGTCCATACCCACCATCGTTGGTGCCTTCTGCGCGGTGCGGTACCCTGCCCCTTGGCGTGGGCTTTGGTAGCTTTGTTGTGTCTGACCGCCTCCACCTCCACCTCCACCCCCACCCCCGCCCCGCTGCAGACGCACAACCTCACTCTCTGTGCGCCGTGCTGCGGCAGTCACCTCCTCAAGGCGTCTTTCAAGGGAGCCTTCCCCGCTAAGGGGGTAGAGCGACCCTGCATGCTGCGCTCTGTGTCGAGGGATGCTGTGGGGCTGGCCTCGTGGTGGGCTGCCAAGGTTTGCAACAAGGTGGCTCAGCGCGTCGGAGGTGAGCTCCTGCAGCTCATCCTGGATGCCGCGCAGGGAGACAGCCTTGTCACGCAGCCCCATGCGCTCGCGCAGCAGCAGCCTAGCATGCGCCTCCTTCTCCGCTGCACGCTCGACCTTCATATCCTGCACCTCATGCAGAACACGCTCCCAGTGTGCAGGGGAGGCGCTCATCCCTGCTGCAGAGGGAGAGGCTTGGGCAGGGGCAGGAGTAGGGGCAGGCAGCACTGCAGCAGGGGACGCTGCAGGGGAAGCCCTTGCAGGCGCCTGCTCTTCCGCATGGGGCTGGGGCTCGACCGGAGTGGGGGGTTGTTCTGCAGGTGGTGGGTTCTGTGGGGTCGGTGTTGCGGGTGGTGGTGGTGGTGGTGCGGTCTTTGCTGCAGACTTCGCTGCAGGCTTTGCTGGGGGGGCTGTCTTTGGAGCTGCTGCTGGTGTGGGCGCTGCTGGAGGAGGTGGTGCCGTCTTTGCTGGCGGTGCTGCTGGGGCTGTCTGAGCAGGCGGTGCTGGTGTGGACGGTGCTGGTGCTGCAACCTTAACCTCTGGTGTCGGAGGCGGTGGTGCTGATGCTGGCGACGCTGGCTCCGACGCAGGAGGGGGTGGTGGTGGTGGTGGCGGTGCTGCCTCCTTCTTTGCTGGAGGTGCCTTCTCCACCTTAGCCTCTGGTGGCGGCTTCGGTGGGGCTGGCGTCGCCTTCGCGCTGGACGCTGCAGCAGACTCAGCGTCTGGATCGTTCGCAGGCGCGCCCTTTTTCTTGACGTACAAAATGCACTCCTTCTTGATGCCGTAGTCACCAAGCTTTTTCTTCGTGTCTGCCAGCTTCTCCCCCAACTTAAGCATCTTCGGGTTGGACGCCTTTTCCGCCTTTTTCTGGTCGTCAATAGTCCAAAGGTCAACGTTGCGTCCCATCCCCGCCTTCTCAGCGACAGCGCGGGCCAACACGCCAATATTCGCGCCAGCAACATTCGGGACACTGCTAATGAGCTTGCCCTTCACAGGTTTATCATCGGTAACGAATTTTAGAACAACCATTTTTCAAAACGAAAAAAGGTGGAGAAAAAGACCCCCAAATGGGGGGAGGCAACGAAAAATGTGTACTGTTGGATATACGGTGGATTTTTAAGAGATTTTTAAGAGATGTGTGTGGTAAGCGTAAGAGGGGTGAGGGGTTGCTTTTCGCTTCATTTTAGTCCACCTGATTATGACCCAGTTTGCCGGTTTCTACCGTTGCTTCCGGCCAAATCAGGTGGTTAGTACACAAACCACAAATCACACTGCACCCCCCCACCCGTCCCCCCTCGCCTCCCCTCCTCTACGGTCTACCCACGCTAGCATGCGCACCTTTCAGACGACCTGCCTTTCTCTAAGGACCCTTTCTCTCCCTTACCACTACCGCTCAATTCACGGAAAGCTTTTTGGATTTTTCTTGCGGAGAGTCGGGCTTTTTTTGGTCCATTATTGCGTGGATTGAGTCGAGAAGCTCGGCGCATTTTATTGCGCTTGTGTGTACATTTTCCATGGAGCGCTCGAGGCGGGGGATGTCTACTAGGTCCGCTTGGAGTTTGTGCAGACTGGTGTTGTTGTTTGCAATGCGCTTTTCGACAGATTCGGAGAGCTGTTTGCAGTCACGCATTGCCTGCAGAATAGAGTACGTTGAGTTGAGCGTCTGCACGTTGCTGTGCCGTGTCACTGTCTGGAACCCTGCCAAAGCATCCACCAAGGGGTCAGCCTCCACATGGCTTATCTCCCGCACCGTCTCCGCACGCTTCACATCCGCCTTCCCCATCAAAGGCTCCATGCTACGCAGTGCGTACAGCCGCTCCGCTAGCTCGCTGTCATGTACACGTGGCGGCTCCTGGCCTGTTGGAGTAGCAGAGCTGACAGTAAGCATGCGTTCCTGATAAGGGGGGAAAAGGGATGTGGGGAAGTGTAAAAATGTTGATGATCCAGAGGAAAAGGATGATGTGTGTGAAAAATGTATAAAGTGGGGGTATTTGGTGGTGCTCTAAGTGTTGGGCATTTGGTGTGATGTGAATAGATTGACAGATATGTTCGCAAGGTGTTCTCAGACGATTTGACAGGAAAGTTAGCTTCAAACCAATGAAGGAATCAGGGCTATGGAGACGGAGGCCCTTGGGGAACAGTGTGCACTAGAGCAGCGTTTGCTCTAAAACGTAATTTCTCGCTCGAAGTCTCTACGGAAAGGTGTCTCGAGTCTTTCATCTTCATTATTCTCGTTCGTGTGTGTCAGAATTAAACCACAAGTCTTTGTCGCCATCGGAACGCTATGAGAATGGATAATCATCATACACACAGAGAGCATGTGGAGGGGAAGACGCTCAGAAATTAAACCACATAAAGTTGTCAGCATCGGAGGACAGTATGAAATGGATGATCATCACAGCGTGGGGGTTTAGAGTGAGCGAAGTGAGAAGGGTGACCCCACCCAACAGCAAGGGAGGGGCGTGCAACACTGTCAGGTGTATTTGAAAATACTCGAAGTTCTCAGCACTGCCAGAAGGCTCAGGTACTCTTATCGTATTTGGTCATCATTCGGTGTGACGTGAACAGACCCACACACAGACATGTCCGCAGATGTGCTCAGACGATTTGACAGGTAAGTTAGCTTCAAACCAATGAAGGGATCAGACAATGTAAGGTAAGTAAAATGGGTCATCATCGAAATAGGTACATAAAAGGCCACCCAACAAAACAGTTTGTTCAAAACATATCTTGCCCAAGATTAAAAGTGGCTGTCCAACTCCTCAGACAGACACTGGCGTGATGGGCTGCAGAAGTTTTGGATGTACAAGAATGTCAGAATTAAACCACAAGTCTTTGTCGCCATCGGAACGCTATGAGAATGGATAATCATCATACACATACAAAAATTGGTGCCCAAGGCCCAACCAAGACCCCAAAAAATGTCAAAAATATGGTATTTGTCACATATGAGCAAAAATAAAGCAATTGCGGGGTCGCACGACCTCCCATTCGTATCACAGCCACCCTCGCACCAACAGGACTTTCACCTCCTTTTCACTGTTTTTCACTGGTTTTCACTGGTTTTGACTATTTTCACTGTTTTTTCACTGTTTTTCACTATTTTTTTTGTTCCTCTCTCAAGCCGTTCATACAACTTCTACTCCATATTTCTGACCGATTTTTTTTTTATTGATGTCATTTGCTCTCGATCTTTCAAATAACGCCATTTTCGAGTTCCGGTTTTGCACACATATTTCGTCAGAGGACTGCGGGAGCTATTTTCCTCGAATTTTTGGGTGTTTTTTTCCAAGCATTTTGGATTTTTACAAAATATTTTTTTTTCAAAAAAAGTCCAAAACATAAATAATAGGCTAGTTGACGCCACGGGTCGGTTTAGGAAATTTGTCCATTTTTCTGGAAAATCGTGTCCCATACCCCCCCATACCGCACTCAAATGCCCCCAAACCCTCCAAAACCCTCGCGAACCCTCGCGTACCCTACCATACCCAACCATACCCTGCCGTACCCTCCCATACCGCACGTTTGCCCTTTTTTTGGGATAATCATGTCCCATACCGTGCCATGCCCTGCCATACCGTGCCAAACCCTGCCAAACCGTGCCATACCGTGCCACACCCTGCCATACCCGTGCCAAACCCTGCCATACCCGTGCCAAACCGTGCCAAACCGTGCCATACCCTGCCATACCATGCCAAACCCTGCCATACCGTGCCAAACCGTGCCATACCCTGCCATACCCTCCCGGTACTGGGTACTGGCTAATGGCTAATGGCTAATGGCTAATGGCTAATGGCTAATGGCTACCCGTGCCATACCGTGCCAAACCCTGCCATACCATTTCTTTTCAATGGCCAGCTGTACTGTACTGTGTATACTGTGTATACTCAGTAGTCAGAATGCACTAAAAAAAGCAAGCCTCCCCCACATACCCTTTCCGTGGACAGCGCAGCATCGTACTCCTTGGTCCCCTTGGCAGGCGGTGGCGATGCTGCCTCGCTGCGTGCGTTCACATCCTTCGCCTTTGCCTTCTTCTTGTCACCTTTGCCAAATGTCCACCACCCAGCCACCTTGGCAGCCTTTCCGTGGAAGGGGGTTTGGTGTGTGTTGTGTTGCAGGCACTGTAGGGTGTGTGCGTGTGTGTTTGATAACGGGTTTAGAGTGGGTAACGCCTGAACGGAGTATGGCCCACTTGTGCGTGTGTGTGTGTGGGAAATGAGAAGGTGGCCTACACAAGCTTCCTAATGTGGCAAAGGACGAAAGGCGCATAGCTTTGAGGCGAGCTATTACACCTTGCCTAAGAACCGACTGACCCACGTCCAAATGCTGTTGACGCGGAAACCTTCTCCTGCGCTATGGTGGGGAAGACTTGATGAGCGTTCGTGGCGGCAATCGGCATCACCCAACAAATACGTCTCTTGTCAAGGTGAAGCCAGAGTACAGCAGATTGCAGATTGCAGATTGCAGATTGCAGATTGCAGATTGCAGATTGCAGATTGCAGATTGCAGATTGCAGATTGCAGATTGCAGATTGCAGATTGCATAATATTACATTATATTACATTATGTTGTTCCACCAGACAAAGGAAGACTCAAAGGTCACAAAAGAGAGTTCGCTACTCAATAGAACACCCTTGACAGGACAACAGATGGCAAAAAAACCCCCTCAAACTTTTTTTTTTGTCAGAAAGAAAAAAGAGTAGAAATATGAGGGAGACAGTGAAAAGGGGGGACCTCAAAAACAATGCTGATTATTATTATTTTTTTTTTGCTTTTTTTTTGCGCAAGGGAATGAGATGCACAAACGAAGGGTGGAACATGATATCGGGTGGGGAGGGAAATGAGGAAAATGAGGGAAATGTGTTCGTGAATGAAATAAAATTGGTAGCGTGCAAACGTGCATACACCTCTAGGAGCTGCAGGCACGCACAGGAAAGGGGCTGCTTTCACACCCTGTACAGACACAGAAGGGCACTCTTTTTTTTTGATAATCGTCTTGGTTCAGCTGGAGTCATTCAGGTGTAAAGACAGTACTGTCTTTAAACCCATGAAAAGACAGTGCAACTAGTTCAACGTTATCAGAATGCAACGATGTTGAGCCCAGTTTTGCAGCAAATCACTGCGTTTTGTGTCGTTGGTTTATATTATATTTTTTTTTCGCGTTCATGAAAAAAAATGGGGTATAGCTGCACATTGGAGTGGTTGATTGGGCATGGCCCAACCTCCTTGAAACAAGCATATTGACTACTGACAGGATCAACCAGGTTTCTTGTCACTCGAATCGGGGGAGGGGAGGGGGGAGGTTGCGCACCACATTTTTTTTTTTGTAATATTTTAGTCAGAAGAAAAAGGGGATTGAAAAGAAGCCTCTCCTTAGTCACAAAGAGTTGCGGAATAACCTCTGCCTACAGACAACAGGGGGGGGGGGGGGGGGGAAACGGGGTTAAAAAAAAAGGGGGTAATAGAAAAGAGTCCATATCGGAATCAAAGAGAAGTTTGGAAGTGCAAACGCCTCACCGTTCACTCAGCGGGCAGACACCGCATCAAATGATCCGATCAAGGATGTTCCGTGATCACGGGTTTCACGTAAATTCCTCTTTTTTTTTCTTTTCCGTAAAATAAAAAAAGGACAACCGACCCTTTAGGATTCTGTAACGACAACGTTCCCCCTATAGGGGGAAGGGTAGATTGCTTGCAGAACGTACGATATCGGTGGGTTGTTGTTTTTCTTTTTTTCGTTCAATTTTGAAAGTGAGAAATATCGGCCATCAAACAAGACGTTGTCCGCACAACAGCCCGGTCCATTTCCACTTCCTTTTGTCCACTTTTATGGAACACATACACAACAGGGTTCTTGAACACCCAGTAGGGCAACAGAATTTTTTTTTTCTTCTTTCTTTCGTATGCTGATCAAGAGCATGCATTTGAAATAAGATAGACTTAATCCCACAGAGATCTTGACTTTTTTGGGTAGCCTGCAGATGGTACACAAAAGAATATGTTATGTTGGTATAGACAAGAAATAGTAGGCAATAAAACTTCGAGCCTAGTTTCTTTTTGTAACCAAAAGCCTGGCACACCAAACAGAAAAAAACACAAAGCACACGGTTCCGTATAAACAATATCAGCTAGAAACTAGACACCTTGTAGGGGTGGTGTGACACCAGATCGCCATGATATAGGAAACGTCACCCAACCACCATATGTGGTCAGATACTTTTTGAAGTTTCAAAAAAAAAAAAGATGAGGTTGACAATGCTTTCGGAAGTCGGTTAACGACCTGTCAATATCGACCCCTCCCGGAGCACCAGTTGATAGTGCACGCCTCTGACGCAGGCATCAAAAAAAAGAAAAGAAAATTTGGAATACACATCCGGGGGTTGGGTTCAAAAAAGAGGGGAAGACAGAATATCCCCTACAGCAGTTTTCAACTGGCAGCTAGCACCAAAAAAATTTAGATTCATATACTTTCAGTTCACAGAATTGAAAGTATTTGAGAGGGTCAACACAATGCACCCTTTCTGTTTTTTCCAAAAAATTGTTTCATATACTAACTATTCTACTGAATAGATGGTATAATAGATCCCCACCCAAAAAACCAAAAAATTAAAAGAAATGAGCAGTTCCCTTAAGGTGTAAGCCTGCTTATTCTTGTTTTAGTTCATCCGGCTGTGTTATCTTTGTGCCTCCCTTTAGCGATGTTCGGGAGGGGATATCTTTATAGTACGGAGCTGCTTTTTTCACTGCAATCCATTTTCTCTTTTAGTTGCAAAAAAGGCGTGTTTTTTTTCACACAACAGTGAAGTAAATTATCTGATTTTGTTTGCGATTTTATTTTTGTGCCATCGTTTAGCTTTGGGCTTACAACGGTGAATCCGCGAGTCAAGCCAATTTACTTCGTTGTGCAATTCGTCCACCCCCCTCCCCTTTCATGGAAGGAAGACCTGGAGAGGAAAAAAAAAAACACCTTTCACAGACTTCGTGGCTGGAAGATGAGATGACAACTGAAAAGGGTGGATCTGAGAGCAATATGAAGAAATAACCTTTGCCGATATAAACTGTAAAATAAAACAGAAAAAAAATGGTAGTTGTTGATACAGAGCACCTCCAACTGACCCACATACGGTGCAAGCCCCGGATGAAAGTACAAAAATAAATACACATTTTTTTCCACACAAAAAAATGGGGGGTTGAGGGGTCGCATATCAGGTACACAAAATAGGAACTTCTTTTCAAGATTTTAGAGGGAAAAAAAAAAATTTAAAAAATACACCTCGCAAAAAAAGGGTGCAAACAACTGAATGGCTAAAAAAAAAAGTATCATTTTTGCCATTCCCTCACACCCCTTCTTGTAGTTGTTTGATGCGTTGACGCTTTTACACACACTTTCACCTGTTGGGTGGTGGTGTTACGGAGCACGGTTGGGTGAATGGCGATGACAGTTTCCGCTCACAAAGTAGTGTGCGTTTTAAAAAAAAATGACAATATAAAGGGTGCTGGGAGGGAAAAGAGAAAAAAAAATTAATTTTGGAGTATTGTACTTTGGTTTCTTATACTATCGTTATCAAAGAAAAGAAGGGAATGATGACGCAAACAGATTACTAACACAAAAAGAACAAAAAAAAAAAAATGAGTTTCATGGATTACAAAAGATCTTAATTAAGATATGACCGATCTCAGTGTTTTTTTTTAATTAAGTAAGATCTTAGTGTTTTTTGTTAAGATCTTAGTTTTTTTCTTAAGATCTTAGATTTTTTTTTTTAAAGATCTTAGTTTTTTTTATTAAGATCTTAGTTTTCACAAAAAAAACTAAGATCTTAATAAAAAAAACTAAGATCTTAACAAAAAAAACTAAGATCTTAGTGGAAAAAAAACTAAGATCTTAACAAAAAAACTAAGATCTTAGTCAGGGGTGTCGCTAATTCGGGTCCAGGGTCCCGACTTTTTCAAAACCAAAAAAAAAATTTGCACCCCTAGTAAAATCTGTGTAGGAAAAAAAAAAAATTTGCACCTAATACAGGGTGGGTTTAATGTGTTAACAACTTGTTCTTTTTTTAAGAGAGAGGCCACCGTGAACTCGGTTGTGTCAGAACGTTCCAAAAACGAGGTTTTTGGGGGTCAGGGAAAATCCCCAGGTGCCGCCCTCACCCCGCGAAGATTTTTTTTTTTTGGGTGGGATTTCCAGATTTACCTTACCCTGTCTTACCCTTTTTTTTTGAAAACCGGGGTTTCCTTAGTAAAGGTACCATAGCGTGTTTTTGCGCACACATGTGACCCCAGCGTGGAGAGCAATCGGCTCGCACAATCAAAAGAACGCAGAGAAAAAGGAAAAAGCAAAAAGACAAAAGTTGGGTACCGTGCGCCTGCGGCGCTACCTACTGTTCTCAGTGGTGTCAAAAACACCACAATTTCATCTGAATTTGGGTTTTCAGACTTGAAAATGACCCATGTTTAAGAGTATGGGTTCATATTTTGCGAAAATTTAAGTCACTAAAAGTTTGTCCATTTTTCCGTATATCCCCCACCACAGCCTGGGATTGGCTCGGAAATGCCACAAAACACTGTTTTTTCGCCCCCTGGTAATGGAAAAAAAAATCCCCACGTAAAAAAAAATATTTGCACCCCGATTTCAGATTTTTCAAAAATTTCCCCAAAATTAGCGACACCCCTGATCTTAGTGGAAAAAAAAAACTAAGAAGATATCAAAACCCCGCTCAAAAAAAAATTCCCCTTACTAAGATCTTTTGTTTTCCATGGAGTTTATGTTCAGGAAAACATAAATCATGAGAGAGGGTGTCAAACACCAAGGGGATTTGCCCCGCAGAAAGGGTCAAAAAAAAATTTTTTTTTTCTTTCAAAAAGACGATATTTTGCCTCACAAGAAGCACTTTCACCTTCAGAAGAAAAAAAAAGCTGACCCAAAAACCACCCCTAAAACCACACAACGTTCCAAAGTCATGCAACTAGAGAAAGGGAGATTGGAAGGCGATAATAACTATGGGATTTTACATAGCACATATAGCCATACATAATAGGTACGTACGTAATACGCGGCAAATACGTAGTAAAAATAATAAAATACGTAGTACGTATTTGCAACATGAAGGGGTATTTATTTAATAATAATTAATTAATACTACGTAAATGCGCGTATTTTTAATAGTTACCACGTATATTGACCGTAGTTTTAATTACTCAAATGGTGTTCCGGAGGGGGGCTATGTTGACAGGTCCCTGAGAGGTCATTGGTATAAGGGGGAGGGGGTACACTTTATAATTTGTGGTAGGGTTTTTGGCCGGGAAAGATGCATCGTCCAAAAACACCGGCATTTGCATTTTTGGAATCCGTCCGTCCAGTAGTGGGTCACTTTGCAAAATTGGACAGTTCTCGGCACACGTAAATACGTACATACAAAAAAAGCATACAAGTTATAAAATGACACACACACCCCCCCCCTTTTTTTTTGACATGGCAAAATGGTGCTGTTATCCCCCGCCCGTCCTTCCCACCAATCATCAACGGAACAGATTTGATTTTTAGATATGTCTGCGTCTGGGAAGCGTGCGGCGTCGACCTCGCCGGAAGGGCAAAGGGAGAAGAAGAGGGGGAGGCCCAAGGGCAGCAAGAACAAGACCGCCCCCTCCAAGCCCGCCCCCAAAAACACCGCCAAAAGCACCCCCAAGCACGCACCCAAGCCCGCACCCAAGGCCACACCCAAGGAGACGAACGGCGCCGAGAGTGAGAAAGATACAGCGGGGGAGGGGGGGAAGAAGCGGAAGAGGCAGACGAAGGGGGACGGCAAGGCGCTACTCAGTAGCGTCATGGACCAGGCCCCCACTTCGTCTGCCTCAAAAAAAAAAACCCCCCAGAAGACTCCGACGGACATGGAGACCCTGCACAAAGCCTTATTCAGGGACCATTCGCTGAAGGTGGTGAAGGTGGCGACGTTGCAGAAGTCGCACCGGTCCTCCCTCCTGGATCGCGGCTTCAAGGAGACCGACGAAGTGGTCTTCTGCGAGGCGTGCAACGGGCCCCGGTCCAATTGGGACCTGGACAGCCTGAGGCAACACCTGACCGGGATAAAGCACACAGAGCTGCTCGCAAGGCTGATGGAGAAAAAGGGTACGAAGGTGAAGAAGACACACCCCGAGGACGATGCAGACAAAAATGACGATGAAGCTGAAGACGAAGATGAAGAAGAAAAGGAGGTGCGTGTGACGACAGGCCTTTTTTCCAAAACCGAAAAAAACAAGATGTTTGCCCGCGCGGCCCTTTATGGGGGGTCAACGAGCGGGCAAGCAAGGCATTTTCGCAATGCAGCTGCAAAGCTCTACGGGGACCCGTCCATCTCGAAGGGCGCACTGGTTGAAATGCACATCGACAAAATCTTCCAAGAGGACATGGAGGTGGTCCTGGAGGATCTCCAACGAAGTGGCACCATCCAGCTCCTATTTGACGGTGCGGTGGTGCTTGGTAACCACATCCTTGCGGTCAGCGGCGGATCCACCGGAAAGTGGATCGACACGTTCGTGAACCGAAGCGGATCGACGACGAAGCACGAGAACATCGCGCTGATGCTATCCATTCTCCGAGAGAAGCACCCAGACACAGCCTCTTTCTGCGCAGATGCGGCGAGTTATAATGTCAAAGCATTAATGGAATTAGCAGACGTGAAGGGGTTGATTGTGTTCCTCTGTGTTGCTCACGCTGTTCACAATATTTTGAAGTCATACACGGAAAAGCATTACCCCGACGTGTACAAACTCCTCACCAAGTTGCGTACAAGCATGAGCAAGGCATCTACCCGCAACAAGCGATATGTAGCATTTCAGGAGAGTTTGCGAAGTGCCGCACCTGTTTCCGAAGAGGAGGCGACCAGCTTCCTTACCTCCCAGCTTAATGCGTTAGAGCTTGCGTTGAAGGATGGGGCAATGTCCGAAGAGACGGTGAATGCAAGCGTGGGTGCGATGGGGATTGGCGTGAACACGATGGCGGCCGCATGGGATCATGTAAAGAACGAGAGGGATCAACACCAAGCGCGGAAGCATGGATGTGCGAAGCCACTGTCAGCAACGACGTTAATTGCATCGAAGGGCACGAGATTCAACAGCACATACGCCCTCATGCAACATGCGTTGCCCAGAACGTTGCCCTTCCTCTACCTTATCCCCTCTTCATCTCATGCAGGTAAGTAAGTCCCTTCTTCCTCTCATGGTTTTTCCGCCTATGTTGCTGTTGGCTGGAAAAACTTGGGTCCTGGAAGGTCTTATTTGTTGAGCCCCTCTGTCTGTCTCAAAACCCTCTTATGTTATGTCTCAAGGCCTTTCCTTTTAAAGGATTTGCTGTAAGGCTAAACAGACCTCTAAACCTTTGAGCCTTTTTGTCAAGACACCCCTGTTTGATTTGAGGTCCTTCGAGACCCCTCATCTCCTCCCCCCAACCCCTCCGGGAAAAAAGAAACTACAATCCAATAAAGAGCCCCCCCTCCCTTTTTTATTCTATACAAAACCCCCCTCCCTTTTTTCATACTCCAAAGACGACACACATTGCAGCTGAGAGGAGCGTGAGGAGGGTGCCACAAGGGAAGGGCGGAGGAGCGGGAGAGATCTGGGGCACGCATAGGGCGAGAAAGCAAACTGGCTGATGGTGAGTGCCCTTAACTGCTGCAACGCCACAACAGGTGTTCAAGAACACTTTGTTCAAAGTGGTTCGTGTGGGCACGTTGCAGAAGTCTCACAGGGCTTCAACGAGACCGACGATGTGGGCTTTAAAAAAAAAAAAAAGGACGATGTCGGCTTCATGTCAATTACAATACGGACACGCTTCGAAAAGATGGTGAATGCGATGAAGGTAAATTACAGACCCTCGACACAGTCACTTCTGGCAAACCTTCAGGAGATGTGGCAAAATCACCTCAATTTCCCTCAGATTCAGGCGGGTCGCTATGTGCATCCGGAGATGGTGAGAACCTTCATGCTGGCAAAAATAATTTCGGAACGCAGCAGCAAAGCTTTACGGGACCTCCATTTCGAAAGGACCACTGGTCGAGAGAAGTTTTATATACATATCTCGTTGACCAATCGCAGTAGCTGCCCGATATTGGTGCTGTTGTTGAAGCCAGGCTCTCGTAGGTTTTCGAGTGCAGACGCGACCTGCTCATGCACGACGGTGAAGTAACCCACTTGTAACCTACTTGTAACGTTACAAGTGGGTTACATGTATGTTACATGTACCACCAAAAACCACTGAACTTCACCTAATTTCAGGCAAAATTAGGTGGTGGTACATGTCGTGTATGTAACCCACTTGGAACCCACTTGTAACGGTTTAAAACTACCGGTAATTTATAATAATATATCTATTATAATTAATATAAAAATACTTTATTTACTACGTATTTCATACAATGCAACGAGGCCGGGTACGCCTGAAAATACTCATATCTGGAAAATATATCTGAGGCGTGCCTGAGGCGTCACTGAGGCGTGCCTGAGGCGTACTCGGGATTAGTCACGTTTAAGTACGCCTCAGGCACGCCTGAGTATATATCAACGCATACTTGCGTTCCAGGCGCCTGGTGTGTATTTATTCCCCGCAAAAAGGGCCTCTGATCCATTTCCGGAGCGATCTGAAAAAAGTCCGGGGTCGGACAATTTTTTTAGCAAAAAGTGCGTGACTTTAAGTTTGTACCAAAAATCAGGGGAAAGTATACCCGGTTTCATATTTCTGCTGATATATAAAAATTATGCACAGGTCATCACGTTTCTAAGTCATGCCATGTATTTCCCCCGCCCCCTGAAATGTGCTGAAATCAACTTTCGGTGTCCTGCTGAGAAAATTGCGGGTCGCAAGATATTTTTGGTGGAAAAATATCATGGTTACTGCTTACAGTAAACTGCCTCCTAAAAAGAGGCTTCGCAGAAGATGAGTCATACCTCGGGTATGTGTAAAAAAGACCTTTGGTCACCCCATAGTTGTACTAAAAATAGAGCTGTGGTCTGTGGATCAAGGAGGCCTGTGTAAAATTCTGGGATCTCGATGGGATCTCTTTAGTGTTAGAGGGCCCAGCCTTGTATGAGCCTCTTCCGTCTTGCATCTAGTTGGGCCCGAAGGGACCCAGTCGAAAAGCACCCCCGAAATTTGTTTCCAATGATTCTTGAACCAATGAAATACCCGAAGGTACCACCAAAATATATATCATCAGCACCAAGGCTTAGCGAACCCTTTTCATTTTTTCGACTCGCCCGGCCCAGAGGCACATTTTTCATCGTGCGACCCCGCATTTGAAAGATTTTGCTACCTCTGAATCGAAACCCACAAAATTTGGGGGGAAATACTTTTTTGTTCATGACAAAAATGCTGGTAAGAAATATAAATATACTCAGGCGTGCCTGAGGCGTACTTAAACGTAACTAATCCCGAGTACGCCTCAGGCACGCCTGAGTATTTATTTTCAGGCCTTGGCGAGGCCGACTCGGCCTCGTTGCATTGTATGGTATTTGGTACGTAAATACTTTATTTACTACGTATTTTGCGCGTATTTTGCGGCTAATCTTGCTACGTACGTAGTATTATTTTTACGTACTACGTATTTTATTATTTTAATGGGAAAACCTTTATTCGGCTCACAAAAAGTAATTTTTCCATCATTCGGCTCACAAAATAAAATTTTTCCATCATTCTATCAAAGTCACTATAATTTTTCCTTCATTCGGCTCACAAAAGTTAATTTTTCCACCATTCTATCAATATTTTGCCAATTTTTCCATCATTCTATCAAAGTTTTTTTTTTCACTTTTTCGAGGAAATATTTCCACTGGAAAAAATTTTTGGGTAGGATTTTTTGCCCGTTTTTATAGGTTGTGGGAGGGAAAATTCGTAGGTGACTTATTGCGGCGAAGGTCACGCATGTCAGCAATCACACTATGTGCACCATAGTTTGATACACTTCTCACGTTATCGCAGGTCCGGGAGGCGACGGCGCCGACGATTCCTGTGTTGGCAACAGGGTGATCGTCAGAGGTGCAGGTGCGCTCGTGCTGGGTGATGCGACAACCATCACCGTCTTGCACCGCACACACCCTCCATGCACATAAGGAACCGGCACACAAGGGTCATTCGGGTGCCTGTGCGGTTCGAGACGCGGAAGGAAAAATGTGGAGGATGAAGGACTGCCACGTTACCGTCTCCTTTAGGTCATCCAAGCTGTTAAACTCGGCACCAGTGACCACTTGTCTTTGCATGTTTAGCAAACAGTGTGTAATTTGTGACCCTAGAACTATAAATTTTTCGAAAAATGCAAAAAAAATGACCCCATTTTTCCTCAAAAAACCACCCAAATTTTTTTTTCCAGCGGCAAAAATTTCTTCGAAAAAGTGAAAAAAAAAACTTTGATAGAATGATGGAAAAATTGGCAAAATATTGATAGAATGGTGGAAAAATTAACTTTTGTGAGCCGAATGAAGGAAAAATTATAGTGACTTTGATAGAATGATGGAAAAATTTTATTTTGTGAGCCGAATGATGGAAAAATTACTTTTTGTGAGCCGAATAAAGGTTTTCCCTATTTTAATTAAAAAGCCGCGTATTACGTACGTACCTAATATGTATGTATAGCACTTCCTAGTTGTGGAGAGCGACAGAAAAAAAAAAAAAAAGGATAAAATAAAACAAATTTTTTAATGAATGTGGCTCTCGTGCACACACATCAAAAAAAGAAAAAAAACAATGAATTGCTAAAAAAAAAACTGGGTGCTGTGGATATGGGGAGGCTCGATAACCATTTGCCCGATGGCTGTCGAGGTGGACTCGGATCCTCCACCGAATCTATGTGACTTTGTAGAGTAGTATAAAACAAATATTCCCACACGACAGGGTTGTGATGAGTTCCAGAGTTCCTGAGAGGGGTCTTCTTCCAAATATGCTGGACAAAAGACCTCTCTTTGTTCTACAGAAACGAATGTGGGCACCAAAAATATTTTATGCTGGTATAGACAAGAAGCAGTCGGTCATACAACTTCGAGCCTGTTTATTGGAAACAGATTTTTTTTTTGAAAAGTTTGGGTACAAAAAAAAAAAAACCTTTGGTCGTGGGAAAGGAGTAAAGAAAGAAAAAAAAAAATAGAGGAAAAATGTTTTGGTAGTGGCTGTGACCGAAGCTGTACTATGCTTAGTCAAACCCAAAACAAATAAAAATTTATAAAATCAGCCCTAATCGTGAGTTAGGGGGAGGCACTTCACTCTCGTGCTTAGTCATCCTAGATTCTTAGAATGAAAACAAGACCTGGCTTACGTGGTTTACTCGAAAGCCAAAAATTTACGACTAATTTGCTCCAAAAGAAAACGGGGAAACAGTCGCGGTCTGTTTTCTACAAAAATTGAACAAAAAAAAAAGGGGTGCACATATCTGGGGAGAGTAATAAATGGGGTGAAAGGAGAGGGGGAGAGAAACTTAAAAGGATCACACAAAACATCTTTTCTTGAAGAATAAAAAAAATTGCCATTGGGATGGGAACTTTTTTTTTGGAAGCAACCCTACGCTTTTTTATAAAACCACACACAAAAGGTTGGTGGACTCCACACATAAAGGGAGGTATTTAGAGATAGAACGGGGCGAAGAATAGGAGGAAGAAAGAAAAAAACAACAACACAAAGTATTTCAACATATGCATGCAATAAAACAAAAAAATTGGGCTTGCGGATTTTTTGTCATGGCAGGACCACCCCCCCCCTGTCAAGACTCCCTATCGTGCCGTCATGACACCTGGCAGGGCCACCGTGCAGAGACCCCGGTGGACGCAAGGGACCCGGTTTCTCTGTGGACATGTATACAGAAATGGCGTTTTCTATACTACGCCATTCCCTTGCAAAAGGAGAAGAATATTGCAAGGTGTGGTCCGTGAAGGCTAATTCATATGGTTCAGTCCATAAACCCCACCTCAAAGGTATCCTGCGCAACTATTGATATAATTTTAATAGATATAATTTAACATCTGCTAGGACCTTCTGTTCCATTTTTGTTTTAATGAACCCAGAGTAAAGTTTCTGAGTTCATTTAAAACAAAAATCGAACCGAACGTCAAATTATATCTCAATAGTTGCTCGGGTTGGGGTGTTTACGCACTGAGTAATCTACTTTCCAATCAAAGCACAAAAAAATGGTCAAAATATAATCAAGCCTTATATCACCTTTTAAGCAAGAAGGAAAACAAAGGAGGAAACCTTCAAACAGGCGACCCTGATGCTGTTAGGAGGCACACAGAAAAACGCTTGAAAAAAAAAATTGGGGGGGGTTGCAATGATGTGGCCGCACAGCGCCTTTTTGTTGCGCTGTGGGAGGAAAAGAGGAAACAATATTTTATAGTGGCGTGGGCCTCTCATGTTCATAGACCCGCATCTTCAAGAAATGTTGAAAGATGTGTTTGTCTCTCGATGCATGTACATTATGAAAGGAGAGCAGTTGCAAAAAGGGAGGGAACACCAAGAGAAAGAAAAGGGAGTAAGAATGAACCTTAGCCTCTCTGCGCGTCACCTTTAAAAAAAAAAAAGAGAAGTTGAAAAGTGCAAAAACGCCTCACCGTTCATTCGGCGGAACGCAGGGTACTGGTTCTCCCCCGCGGGTTTATCCTTGCAAAGAACCCCATGCAACATGAATGGTGCCCGAGAGATAATGGTACGCATTCTCTTATGTATCACAAAAAAGAAAAAATGTTTGTAAGATGGGTTATAAGCCCTTTAGAGCCTCATAGAAAAAAGAGGGGTGAAAATATGTAATACCGTCTTTTGAAAAATTATGGACCAGAAAAATAGGTCCATAACAAAAAAAAATCCCAAAAAGTCCATAATTGTTCTGGTCCATCATTGTTCTGGTCCATGTTATTTCTGGTCCATCTGTGTTAGGCTTTTTTTTTTTGAACTTGTCCATTTTCAGACCCATTCCGAGCTTTCGGTACCGCACGTTGGCGGGGCATCTCGGCTCATATGTGGCCTGGTAGACCCATTCCGAGCTTTCGGTACCAGACAAGTAAAAAAAAAACCCATTCCGAGCTTTCTCCCCACACAAGCGGTCGTCGCACGCGCTTCGCGCGCGCGACTCCCTGTCAAAATTCTGGACAAGTACAAAAAAACCCCCACACATATGTCGGACCAGAAAAATAGGTCCATAAAAAAAAATAATCTCAAAAGGTCCATAATTGTTCTGGTCCATCATTATTCTGGTCCATGTTATTTCTGGTCCATATTTTTTCAAAAGACGGTAATATGCACCTTTCTGTTTGTACAAAAAAAAACATCATATGAAGTAAAGAGAAGTTGAAAAGTGCAAAACGCCTCGCCATTCATAGGCGGGACGCAGGCACCGGTTCCTCCGCGGGTTATCCAACCCTCAGAGAGCATTTCAGTGGAATGCACACGAAAAAATAAACAGTCACACGAGAGAAAGGAGGTGTAAAAAGAAGGGTTCCAAAGAGCAGCAAATAAGACTAAATAAAACGATTTTTTTTTTTTTTACGCTTTTTTTTTAATTTCCCCTCTGCGCCTTACCCACAACCAAAAAAAAAGAATGTATTACATATCCCAATTTGATCCAAAGACCGCATTGCCTGAAAGGACAACGGGCTCACCTATTTAAGGATCGAGAGCCATTTTGTTGTATCGACAATGGCCTACCGAAGTAGATCCTGGACACAGTGTCACCTGAAGGGGGGGTTTTTTTTTTGAAAGCTTGGTTGTTTTTGTTTGTTCCGGTGGGCGCTGTTCTGTGGTACTGAGGGGCCTACAGAGTGGTGCCTTCTTTGAAGGAAAGCAGGGTAGAGCAAAGAGAAAGAAAAGACTTGTAAGATGGACCTAAGCTAACGTTCGGCCAAAAAAAACATATTCATTGGGAGGAAAAAAAGTCTTGAAAGCAGCAACGAGATTTCTCGGACATCAGATGCAGGTGCACGCGGTTGACCCAATTTTCTACAGAGTAAATAATTGGGTCAAAAAGTATAGATTTTGAAATTTTGTTGACTATCTCAGAAATCAACAAGAGCTGCACCCTTGTCAGACATGAGAGAAAAAGAAACAGAACGTGATTACTTGATCTCCGCAAAAAAGAGGGGAGGGAAAAATTGCTTGTTTGCTGAGGACTGATATCCCCATCCAAACTCTTTTGCCTGGGCTTGTATGCGGCATGTGTTCTGACTCGGTTGATTCCCTATTCTTTGATAAAAGTTGGATCGTAAGTGCAATAGCTTAGATGCTGTTCGGGGTATTTCACAAAGTGGTGGTGGGTTAGGGTATTTGGTACATATTTACTTTTTTTTTTGGGCGATAACACATAAACATTTTTCCCCATTTTTTTTGTCGGTCCTTGAGCGCACAAAAGCAAGTCATTTACTACCCAAAACACACGAAGGGTTGAAAGTACAAAGACCAACAAAATGTAAACATGGGCAATGCATCGCAAATGGGTGTAATTTGGGTGATATCGCAAAAAAATCCTCGCAGTCTTGGAAGGCGGATCAGTCGTTTCTACGTCCTAGCCAAGAACTTTGGTATTATTGTTTTTTTTTGCTAAGGGTCGTTACGCAGCACAACAAAAAAAAGAAACTAGCTATTTAATTTCTTCGCAAGAGCCAATGTAAGTCACTATTGCTTTTTTTATTTGTGTGCCAACACCGGGAACCAAAAAAAAAAAAACCGCCCTGCGGTCAGGAGGATTGACTATGTGTGGCGATCTTTTTTTTCTCATGACACTAAATTTGTTTTATTTCTTTTGAATGTATAGCAGGACCTCAGATGATGAGTTGTGCTCAATGGTGCAATCACAAAGTACCCACACGACGGACCAGTCAGGGAGAAAAAAAAAAGTGCTCAACTAGTAGTGTTATACTGGTGTAACACTACGACTAAAACACTGGTCATTTGGACTAGGGGCACTATGTAGTCCCAATCTGGCAGCACCAGCAGTCCCCCTGGCTAGTCCATCGTGCAGCCCAATGAAGAGGTGTGGGATACAGTGGTCCAAGAAATATTGGAAGGGGGTAAAAAAAGGCCCTCCAGGTTCAGAAAGAAAACTACGACGAATACTGACAGATACTAAAGAAACTGTAAGTTGTTTCTCCGCCTGACTCGCGTACGATGCCAGCCCAGATGAAATCACAAAAAGAAAATATTTGGTAAGGCACGTTCCAAAAAAAAAGCAAAATTTAAATGCAATTGAAAAAGGATTCAAATATAATTCAAATTTTGTGAAAGGTGCAGAATAATAAAAGCTGAAGATTCATATTAACTCTCAATTCAGGAGAACAGAAAAGTATACGAATCAAAAAATCAGAAGAAAAAATATGTTTTTTTTTTTTAAAGGGATTCTTCCAGGGTTTTATATAGGAATTTTTTCCTGAACAAACAGGGGCAAAAACTGAGGATTCATTTTTTCTCACCCACCCACCCAAAACCAAAGTTGTTTTTTCGGCTGGGGCCAGTTGTGGTGTGCCTTGAACCTCCTTGGCTGTAAACCCAATTGATAGCAATTCGTGCACCAGGCGCACGTGGTCCACGAATTGTAAGTAGCAAGTACATTTATAACAAAGAAACGGCGGTCATGGCACCCAAAGGTTCCTAGCGAAGCCACGGTACGCAACATTTCAAAAAATTGCGCTAATAATCGCACATTTTTACAGCCAAACATGTTGTGTGTTTTCTTTACTGACTTCGTTGTTTTCTGTCAACAGAGCTTCGTTTCGGCGACTGACTACCCGGGCTGCACCCTGAGGCTACACCCCCCGTAGTGGGGTGGGGCAACCCACCCCAGAAAAGTTAAAACCCGGGCTTCGAACCCGGGCTTAATTAATTAAGCCCGGGTTTTCCCGGGCTTACTGCCCAAGATTTTCACCGCTGGTCACGAGTCGTGTTCTAAGCCAGTAAAACACCAAAAAAAAAAATTTTTTTTTTTAGGTCCGAAAAGGGGAATTTTTTTTTTTTTTTTCAATAACTGAGGATTGCCCTCAGTTCTGACCCCCTATATAAAAGTCTGGATTCTTCGCATTGCACCGCAAAATTGTGTTTCCCCCCCCACACTGAAGTGTTGTGGTGTCAAGGCGAGGGGGAAAAAAATACACACGCGGGCACCGTCATTTTCTATTTCGTGTGATAAGAGTTTTTAGCATTTACTAACAAAGTGAAAAGTACAAAACTATATAAAAAAAAATAGAGACAATAGCTTCTCTCGCACATGGGGCAAAAAAAAAAGAAAAGTTTATAAGATGATCCTAAGCCTCTCGTGCTTAGTCACCTTATCATATTCGTTATCGCATAGCTTCAGCTGCGCTGGCTTCTACAAGTTTGTTGTCAGGGATGATGTCATTTCCCCAGCCGGAGTTCGTAATTTTGGCACGTACGATGACGTGTTCGAGCATGTGCATAGTGTAGCGCGGGTACGTAAAAACTGGGCGACGGTCGTAGCCTATAAGTCCGGGTGCGCCAATGGACCGGAGGCCCCGTGAGGAGGAGATGGCAGATGCGGGAAATGGGTTTTGGATCCCAAGAGCTTTGCACAGGCGGTGAAGCTTGTTGAGCAATGTGCGCAAGGCAGAGGCCCGTTCTCTAATGTTAGAGGTTGGCCGGAGAACGTAGATCCTGTGGAAAATTTCCAAGTCAATGGCAAGTTCCACGCATGTCACAGGCAGGTTGGCGGTGCTCCATTTCAGGGAGGAGGCCCATTGGAGCATTCGCTTCAGTTCGTGGCGCTTCTGCTTGCATCTCGGATCATCGTCCTTCCCAAAGAAAGGGGCGAGCTGCCGGTAGATGGCCTCCTGGTATGGGGGCGCATCGAACACTTCAAAGTCCATACGCCATGGGTGGCGTGCAGGCGCTGTGGTAGTCCGCGAGGACAGGTGATCATCTACTGCTGTGGTGACGTCCAGCAGGTATCTCTGCGTGTCAACGACGACTTGCTTGGGCGTGTTCGTGGGAGCTATGCCATGCATAGCCAGGCAACTCGGGGTGTTCGGGCCGATCCTGTCGAGGAGAGGGCGGTGCGCTTCCTTCACGTTAGCAGATACAGTGTGCGGGCAAGTCCACAGCAGGTGCTTCGCCAGCCCGGAGGTTGGTGTGAGACATAAGGGGCACTGATTCACTTCGAGGTGTATGCCACCTCTCTTTGTTGACTCGTATAGGCACAGCACCGTAGGATGCGCGTAGAGTATCCCATCGCAGATGATACGGCGGAGGCGGTAAGCTAGCAGGGGGTGGGACCACTGCAATTGGTCGTGCAGGTACGTGGTGTCGGCGAGGTTGACGCCGTGTTGAGCGCCGTCGTAAGTCGGTCTGTCCAAGGCAAGATCTGTGAACTTCTGTCGTCGGACGATTTCGCGAATGGCGTGGTGTCGTTCACCTGGCGCGAGAAGACCTAGGGCGTGTGTCTTCTCTTCTTCCACGGGGGCGCTTGACAGCTCCGTGACGGTTGTTAGGTCGTCACACCATCTCACGCCTGTCAGTATGCTAGTGGAGGTCATGTTGCCGACCGGCCCGTGGGGGCGGAAGTCCCAACCTCCTCCTGCGTTGTACCTCTTGTGTATCGACAGGCATCGTTCTCTCAGTGTTGCATCAAATGCTATGTGGTCAAGCACAACGTTCATGGACCGGTTGCATACGATGGCGGCCGGGTCAGTGCGATGGCTCTTCAACAGTACCGTGCGTATTGCGAGGCCTGCGCGCGTACCATAGTCACTGCCCCAGAGGCAGGTGTTGACGGCGGTGGAGAGTTCCTTCAAGCTAGACTGCGAGGGCAGGGCGTACGGGACCTCATACAGCGCACCCGGGAGGATGCATTCTGACACAATTCTATACTTGTGGTAGAACGCCAGCGGCATACATCGTAGGCGTTGTAGGGCTGCGATGGCCTTGCGGACTCGATCAGGGGAGGAGCGTCGAGAGTGCTTCGAGCAGTAGAGGTAGACCCCTAGGATCTTGACCTTCACCAGTGTTTTGTATCTGTGTCCTGTGTTCGAGGCAAGAGTGCTGGTAAAGTTCTCACGTGATCCAAATGCTACGGTTTTGGTGTCGTTAAGTTTCATGCCGGTGATGGCACAGAACCTCTCCACAATGCGCAGGCATGGCTCTAAGCTGTTCATCGACTTCCGTGACAGTAGGGTGATGTCGTCAGCGTACGCTCGTGAGCAGGAGTTCTTGCAGCTGTCCAGGTCCTTCAGCAGCACCGCGACCAGCGCATTAATCATTACGACGCTGATGGGGCACCCTTGGAGGATGCCGTTCGTCACTCTAAACGAGGTACCTACGCCAAGTGGAAGCTGGAACCTACGTTGCAGTTGCTCGTACATGGTGCGGAGCGGCTGCAGAATGCGGGGGTGTAGCCCAAGTCGTGCTGCGAGCTCGAGGGTAAGCTTCTGGGGGACACGGTCAAAGCATTTAGCAAAGTCAAGTGCCAGACCGTACAGCGGTTCTCCTCCAGACAGTGCGTCTTCCAGCTGTGTGCAGATGTCAAACAGAACGTTGTGGGCCCCGTGGCGAGGGCGGAAGCCGTGCTGGTCCTTATGTATCCAGGTTTCTTGCCACTTCTGGATGTTCCGAACGCGTGCAGAAGCCCATAGCCTATACACACTGCTCGTCACGGTGATCGGGCGGTGGTCCAGCGGGCCCTTTCCCTCTCCCTTGGGAGTGAGCGTCACAAGCGCAGTGAGCAACGCTTCAGGCCACGTGCCGGATTCTTCGATCTCATTGAACGTTTTGGCAAATGCGTTCAGCAGGACCATCGGAAGGCGTTTCAGCTCACCCATGCGCCACCCATCGACACCACATGCGCCAGACTTCTTCTTACTCTGCAGAACGCGGTCCAGGTCTTCCCCAGTGAGAGGGAGCAGATCCATGTTGTGCTTCGTCACATGCTTCCCAAACACAGCGTCGAAATCAGCATATTCCGGCTCGGCACACTCGCGGTAGAGCTGGAACACAGATTTCCACTCTTCCTGGAGGATGGCATCCATCTCTTGCGCGTTGGCCGTCAGGGTTCCGTCTCTTCTAGCCACAGCCAGCAGCTCGTCGGGTAGGGAGCCCCTGCAGAAGGCCGTGAGCTTTTTTCGGTCCACGTCAAAGTTGTGTACCGCCTTCAGCTTCTGTTGCTTTTCCCTGTAGGTCCTGGTGTCCCTACCCAGGTCACTCGCCAGAGACGCAGAGGTAGTGTGGAGGTCCTCTGCTAGCGTCAGCTGCTCTGCTATGCCCAGGGGAAGGTCGTCCACAGATAGGTCACGCACACGCAGCTCCTTGCATTTTCGGAGTGTCGATTCCCACAGGCGGCGAGTCTTGTGCTCCAGCACGGTGAACCCCCCATTCACCAATCTTTTAAGTTGAATCTCGAGCTCGAGAGACATGTTAGCCAGGCGGGCCAACTCCACCTGTCGAGGGGGGGCAGCACCAGTCGAGTACTTCGTGGTCGGAGCTGCGATCGATTTCTGCACCGGCTGCCTCACCTCACCACGGCCACGGTGGCCACGATTCGTGGGGATGCCGTCGTCATTCGCACACAAAAGAAGATACTCCTCACTGGCCTGCGACACCGCATTCCACATGTCATGTACGTCCAGACGTGTTTCAGCTTCGTGGAAGCCCTTCGCAGCCAGGAGAGCGGCGCATTGTGCTGATCTCTGCACACTCAGGTCAGGCTTCACCATCGACAGATCCTTCGGTACAACAAATCGGTAGACTAGTTGTGCGAATGCTGCAAGGGAGAGTTCCACAGTGACAGCGCTGTGCTGCGGTACTCCCACGTGGTGCGTCGTACACCTAGACAAGGCGGCGGCCGCCACCTCATTCAGCAATACGTGGTCAATCCGCGTACCATCTGAGTCGCGTCGCATAAAGGTTGGAGGAGGAGGGACACATCCAAGCCTTTGGGCCTGCACCACAGCAGCATCAGTCCACCCAGACTTCACCGCTTCCCGCAAGATGTACGACGTAGAGGCAGAGGTGTTCAGGTCACCGCACACAACCACCGGCACGTCCTTCCCTAGAGCATTAGGCATGGTGTTGAGGACGCAGTGCAGAAGTTTCTCGCGATCCTTCTTCCTCCCTCCTTCAGAGCCTGAATGGGCGTACACGTTGAAGATGTATAGGAAGACACCACCCGCCCCCAGGGCCAAGCGCGTGAGCTGAATCCTGTCTTGGAACAAGTTGATGTCGGTCAACGTGTTGTCATGGAATGCGCTCGTGGGTCTGCGCACTAGTGTGGCTACACCGCCCCTCTCCGCAATGGTGGGGTGACGTATACCTGCAAGCCTGTATCCAGGCTGCGGTCTGCCCCAAAGTGGCTTCCAGACAGGCGGGAGGTCGGCTTCCATCCTGCGGGCACCTTCTTCCGTCAGCTTCACTTCCTGCAGGCAGAGCACTGTGCTGTTCAACGCAAGCGTGCAGGCAGCGTGGTTGGCGTAGGAGGTGACGTTGCAGGTGGTGACTGTGATGCAACCTTCGCTCGTAGGGGGAACGGCAGACACGGGTGGTCCTGTGCTGGCGGCAGCAGTGCGCTGTTTCTTCGCTGCTGGTGGGCCGGCTGTGCGGATGTTGTGCTGCGTGCTGGTCTTGCTTGAGGCTTTCTTGGGTCCAGGATGCGGGTGGATGTCTCCGTCGGAGAGGAGACATTGTTGCATGGTGGTAGTCACATGCTTAACGAGCTTGGGGTCAAGTCACTGGCTGTTGCCGAAGCACGTGGCACAGATGAGCGCGTCGCAACCCGGGCACTTGTTGGCGCCGTGGTTGTGCTTAATTTTAGTCGCACAACATGCGCAGGCGGCGTCCTTTGTCTGCACCACCACTGTGTGTGATTGGTTCCACGCATGCACATGCACCTCCTCCTTATCACCCTCCTCAGATTCGGCATCAGGCAATTCCACATCCTCAGCCATCTCCTCTCTGGCCGGGGACCTGGAGAACATGTCTATCGCCCTCTTGAAGAGGGAGCGGTCGTCGGCTGTTGCAGGTGTCGGTGCAGGCGCAGGCTGACCAGTCGCAGTACGCTTCACACCCCTGCTCGCATTGCTGGGGTCAGGGCTCAGCGCCGGGAAGTCCTCCATCGAGAGGGTCACCTTCTGCCGCTTCACTGCACCAACGTAGGTCTTGCCCTTGCTCTTCTTGTGGCGCAAGGCGTCCGTGGTGCACTCAGTGATATGGAGAGAGGACCTGTTACTCCTGCATAAGATCGGCCACTGGGGGGCAGACGCGCTCTCGACAATGAGGACCAGGGACCCCTTCGTGCGGTACGACTTGCGGGAGACACACTGCCACGACGACTGCAGCGAGCGCATCACATCATCCGCCTCTTCTGTGGGAGAGGCACCACGCACTTCGTACAGCAACCCCGAGGTGTCGCGGGGCTCGCACGCCAAGTTGCCTGCTGCCGTCCGGTACCTCTCCAGGTCGTCACCGCTGCCCATGCGCAAACCATACCGCTTGGCGGCCGAAACTACACCGTCGCTCTTCACCACCTCGTGCACCCGCAGGGCCTCCTTCAACGTCGCCTCGGTCTTGAGCCAGAGGATGGGCTCCTGGTATCCCCCTTTCACAAAGGAGATGGTCCGCCAGAACACCCCGTACCTCCCACTACTGCGCAGTAGCTCCATCTTCTTCGCCACCGGCACGCGTACCGACGCCTCGGTCCTGTCACTGTAGGTTGTGACGTGGAAGACCCTGTTGTGTTGGGTCTTCACATCCAGCTGCAGTGTCGCTCTCTTCACCAGCTCAGCCATAGCTGGGGCGGCCGTCTTCAGGTCGTTCAGCAGCTTCTGCGTAACGGCGCTCAGGGCCGACTTCCGTACCACAGCCTGGATGACTGTGGTGGAGTCCTGTACCTCCACGGTGGCGAACTTCACCTTCGGCTTCACCTCGTCGGTGTACCACGTGTACACATCGCGGCACACCGTCACGCCGCCTTTGCTGAAGAGCATCGGCAGCTTCTGCTCCTGCTCCGGGTTCGATGACAGTGGGCGGAATGATACCAGCCCAAATCCGCTGTTTTTGGCGAGCACTGATAGTCCCCTCAGACGCTCAACCCATTCGTGCCGCCCGGCGTCGGAGGTGTCCTTCGGGATGAGGAGCACGCCACTCGCAGGTGGAGTAGGGTCTTCGAAGTCCTGCGCCGTCCTCACCGGGATGTCCCAGTCCTCTTGGCGTAGGAGGAGCGACTGCGTAGGAGCGTCCGCCGGTCTTTGCGCGTTGGTGGCATGGGGCGTGCCCTTCTTCGGCCCCTTCACGGTCTGCCAGCCGTTCTTCTTCTTCTTCTCCTTCTGTTGCATTTTCGCTTTGGGCGGTAAGGTAGGTGCGGCGGCCTCGTCCATGCCCTTGTCGTTGTCGTCGTCGTTGTTGTTGTTGCTGGTGCTGTTGCTGGTGATGTTCGTTGTAGGGGGCGGGGTTGGCGCCGGCTCCAACCTTGGCCGTTTGGCGGGGGCGGGGCCTGCGTCCTCGTCGTCAAAGGCGAGATCGAGGAGTAAACCCAAGATCTCGAGGAGCCTCTGGCGCACGAGAGGGGATTTTGCCTTAGCCTTAAGGGCTTTGGCCTTCTTCAGCAGCTCCTCGAAGCTTGAAGACATTTTGTGATGCCGATATGTGTCGGGGGGGAAGAACTCCTAGTGACCCTTCACAAGCCGCACCACGTAGGGGGGGGTTGACAAACACCAAGGCGGCAGGGGGCGGGGGGAGGGGAAACCAAGGTGCCAGGGGTGGGGCGGGGGAGGGGGGGCAGGGGGAGTGATTGTCAGAGGGGGTTACGTAGCGAGACCAATGAAGTACAGAACAAAAAATGCCTTTCTAACTTTTCTTATTTTTTAAGAAGTGATCGTGGGAAGGAGGGACCAAAAAATAAAAAAACAATTATTTACACAAACAAGCTAACAGCGCTTGAGTCATGCTACTTCGAAGAGAAACACACACACACACACACACACAGGGTAAAGGCGTCCATTGTCTTCCCTCTCAGCGTGATCATTGTGGTCTCCCTTCTTTTGCACCTGCTTGCGGCTGGGCGTAATTGAAGTCAGATGACATGCACAAAAGCCAATTTGATATTCTTACAAATTTAAAACACACAAAAGAAAAAAAGTGAAGTTGATAGTGCAAACGCCTCGGGGACGCAAGGCACTGACACTCCGCGAAGAAAAAAAAAAAACTCGCGCAAAAAAAGGAGAGGATAATTTGTGGTTTTCTCCCAACATTTATTTGCATCGACAACTTTGGTTTATGCAATTCAAAAAAACACTGAGAAAAAAAAAAATTGGAAGATGGGTGTACACCTCGTGCACGCACATCTAAAAAGAGGGTGAAGACAGAAAAAAATCGGAAGATTGAAACTAAGCCTTGGAGAGAAATAGTCACCTCTTCTCAAAGATGAATTGGCACAGCATTGGGACATATTAAGTTGTTGATACACTTTTTTTTCTTCTGGTTTAGTTATTCCTCAAAAAAAATGAGCATATTAGAAAGGGGTGGGAATCTGGGAGAAAAAAACAGAAAAGAGTGGTTGAAACGTGCTAAAACGCATCTCGAAAAAAAAGAAAAGAAATATGAGACATTGAACAACGTAGAGCACACCTACACCATACACATGGGGGGGAAAAAAATAGTAATATCGCAACAATTTCTTGACAGCAGGACCTGTTACGACGCCTCCTTGGGCGTTGCTACGCGCCCCAAGGCGTTCAGAACCGTTGCCTTCCTTGTCTGCAGTACCAACAACAACTTTCCCCCCCCCCTACATTTTAGGTTTATTTATCTCTGCCAAAAAAAGGAAAAAAAGGTAGTTTTTCGCACTCATTTCTCCAAACTCGGGGTTAAGTTGTATACTGTATTGAAACAGGGTATTTTTTTTGTTTGATTTGGGGGAGAACGAGCAATAAAGAGAAAGGGGTAGCCCCGAACCTCTTATGATTTCGTCCACCTTAAAAAGAAGTTTGCAGGATGGATGTGCCTCTCGTGCACACACACACACTTATGGGATCCGATTCCGATTGCTAAGGATAGGCCACACCTGTTTTCACACATATATCTTGAAGAACAATTGAAGGACAACTGCACGCTTTCGTGTGTAGTAGCCTTTTAAAAAAAATAACAATGTGCTCTGTATGTATGTATCCATCCTCCTGATGTCCACCTGTTTGTTTCGTCACAAAATCGTTATCGACAAATGATGAAATTGCACACCTCGCGGGTTCAACTCGTTTCATTACAAAAGGAGTGGGAAAGCTACAAATACAGGTTATACATTACGAACTTTGGTAGAGAGGGTATGAGTGAGTTTGGTATAATAGGCCTAAGCAGTGTATGTGTCTTTGGTCATCCTTGAACTAAGCAAAAGTGCGAAAAAGAAAAAAAGAGAAAAAAGTTGTTTACGACGAACCTAAGCCTCACGCCATCACCTTTTCAAAAGGTTTTGTAAGGCAGTCCTCAGCCTCGTGCTTAGGAACTTAAAAAAATGAGAAGGTGAAGGTACAAGTGCCTCTTCCCGGGGGGGGCTGGTGGAGGCGCTGTTCTTCAAAAAAAAAGTGTTTAGTTTTTTTTCAAAACGGAGAAAAAAAAGTAAACGGTACACTATACTTGGACCGCCCGAAATATATTTCGGGCACTTCGGGCCAATTAGGGGCGGATTTTGGGCGTTATGTGCGCCCGAAATCCGGTGGTTGGTACTGAGGCATAATTCTGCCCAAATTCACCCGAATTACGCGTAAATTTCCTTTATTACGCGCCATATATATCGGGAACAGTTCGGGTGCTCGGGACCCACGCCCGAAAAATCCGCCCAAAGATATTTCGGGCGATCCAAGTACACTAAAAGATGGAGAGGAACTGAATGACAGAAATTTGAGCTGTGTTGTGAGGTTGTGAGGTTGTGTGTGAAAAAAAGGGGGGGGGGGGTGAAAAGAAAAACTTGTAAGATGAATGAGCTTCTCGTGCACACACATCAAAAAAAAAAACAAAAAAAAAAAAAAAAAAAAAATAGCAAAAAAAATAGCTATATTCCGTCGTACAGTCAGTGGGAGGCTTATACTACAACAAATTAATCTGGTTTGTGTGGCTAATAAAACGGGGGAGATGTGGGAGGGGGTTTCTGGTTTGACATGGGCTAACAAAACTAACAGAGAAAAACTTGGTAGATGAATGTCTCTCGTACAACATATCATCTATAAAAGAAAAAAAAGAAAAAAGAGTTTATGAGATGGACCTTCGCCTCCTGCTAAGTCACCTTAAAAGCCTTTTTAAAAAAAAAGAAGGAAAATTTGAAAGATCCGAATATGCCTCGCGTGCATACAAGGTTTTGGTAAGATGAACCTAATCCCCGTATTTGCTACGTTACCGAAAAAAAAAAAGAGAGCCTCACCGTACACATCGGAGTCGAACGGCCGCTTGTTCAGAGCAGTGTCTTTTTTAGGGGTCGAGGGGAGGGTCGGGAGGGCCAAAAAAAAAATCCTGGTAAAACCGTGGTTGAAACCACGAAATACCTTGGGTTTGCTGACCGCACCATGAAATCCCGCGCATTAATTTTTTTGCCTGCGCCATTTTTCATTGGTTTGCTCCGCAAAAAAAAAAAAGGAGTTGGCCTCCTCCTCCTCCTCCCCACCCCCAATCTTGAAATCTGGATTCCTGGATAAGACACTGGTTCAGAGGGAGATAATAAAAGAAAGAACGGTAACGATAATCAAAGGGGGCTTAGTGTAAAGCGCAGAACAAAAAAAAAAAAAAAAAAAAAAAAAAAGACAAAACAAAGAGAGAGAAAGGGGGGAAGTTTCGAGGAAAGGGCGCAAAGAAGCGCTCCGTGAAGTGATTACATTACCACGCAGAAGAACTCACCCCTTTCCTGGTTTAGTGAGACGACTAGAGAGTCACAACTAAACTAGGTGGCGTGGGTATCTGCAAATAGCATCGTGAATCTCTGGACGAAGAAAAATCGCGGACCTAAAAAAGAAGAAGAAATATGAAAAAAGTTGAAAAAAAAAAGAGAAAAAAAAAGAACAAAAATAACCAGTGACAGTCCCTATAGACCAAAGCTAGTTTTGAAAAAGGGACAAAAAAAAAAAAAAACTGGAGGATTTTTTTTCAGGAGAACCGACGGTGCACACTGGTGAACTGTGATATCTAGCGTCAGAGCACGCTGTCTGGTGCCGTTCATTTTCAACAGTGCGCATTTTCGTGACCCGACCTATGTTCCGCCTACCCAAAGTGTACAACATACTTCCTTATTTTTGATCGACAAAAAATTCAACAAAAGAATCACTCAAAAAGAGGCAGGCTTCTGTACTTAAATGTCACCCGAAAGAAGGGGTAGGAATTACGCACAGTTTAAAAAAATTGTCCTTGTTTTCGACCATTCCTCTTTTCCGAAGCAGGTTCAGGATATTTCCCCAAATATTTGTTTTTTCAGCTAGACATTCCAGGAATAGTTACGTTCCAGAAGTTTTTTTTGGGTTTTGCTTAAATACCTTGGAGAACTACTTCATTTTTTTCTATTTTTACCCCCCCCCCCATTTTTTTTTTTTTTTTTTTTTTTTTTTTTTGTGACAGGCATACTGACGAGCAAAAAGATGGTTACCGAATGCAAGCGAATATGACGTTGATAGAAAGAAAAACTCGCAAAGGTAAAAATTCAACACGACACCCATGCACACCTATCAGGAAACAAGACCATATCGTATTGCTTCCCCCCCCCCTTTGTGTTCAGAAAACACAATAATTTACTCTGATTTTTTTTTTTGAATACCATCTTTGCCCCCCCTTCCTTTTTGCACAATAAACTGCCAAAAAGGGGGGGCAGAAATGCAGCTAGCGACAAGTCTTGTTTGCAGCAATACTATCGCCGCAGTAGGTTGGGTGGGATCTGTTCCCATCTCAAAAACAATGGCTGTTGTGACGAAATGACACCCCAAGGGGAAGGTCTAATACAGACATGCAGACTGCAGCACACTCAGCCCTAATGCAGCAGAGAACATAAAGAGAAAAGCTTATCAGATGGCTCTAAGCCTTTCATGCTTGGTCACCTTTTTGTTACTTATTACTAGCCCTGGCGGCATGTTGTTCTGTGTGGGCTAGTCGGGTCTTGCGATCCGTCTGGTGCCTCTTTTACTCGGTGAGCGGGTTGATTGACACATCACCTTGTTAAAATAAAACGTTACGAACCCTCTGGTCTGACCATTATTTTATGAAATCTTTATTTCTGAAAACTCACATGTACTAGTGTCGCCGGGTGTGCTCCACTATTTTGCTGTAAAGTTTATGTTTTTTTTATTTTTTTTCTTTTGCGCCGCAAGACTGCCGCTCTGGCGCAACATAGTACTAAATGATACGTACACTAACAAAATGCTATGAACTTAAGGGCTGCTATGGGAAAGGGGGGATGGGGAAAAGAATAAATGGTGTGTGAAGTGAAGGTAAAGCGTGCATTATAAATAAAAGAAAAAAATACATAACTTTTTGAAAGATGAACACGAGGCCCTAGACAGATCTTTTCCAAAAAAAAGGTATAAAAGAAGCTGACTCTACCTCACACACAGACACAACACAAAAACAAGCTTGGCAAAATGCATTTAAAAATACGTGCACACTTCAAGCAAAAAGAGGGGGAAAAAATATTACTGATAGAAAGATATACGATAAGAGTTGTGAAAACGGGGGAAGGTTGAAGGGGGAAGATGAACGGATGAACCTAAGCCTCACTATGCTTGGTCACCTTTGAGAAAGACGGGCGAAGGTGTGGACGCCTCTCTTCACGACAGTGAAGTAACTGACTTGACTTATGGTTTTATTTGTGGTTTCATCGTTGGCTTGCAACAGTGAAACTAACCCACAAGTTAAGTAATTTACTTCACTGCAATGGTAGATGCAGACACCAAAAAAAGAAGCGTCAGACAGTAGGCGGACACATGGCCTCCTCACGGAATGCATCACAGCCACACAATTGGCTGTGCCTATTATCTTTGTTTTTGTATTTTTGTTTTGTAAAAATTTATTGAGCAGTGCAGCTGTGAGAGCTTTCACTGTTTTCAAACAGCCTCCACTCAAGGTGAGCAAAAGAATCTGGGGACACAGTCCCCCTCTAGTGGTAAGGAATGCGGATGTGCGAGTATTTTTTGATCTCCATGCAGGCCTTAAGGGCCTGGTATGAGGCACACTTCTCGTCGTACATATCTTCCTTTTCTGACATGTCCAGCGCAGTGCGGTAGGCAACCTGTGGGGAAAATGTGTAGTTAGAAAAAAAAATCAAAATCATACCGGCCAGTCTTCGTCCATCAGCGCACCCACCCATGTTCCCCACCTTTTGTAGGGGTCGGAGCGCTCTTGTGCTTCGAGCTGGTACATCCACTCGTCGCCAGCACCTGCGCTTCTGATGGAGGGGATGTCGTAGACCTTGATGGGCTTCGTCTGGTGGCGCTTCTCGAAGAGCACCGTCCCGAGGGAGCGTGTGTAGTACGCACCGCGCACCTCCTCCGCCACGTAGTAGTCTGCAGTCACGTTGCTTGTGAGGCTGCGCGTGTAGCGTTCCAGGGCATGTGCCCAGGTCACGACGGGCGAGATGAACGAGAACCGCTTCATAACTTCGTTCCCCATGTTCCCGACACGCGCCTCCCCAGACACAGCCGCGGCAGACACGTTGATGTCGAGTTCGTCTTTGACCTTGTCCTTGATGATCACACAAGCCTGCGCCGCTGCACTGCGGTGCGCACCAATCGCCTTGGCCGCATTGAAGGAGCAGGCAAAGCGGTCGCCGCTGAAGACCTCAGCAATACCCTTAGACGCGACGAAGGCGGACAGTGCAATGGAGAGGATCTGCCCGTGGATGCCGAGGAGGTCGCGGTCAGACATCTTCCACACCTTGCTGTGGAAGTTGCGCACGTTGATGACACAGTAGGAGATCTTGCGCGAGCTGAGACTGACACCCATGATCTTGCGCTTCTCGCCTGCAAGAGCTGCGTGGAAGGACACAGCCTCTTGTCTCGCACTGCCTGATGTGTTGCCCGAAGACAGCTGTGTACGCGACCCAATAGAGTACCTGCTCGCACGGCCACCATGGCGGTTGTTCAGTGTCGAGGCAAGCGACGCACCTCCGTCAGACTTCATCGGCGCCTCCGTCTCATCGTCGTCAGTCGTGTTGATCTGCAGCGACTGAGGCATGTACGATTTGTACTCCTTCAGGTTGCGCATCATGAGCGTCGTAGCGCGGTTCATGGCGTTGAGCTCTCTGATGTAGGAGTGCTGCTGCGGGATCTCTTCGATGTTCATGACAGCCGCGTCCGTCATGGTGACGGCACACTGCGCAAAGGGCTTCGTCAGCACGTCGTTGAAGACGAGGAAGATGAGCACACTCGCCAGTGCAATGACGATGATGACAAGGATCGTCTCGTTGCTGCGCTGGCGGAGCTCCTTCTGCGTGTTGTCCTCCTCGACCTGCAGGTTCGTCATTGTGACTCTGTTGTTCTCGTCGACCTCACGGTAGATGTCATCGTACGGCAGCAGCCCCGTCACAGCCCAGTTGATACCGTATGTATACCTGTTCGTCGAAATGACGTCCGTCACGGCAAGCCAGCGGCGTTCCGCCACATTGCGCTCAAAGGTGCCACGCCTGTGGTACAGCGCGACCTCCTCCTCAGAGAACGACGTGTTGTAGAACTGTGCGTTCTCCATCACACCAACAAAGCCACGCCCCACCTCCACAGGCGTCGACAGCGTCATGCGCCCATACTCGACAGTGATCTCGCCCCTCGAGTGCAGCTTCCCGTTGAGGTACACTGCGCAGTACCAGAGGCGTGCGTCCACAACGGCCGTGATGTGTGTCCACTCGCCCGCAGGAAGGCCGTCCGCAAACTTCTCCGTGCGGCAGCCAAAGCTGATGACGTTGAGGGTGAGAATACCGTTTGCGAAAAGGCGGAAGTTGGTCTCCCCGACAGGCGTGTCGCTCACGAGGACGGGGGTCGCCGAGGAGACGGCGGTGTCGTTGACGAGCACGTCCGACTTCACACGGATGCTGAATGTGTACGACTTGCGGAAAAAGTTCTCGCGGTACAGACAGTGCACGTCCACCGGTGTGCCCCCTGTTGCAGCGTACTCGTTCGAGCTGACACACCACTTCCCGTTCCCAAGATGCTTCGTCTCGGAGAAGATGTCCAACGAGGATGCGTAGTTCCCGTTGGTTGCGTTGCCATCGGTGCCTTTCTCTGGGTCACGCACACGGGCGGACTCAACCAGGTGGTAGTCTGTTGTCATGTTGAGGTACATGAAGAGGATTGTGTTGCCGTTGAAGCGGAACAGATCCACACCAGTGACCGGGTCCACCTCGTAGGAGCCACCCCGCAGCTCCACATCCCACGCAGAGCCGGACACGTCTACCGCAGCACCGTCCTGAGCCACGATCTTGACAATGTTCATGGGCGGCTGGACATAGCTGCTGCGCTGCTCAAAGTCACGCTCATCTCCATCTGGCTGGCTGATGTTCCCCTGCACGTGGTTGTAGTATGCAACCAGCTCCACTGACGGCAGGTCATACACCTTGTAGACTTTGTACATGTCGGTGTACACACCATCGTAGATCTGCCCGACAAGCATGCGCTCAGAGGAGGTCAGCACGTTCGTGGCGATGACATGCAGCTTACTGCGGTCGTAGAGGACCAGCGTCATGTTCTCGACCTTCCCGCCATCCTCGAAGGCGCTGGTCACGATCGCCGCAAACGTGGACAGCTGCGTCCGCGCTTCTACATACCCGAGGTTGGTCTGGACCGGATCCCAGATCGTGGTGAACACAGAGAGCGGCAGGCGGAAGTCGTCCTCCACCTGCGGTGAGCTCATATCCGTGAGGTGCCACACATAGGACCACTCAGGCTGGCTGCTAGCGATGACATCCGACAGCTTGCCCGGCGCACCGCCAAGCATGTTCCACGGGTTCGCACGATAGCGGGAGACCACGGAGTTCGCCACCGGTGTGCCAGAGACAAAACGGTACTCAAGGGTCCCGTAGGCGCTTCCAAAGTTGCGCTCCGCGCCGACCGGGTTTGCAATCCCGTCGTTGCGTTCTGCGTTCGACCGGTCGTCAGTTTTGAGCTTGCGTGATATAAAGTATTCGTAACGGGAGAAGACCTGCGGCAGCCACCCTTTCCCGTACTCTCGGTTCGCAAAGTTGAAGAAGGTTTTTGTGCGTGCGTCGAATTCAGCCCAGGAGCCATCCATGTCTTCGTACATGGAGACGGTGACGCGGTTGATTGCTTCGCCCTGCCCGATCGCGAGGAGGACACCGGTCACCACCTTCCCGACGAGCGCTTTGCGCATATCTTTTGCGACGGTTTCAACGTTTTGGAAAGCGTTCTCGTATGTTTGCTGGGCTGCGTCACGACCGTTCTGGAGTGCTGTGTCGGTGGACTCCTGACCAGCAGAGAAGGCAAGCACGAACGCAACTGTCGCAATCGTCAACAGCAGCGAGAGACTGAGCGACATCGACGCCACACCGAGGGGGACGGCGAAGGCTTGGCTCTCCCCATCCTCTGAGGGAAGTTCGATTGCGTTTTTACGTTGGTTGCGGAAGACTGCACCGAGAAGCAGCAAGAGGACGAAGCACAGCGACAGGCACACACACACTGCGGGCGACCACTCCCACGACGGCCTCGTCGAAATCGACGACGGCGACGCAATCAACGGCACAGGCGCTGTCGTGCTGTCCACCACTGTCGTGTTCAACACAGGCCCCCCAACGACAATCGTCATCACCCAGTCGGGTGCACCAGTAGCCCCATTCAGCCTTCCATTCAATCTGAGGTACGTACCCGTAGCTATCGCCGGCCGAACGACCCCATCATAAAACGCACCATAATCGTCCTTATGAATCAGATGCACAGGAATGTTCACTCCGAGAGAGGGTCCTTCAACAGTCTGACGACTGCCGTACACAACAAGAACGACCGCTGCCGCCCCAGCTTTCTGTGCATTGAGGACTGCTGCGTACGTGAGGCAGTAGAGCGGTTGGTAGAAGAAGACAATCCTGCCGGTTGCGCCTTCGAAGTCTGTGACTGCGCAGCCGAGACTGTCGTCCATCATGAAATACATTTTGAGCGCCATAGGCATTGCGACGCCTGCGAAGGTGGTCGCCTTCGACCTCGGGAACAGCTGGTTGGAGTACAGACACACACCGTTCCCCTCCTCCTCCCCGAGGAAGAAGGGGCAGCGTTGGCACAGCTGGTCCTCCTCTGCAAGGGTCTCAGAGGAGCAGACACCACGAAGTCTCATGTCTGGGCAGCCGTCTGTCCAGTATTCCTCTGGGTTTGGGAGGGGACTGCAGTTCAGCTCGTATTTCCCTTTGACGGTTGTGTTGGCGCGGAGTGCAGAGACAATGAGGTCGCCGTGCTGCTTCGGGATGCTTGCAGCAGGAAACGCTGGGAACGTCCTCGAGTCGCCAATCATCGTGATACGTTGTCCAAGGATGGAGTTCGCAGTGACGTCGTTGTTCACCATCAGCCCTGCCAGAGCGGAGGCACCCTTTGCAGAAACGAATTTATCTTGAAAGGTGCAGCCTCCTCTGGGGATGATTGCCATTTTCCCGGAGAAGTCTCTGCTCGAATAGTCTTCTGGGAAGCATCCGGTCTCTAATCCAGAAGGGCCGCCGGGGAGTTCAAAGGTGAGTTCTCTGCCGTTAAGAGGGTGGAAGGCGTCGAGGTGGCCTTCCGGGTCGTAGGGCTCAAAGATGTTGTCAAAGACGCAGACTGTCATCGCCAGCTCAGCAGGCTCAGTGACGATCAGACGGAGTGGACAGTGTGAATGGCACAGCTCCTTCTTCACCCAGTTCTGTTTGCTGCAAAGGTGCGGGACCTCCGAGTCACGTACATAGGACCCACCGCGGTTGTAAAATGCATGGAACGCATCACCAAATCCAGGTCCTTCAAAACTGCTGGAATAATAGCACGATCCAAGCGCCGTTGCACACTGCGGCTCCCCCGCCAAACTCTGTGAAACAAATAAAGCAGTGATCAACGCCATTTTAAAAAAAAAGGGGGTAATGAATGCAAAAGGTTGAAAAAGCGGAGGGGGGGTAATGGGAGGGGGTGATTTTTTTTTTTTTTTGGGGGGACGCAAAAAAAGGTGGTCCCGCAAAAAAAAAGGGGGGGAGTGGGTGTGGGGAACACAAAATATTGTGTGTCTGTGAGGTGGGTGTATGAGGGAGAGGGTGTGTTTGTGAGGAATGGAAAGATGGGAGGGCTATCGTTTTGTGGGTGGCAAAACCTTACATGAAAAAAAAAAAAGAAAAAAAGAAAAAAAAAGAGAGAGAGAAAAAAGAGAAAATTCCAATGGTGAATGTGCCTCGCAGTGCGCACATATAAAAAAACCCCCCTCCGCGGAACTGATGGTGGAGGTTTTTTTCTTTTTTTTTCGCCGCGCATGGCTTCATAAATATATTCAATATTTTTTTTCACGTTTTTTTCAATATCAATATATTGATCAATATCACGTAGGAAATTTTCAATATATTGACACTTTTACCGTGTAAATTTTCCATTCAATATTTGCAAATATTGATCAATATATTGATCAATATATTGACACTTTCCTTCACACAATGGTCTTGCGCCCCTTGGAAACTGGTTCTGCATCTTCCAACCTCACACAACTCGTGCACCACACATAAAAACATGCCCGAGTTGAGGCACAAAAAAATTGCCCCAATTTCCAGGACTGGTAATTGAACTTCGGACCAAAAAATGCAAAAAATATGGCGACTTGTGATACCAACTATGACAAAATTCCACATGACTTCTCGAGTCCGCATTGCACTTCGCGGTAGCCCCAAGGGAAGACACCCTTCTTCAGAAGCCAGGTAGAGAATGCTGTTCCCCACCCACCCCCTCTCACTGTCCGCGTAGATCCCCCCACTAAGGAGCCATCTGATGCCACAAGGCAAGTCGCTCCCCCGCGATGGCATTGAATGGCACGTGCGCGTTTACGAACTGAGCCATGATTGCCCTTAGAGTCCCACGGTAACACGTGCAAAATCATAGACTTTTTTTGGCTGTTAAAAAGGCTGGGGTATAAAGAGGTCGCGTGATTCGTCGAGCGGTTGTGAACCGCCTCCGTTCTCTTACGGTACGGACCACCCACCTCCTACCCTTTGCATGAGCTCGACTGCGTTTTAGCACGTTTCAACCACTCTTTTTTCTCGTTCTGTACCCAGAACAACCTCCTCTCCAAGCAGCAAACCCCACCCCTGACCAGGGATAAGCGGAACTATTTACTCACTGATCCTCTCATAAAAAAAGACATGTGGATGGATGGATTTTTCAAATGTATGTTCGCAACTCTCATAAAAAAAGTAGCGCACCGTGCGCCTGCGGCGCGGACAAAATTTGGTTTTACGAATCCTAAATATTTTTTGCTAGCTCGTGTGGTTGATGAGCGAGAACGAAACCAAATCGATCGCAACGCCTCGTACACTAGCTAAAACACCTGAATGGTCACAGAACACAACGCAGTGCATGGTTTTGTGGGTTGTTTTTGCCCACAGAAGTACCCCTGTGCGGCCTAGACCTGGTTCTAGCACCCCAGAATCGCGTTTCCCAGTCCATATAGCCGGGTATGGGCCCAAAAAACCACCCAAAAATGCGAAAATCCCGGTTTTTGGTGAAAAACGCCTGTTTTGCCCATAGGGTACTTAAGGAACGCACGTTTCTAAAGCATTTCCCACGTAAACTCGCGACACGAAAATAGGAATTAAAAACAAATCTCTCACAGATCTGATTTGGTGATTCGCATTTTTGAGGCCCAATCTTTCCAACGCCGAAAAAATCTTACACTTTGGTGCATTTTCGGGTGGGTGCACCAAGAGGGTACTGGGAGGGCAGCAACCTTAAAAACCTAAACACAAGTGTTTAGGAATTACGAGCGGTAGCCCACAGCTCTACCCTATCCATGATATAGTTTGGCTGTGATAATGTGCGATTTATGGCACAATCTTTGAAATGTTGCGCACATGGCTTCAACAGAAAAGTTTGACCCTTTGCCTCTCCACTCTGTGGCTGGAAGGGAGCTGAGAATAAGCCGGGTCCCGGGTACTGTCCCAGGACTAGAACTCGGACGGGTACTGGGCACAGTCCCAGTCCTAGGGACTGGGAATACCCCTCCATCCATGCCCCACCCTCCCGCGCCCGGGTCCCCGACCCGCTTTCAGGCGTTTTCACAGCGTTTTCGACATATTGTGCCCAGTCCCACTGAGAATAACCGGGTCCCGGGTCCCCGAGTCTTATTCTCAGCTATGGTCTCCCGTCAAGGAAAAAGCAGGCACTGCAACGTCAATATTCAATAATATGATCAATATTTCAATATTATTGAAATATTGACAGTTTTCAGTCAATATTATTGACACTTTCAATATTCAATCAATAATATTCATCACCAAATCAATATATTGACGATATTCAATATATTTATGAAGCCATGGCCGCGGTAAAAATAATCCAGATAATTTACTGACAGCTCAGCAAGACGTTATATCTAGGGGGGGTCCAAAGGGAAGGGGGGAACGTTCACGCCCTATAACAAATCTCAACAAAAAAAAAAATCGGTTGTCATTTACACAATTATTCTGGATACTTTTTTTGTTCCCGAAGACGTCATTTCGTTTAAAAGAAACATCGAACATTGACATACACAGTCACAAAAATGGAACGGGATTCAATGGCAGATAAAAAAGAGAAAAAAAAAGACAGATTCTCGAGAATCTGCCTTGTGATGTGAGGAGTTGAGTCAAAAAATAAAACTGTAGGTTAAAGGGGGAAGGGTATGGGGTAGTTTGGGGTAGTTCCTGTATATTTCGAGGAACAAGAGTCCACCTTTTTTGCTTTTTTTTTTTTTTTTTTTGAAAACTTGGCTGTATTCACGGATCGGAAAAGTACTTTGCCCAAAAGTAAAGTACTTTTCCAAAAAAAAAAGTACTTGACATGGCTGTGTAACTTAAGTGACTTAAGTTTTTTTAAAAAAAAAAACTTAAGTCGCTTAAGTTACCTTACTGGGGGGGGGGGGGGCGAATAAGAGATGTGGCATCTCTTATTAGGCGAACGGACGAGCCAAAAATAAAAATTTTTTTTTGGGGGGAAAAAAGCAAAAAGACATTTTCGCCGGAGGCAAAAAAAATTTTTTGACCACTTTTTTGCCAGACCGGGTAGACAGGGTAAAATTTCAAAATGTTTTTTCGAGATAAAACCCTGGCGCATGCAAAAAAAAAAAAAAAAAAATACCCCAAAATCTCAACCTGATCTCTTATTCGGCCCTGATCTCTTATTCACCCCTGATCTCTTATTCGCCCCCCCCCAGTAAGTCATCGTTTTTTTTTTTTTTTTTTTTCCCCCTTTTGCTTGGCTTGGGTGTGAAGCTTCAGGTGGTCCGAAGAGTGATCTGACCATATTCTCTAGGTATAACAGGTCCTCAAAAAATGCATTGACGAAAGAATTTTGCACTTTTGACCACCACAGATTATGTACCTGTGTACCTGTGTACCTGTGTACCTGTGTACCTGTGTACCTGTGTACCTGTGTACCTGTGTACCTGTGTACCTGTGTACCTGTGTACCTGTGTACCTGTGTACCTGTGTACCTGTGTACCTGTGTACCTGTGTACCTGTGTACCTGTGTACCTGTGTACCTGTGTACCTGTGTACCTGTGTACCTGTGTACCTGTGTACTGTGCGGAAATTGACCAAAAACGAGAACTTGTACGTTTCGGCAAATTGACCCCACCACTGGCCGGACGGATTCCGGAAATGCAAATGCCGCCGTTTAAAAGCTTCACCGACGAAAAATTTTTCCCCCAACACGTGTATCCCCTATGAGGGTGACAACTGGTAGAAACACGGGTAATCGGTTATGCAGCCACGCCAATCATAATATTTCGTTGCAAAATATTTACGTTTCGGAAAGTGGAAAATGACTGGCATGTACCAGCCATTTTACCATCGATATTTCACTGTCATGTCTACTCCGAATAATCGCCCCACACGTGTGCCCCCACTTGACCGCACGCGGGTGCAGTGATAAGTCCGATTTGATTGGGTGGTCACCCTCATTTGGAATTTTCAGTAGGGATGCTGCATCAGGAAACTACGGGTATCCGGCCCCTTCAGTGAAGTTCATCGTCCAAGCAAAAGCAAAAAAAAAAAAAAAGCAAAAAAAACTGTAACTTAAGCTAACTTACTGGGGGGGGTCGAATAGTAGACCCCCCCTTTGAATAGTAGACCCCCCCCTAAATTTTAGACTCCAATTTTTTTTACCCTATTTTAGGTGCTCGAAAGTGGATTCTGACCCCCATGTCCAGGTCACAAAAATGCCCGATGAGTCCAATAAAGCAACAGATTTCATGTTTTGAGTAGTTGTGGTAAAATGTGGAAAAAAAATTATACAGGGGGGGTCTACTATTCAGGGGGGGTCTACTATTCGGCCCCCCCCAGTAAGTGACTTAAGTTGGTAACTTAAGCTGTTTTTTTTTTAAAAAAACTTAAGTTACGTTTTTTTTCTAAAAAAACTTAAGTTTTTTTCTCGAAAACTTAAGTTTTTTAATTTAAGTTTTTTTTTTCAGTAGCTTAAGTCGCTTAAATTTTCCGGAGGATTTCGGAGAAAACTTAAGTTTTTTTAGCTTAAGTTACACAGCCATGACTTGAAGAAAAAAAAGTACTTTTTGTTTTCGTAACGCCTACCTCTTTAACCTTTTGTTTGCTTGATTGAGCTTACCGAATCGCTCAACTGCGATGGGAAAAATCGTGCGTGTTTTGATCTCGTCACTGAAATTCTTTCAGATGAAATTTCGAGATCTGAACCGCTACGATAATTTGAGAAATCCAGAAAGCTTCAGAGATAATGAAATCCCCAGGGTGGGCGCGAAAACATAATCATATAAGGTAATGAAGCTGGTTATCCATGAAATGTTTGAATCTAGAGAACCTTGACACATCGAACAGCGTGTCCCGCCGGCCCTAATCCGTATGAGCGCAGTTGGGGGGGGGGGACCTCCGTGAGAATGTCCTGCAGAGGACTCTTCACTGCTCCGGAGCAGGAAGACGTCCGACAGTACATAGCGAACCTGGAGCCGTGAAGAGATGGATTTCGATAGCCACGTGACCAATATAAACTTGCGGCACTTCAAGGAACTACTGTGGTCATGGCAAACTCAGCCAGGGCCGCAATCCTGTTCAAGGGTTCGTACCTGCCAGCGTCTGCGAACCTCTCAAGACGTGATATAGACAGAGAGTTGTTCGTTTTCTATGAGACCTGTCCAAAGGCAAGTAAATACGACGCATGCGACAGCTCACCGTAGTCCTTTCACGTATTGGTGAGCCTCTTTCCAAAGAAGCAGCCACAACCCTGCGCCTCTTCGCCATACCGTTTATCCAAGATCGCAGACAATGCCTATCTAAACCCTCTGGCGATACATTGCCCTTGCACGTCGTAGATGTGGTCGATCCGCAAACTTGAAGTGACGCATCTCGGGGAGGAGCGCAAGCCTACCGTCAGTAAGCAGCTAGTACACATAGCCTCGATGCAGCGCACTTCCTGGTAGATCGTGATAAGGACGGCCCGCTCAGTGGTGGCAGCGATGTACAGCACAAATCCCTACAACCGACTGCCACACATTCCCAAGCTACGGCGGAAAAAGTGCCTGTCTCTTATCCATGCACCCTAGATGAACGCGCCATCTCTACAGCAGCAGCAGCGTCCTACACCTTCAGCGACATGTAGAATCGTGCACACGGATCCGCTTCTCTTTGAGACGCTCCGCGCTGAAGACACCCGCAGGGCAGCCAATCGTAGCGAAAACTGCGGTGTGCACCTTCAGCTCCTCGCGATGACGACCAGCCGTAAACGAGGATGGACAACGCGGTGTACATCGTCACCATGAATACGCCCAGTGTGAACTACCTCTACGGGGCCAAACGGAGGTCTCCATCCAGACAGTCTGGCGCCCATCCAGCAGGTCAGCTAGTCAGTGTAGGCCAGGTGAAGAGGAAGACTTCTCCATGGAAGCAAGCGTAGTCGACAAAGTATATCACGCGCGTTCACTAGCTAGGTCAGCCGAGGAATGGGAGGATCCACGCGAAGACCACTCCGAAGTGCGGGAGGGAATGTGCGGTACCGTGATGGCAGATAAGGAGAGGGCAGACACCACGAAATTACCCGGGAAGGATGTGCCCGTCAACGAAGGCAACGCAGGCGTATCTGCACCACGAGAGTGCAGCGAAGAGAAACGTGAACCATGATACCGTAGAGAGTTACTCAGGTGTGGGTGGGCGGGAGAAATTTTTAAATGTCATGGTCACGTTTTGCATAACATTGTAATCATATCACATGATTTGTGAGTCGGTTGCAGAAATCATCTCTCATGATTTCTGAATCGGTTGCAGAGTTGGCTAGCCGAAAACAAAAAGGCTGATATTTGGTTACACAAAATATAATCCTTCTTTTGTTTTCGTAACGCCTACCTCTTTAACCTTTTGTTTGCTTGATTGAGCTTACCGAATCGCTCAACTGCGATGGGAAAAATCGTGCGTGTTTTGATCTCGTCACTGAAATTCTTTCAGATGAAATTTCGAGATCTGAACCGCTACGATAATTTGAGAAATCCAGAAAGCTTCAGAGATAATGAAATCCCCAACGCAGATCTCTGGCTTTCATATCCCAACGCAGGTGAGGAGTTCATCGGAAGGACGAGAACGACGGAGCAATGATGTCAGGGAGTCAGAAGAAGCAGCGGTATACGAGGGAGAAATCCGCACGGCAAGGGTCCGCGGCGTCCGTAACATAGGTATCCAGCGTGTCGCACACGGACTCACGCAGCAGGTCTGTACCGTGCCATACGCATAAAAACACACACTCACAGGAGGCTACCACCGCCGTCGCGCACACTGAGAAGCATCGTTGAACCACGAATCCTCTGCTAGCAGACTTCTTGTTCGTCACGCAGAAGGCGATCGGCATAGAAGGAACCTTGCCCAGCGTCAGGTTCATGAAGTGCCTTCACCGGCCCGCCCACAAGCGACCACAACCTCATTGCCGTTGTCAGACCGGAAAGTACGGAAGACTAAGCGGCGCCTCGCAATCCCACACACAGACACGACATCGGCACGGAGCCTCAACTAAGCGGCAAAAACACGGAGGCTCCTACCACATCGCCGCAATGTCCGTGCTGCCACCATACACAAGCAGGATCGCTCTGGCGTCCAGGCGCGGCACTGAGCCACGCCGAAGCGTCGCAAGACATACCGGAAAGGCGAACTGGCAGGGGCAGGAACAGCAACATATCATAGACACCCAACACCAGGTAGACAGCCCCCAAGAAGGAGGAGCATCCTGTCACAAGAACCCAGAGAACTCAGACTTGGACAGAGTTCATAGCACACACAGGCAGCTCGGCGAATAGAGAGAAATTCTTCTGAATCTCAAGCCACCCAGACACTCTTGGCTCGGCGAGGGTTCTACTCGCACAGATGGAAAAACAACTATGTGGAAGTTAAATACTCAAATAACCAAGACTCTCTTGGTTCGGACAGGGTCACACACCAACAGTCAGTCGGACGAACTGAGAGGAAGAATCCGAAGATACTACACGACTCACAAACCATTCGGAAAACACTGCGTGGCTCAGATCAATGAAACGTGAAATGCAAAGAACTAGCGGCAGTGTGTCATTAAAGATCATAAGATGGACGCAAGCCTCACACGCCTAGCCACCTACGACACAAGAGATCACACAACACTTAGACTCCTCAGACCCGACAGACGCAAAGGGGTACCGGAGAGAACGAGGCGAACAAGACGAGGCATAGTGGGAAGAGGAATAGATTGAAGACACCATCACAAATCAAGCAGATCCTATTACACACGAACTCACGTAGCGGTATGCGTCGAGCCACACACAGGGAACATCGTACGCATAGTCGGCTATCACTGCCATCGCCACACTGAGAGGCGTCGTTGAAACCACCACCTGCTTCGCAGACAAGTACGGCCCGTAGAAGATGCACGGCACAGAAGGATCCTGCCCAGCATCAGGTTCATGCAGTGCCCTCACCGGCTCACTCACAAGCGGCCACAGCCTCGTCAACCCGGAAACTGCGGAAGTCCAAGCGGCCATAATCCCGAACACAGACACACCACCGGCACGTAGCCTCAACTGAGCGTCGTGTCCGTACATCCACTGCGTAAGGTGCCTGGCCTCGTACCGGTCGATGCCTCCATACATCACTCTTGGCTGACGCAGAAAGATCCCAGCGGCACTACAGCACCTACAGCATCGCACTGGTGCTCGTCGCACGGGTGCACAGCACAGATGGAGCCGTACTTGGGGAAGGCGCACTCGGGGCAGCAGACGCATGCGTGTTGGGTACAGCAGGGGCAGACGTCGTATTCCGTAGCCGGGTCGCGGGTGGTAGCGCAGCAGGATCCTCCACGTGCGTGGGTACGAAGATGCGCTGTTCCAGCCAAGGCATCGCACACCACATGGACACCTCAGACCCGACAGATGCAACAGAGACAGGAAAGAACTCGGCGAACAAGACAGGCAAGGGAAGAAGAGGACTGAAGGTAGAAGACATACTCATGACCACACACCCAGACGACCAAGAACCGCAAGGGGGACAGGCAGACCTGATCACCACGGTAGGAAAGGGTATACGACACACACAGAGGATAGAGGTACCACGGGCAGGACCGACCACACGGACAGAGTACAGAACGCATCGGCGCATGGTCAAGGACCGGCCCCCGAGAAACACACAGATCTTCAACGTTACACCTATGGATAGGCGGCGGGACTTATTTATACCAACGCTACACCTATGGATAGGCGGCGGGAATTATTTATACCAACGCTACACCTATGGATAGGCGGCGGGACTTATTTATACCAACGCTACACCTATGGATAGGCGGCGGGACTTATTTATACCAACGCTACACCTATGGATAGGCGGCGGGAATTATTTATACCAACGCTACACCTATGGATAGGCGGCGGGACTTATTTATACCAACGCTACACCTATGGATAGGCGGCGGGAATTATTTATACCAACGCTACCCGATACACACCACGTAACTAAGAGTAGGTACTCGAGAACTAAGCAGGCAGACAGACGCGCAAGGAAGAGCCCACCGGCAGGGAACAGTAGGTACTCGATGAAGCACTCATGAAAGGAAGGAGCTCGAGTACCCATATCTATTTACCAGATGAGAGATACATACCACAGACACCTCAGACACAACAATTACGGAGAAGATGAGGCAAGCAAGACGACATAGAAGAGGAGGAGACGGGAGACACACAACACAGGGCACATAGAATCAGTCTGCAGAGGTTAACAAGATAAACACAAGCCACACGTGTGTAGGCACCACCACAGCAAAGAAACACACAACACACAAAAACCCGTCACAGCCAGAAGAAGTCGTAGCACCCATGTCAAGGCACTCGTGAACCGCACCTGCGGTCAGAAAAACTGTTAGGAACCGTCTGATAAGGAAGACACCCATCAGGCAGCACACGTGCCATGACTCGGCAATAGAACCCCAATCACACAGATAACTCAAACCAGAACACGCGCAGCAGACACCGGAGGAACAAAGCGAAGAGGATGGGGTGGGAGACGCCCAACCGCGAAATGGGAGGGGGGAGGCTTTCTTTCTTTCCTTGAGGAAGAGGGGAGGGGGGTTGACTAGTCTCTACCACCTAGGCAAACCGTAGGATATACAAAACAGTGAGAAATTTTTAAATGTCATGGTCACGTTTTGCATAACATTGTAATCATATCACATGATTTGTGAGTCGGTTGCAGAAATCATCTCTCATGATTTCTGAATCGGTTGCAGAGTTGGCTAGCCGAAAACAAAAAGGCTGATATTTGGTTACACAAAATATAATCCTTCTTTTTTTTTGAAAACTTGGTTGTATTAGTGTAGCCACCCTAGAGTGTGCTCCACTATATATTTTTTTCTGTGCAAAAATTGTACGGAGGAGAAAAAAAAAAAGTACTTTTTTTTTTCCCGTCAAAAATTGTACGGAGAAAAAAAATAAAAAGTACTTTTTTTTTTCCAGTGTTCTAAATTTTTTGTACAGAAAAATAAAAAGTACTTTTTATTTTTTCTCTCCGTACAATTTTTGATGGAAAAATAAAAAGTACTTTTTTTTTTTTCAAGTACTTTTTCACGGGTCAGGAAAGATCTTTTGTCTTTTTTTGTCTTTTTTCGAGAATCTCGGGAGGAAAAAAAAAAAAAAAATCAAGATTTTCAGGATTTTTGTCTTTTTTTTTCAGGATCTCTCGAGATCTTTGAGATCTTTGAAAAATCCTGGAAAAAAAAGGAAAAAAAAGGAAAAAAAGAGAAAAAAAGATGAAAAAGATCTTGAAAATCTTTTTTTTCTCAAAAAAAAGATAAAAAAGATTTTTGGGATTTTGAAAAATCTTTTTGGGAAAAAAAAAAAAAAAGATTTTGAAAATCTTTTTTTTTTTTTTTCAAAGATTTCTCAAGATCTCGAGATTTTTTATGAAATTTCATGGATTTTTCCAGGATTTTTCAGGATTTTTTCAGGATTTTCAAATCTTTTCTCTTTTTTTTTTTCTCCCAAAAATCTTTTTTTTTTTTTTTTTTTCGGGAGAAGAGGATTTTTTTTCTCGAAAAAAAAAAAAAAAAAAAAAGATCTTTCCCGACCCGTGCTTTTTTTTTTCCTGTACAATTTTGATGGAAAAAAAAAAAGTACTTTTTTTTTTCGAAAAGTGAAAAAGTACTTTTTTTGACCAAAAAATATCACTTTTTAAAAAAGTACTTTTCCGAACCGTGTGTATTAGTGTAGCCACCCTAGAGTGTGCTCCACTATTTTTTTGCTTTTTTTTTTTTTTTTGATAAATTGTTGGATGTAGTTGCCTCGGTTGTGTTGCCACAGTTGTGCAATCTTCACTTTTTTTTTGCTTTTTATTTGACGCCATTTTGTAGCACTATCATCTGGTCGTGGAAGGAGGAGGGGGGGAAAAAATCTAGAAAAAAAAAATGGATTGGTCGCTCTGATGTTTTATTTTTAAAAGAAGCGGATGAAAAAGATGGGGGATGAGAATAGGGTAAAAAGAAATAGCTAACAAAGATGAACCTCTGATTTAGCACCTTTTGAACACAATGATTGTGTCACAATCGGGGGGGGGGTTTTTTTTTTTTTAAAAGAAGAGAACTTGTCAAAAAGATGGAAACTGTGCCTCTTCGTGCACACACATATAAAAAAAATGGGGTTTTTTTTGAACGATGAACCTAAGCCTCTCGCGCTTAGCCAGATAAAAAAAAAAAAATTGACTTGAAAAACAACAGCCCGCTCGTGACAAAAAAATATCATTGAGTGCGGGTTTTTTTTCGTTTTCGCATTGCACAAAATAACGCTACACCAATGGTTTGGTACGATGATCCTAAGCCTCCTGTGCTTAGTTTGGACATTCCAGAAAAAGAAAAAAAAAAGAGAGAGTTCTACAGCCCAGTGGAAGTGACACCTATGTTGGTTGCTTGCCGTAAAAAGTGCTGTAGAGGTTACGAGATCAGTACATAAAACAAAAAAGAAGTAAAAACTGGGCAAAAAAAAAAGGGGGTTAAAACGCATGTAGTGCAACGAGGCTAAGTCAGCCTCGCTAAGGCCGGGATAAAATCCGAAGGTAATACAAAATACTCGACGTATACTCGGGAATACTTGTAGCAGCCACGCCTCAGATATATTTTCCTGCCATTTTTTCAGGCGTACTAGGCCTCGTTGCATTGTATGAAAAACTGTGTTGAAAATAAGTCGTGTTGTGTCCCAGAACAAAACAAATTGAAGTTGACACCCGTGCGGACACCTTCGTGGATGCAGGCACAGTAAAAAAAAAACAGAACAATAGAAAAGAAGAACAAAAAAGAAAAAAATATGAATGTCTACCTACTTCCTACCTAAGTAGCACCTCACCCCCTTTTATATTGCAAAAAGGGGGAGAGAGTATTGTTTCATTTTTTTTCCTCTCTTTTTTTGAATACCAAAAGTAGCAAAATTCCCGCTCATCAAAAAAGTAACCACTACAGTCTACTACTTTTCCAATACACTCTGTTGATAGGGCGGGAGAATTGCCACTTTACTGTATACCACAGTTTTTCTGCATTTGACATTTTTGCCCACCAGAGATAGGTTCTTTAATGTCACCCAAAAAAAGGGGGGAAATGCTTACAAACTGTGTGTGCTTTTTTTTTGTTGTGTCGACAACTGCCTATATTATAAGTACCCACTGTCGAAGCGACTCAATGTTGGCCGAAGCCATTTTTTTTACTGAAGGTATAGACTGGAGCTTGTTGTTTTCTTTTTTGTTGTAGCGAAGATACCTCCAAAAGAGATTGCTCTTCTCCATTTTTCAAAAAAAAAAACTGAACATATTTTTTTTTTTTTTTGTAAGATCTTTCCGAACAACCAGCCAAGAGACCATAGGTTCTCTGCGGGCTGTATTCGTCTTTCTTTTATGTTGAAACACTTACCCCCTCTTTTCGTTAAACAAGCCGGATTTTTTTTTTTTTCCAAACAGTTTCCCCCCCCTTTTCCCATCAATACTCTTAGCTTTGGGGTAATGGGTTAAGAGAGGACTGTGTTCCCAGCAGTCTTCTCTCACCATTCCTTCCCTCGCCGTATTGTATTTTATTTTTTTTTGTTAGACATCCATTCGGGTCTAAGAAAATGTGAATAGGGATACCTTCTCTGATTATGATGCCACAATGAAATGGTCATATAGGGAATGCTTGTAGGAAAGCACACGATGCACTCTCGGGGGGACTACTAGTTGAAACTCCTAGTTGTAACAACTAGTTTGATAACTCTACTAATGACATTGGAACACAGCAGTTGTAAAACAGTAGCCATTTGAACCAGAAGCACTACCAGTAGTCCCCCTGAATCGTCCGCCGTGTAGCTGGAAAAAGGGGGTGTATTTTTGTGTTAAACAACCCGGGGGAAAAAAAAACTACCTATCATCAGAGGGTAGGGGGGTCAGGCTAATGAAAGTCGTCCATCCGCTATTTGTACTGAAATGATACTGTGATCTGCATAGACGCAAATCGTCCTGAACTCAAGAAAAAAAAAGGTAGACTTTGTAGCGTTTGCTGTACAATCAGTAAAGTAAAGACCTTTGGCATAAAAGATCTGTACCCAACCGAAGCCGTACTACAGAAAGGTATAGACGCAGATCGTTCACCCCCGAGTAATTTTTTTATTTGAAAACATAGGTCGTATTAGTTGTCGACACCCGAGGATGAACTCCATTTATTTTTTTTCACAGATTTCACTATTTTTTTAGAATAAGGGTAGCACAATTAAAAACCTTGTTTAGTGTCCCACCGCTCCCCAAAAATCTGTTCGCACGCACGCAAAAAAAAAATAACTAGTCAAAAAAAAATAATTTTTCCCTCACCTATTTTGCCCTCTTTTCAGGCTATTTCCTAACTCTGGGGCGTTTTGTTGCATTTCTGAGCCAATCCCGGCTTGTGGTGGGGTGAATACGGAAAAATGGACAAAATTTTAGTGACTTAAATTTTCGCAAAATATGAACCCATACTCTTAAACAAGGGTCATTTTCAGGAAAATTCGGAAAATTCCGAGATTTGGAAGCAATTTTTTCCCCTGAAAAAACAGTGGGTTTTCAGCCCGAAAACATACCGCGATTGGGATTTCCGGAATCCGCCCGCACTGTGGTGGGGTCACTTTGCCGAAATGGCCAAATTCTTGGTTTTGGTCAAAATCCATGTGGGTAAAGAGGGCCAAGGTAAATCCCACAACCAGATTTTCTCTCCCTGATCCTGACGTCTTGAAACATGAAAATGCGCGAAAACACCGGCATTTGCATTTTCGGAATCTGTCCGTTGTGTGGTGGGGTCAATTTGCCGAAATGGACAAGTTCTTGGTTTTGGTCAAAACCCGTCAGTGTAAGGTAAAGGGGGCAAGTGTTTGCCTGTAGAAACTGGTAGGGAACAGGCAGCGCCGCAGGCGCACGGTACCCAACTTTTTTTATTCTTGTACCTTTTCTCCACTTTCTTTTGATTGCACGAGCCGATTGCTCTCCACGGTGGGGTCACATGTGTGTCCAAAAACACTCTAAGGTACTATTATTCTGAAATATGAAATTCAATGGTTTCTTAAGGAAATCTTCATAACGTGAGATCTCTGAAAAATCTCGAAAACGAACCCCGCCGGAGGCGGATTTTTTTTTATACACGTGTGCGCAAAAATGCTTATTTCTTGCTTATTTCGCACATTTGGGAGCACGGGACCCCAACATTTTTTTTTCTGGTCACTTTTTCCCAGACAGAAGTGCCCTACCTACCTTCCCCCTTAGGGCCCTCCGAGACTTCGTCCGTCCTGACTTCAACCTACCAACCATAAAAATTATTTTTTTTGTAGTTGTGTCCCAATTATTTTTTTTTTTTGGATTTCCAAAAATCTGTTCGCGCGCAGGACACTAAACAATATTTTTAATTGTGCTACCCTAATTGATAATGTGCAGACACCTCGCAATTTTTTTTTTTTTGCCGTATGAGCTCCATTTTGGATCGGGGATTCTTTTTTTGGCTAGACAGGGTAATCGCTAAGGCACTACCCTGGGTTAGCGGTAACCCTGGTTATAGACTAGTAGCTGCCCTCGTATGATGGCATTGATGACATACAGGACAAGTCAACCATATTTTTTATTTTATATTTTTTTATGTTTGCGCAGCTCGGCAGAATAGACGTCCGAAGAGAGCAAGGCATTTATGAGAAAAGAAAATAGAAGAAAAATAAATCGAGGCCAAAAAGCAGCACCTACAGCTAATGAAAAAAAAAACAACAAAAATGGTGTGGCTGACGACCCCAAAATAGCAGAAAATAGCAGAAAGTAGCACAAAATAGCACCTCCTCCAGCCGCACCAAAAAATCCACATGCCCAGAATAGCAGAAAATAGCAGAAAGTAGCAGAAAGTAGCAGAAAATAGCACCCCCTTTCAGCCACACCAAAAAAAGTTAGATGAACCCAAACTTTGGTCACCTAATCGAGCACCTAAAAGAGGCACAATGTTGCTTAAGCAAACAAAGCGCAGAAAGAGAAATGAGAATTTTTTTTTGGAGAAAAGAAAAAAAAAATAGGAGAAAAAAGACAGCCTGTGCTGTGGCTGACGGGGGGTGATTCGCACTTCTTTGCGTGCGTTGTGCACCCCCCCATTCAGCCACACCAAGACGGCTTTGAAGAATCACCTTACGCACTCCCTTTCCCCATTGGTAGTTAGTTTTCGCCGTGCTACAACATTTTGTCGATTACCTCGATTCGAATAATCCTGGGGTAGGACAAAATGCAACTACAACTAAACCCAACCCGCTTCATTATTAGTTTTCTATAAAAAAGAGAAGTTGAAAGTGCAAACGCCTCACCGTTCATCAAGCAGGGCACCTGGTCTTCTATTCAAAAAAAAATAATTTTGTCTTGAAATACAACAGCCCTCTCGTGACAGTGTACCTTCGTACACTATCATGACTGTGGTGTATCGGGGAGGACCCCAACCTTTTGCAGTCCTACTTCCATTTCGTGGTTTACATCTGGAAAAAAAAAAGGGGGGGGGGAAGATCACAGAAAAATGATATTTTTGATAAACGCTATTTCTTTTTGAAAGGGAGAAAAAAAGTAAGCCTCAATCGCCACTGCTTATCTTTTAAAAATCACGACGTCGAGGATACTTTCAAAACAAATAAGAGAATGGACAGAAAGATGTTCAAAACAGATACACCCATCTTTTATTATTGCAAAAAAATAATGTGAAGATGCCAAAAGGGTTAAAAAGAGAGGACGTGAAAAGGTAAATACCTCCTACACGCATACCTATCAACTACAAAGAACGTTATTAGTTATTAATGCAGGCACCTCCTACTGACACACAACTGAATGAAAGCAGAGCAGTACCCTGCGACCAACAACAGAAGATGTAAAAGAACACAGAGTTTTGAAATACAAAGCCCTGTACCTTTGGTACATGACCGGCTGTACCGGGGGGGGCTTTCAAAACTTACCTGAGAAAAATTGGACAAAACTAAAAAAGCGGGATACATCTCGTAATTTTCCTCACACCCCTTCTCTCTCTCCTCCACCATCGCTCTATTCATCAACGGGATCCTCGCGGGGAGAGTCATCCCTTTCGTCTTCTATTGCTTCGGTCTTTTCAGCGTCAGTCTTGTCATCTCCGGTGCCGGTCATGTCTTCTGCCTCGAGAATGGCTGCGTCTAGCTCCAACTCTGCTGGGATGTCTGTGGGCTCTACTATGAGATTGTTCTTCGGTGTCGCAAAGACAGGCATCTCGGACACCTGATGCCCTGCTGCGCCTGCACAGGCAACAGACCCAGTGATGCCCGCAAGCACCATGACGTGGAGCATGCAAAATTGCTGTGAAGGGGTGCCGTTGGGGTGTGGTGGGGTGTGTGGTGGGGTGTGTGCTATAAATCATACCTCATCCAGCTCGTCTCTCGCAGCCATAAGCAGCAGACCGTACATATTCAGACCAGTGTTCGTTGGGCCGGTGCCCCAGAAGACGGCGGACATGTTGTCCTGTGGAGGGGGGTGGTGGTGGTGGTGGGTGTTGAGAGAATTTTAAACGTGGTGTGAAAAAAATGGTGCAAAGAAAGGTTGGAAGATGTAATGTGAGAGGGGCTTCGTCACCTAAAGGCTTAAGGCGGGCTATTGTGGTATGTAATGTTTGGGGGTGGTTTGTGGCTGTTAAGAAAAGGGGGGGAGGGAAGCCTCAAATCGAAATGACATGCCTCTCGGTCGTCAAGGAGCAGGTATGTGCTGCCCGTCTGCCGCAGGACACGGTGGTGCTCGTGGATCGCGTCGCGGATGCAGAACTTCTTGCGCAGGGCTTCCACCATGATGAGGGTGCGGACCTGTGTTGTTGTGTTGTGTTGTTGCGTAGTGGTGTGTTTCGTCGTGCATACCTGAACAGCATCAGCCACGGAGAGGACCACCCTTCTGTAAATGTGCGGGATCTGGTTCGGGTCGACCTCGGAGTCCCAGTCCGAGCGCATGGGCGGGTCGCAGTTGCGTGCCTGACCAAGCGCGAGCGCACCGCCGGAAGTGGGTGCGTCCACGATTCTGTCGCGGAGCTCACTTGGCGGGAACTTGTGTGCCTGATAGTAGTGGTCCACGGAGTTGTAGTTGATACCTGCATCAGTGATTGTGCCCGGTGGGACTGGCGCTCCTGTTGCAAGCTGCTTGTACTTGTAGCCGAAGAAGTGGGTTACGGCGGGGTACTGGATGAAGTCACCGCATGCCTTGCACTCATCCTCTGTTGTCGCAATGCCCTGGTTGAACGCCTGGCATGCAGGGTTCGAGCAGAAAACGGAGACCTGGATGTAGGGCTGCACGTAGTTCCAGACGGTCGGCTCTGGGTGGCCTTCTCCGAGGACGGTGACAGTGCCGTTGATGTGGCTGACGTTCTCGACGATACCTTGGACCCACTCGTCTGTGTCCTTCTGCTTGACCCTGACGTGCTCGCCAACACGGTAGTCTGTCTCGGGCCTGCTGCAGCAGTGCGCGAGGATGACACACAGCACCGCAGCCACTGCCGGCTCTGCGTACAGCGTGTGGTGGATCTCCTCACGCATGAGCATGAGAAGCTTTCCGTACGCGTTGCCTCCCTCGTACGTGCCGTCCTCGCGTGTGATGACAGACCAATGACGGTCAAACATAACGTCGTTCTTGTCGACGCAGATGAGCAGCGACTTCTTCGTCTCCAGCAGCTGCCTGTGGTGCTGCTTCATACCGTGCTGCAGGTTGAACTTCGCACGGATGCCCTGCATCATAACGTTGTCGCGGATCGTGTCCCAGTTCTGCACGATGGCCGGGCCATTGCGGTCCTGGCCCAGCTGGGTTGCGACGAGCGCGGACCTGGCCTCAATGATCTTACGACGGTACTCAAGGCGCTCTTCTCTGTGGCCGTCGTGGAGGTCGGGGTACTTCGAGGATTGGTAGTAGTGGTCTGTGGTGGGGTACTCCGTGCCGCCGACGATGAAGGGGACGTGCGAGGAGGACGGGAGGAGCGAGTATGCGCCGTAGTGGCTCTCGAGGACGAGCTCATGCGGGTCGCGGATCTGGTCCTCGGGGAGCTCGTAGACCTGCTGGCTGGCCATGTCGCGCACAGAGAGGCGGTGCAGGAAGCCCTGCGGCTCGCAGTATGTTCTGTACTTGCCGCGGATGAGCACACCAAATCTCTCCCGTGCAAAGTTAGGCTCGTCCGCCTCGGTGCGGGTAAGCGTGTAGCACACGGTCTCCTTCGTCACAATGCTCCCCCACCACGGCCACGGCGTGCCCACATACTCGTTGTGGATCTGCTTCGCCTTCATCCAATGCTTCTCAATGAAGTGCGGGAAGCGGAACGCCAGCTGCTGCCGCATCCTGTCCACGGTGGTGCGGAACCACACCTGCCGGATTGCCCACTGCAGACGGCTCTTCGCAACAGGGTTCGACTTCTGCATGATATCCTCGTAGAAGAGACCTGGGCAGCGTGTGAGCATGCGTGCGGGGTACCACGTGAACTGCTTCTCCTCGGGCACAAGGTTGCACTCAATGAGCAGCTCCGTCTTGCCGCTCTTGCGGATGCCTCTCACCCACCCCTTGCGGTTGACACCCTGGCGCTCGGCACGCATCAGGTCGCACACAATGTGCGGCGTCAGGTCCTCCGTGTACGCGCACACCAGGTTGTACAGCTCACGCTCGCTCTCCTGCAGCTTCTTGTAACGCTGGATGAAGCGCGAGTCAATGCAGCAAGGGTCGCCCACCATGAACTCGTCAAGCCCGTCCTCATCGCAAGAGTATGTGCTCAAGTGCAATGTACGACTCTTCGACAAAGACAGTGCATGGAATGGGCTGTTCGACGCCTCGTCCCTGAAAGAGTTCGACCGTGACTTTCCATCAATACGCACAAAGTGGATCGCTTCCTCCTTGTGATGCCCGTTGATGATCTTGTCGCGCGTCGCCAGCTGCTGCAAACGACTCACAAACTTGATCTCCCAGAAGCTCTTCTTGTTAATGATCGGAACGTGGCTGGCCTCCTGCATGAGGTGCTCCAGCTTTTCCCAGTCGGGCAGTTTGAGTGCATCTGTGCTCTGCTCTTGGCGTGCCTTCTCAACCAACTCTTTGATGCGTCGTGCGGGCGACCCTATGATCTGGTTTGCGAGGAAGGGCTTCAGCTTGGCACGGATGGCGGAGTCCATTTTGACGGAGTCACCGTCTGTGAGAAGACCTTGGGTGCGGCAGTGGTGTGTGGACTCTGTCATCTGGACGACCATGAGCTTGTGGATGAAGTCCTCGTGGCACACGGAGATGACACCCTTCATACCAGGCAGGTTGTGCGTCAGGTTGTTGATGTACACATCGCAGCGTTCGTAGCAGGCGTGCAGATCCTCCTCCTCTTCCTTCATGTTGTTCTCTGCGTCTTCGTCGTGTCCGTCGCGCAGAAGCGCACCCCACATGTGGAGAATCTCATTCCAGGCGGCTTCGTGCGCTGCCTTGAAGAACATTAAGGAATGCACAGCGAGACGCAGCTTTCTGTGCAGGTATGCGTTTGTGAAGGTCTCTGTGCTGAAGCAGCAGTTCATGCAGTTCTTCAGCGCCTTCACGCACTTTCCGCCGAGGTCTTGGCGCGACTGCCAGTAACGTTCTGAGTCGGGGATGACGCAATCGTGGTCAGGGCAGTTGCTTGGGTCGCGGAGTGCGATGGCGAGGGCACCGCCTTCGCAGATGCCGACAGCATCGAGGACACGCTCGAACTCTGCGTTGAGGTCGTAGCGTCCGCGGAAGACGTTGTCCTTGGACGACACCCACAGGTGGTCCTCGTCCTCGACAAAGAGCGTGGCCTCCTCCAGGATGCCGTGCACCTCCTGATGCAGGATGCGCTTCTCACGCCACTCCTCATAGCGCTGTGTCACAGACACAATGATGATGCGACGCAGGTCCTCACGCACGTCGTGCAGAAGCGGACGGTCGTCCTGGTGGTCGCGCACATCAGCCACAAGCTTCTGCAGGCAAGAAGGCTTGTGTTTCGAAAGGATGTGGCTGAAGTCAGGGTACCAAGCAAACTTGCGGCGCACAAGGCGTCCCTTCTTCCCATAAACGTTGTGTGCTTGGGTGTCGATCTTCTGCGCGGAAATGACCTTGGCAACTTCGAGGTTGTCGGAGTTCATGGTGAAGCGCAGGGTGACGTCGCGTGGCTGCTCGCTTTCCTTCAGGTTCTTCATGATGGGTGGTGGCCAGCGTCCTGCTGCGGCGGGGCTGTGGCGGAACTCTGCATCAAATACAAGTGGCGAGACACGTGACACATGCGAGACACGTGACACACGCCGTCCTGCGTTGTCGTTCTTCGAAGTGTACCACTCCACAACAAGGTGCTTCATCTGCTCGACAGACGTACAGTACTCGATTGGCGGGCGTCCGTCAAGCTTGACACGATGCGGACGGTAGGTGCTGAGCTGTTCGTACTCCTTGCCGATGTCCTTTTGCACGAGGTTTCCCCAGAAGTCGAAGCTTTTGAAGCGGTTCGCGAGTTTGTCCGACGTCGTCTCCACATAATCGATGGACAGCTTGAGCGTCGTTTTGTGTCCCTTGGTTGACTCGGCAAGGCCGAGTTGTTTGTATAGAAACCCTGCCGTGGTGCCGTTGATGCCTATCGTCGACGCAACCAGCCCTGCTGTCAGGAACTGGACACGGATCCGGTCCTCCGACGGGATCGACTCCTCGTGGCTCACCAGCAGCGCCAGAATGAGCCCCACCGCACCACGCAGCCCGCCGTACCACAGAATAATACCACGGGGCAGCGACATCCCATACCCCAAACGTGACAGGGCGGGCCACAACATTGCAATCGTCAGCCCTCTTGTCAAATGCACAATCAGATAGAGCAACGCGAGGAACCCCCAGTCTCCGATCTTGATGGTATCGTCCGACACCAAACTGTACGTAAAGGCACCACTGAGCACGAACAGCACTGTGTTGGCCGCGTATGCAAGGAACGCCCACACGTGATGCATGTACTCATGGATCTCGGGAGAGATGTTCCGCTTACCAAAGCCCCCCAGGTAGACACCCAGGGTCACCACTGTGAGCACTCCGGAGGTCTTGAACGAGGTCGTCTCTGCTGTCCAAAAGGCAAGGTACGGTGCGGAGATGGTCAACGCAATCTCAATGATCGGATCGTTCACGCAGAAGCGGAAAAGCAGGTTGTCGAACCCAATACCAAAGGCAAGACCCAGAGCAGGACCCCCCACAGCCATGCGGAAGGCTGTCTCCACCACCTCCCCACCGGTCAGATGGTTTCCCGTCGCATAGTCGAGAAACACAAGAAACACAACAAACGCACTGCCGTCATTCATCAACGACTCTGCTTCAATAACGGTCGACAACGGCTTGGCCGCACTGAGCTCACTCAGAAGCGACACCACAGCGACAGGGTCCGTCGCGCTCACCATGGCACCAAACATGAACGAAACCGACCACGGCCAATGGTACGAATAGAAGACGTATTTACAGATCACCCCGGTCAGGGCCGTTGCTATGATCACTCCAGGGACGGCGAGGAGCAGCGCCTGCGGGAAACACTTGTAGAAGACGTGGCTGGTCATCCCGATGGCACTCTCGAAGAGCAACGGCGGGAGGAACGCAAAGAGCGCAAGATGCGGGTCCATGCTGGCCATTCCCTTCGATGCGTGTCCCAGGGTGCCAATCTTCGACTCCTGCGAGAGCACACCCAAGGCAAGACCTATTCCAAAGAGGATGACCGTGTACGGTGGCTTCGGCCAGTGCTGCGGCATTCTGACCAAAACCAGCTTCACCGCAGCACCCATCAGCAGCGTCAGAAAGAAGAACAGAATCGGGTCGTTCACATCGTCCACACTGTACGTCACATTCCGCGAATGCGAACTCGAGGTCAGAAAAACATCTTCATTGGTGGTCGAAGCCAGCACCGAACTAAACACCACCGGCAAAGACATTCTATTGGGGGTTGGGGGTTAGGGGGGGAATGACAGGGTTTATTGATAAAGGTGAATAATGACTGGGGAGGGTGCACCCACCCGTCCTATGTCCTGTTGGTGATGGGTGATGGGTGATAGAGGGGGCGGGGTTTGCCGATGGGTAGGGAAGGGTACAAAGATGGCCTCAAGAATGCTGCTGCCATGTAGGGTCGGGGTGAAGTATGCGATCGAACAGAGCAATCAAAAAAATACGTTTTGAGATACAATGTTGGGATATCGTCCACTCTCAGCCCCAGCAATCTCAAGCAAAGGAACATGCGCACAACGGCGCATGCTCAGTACCATCATGCTGCATGACGCAAAGTGTACCGACGAGACAGCAATCCTGCAAAAACCTTGAAAATACAAAATGGGGAATACTGGGTTGGTTCTGTTTTTCATTATTTTTAGTTCTTTTTGTCATTTTTTCAGCATCCAGCACAAAGGACCAACCAGCCCAACGCTCATACTCCGTTTGTGTCTGTGGAGAACTTTAAAGAGAAAATTTAGATGAACCTAAGCCCTATACTTAGTCAAAGAAATCTGTTCAAAGATGAATGCCTCTCTAAAAGGAAACGTTTGTAAGATGAACCTAAGCCGCACTGTGCCACCTCTAAACAAAGTGCACAAAAAGAGAAGTTGAAAAGTGCAAACACCTCACCATTTTATAGGTGGGTGCAGGTACTCGGTTCCCCGCGGGTTATCCAAACCCCAGACATTAACCACAACAAAATAATAATCTTTTTACGCTTCCACCCTTCTGGAGAGGTGAGAGGATCACTCAAAGAAAGCGGTTTAAAGGTGATTGTGTAGACCACACAACCCTTTTCCACAGGGTTGTGTGCCTTTTGTGCCTTTTTAGCTAGTCCACACAGGGTATAACAAGACAAAATATACACAAAGCTCCCCCCCTTTCTCCACAACGTTCCAACCAAAAAAAAAAAAACGTTGCTAGACTGGAAAAAACATGGGCTAGCTGAAGAAAAGTGTTTGAAAGAGAAAACTTGGAAGGAAAAAAGTTGGTGCAGTGAACCTGAGCCCTTTTTTTTGAACCAAGGAAACTGGGGGGAAAGGGGGAATGATACGATAATGCAATGACACTTGACCTACCCTGTATAGGAGCAGAGCACAGAGCATTTCACACCTCCCCACTGTGGTCTCCCACATTAAAACAACAGCAACGACGTCATTCAGCAGACGTTTTGCAGCCCCACCCCACCCCCCCATACCCATATACCCCAAGCCAATAGCAAGGCTACAAAGCATCGGGCCAACGGGGATATGCCCCGAGCCCCTTTCCCCCCCGTACCCCATCAAATATCAATGCTGAGAACCAGGCCCAATGTACTGAGCAAAAACCTGCCCGAAAAAGGAAAAAGGGTGTATTGGGTAGGGGGGCCCTACTCCGAAATTCCTGCCAGGCCCCCCCCCGAAATTAGGCACAGAAAGAAAACTTGAAAAAATGGATTTAACAAAAACCCCTTAGCATTGACTGCTCCCTCATCCGTTTATTGCAATTTGACTTTTAAAAAAAATTGAGATAAAGTCCCTCAAAATCAGGCCAAAAAGCCGTGCTTTGTTTGGGTCCCTTAAGAATGAAACGGTCACGTTTTCCTGCAGGAATTGCACAACGCTGTGACTGCATTGCCGTCCTTCAGAGAGAAAGTTGCATTTTTTTTTTTTTGGTGCATCGGCCTGAACCGCGGGCTAGAGCAAGCAGGAGACCTCTCCTCGCTGTTTTGGCGTCTAAATCGCTTCTTCTTTTTGTGCGACTATTGCTGCGACTTCAGGTGGGTATAGAGTTTGTTCTTTATTTGCGCAGTTCCGTATGCCTGTAGAGGAAGGTGGTTTGTTTCGTGGATTTCAGGCAAAGCGCGTTTGGTTGAAAAGGTGTTACATACCTGGTACGCCTTCTTCTCGGTGTTGCAATGCAGAATGGAAAAATCTTCGAAGGAGTCAATGAATTTGAACAGATCTGTGCGGGGAAGGGTTGTGCAGTGTAGTGTAGCTACGGGGTGGGGGTAGTGTGCTATACCATCTATGTCGTACGAAATGTGTCTCGAGTTCGGGAACTCAATTTTTAACCGCACCTCGTACATACTGCACAGCCCGTTCATCGCTTGCGCCTGTGGTTTTGATGGGTTTTGATGCGGAAAAAGAAGGATGTTTTCTTCATACGAAAGTTTCGAAATCTGAGAAGGTGCGTGAATTTAACCTGTCCGTCGGTTGGTACATGATAATAGTGTGTCCCATAGTGTCTGTGGTGTTCTTTTTTCTGTATGGAAACGGTGTTTACAAAGGTGAAGTTATTAATGTGGGCACCTCCGACTGACCCACTGTACGATGCCAGCCATCCGGATGAAAGCGAATAAAAGGCGTAATTGCCTATGTTGCCATGGTAGAGAAGTTGAAAGTGCAAAATACCTCCCTCCTTTTTTTTGTGTTCCTCTGTTGCGAAAAACCATTAGGATCTTTCAAATCTGAGGGTAAGAAAATAAAAATAAGAGTGTTTGGATGAACAGAAGCCGCACTGTGCTTAAGCCACCCTTCGAGAAAGAAATATGCAAAGGAAAAAACAACGGTGTGGACTGGGTTGGTCCGCACCGTTAAAGACAACGGGCAGTAGTGACGAAAACTATCCGAGACGTTAATAAAATGCGCACCTCTCGCTTCGGACGGGAGAATTCGAGTAGAAAGAAAAGGATAAATACGGGAAATCACCAACTCAACAAGATGAATAAAAGAGTGCTTCATGCAGCACAACAACACTCAAGCTTATCCACAGAGCGACCCCATATTCCCCTTACACTCGCAAGCCAAGGCAGTACACAGTGTTACTACAATGACGAGTCACCCTTACAACGAGAACAGCGTGACACATCTCGGGTGTTTGTGTGTGTAACCGGGTGGAATAGAAAAACAAAAAACAAAATTAAAAAAAAGAGATGAAAATCGAGCGGCCACACTTCTTGAGCTAAGAAGGGGAACACAAAAGCTTGTATTCCCTACTGTGCGTTAGAATATGGGCGGTAGTGTTTAAAAAACAAAACAAAACAAAAAAGTAATGACAGCAACGTCTCTGCAGACATAAACCACCATCACAACAAAAGGGAGCAGAAAATAAACAAAAAAAAATTAGTTTTTTTTTTGAAATAGAAAATGGTGCCATTTTTTGGACCATATTCAATGGGAGAGAAACAAAAAAAATCGAGAACCAAAAATATTGGTAATTTGTTGGCTATTTTTTTGTAATATACATTTCATTTGTCAGATCTTGTCAGATCTTTGTATTATCTATCAATCAATCAATATTTTCTTTTCTTTTCTTTGCAATAGTGAATAGGTATTGCTGCAAACACCTCCGACTGGCCCATACGACGCCATCCACCCGATGACCTCTGCGACCGACAACAGAAGGTGCAAAATATTAAAAAAAAAATCAGCACGCGCCACAGTCACCACTGTTGATGCAGTCTGGACCTGCACTGATGACTTTGAGGGTGAACTCGAAGAGAGGGTTCTGGAGGCTGTCTTTGTTCCATTGGCTGTTGACGGTCGGGTTGTCGTTGTTGAAGCCTGAACCGCACATGAGTGTTCCGGTGCTTGCGTCCACGCGGTGTGGGGAGGCTGCGGTTGGGAAGCCTGAGTTTGGGTGCTTCAGAGTCATTGCGTGGCCAAGCTCGTGAGCGAGATGGGTCAGGTCGACTCCAAAGTCAGCGTTTTCATCGGTGCTGATGATTTTGGTGTCCGCTGTTCCTCCTCCCCAGGTGGCACCACCGCCGTGGTTGTCTTGCGGGCTGAATTTGTCGACGAAGAACATCTCGACACAGTCATCGTCGTCCACTTCATTGCGGAGTGCGGTCTCCTCGGACTCAAGCAGGGTTGCGTAGTCGGAGTTGAACACTGTCTTCCACGCACGCTGCTCGAAGACGACATCTGCCTTACGCCACTGCGTCGTTGCGCCAGGCATTCCAAAGTTCAACCCATCTCCGCTGTAGTGAATGGACACCTGCCACGGCCACCCAGAGATCGTGTAGTACGCAATCCTCACCGGCTGGATGCAAAGCCTCTTTGCACCCTCCCACATCGGCCACCAAATGTACTCAATCACAACAATAGGCTGCAGATCAACCTGAATGACGTATTCGGAGAGATCCAAATCCTTGTTGAACGCAACCTCCGCCTCCAGCTTGAGCAGTCCTGCGACAGAGAGCGGGCGTGGCTCCTTCTCGGTCCCCTCTTTCCACGCCTCCTCTGTCAAAGATTCGGTGAGCTGGATATGGATTGAGATGACAGCCTCCTGGGAAGGCTGGTCGTAGTCGCCGCCCTTCTCTTCCTTAGGGAGGTAGAGCTCGCCAAACTGCGAGGCGGAGACGGTACCACGGAGGTGGCCTTCGATGACGTTCGTCTTTGTGTCGTACTTGAGGTACTGTGTTTCGCCGGCAATCGCGAAACCGAGGGTGCCAGTGGGGCGCTTTCCGTCGCGTCCAGTGATGACGGATTGTTTCACGCCGGTGAACAGAAGGTTGACCCCGGAAACCTGGACCAAGCCCTTCTCGAAGTTCGCGCGTTCCATCTTGAGTGCGGCGCTGAGACGGCCAGAAATCGTTTCCTTTCCGTAGCGTGTCATCACCTCAGCAGATATCTTGCCGTTGATGGTGGCGCGCCCGTCGCCATCTGGGTTGCCAGGGTACTTCGTCTCCTCTTGTGCATGTGCAAGCACAGCGAATGTGCATAGCAGTACTGCTGTACGCATTGTGAAGAGCAGGGGAAAAAATATACGGTGCAAAGTAAGACCTGGAATGGTGTGGTGTGTGGTGGGTCGAGGGGGATGCAGGAAAACTGAGGGTGGGGTACTATGTGTTATGGCAAAGTGGAGACAAACAAAAGTCCACAGGCACACTCCTTCAAGAAGGGAGGCCGTGTGGGGCACGCGAAGAACATATTCACTATTACCACAGAGTAAAAAGTAAACAAATATCAGAAGAAAAATACCTCGTGTGTGCAAAATGTCTGCACATGTGGTGTAATTTTTCTTGTTGTGGTAGCGTTCCAAAAAGCGGAACACGATGGAAAAACGTTTTGGTGGTACCACTCGCATCAAATGACAGTGGTGGTGTTCGTGCCTGCTATTTGAGGCAGGCAAAATAAAAAATAAATGGAAGCTGTGAGTGCCAACGCCTCTTGGCACAAACACTGGAAATAAATAAATTTGACTTGAAATTCAAAGCCTCTCGTGACAGTGTACTTTGGCACATTACCGGTGCACAGGGGACCCCAACCATGCGGTCCTACATCCATTTCGAGGTTGACATCTGAATAAACAAGTCTATAAAATCATAAAAAGGAAAAACGATAAAGAAACGTTGTGCTGTGTGCTTTCTTTGCGTCATCAGCTCGCGTGTGCGTGAAGCCACTTGAGACGAGACACGTGCACTATTGTTGTGGAATAAACACTCAAACAATCGGGTGGGAGGGGGAGTTCTTGAGGAGGCACTGGTTGGTGCCACGGGCAAGGCGGATGTATCCAGACTCTCCCCAGCCAGATGCCCAGGAGTTCTTCACGATCCAGTAGTCGGGGGTCACTCCGACGGCGAGGACTCCGTGGTCAAGCTGGCGGGACTCGCAGTTGTCCATCACTCCACCCTGGTACGTCTGCCACGAGGTCGCGTCAACGGCGATCGAGATCGGTCCGTTGGTCATCATCCAGGTCGCCATCTCGTCCTCGTCGTGGGCAAGGTCCTTGAAGCTGGTGATGGTGGAACCGACCTTCATCGACGACTCGTACTTGCAGCTTCCGGTGATTCCTCCTCCGCTGGTGTACGGGTAGGCCTCCTCAGTTACGATGTCTCCGTTGTGGTTGTCCAGAAGCCACTGGAACGCGTTGTCCATCAGACCTCCGTTGCATCCGGCGTCGACCTTGTCGCACGACACAAGCTCCTGCTCGGACACCGAGGTCAGGGTGTTGTCCTTCGACCACTGTCCCTCAATTCCTCCAGTCGAGGAGAATGCCCAGCACGATCCGCACTGTGCCTGGTTCTTCACGTGGGTCACACGGTTCTGGGTCCTCCAGTCCACGGAGTCGGCCTTCACCTTCAGGATCTGGGACTCGGTGTACTGCTTCTTCGGGGACTCCTTGGCGGGCACGCTCAGGGTGTGGTACGCCTTGAACTCCTCCTCAGTCAGGTCCGTGAACTGGTTCATTCCGTGGCGGACTCCGGTCTTGGATCCGGCCTCACGCTCAGCAGCCTTCAGCATGTTCTTCTTGAAGACGGCACGGCGGGCAGACTCGTCGGCACCGCTGTACTGCTTGTTGTAGGTCTGCTTGAAGTTGGCCCACAGCAGGCCCTCGTTCATCTCAACGTACGACGCGGGGAGGGCAGTCGAGGCTGCCGCCATGGCGAGGACAGACAGAGCGGTCTTCATTTTGTGTTTTTGGGAGTTGTGTCTTGTCTGAAGGGTGTGTGAATAACGATTGTGGGTTGTGATGCGTGATGGTTTTGATATGTGCCGTAGTAGTTCCAAATTAAAGTCTCAAGTCTTGTGAGACAGCCACATCATATGTGGGCATTTTCAACGCGGTCCGCATACCCTGGACTACCTTTTGTATGCGTGCTCGAGAAGCCAACACAACCTCCGTTATAGAAGCCCTTTGCGGGAAAACATTTTGGGAACATCCACACCATTTCCTAACTCCTTGGATCTCACGGACACTTCGCAGTCTCTGCTTAATAAGAAAGTGAAGTTATTAATGCAGGCACCTCCGACTGACCCACGTACGATGCCAGCCATCCGGATGAAAGCACAAGTACCATGTAAAAAGAGGAAAAGAGGAGCTCATACTGAGAAAGAGCGTCAGGACAAAAGAAACAAAAGAGGACGCGATCTTTTTTTGCGTACATTCAGTACAACGAACATACCACCCCTACCCCCATACCCCCATTTCTTTTTAACAGATCCCTTCGGACACAAAAAAACAAGACAAAGAAACAGAATTTGCTATTATTTTTTTGAGGCCAAAAAAAAAGGGGGGAAGAAAAAAAAAACGTTCTTCCGTTCTGGTTGATTTTTTTTGTTGCTTGATTACTCTCCACGAGTTGTTTTTTTTTTACATAACGATGTTCTTACAACAGGCCACTTCACTGTGTAAGCACCTCTCCTGTCCCCCTTGGATTTTTTTCCCAATACCCAATGAAATTCCCCCGAAAAAAAGAAGAAAAAAACCAAAAAGCAAAGAATCAAACACCATCTGGAGGAACATGTCCTTGCCTGTTCTGCCGTGCTGAACTAACACAGACAATTTTTTTTTTTCTTTCGTTTTTCTTTTTGCTCTGAATTTTTTTTTTTTTTCGCATTTTTTTTTTTTTGCTTTCAAACGCTGTGAAAACAATAACCCCCCACGCAAACACAACGAGGCATGATCGCCTCGAAACCCAAGAAACACCACACAACAAAAATAAAAAACCATCATGGTCAATACCCCGCAGGAAATACCCCATAACTGATTTTCACACCTTTTTTCCCCACTTTTTTGTCTGTATTCGACCCCCTCCCAAAAAGATTTTTTTCTTCACACTTCAAGGGAACGAACACACCCCCTCTTTTTCCAACACTACAAAAAAAACCCCAAAAATTTAACCTAAAACTGAATGTCAACTTCTTGTCTTGCAAGCTCGAGGAGAAGTGGGTCGTCGAAGTACTTTGCTACAGTCACGTCTTCGGCAAGACCTTTTCGCCTCCGGGTTTTGACCATGTAGTCACGACCGAGGAGGGTGGGCTGCGAGGGTTCGAGGGGGCGGAGAACAAGCTCTTTGTCAAGCGGGTCTCCTGGCGCAAGGAGCCACTCTGAGAAACACGACTGGAGGTACGCCTGACCCCATGTATGTGTCCGGATGTCGGTTTCCAACCCAAAGCTGTCCATACACGGCAGCGCCCCGCGCGCAATGAACAATGGCGTGCCCGGCTTCTTCCGCTCGTCCACGATGTGGCCTCGACGCCTGCTGATGATCGTCTGCACGCCCGCAAGGCAGTCCTCAGGGCAGATCACCTCGAATTCGTACCAAGGCTCCATCAAACGTGGTGTGGACATGAGGAACGCAGAGAACGCGACACGGCGTGTGGTAGGGCGGATCTGCTGCAGGTTGCGTGCCATGGGCTCGTCTGCGATTTGTGCGTCGAGAAGCTGGAGAAAAAAAAAAAAGGATAAGAAGATGAAGTGAAAGCATAACGCATAAAGCGTGGATACATACCTTAAATTTGACGTTGCGGATCTGCTCGTCGCAAAGCGGGCCTTCGCGTGTAGCCCACTCGAAGCCACGCACGACACCTTCCTTCACGCTGAGGAGGCTCTTTCTGTCGACCTGTGTGATACGGTGGGTGCATTGCTTTGTTACCTTTTTAGAATTTGTTGAATAGAAAAACGCAAGCCTCTCATGTTCAGCCACGTTTCTTACCAAAATGTGATACGCACAACATCAGCGATTCGTGGCCAAAATAGTAGCCAACTGTGGCCTCTCTGCAGCGTCATGGGGACATACCTCCGAGGGCAGGGTGTCGTCGAGAAGCATGTTAGGACCGTTGCTGTCTGGGCCGAACCTGTGGAGGGGAGGTGTGGCAATGCAGATGTCATCAAGGAGCTGCAGAGATGAAGGGAAAAATGAAAAAATACATACGCCCACACGGATCGTGCAGCCAATGTGTCCCACCCAAAGTTAGTTTCGAGGTATTGGCGGATGGTCTTCTTGTCCATGTCAAGCGAGAGCTCTGTGTTGCATTTTGTTGTAAAGTGTAAAGTGTAAGGAACAGGAGTACAAACCTTTCGCCTCAATGACCTTAGCAAGGTCCTTATCTAGTGGCTCGGCTATCATCGTGAGTTTGTTTTTTTTGTTATTGCTTTCGCCAAAGCACTTCAGCGCCGAGGTCTCAATGACCGTCTCGCAGAACTTTGTCACGGGGTCCGCAACCTTCACCTCGATGTCCGAGAACAGCTTCCTCAGGTCGTGCATGATTGAGTCCAGATGCAGTTCTCCCGTTCCAAAGATGACGTGCTCACCACTGTCCTCAATAACGGTGCTCGCAGACGGATACGACTTGTTGATCATCTGCAGCGCCTTCACCATCTTCGGCAGGTCGCTCGGCACCAACGGCTCCACAGCCAACTTGATAATCGCATTTGTCCCAAAGTTCAGCGGCGTGAAAATCGCTGTCTCGGAGCTGTCGCGCGCACACACTGTCGCGGTCTTGATAATGGACGCATCGACACCTTCAATCAACACCCACGACCCTGCAGGTGCGGACTGTGCGTCCAACTTATGCCGTCCCTGTGGTGGTGTGAATGTCAAATCACTGTATCCAAACCAACCTTTTCCCACAGATTTTATTGTTTTCCCTTTGAAAAAATATTTGGCAGTCCAAAGGATGAAAATCACTATACTCCCCTGGAAATTTCTGCCGGGAAACTAAAAAATTCACATACCTGCGGCAGCCAGAGGTTATTCGTCTCTGCAATTGCGACGTGCTCGGGGTCGTCTTCTGAGAAGTGTTCACCGAGGACACGCACTTGGCTCCTTGCATGCAGTGTACCTGACCAGACACGGCCGAGGGCGTCGAAGCCGGAACCGTCCCCTCGGAAGAGCAGTTTTGTGATGTTGACCATGAGGGGTCCTGCTGCATCGCATGAGGTGAGGGCTGCTTTGGTTGCTGGTGAGGGCTCGCTGTTGAGGATGCGTGGTATGCGAAGCTTTGCCGACTCCAGCGGGCTGGGAATCGCACCCACAACGCACTGCACAAACCCAGACGCGTCGTTAAAGAACCGCCCCGCCACAACCTTCAGCAGCGGATCCGCGTCCAACTTGGCTTCATTCTTCCAGAGACGGATCCCCGCACTTTCCCACAGCTTATCGTTCAACGTCTTCCCATCCTCCGCAATCGTGATGGCCGTCAATTTGTAGAGCGGTTCAAGAATGAAGGTAACAAAGGAAAGCTGGTCGTCATCATCTTCTCTCTCTTTGGTAAACCTCTTTGTCTCTGCGGAGTAGAAGATGTTCCCCCAAAGGCGTGCGGCGAAGCGGTCGACGTTGACATTACCTCCATTCGCATCGCTGTACATCTTGGCAAAGGATTTGAGGGTAAACGTATAGTTGTACTTTGCGGAGGCAAACACAACGTTATGCAGCTCCGGGGAAAACCTAGGCACCTCGCCATTCGACCCCGTAGGGAACGTCTTGACCATGAAAGTGTTGATTTCTGAGATGACATGAAGCATTTTCATGTACGCCTCCTGCGGGGGTATATGGAGCTCCAGGATGAGTCTGTCTATTTTGTTGAGAACCAGCACCATCGGCACTCCCTCCTGCAGGGCGAGAGTCAGAATCTTCTCGGTACCAAGCATCAGGCCTTCAATCACATCTACCACCACCACAACCCCATCGGACAGACGCATCCCCGCCACAGCCTCTTCAATCAGAGTAATGTGCCCTGGAGAGTCCATCATGTTGAAGCAGTAGTTCTTCTGCTTCTCATTTTCCACAAGCATAGAGACCGGGGTCCCTTTAATGGAAAGCCCCCTGCTTTGTTCGTCCAAACGGATGTCGCAGACACGGCCTTCTTCTCCCATCAGATAATCCATGAAAGTGGTTTTTCCGTGAGAGTGGTTTCCAACAAAGCATATATTACGCACCAACGACGGCTGGGAAAGCACAAAATGGTGGTAGGACTCCTGGTGTTTCAGTTTTTTGGATTTATCTTTGGTCTTTGAGTGGTGGTCGACGGTGGTCTTTTTGGGGATGATAGGTTGTTCGATGGGTTGCGTGTCTTCTTCTCCTACAAGAACTTGAGTATCTTTACCATAAATCTCTTCATTGGAAGCATAATGTGCCTTGTCTTCATGCAACACCAACGCCCCAGCACTCCCCGAGACTGTCGTAAGCTCCCCGGTGGCGAGGCGTACCTCCTCCTCGTCCAGGTCCACTTCCGCATTCTCCTCCTCCTCCTCCTCAGACGAGGACGACGACGAAGAACTTTCCTCCGACGAACTCTCCTCGATCTGTCCTATCAAATTCCCAAATTCATCATATGTTCCATCCATTATTAGGCAGACGGGGAGGGGAGAGGAGTGAGGGGGATGGGGGGAAGGGGGGGGGCCCTCTCTGATAAATGTGTGGGATAAAAAAGAAAAGTTTATAAGATGACCCTAAGCCTCTCGTGCTTAGTCACCTTATCATATTCGTTATCGCACAGCATCATAAAAAATCATGTTTGTTGTACCAAAAAGAATTGAGGGAGACTTTTTTTTTACGGCTTGCCCCTATATCAGGGGGGGAAGAGGGAGCAAACAAGGGTATGGGGGGTAAGGGGGGTAGGGGGGTAAGGGGAAGTACACACCTGTTTCCGTTTTGCGAAGAGTATCCTTTTGTTCCTCCAAAAAAAAGCCCGCGAAAAACAAAGAAACCACAGCCAAAAAAAACACCCCCATCTGAAGTGCTGAACCAATTGAGCCAAAAAAAGCAGGTTTCGGACGCCATGTTGCATTGAGCATCTTTTTTTAGGTCTTTTTTTTTTTTTTTTGTGCAATCCCATCAGTGCCATCGCAATTCAGGAACATCTAGAATCGTGCCCCCCATATAACGGAAGGTGTGCTTTTGCGGGGAGTAAAAAAACCCCCCTTTTTTTCTCGTAATTACAGCTCTCTCGTTTTTTTTCTTTTTTTCCTTTTTATTTATCGAATACGTATTTTTGCAGTAGCGATGCAGAGCCTTCTTCTTCCGGACCAATAGGAATCTTATACGATGGCGAAACAATTTCCAAAAATAAAAAATAAAACATAGGACACGAATGAAGCAAAGCCCATCAACGACATCTGCATTTTTCCCTGCGAGTCTGCGACGCTTAAACCCCCGTACAATCCAGATTTCCCAAAAACAAAACAAAATAAAAAATAGGACGAAACCAGAGTCAGCGGGTCCCTTCTAAACCACACCACCTGTACTCCTATAGCAGAAAGCATCTGTGCTCCGTTCCCCCACCCCACCAACGCTGACCAAGCAAATCGACCCCCAAGTACCAAGTACCAGAAACCTAAACTATATCAGCATTGCCCAAACACAGCCTTTTCCGGCCTGACGCAGCAGAGAAATAACCCCTTGTGCCTGCCCCCATTTCCACCCTTCCGGTCTTGGAATAAAATAAAAATAAATCTGGCGTGCGATTCAATGGGGTACGTGGGGGGGTATTGCTCTTTAAAAAAGGACCCTGGTTGTAAGGTCCGCACATCCCGAGGAATGAACGTGCCTCAACTACCAACGTTCTTTTTATGTTTTATTTTTTTTTATATCTTTGCTCAGTAGCGGTCGTCTCTGTTGCAGTGTGTGGGTCGAAAAAAAAAAAAGAAGCATTCTTTTGATAAGTGCTGATCATGCTCTATGGGCGGAACACTCTCCAAGAACAAACCCAAAGTCTCACATAGGAAACCTGGAGAGGACCTACCAGGAACAGAGAAACAGTATCCGTGACGTGGTCATGAATCTCGTCACTGTCACCTGACATTGAGATGCATTTCACTAAGTATCAGAATCCTTAGGGGATGGGCAGAGGCAATAGGGGGGCTGCATTCTGTGTGTGCATCTTGTTCACTGCCTTCAGGCATAGCAAAGTTGGTAAAACAAAGTAAAGATAAGCTTTTTGAAGTTGAGTGTAAAATATATTGTAGGAGTCGTACCTGCCTCCTCCACGGCGGTCACGGTCGTCGTACCTGTCACGGTCTCCACCACGGCGGTCGTCACCTCCTCCACGGCGGTCACGGTCGTCACGGCCTCCTCCACGACGGTCGTCGTCGTATCCCCTGCCTCCTCCACGGCGGTCGTCGTCATACCCTCTGCCCCCACCTCCACCACCACCACCTCCACGACGGCCATCTCCAGACTTGTCAACACCGTCTCCACCGACGTTCTCGGCACGCTTCTTGCCACCACGGTCGTCGGTCACATCGAAGGTGACTCTGCGTCCCTCGATCAGGTCACCTCCTCCGAAGGAAGAGTGGTGAACGAAGACATCGTCATCGAAGTCCTCCGACTTGATGAACCCGAACCCTCTGTCGGCCTTCCAGCGCAGAACCTCTCCAGAGTGTGCCATTGTATAGGTTTGTTGTGATGTGAGCTGTGAGGTCGAAAAAACTTAAGAACGGGTACGTGGCTTCTGCCACAGATGATACCTTCGGGCGACGCTTTCATCCAACGTTTCATACATTGCTCTGAGGTGCCAAACCTGACTCCCCTCCAGATGACAAAAGAGAAGTTGCATGCACAAATGCTTCACCGGAGAGGGATAACAATAACTCCGGGCTTCATGCGCCGGCTTGTACACGTGCATAAAATACCTTCCAGAAAGGGTCATCCAAACACTTATTTACATTGTAACTGTGACCGGGTACTTTACGTTTTTAACGCGTTATATGTATTATGTTGTGTTCCCTTCTCAGGAAAGGAATCTGTCCCACACTGTGTGTGGTGTAAAAAAAGGTGAAGTGGTGGGAGAAATATGTAAAACACACACAGAACCGTCATTTTACGAAAAAAAACAGAGCATCAGTGCCGTGTTGGTATGGGGGGTGGGGGTTTGATGTTCCGTGGGCAAACATCCTTCAGACGTAAGCCCCCTTTGATAGTTGCTCAGTAGCGGTCGTCTCTGTGAGTGATGTGGTGTTATTGTGGGTGGGTGGATGACGTAAAACCAACCCTCACAGGGCTGGGGAACGTGACACAGGAACATTTAGTCCATACCTGCCTCCACCACGGCGGTCGCGGTCGTCGTACCTGTCACGGTCTCCACCACGGCGGTCGTCACCTCCTCCACGGCGGTCACGGTCGTCACGGCCTCCTCCACGACGGTCGTCGTCGTATCCCCTGCCTCCTCCACCTCCACCACGGCGGTCGTCGTCGTACCCTCTGCCTCCACCTCCACCACCTCCACGACGGCCATCTCCAGACTTGTCAACACCGTCTCCACCGACGTTCTCGGCACGCTTCTTGCCACCACGGTCGTCGGACACATCGAAGGTGACTTTGCGTCCCTCGATCAGGTCACCTCCTCCGAAGGAAGAGTGGTGAACGAAGATGTCATCATCGAAGTCCTCCGACTTGATGAACCCGAACCCTCTGTCGGCCTTCCAGCGCAGAACCTCTCCAGAGTGTGCCATTGTATAGGTTTGTTGTGATGTGAGCTGTGAGGTCGAAAAAACTTAAGAACGGGTACGTGGCTTCAGTGCCAAACCTCCACTCCAGGTGTCAAAGAGAAGTTGCTTGCACAAATGCTTCACCGCACAGTGGATAAAAATAACTCGAGGCTTGATGTGCAATGTAACTGAACACTGTAAAATACTCTCACATGTATTGTATGATAATTGTCACCGGTACTATATGTTTTTATCGCTAGTCTAGAAAATATGTGTAGTATATTTTAATTAGTACTAGTATGGTCCTTTATTGCTCTAGGGTGTCCATATATTGGACAGCATAACATTTGTACATTTACGGTAATTTAAAAGGAGATGAATGTGCGCCTTACCGAGCATACTCACCTCAATGCTAAAGGTTACACTTTATAATGTTATGTATTGTATTCCCTTCTCAGGAAAGGAATCTCACTGTGCGTAGTGTGAAAACAGAAGCTGAAGTGGTTGGAGAAATATGTAAAACACACACAGAACCGTCATTTTACGAAAAAACAGAGCATCAGTGCCGTGTTGGTATGGGGGGTGGGGGGCTTTTCTTCGTTCGGTGGACAAATATCGTCACGTTGCTCAGTAGCGGTCGTCTCTGTGAGTGATGTGTTGTTATTGTGGGTGGGTGGATGACGTAAAACCAACCCTTCACAGTGCTGGGGAACGTGACACAGGAACATTTAGTCCATACCTGCCTCCTCCACGGCGGTCGCGGTCGTCGTACCTGTCACGGTCTCCACCACGGCGGTCGTCACCTCCTCCACGGCGGTCACGGTCGTCACGGCCTCCTCCACGACGGTCGTCGTCATATCCCCTGCCTCCTCCACCTCCTCCACGGCGGTCGTCGTCGTACCCTCTGCCTCCACCTCCACCACCTCCACGGCGGCCATCTCCAGACTTGTCAACACCGTCGCCACCGACGTTCTCGGCACGCTTCTTGCCACCACGGTCGTCGGACACATCGAAGGTGACTTTGCGTCCCTCGATCAGGTCACCTCCTCCGAAGGAAGAGTGGTGAACGAAGATGTCATCATCGAAGTCCTCCGACTTGATGAACCCGAACCCTCTGTCGGCCTTCCAGCGCAGAACCTCTCCAGAGTGTGCCATTGTATAGGTTTGTTGTGATGTGAGCTGTGAGGTCGAAAAAACTTAAGAACGGGAAAGCGGCTTCAGTGCCAAACCTCCACTCCAGGTGTCAAAGAGAAGTTGCTTGCACAAATGCTTCACCGCACAGTGGATAAAAATAACTCGAGGCTTGATGTGCAACGTAACTGAACACTGTAAAATACTCTCACATGTATTGTATGATAATTGTCACCGGTACTATATGTTTTTATTGCTAGTCTATTGAAAATATGTGTATATACATAGCGCTCCAATTAGAGTATTAGGGTATAATTAGAGTCTGGGGTTTTGGGCCAAGTCAGTTAGAGTCCAGTTAGAGTATAATTAGAGTCGCTTTTCTTTAATTAGACTATAATTAGAGTGCAGTTAGAGCATAATTAGACTCTAACTACACTCTAATTATAGTCTAATTAGAGTATAACAACAGGCTTCTTGTAGGTGCAAACGCCTTAAGGAACCGGTTCCCCTAAGGTTCCTCTGTAGGACCCAAGGTGCCCAGGTACGCACATAGCTGAGAATAAGACTTGGGGACCAGGGACCCGGTTATTCTCAGCAGGACTGGACAATATGTGTCAGCTATGGGTACCCGCGCAGTGGCACATGCCCTCAAGACCCACACATGAGGGAATGCGACACCGCAGCGTGCACCTTCGGTGCAACGCTGCAGACAGGCCAAACAGCGTTGGACTCAGAGGAATGCCTGCTGTGCAGGTATCAAACATGAGAACCAACTCCCAGCAACAAGGGGCGCCTTTTGGCGGGCGTTGTTGAGGGTGTTTGGGGTGCAAAGTATTCCACAATTTTGATGCGCGGGTACAGAAGTGTTGTCTTGTTCTTTCATCTCTAGGAATGTAAATGCCAATCGGGTTTAACTCTCGCTAAGGGGTCGAAGGGGGTAATCCCAGTATCAAAGGTTGTGTCGACGGGAAATCTATGAGTATACGTTCATTTCATCCACAGAATAACTACTTATGAACCCGGGAGAGATCCAAGCCTCGCGCTAAACCACCACCCGCGATTGACTTAGATGTTATAACAAAGAGAATTCCTAACAAAACAACACCCTGCCCCATACACACAGGCCACCCACAAGGAGTGTGAATTGTGCACTGGTTTTCTGGGGAAACAAACAATATTTTCTTGTGGTCCTCTGCAAGCAGAGAACAGACTTTCTGGATTACAAAGTCGAATTTCTTGCACTAGCTATGCTCCCTGGGTTAATGGCTATAGCATTGGTTGATGTGCCCCTCTTATTGACCCTATTATAAGACTCTAATTATGCTCTAATTAGAGTCCAGTTAGAGTTTAGAGTTCAGTTAGAGTTTTAAAGACTCTAATTATACTCTAACTGCCGACTCTAATTATCTACTTAGAGTATAATTAGAGCGTTATGTGTATGTGTAGTATATTTTAATTAGTACTAGTATGGTCCGTTATTGCTCTAGGGTGTCCATATATTGGACAGCATAACATTTGTACATTTACGGTAATTTAAAAGGAGATGAATGTGCGCCTTACCGAGCATACTCACCTCAATGCTAAAGGTTACACTTTATATGTATTGTATTGTATTCCCTTCTCAGGAAAGGACTCTGTCCCACACTGTGCGTAGTGTGAAAACAGAAGGTGGCGTGATGGGAGAAATATGTAAAACACACACAGAACCGTCATTTTACGAAAAAACAGAGCATCAGTGCCGTGTTGGTATGGGGGGTGGGGGGTTTTTATTCGTTCGGTGGACAAACATCGTCACGTTGCTCAGTAGCGGTCGTCTCTGTGAGTGATATGTTGTTATTATGGGTGGGTGGATAACATAAAACCAACCCTTCACAGGGCTGGGGAACGTGACACAGGAACATTTAGTCCATACCTGCCTCCTCCACGGCGGTCACGGTCGTCGTACCTGTCACGGTCTCCACCACGGCGGTCGTCACCTCCTCCACGGCGGTCACGATCGTCACGGCCTCCTCCACGACGGTCGTCGTCATAACCTCTGCCTCCTCCACCTCCTCCACGGCGGTCGTCGTCGTACCCTCTGCCTCCACCACCACCACCTCCACGACGGCCATCTCCAGACTTGTCAACACCGTCTCCACCGACGTTCTCGGCACGCTTCTTGCCACCACGGTCGTCGGACACGTCGAAGGTGACTTTGCGTCCCTCGATCAGGTCACCTCCTCCGAAGGAAGAGTGGTGAACGAAGATGTCATCATCGAAGTCCTCCGACTTGATGAACCCGAACCCTCTGTCGGCCTTCCAGCGCAGAACCTCTCCAGAGTGTGCCATTGTATAGGTTTGTTGTGATGTGAGCTGTGAGGTCGAAAAAACTTAAGAACGGGAAAGCGGCTTCAGTGCCAAACCTCCACTCCAGGTGTCAAAGAGAAGTTGCTTGCACAAATGCTTCACCGCACAGTGGATAAAAATAACTCGAGGCTTGATGTGCAATGTAACTGAACACTGTAAAATACTCTCACATGTATTGTATGATACTTGTCACCGGTACTATATGTTTTTATCGCTAGTCTAGAAAATATGTGTAGTATATTTTAAATAGTACTAGTATGGTCCTTTATTGCTCTAGGGTCCATATATTGGACAGCATAACATTTGTACATTTACGGTAATTTAAAAGGAGATGAATGTGCGCCTTACCGAGCATACTCACCTCAATGCTAAAGGTTACACTTTATATGTATTGTATTGTATTCCCTTCTCAGGAAAGGACTCTGTCCCACACTTTGCGTAGTGTGAAAACAGAAGGTGACGTGATGGGAGAAATATGTAAAACACACACAGAACCGTCATTTTACGAAAAAACAGAGCATCAGTGCCGTGTTGGTATGGGGGGTGGGGGTTTGATGTTCCGTGGGCAAACATCCTTCAGACGTAAGCCCCCTTTGATAGTTGCTCAGTAGCGGTCGTCTCTGTGAGTGATGTGGTGTTATTGTGGGTGGGTGGATAACATAAAACCAACCCTCACAGGGCTGGGGAACGTGACACAGGAACACTGCAGTCCATACCTGCCTCCTCCACGGCGGTCGCGGCTGTCGTACCTGTCACGGTCTCCACCACGGCGGTCGTCACCTCCTCCACGGCGGTCACGGTCTCCACCACGACGGTCACGGCTGTCGTAACGGTCACGGCCTCCACCACGGCGGTCGTCGTCACGGCCTCCTCCACGGCGGTCGTCACCACCTCCTCCACGGCGGCCACCTCCGTCCTTGTCAACAGCGTCTCCTTCAACGTTCTCGGCACGCTTCTTGCCACCACGGTCGTCGGACACATCGAAGGTGACTCTGCGGCCCTCGATCAGGTCACCTCCTCCGAAGGAAGAGTGGTGAACGAAGACGTCCTTGTCGAAGTCATCGCACTTGATGAACCCGAATCCCTTGCTGGTCCAGCTTACAACCTCTCCAGAGTGTGTCATTGTATAGGTTTGTTTTGATGTGAGCTGTGAGGTCGAAAAGAAAAAACTTAAGAAAGGGAAAGCGGCTTCTGCCACAGATGGTATCTTTGTGCGGGCGACGCTTTCATCCAACGTTTCATACATTACTACGTAACTGAACGCGTTGTAGGTGAAACGTGCTATAACACACAGCGGGCGGTCGTGCTCATGCAAGGGTGGAACGTGATTGGTGAGAACCGGAGGCGGTTCACAACCACTCGGCAGGCCACGTGACCTCTTTATACCCCAGCCTAAATGGCCTGCTATGATTTTCGCACGATAGCTACCGTGGGAGCATAGCGGGGACCCTAAGGGCAATCATGGCTCAGTTCGACAAACGCACACGCGCCATCCAATGCCATCGCTTTGGGAGAGCAACCTGCCTTGTGGCATCAGCTAACTCCTTACGTAGGGGGATCTACGCGGACAGTGCAGAAGAGGTGGGGATGGGGGGCAGCATTCTCTACCTGAATTCTGAAGAAGGGTGTCTACCGCGAAGTGCAATACGGCCTCGAGAAGTATAACAGGCAGCACATGCCAGCCCTGGATGTGGCAGCTCTCCCGTGCAATAAGCTGCCCTAACTCCGGATAAAAATACATAACATACTCTCACATGTATTGTATGATAATTGTTACCGGTACTGTATGTTTTTATCGCTAGTCTAGTGAAAATATGTGTAGTATATTTTAATTAGTACTAGTATGGTCCTTTATTGCTCTAGGGTGTCCATATATTGTATACGAACAGAAGGTGAAGTGACGGGAGAAATATGTAAAACACACACAGAACCGTCATTTTCCGAATAAAAAACACAGCATCAGTGCCGTGTTGGTATGGGGGGTGGGGGGTTGTCGTTCGGTGGGCAAACATCCTTCAGACGTAAGCCCCCTTTGATAGTTGCTCAGTAGCGGTCGTCTCTGTGAGTGATGTGTTGTTATTGTGGGTGGGTGGATAACATAAAACCAATCCTTCACAGGGCTGGGTAACGTGACACAGGAACATTTAGTCCATACCTGCCTCCTCCACGGCGGTCACGGTCGTCGTACCTGTCACGGTCTCCACCACGGCGGTCGTCACCTCCACGGCGGTCACGGTCGTCACGGCCTCCTCCACGACGGTCGTCGTCATATCCCCTGCCTCCTCCACCTCCTCCACGGCGGTCGTCGTAACGGTCACCACCACCACCACCTCCGCGACGGCCACCTCCAGACTTGTCAACACCGTCTCCCTCAACGTTCTCGGCACGCTTCTTGCCACCACGGTCGTCGGACACGTCGAAGGTGACTCTGCGTCCCTCGATCAGGTCACCTCCTCCGAAGGAAGAGTGGTGAACGAAGATGTCGTCATCGAAGTCCTCCGACTTGATGAACCCGAACCCTCTGTCGGCCTTCCAGCGCAGAACCTCTCCAGAGTGTGCCATTGTTTTGGTTGGAAGTGATCGGCTGTGGTCAGAATTTTTATTTTGAATTCGCGCGGACGCCTCTACGTACGCAGAAACCCTTTGCACCATTGTGCATGGAAAAGAAGAAGAACGAAACCCACATCTTTTGTACTTTTTTTAATTATGAAGGTTGTAAGCGCCACTACGGACGAATACACCAACTCCGAAAATATATCCCAAAAAAAAACAAAAATTAAAAACTGTCCGTGCCTGAACACAGATAAACTTCACTCCAAACCCTCCCTGTCTGGGATGTCAAAAAATGCAAAAACGAAAACATAAAAAAGAAAGAAAAAAAACATAAAATGGGTTTACAAAAAACGCAATAGTTTTGGCATTCACGTCACGTCTCCTCATTCGTGCGAACAGCTCCCTTTTTAGTAACGGTCACGGTCTCTGTGTGGGTTGACAGTGGGTAAGGAAGGGTTGCTGGGTGAAGGAGTACTAAATACAAAAGGGGCATACCCTCCACGGCGGTCGCGGCTGTCGTAACGGTCACGGCCTCCACCACGGCGGTCACGGCTGTCGTGGCGGTCACGGCCTCCACCACGACGGTCGCGGCTGTCGTAACGGTCTCTGCCTCCTCCACGGCGGTCACGGTCGTCGTACCTGTCACGGCCTCCTCCACGACGGTCGTCGTCGCGGCCTCCACCACGGCCTCCTCCACGGCCTCCGTCCTTGTCAACAGCGTCTCCCTCAACGTTGGCAGCGCACTTCTTGCCACCACGGTCGTCCTCAATGTCGAAGGTGACTCTGCGTCCCTCGATCAGGTCACCTCCTCCGAAGGCGGAGTGGTGGCAGAAAAGGTCCTTGTCAAGGTCGTCCGACTTCAGGAAGCCGAACCCCTTGTCGGACCTCCAGCTCACGACTTCTCCAGAGTATGCCATTGTGTTGATTCTTGTCTGCGGGGGGTATTGTGTGTAACATTTCAAGCAAAACTACGTTCGTGCTGGATCCACATCAAAAAGCAATATCGCAAAAAAAAAAAAAAAAAAAAAAAAAAAAACAAAGAAATCAGTAAGGGGCAGGGGAATGGCTCATATTCGTACAGTACGTGAAACATGCTGAAAGTCGTCTTCAAAGCGTGGCAGTTTCCCTTAGATGGGCTGTTGGCTCCTTGTCACCCCGTTCCAAATAATTCAATGAAAGAAAAACAAAAATAGTATCGGTAGGTAAAGTTGTTTTCGTTGATTGCACAATCCTCCTGTTTTGAGGGATGATTTGGCGACCGTACCGGTAATACTATTTCTCCTTTAAAGCAAGCTTCGTAGGAAAAATAAGAAAAGTTTATAAGATGACGCTAAGCCTCTCGTGCTTAGTCACCTTAAAAAATAAAAATGAATAGATGAATGGACTTAGACATACATCTTTTTTTAAAAAGAACTGAACACATTTTTTGTACCGTAAGCCGGCAACATTCATTTACTGTCAAAAAGAAATCCCCCAGGAACACCAAAGGCTGTATCCCCTTGCGTTTTATTTATTTTTTGCCCCCGAAAATCACAGCCTGCCCGTTTTTTTGTATTTAATTTGTCCGTAACACAGAAAATATGTCCCTGTGTTGACTAGCGTTCGCTTTAAATTTTTTTGTTGCTTTATTTTTTTGTCGGTCAGCTTTTTGAAATTCTTTGTCAACCTTTTCAGTAGCGGTCGTCTCTGTGGGTGGGTGTTAAATAGTGTACGAAAATTTTGATGAAGCTCAAGGACCCCCCATCGTCTTCCTGGGGGTGGGGTTATGGGTCATAGAAATGAATACCTGCCTCCTCCACGGCGGTCGCGGCTGTCGTAACGGTCACGGCCTCCTCCACGACGGTCGTCGTAGTCACGGCCTCCACCACGGCGGTCGTCGTAGTCTCTGCCTCCTCCACGGCGGTCGCGGCTGTCGTACCTGTCACGGTCTCCACCACGACGGTCGTCGTAGTCTCTGCCTCCTCCACGGCGGTCGTCGTAACGGTCACCTCCACCTCCTCCACGGCGGCCACCTCCAGACTTGTCAACACCGTCTCCCTCAACGTTCTCGGCACGCTTCTTGCCACCACGGTCGTCGGTCACATCGAAGGTGACTCTGCGTCCCTCGATCAGGTCACCTCCTCCGAAGGAAGAGTGGTGAACGAAGACATCGTCATCGAAGTCCTCCGACTTGATGAACCCGAACCCTCTGTCGGCCTTCCAGCGCAGAACCTCTCCAGAGTGTGCCATTGTTGTATCCGAAAATGAAGTCTGGAAAAGGTGTGTGCTATTTTGCAGTCCCGATTCTAATGGAGCGATTGTAGGGCGTGCGGGGCCTTGCTGACTTGCATGGACCTTCCCGAGCTCTGCTCTACTCCTTCGGTGACCTTGTGTACAACCCCCCAGGCAATGTAGAAAAAAAGGTGTCGTGCATTCGTAACGAGATTAATCTGACTGGAGCCGATCGCGGCGGGTGGATATCGTGAAAAAGAAAAAATGCAATATCGTAAGAACCGAGAAGGGCGTGTGCTTGCAATAGCCGTGCAGTCCCTATAGTTGTTCGTTCTCACACCCTTGGGCACCCGGTCATTCAAAAAATAAAAAAAGTACTGATCGCAAAAGTCCCAGCACATCAAAGTCCCCCCCAATTTAAACTAGCAGGCGCTAAGGTTCTTGCTCGGTTCAGTAGCGGTCGTCTCTGTGGGTCCGTTGTGAATGAAGGGGGGTGGGGTGGGGTGGGGTGGGGTGGGTGGTTCGAATAAAGAAGACTCGGAAGACGAATGTGCCTCGTGTGCACATCGTTAAAAATAAAATTAAAAGTAGTAGAACAGTAGATTTTGAGGTATTTGCGGGTAATCGCACAGGAAACAAAATATACCTGCCTCCACCACGGCGGTCGCGGCTGTCGTAACGGTCACGGCCTCCTCCACGGCGGTCGTCACGGTCGTCGTAGTCACGGCCTCCACCACGACGGTCGCGGCTGTCGTAACGGTCTCTGCCTCCTCCACGACGGTCACGGCTGTCGTAACGGTCACGGCCTCCACCACGGCGGTCGTCGTCGCGGCCTCCTCCACGGCGGCCACCTCCGTCCTTGTCAACAGCGTCTCCCTCAACGTTCTCGGCACGCTTCTTGCCACCACGGTCGTCCTCAACGTCGAAGGTGACTCTGCGGCCCTCGATCAGGTCACCTCCTCCGAAGGCGGAGTGGTGAACGAAGACGTCCTTGTCGAAGTCATCGCACTTGATGAATCCGAATCCCTTGCTGGTCCAGCTTACAACCTCTCCAGAGTGTGCCATTGTTTTGCTGTTTGACTGTGGGGGTGTGAGGTGGTACAACATTGATCCGGACGGCAACGGCAACACACCCTTGAGCTTTGCCACCACTGTTGCTGACCTAACGAACAAAATAAAAAAAGTTGACTTGAAATACAAAACCCTCTCGTCGTGACAGTGTACCTTGGTACACTGTCACGACGAGGTATGGTGTACCCTAACCATGCTGCCCGAGATCCATTTCGAACACCGAGGCATCCAGCACTTCACACCAGAGAAACGAAGGGGCGGGGAGTGTCCTTTTGTTACTTTTAGATTTTTTTAAAGCATCGCGAACTTGCCTGCGTTGTGCATGAAAAGTAGTGCATTAGTCCATCAAACGTGTTGCGTTTTGTTGTCTTTCGTCCGTTTGCCGGCGTCAGCTTCACCCGTTATTGTGTTGCTCGGGTTGCACGTTGTGTATGCAAAACAGAATTTAATTAATAACCAAATACGTTGTTGTGCTTTTTTAATGCGATGCGTGAAACAAAAATAGTTTTATGTCGAAAAAAAAACCCCCCCTCCCAACATATATTTTTTTTTGTGGTGGTATTTGTCCCTTCCCAAAAAGGCGATCCGCTGTTGCTTAGAAAACTGATGTTGTGCACAAAGTGAAAGCGGAATAGAAAAGCAAAAAAAAAAAGAAACAAAACAGAAAACCCGGAAAACTATTACTGAGGGAGCATTTCATGAGACGTGCTACCCTCTATTGACGGAAAGATGTCCCGTCGGAAAAGAAACTAGGGGGGTGAGGGGGGAGGGGGGAGGGGGAGGGATGATGTAGTGACGGAAAGGAGAGGAACTACCTAGTAGCGGTCGTCTCTGTGGGTGGGTGTGTGTGCTTACGTAAAGAAGATTCAACAACACAACAAGATGGGTCGTGGCAACGTGGCACACAGCTTCCAAACAACGTATCAGCAAGAAAAAGGGGGGAAAGTCAAATGCTTTCTATATGTGTATAGTATACACTGACTTTCAGAAAAACTGAAAGATGCCATGTGCCCAGTCACCTTCTAAACAAAACATACCTGCCTCCACCACGGCGGTCGCGGCTGTCGTAACGGTCACGGCCTCCTCCACGGCGGTCGTCACGGTCGTCGTAGTCACGGCCTCCACCACGACGGTCGCGGCTGTCGTAACGGTCTCTGCCTCCTCCACGACGGTCACGGCTGTCGTAACGGTCACGGCCTCCACCACGGCGGTCGTCGTAACGGTCACCTCCTCCACGACGGCCACCTCCGTCCTTGTCAACAGCGTCTCCCTCAACGTTCTCGGCACGCTTCTTGCCACCACGGTCGTCCTCAACGTCGAAGGTGACTCTGCGTCCCTCGATCAGGTCACCTCCTCCGAAGGCGGAGTGGTGAACGAAGACGTCCTTGTCGAAGTCATCGCACTTGATGAATCCGAACCCCTTGCTGGTCCAGCTCACAACCTCTCCAGAGTGTGCCATTGTTTTGTGTGGTTGACTGTGGTGTGGGGAGTGAGTGTGTCACGCGAAACAACGTGTCGCTAGTACAAACAGGAAAGAAACGCCCTCCCCCCTTCGCAGTTTGGATTTGGTATCCCCTTTTTTAAAAACCATTTTTTTTTTTTTTTGACATTTTCATAGGTTTCGAACGCGCGTTCGAAAATCGAAAACGCGCAAATCCAAAATCGGAAAACGCGCACATGAAAAAAAAAAAAAAACGCGCAAAAAAAAAAAAAAAAAACGCGCGTTCGAAAAGCTGGACGCGCGTAAAAAAAAAAAGGGCGTTTTTTTTTTTTTTTTTCAAACGCGCGTTCGAAAAAGTGGTTTTTTCGAACGCGCGTTTGAAAAACTGGACGCGCGTTCGAAAAAACCACTTTTCGAACGCGCGTTCGAAAAACCTCCCCACGTAAACATGAGGCTTCCACTTTTTCGAACGCCCGTTTTTTTTTTCCGTTTTTCAAACGCGCGTTTTTTTTTTCGCTTTTCCCGAACGCGCGTTTTTTTTCTCGTTTTTTCCGAACGCGCGTTTTTTTTTTCGTTTTTCAAACGCGCACTCGAAAACGCCCTAAAAACGCGAACGCGCGTTCGAAACCTATGCATTTTACACAAAAATATTTTCTGTTGTTAAAATGCGCTGCTTTTTCCCAGTGGTATTTTTTTTTTCTCGTGACGTGATGAAGTACAATCCAATCAACTCCATGCGTTTCTCTTTCTCTCGCTCTGTTCGTAAAGGCGCTTTTTTTTATTATTGATTTTTAAAAAGCAGGTGCATCCTCATTTTGAACCCTTTTGCAAACTATAGCACAAAAGGGTGAGGATCCAGGCTCGGCTCAACGTATCCGCTTCTGAAAGAAACACCCTATTTATTTGTATTATTCCTTGCATAGAGTGGTGTCCAAAATAAAGAAAAAGTTAAGGTGATCCGCAGCCGAGTCACCTAATAAAACTGATACGTGGTTCGTTGTCAGGTAGGCCGTGCGCTTTCAGGGTGGGGGTTAGAAGGGTTTACAAGGGTGACTTGAATTCTTCGCTTAGTAACGGTCGCTTCTGTAAAGATGGTGGTGTTTGTTTCATAGCGTGGCTCTTTCAAAAGGGGCATACCCACGGCGGTCACGGCTGTCGTAACGGTCACGGCCTCCTCCACGGCGGTCGCGGCTGTCGTGGCGGTCACGGCCTCCACCACGACGGTCGCGGCTGTCGTAACGGTCTCTGCCTCCTCCACGACGGTCGCGGCTGTCGTACCTGTCACGGTCTCCTCCACGGCGGTCGTCACCACCTCCTCCACGGCGGCCACCTCCGGTCCTGTCAACAGCGTCTCCCTCAACGTTGGCAGCGCACTTCTTGCCACCACGGTCGTCCTCCAGGTCGAAGGTGACTCTGCGTCCCTCGATCAGGTCACCTCCTCCGAAGGCGGAGTGGTGAACGAACACGTCGTTGTCAAGGTCGTCCGACTTGATGAACCCGAACCCCTTCTCGGCCTTCCAGCGCAGAACCTCTCCAGAGTATGCCATTGTGTGTTTTGTTGGTATCTAGTGGCGAGGGTTGAGGTGCGGGGGGGGAAAGGGTGTAAGTGTTGATGTGCTCTGAGCAGAATGAACAATAATAAACGCTTTCATTTTTGTGCAGGTAAATGCAGGGGGAAAAAAATGCAAATGTTGGGCAAAACAAAGTCAATACACCCCATTGAAGGGGGAAATAGAAAGAAAACAACGGAAGATAAATACAAGAAAAAATGTGTAAACTTTGTACAAAAAGAAAAGTAACGGGTTGACTTGAAATACAAATCCCTCTCGTGAACAGCGCACCTTGGTATGACCGGTGCACCGGGTTGGACCCTCAACCATGCAGCCCGACATCAATTTCGTGGTTTACATCTGATATGCTCTGCTCCCTGCATCCTCATCAGTCAAAAGAAAACAAAGAATTCTGGGCGTTGAAACCCCCCTTCACCACCTCCCCTCCCCCACGGCCAATCTGGAAATCCTCTACAAACCCCTGAAAAGGGACCTATTTTTGAGAAATTTCCAAATTGACTTGACCTTCTTGAAACACAAAGCCCTCTCGTGAACAGTGTACCTTGACATGACCGGCTGTACCGGGGGTGGACACCCCAACCATGCAGTCCTACAATCCATTTTCGTGGTTTACATCTGATACTACTCCCGCTTCCACTCATCCAAAAATTGACACACCACACACACACACACCACGCGACCTCCGACTTGCTGCTACGCCCTCCCTCTTCCCCCCTTTACTTTCGATTCCTCCTCGACACTGTACCCATCAATCGCATTCTTCTTGCGACCCGCGAAAATGCGTTTTCTTCGCAGGCCTCTAATGCACACCGTTGATGCGCTTCGTACATAAGGAGCGCACCGAGACTGGGTGATGCTGTGATCCCTTGGCGGTAGGCTTCTGCCTCGGTGGCACCCCAAGCACTCTTCCCGCATCGCCCGAGGGCGACGGAGAGACGCTGGAGGAGACGTCTCCGCACCTCTACCTCACGATCGAATAGCGTACAGCGAGCCTCGCATTCTGCTGCCAAGGCAGGGAGAAGGGGTTCGGCGTTGCATTCAATTTGCCCACGTAGCTCTTCATAGGTGTTAACCTGCTGGGAAACGCTAGACAGAGAGTTTGGTTGAGACCGTCGAATTGCGGCGCTCGGCGATCCTTGCATACAAAGAAGCGCTTGAGAAGGCGATGTTGTGTGCTGCCCCCCATTGTACGCCTGTTGGAGTAATACTGTACTGTGTTCCGCCCATTCCAACGCAATGGTTTGACGCGACGCATCCTCCTCTGATTGCAGCAGTTTTGCACCCAAACCACGAACCTGCTTTGCAGTGGCGGTCTGCTGCAATACCTCCCGTCTCCTACCAATCTCAGACTTCGCCAAGAGAAGGCCCGACATTAGACCAGCAGGATCTGCGATTGGGTCTTCCATTTTTGTTTGCCGAGGGCTTGGGCGAGGGCGCAGCGTCGCATCACCTACCTGCAGTGAGTGGGTCTTCCTCCGTAACACAGGGCGCCCCATTATAACGCCCTTCTCCGGTGGGTGCGGCATGTCGTACATCTGTTGTATATGTGTTGCGTGGGATGCGGGAATGCGGCGAGTTGTCCTCCCCTTCGCCAACCTTCTTCTTGCCACCTCCGCTCGAGCAAGCAGCACCCTGCAGCATCGTTGTAAACACGCAATGGCGCGGTCTTCTGAAGCAGCATGGGGGTGTTCTGAAGTGGAGGGTTGGGGGTGTTCTGCGGGACGTCGTTTTGTCTTTTTGTTGGCCTTTTGTTTTGCAATCCGCCGTCTGGCAAGCTCGGCTCGCGCAATGAAAACCCGGGAGCAACGTTGTACGCACCGTGCTGCTGTGATTTCGTCGTAAGGGATGGATGGTTGGGCGGCAGGGAGCTTTTTCTTTTTTAGCGTCCGACGGCGGGCAACCTCTGCCTTCGCGAGGAGGACGCGGCAGCAACGTTGCGTGACCTCAGCGGAGAATTCTTGCTCTGCGTCGAGGGGTAGTGCTGGAGGGGGTGGCGCAGTGCGACGTTGCTGCAGATCTCGCGCGATCCGCCGTCTCTTTGCCTCGCGCCTTGCAAGAAGCACCTTGAAGCATCGATGCAAACAATGTGCTGAATACTGCAGCCCCGACTGCATCAGCTCCTCCACTGCACAGAGCAAAGGCACCTGCCCAAAACCTCCAGGGCATAGCTCTGCAGAACGGCACGTTAAATGCAAGCCACCCTCCCAGCGTTCAGTTTCGACGTTATTGCGAAACACAAAATCATTGTGCGATTGCATTTTGAAAGAAAAAGAAAAAGAGAAAAAAAAGAGGAACGGAGAGTGATTGAAAAACAAAAAGGAGATAATACTAAGTCTAAAATTCCGACACCGTGCCGTAAAAGAACTCTATTTTTAGAATAAAGTTCAAAAAAAGAAAAAAATGTCCCCAATATGGGGCTCTTTGTCTCACAGCATTGGGGAGGGTGGTGGTGGTGGTGGGGGTTTGTCCTGTGGGTGTGAGTGTGTATTTTTTTTTTTTACCAAGGTTGTGCTCTCAGCAGACTCATAGGCATATTTTCAGTAGATTTTTCTTTTTTTTGCAGGGTACCTTTCAGGGGTTTTATGTACTGTGCCAAATACAGAAATAAAGGCAAATGCACCCCTTCCCCCTTCCCCCTTCCCCCTTCCACCCCTTTACACAAAGGTATTGGGTGCCTTCTTTGGCGGCACAGCAATCCTCTTCTGCAATTCATGCATGAACGATGGGGACTCCGTAAAGAGTTTCCCGAGCGTCACATTCTTTTGCACCAACGAGGCCTCTGGTGGGTAGGGCAGTCTGTCCCACATGTCTTCTGAGACTGCCCTGCGGACTGCAGGCACCCCGGTCGAAAGCAGAGCGTTCACGACAAAGCTTTTGCACGACGACGAAATCATCTTGGCACCACCGAGACTGCCTTCCTCTGTATTATAGACAAAGTACTTCAATGGGATGTGGGGGAGCTGGTCGGAACATTCTGTGGCAAATTGGAGGCTTTCGTCGTCATTGTAGACGAAGAGCGCGACGCTGGCAGTGCAGGTCTCGATGTCGAGGAGGCTGTTCTCTTCTAGCTCTGTCACGACGCCTTTGAGATACACGGGGCCGGCGGCCTGTGTCGTGGTGATGCCCATCCTCATGACATTGTCCGTCCTAGCGCCAGTCAGTGCATTGCGCAGTTCGCTCTTCCCTACCCCCGAGGCACCCAGGACAACAACATCAAAGCCAAAGTGGAAGTTGTTCCCGTCATTCACAACAAGAGACCACTGCCGTTCCGCCTCCCGCATTGTCAATGCACCCTTAGACGGCATATTACGCTATTTTTTTTTGAGAAGAGAGAGGAAAAGAAATAATTGAAAAACGCAAAAGCGAAACGTCTTTTGTAAAAAAAAATGGCAAAAATGGCTCAAAATATGCGAAGAATCTGATGCATTGTGTGGGAAAATCTAAAGGTTCTGAAGGGTGTATTGGATTAGGTCAGGGAGCTTGGGTAGTTGTGGGGACAGGGAACAACAACACCGCTAGAAGGAATAAAGAATGAGAAACCCCCTCCGCTTTTTATTTTTTTTTTTTGTCCTAGTTTGGACACATTCTCCTTTTTATCTGCTGCAACGATCATTTTTGTCACATTTTGTACCGCGGATTTTGTTATAATCACTCGCTATGGAAAGAACAAAAAAAAATAAAGAAAAAAGAGAAACAAAGACACCGACAACCCTCCCTCCCACTTCCCCCCCCCTCTCCCACGCATCATTTTCCGCAGCAGACATAGAACAACCAATCTGCTGGCGAAAAGGGAAAAAAAAAGAAAAGAAAATAAAGTTTTTTGCCAAGAAAGACTACTGTGCTGCGCTGTGCGCACATATCTGATATAAAAAAAAAAAAACAACACATTTTCACAACTGACCCGACACTCAATAAACCCAAAAATTTCGAAAAAAAAAAAAGTTTGGGGGAAAAAATGAAGAAAAATAATTGAGAACAAAAAAGAATCAATAAAGAGTGCCTTCCCATGGACATCTGGGGACATATTCTGCGCAAGAACTACCCCTCTATGGTGCTCCTTATGACCCCGTTTTGCGTACTTGTTGCGCACTTTGTGCACAAAAAAAATACAGGAATGCCCTATATTGCGTACTTGTTGCGTACTTGGTATATTTTTATTTCTGGGGTACCACCCTATTTTTTAATCAAACACAGACATATTTTTCCACGATCATTTACCGTGCGGGAACACGCTGGGGGTTGAAACCTGGCTTTTTGTCTCTTCGCTTTGGTATTGTGGACGTGGGCAATGAAGGGGTCGGAATTTTTTTTTTGCTTTCGAAAACTTTCGACCTTCCTTTCGGGGAACGAAGCATGTACGGTCCTGCAAGCTCCAAGAAAATGGAAAAAAAAGGGGAGGTGTCGCCGTCATCATCATTGAAATAACATTGCCTTACCAATGGTACACTCTAGTACTGTCCCCTTTTTTCTTTTACGCTTCGCTTGCTTTGGCGTACCCGATAGGGGTACATATTGTGAGTCTTCTTTTTTTTTGAAAACTTTGTTGCATTAGTGTAGCCACCCTAGAGTGTGCTCTACTATACTTTTCAACTTACCTTCCTTCACCCCCCTGTAAGGGCAACCGTAGGTGAAGTAAGGTATAGTATTGAAATCGATGTGGGGGGGGAGTAAAGGGTCAATTTTACAAAACCAGATTTTGAGGAAAATTTTAGCCGAAAATGGGCCCCACGTATAAGGAACCGGGCTCATATTTCTCAAAATTTAAGTGGTCAAAAAATTGTCCAATTTTCGAGATTGACCCCACCACTGCACGGGCGGATCCCAAAAATGCAAATAAGGACCCTTTTTCAACTTACCTTCCTTCACCCCCCTGTAAGGGCAACCGTAGGTGAAGTAAGGTATAGTATTGAAATCGATGTGGGGGGGGAGTAAAGGGTCAATTTTACAAAACCAGATTTTGAGGAAAATTTTAGCCGAAAATGGGCCCCACGTATAAGGAACCGAGCTCATATTTCTCAAAATTTAAGTGGTCAAAAAATTGTCCAATTTTCGAGATTGACCCCACCACTGCACGGGCGGATCCCAAAAATGCAAATAAGGACCCTTTTTAATTTGTTCTCTTGAAATGTGTAATTTCATGTTTTCGCGAAAAAAATAACAATGATCCTACAAGGGTTGAAGGAAGGTGGTTGAAAGCAACAATAACAACAAGGACAAGTAATTGCTAAGAAAAATGCGGGGTGTGCTGTGGAAAACCCCGCGCGATTTTCGAAACCACCGTAGCATCCTGGCGATTTGCTGGAGGTGCTGATGCGCCTGGTGTGATCGATGTGTTGTAGTCTGTGCATTCTGTGTTCCTTCCGCACTGCTCCAACGACGACGACAATGTGGGGAGCCTGTGGACAAAAACGAGCTGGACCACGCCGAGCCTGCCGAGCCGACGTCCAACAACGCTATCGAGCAGATGGTGCTGGACGAAGAGGACAGCCCCCCTTCTTGAACGTTTCAGATGCTGGCGTCCCAGTGGGTCTGGCAGCGTACGAAGAGCGTTAGCATACCTGCAGAAGAGCAGAATGCTGGGCGTGTTGTAGATTATTTCTACAGGATGGAGTTCCACATCACACCCCGTTTTTTTTCCGATAGCAATTACTTGTTTTTTTTTGTAGTATGACTCCTCTGAACACAAACATAGTAAAAACGGATTTGGGGGGGGAAACAAAACAAGAGAAAAACAGCGGGTTTTTTCCGTTTATTGCACCAAGTTAGTTGTGACTTTTTCTCTCCACTGAACAAAACAACATAATGTTCTGTGCGGAGAAAACAAAGTCAGCAGGCATCTTTTTTGTCGGGCTCTCAGTTCGCAACAGGTGTAATAAGTTATGCTAAGATGCTTGGACAATGTGAGTTGTGGGAGAGGGAGGTGAAGGTAGACACTCATGCGTTTCTGTACATAGTACTGTTGACTCTCGCATGGTACGTGTCAAAAAGGAAGGATGAGAAAAATTATTTCATATACTTTCTTTTCTTAAACGAAACGAAAAGAAAGCAAAGAGGGTGCGACAAATGTACCCTTGCTTTTTGAAGGATGAGAAAAAGAAAAAGAAAACAAAAAGAAACAAAAAAAAAGTTAGTAAGATGTTCCTCCGCCTTTCGTTTGCTTAGTCATCTTCAAAAAAAAAAAAAACAAAAAGAAAAAAAGGGTAGTGTTGGTATAAAACAAAATACGAATCCTTGAAAAACAGCCCTCGCAAGGAGGAACACAGTTTCAAAAGAGAAGAAGAGGGGAAGAGGCGAGATCGCCCATCATAAGTGGATTCCCCTGTTTCAATTTTGGTCCGAAGACCGCATTGCCTAAAAGGACAACGGCGCTCACCTATTTAAGGGTCGAGATCTCATTAACAGAATCAACCAAACAAATCAAACAAACAAACCCTCTGGCTGGATTTGGTTTTAAAAAAAAAAAAACAAGTTGACTTGAAATCCAAAGCCCTCTCGTGACAGTACTTCCTCACCTTTTTAAAAACCCACATAATTGCCACTCTCTTTTTCGTTAGTGTAGACAAAGGCGATGTTTGGGAGATCTTCTGACAAAACAAAGGACGTTTCTGTCAAAAACCTTTTTGGAACGGACGAATCTGATATAGCAATGCGACACAAAAAAATATCAATAAAATAGTGTTTTCGATCTCCGGGGGAAAAGGACAGAATAGGCAAAATGTCCAGAAATTTAGAATTTGAAAGGATGCTTGAAGAGAGACGGAAACACAGGATATTCCGCAGGACGTTTTGTGTTCATTGCATGTGCACCTCACCATAGGGGACTGCCCCAGTGTCTTGGATGAGCACAGACATCACCCCAAAGTGGAGTCTAGCTGCTCAGGTGGCAGCTACGATGTGGCAATAAGTTATGAGGGGAAACAAAGTGAAGTTGATAGTGCAAAAACGCCTCTGGGACGCAGGCACTGACACTACACGGGCCGTCGAACCCAGAGTGGTGCACTTAGGAGGTTGCGAAACAAAGAAAAGTTTATAAGATGATCCTAAGCCTCTCGTGCTTAGTCTGATTAGATTATTCTTTGGTTTATTCATCAGTCATTTGTTTTTTTTTTTTTATGTCTCTCGTGCTTAGTCACCTTAAACAAATGAAGAGGAGTGGAATGCGACGAACCTCAATCTCATATTTAGTCACCTTGATAAAAAAAAAAACAAAAAAAAAAAGCTTGACTTGAAAACATACAAAGTCGTGAGGCGGACAGACCAACCATGCAGTCCTACATCCATTTTCGTGGGTTACATATGATATGCTTCTCCCGCTTCCACTCATCAGTCAGATGAACATTTGGAACAAAAAAAAAGTTTATAAGATGATCCTAAGCAAAAAAAAGAAGTGGCAACAACGGGAAGGATGATCAGCGAAGAGAATCCTTCCCAAAGATATACGGCCTTGTCCACATACATCTTATCTACAGCCAACTATAATTGAAAGCTAAATGAGCCTCCCACGCACTCATCAAAAAAGGGGGGATGAAACGCAGGAGTAAAAAAAGGTTTTTTTTTTTTTTTTTGAAAACTATGACAACGTGTATTCCCCGCGAACGAGTAATCCACATAACCCGCCTCCCCGGTTTACGTTTTGTGGAAACCGCTGATACGTCTTCCTCCCGCTTCCATTCGTCAGTCAACGAGCTTTTTTGTTGTTGTATGGACAATCACTTCATAAAGATCTGTACACACGAAGCATTATTTTTCCCTCTTTTTTGATAAGAAATTTTTACACTATTTTCAGTTGTTTTCTTTTAGTTCTTGATACCCCCCATGGCCAGGTAATGTTTGGTACAAAAAAAAAGGGAGAAGGGTAAAAAAGAATACAACGCCAGATAATACTGTCCAACTGATCTTGATAACATTCCTCAGGAAAGATTATGAGTGGTTTTTTTCCTCCACTGAAACGCAGCCAAATAAGGTTGTAGAAAATCTGTTTTGGGCGCAAAGTGAAATAGCAATTTTCATGGGGGGGAGGAGGGAAATTACTTTTGTTATACAAGATCTTTTCGTGGGCTTTCTTTACTACTGGGGTTCTTATCGTATTGCGTAAAATTGATCCATCTCGGAAGCCCATACGGTGGTACACATAACCGGAGTCTGATCACTGTATCACTCTTTTGTTCAAAAAAGAAAGAAGTTCCAAAGAGAAGTACGCCTTCACCGTTCATCGGACGCAGGCACCTAACTACAATAGCCCATTACAAGGACGCACAGATTTTTTTCTCTTTAACAATTCGTGGCAACTTTCTTATGTTTTTGTTATTCTCATTCACTCTGGAACATATGAGACCCGAAGGATACGGTGCTTCAAGGGGATTTATTTTTTAGAACGGAAGCAGGGGGGGGGGGAATAATACACAGGTAACAATCCACGCGTTGATGGATCAATAGAGCGTAACATTTATTTTTGCATATTTGGTGCTCCTCCTGACGACCCCCATATTGCGTACTTTGTTGCACACTTTGTGCACAAAAATAATACAGGAATGCCCCATATTGCGTACTTCTTGCGTAGTTGTTGCGTACTTGGTATTTTTATTTCTGGGGTACCATTTTTTTCAATTCAGGAGACCAGAACAGAAGAGGGAGGAAAAAAATTGTAGTTGTTGACGGAGGCACCTCCGACTGACCCACGTACGATGCCAGCCATCCGGATGATAGCTTAAGTACCCTGCGGCCAACAGTAGATGTAAAAAGGAAACCAAATGATTTGCCCATACCGTAAGTAAAAAAAAAGGTTGGAAACAGTACATCCACTCAGGTTTGTAGATGCCATACATCTCTCTCTCTCTTCACCCACAAAATTCAGCATTCACCGCAAACGAGAGAAGTTACGCCACACACAAAAAAAAAAGCAAAAAAAAAAGGTAAAGAAAAAAAAAGCAAGATGAACCTAAGCCTCTCGTGTTTAGTCACCTACCGTACACCCACCAGGGGAAAAAAACAAACAAACAAAACCACCAAACAAAACAAAACAAAAACAAATTCAAAAAAACTCACACGACACAATCTTCACCCACAGAGATTAAAAACAAAAAAACAAAAACGCACGGTGGACTGGTCAAGGCAAAGTACTGGTCAATGACCAATACGAAAAACTGACCAATACATTTTCTCAGGTCCGACCGCAAAACACACCGGCCCAAAAGTACTGACCATGACCATAACCAATCCACCGAGAAATCCGCCCCCCACCTCCCCCCCCTCCACACTTCACCAAATATATGCCTCTAGACCACCTCTAAGGCCTACCTTGTTCTTCTTAGGCTATGATGCTCTTACGCTTTACCCGATACTCTCCCCCATTGGAGACACGCGAGGTGCCACGTGGTCTATTGTCTGAGCCGCTCAGACTGCCTTCTGGGTCGGGGGTCATGCGGCCACTTGCGCTGAACCTGCTTTCGGCACGCCCTTCTCTTCCGGCAGGGTCGTACATGAAGCGGCTGCTGTTGCTGATTCTGCTTCCAGAGCGGGTGTCGCGTGTCGGGTCGTCGTTCAGGCTTGCATTGGTAAACGGGATCTGATTCGTGGACCCATTGATCCCAAACCCACCTACCCCCGGTGATGCGTTCTTCACCAATGAAGCGCGCTCTTCATCTTCTACAACCTTCTGGTTTGCAGCGGCCTTCAATTTATGCATCCACCGTGCAATACATAGGATGATTGAGACAAAGAAGACCACGATGGTGATGACGAGCCACTCATTCACCGTCTTATCTTTTAGATCCTCGCGTTCTGTGTCGATGTGCTCGACGTAATCATTGACGCTGTCCCAGGAGGGTGAGTCATATTCGTAGAAGCTGTCGTAGTCGACGAAGGTTGTGAGATCTTTCGCCCAGGAAACGTTTGATGCGGAGACCTTACGCATCCAGTCGATGCTGGAGTACATAATGCTGGTGTTCGCCCAGGACTCACAGACCTCCATATCAGAGTCCACCTTGATTGGACAGACTGCGAAAACCGGGGTACTAAAGTTGCATGGAAGGGAAGACCCATTGTTGAAGTGATACACCGGGGCTTTGAAGAAGGAGATGTCAGTCATGTCATCGTTGACCAGCTTAACACGTTCCGTCCAGTTGACGCGCCAAGCGCCGTTCAAATTGAAATAAGTTCCATTGCCAGTTTGGATCGTGTCGTCTTCACTGCAGTCGGCAATGATAGGATGTTCCAGGGTCTTTTCGAGATGCCATTTCTCAGTTAAAACCGGAAATGGTTGCTGTCCGGTGGCGTAAAGGAGAAGCCCAGCTGAGGTGAAAGGATGTGCCATAGTGAAAATCATCGAAAACGCAACAAAGTTCTTCATGACAACAACCAAGGGGAAGGAGTGCAGCTGTTTCATGTTGATCGGTTCGATACAGATGTCGACCTGCTGGGCTAACTCATGGTCTCTTGGGCGTGCAACCCGCATGACGGCAACCGCGAATCCGCTGATCAGCAACAACACGCCCGGTGTAAAGAGACCACCAAAGATACGCGCCCTGCTCAACCCCTTCGTCTGTGTCAGATCACTGCATTTGTCAAACACCGACACAATAATGCCCATTGAAGTACCCCATATCGCCACAACCAACAGGAAAATGCCTAAACACTTACACCATATCTGCATTCTCCTCAGAAGTTCCCGTAAAAATGTAATTGTGTAGCCTTTTATGTTTCGCGTCTCTGTCGTGTTCGTGTGTGAAGGAAGAGGAAGAGAGGGAGGAAGGAAGAGGGGAGTATACAGCAAAGTAGTATGTCAATGTTCGTTCTTCACCATAGGTGGTGTGTGTGGGGGGAGGGAGGGGGGAAACTGATGCTAGCAAATAATCATTGGCACAAAAAAAAAACGTACATTATAAAAACGCTCCCCGTTCTGTCGTTTGTTTTAGTTCGTGCTACGCTGTATGTGGGGGTGGGGTGAAGTGCACAGAACATGGAGGACCAAAAAAGAGTGGAGATCACACAAACACGTTATCACTATATTTTTTCACAAATGTACAAAATAAATGTGTCTATTTTCAATGGGAAATCATTGAGATATTGCAAGATGCAAAAATACACACTTTTCCGTACAAAATAAAAAGTTTAGAATATTGATCTTTAGCCTCTCATACTTAGTCACCTTCACCGTTTTTCTTCATCGTTATCGCACAGCATAAAGCCGCACGGATTTGCGGAGATACTGTCATTTCCCCAGCAGAGTTTGCAAAAAAAAAAGGGAAAAAGGAAAAGAAACGTTAACACTCATCACCGATAAAACCCATGGGAGAGGTTGTGATGAAACGCACACCTCGACCTCTTTGGTGAGGCGTGGCTCTGCAGCGCGGTTCGTCCCTAGAACTGCAAAGTGTGTTCAAAATGCTTTGTTTCTATTTCCTCCTTCATATGACTGTGTAGCCTGGGGACCACTTCGCTCCAAGGATTACTTTGTACACAGTACCCAAACGAGCTGGCCACACAAAACCCTGAACCCATAATCTTTGATTTCTCGTTTCAAGGGTAGTGCCGTAGGGGCCATAATAGAGCGCCCTTCGATCCTGAGACGGCATCGTTTACAGTCGTGGACTACGACGGTATCTGATCATCTTCGATCCCCACACTCTCGTTCTTGATTAATGAAGACATTCTTGTCGAATGCTTTCGCAGAAGTTCGTCTTCCCGCGATCTAAGAATTTAAAAGAGAGCTGCTCAGCACGTTAAAAAGAGAGTTGACTTGAAATACAAAAGCCCTCTCGTGAACAGTGTACCTTGGTACATCATTAGTTGACCTTCAACCATTGACATCTGACACACAACAACGCCCCTCCAGACTCTGTGACAGCGCCTTCATCAGATGGATTTTGCAGAACATTCTGATAACGCGACCAACCTTGATCAAAAAGTATCTACAAGGCAGTTGTCTCAAAAAAAAAAAAAATGTGCCGGTTGGGTCATTATAATTTATTACTTCTGGTTTCTAAAAATGCTTCACGTAAAAGTGGGGAAGGGAGGACATACGAAAGCGAAACACGGAGGTTGCGTTCCACTCAATAATGTTTTCAAAAAGGAAACCACCTCAAACATGGTCGGACGATGAAACTCACAAAAAAGCACAGTTTTTTTTTACGACAGAAAAAAAAAAAAACATAGACAACAAACGCCACTCTGGTACACACTGAGAACATTGTTCCTGCTGCGGGTATTGCAGACAACTCTCGGCATTGGAAACGAACAAAAGAAAAAAGTTGAAATATGAATATGGGACAGCCCCATCGTGTCTCGCTTGCATGCACATTTGAAACAACGGTACAATTGTTAACTCTGTCTTTCCCAACAAAAAAATATGTGAACACAATAACACAACATCATTACACACCCCCCTATACAAGGTATCGTTTTCGTGGACTACAGAACGCTGCGTTGAGAGCGTTCTAACCTGGAGCAACAAATTTGCAGCCCAAAAAAAAGTGGGGAAAAAAAAATAATTGGCAAGATAAGCCGAAGAGAGAGACTCTCGTTTAGTCTGATTAGATTATTCTTTGGTTTATTCACAGAGACTTCCGTTTAGTCACTTCTAAAAAGGTCATTGGTGATAGGGGAAAGACAAAAGTAATAAAAGGTGTTGAAATGCAGCCAGCACAGGGTGTGAACACGCGGTGTGTGCCATGGCGCAAAAGAGTTGTGTTGAGAGTGCAACGGTTCGCTTAGGGATTGATCAAATCAAAAAAAGAGAGAGAAAAAATTCGGAAGTTGCGGAATTCGGAAGAGGGGACCCTGCCAACAGAAAGGCTAAAACATTTATGACCTCGAGGGATATTCATTTACTTGGAGCATAACAAATGGCGGCGTTGTTTGTTCTAAACATTTCACTTCCCATGTCTCTTATCTACGACTACACGGTGTTTCTCTTTTGTAGAAAGAACTGCAGCAAGAATTGGTCATGCCACAAACAAAAACAGTAGATGAACCTAAGTAAACCACGTTGCTTAGTCACCGTAAAGCGCGCCTCTCTAGTGTATGCACATCATAGACCCAAAAACAAAAGAGACAACTTGTATGAATAATAGGTGTGCTCTCGTGTGTGCGTATTCAGAATTATTTTGTAGTACAAAAAATAAACTAAAGCCGTGCTTATAACTATAGCCATCTTTCCACCAATACAAAAGGGGGTAGAAAAGCGCTATTTTTGAGCAAATGATCGTGAGGCAAAAATAGACATTTTTTTTTTCGTGATTCACTGTTAAAGAGTCTCACCCAAAGATGCCAAATACCCGCTCTCGTGAAAACGGAGCGAAGGGACAGAGGCTTGACGTCTGGGGAAGTAAGCAGGCGAACCCGAGCATCAGTGCGTCACCGTAGACGAAAGCCTCCAATAAAAAAAAGACGACACTGGAAAGAAACCTTCAAGATGAAAACAATGCTTCACGCACCTGAGTTGATGAGGGCCGTCGTTTCATCTGGGTTTTCTTCCTCCTCCTCCTCCTCCTCCTCTTCCTCTTCCCCCCCTTCCCCATCCTCATCAACAACATTAACAGTAATTACATCGGGATTGCGGTGATCGCCGTCTTCACTGTTTTCATCAGACATGAAAGATTCTGTGATGCTGGTTCCTCTGCACCGTGTCCGATAGCAGGTGAACACACTGAGGAGGGTCAACAAACAGAGGCCCCCCCAGATCTGAAGCATGCCGATGAAGAGCGCGTGTTTTGCGGAGTCTACACTGTCGATCCAGTCGCTGACCTCTGACCAGGAGGGGCTGTTGAATTCATAGAGCTGGTTTTTGTACGGGACGGAGCTTAATTGACCTGCCCAGGATGCGTTTGAGGCCGAAACCCGACGCATGGAGGCAACAGTGTTGGACGCATTGCCCCATTGCTGGCAGCGGGCTTCGTCTGCACTGTTATGTACGTAGCACACAGCAAACGCAGCAGGATCGATATCACACCCCGTCAACAACGGAACCTTCACAAGATTATCCACCCCTTTAAATATATAGCTCCTCTGCGCCCACGATGCCTCCCATTCACCGTTCAAATCAAAATATGAAAACGTCTCTGGGATTGAAACAGACCCGGTGGTTTCGTTGCATTGCAGTTCATAGGGGGCAGGGCCAAGCTCTTTTGCAAGAAAATCGCGGGTTTGGAGTTGTTCAAATGTAGGCTGATTTGTGACGCAAATAAGCAGCACCCATCCCGCAACCGGGAGGGATAGCATAAAGAAAATCACGACAAACTGCATTTGTTCATAGAGGCGATGTACCTTATCATTGATGAATAGATCCCAGTCTTCTGGGTTCATATCGTCTTCGGGGAAAACCCGCTTTATGACATCAAATATACAAAGATAAGCACTCCCCGCAGCCACCGGGGTGATGAACACAACATAAAGCCGGGAACGGAGACCATCTGTTTCGCCCGCAACCATCACTGCAGAGAAGAAGACAAGAAGCACGACCCCAGTGTAAACCGCTACCGCCGTGAGGACTGAGGTCAGCGTTGAACACGTCGTCCGCCACCACTGCCGTCGGTATTCACTATCAGGCATTTTACACCAACCGTCTCTCTAACAGACTCCTTCTGACACACCCTTTTTATGTATTAACAGCACAATAGGGGGAGTGTTGTAGTGCACACACCACCGCGTAGAATTAGAGATCGATACTGTATCAGTCGTGCAAAGCGGTAAGAAAAAAAGACGAAAAAAGCGTGAATTCTGGGAAGGGGAGAATGAGATGCAAGAAAACGCAAAAAAAAAAAAAAGGGGGGCGCAAAGGGTTGAGAAAATATCTCGTTTGTGTATAGAGGGGTTGGGGTTCTGAGGGATGGGATGGAAGGTGGGGGTATGAGAGAGGGGGCAAAAGGGGGGTTTTTTTTGAGGAAAAGGTAGCAAAAAAGGGGAGAAAATGGAGGGTTCTTATTGTATACTTTTCTAGGAAAAATCTAAAGAGAAACATAACAAGGTAAAAATCTAAAAAAAAAAAAAATCACGATATAAGCGCGGAATGCGCGCCTCTTATAGAAAATCACCCTTTTTTTGTACTCAGGTAGCTACGTAGCCTTCAGGGAGGCAATCGTGTGCTAATACAGAAAGTATCAGTCAAGGCTGTCCTTACAGACGCATGCCAAAGCGGCCGCCACATGGGTGTGGACTTTAGATTGAAGTTTCATCATTGTACTAGCCCAGGGAGGGTTCCCGGCTACCGGCGAGGTCTCTTCCAATCCGTTCCCTAGTTTCCTAGGGGGGCCTCCTTGGCTTCACTGGCTAGGGCTCTGCAGGTCCCTCCACACATGTTGTGTGCCTGCCTTCAGCACCCAGGGTAGCATACCCAGCACCTTTTACCCTCAGGTCAGACCCTTTTTTTTTCTGTATTTTTCAAACATCATTGTCTTCTGCCTTAGCGGTAATATTTGATAAAAAGCTAAAACATTTTCGATATGAACGACCCTACGGGGCATTTCTGGTTGTTGCTTGTTTGCGTGCAGACACCTCAGCACAGAATAGCATGCCTCAGTATTGTAGCCCGAAAAGCAAAATACAACCTATATCCCAATCTCTCCCCTTCCCCAATCCCCACGCGCTGTGCATCAGCTTCCGCTTTACCGTTCTCTCTGCTGTGAGCACGTCAGTGTGTTGTCGCTGCAGTCCAGCCTCCGTGAGGGGGAGAGGGAAAGCTCCTTAGGCAGCTCGGGAGACATCTGCCTGGCTGCGCTGCCCTCGAGGACGGCCACACGCCGTTGCAGTGCGTGGTTCGCGCTGTGCACGGTGGCAAGCTCACTTTGCATGCTGGCCATATCCTGCAGTACCTTGCGGAGCGTACCCTTCAACTCTGCAAGCTCTTGCGCCTGGCTGTCCTTCACCTTCACTGCACCCGACACCACTCCACACCGCGACACTGCGGGGCTCGTTCTGAAACACTCTGGTAAACGCCAGGCCGGGTTTGGGTTTGCATTCACACTCTGCACTGCGGGCACAACGTGGTCTGGGCTGGTGCTGGTGGTTGTGGTGGTGGTAGTGGTGGGAAGAGGAGGAGGAGCAGCAGCCGCGGTGGCCTCCTCAGCAACGCTTGCGGCTGTCTCTCTCTTTGCTGTCGGTGTGGTGGCTATGTTCACTGCGACCGGGCGGAGTGGGAGGATGTGTTGAAGTGGGGGTGACGAGGATGTGGTGGTGGTGGTGGCAGCAGCCTCACGACGCAAGCTCGGGTACGTCTGCGGCACAACAAGCGAGGGGCGGATCGAAACGCTGGCGGAGCGTGCCTGGTACTGTGCCGGGTGTGCAAAGGGCGCCCCCTGCGACGGGTTTCGAGAGGCTTGTAGGGCAGCCATGTTCTGTGTGTGCTGTTAGGGGGTGTAGGAGATGAATAGATAGGAGAGGATGCGGATATGGGATAAGGAGTAGGGTAGGGATGTGCAGATTTCCAATTCCGAAAAAAAGATCCCAAAAAGCCATCGTTTTTTTGGATATATTCCACCTGATTTTTACCCCGCGTATAGGCGCGTATAGGCCAAACCCCACCCATGTTTCCCAGCCTTTACGCGCCTATACGCGGGGTAAAAATCAGGCGGATATTTCACGAAGACAGAACACAACTGCGGTGTGGAAGGATGTAAGGTCTTGCGGGGAACGGTATGGGAGTTAACAAAGAGAAGTTGAAAGTGCGAAACAGAAAAAAAAATAAAGGGAGAGAGAGAGAGGGGGTATAGATATTGTACTGTGTGTGTGTCGGTGTCCTTGTTGATTATTTAACCCCCGGGAACAAAGGAAGAGAGAGAGCAAAGCTTGAGGTTGTGCGTGTCACTACTGTGCACGCCATGTTCAAAGAAAATACTCGCAAAAAGATTGAAGATATATGTCCGCCCCACCCCCCCGATTGAGTTTGAGAAAAAAAAAAAACATTGCGAAGAAAGCCTGAGACTGCATTGTTGTTTTTGCACATAAAAAGAATAGTTTTGTGAGATGCATCTAAGCCTCGCGGACTTAGTCATCAAAACAAAAAAACAAAAAAAGATAGTGGTTTACAATGAGGTAACACTTTTTTTTTTTGACCCAATATAAACAGCTGGGCAATGCAATTCAGGGCTATTTGATACAACAAAGAAAAAACGAAACGAAAAAAAAAAAAAAACAAACAAAACAAAACCTTGCGGTCACGACTGCTCCCGTCATTTTTTTTTTTCCAGGAAGCAGGGGGGGTAGTTTGTGGCAAGAGGTGAGGAAGACGAAATAAAAAAAAAAAAATTGGTAAAAGATGACTTCAGCCTATGCTAAGTCACCTGAAAGGCTCTCGGAAACAAAAAAGTGGTAAACTACACATACGGCGAGATGATAAAAATGCACAAAAATGACTATAAATACAGGCAAAAGGGAAAATCCAGGGCAAACGGGCACAGAAAAAAAAAATGTCTTGACCCAACTCAAAAACATGGCAACATTCTGTGCAATAATTACCCATAACTGAGTTCAAACACATCCAAAAAAGGCCGAAACGCATCACGGATACTCCCAGATATGGAAACCAGATTTCAACATTTGGAAAACGAGCCAGATTTGGCAGTATCTCGGATGTGGCACACATTTCAAAGAAAAAAAAATGGGGAAAAACGGGGATATGAGAGCTGTGTTATACAATAAGCATCGCCATTTTTTTTATTTTGAAAACTTGGTTGTATTAGTGTAGCCACCCTAGAGTGTGCTCCACTATTATTTTTCCCTAAAACCAAATATGAAAGAAGCAGTTTTTTGTAGTTGCGGTACACAAGCGTTGTTGGCACTGTTGCGATTTTTTTTTTCTTTCCAAAACTTTTTGACCTTCCTTTCGGGGAACGGAGCATGCACAATCCTGCAAGCTCCGAGAAAATGGAGTCGACGGACTAAAGAGGATATTTTTCCCTTTGCTGGACAATGAATGTCCCTCAAAAGGGGCTTTTTTTTTTTTGAATTGTACAATCAGTATCAGGTTCTGTGCCTAATAGTAGACTTTTTTTTTTGTACCAAAAACACCCTGCGTAGTTTTCTCTCTCTCTCTTCCCTCCATTTTCGTACAACTAACTATGTCAAAATTTTATAATGGTTTAACAATATGGACAACAAAAGGCGTTGCCAGTACCAACCATGTCAAAAAAAGAAGAAAAAGTCAACTTTGAAAACACAAAGCCTTCACTTCCACGGCTGTACCTTTCGGTGCGTGACCAGAAACAGGTGGACCCGAACCCCCCTTCCATTTCAAAATAAAAGAGAAGTTGAAATGTGCAAAACACCTCACCGTTCATCGGAGGAGGCACCGGTTCTCCGCGAGAAAAAATATAATCCCTCCCCTCCACCCACCATTCTACCCTTTTTTTTTTTCTTTCATCGACAATCCATTTCTATTGTACAAATACTGCGTAAAATCCTTACTTAGAATCAACCCACTCAATGTGGTGATCTGCGTACCCTGCAGGGCCTTTGAATTCATCGAATAGGTCTTGCAGGGCTTGGAAGTAACGGAGTTTGAGGTCGATCACGTTTTCTTCAGAGTATTCGACCTTTAGGGGGAGGATAGGTGCACCTATGGAGAGAATGACCTGCTTGCGTCTGGGGACCGGAAGCCCCCAACGGCCGAGAAGAACGAAGGGGATGGGAAAGCCAAGTCTGTCCTTCGTCCAGCGCTGCATAGTCGGCCAATCAACGTTGTCATAAATCTTGGTTTCTCCAAACGCAAAAATCGGAATCAACGGCTTCTGCTCCTGCTGCGCAATCCTAAAAAACCCATGGTGATACCGCACAACCTTAATCCCTTTGTCTTTGCTCTTCGATAAAAACATTTCAGATTGCCCGCCAACGACGACTACTGGAGACATTCCTTCTTCTAAGGTTGCAAGCAGAGTTTTGCGGGAGACTTCTCTTATTCCGGTCCACTGAAGAAAATCGCGCATGAGGGGTACATAGTGCATGATAGACGCGGTTAGACCGGTTGCATAGAAATTGGGAAGTTTTTGCCGCCATTCTTCGCATCGCATTCCCCATACCATGCCGCATGGGATGATTCCGTGGGGGTGATAGCCAAGCATGCATTGGTAGGATGGGTCGGCAGGGCCTTCCCCTTTTTCGAGGAGATCGCAGAGTGCGTCGCTGAGAAGAACTCTGCCGGCGAAGTATTGGCAGACTCTCTCCCAGATCTTCGTTTCGCGTAGCCATTTATGTGACACTCTGCTGCGTTTTCCTTTATCCGGATCTCCAATATAGGTGACCGCATATGCCACCCACATCGCAGTAACCGCCGCCAACATCGGAAAAATCTCGCTTTCTTGATTATAATAAAGCGCCGCCACCGTCACCCAAGGAGGTGACATAACAAATGTCACCATCCTCGGCGCTCCTAAGGTCTGCATTGCCGAAAAATTCCCTGCCCATATCACCACCGCGCCTATAATATAGAGTGAATCAAAGGCGGCGACAGACCAGCGTACATCGGTGTACACCACTCCATAGGTATATTCTTTGAGGAATAATGCGGTGTCGTGGGGTAAAGTGGAGGGGAAGGTGCAGAGGAGGATGTGTGCGGTGATGGGGACGTACCAAATGTTCCAGATGAAGAGAACGCTGAGGAGTGATGCCCAGGATTCGGGGGTGTCTTCGATGGAGACCTTCGCGTTGATGTCCATGATGTCTGGCCGGGAGGGCTTTCCAGAGTCAGAGAGGAGGTCGGAATCCCCGGAGAATTTCCGGTTGAGTTTGAGTTCTTCCTCCTTCGTTGTTGCCCGCTTTTTGACAAGAATCTTCGCCTTCTTCGCAGCCTCGCTTCTAAAATACCTAAATGAAACAACACACAACACCTCACTACAAATCGCCGCAATCCCTCCAACATGCATCAACCCAACAGTCAACTTAATCCCCAAATAAAAAACTATGTACAAAAACGCGAGTTGACACAACACCGACACCGAAAACAACATCCACGTAAAACCCTGCAAAATCACAAATTTGGTTCCACCCGCAAATGGTTGAAAAAAGGTCCATCCTTTGAGTCCCAACACTTTACCCCCCATTCCATGGGTAAGCAGAACCGCAACTAAGGTGATTATTAGCGATAAAAACGCGGGGAGCACATGCCCGAAGAGCTCGGATACCCCTGAAAGGCCGACCATGATGACGATGAGGAAGAAGTTCATTGTGATCAGCTCTGCGAAGGACTCTCTTTTGTTTCCTGTGGCCTCCATTTTGCCGAGAAGGTCCTCGTCAAGACTGGTGTCAGAATATGTAGAATTTTCTCTGTTCAACGCTGGATGCAATATGTCAGACGACAACCTCTCGTACGGCGTTTCGCCCAAATTCTCTGGAGCAGAATCCTGCAAAGACGCCACATTGAACCTATTCTCCGGATCCCTCTCCCCGGGGGTAACAAACGTCTGCAACGAGCTTGCCATCAACACCTGTGATAGAATGCCTAACACCCCTCCGGAAGACACCAACCCCACCGTTTTTTCACCGTACATCACCGCCGCTATAAGAGCCACCACTGCCAATGAATAAAACGCCCACGACAACGCTTGAAGCACCACAAAACGCACCCCACCACTGAACGGCTGATACATCTTGTACCCTACATGGCGTGCAATCCCCGTTGCGTGAAGCGCAGGGACAGCAAAGAGGAGGAGAAGCGACCCTACAGAGTACAGTACCCCAGCTGCGAAACGGTCAGTATCCCATGTGGAATCCGCAAAGACGAAGACCATGCCTGCAGCAAAGGCAAGCGAGATATGAACCATCACCATCTTACTCCGTCTCCGTGCCTCCACGACTGCCCCCGCCCGCGGTGTCAGCGGTGGTGTAGTAGGGGTCTGTACAGGAGAGTTTGGTGCGCTCTCCACTGTCGTGCTCAGACTAGAGAGCTTCAGAAGTTCCTGCAGGCGCGCCACCTCGGAGCGGAGCTTCTCATTTTCGGACTGTAAATTCATTTCCTTGGGGAGGTCTTCCCCTAGGGAAGAGGATGGGGGGGGGGTGTGTTCTGTGGGAGGGTGAAGGAATTGCGCAGATGTTTTGGGTGGGAGGGGAGTTTTTTTGGATTGTCTTGGAGAGAGAGGGAGGGAGGGAGGGGAGAGGGAGGTTTTTTTCTTCACTGTAGCCTACCGGAATAGGCGTGATACCGTCTTCTTTTTTGCTGTGTTGTGCTACATAGCAAGGAGGTTTCCACACTGCGACTGGGCAGAGGGAGAAGACAGTGTCCCTATGTTTCCTCGTGGGGGCACAGCCCACAGAGTTTCGTTAAAGATATTTTGTCAAATGAGGGGGAGGGGGGTGTACGTGGTAATGTGGCCACAGTATGTTGTGTTCGCGCGTTTTCAGCAAGGGGGATGTTGTGGCTGTAGCTATGATGGGAAATCAGCACAATACAACCATCATTGGTAAGGTAAGGGGATGCGTACAGAGAGATCAATAAACAAAAAATTACTACGAAATCACGACCGATACAAACCAAAAGAAAAGAAAGAATTTTATTTGCAAGTCAAGCCTAAGCTTCAGTGCTTAGCCACCTTATAGAATTACGAGATGAAAAAAAGCAAAGATATTTGCGCAAAGGTGATACTACAATATATTTCCAAAACAATTTAGCAGAAAATCGGTCAGAGTGTTCTTCTTCTTGTGCATCAGTTATGTCATTTTTTCCTTATTTTTGTTGATCTTTTGTACTGTACATGGTTCGTCCAGGATAGTCAGTTCAGTCTGATCCTTAGGGGGGGGACTGTGGACCACAGTATTTGGGGGAGGGGAGAATAAATTCATATATGGGGTGGCTGAATGGGGAGGGTGATTCGCACTTCTTTCGTACTTCTGCGCACTTTGTGAGCTCCCCCATTTAGCCACACCAATTTACTTACTTTGACAAACAGTAATCATTAAAGGGTGTACCATGTACCCTCCTTTTGCTCCCTTCTTCTGGGATAAAAAGGAGGTGGTTGGAGAAAAAATGAGTGTATAGTGGAGTTCATCTTCGGGTGTCTACACTAAAACAACCAAGTTTTCAAGAAAACGAAGGAATACTAATGTCATAATAACTTCATGTCAACCTCGCATTAAAAAAGAAACCATGAAACATGAATATGGCTATGGAAGAGGAATAACAATCAAGCGAGAAACAAACAGGAAAAATGTGACTTGAAATACAAAGCCCTCTGGTGACAGTGTACTTAATGAAAAGATATGAACGCAAGTCACAAATTGTGGATAAAAGAAGGGAAAAAAAAAGAAAAGTTTATAAGATGAGCCTAAGCCTCTCGTGCTTAGTCACCTAACACAAACACAAAAAAAAAAAAGCACAAACAAAACAAACAAAATACAATCAATTGAAGAGCGACAAAAAAAAACAAGTAATTGCTATCGGAAAAAAAACCGGGTGTGCTGTGGAACTCCACTCTGAAAAAGATATAATCTACAACACGCCAGCATTCTGCTCTTCTGCAGGTATGCTAAAACGCTCTTCGTACGCTGGACCCACTGGGATGCCTGCATCTGAAACTTTTAAACAGTGGGGCTGTCCTCTTCGTCCAGCACCATCTGCTCCATCGCGTTATTGGACGTAGTCTCGGCAGGCTCGATAACCATTCGCTCGGGCGGCCTCGGCATGTTCCAGCTCGTAGTCGTCCACAGGCTCCCACGCATCGTCGCGTCATCAGAGCAGTGCGGAAGGAACACATAATGCACAGACGACAACACGTCGTCGATCGCACCAGGCATCGTCACATCAGTACCTCCAGAAAATCGCCAGGATGCTATGGTGGTTTCGAAAATCGCGCGGAGTTATCCACATCACACCCCATTTTTTTTCTTAGCAATTAGTTGTTCTTGTTATTATTGTTTTCCTCACACCTTCCTTCAACCCTTGTAGGATCAGTTCGTATTTTTTTTCGCGAAAACATGAAATTACACATTTCAAGAGAACAAAAAATTAAAAAGGGTTCGCCCCCTCAGTGGGACGCCGTAAACCATACTTCCTCAGTGTCAGCCGCATCATTTCAATGAAACCAAAAAGTGGCTTATTTGCATTTTTGGGCTCCGCCCGTGCAGCGGTGGGGTCATTTCGGAAAATTGGACAATTTTTTGACCACTTAAATTTTGAGAAATATGAGCCCGGTTCCTTATACGTGGGGCCCATTTTTGGCCAAAATTTTTCTCAAAATCGACGAAATTAAAATTAGACCCCTTACCCCCCCCCCAGAATCATTTCAATACACTACCTGTATTGGTTGCTGACGCGTGTATACAGGAAGGTTGGGAAAAAAGTGGCTTATTTGCATTTTTGGGCTCCGCCCGTGCAGCGGTGGGGTCATTTCGGAAAATTGGACAATTTTTTGACCACTTAAATTTTGAGAAATATGAGCCCGGTTCCTTATACGTGGGGCCCATTTTTGGCCAAAATTTTTCTCAAAATCGACGAAATTAAAATTAGACCCCTTACCCCCCCCCCAGAATCATTTCAATACACTACCTGTATTGGTTGCTGACGCGTGTATACAGGAAGGTTGGGAAAAAAGAGAAAAAGTTTACAAAATCACTAAAACCCTGGGCAGACCAGATATCATTTTCTGATGCAGGCACCTCCGACTGACCACTGTACTGCCTGCCATCTGGATGAAAGCACAAAAATACCCTGCGGCCTACAACATAAGATGTAAAAAGGAAACCTAAACCCGCACCGTAGTGTGAACGGGGGTGGTACACAACCGCGGCCCGCTGTTTTGTTGAAGAGGTGAGAGCTTAACATACCCTCGTTGCGCTGCACCCAAAAAATGAATTGCGGGTTTGCGTTTACCTCCCTGAGGACAAAACAGAATAGTCCCGCATACCCTTCCGATCGGGAGGAAATGCAGACGGCACACTTCATCCCTCATGAGTGTGTCCAGGCATAGTAACCTCCCTGGTCTGACCCCCAAAAAAAGGATAGAAAACAAAATATCTCGTGCTTGGTCATCTAAGCAAAGAAAAGTAAAACCAAGTGTTAAAAAATGAAGTTGGTGCACAACGCCTCTGAGACGCAGGCACTGACACTCCTCGATTCGAAAGTGTTTGCACACATTGGGAGTTGCTGACAGGGGAAACTGTAAACAGTACAAAAAAAAAAGTTACAAAAATATTGCTACTTTGTTCCCCAAGGGTAACAATGCCACTGTGTAAGAGTGGCAAAAGGGGCTTTACTATTTTGTTTTTTTTTTTCCTCATCAATTTTGATGCATACTTTTTTTTTTTGCGTTCTATCACAACCATCCTCCATTCTTCAAGCGAATGAGTGTCGACACAACCACATTTATAAGTGTACTGTGCCCCATCACGGCTTTTTGAAAACTTGGTTGTATTAGTGTAGACACCCAGAGGATGAACTCCACTATGCTTTTTGTTTTGAGGTAGCATCAAAAATGGAGAAAACCCTGTCGGGATTTTGCGATTTGAGTCATAAGTTGCAGTAGGAAGCACGGCGAAAGGGAAGAAGTCGCAAAAAGAAAGAAGAAAAGAAAAGAAGAAAAAGGAGGGAAATCGTAGTATCTTTGAAAGAAAAGAACGCGCAGTCGTTTCCACCTGCAGATGGATTGATAAGTGGACAGGAACAACATTGTAAACAAACACACAGTTTATAAGATGATCGGTTTGCGGGTTTGCGCTGACGTACTTAGTCACCCTATGAAAACTATGTGAAGATAAATATACCTCTCGAAAGTAAAGACGAGAGTGATCCTGATTATATTTTTCCAGATACTTTTTTAGTTCAAAGAATTGAAAGCATTTTGAGAGGGAGCTGTGTGTTCATTGATATGTAGGGTTAGGGGAATGCTCTGAATCTGACAGAGCAGCAGCAGGTGTAAGAAAGGAAGCGTTACCATCAAAAGCCATAAGACAGCCAATGAAAGGAGCGGAAGGGTACACCAATGTTTGTGTGATCACACCATTGAAACATTTGACCAAAAAGAAAGAAAAATCCTGTAAGATGACCCTAAGCCTCTCGTGCATGGTCACCTTGATCATTCGTTATCGCGGAGCAACAGCTGCGCTGGTTTCCAAGAAAATTGACTTGAAATACAAAGCCCTCTCGTGAACAGAGTACCAGAATCAATGTCAAGGTTCTAGCTATATGAGGGTGTTCCCCTCTATAGCAGATCCTAGAATTTTAGACATTTTTTTTTTGGGAGATGTCGATGTAGGGTCTATCAAAAGCTAGTGCACGGTGGAGTCTACCCGGGGGGGAGTTACTCTTTGGGGGGGACTTAAAGGGGGACTCAAAGAGTCCCCCTAGGGGGACTATAGAGTCCCCCTAGGGGGACTATGTAGTCCACCTAGGGGGACTCTTTTGGTGGGTTCTTGTGGGTTGTGGGGGCTGGTGCTGACAGGTATGTACACACCAGGGGGGTGGTGAGGGTCCCAGATGGGGCCCAGGGAGGTAAAAGGTCATGTTATGCATATCATTGCACAGTTTATACAGTGCAAATTGTTGTTTGCCATTAGATGCGATACAATGACAGAGTCTTGTTGCTTATTTCCTTTCAGTCCTCAGTTGTTAACGCCTGATGTGGTTTGCATGTTTGAAATGTATAGCTATGAGAGCAGCTGCGCACGGGAGACGTGCCGAGAGAAGGAGCCGTCGCCATACTGGATAAGGCGACGGTCTACAACCATCCAGACCCACCCCAACTCCAGGGATGGACCCTCGGTCGCTGTCGTGATGATGGAGTCCCTCTACGGCAGCAGCCCCTCCTGGGCCTCCCCCCACCAGCACCTTCATCATGTGCGCCAGGCAGGCACCTACATCGCCATATATACAGTCGCTCTCCGCACTCCATTCCAACATACTCAGGTCGATGCACCTGGGTGGCTACACCACAGATGATGCGAGCGGTGTTAAAGGACGCTAGCGACCACCCCGCCTGGCAGAAGACCCCCGAGAAGACCGCACGCAAATGGCTTGCGAAAGCACATCGTGGATACCTCCGTGACTGCAGCACGCGATTGCAAGAACACCCGCCTGCTGACGCGACTGCTCGTGGAGGTGCACCCCGACACCGACCTCCGTCGCGTATCGGGCATCGACGGCGTGCTGAGGATGAGGCCGCAGGCAAGCCTCACGCGAGAGGGTGGTGTGGCTGAAGCCGGAGCACAGCCTCAAGGCTCGTGAAGCAGCATTGCTGCATCACGGGAGGGTGATGATCGCCTCACCCAAATATTTTGGGCTTGTCGTACGCCCCGTCCAGGAACGCAGCGCATGCGCCGCCAGAAGTCGCTCCTCATGCGGGCCCAAAGACCACCCAACCGCGGACTTTGTCGCCGCACTCAACAACAGCGGCCTCGCGTGCGCAACGCAGACCGTGCCGAGCACTGGGAAGACCTGGTGCGTTAAGTTAACATCATGACACCCGTCCCCAAAGACGCATGTGTCATCAAGGGAAGCCGGTGATGGCTTGCCAGGCCCAGCCTGGTCACCGATTCAGAAGCAGGAAGAGGGCGGGCCCGGCCACACCCGACAGCGCCAAGCCTGAGGCGAAACGGCAATGCAAGCCGAAAAAAAGGGGGCAAAAGAAATAGTAGGATCGGTAGGTAAGTAAAGTTGCTTCGTTGATTGCACAAACAAAATAGCAGCAACACGACCACTGCAGCCGAGGGAGAGGAGTCGAGGGAGGAGCTGCAGAGGCAGAACCTCGACCTTCTGCGACAGCTGGTGGAACTGAAGCAGCAGATAGCGAGACGGCACAGCTCACCGTCACCACCAACCAAGACACTGCGATGACAGCAAAGACCCCTTCTCAAGAGGTCTCTGCCACCTCCACAACTGGGATACACTCCACGCTCCCTAACCCCGGACCCAAACCCCTCAAGTGTCTCTCCGACAACATCAACGGATTGACACAAGCGACACGAGCAGAAGCTGACGTGCCGTCTGCAGGACACGGCGTTTGATGCAGGGGTGCAGGTTGTGCTTGCCCGCCGCTTTGCCGACATCAAGTGTCCTGCTCAGTACAGTGTAACGCATACGGGAGACAACGGGTCACTGTCGCGTTGTGGAACGCTCTGCATCTATAGTAGCAGGCGTGGGCATGTTGGCGGCTTCGACACAGAAACCTACGAGCCTGTCTTCTCATTTGATTGATGCGGACAAATATGTGTACGGTGCGCCTGCCATCTCTCAGTGCAAGACACGCTGCTACCTGCCTTGTGGGGATTGCCTTCTCAAGGTTGCACTTCCGGGTGGGGAGGTGGTCCGCAAAGTCGACTGCGCTTCGTGGACCTTGTTCTCCTGTGGCAGTGTTGTTGTCTCGTATGGCAAAGACGGCGTCTCTGTGTATGACGAAGACCTGACGTTGCTCTGCTCTCTCTCGCACGAAGAGTGTGTTACTCTACTGCTCGCCCAAAAAGAGTACGACGTTGTCTGCCTTAAGGAACTCAAAGCGAGCCAGACAGGCGACATTGGCTTCGACGCATACATTATGTATGATACAAACGCATGCGTATCCAAAAGCGCGCGAAGGGGGCGACGGCATCGGGAGGCGGCATCGCGATCTACGTCCGCACCACACGCACATACAAACACATCTTCACTTCTCCAGAGAGCAGCGTGACGGAGAAACTCGCCTTCGAAGTGGAAGGTGTGCGATTCTGCAATATGCACAGGCCAAGTGCGGCAGGCCTGCACAAAAATGACACACTACGTGCCGATGGCAACGTTTCAGAACTGCCCACACAAGGGAAGGTGGTGGTTGCGGGGACGTGAACGCGCACCACCGATCCTGGGCACACTGCACTACAAGACGCTATGCCACTGCACAAAAAAGGGAAAGACATGACTGACCCTCGTCGTACCGCCCGATCTCCCTTACCGGCAGTGTGTCGAAGGTGATGGAGAAACTGGTGAGGCGACGCATGCACCAACTGATGAGCCAGCCAGACTCTTCAGTGAACAACCTCCACTCAGCTTAGGACGAGCCACCCTCGTGCTCCACCGGAAGGCAGCAAAGGTGATCACCGGTGCGACTACATGTCGCACGGTCAGGACGTGTTGTGGGAGGCACCGCAGACCACAGCGTACCACCAACGACTACGAGAAGTTTGTAGGACTACCCGGATCGCTTGGGCATGCTGTGTTTAACAAACTAAACCAGGCATTTTCATAGTTCATGAAATGCTAGAGACATACATCTTAGGTACGTACGTAATACGCGGCAAATAGGTAGCAAAAATAATAAAATACATAGTGAACTGAGGACTGAAAGGAAATAAGCAACAAGACTCTGTCATTGTATCGCATCTAATGGCAAACAACAATTTGCACTGTATAAACTGTGCAATGATATGCATAACATGACCTTTTACCTCCCTGGGCCCCATCTGGGACCCTCACCACCCCCCTGGTGTGTACATACCTGTCAGCACCAGCCCCCACAACCCACAAGAACCCACCAAAAGAGTCCACCTAGGGGGACTATAGTCCCCCTAGGTGGACTACATAGTCCCCCTAGGCATAGTGTGCAGACGAACAAAATGTTCGTCGATGTTCGTCGTGGGGGGGGGAAAAATTTTTTGTTCGTCGTTGTTCGTCGTGGGTTGCCCTTGTGGCAGGGACCTGTTCGTCGATGTTCGTCGACGAACATCGACGAACAAAACCGACGAACATTTTGTTCGTCGACGAACCAAAAATGTTCGTCTGCACACTATGCCTAGGGGGACTATGGAGTCCCCCTAATCCGACACCCCAAAAGAGTAACTCCCCCCCGGGTAGACTCCACCGTGTGGCAAACGTCATTTTTTAAGAAACCCCAACCACGGCTTTCATAGTGTTTCTGACCATACCAACCCACCCACACCCCCCCCAAAACCGTCTCAGGCCCCGAGTTTACCCTTTTTTGGCACTTTAGTGGCCCTGATTTTAAAAATTCAGAAAAAAAAAATGGGTGTCCATGACTTCGTACCTTTTCACCCCCCCTCTGTTCCCGCATGTATTTAAAATTCAGTTTCCTCTTCTGCTTTGGGAGAGTACTGCTGGATGAAACCAGAAAATATGTCAATTGTGACCCCAAAAATCGAATTCCGCCCGGTTTTGGGCACTTTTGACCACTTCTGAGCGACTTATTTGCATTTTTAAAAAGTGACCACCAACTTGTACCTGCCCACCCCCCCGTAGATAGAGCAACTCACACATTCATCACGCCTCGCAGTGGGCCAGGGGCCAGAAAAGCCCCCAAAGCCACATATTTTCACCCCAGAACCTATCCCGAGGGGTACCCAGGCTGTTTCGGGGTGTTTAGAGGGACTTGGTGGAACTTAGAACCATGTTTCAAAAAGTGTCCATGAACTCGTACCAAGGGCTTGCCCTCCCAAGGGACCAAGTACTTGTACCCTTTTTGAAACATGGTTCTAAGTTCCACCAAGTCCCTCTAAACACCCCGAAACAGCCTGGGTACCCCTCGGGATAGGTTCTGGGGTGAAAATATGTGGCTTTGGGGGCTTTTCTGGCCCCTGGCCCACACTGAGGCGTGATGGATGCGTGAGTTGCTCTATCTACGGGGGGGTGGGCAGGTACAAGTTGGTGGTCACTTTTGAAAAAATGCAAAAAAGTCGCTCAGAAGTGGTCAAAAGTGCCCAAAACCGGGCGGAATTCGATTTTTGGGGTCACGATGGACATATTTTCTGGTTTCATCCAGCAATACTCTCCCAAAGCAGAAGAGGAAACTGAATTTTAAATAAATATGGGAAAAGAGGGGGGGTGAAAAGGTACGAAGTCATGGACACCCATTTTTTTTTTTTTTGAATTTTTAAAATCAGGGCCACTAAAGTGCCAAAAAAGGGTAAACTCGGGGCCTGAGACGGTTTTTGGGGGTGTGTGGGTGGGTTGGTATGGTCAGAAACACTATGAAAGCCGTGGTTGGGGTTTTTTTAAAAAAATGACTTTTTGCCACCCTTTTTAGTACCCTTTTGATAGACCCTATGTCGATGTCTCGGATATTTGTTAAATCGACAGTCACTTTGCACTGGAATAAAGCAATTTTTTTGTTGTGTCGACAATCGCCGAGTAATCCCACTAGGTGGGATAATTCGGGTCTGAACTCAATGTTGGCCGAAGGCTTTCTACTACGGAAGGAGACGTCGTTCGTCCTGAACAACGGCGGAACCCTTAAGTTTTTTTCATTTTTGTTTGTGCGCTCAAAGCCGGGAAAACAAAAAGGTGAAAAAATGTGTTAAACTGAAGTACGGTTGTTGTGGTTAATTGAGTACTCAAAGAAAACAAGCAAGCTTCTGTTTTTTTCAATCCGTTTTGTTTGCCCTGCAGCGCTGCCTCCAATCTTTTTAGAATTGACAACAAGTTGTTTTATCAAAAAAAAAAGAGAAACGTTAATAAAGACGGACCTAAGCTAATCTGCCACCTCCCTCATCCCATGTAGGCAGAAGAACCATTCAAGAACGTAACATACCGTAACGAAATGGGCAAAATAAAAAGAGCCAAATAAAGCAACTTCACGTACTCACAGAGCTAAACAAGAACTAAACTACTAAAAAAAAATCAATTTTTTTTTTTCATCATATACTTTCCATTCAGAGAGAGCACTAAAAATAAGAATTTAAAATTTAGGTTTTCATAGTTCTGCACGCATAGTAAACAAACAAAAAATGATAAGTGAAACACAGTCTCAAGGTTTCGCTTCGGAGTGGCAACACGGTGAAAAATGTTTTCCACCATAGAGCTGCCTCCTACGACGGTCGTTCGGAGTACGAACAACGTTCATGAACCGTGAACACCTTTTTTAAAAGAGAAACGTGAAAAGATGGACCCCCACAGGAGGGGCCAGACGCACTATATTTAACCACGGCAGTAATAAAGAAGATTTTTTTGTGAAGATGAATCTAAGCCTCGCAGTGCGTGAAGCAAAAGAAAACGTGCAAGATGAATGTGCCTCTCGTGCACACACATCTACAATCGGAACGCAGATGAAACGTTGAAAATATTGGGAGAGGAAATGTTTCGTGAACAAAAAAGAAAATCATTTCCTTTACCCATCAAACAAAACCAAAGAACAAAGAGAATCGCGGGGAAAGACGCACAAACCTTATCACACATACCAAAACAAAATGGGGTGATCAGAGATACTTTTCTTGCAGCTCCAGTCACAAAGAATCATGAAAAAATCACGAAAAATCACAAAATCTGGAATGCGAATCACAAAAAAATCACACAAAATCACAATTTGGTTTTTGTAACAATTTGTAACCGTTGTGATTTTTCGTGATTTTTCTTAACTGGAGCTGCAAAAAAAGTACCTCTGATCACCCCAGACAAAACACAAAAAACAAAAAAAAAAGTTGAAATCGAGAAACAAAAGAAAATACCTCTCGCCACTTCACTCTTCTCATGACCGGAGCGGGTGGGAGACGGGAATCACATCCCATTGGTTTGGTATTATTGATTGATGAAAAAAGGAAAAGGGGAAAGCTGAACATGATTAGTCATCTTATAAAACGAGGGGTTGGAAATGAACCCATTGTAATTATTCCCCACCCCCACCCTCACCCCCTATTTTAACGCAACAGAGCTGCAATGTCCTGTCGGCTACCGAGACCTGCTTCGTCGCGGAAACAGTGCGGTATTGAATAGTCTGTGAGATCGCTTATAGTGCGTGCTGGGTAGAAGAGGGTGTTTTCTAGCCCGACCACGTGCCCGAAGTGTTCCAACGTTGCTGCGTGCGTCAGCTCCACCTCCAAATTTGTTTCCTTATTCAGTATATTCTCCTGCAAAGTGGTCCTCCTCCCACTCCACAGAATGTACACCTCTGACATCCCATCCAAAACAATCTTTACCAAAAAGATGTACAATGTAAAGTCTAACAGCCAAGTCGCAATTTCCGCGCAAAATTTTGTCGAAACGCCATAAAACGCCGCAGCAAGGAAGAACGACGCTATTGCCTGCATGCCGACCAACATAATAAACGCAGCGTCATCTCGCGGTCGGGCATGAGGGGATAATACGAGAATAGTGTAAAGCAATACTAAGAAGACCACTCCGGTTGCAAGCTTTGCATGTCCACATCCTACCATGGTAGAAGGCGCCGTTGAAAAAATTGCAGAAATCGCAAAACTCCCCGCCAAATCTACAATAAAATACCAGCAGCACGGCTGCGTATAAAACCGCACCAACCCAGAGTACCTCTGCACCCACAGTTTATCTGCGTATCTGTTTACCCACTCCCCAGGACCCAACAGAAGCTGTACCAACAAATTCTGTGGCTGAATCCTCTCTGTCGCTATAGCATATACCGCATCGTGTGGAATATCCCTGAGCACGATCCTCACGAAATACAACGGGACCAACACACACAACACCAATGCTGCAACTCCTATGGGGACGTTCCACCAATCCTTAGGGTACATAACCAAATTCATGGCGGATGCGGTCATTCCTTGAAAAAATATTTGGAACACCACGAAAGGGGCAGAGGGGAGACGAAGCACGCCTTGAAGGTCGAGGGTTTTGAAGACGCGGGTGAGACAACCTTGGTTGGTTCCTTCGCGGGGTCGAAGCGCGAAGGCGAAGATACGGAGGACACACAACGCAAGAAGTGCAACCCCAGCTGTGATCCCCATATTCGCGAGCAACGCTCCCAACGCAGGGTTGCCGTACACCACCAACCCGGTAGGATTCATCGTTGCTGGCAGCTCCTGCGCGCAATCCGCTCCCACCATGGCAGTCCGAATCGCAAACCCCACCCCAGTACCTCCAGTCAACACCGCCCCTACTGCTGCCGTTGCGCTCGTCTCCTCTACGTGAGGCACCGCACCCCCAGACAGAACCGGCGCATCCGTTCCTTCCAACACAGACTTCAACGCAACCACCTCTGGCACCACTGTAGCCGGACGCACTGTCAATACAATCGGTACCGCAGTTTCTGGAACCATCGTACGGATAGGAACATCCGTTGGCGACACGGTGAGAGGAAGGGGAACGGTTGGTGCCGGTGTGACAAAGGTCGGTTGAGGGGATGGTTCAACGGTAGGTTCTAGGGTAGGCTCAAAGGTGCGTGTGGAGGTAGGGCTTGATGTGGGGGTTGATGTGATTGGTGGAAGGGTATCCGGTGAAAGAGTAGGAGGAGAAGGTGTGGGGGCGAGCGTCGCAGGCGCTGGCGTCTCAGGAGCTGCCGTCGGAGGTGAAGGGGTGGGTGGTGACACCGTATCTGGCGCTGAGGTATCCGGAATGTCAGTTGGAGGACTTGGTGTCGCGGGAGCAAGGGTAGGAACCGCAGTAGCAGGTGCAGGGGTAGCTGTAGGCACCGCGCAGGCCCAGAGTTTGAAATTCCGCACCGTCCCTGCCCAAGACTGATCCGCCCAAGCACTCTTTTTAATCAAATTTTGGGTCCTCTTAACATATTTAGGGAGTTTAACAGTCCCAGAAGTAACCTCCACCCCATCGACAAAGAGACTGCAATTTGCCGAAGGTTTGATCCCCACATCCTTCACCACAATATAAATATGCAGCTCCCTATTCAACGGCAATGGATCGGGTGCAGTAAGCCGTGGGTGCGCACCGTTCAGATAATTTTCAACGGCAAGTCTCCCTGTGGTGCCAGCCTGCAGGACCATGACATTGTCTTGCCCAGGACCACTCGAAAAATCCATGATGCGAGCAAACGATCGGTACGATGTCAGTGTGACAGTTGCCTCCATCGCAATGCCACCACCAAAACGCAGCATCTTATTGGACACATGCTCTGAAGACTCTGTAAACGATGTAACAAGTGAAGGTGACGGACAAGGTAAAGGCAAGACTGCGAAAGAAGAAGTATATCCTAGTAACAGCAGCACAGCGGCATATGTCATATTGTTGTTGTGTGCGCGTGCATGTTCTGTGAGGTGATGGAGGTTTTTTTGAAAATTTGGTTGTGTTAGTATAAAATGTGGTGGGGAGGAGGGGAAAGGATGTTTCAGATAAAAAAAAAAGAACGTCGTGTGGATATGACATTTGAAAAGGAAAGCCGGAAACCCTTTTGAGGGGGAAACAAATTTATAAGATAAATGGTTGCGTTCCTTGCGTCACGCACATATCTTTAAAAATGAGAGTGTTTCTTGGTAAGGTTGTGTAGTACATGAGGTAAGGTTACGTATACAAAAAGGGGGGCCTGGCATGACTTTGCACGATAGTCAATGTAGCCCCCCATACTTAATCACCAGCGAAAAATATTAAAAATGATGACAAAAAACAAATTGGTTGGTATGTTAGAAAAGCTAAAGTGTATTCAAAAGCCTTCAAAAGTATTGACACAGAAAATAGCAAAAAAATCGCGTTTTCTGGTCGGTCTTTACGAAGTTTTTGCTGTTGTACCCTTTTGGTCTTTTTAGAACATACCAAATTATCGTTGAATCGCTTTACTATTCACGCGAGAAGAAAAGAAAAGTTTACAAAATGAACCTTAACCTCCCGTGCTTAGTCACCTTCAGTCAACTTACGAAAAGACGAAAGAAGTGGGAAAAAAATACACAGAGAACACTAGAAAAGATGTGTCTCGCTGTGCACACACCTCAGAACAGAAAAAAAAAACTCGAACAGAACCATTGGGTTATCTGAAAAGGTCTACCTGACAGGGGGAGACGACGTGGCATTGTAACAAAAAAAATCCGTCTCACCCTTTTTCAGATGACCTAAATACAGACACGCCATAAATTATGGGGGAAAAAGAAAATTAAGATGAAATGTGCCTCTCGTGCACTCACATCTTATATAAAAAGTGAAGTTGATAAAGCAAACGTCTCGGGAAGCACGTCCTCCAAAGACACTCCACAAAAGAAAGGGGTTAAGAGAGATGGAAAACAGTTTGGCGCGTGGGGCAGCACGTCATCACATTAAAACAAAACTACACCACACATTACGAGCGTGGCTGCTGCCGGAAAGAAACGATTCGCAGCAGTCAGACCATTTTTTAAAATCGGAATTTTTTTCTTCCAATAACAGCACACACAGTTGGGATTACTTAAAGTGCAACAACAACAAAAATGCACGAACCAGGTTACATCAGAACACACAGTCAAAATGAAGTATTTCACAGTGACGTCAATAAGAGCGAAGTAACGCCCGATTATTACAGCAAAATAAGATGACCCTGAGCCTCTCATGCTTAGACACCTTGAACAAAATAGTACGAGGGAACACCGAAAGTGCCCCCTCAAGCGCTAAACGGCGGGAGTACCTATGGCTCTCTTTAGGCCAAAATGCCTCGTCTTCTCATTAAAGACGCGCATGAATGGACCAATGAGATTCCTTCTGTACCCAAAAAAACTGACAACAAACAGTATCCCATGTGCTCATCAATATACTATGTCTTTTTCGTTGACTGCGCCTGCGGTCAACGAAAAAAAAATACACAATTAACGGCAGAGTTCGCGATTTAACGCCACAAAGTTGTACCGAAGGCGGTACAAAATCGCGGAGTGGGGTCAGGAACACCATAGTAGATTGGTCAGGGACACTTTTGCCGTATTCGTACAAATTATCAACCGTAAAAAAAGGTCGAACCAGAAAAATTCTGAAAAGGTTGAACATTATTACAGTCGAACATTAGTACGGTCGATAATTTGTACGAATACGGTACTCTCGGTTTGTCATCACTGCGCGTAAAATAAGAAAAGTTTGAGTGATGGATATGTGCATACAGTGTGACACAGAATTAATGGCCGATGAAGACATTTAATAAAAAAACGGCAAATTTTGACAAGGACATATTCAAAACACCCCCAAAACATAAAATATTTACGCCCAGGAACACAATAAAAGCAAAAATATAATGGTTAAGGGTAAAGTGAACACTGAGGCCACGAGGGAAGGGTTGCGCCTACAGGCAGCGTCGCTAGTCGTTGTTGGCGGTAAGAGCCATGATGAGGTGGCGGAGTTGCTGAACGTTGCGAAGAGGAGTTTGGGTAGGTGGGTGAAGGAGTACCGCGCTGGAGAGCGGAATTTTTCGGACAAGCCAGGGAGGGGACGCAAGAGATCGGCCACCACCGACACCGTTAAGAATAGGGTGGTTAGACACATGCGGGGCAAGCGGTTTCAGTCTTGCAGGAAAGTAGCGTCGCGACTACAGATTTCGAGGGAGAGTGTCCGCAGGTGCCTGAAGGAGAAGGGGCTGAAGCCCGTTCAAACGAAGAGCAAACCAAAGCTCTCGGAAAAGAACATCACTGCCCGGATAGAGTTTGCTGAAACGCATCGAAACACCGACTGGTCAAAGGTGATGTTCACCGATGAAAAAGACTTTTGGCTTTTTTCTCGGGTGAGCAAGAAGAACGATGTTGTCTGGGTTGCAGATGGTGATGAGCCGCCCCCAACCGTTGATAAGGTCAGGGCTACGCAGAAGGTTCACGTCTGGGGAGGAATCACCACCAGAGGTAAGACGAAGCTCTATTTCTATGACGGTGCTCTCAATGCAGAGAAGTACCGTACGCTCGTCTTACAGAAAGCGCTCAAAGAAATAAAAGAACTCCTGCCTGACAGTAGCTACACGTTTCAGCAGGATGGGGCACCCTGCCACACTGCGAACGTTACTCAAGCATTCCTCTCCTCCCAACCTTTCTCGTTCCTCCCTAAAGCTGACTGGCCAGGCAACTCCCCTGATCTCAATCCTATTGAGAACCTGTGGGCCAAGCTGCAGACTGCAGTCAACGAACGGGAGCCCAAAGACGTGTCAGCACTTAAACGTGCCATCAACAAGGAATGGTCCAAGATGGACAATAGCTTCGTTGCACGTTACATCATGTCAATGCCACGACGCCTAGACGCAGTTCGCAATTCCAACGGAATGCACACAAAATACTAATGCATGCTCTATTTATTTTTGTGCACCCACTCGTTTGTACTGCTACACTGTATTTTTTTTTTTTTACACATACACCCTTTTTTACCAAAAAGGGATATTCCCATGTTAATATTTTCCCCACACACACACTTTTCATACACGGCCAGTTGAAAATGCAATGAAATGAGTCAAATTTTGCCTATTTTTTAGAATAATATAACAATTTTTACAAAATGTCGTCATCGGCCATTAATTCTGTGTCACACTGTACATATCTAAAAAAACCCTTGGCAGCCGCAAACAGCTTTACCAAAGGGTGGTCGAAAAGGTTCTATTTTCACAAAGATTTAAAAAGAGACATAGCGCTTCACGGGACACATCTGTGGTTGTCGAAAATGTCCACGAGCACTTTATTAGAAAGTATCTTTGTAACAACACCTCTCTATTCAACCACATAAAAATGATTAAGATAGAAGTACGTAGTAAATAAAAAAAAAAGCGAAATTGCAAGTGCAAACGCCTCACCGTACTCTGGTGGACATAGACACAAACAATACACAGAAAGTTTGAAGAAAGATGAACGTAAGCCCCGCTCTGCTTGCTCACCCCTAAAAAGTATTGATATCGATGGGTTTTTTTTTAAAGTGGTGTTACCGAAATCCTGTCAGGGGCCCGTCAGGGATCTAACAATAGTGGGGGTGTGTCATTTATAATTTCCACCTGATTTTTACTGGGTACTGGGTACTGGCAAAAGTGTTAAGGAATTATAAAGTGAACCCCCCCTTGTGTCAAGGACATGTCCGGGACCTGTCGGCACTTTCGGGAACACCAAAAAGGGGGGACAGAAGATGTAAATTGTCAACAAATTGTGGTTTCGTTCAAAAAAAAGAAAAGGAAAAGAAAAACCTTAGCCTCACAGTGTTAGAAGCCAGCATGTGGAGGTTTTTATTTTAAAACTTTGCATTTTGGGCAGGGACGTTCGCCTCCCTGAGGACAAAAGAAACAGAATAGTCCTGCATACCCAGACTCCTGACTCTGACCTCCAATCAGGATGATTTTTTTTTTGAGTGCACAAAAACGTCCTCCTGGGCTGGACGTTAAATTTAATCCTAGCACAGAAGCGAGGAAAGTCCTCAAGTTTTTTTTTTTCACTTCATTTTCATAAACAGAAACGTCCACTGAACACAAGAACACAGAAACAAAAAAACTTGGTTGATATTTCAGACAGGCTTTTTCCTTTTCTCTAAGGGGAGACAATAGGGGGAGGAGAAAAAGGGGGGTTTTATGCTCATAGCAATGACATCAGGTATGCCCTGATCAAGGCTTTCTGAGGACAGTCCTTACACAGTAAGGGGACAGAAAAGAAACCTTCTGAGCTGCGCCTCCTCTAGACATCTTTCAAAGTACATCCATTTCGTGGTTTACATTTGATAAAAAAAAAAAATTGAAATATGACTGTGTCTTCATACACATCTGGGAAAAAACAATAGAAGGTCCCATCAGAGCACCCCATACACCACCTTTGATGCACTTCGTGAAGGCGCGGGTGGTCCTCCAGATGACACTGATTTAACACTTCCCCCCAACCCCCTCCGGAACCCTGCACGCAACAACGCCGCAGCCGCTGCGTCTCGCTCTTTGCTCCTCCCTTCTCTGGGGCTCTGCTCTGCCACCCCACCGGGTACATGCTGACCACCCACCCCCCTTCCTTCCTCTCCATGCACATTAACGCTAAGAGGATGCATCATATGACCCCCTGCATTGCGCACCGATAAACTCCCCATTTCATTAAACGCTGAAGAAGAAGCCTCGTGCATTGTCATATCTAGGGTAGGGCTTAAACCCTGTCTAGGGGCGTGGTATAAGCTGTTGTGCGTCTCAGCGTGAACGGAGGAGGTTGAGGAAACGGAGGCAGGGTTGCAGATGTGGGAATGGACAATGTTTTCTGGGTCGTCCTTGAGCGGTTCGGTGTCAGAGAAGTTTCCTAGTCGGGACACTCCATAGAGGATGATGAGAACAACTGTTGCTATAGAAAAGAATAGAACTGCATCAAGAACGTTAGAACTCCCCGGTTGTAGCCGTTCTTCTTGCGTAGAGGCTACTGCAGTGCAGTTCTCGCGTAGATAGCATGGGAAGGTTTCTGCTAAGGAAAACCCCGTGAAGGAGCTGGCGAAGTGCTTTTCATCTGCGGTGTAGCGGATCAAAGGGCAGGCCCCACCAGAAACATCGAACCTCCCAAATTTTCCAGAAATTTTGCCATTTTTGTCAACAGGGCGTGACAGAACCTTACACTCTAATGTCTCATCCACTGCAGACTCATCATCACCAATCACCTCGCCTTCATTATGAAAGGTCAACGAAGTGCATATCGCGGTATTACAGGTCGTGGTGTTTCCCATACCCAACGTCACTCCCGGACCGCACGGCCAGACGAGGTTGCTGCACACAGGAACGGTCGCCTTGCAAGACCCACCCTCCCAGGTAACATTGCACACCAGGGCCTCACCCATACAGAACAATGCGGTCAGAAGACATGCGTGTCTCAACCCCATGGGGGGAGGTGGGATGCTGTGGTCAGAACAAAATGATTAAGATATTCTTTTCAATCGAAAGATGGAGTTTTCCAGAACAAAAAAAAAAGGGGGAGGATGGTGTAAGAGCAGCAGGGGAAGGTGAATCTGTTGGAGGGGCAGGGTATAGGGGTGGGGGAAAGGGGAAGGGGTTGGCATCAAAAGCTTGAAATGTAAATGAAAAAGGTGTTTTGTTTTCTATATTAGCGATGTCTGCCTGACTCTAGATGTGTGTTTTGTTGGTTACTCTAAAATTATCCCGAAAAATGTGTACAAAAAAATCGAAATATCCTACAAAGCGGAGCGAGCGCCAACTCTGATTCCAACAATTTAACAAATAAAAAAAATCACTGTTCTCGGTTTTGTTCCATCGACTACCGCCAAACCCGAGGGTCCCTGTACAGCAGCGTTGTCCCCGAAGGTACTCTGCATTCCTCCTCTCTTCTCTCTACTTTCCCTAATAGTCAACCGGGGTCATCACTCTCCTTCGGACTTCCCTGGGTACTGGATACGGGTTTTCAAAGCGCCGCTGCTGCTGCTGCTGCTGCGTGGAGTCGTACGGAGTCAGCACCCTTCCTGCCTTTCCCTGCGAGGGCATTTGTGGTATGTCACCCTCCCAGCCTCGTTCGTTCTCATACAAAGATGAGATACCAGTGCTCTTCAGCAACGTCAGCAACTCCTGCTGGGTTTCGAGCAGCTGCAACGCCACGTCGTCATTTATCCCGGGCATATGCACAGCTCCCCTCCTTTGAGAGTATTCTGATCGTGCTAAAGGTGACCCCACAGCCATCCCTGGCGACGTCCCCATCTCCACCATACTGACCCCCACCGGGGCAGGGTACACGCTCATGCTGCTCTCTTCCACCCCACTGGTGTACAGCTGTCTCCGCAAACCGTTCATATCCTCCGCCACCGTGCTCCTCCTGTGCACCCTCGGTGTGTTGCGCTCATCCAAAGGCGACTTTGCATCCTTTAATATGCTTACCTTATCGTACTTTTCCTTTAACGGCTGTGACGGACGCTGCGGGACGTAAGGGTACGGATGGTGTGGGGGAAGTGGTGGTGACAACGGAATGTGCATCTGTCGGGTGGCTGCGACCGTTGTTGCTGGGGTGGGGGCGGGGCTGTGCACCGTGCCGTAGAGGCCAGTGATGGTGGGCGTAGCAGAGACGTTTGTCGCAGCGATGGCACTGCGAATCGTTTCGAGTACAGGTGAGTGACTGCGATGGCGTTGGGAGGAGTGGCCTGGTGGATGTGTGTGTACACTGCCCACACGCAAGGGAACCCGCCCGAGTGAAAGTGCACCATTTCGGTCATCATGTATAATATTTTTGATAATCGCCAATGGATCCATTTTTAAGGACTTCTGATTTGGTGGGTAGAAAGGGGGGCTGGGCTAGGGCGGTTAAGACAGAGGGAATGGTGGTGAATGAAAATCTCAGGGAATGAAAATATGGGAAGGCGGGGACAGCGTTGCTTTTCTTTAGGGGGTGCTTTTTTTTTGCAAGAACTAAAAACAACAACGCAAAGGTACTGCACACGAGGGAATGGGGAAAAGAAAAATAGTAGTGTACACCAGAAATTTAAACCCGCACCACACCCACCCCGAAGGCAGTGCAGTACGCCGCTGCATCCGCATCACCAGCACGCAGCTTTGTTGTGTGTATTCCGCAAACAAAACCATGCAAAGCCACCTCAGGATAGTGAACACCACTCATATGGCAGCTGCACTACACCCAACGAGGTCATCACATGAAAAGTGGATTGAGTTGAAACATAGTATTCTGCTGGACACACAACACTCATCTGGGATGACCTCCTTAAACTTGTATTTCCATTTTGCTGTGCCGACAATCGAGGTAGATCTGTGGTCATTGTCGCCCAGAATGCAATTGTCCGAAACATAGACGCACGTCGTCCTGAACTGAAGAAAGTAGCTCTCATTAGTTGTGCGTTTGTATGATATGGACAAAAGTTGCATCAAGGGTATGGGGAAAGAGAAAGGGGTGCTTAAGGGGGGGTGTGTGAGTAAGAAAAGTTTATAAGATGGCCCTAAGCCTCTCGTGCTTAGTCACCATATCACCATGAATAAAGCTCATAAAGATCATGTTTCCGTCCTATCAGCGTACGTTAGAGGGCATCACGCAAGACCCTCTGTGATGAAAAGTAGTTTTAACCACCGTAATAATCCGACAGTGTTGCATACGCTAGCTAGCAAGAGAGGTGCTGCTCGCGTGTCCGCTCTTCATTTCATTTCAGTGTAAGCAAAACTGAAGGGCAAAAATAAGAAAGGTTAGTAGGGTGTTTGTCAGTTATGCTTCGCCATGCAGGGTGTCGCAGATGCACAGGAAAAAAAACAAAATCACATCATCTCCTCCAAAACAGCTGCAACGTCTCCGTTGTGCTTCTCAAGCACAGCACGCACGTCTGCAGTGACTTCGAACCCCATGTTCCGCAGGGCAGTCACACCCTCACATTCCTCCACAACTGCTGCCTTGTCGTCCACCTTCACACCCTCCTCCGCTGCCATCGGCATCTTCTGCTGGCAGCGTGGCCCGTGCTGGCCCGCATGCTTCGCACACCTCACACAGCAGTGTGTGGCGTGCACACCGGTCACCTCAAAGCTGCACCCAGCACACACAAGCAGGGCTGCATCCGGCACAGTGACCTCCTCCTGGATCGGTGCCACAGCAGCCTCAGTCGCACTCTTCCTCCCGTACACACGGCAGCGTGGACCGTGCTTACCCGCGTGTTTCGCACTCCGACGGCAGCACGTCACCACGTCCTGCGCAGACTGTGACACCTCCAGTGACTTCAGTGGCTCCAGTGGCTCCAGTGTCTGCTCCATCACGACATCAGTCGCACCTGCACTCTTCCACCCGTACACACGGCAGTGTGGACCATGCTTACCTGCGTGCTTCATACTCTTACGGCAGCACGGCATCCCTTCCTTCACAGACTGTGATACGTCTTCACCCACCACTGCTGGTGCAGCTTCAACATCAGAAGTCTCCATGTGTCTCTGCTCACAGCGTGGCCCGTGCTGGCCTCCCCCACGAGCGCACATGTGACAGCAGTGTGTGCCGTGTCTGCGTGTCACTGCATAGGAACATCCTTCGCCAGCACAGCGCACCTCTGCCACCGCAGCCTGCGGAACGTCAGCCGCATCTGCCCATGGTGCACACTTCCACCCGTACAGACGGCAGCGTGGACCGTGCTCACCTGCGTGCTTCACACTCCGACGGCAGCACGGCATCCCTTCCTGCACAGCGTCAACCTTGTCACCTGCCTGGTTCTGTTCCTGACCGTGTGTCTGTGCATGTGCCTGCCACTCAGCCAACAGTTGGTCAAGTCCAGGCATACCTCCGTGACGCCCATACATGTGGTAGTCATGATGGTGTCCGTCCCTCTGTGCGCCACGATGCTGGCGCTCCCAGAACGCCTGGCGCGGATGCCTCTGCTGGCCAAGACACACTGCAGACCCATCCTGCGCACCTATCGTCACCACCAGACGCAGGGCACGCTGTTGTCCACACACGTCCGCGTCGTCTGCCTCCTGTGCCTCCCGCCAGAGCGCCACACACTCGTCCCACTCCTCGTCCAGGTCCATCGTCACCAGGTCCCCCTCGTCGTCCACGTAGCGCAGCGTGAACGCCCCACACGCCCACTGCCGCACACACCCCTTCACATCCTCCAGGCTCGGGCAGAGGAGCCGTGTGCGCCGCTGCTCCACCACCCTCCGCCCGCGCACGAGCACAAACTTCAGCGGCACCCCGACCACCCCCTCCTCCGAGAGCTTCATCGCCGCTGCCTCTGTGTGTGTCATTATCGCTGTCCTCGCTCCGACCGTACCTGCTGGCGCTCCTGACTCCGTTGTGCTTCTCCTCCTCCTCTTCTTCTTTGCGTTGGTTAGGTTAGTAGACAAAGATCACGAATAAGTAATGTGTATAGGATATTCTGTGGGTGTGTCAATGTGTTTTGGCAGGGTTCTTTAGGAAAACATGGACGTAGGGAAGAGGGAACGTAGAGATAAACAGTCAGCGCTGTCAACGTCTCTGCGACCTCTGCGACCGTGGACTCCTTTATATTCCTTTGGAAAATGTGTCAAACGGAGGAAAGGAGAAAGACAGGGAGATAAACAGTCAGAAAGCGCTGTCAACGTCTCTGCGACCTCTGCGACCGTGGACTCCTTTATATTCCTTTGGAAAATGTGTCAAACGGAGGAAAGGAGAAAGACAGGGAGATAAACAGTCAGAAAGCGCTGTCAACGTCTCTGCGACCTTCTGCGCCACGACGTCTACACTGCGATTGAGTTGTAGTGCAAAGAGGTTGTGAGGGATAGGGATAGGGATACGGATGGGGTGTTGCGCTGTTATGTTGGTTGTCATCCACGACGAGGTGTATGGTCTTTTTTAATTTTTTTTTTTGTGAGCAGGGGAGGTGGGCGTTTCTGTTCAGACTTGAACGAAGTCTTTTTTGTTTTTTTCTTCTGGGGTAAGGGAATATCAAACAATCACTAAAAGACAAAGGCTTCTGGACAAAACAAATTGTCTCTTAGTGAGTGGATTTTCTTTTTTTTTCTCTCTTCAATTCTTACACGTTTTGTTTCGATTCTTTTTTTGTTGAAAACTAGGTTTTGTACTTTTACTAGAGCCATCCTGAAGACTCCCCCTTTCACTATAATTTATTGCGTTTAGCTTTTCCCTTTCTCTCCCCTTCTCATTTGTAGGGTAGGGTAGGTCGCCCCTACCGGCACGTGGACTATAGAAGAATCAGAGAGCCCCCGACCCCTCCGGACCCCTCAGGACACGAGGACATCACCTGATTTTGCCTGAAATTTTGGTGGTGTTTTGTGGGGGGGTTTAAATACCACCAAACTCCACCAAACTCCTCCAAATTTCAGGAAAAAATGAGGAGTCCTAACCATTTTGCAAAACAATTTATTGAGCAAAGAAAAAAACAAAAAACAAACGAAAAAAAAGGGGGGAAACTTTGAATGGAATCTCATTGCATACATCTACAATACTCTGTGTGTAATAACAGTCTCACTTCTCTAAATACCCGTAAAAAAAAATCAATCGAAAACCGTAAAAAAAGAAAAAAAAAATGGATTGCATCGTTCTACATACATAATAGGTACGTACGTAATACGCGGCAAATACGTAGTAAAAATAATAAAATACGTAGTACGTATTTGCAACATGAAGGGGTATTTATTTAATAATAATTAATTAATACTACGTAAAATGCGCGTATTTTTAATTAATACTACGTAAGTTGCGCGTATTTTTATTTAATACTACGTAAGTTGCGCGTATTTTTATTTAATACTACGTAAATGCGCGTATTTTTAATAGTTACCACGTATATTGACCGTAGTTTTAATTACTCAAATGGTGTTCCGGAGGGGGGCTATGTTGACAGGTCCCTGAGAGGTCATTGGTATAAGGGGGAGGGGGTACACTTTATAATTTGTGGTAGGGTTTTTGGCCGGGAAAGATGCATCGTCCAAAAACACCGGCATTTGCATTTTTGGAATCCGTCCGTCCAGTAGTGGGTCACTTTGCAAAATTGGACAGTTCTCGGCACACGTAAATACGTACATACAAAAAAAGCATACAAGTTATAAAATGACACACACACCCCCCCCCTTTTTTTTTGACATGGCAAAATGGTGATGTTATCCCCCGCCCGTCCTTCCCACCAATCATCAACGGAACAGATTTGATTTTTAGATATGTCTGCGTCTGGGAAGCGTGCGGCGTCGACGAAGAAGAAGTCGCACCGGTCCTCCCTCCTGGATCGCGGCTTCAAGGAGACCGACGAAGTGGTCTTCTGCGAGGCGTGCAACGGGCCCCGGTCCAATTGGGACCTGGACAGCCTGAGGCAACACCTGACCGGGATAAAGCACACAGAGCTGCTCGCAAGGCTGATGGAGAAAAAGGGTACGAAGGTGAAGAAGACACACCCCGAGGACGATGCAGACAAAAATGACGATGAAGCTGAAGACGAAGATGAAGAAGAAAAGGAGGTGCGTGTGACGACAGGCCTTTTTTCCAAAACCGAAAAAAACAAGATGTTTGCCCGCGCGGCCCTTTATGGGGGGTCAACGAGCGGGCAAGCAAGGCATTTTCGCAATGCAGCTGCAAAGCTCTACGGGGACCCGTCCATCTCGAAGGGCGCACTGGTTGAAATGCACATCGACAAAATCTTCCAAGAGGACATGGAGGTGGTCCTGGAGGATCTCCAACGAAGTGGCACCATCCAGCTCCTATTTGACGGTGCGGTGGTGCTTGGTAACCACATCCTTGCGGTCAGCGGCGGATCCACCGGAAAGTGGATCGACACGTTCGTGAACCGAACAACAGGTGTTCAAGAACACTTTGTTCAAAGTGGTTCGTGTGGGCACGTTGCAGAAGTCTCACAGGGCTTCAACGAGACCGACGATGTGGGCTTTAAAAAAAAAAAAAAGACGATGTCGGCTTCATGTCAATTACAATACGGACACGCTTCGAAAAGATGGTGAATGCGATGAAGGTAAATTACAGACCCTCGACACAGTCACTTCTGGCAAACCTTCAGGAGATGTGGCAAAATCACCTCAATTTCCCTCAGATTCAGGCGGGTCGTTATGTGCATCCGGAGATGGTGAGAACCTTCATGTCAATTACAATACGGACACGCTTCGAAAAGATGGTGAATGCGATGAAGGTAAATTACAGACCCTCGACACAGTCACTTCTGGCAAACCTTCAGGAGATGTGGCAAAATCACCTCAATTTCCCTCAGATTCAGGCGGGTCGCTATGTGCATCCGGAGATGGTGAGAACCTTCATGCTGGCAAAAATAATTTCGGAACGCAGCAGCAAAGCTTTACGGGACCTCCATTTCGAAAGGACCACTGGTCGAGAGAAGTTTTATATACATATCTCGTTGACCAATCGCAGTAGCTGCCCGATATTGGTGCTGTTGTTGAAGCCAGGCTCTCGTAGGTTTTCGAGTGCAGACGCGACCTGCTCATGCACGACGGTGAAGTAACCCACTTGTAACCTACTTGTAACGTTACAAGTGGGTTACATGTATGTTACATGTACCACCAAAAACCACTGAACTTCACCTAATTTCAGGCAAAATTAGGTGGTGGTACATGTCGTGTATGTAACCCACTTGGAACCCACTTGTAACGGTTTAAAACTACCGGTAATTTATAATAATATATCAGCCAAAATCTGCTTAGCCGTATATAATGGCCTGTTTTTGGAGCCACTTTAAAGTGATAAAAAATCCGCCAAAAAAATGTTGCGACCCCGGATTTTTTCAGATCGATCCGGAAATTCATATACGCGCCTTTTCGGGTGAAAATATTACACCCCCGGCCTCTCAAATGTACTTGACCATGGACAGGTGGATTTTATCGATTTTATGGCCCGGGCACATTCTGAAAAAAAATATTCTTGGAAAGATAGGGTGCGAAAACGTTCAATTCCGGGGTCGGACGGTCAAAAATATGCATCCGGGGCGAGCGAGTGGGCGGCGGGAGAATGGGTACTATGTACTGGGTACTATACAGTGTACTTTGTACGGTGAGGAAATCTCCTCTTTGGGTCCAACACAGCGATGTCTCTAAATTTGATTTTTTTTGTCAAAAGTTGTCGATTTTTTTTTCTTTGGATTTATTTTTGACAAATCTTTCAATTGCGACCATTTTTGTCAACTGGAAACACACTCCACGGTACGCAACTTTTGGTGGAGCCGACCACTCTTTCTGCACTGAAAATCCCCTGTATTACATGCACAAAGCATTGGAGCCACTTTTTTTTGACTTCTACTCCACTAAAATGGTCGATTTTTTTTTCTATGAAACGCGGGGAGCTCGGAAATCCATATACGCTCATTTTCGGGGTGTTTGGAAAATAACTTCTCACCTGAGGCGGCGGAGAGCAAAAGTTTTTATTGTTCACTTTGTCAAAATCTCTTTGTTTTTCTCTTTGTCTATTTTTCCTGCATTTTTTATTCTCTTCTTTGTACTTTCTTTTGTTTTGGTTGTTGTTAGATAAGCTCAATCGCCTATCGAGTTCTGTGAATAGCACGGAACTCCTTTTCATGTGTATCCATGGAAATCAGTATCATATGTGATACCGGGGAAAAATTTTGAAAAAAGGTGTCGTTTGAGAAAAACAAACAAACGGACGCGCTGTGTGAAAAACGAGTGTTTCTCTGCGCGTGATATTTTGTGGGGAAGAATAAAACATTATGAAAAAAGCTCGTTGCGTTCCCACTATCGTTTCCGCTGCGCTCTCACTAGCGTTCCCACTCCATTCGGTTTTCTCTTACTTAGAAAAAACTGCCGACGTCATTTCAGAAAATAATTTTTTTTTATTTTTTTGAAATTTTTTTGGGATTGAAATCAGGGGATCGAAATGAGTTAAATGCGGGGTCGTAGGCTCAAAAATTTGCATCTGTGGTTTATTAAGTGAACGAGGCCCCGAAGTATACGGCTAAGCAGATTTTGGCTGATATCTATTATAATTAATATAAAAATACTTTATTTACTACGTATTTGGTACGTAAATACTTTATTTACTACGTATTTTGCGCGTATTTTGCGGCTAATCTTGCTACGTACGTAGTATTATTTTTACGTACTACGTATTTTATTATTTTAATTAAAAAGCCGCGTATTACGTACGTACCTAATATGTATGGTTCTAAGGGAAGAAAATAAAGCAGGGGGGGTTTTTTTTTGAAAGATACGAAGGTGTCCGTTAGGACAGCACTTCGCTATGCTTATTCATTGGGGAGAGGTATGTTTCATTTTGTATTTTATTTTGAATCAGCACAAAAAAAAAGAAAAAAAAATCTTCAAAAAAAAAAACAAAGCCACGTAGACACAGACACGGTTTCTTTTGCACACACTCCAATGACACACATTATTCCCGAAGCATTTCCCCACATCCTCCCTCTGGAGGTAAGCGACGAAACAGGAGTAAATGCTCATTTTTTTCCCGCAGGCTTTCTTTGCAAATATAGTAAAGTGGGAAGACCCCGAACAAAAAAATAATAAAATGTTTCATGTTTGTTGTGTGTCTGGAATACAACTTGTAGTGACCTACTGAAAGAAAGCAGAGAATGGCAAAAACTGCAACAATCACCCCTTCTGGAACGGGTTTGGGAATGCTTTTGGATTTTTTTTTTTTGTTGTATGATTTCTTCTATTTCGTGAGCTCAGAGGTTAGAAGCCTTTTGCCCTACAAACAAAACAAAACAAAAAAAAGCTGTCAAAAAAAAAAAAAAAAGTGCCCGTCGTGTAATATACCGTTTGTTTGAAAACTTGGTTTAGTTTTGGATTGGTGGTAGCTCTGCTAATCCACTAATCCAACCATGTTTTTTTTTTATTGACTTGATTTTGTGACTCAATAAATTGCGCGTCAATGAAAACTACTAATTCTTAAATTACATCCCGAACATTTAACTCAGTGAGTTGTGTCACTTCTTCAATGAATACTCGTACACTCCTGACCCACAACTCACTGCGTTAAATTGTGGAGAAAAAAATTTTAACTTATTTTTTTCTCTCCCACATTCCCACATTCCCTGCTACAGTGAAGTATATTGAAATAGTCCGGCCTGTGCAGGAAGGGGGTTGGGGTGTTTTGGGGAGGTCCCATATCCACATAGATCACACACATAACAGAACACAAAGGCACATCCCCGCGAGGAAGATCCCCCCTCAATTTGCGGGGTTTTTACGGGTTTTTGGAAGAAACAGTACAGATACTCACACATTTTTTGTGGGAGCCAGGCGGAATGGGGGATGAAATGAAGGAGATAGAGAGAGAGGTAACTCTTGTTTATGGGTACAAAGCCCTTTTTGTCAAATATTATCAAAATAAAAGATAATGGTTTTCATGCGGGCACCTTCGACTGACCCACGCTGCCAGCCCGGATAAAATCACAAAGAAAATTGGTGTGAACGTCTCTATGTGGACACGGACACCAGACAAAAAAAACAAAAAAACAGAGAAGTTGAAAGCGCAAACGCCTCGTTCATCGACGGACGCAGGGCACTGAAAAAAAAGAAAAGTTTGTAACGATGACCCTAAGCCTCACCTTGGCTTAGTCACCAAAATAATACACATCGTCTGACCCCCGCCCCGTCGCCCCATTCCTCAGCCACCGCGTTACCAGCGAGCTTTGCACAATACATCAATGCCCATTTATTAAATCCGACCTTTTTTTTTTTTGCAAAAATTGTTGTATCAGTGGAGTAACCCGATGCACTCCACTCAATACACTATACTACACGCGGCTATGCCCTGTCAGAGTTTTTCTTCTTTTGTTTTTTGTTTTATTCTTCTTTTTTTGTACCACTTTACACACCCAAACAGGGGTCCTAAGAGTGGTAACTTTTACCACTTCTGAAGTGACCTTTTTTATTTTTTTGAAATCCGAAGGTCACTTCGAAGTGACCTTCGAAAAGTGCCCTAAAAAGTGACCTTTTTTATTTTTAAAATCCGGTGTCACGAAGTTACCTCGGATACTTAACATACACCGGGAACACGTTGGAGCTTGTTCTTTGCGAATCTTATTTGAGCATGCTTCGGGATTTTTCTTATTTTTGCCAAGATCAGTGGTCTGCAGGGCTGCGGGTGCCACAATGTACAATTTTAGCGCAATTTTTTGAAATGTTGCGTACCGTGGCTTCGCCAAAAACTTTTGTTTTAGCAAAACACGGAAGTAAAATTTACGGATTTACCGACGAAAGTGCCATTTTATGGCAACATTTTTAGAAATGTTGCGTACCGTGGCTTCGCCAGGAACTTTTGGGTGTTATGGCCGCCGTTTCTTTTTGTCAATGTACTGAGGTTACTGATAAGAAGGCTGACACCCACTACGGCTTGCACCAGTGGCTACAAAGCTGCCAAAGCTGCACTGAGGAGGGGAGGCTTTCCCGCAGAGAAAGGGTTGAGAAAAAACATCTGGCATCTGTGTTGTGTTGTTCGTGGTAAGAAGCAAAACTGTGACACCAAACCGCGAGACCCCGAAATTGCGTGACGAAAAAAATCTTATCTAGTACCCCGTCCCTATGATCCAGTGTATGTCTGAGGAATTTGCACTTTTTTAAACTTCACTTTTGTTGTTGCCTACCGCCTCTGAGGGGGGAAAGTTTTTTTTTTCCCTCCCCAAAAAACGAGAAGTGACCTTGAAGTTACCATTTTTAATTTTTTTGAGAACAGCGTTAGGACCCCTGCACCCAAACTCTTTCTCGAATAATTCATTTTTTTCTGAACGCACTTTACGTTCACTGAGACTTTCACATTTTAAAGTTTTTCGGAAGGGGGGATTTTTTTTGTTTTTTTTTTGAAAAATAATTGGAATAGTGTAGTTGCCATTTGCAACGGTTGTTTTTTTCTTTTTTTTTTTTTTTGCTCCCCCCTTCCCGACGCGGAACCTTACCCCCTCTTTGTACGAGAGTATTATCCTACCTACGACCAGAGATACAGAACAATAACGACGAGTGCACGAAACGTCCCTGCACACCCCTCGACACAGAAGATCCATTACGCCCCTTCCCCTTCCCCTTGAGCTTATGTTTCAGTTCAAGGCTGTTTCAAACCTCGTATTGTCATGCACCCTAACGTCAACCCCAAATATCCACTTCACTTCCCTAAACCTGGCATCTGTCCAATGAAGGAGAACTGATCTGCACCTTGCTGCGAGCCTTGTGTGACCGGTGCGGGTGTGGGCATAGGGGGCACGTTCTGTATTTTGAAATTTATTTTTGATTAATCTGATGTCAGCCACAAGTGGTCTGCAAGAATTGACCACTTGCTGGATGAAGATTCACCCGTGATGTAGGGTCACACAAGGTAAGTATAGAATCGAATTCGTAGGGGGGTAAAGGAGCCCGGATTTTGGGGAAATTTTGGCCGAAAAATGGGCCCCACCTATAAGTGAGTGGGTTCATACCTGCGGGGGTGCCATCATGGTAGTCCCTGTCATCTGTGCCTGGTTTGCCTGTAGGCGTTGCAGCTCCTCGATCTGCTTCTGCAGTGCGAGCTGCTGTGCCTGCAGCGCTGCCACAGGCGCTGCACCCTCTGCAGACGGGCTCTGCACAGGCGTGGGCGGGACCACGGGGGCAACCTCTGAGTTGCCACTCATGGCTGCTGCCAGGTCAAAGCTGCGCCCCCCACTGCCTGCCACCACTGGTGTTGCGTTCGGTGTGGGGCATGGGTTGTGCCCTGGCGGTGTGAACCCCAACGCAGCAGCATCAAACGCAGGCGCGCTGGTCTGTGCCTGTGGAGGTGATGCAGGCATGCCACTGAACAGATCGTCGAGGTACCCACCCTGCAGGGGTGTCGGCTGTGCCATGGCCGCCTGAAGGGCCTGCTGCTGTGCCTGCAGCTGCTGCGCTTGGAGCGCGGCTTGTCGCTGGTGCTGTTCCTGTTGAAGCTTGAACTGCTCCTGCTGCTGTGCGAGGAGTTGCTGCTGTTGGAGGAGCTGCTGTTGCTGTGCGAGCTGAGCGCTGTTTGCGTCTGGGGAGGAAGCAAAGCTGAACCCTGCTGGTGCAGGTGGTGACACTGCGGCAGGCACAGCAGCAGGCGCAGCTGGGGGAGGAGTGGCGTCAGCCGACATCTGCATCATCCCCGCGAAGAGGTCATTACCACTGGGCGGCGGTGCGGTCTGCACAACCTCCTCCTCAACCTTCTTCTTCGTACGCTTCTTCAATTTGAGAGTCTTGTCCCCTTTCTTCTTCTTTGTCTTCGTCTCTGGGCTTGCCACTTCCTCTTCCTCTACTTGCGGTGACAGACTTGACAATAAAGAGTTCTGCGGTCCACTTGCCGAAGGGAACGCAGTGGCAACAGCAGGCTTCTTGGTTGCACTCACTTCGGGCACCTTCAGAAGGGCCAGCACCTTCTTTGCCTTGTCTTTGACAGTCGTTTGCACAACGTTAACGTTCTTCTGAATGTCCTCTGGGTTCTCCGTGAAGTACTCCACCACCTCCGCGTTGGGTGCCTTGATAAGCGCCTCTACAAGCACCAAGGCGGCAAGACGCTGCTGCCACGGCGTTTTTTGGTCTAGCTTTTCATCAAGCCTTGCAGCTAGCTCGTCTTCTTCATCCTCAATAGCACCGATCTCACGGATGAAGGCACTGACCTCCGCTCTCCCGGGGGCAGACGATTTGCTTGTATATTGGAGAATCACCTTTTGGTATGGTGTGAGGATGTCACTGTCCTTCACGGTCACCTGCGGTCCGGTTCCTGGGTCCTGTGTAAACCCCCATTGCCCACCTCCTGGGGAGCCACTACCCTGTGCAGGGTCGGAGAAGAAGACGCCAGGCCCGCTGGTGGCCTGCTGCTGTTGAGGTGGGGGTTGGTTCTGTGCTGCCTGCGACTCCATTTTTTCGAAGAGGGCTTTGTGTTGGTCCTGCTTCCCGGTCAGCCTTGACGCGGCACCGGATATGCGACTGAACATCCCTTGAGAGTTGCCCTCCTGCACTGCTTTGCGTGCTTCGATTGCGTCTCCGAGTTTGTTGCTTTTTGGCTTGAACGTAGAGTCTGTATCACGGAATGGGTCGTTGGTCCCCCCCGCCATAGACCCGGTGCCCTGCGAGGTGACCCCCATCCCTTCAAGGGAGTTCTTAGACGCATTCCCTTTCTGTTCGGAGTATATAGCATCAAAGGCCTCCTTCGCAGCATCGCGCACGCCCTGGTTCAGACCGTCGTGGTGTACAGGGTCGAGGGGTCCCTGGTGGCGTGTGTACGGCCGCAGCTCATCGCTCACCTTTTGTATGCATTTTTGAAAGTCCGGGTGGCCGTACCCAGCAACGTGGACAATGACCTTGAGGGTCTTGGTCATGACGTGGGGGCTCTTGGTGTCGCGTAGGCGGGCGAGAAGCCAGTCGCACATCTTCTGTGGTACCTTTCCTTCGTAGGTCATTTGTGCGATGTCACGAAAGTAATAGCCGGGGGTCGGTTCGGGTTTGTCGGTCGTCGCCTTTTTCAACACAGATTTATCCATTTTGGCGGCTTTTTGTGTGTTTTTTTTTTGTTTTGCGTGTGCTGTTGAGTTAAGGGTAGGAGGTAGGGGAGGTGTGCAAAAGAACATTATTTCAAGAGAACAGAAAAGAGAAGTGCAAATCATGGATGAGGTGCGTAAATGTGTAAAAAAAAAACAGCATGTCTGACACGGTGAGATCCATTGGGATTTCATACTTTATCGGGCAATCTTTATCACAGCATTACAGATGTAAGTGTATCGGGACTAACGGCATGTGGTACAAAAATGAAAAAGGGGAGAAATATCTTTTTTTTTGAAATCTAATAGCAGGATGGGATTGGGGGGTGGGGCGTGGAAGCCTGCGAGGAGGTGCTCCACTCATTTCTTTCTGTCGAATAGTTGCCGTCGTGAGTGACGGTGAGATGGGTTTGTTTTTTTTTTGTTTTTTTTTTTTTTATTCAGGCAGCATTCGCTAGTTACTGGGAAGATCAATCAGGGAAGCCCATACAGGCACGTGCCAAAGTGCGCCCGCCAGAGGTGTGAGTGAGAGTCACACTTAGTGTGGGTTTTTTGGTTAATATTCTCATCGTAAAGAGCCTCAGGGAGGTGTCCTGGCTGCGGTGGTGGCTGTACGTCCCCCTTGCCTACCAGACGAGTAGTTTTGACTCATTAGGGATCAGGTGTGTACCTCCACAAGTGTGTGACCACCTTCGTTTCCCAGGGTTAGCGATCCCAGCACTTTTTACCCTCAGGCCAAGGCCTTCACAGGGTTTCTGGAGGAAGTGCCACGAAAGGACCCCCCGGATGCAGTTTTAGGTCCAGCCCACGACCTGGTGAAGGGAGGGGGGGTTTTTTTTGAGAATTTTTTTAAATCGCCGTCTTTCTGCTGGTAAAGAGTTTGTTTTGTTGATAATCTGTAGGTTTTAGTGCACCCATTCAGACGGTCGTTACTATTTCTGCTTGAATATCGTAAACTTGGCGAAAATAAAGTTGACTTGAAATACAACAATCCGCTCGTGACACACACTGTACCTTGGTACATGACAGGTGTACCACGTGGACCGCAGGGCAACTGGGTGTACCAAATACCCCCTCTTAGCAAATGGGAGAAAAACAAAACTTGTCATCAACAGAACAAGAGATAAATATGCCTCTCGTGCACACAATATCCATCACAAAGTGTGTAAGATGGTCCCAAATCGGGCACATCCCCCAAAAGTTCTTCTTTGTAAGTTCCAAGACAATCAACAAGGCTTTTGCCTGAAATTTGGTGGAGTTTTGATGTATTTAAACTCCACTAAAATTTCAAGCAAAATCGGGCGAGGTCCTAAATGGACCTCAAACGTTGGCTTTATAACGTTCTACCCTTTGAGAAAACGCACTATGTAATACAAAACACTATCACTACCAGCACACATCGTATGTTCCCCTCCCCCCACCCCCCTTCCCCAATAATAATAATAATCTATGCAAGTTCGATAGCCTGCAATGGGATTGTCCCATGTTCTTTATTTTTTCTTCTTTTTCTTTTTCTTCTAAATCTCATTTCGTATTAGCGCACTCACTCCTCGACAGTATGCACTTTACCTTTTCTTTGAAAACTTGGTTGCATTGGTGTGGAATCATCTTTTTGTTTTTGAAAAAAAATCTTGGAATAGTTGCCACCTCAAGCTCCACTGTCCCTTAATAATTTTTTTTGATAATCACACAAAAGACAACCAAAACCTTCAGTTCTCAACCCATCCTTCCCTCCGCTGCAGTGACAGCACCGCGTTCAGCGACAGATGCATCATCAACTTGATGTCCTCAAAGTTGGGATCATCCTCTGTCGCCACCAACGGCGGTACACAGACGACAAGATTGCTTGGTGTGAACAGCTCGTACACCTCTCCGAGGGAATCAGCGGGGATGCTTTCCGGTAGCCCCGAGGCTTCTAACGCTGCGAGCCCCATCCTTCGCACTATAGAGGAGGGCAGGATGTCGGTGGAGAGGTCGAATGGGTCGTAGTCTGCGTCTTCTGGGGGTGGTTTTGCATTGAAGACTTTGAGAAGCGCTGTGAGGCAGGTCCAATAGCGTGCGGTGAGTTCGTTGTTGTAGCCGCCGCCGCCGAGGAAGACGGAGGGGAGGTTCCAGTCGCGGAGCGTAGAGATGCATTGGAACATACAGGGCATGGAGACACAGAGTTCACCGAGTTCGTCGCCGTAGAGAACGTCTGCACCGCAGATGACAACGATGGCGTCGGGTTTGAAAACAGATTTAACTGCCTCGCTGACCCTATGCACAATGTGGTAGTACAATGCGTCGGTGCAGCCAGGGCGGAGAGGGACGTTCATGTTGTACCCAAGCCCCTTTTGTGCCCCGCGTTCGTTCATTCCGCCAGAATTTTGAGGAAATATTCCCTGGCCGTGCATATGAAATGAAAGCGTAAAAACACGGTCAGAACAATAAAAGGCCTGTTGCGTGCCGTCTCCGTGGTGAACATCGAGGTCGATGACCAGAATTTTTTTGAAAGTGTTGAGGAGTTCTTGGGTGGCGAGGACGACGTCTGCGACGTAGCACAGCCCTGCAGCACGGCTCGGCTTTGCATGGTGCCGACCACCCTCCCAATGCACGGAACGGAGCACATCACCACTCTGCACATAGGTCGCTGCACTGACGCTGCCTGCAGCAACCTGCGTCATGTATCGGTACATATCTTCAAACCTCGCGCAATCCGACCCGCTCCCGAACCCATACTTCTCCTCCCTTCTCTTCCCCCTTTCGCTTTCCCCTCCACACACAAGGTACTGTGGTGCTGGACGTTCCAACAATGCGGATAACTGTTGTGACGTTGAAGAAGAGTGAGACGAATGGGAGTCAGAGGTGACGTCGTCATCCCCTCTTTTACGTTTGCGTCCGATGAAGGGGGTGGTGGCCTGCTGCGCAAGCTTAAGGTACTCCTCATGGTGATAGCTGTGGATTTCATGAACCGCCTCTTTAATGTCCGACTGATCAGGCTCAATGGTGCATTCATCGTCAGTTACACCCAACCCTTCAAGCAGAAGATGTGTCAACACACCCCTCAAAGGATGCCGTGGATGCACAGTACGGGCAATGTGCTCATACCCATGCACCACTCCTACCAAATGCTGTCCACTCGCAAGCGATGTGCACATTGTGTGTAGGAAAGGGGCGGAAACGGAGCTCTTTCTCAGAAAGAAATCGAGAAAGAAAAAAGCGTGAGTTGTGTACCTGAAGGGGGTGTCGGGGGTTGGTGGTGAAAAAGTGAAGTTTGAGTTAGAGAGGGTGCGATCGCAAAGGCAAGGAGACTCTCATGGAATCCATTAAAAGTGATGACTTTGAGCAAATCGACGGAAATCGTGCTTAACTTCAGGTCCAATGCGTTCAGGTGTGTGTTATTGGGCAGCACTTCTGAGAGCAGCTTTGCCGATGTGTCATCGTAGTAGCGACATGCATTGTGCTCGTCACGACTAAAGTTGACTTGAAATACAACAGGCCCCGTGAACAGTGTACCTTGGTACAATGACCGGCTGTACCGGGGGTGGATCCCAAACCATGCAGTCCTACATCCATTTTTTCGTGGTTTCCATCTGATATACCCAACTCCCGTTTCCACTCAGCCAGATGAATAGGGATCATTGCAGACCACAGGGTCATGAATACTGATCTAGGTCCGGTTGGGGGGACTAAAACTGAGGGTGCAAATAAATCTATAAAGTCAGGGGTAATTCAAGGGGTTTCGTTTGCGCGCTTCATTGTCTCATTCGACAAAAAAAAAGGAGGGAGGGAGAAAGGTTTGATAAGATGATCTTGAGCTGCATACACTTAGTCGCCTTTATAAAACCCTTTTCAATAGCAAAGAAATATCTCACGCCATGGTGCACAAAAAAAACACATCTTTTCGTTTTGTGTGATTCTACAAATGAAACAAAAGAGAAAGCCTGATGAAAGAGATGGACGGGGTCGCCTAATACAGATGAGGGCAAACACAGCGTCAATGAATTTCTCTGTTGAAGATAGGAAGGAAAAAAATAGCCCATTTATTTTATTTGAAAACTTTGACAACGTGTACCCCCCCGCGAACGGGCAATGCACGTTTATTTATTTGCTGGATTTTGGTGGACCGATTGGATATACACACCCAGAGGGAACCTCATTGGTGCTCCTGAATAAAAAAATACCAAGTACGCAATATAGGGTATTCCTGTATTTCTTTTTTTTCGTGCACAAAGTGCGCAGCAAGTACGCAAAATGGGGTTTTCAGGAGCACCACTCATCCATATTTTTTTTTTCGTATTGATTCACAAAGTCATAAAAAGCACCTCCCTCATTGACACTTTCATTTGGGCTGTGACCGAGGCCTGGTACTGTGGTAACGATTTATCAAGAAAAAACACACGTCTTGACAACTACCAATTCATCACGAAGGCAGGAAACAAAAAAAAACGCCCCTAGGTAAATACGACAGCAAGCCTTTGTAATCTGTAAATACAACACTGGGGACGATACTGGTCGAATACGTTTTGAGAAATTTTTCAAAAAAAAAAAAGGAAAAGGAAAGGAAAATGGGGGTTTTTTTTAAATAGTTTTTAAGCTGAATCTAAGCCTGAGTCCCTGGGTTAAAAGCCCTCATTTAAGTACGGTGTGAAATAAACATATTGTAGGGCGGAATGTTGGAATGTTGGAATACCAAAAAGAGAGAAAAAGTTGCAAAGACGAATGCGCCTCGTGCACACACAACATATTTGGGCTAAGGTCCCTACATATTTACCCACACGGTTTTATGACTCGAGGAGAACGAGGAGGAGAGGAAAGGAGAGGAGGGGCACGCGTGCTTGTGTGTGTGACCATTTTCTCGCAAAACATTACATCCAATCCAATAAAAGAAAAAAGGCATCATGGATGACACCCGCTACCGGGTACAGGGAACTACCGGATTTCAATTTTTTTTTCGATAAATTGTCGGAGTAGTGTAGTGTGTTGCCACAGGTGTGCAATCTCCACTTTCCAAATTTTTCATTACCGGGTCCAACCGAGGTTTCCGGTTGTCATTACTGGGTAGTACCGTGCATTTCCTGGTTTTTAAAAAAAAATCCAGCACCACCCTATACCCTGTAACGAGTGTCATCATATACAATAAAACAACAAGGGTGTGACGAGCGGTCAAAATCAGCTTGAACGGTTTCAATGTTTTCCACCTATTTTTTTTTGAAGTTCGAAAAAAAACGCAAAACAAAGGAAACAAAAAATAATACTTGAAACGAGGAAAACACATGGGGGGGAGACGTAAAGAGGGATCACTCACTCTCTCTTTTTTATTATTACACAGTGACATAACAAAGCATGTAAAAGGTTGGCAACGCTGACCCCAATACCGCACTTCAGCTTTTTATTAATCACTGTCGCGTTTATTCTGTAACATAAATTCGAAGAAAATGCCCATAAAAAAGGCCAAAGGAAACACACATTCAAGAGTCACCCCAAACTCTGCCCCATTTACACCCTCACCCCATATATAACTAGAATAACCACAGATCTGATTCGCCCCGAACACAATACACTTAAACTCCACATATTTGCACCTTTTTTTTTAGTGTTCAAGATAACCCCCTTTTTTCCTTTTTATACTCATGCATAACGTTTCAAACTCTCTGCTTTGTCGATAGTTTTCCAGTATTCTGTTACCTCAATGTTTTCCCATTGCATGTTACCTTCTGGTTCAAAGATAGTTTTCATGATGTGCGCAAGCACTTCTTCCTCTACGGCGCTGAGGGTGTCGGTCACGGCCGCCATGTTTTGCGCACAACGCTCCACTGAGGTAGTGGAGACGAGGGTAGTGGCGATGCTTGTCTCACGGAGCACAAAGTGGATGGCGAGCTTGGAGATGTCCACGCCCCTCTCAATGCAGTAGTCGGTTGCTTTCTTGCAGACAAGCTTCTTCTCTGCGGGGCAAGGGTGCCAGCCAGGCGGGTCTCTGTTCATGAGCAGACCCATTGCAATGGGAGATGCATTGATCACTCCAATTCCCAACTCTGCGCACGTCTTCCAGTATTTGCTCTCCAAAAGCGAGCGGTCGTTCATGGTATACCTACAGTACGTCAAGGAGGTGTCTATCGGCAGCCCTGCCTCCTTGCACTGCAAAATCAACGCATTTTGCGTCTCAATCGGATACCCCGTCAACCCCACATTCTTCGTCCACCCTTTCCCCTTTGCAGCGTGCAGCGCCTTGATGGTATGATGAACAATAATATTCGACTCTCCATTTTCCGTCACATCCGGTACATATTCCGGATCATGCACCTGGACCACATCGACATACTCCAATTTGAGGCGTTTCAGAGAGTCCTGCACTGCCTGCAGGGTACGGTCGTAGGAGAAGTCGAACATATTGTGAGGGTCTTTGTCGTAGCGCCCGACCTTGGTGGTGATGTAGTACGCTTTGCGGGGAATGTCTTGGAGGACGCGGCCAAGAAGGCGTTCGGATTTGCCCTGGCCATACCAATGCGCGGTGTCAATGAGGTTCCCGCCTGCCTTCAGGTACACGAGAAGCACCTCGCGGGCGCGGGCCACGTCGCTCTCGGGGTCCTCCTGCCACCAAACAGAGTTGCATTCCTTCTGCAGATCTCCCGCATCGAGCAGCCCTGTACCTTGCCCCGCAGTGTGCATTCCTCCAAGCCCAGACGCGCCAAAGGACAGAACGCTGACCAACCCAAGGTGCGCCACAGAACGGTACTGCATCTTCTTGATCACCTCCAAATCGTGGAAGCCCTCCACATAGGTGTCAGGGCAGACCCATGTTGGGGAAGTCATGGGTGCGGGGAGGTGTGTGTGTCCTGTTGGTGGTGAAATTTGAAAAAAGAAAAGTTTATAAGATGACCCTAAGCCTCTCGTGCTTAGTCACCGTATCATATTCGTTAAAAAAAGAAGTGTGTCGCTGTCTGCATGTCGCCGTTCCTGGCCAGCCTCCACCAAAAGACCTCATCTGCAGAGATCTTCTCTTTGGGGTGTTTGTCTGCGTGTCGCTTTGTGTCTTTTGTGGGTGTTGTGGATGAGAAAAATATGGGTGGAAATAGTAGGTATTATTAGGTTAATGTGAACCCCCCTGAAGGAAGATGCTTAAATAAAAGAAACAAAGTACTTTCAAATCAAAGAAGATAAAGTACAACAAAAATAATGAGAAAAAAATAGAAGCATATAAAACACCAATTCACCCTGTTCTGCGCATCAGCGTCAAGCGTCGCAGCCGCTTCTCTCAAACGAAAGGGAGAAGCAACGCGCTGCTAACAAGCAGGCAGCAGAATGGGCTGGCTCGGTGTGCAAAGTAGCAAACAGCAAAAGAACAACATACGGAAGACAAATATGATACATGGCAAACCCCTACTCATGTACACAAAGGTGCTCCAAATTTGTAAAACAAAAAAAAATACGGAAAGTGCGAGACTGCGCAACCCAACCGAGGCAACTACACAACAATTTATGAAATAAAACAAAAAATAACTCTGTCTTTCAAAGGTGCGCAACTCAAAAGGCGAAGGTGGAAGTACAAACGTCTCTTGGTACGCAGCCTCTTTTAACAGCAAATAACTGAAAAGCAAATAAAACGCAAAATGTCAACAAGTGATATGTGGTGAAGAAGAAGAAGAAGAAAAAAAAGAAAAGTTTATAAGATGATCCTAAGCCTCTCGTGCTTAGTCACCTTATAAAAAAAAAAAAAACATAGAGAAGGCAACCTCCTGTACAAAGAGGGGTGATGGCTTGGAAAGGTTTTTCCAAAACACCACTCCTAGGGTACTGCACAGACTGTTGGTTTGTTAACATAACACGTGGTGTGGTGACGTGTGATGGTAGCTCTGGTGGCCCACATTGAGCAGAATTATTGACAACAAAAATAGATCTCATTGGTTCTAGGAAAATTTAAAAAGGAAAATAAATCAAAAAAGTAAATAAATCAAAATCAGCCGACTCAGTCCTTCTTTGAGTAAACCCAACACAACCCCGCATAAGGCAGCAGAACAGTCTTTTTCCCCCTGGATCTGAAACCCTCCCACACTCCTGACAACCCTACACATTGACCTATGAAGTCTGTGCACACTCCGCACGCACAATGCGTGTTGCCTCCACCATGTTCTTGAGGGAGGGTGTCACCTCCTCCCAACGACGTGTCTTCAGCCCGCAGTCGGGGTTGATCCACACACGCGAGGTCGGGAGGTGTGTTGTGCCGACAATCTCGCTCAGGCGCTTCACCAGAACGTCGACCTGCGGGACCTCGGCAGAGTGCACGTCGTACACACCAAACCCAATGTCACGGCCATAGCCGTAGTCGGACAGTGCACCGAGGACGGTGTTGCCGCCACGTGAGTTCTCAATGAGCAGCACGTCTGCGTCCATCTCGTCAATCGCACGGAGCGTCGTTGCGTCGTCGAAGGACGAGTAGCACATATGGGTTGCCACCATGGTCTCGGGACGTGCCGACGCAGTGCACAGACGGAAGGCGTCGACCGCCCACCGCATGTACGTCGCACTGTCGGACGCCTTGAGCGGCATGCGCTCACGCACCGCCGCCTCGTCGACCTGTACAATGCGGCACCCTGCGTCCTCCAGGTCGCGGATCTCGTCCGACACTGCACGCGCCAGCTGCCTCGCCTGCTCCGAACGCGGCACGTCCGTCCTGCAGAACGACCAGTTCAGAATCGTCACCGGCCCCGTCAGCATCCCCTTCACAGGTGTGCACCCGCTCTCCTTCTGTGCGTGTGCAAACTCGGCCACCGTCAGCGCCCCACGCCGCACCACGTCTGCGTAGATGATCGGCGGACGCACACACCGCGACCCGTACGACTGCACCCACCCAAGGCGGGTGATGACCATCCCCTCCAGGCGCTCCCCAAAGTACTCCACCATGTCCGCACGCTCAGGCTCGCCGTGCACGAAGACGTCGAGGCCAAGGTCGCGCTGGAGGCCGACGTTCTCACTGATGACGCCCTCGATGAAGGTGCGGTAGGCAGCAGCGTCCATCTTCCCGGTGCGGTGCTGCTGGCGCGCACGCCGGATCGCGTCCGTCTGCGGGAAGGACCCGATCGTGCTGGTGGCCAGGGCAGGGAGGTCCACCTGGTTGCCACGACGTGCCTCGTATGCCTTGCTCCGCGTCAGCTCTGCTGCCGCCACCGACGTCACACTGATGTTGTCCTCCCCGGCCCACACTGCCGTCGCCGTTGCGCTTGCTGCAGGCGGGTTCTGCGACAGGGACACGAGCTGCGCCACCTTCTGCACAGCAAAGGCAATGCGCTCTGTCAGTGCTGCAGACGCCGCCACATCGACAGCCCCTGCCTTGTGCACAACAAAGGTCTCCACCGACGCGTCGTAGGGCACGTGCTGCAGAGAGCACGACGCAGCAATGTCCACACGCGACGCAGGCACAACCGAGAGCACGCGCGCCAGAAGGGACCGCGTGTGTGCGTCGTTGGCCCACACACTGCGCCCGTCCACCACCCCCGCCCCAAGGCGCTTCGTCGCATGCGGGAAGCCGACCTTCTGCAGCACCTCAATCGCCCCCTTGCTGCGGCACAGGTCCAGTGTCACCGTCGCCACCCCCTCAATTGAAACCAGCGTCGTGTACACCGCCTCCGACACGCTCTCGTGGTGCACACACAGGTTCACCGCGATGCTGCACGACGCAGCCGCTGCCGCCAGCTGCTCGTGGATGCGCTTTGTGGTGTTCAGGACCGACGCCTCGTCCGCACCCGACGTCCCCAGCCACGGCTCGTGGATCTGCACGTCCGACACACCCCCAGCCGCCTCCAGCTCCTTGAACAGACGTGCGTACAAGGGCACCAGCGCCTCTGCCAGGGTCTCCGCCGTGTCCGTCCCGGCAATCTTGCTCAGGTGTGCGAAGGTCACTGGGCCGAGCACAATCGGCACGCACTTCGGCTGCTGCGGGAGGCCTGCTGCCACCTGCTGTGCGTGCTTCACAATGTGCACGTAGTCGGCAAAGAAGGTCGCATGCGACGGCTTCGCCACCTCGGCAGCCACCCCTGCGTCAATCTCGGGCACCAGAATGTGGTAGTTCGTGTCAAAGTACTTCAGCAGCTGCAGGGCCGTGCAGTCCCCTGCCCCCTTTGCCTGGGCGAAGTAGTTTGCGAGGGTGCCCGGTGCGCCTGCACTTGCAAAGCGCTTGCTCGTCAGCCCAAAGCGCACATTCCAGTCCAGCACGTGGTCGTAGAGTGTCGAGTCGCCCACCCCAATGCAGGACACACCGGCACCGCCCTGGATGCGCACCGCCTCTGCCAGCACAGAGTCGCGCACAGAGAGCAGCTCCGCCTCGCTGAGGTTGCCTGCCCAGTGCTTCTCTAGGGCTGCCTTCAGCTCACGCCTCCCTCCGACACGGGGGAAGCCAAGGGTGCTGGTTGGGAGCGACATTGCTGTTGGTTGTGTTTTTGCAGGTGTTGGGGCTAATATAGTAATCTGTGTGGTTGTGGTGGTGTTACAGAAGGAAGGGGGAAATGGTAGATGCCTTCTAATGCAGGACCAGGAAATGGATGTGTGCACCAATGGGCAATGGTGCGACTGCAAGGTGACGTGACTGATGACGATGTTGTCTGTAAGACGCATACACCACGTTCTGCGCATCAGCGTCAAGCGTCGCAGCCGCTTCTCTCAAACGAAAGGGAGAAGCAACGCGCTGCTAACAAGCAGGCAAACATGATGGGCGACTCTGTCTGGTGGGTTCTGTTATGGAAAGGGAAAATGGTGACACTTTTTTATATTGCTTATGGTCGTATTGTCCATGTCGTTTTTTTTGTTAAAATTAAAGTTTTGTTTTCCCCCTTTTTTAATAGCATTTTAGTTTAAAGAATTTCCCGCACATTTTGTTTTTTTGTTTTTGTTTTGTTCATTTATTTACGCAGATTGTCTTCCTCCTTGCGCCATTTATTTTTGTATTTTGTTTTGTTTTTCAAAAAATATGTTAAACATTTCTCAAAGAAATGAAGGAAATTTAGAAAAAGAACGGGACAACGGGGGATCGGCAAACCCTTCCTCTTCCTCCTACTTTCCCTTATCCCACCCCCTCCCGCTTTTTTCACGAAACTGGAGTTCTTTCAGGTTAATTTTTTTTATGACTTTCTTTTTGATTGAATGTTATTGGGAAAGGGTAAAAAGAAAAAAAAAACGAAATTTTTGAACGCTGACTGGGCCTTGGTACAGACAGCGTTTAAAGTATAAAAAAAAGTGACAAAATGTCCTCAAAAAGAAAAGTTTTTTTTTTAGCTGGGTTAGCGGGTTTACTTAAAGCAACCCAAGCCAGACCGATGTATGGGGTGGGTGGAATGGGTGGTAAAGTAAATGACTTGCTTTGTGGTTATGTACACCGTTTGTAAGCCTTTTACTTCATCGTGGGAGGCGAGGATGCCTAAAAAAGGAGAGAAAAAAAAACGATGAATGTACCCCCTCGTGCACATACATCAATAAATAAATTACTTTTTTTTTTTTCCGTTGCCAAAACAGAACCATCCTCGTTAGACAGAAAACGCAAAATACAAAAATATTAGCTGAATGGGGGCGAGAGAGATCAGGTGGGGACAAAAAACGTCTCGACAACAACGCAGACACTGAACACACCTTTTTTGGGGGATTACCTGAGGAGAAAAGGTTATGAGATGAGCCTTTAAACCTCTTCATGCTTCAAAAAAGAAAAGTTTATAAGATGACCCTAAGCCTCTCGTGCTTAGTCACCTTAGAAAAAAAAAAGGGGGGGAATAAAGCAACCGCAGGGAATAACAAAAATGTTCTTTTTAGGCAAAAAAACAACCCCCAATTTTTTTTTTCTCTTGCTGGTATTTGCAAGGGGGGGAGGAAATTAATGGCTTGAATTAGTTACTGGGGGGGGGGGGGGGGGGGGGCGAATAAGAGATCAGGGGTGAATAAGAGATCAGGGCCGAATAAGAGATCAGGTTGAGATTTTGGGGGTATTTTTTTTTTTTTTTTTGCATGCGCCAGGGTTTTATCTTGAAATTTTTTTTTGAAATTTTACCCTGTCTACCCGGTCTGGCAAAAAAGTGGTCAAAATATTTTTTTTGCCTCCGGCGAAAATGTCTTTTTGCTTTTTTCCCCCCAAAAATTTTTTTTTATTTCTGGCTCGTCCGTTCGCCTAATAAGAGATGCCACATCTCTTATTCGCCCCCCCCCAGTAATCATTTGAAAAGTAACCAATATACTCGGATGCGCAAAGCACAGGGTAGAGGTGAAGGGGGGCGGGAAGGCGGAAGGCGGAGGGAAGAACATAGAACGAAAAAGGGAAGCTGTGAGTATTTTTTTTCTCTCTCTTTTTTGTTTTGTTTGTTTTTTTGTTTGGAAATAGTGTAGGTTACCACCCCTCTGTTTTTTTATCGTTCAACACCCCCCTCTGATCCATCCCCCCACCCCCCCCAATCCATCAAAACAAAATAAATCAAAAAGCAAACTCAGGTAGTGGAACTCTTAAAAAAATACACTCTTTTGCTTTGCTCGATTGTGTAACCATTTTTTTTAGACCTTTTTTAAACCATTTTTTTTTTTTTGTTTTAGATTAGCATCAACTTATCAACAAGATTGACACATTTTTTTTTCACCCCCCTCCTCCTCCTCACCCCTCTCCGCCCCCTTTTCTGAAACTAAAAAAAAATTCGGCATTTTTTTTTCTCCCCTCTAATCGAGGTTCTCCCCTTCCTGGTCAACCTCCATTTCATTGCCTGTCTTCTCTCCGAGGTCGCCGGAGAAGAGGAATTCCTTTTCGTTTTCTTTGAGGTAGTCTGTGGAGCGCTTTAGGTCACAGAAGAGGTTGTAGACGCGCTTGACGTCGACCATTTCTACTACTGGAGACTTGCGCTTCTGCGCAGCCAGAGCAGAGGTGGTTATGAGCTGCAGAACGTACCTGAGCGATGTTGACATTCCAAGCGCAGTCAAGCCGTTCAACGCCTCCTCAGACATGTCCACATCTTCTTCGTCACAACGGATCTGCAGGATCTTCTGCATCGCCTTCTTATCATAAGGTGTAGTAGGGATAATCATCAAACGGTCCAAAAGGTCAATCGGAATGCCGTGGGGGCTTTTGTATTCGGTACCACGGATGGTGGAGATTCCTCTGTTGCTTGCCATAATGACGACAGGGGAGAGTTGTGACTCGAGGGCACGGTTCATCCAAGAAAAGCATTCGATATCAAGCATGTGGACCTCATCAATGAAGAGCACTCCGGGAACGATTTCGGCCTTCCCTTCCTCACGCCATTCCGCCACTTTGTTGTCGATTTGCTCGCGAACTTCGGTTTTGATTTCTCCAATATCTCCAGAAAAGAGCGCGAGGAAGCCCTGCTGTCTGCTGTTAATCACATCGATTTCATGAAGCGACACGGTGTGCACCACTTCCTTCCGTTTCTGCAGCTCTCCCTCGGGGGTCTGCACGAAGCGTACGTTCTGCGACGTCGCGTCAAAATCTTTGCTCTTCGAAAACGAACGTCCGATCTTCGAAATACGCCCATTCGCCTTGTCAATGGTGATCACATCTCCTACTGAGATTTTCTCCTTCTGCAGTGCCTCAATCATCTTCGCTCCGAGGTCGAATTCTGTCTCCATATCAGTCGTCTTCAGAGACAAGGATCCGGTTCTTCCGGCAGATTCCTTGCCAGGGTCGGTGGAGGGACGCTCGATGCGGATTTCAACAACTTCACCCTCAATGATCTCCGTCTCTTCCTTGATGCGCACTCCAATCGAACGTCTGAACGCCTGGGTAAGCGATTCGGTTTTGGACATCTCGAGGGAGTAGATTTCTGAGCCGGCAATCATGGTGAACGGAACGTCCTCTCCCAGGGCCTGCGCCATCCCCATTGCAATAGCGGTCTTGCCGGTTCCAGGTGCCCCAGCAAGAAGCACAGCTCTCCCCGCAATCTTCCCCTCCTTAATCATGGACACAACAATGCCCGCAGCGCGGCGTGCCGCCAGTTGCCCCACCATGCCCTGACCCTGCTGTCTCGCCTCAATCTCGCCAGTCAAACCAAGACCTCTGATGTGCGAGTGAGCACCGATACGTTCAACCCTAGTAACATCCTTCGCCTCAGCTCCACCGGTACGCACTTCGGTCGACATTATTTAAAAAAAGTTTGAGAAAAAAAAGGGAGGAGAAAGGAGGTCGGAGGTAGTGTGTGAAGGTGCGTGGGGGAGGGGGGATCTGTTGGACGTATTATTTCAATTTCAACGTTGTGGACGGATGTATGCATCGGAGTATCTGGGAGTGTTGGACACAGTGAAGGAGAGGGCGCAGTGGGAGCTGAACTCAAGGAGGACGATGATGTCGTGGGGATCCCACCACCCGCTGCAACAGGACCATCTGCCGGGTAGAAATGACAGAAATGAGGAGAGGAGGGGGTCTTCTGTTTTGTTATTGTCAATTTGTGTTTTTCTCGTTCTAATTTTTTTTTTTAAAGTATCCAGGGTTTTTTCTAGGATTTTTTTTTTCAGATCTGGGGGGGGACGCAAAAAAACCACCCAAAAAAATTTTTTTTTCGCAGGTGCAAGCAGGGTTTCCGCTTATCTTCATGGAAAAATTTTCCAAAACCGTGAAGATATGTCCAAAAAGGGGTCTATAGTTTTCGCGCTCCGCGCAAAAAAGCCCGTTCATTTCACGTAAATACGTGATAACGTGGGATGGTAACGAACATCAAGAACCAAACCAACCCTTTTTCTCATGTTCCACGGAACCTTCCCTCAGTACAAGAAGAAACGGCGGTCATGATATCAGAACTTTCTGGCGAAGCCACGGTACGCAACATTTCAAAAAATTGTGACCTAAAATTGAACATTTGTACAGCCAAACTATGGTAGAGGGCTGTGGTATTCCGCATAAGTTTTGAGTTGCGCCGCAGGCGCACGGTACGCTACTTTTTTATTTTTGCCCATCCCTTATTCTCACTCTTTTGTTCGGTCATGCAAAGATTGAGTGAATTGGGGGCGCGGTCTGAAACTTCACCTCGCTATATCCTCTTCACAATGATGCCAGGAAGGGGATAAGACGCGCTTCGCGTCTTATCCCCTTCCTGCCTCCCTGCCTCCCTGCCTCCCCTTTTTTTTCTGGTGCGGGTTACGTACGTTGTGTCCCAAATGGGGGTCTGTGCGGGTGACCCCCAACCACCCCCCACATCCTTTTTTCCCAAGTCAAAATGCGTCCCCCCCCGGGGGGGGACGCGTTTCCCCCCAAAATCTGGGGGGGGACGCCGTCCCCCCCCGCTCCCCCTAGAAAAAACCCTGAGTATCGGGTAATCTGGACCCTTTGTGTTCAGTTAAAAAAAAATTAAAAATAAAAAAAAACGTTTTTTCCAGTATAACTTCCCCACCCCTCCCCTCTTCCCTCCTATTTGCAAATACACAAAATCTCCATTTTTTTCTCTACCACACCGCATTTCTTTTGCATTGCGTCGATTCGGGTTATTGCGGCAACTTCGAATTTTGTGGAGTCTGTTTTGTCTAAGCTGAGCATCGCTTCGAACCGCGACGACTCTAATTCAGCAATAGAATACACTATTCTGAGCATATCCCGATTAGGCGCCATCCAGATCTTCTTTGCCTTCAGATGCTCTTTAGGGTGATACTCCACAGGCCACACCTGCAGCTCTACACTCACCACTTCCCCTAAAGAAATCTCAAGACAACTCTCCTGAACTTCGGTTAAAATCTCTTTATGTCTTGCGACCGCACCTTTTGTATGTTCAGAATATTTTTTGAAGTTTTCCTCCTCAACAGTACTCCAATCAATGCAGGTACAAAATTCTGGTGCAATATTCGCATCGGTACACGATCTCCGAAACGAAACCGGACGGTGTAGAACCTTTTCAAAAGGCTGTAATTTCTTCATTGAGGCAACGATATGAGATTGTTCTGGTTTGGGTAGTGGTGGGTCCGTCTCATCCACCGCATACGGCGGGGCTGGAGCAGGATAATGCAAAATCTCTCGCAGCATCTGATGCATATCATAAGGGTTAACCAACGCATTTTCATTTGATCGGAGCGCTTCAAAATCGAAATTTCCTTCCTTTTGAAGCCACCTCGGGAGGATAAGATGAGCAAAAGGGAACATTTTTTCAATTTCTCCATCATGTGTTTGCGCATAACGTCCAAAATTTATTCCATGGTCGGAAAAGAAGAAGACTGCGGTATCATTTAGGATATGAGTCTCCTCAAGCTGCTTCAACAAGCTGGACATTGGGTCGTCCAACTCTATCAGCATTTTTTCCGTTTCCTCATGAGGTGTGATCAACTGCACAGCCGCATACTTTGGGGTATTCGGGTACATATCCCAAAACTGCTTGACACCGTCGAAGACGTACTCGGTGATGGGTTTGTTCGTTAAGCAGGGACGTTCCTTGTGAGAGAGGAGAATGCCTGCCATGCACATTGGTGCTACTACGCGGTGGTCTACGGAGGGGTTGGCTTGGAAATCGCGGGCAGATTTGTCGGGACAGTTGTCCAGCGAAAAGAAGGACGTAAACCCCAGCGAATTCGCAATATTCCACAACCAATTCTTCGACTGCTGCTTCGGCTCTGCCGCAACAAAGGGCGACCCTTCGCCGTTCATCCGCCCAGCGTACATCGGGATTTGGTTCCCCGGGGAGCAGCACGACACCGCGTGGAGGTGCTTAAAGGAGAAGACCCGGGAGGGTGAGTCCTCGTTGTTGTTGATGGCCTCGAGCTGTTTGGTGATCTTAGGGCAGGCGCGCACCAAGGCAGGGAAGGAGGAGGAGTCGAACATGACGTGGAGGATGTTGAGCTTCTTCTTCTGCGAGGTGCTGCGGAAGTGTCTGCCGGTTGCGTCGAGGTTGATGTGGAGCTCGCGCTTGCCGCTGCATTCAGCGACAACGTAGGGGTGGATCTGTGTAGGTGTGTAGGTGTGTAGGTGTGTAGGTGTGTAGGTGTGTAGGTGTGTAGGTGTGTAGGTGTGTAGGTGTGTAGGTGTGTAGGTGTGTAGGTGTGTAGGTGTGTAGGTGTGTAGGTGTGTTGGTGTGTTGGTGTGTAGGTAAGGGAAAAGGGTAGGAGGTCTAAATATCGTTACGTAGTAGGGGAAAAAATGGTCACAAATACATTGTGTGCGGAGAAGTGTGGATGTGGGGGTGTCAGGTGAGAAGCTAAACACGGTTTTGGTGTGTAGGTTGTCTAAATATGGTGTGGCTCAAAACACCCCGAGTGCCCACAAAATAATCACAAAAGAAGTACAAAATTACACTTTATTTTTGGGATGAGACACTCCGTAATAGGGGGAAAATGTTCACAAATATTGTGTGCGGTGAAGCAGGTGTGGGGTGTCAGGCGAGAAGCTAAATACAAAAGGGTGCCATACCACACACTCAACCATGCCATCGTCGTCAACTTTGTAGTCAGTTTTCTCCATCTGGTCCTGCGTGTATAGGTTCTTTAGAAGGTTCTGGCGTTTTTCTGCGTCAAGCTGTGCGGTGTGTTGTATGTTAAGCTATGTGGGGGTGAAATTCCTTTTTGCAGAACATTGTTCTATTAAGGGAATAGGGACAAAGAGAGTGTGTGTTCCGCATACTGTGGTCGACATCTTATTGAAGAACGAGTCTGGGAGTTCGTACATCCCAAACGCCTTTGCCTTCCCTTCGCAGGTGATCTCCAGGGAGGCCGTTCTGTGAGGTGTTGTGTGAGGGGGAGGTTTTTTTTTGTCGAGCATTCGTTGCGCGCTGAGACATATTTTTTTTTTTTTTGAAAACTTGGTTGTATTAGTGTAGCCACCCTAGAGTGTGCTCCACTATACTAAACATTTTTATGTCACCGCAGACGAGCGCGATGATCTCTCTTGTGTGGCAGATGTCACACTGATGTCGCTGATACTACTACCCACCGGGCCATCATCAGATGGGGGTGGCGGAGCGGAGGGGGGGGCATTGATGGCGGATTTCTTCCGTTTTTTGGCAGTTTTGTCGCATGCTCTGGGAGAAGACGAGCGTTTTCTTTTTGAAGTACGTGTTGATGGATTCTGTTTACGGGAGGGGGGAGAAACAGAACGCTTTAGTTTTAAACTACGGTTGGGCTCAGGGTCACCCTCAGCAGGCGGCACGTCATTCTCGGCAGGCCGATCTCCTGTTGCGAGGACGTCGTCGATCATGTCACCCTCCGATGTGTCAGCAGAGGAAGTTGGAGGTGAAGACCACCTAGATGCTCTAGCTGATATGCTAGGGCCGTAGGCATCGAGTGGTGCAGTTCCCCATACCGCGTCAGCAAGCCATCGGACGGACCGTGACAGCTGTGACCTGATAACAGCGATGCTATCGACACCAAGACGGGCACGCGGCGAGTGCCCACCCGCTACCTGGGGTGCACCAATGGGACGTAGGCTGTACACGGTATTGACACTGTTACCGGGCAGTGGGCACGTAATCTTGAGGTTCGTGCAGTGCTTCCGGAACCAACGAAGCCAGATGCCCATAGCTTTTCCGCGTTCTCGTGCAGACCATCCCGTGTTATCAGGTGCTCGCTCGTGCTGTAGGAGGAGGCCAGAGAAGACCTCGAAGTCGATACCAAGTTCAATGTTGCTGATGGAGCTCTTGTTGTCGTCCACAAACTCCAAAGACTTCAACCATTCCAAGAACGCAGTATGTCGCACAAGGCCATACTTCCAAGAGGAGGGTGGTGTAGAAGGTAATTTGCTCCAGTCAAAGGTGATCGGGATCGTTGGTGTGACAGCGGCCTTGTCCCAGGGGAGACGTGCAGCTTCCTTGAGAAACTTAACACGATTAAGCCGCCAACGCTCTAAGATGATGCTCCCCATTAGCGTGTGGAGCGCAGACACATCGACTTTGCAGTTGAGGGGGACAACACCCCAGTTCACAAGGCACGGTTTCCATGATGTACGGTCAGCAGAGGTAATCGCGTTAAACCTTGCGTCGCTTCGGATCTCGTTGAAAGCTGAGCACCTCCAGAAAATGTGTTCGTTGGTGTCTTCTTCCTGCGCCTCGCAGTGGGGGCAGTGGCTGGAGTGAGCAAGAGTACCTACGGCCTTGTCGTCCGAGGAGTCGCAGTCGTAATCGGAGCTGCTGTCAGCCTCCGAGCTTTCTGTGGCACCGTCGCCGGTGTCGGACTCATCGTCGCAGGCGTCACTGTCGTTGGCGGTGGGTGCAAGGATCGTCGGACGCTGGTTCGCCCTGTACACACCACCTGAGATGACTGCCGTCAACGCATTGGATAGGTCGGTGTTTCCCTTTGCGAGTCGGGTCGCGTTGGTTCTTTTGGTGTCAATACCATTTTCAATACCTTCGTAGGAGGGACGTGCAATGGCCAGTTCTTCCCAACGTTTGCACCGTACATGCACACGTAGTTCGTGGTTGCGTTTCATCGTATTTAGTGATAAGAGGCATTCGTCATGCCCAGCGGTGCGCGACTCCGCTAGTACTGTGCCCCAGCGGAAGCTCTCACCCGCACGCTCCATCGCAAGGCCAATGGGTCCGGTATCTAGAGGGACTCTCGATTCTTTTTGTCGTAATTCGAGGATCCTGTTAAGGCGCGGGACTAGGTAGGGGAGTTTCACCGCACCGGCAAACAAGTTCCTCAAGCTGGAGTATCTGATAACGGTAACAGGGTCGAGCAGATGTCCTTTGTTCGCAATCGACAAAACGGCAATGGGGTTGCGTGTTTTGTGTTTCTTCCCGAACACACCATTTGTGAGACTGGTGCACAAGGAGTTGGTCGATGCGGCGGAGGTAGTGGTGTAGGGGCATCCGTAGACTGCTTTAGGCACTAGCGCAACACTGGCGAGTGACGCACGGTGCGCATGTGGAAGGGGCGAAGTGGATAGTTTGTCGCATGCTGGCACAATGGACTCCATACGTGTCTTGTTGCTCCTGCAGTTAGAGTTATACAGCGTTCCTACCGGGGTCCCGACAAACACCTGTGAACTAACCGTGTTCAGTTTAGAACCGTCCAAAAGTACGGTTCCCACATAAGGGTTTTTAGCCCGGTGTTTCAGAGTTCCTTGCACTATTCCCATAACTACCGTCTTGGACGGGTGGAGTCGCATTCCTGTAAGATGGCAAAATTCCGTAAGAATTGTAACCGCTTCCTGGATGTGCGTCTCAGAGGTATCTGACATGATGGTGACGTCGTCCGCGTATGATGAAGACGATGTGCCGCTGACCTCGTTCAAAATCACGGACAGAACCACTGCTAGCAGCGCGTTGATGAGCATGGCCGATATTGGGCAACCTTGGAGGATGCCGTTTGTTACCATGAATTCCTGTCCAACACCATTGGGGAGCTTGAAACGTCGGCGGAGGTGGGAGTACATCGAAGTAAGCGGATCAAGAATGCGTGCGTGCATTCCCATGGACTTAGCCAGAGCAAGAACCAGCTTCTGCGGGACTCTGTCGAAGCACTTCTGGAAATCGAGCGCCACCAAATATAACTCTAGTTCGTCATTTAGTAGGGTTTCTTCAATGGCTGACGTTATGTCAAGCAGCACGTCATCGGTACTACCCCCGGTGCGGAAACCGCGTTGCGAAGGGAGGAGCCAGCCGTCTTGCCAACGAACTATGTCCTTAAGCCGGCGACATGCCCACAGTCTGTACACGGCGCTCGTTACCGTAATAGGGCGAAGGTCGAGCGGGGCACCAGAGTCGCCTTTGGGAATTAGCGTCACCAAGGCTGTTAGGAGGCCTTGAGGCCAGCAGCTCGTGCGCTCAATGAGGTTGAACAATTCTGCAAATAGTTGCAGGAGCGGAACAGGGAGCCGTTGCAGCTCGTCAATTCTCCACCCATCAATGCCACAGGCGCCAGATGACTTCTTCTTCTGCATAAGCACTGCTCGCAGCTCATCACCAGTGACGTCACTCAGCTCCATGGGATGTTTCGTAACATGGTCGCCGAATCGTGCCATGAATGGACCAAAGTCTGGTTCAGGGTTGTCGGTTTCGTTGTACATGCGAAGAATAGGATCCCAGGCCTCTGTCAGGATAGCGTCCATCTCTTCGACGTTAGCTGTCAGTGATCCGTCAGGCCTCGTAACAGCATCAGTGGTGGTGCTCGCTTTGGGTGAGAGCCAAGCAGTGAGCCCTTTGTAGTCCCGCAGGAACTTGTCGGCAATGGACTTCCTGTATGAGGAACGCTTTGCCATGCAACGCTTCGCACGGAGTGCAGTCTTGTATGCCGACACCAGACTGCATAAACGCATAGCCTCGTCAAGATTGGGCAGTTCTTTTGATGGGTTCACGCACAGCTCGGATGAAGTGAACCCTGAGAGGAGCCGTCTGCACTTGTTCCAGCAACGCTCATCTTCAACGGATACGGTGTACGGCGTACCCAACCCATTGAGGTGACGGAGCCTACGTGTGATGTGTGTGAGCCTGGACCCCACTTTGTCTAGACGGGACTCCAAGGTACACATCCCATAGCCAGTGTCGGGTGACACTTTCGCGCACATGGGTTGCTTCGTTGGCGCGCGGTCGATCCCCCTACCACGGTATCTTTGGTCGGATGACCCGCTGCAGGAGAGGAGGTAGGTCTCACATAGCTTGCACATCTCACGCCATGCACCGTCAACGTCGTCCTGTTGCACAAGGTCCATAAAACGCTTCCGGCAAGGCATGGGGATTTTAGTTGTCGAGCCTGATGCAGGCGGAGGAATTGCTCTTGGTAGTTGATAGCGGAGTGACTTCTGCTGGAAAGCGTCGAAGTTGAGCGTTACAGAGACACAAGAATGTTTGCACACCCCTGGAACCCGAAAGGTTTTGCTGGCAGTTAATGCTTGCGCCGCCCATGTGTTGAGTAGAACGTAGTCGATGCGCGTGCTGTTGATCGTACCGGTGTACGTGGGGGGAGGCTCCTCGCCGAGTAGGGCGGCAGCTAGGGCAGCACCATCCACCCAAGTAGAGCTGAGTGCTTTCCGGAGGGCCGGGGATCTAGATACATCAGTGTTTAGGTCTCCTAGAACAATAGCTGGTACATTCCCAAGCCTCCTCGGTAGGTCCAGGAGTAGCGTCTGTAGTAGTTCTTCTCTGTAACGAAAGTCTTCCTGTGCGCCACCCGATTTTGCATAGACAGTAAACACATTAATGCCTTTTTTCCCATCGCCAGTTGCTACAAAGCTATGTACGAGACGGCCTGCTCTGTAGAACTTGTCTAGGACGTCGTCGAATGTAGTGCACCTCCGTAAAACGCACGGTCTCCTGCACAACATAGCAACACCACCGTTACGTCCTCTAGTGATGTCGCCCGTCTTCACATGCTTGGAACGCGCACCTTCCACAGGGGCCCCCCATACAGGAGCCCAGTCGCCCTTCGTGAGTCCGATGTCAACCTCCTCTTGAACAGCGGCGGTGAGGGAAGTTTCTTGAATCCCGACGACATCTACATCCATTTCGAGCACACTGTCCAGGTGTGGGTAGAGGGCTGTGACATTGATGCTGGCAAAGGTGAGGGTGTTTCCGGCCCGTGGACGTGCGTTCCTTGGAGCAGCGAATTGGTCTCTCTTCGGGAGCGAGACGGATGGAGGGCTTGCTTCTAAGATTGTAGTCGTATCGAGGAGTGCATCCATGTCTATCGGGCTAGTAGACGAGGACACCACGGCGCAGTAGTGCATGCCACCAACGTAAGCCAGGTGGATAGGGTCCAGATCCGTAGGTGTGGCAGGAGACAGTTTGAGGACACGGACGTTGGCGCTGTCGTCAGTGGAGTACACCATTGCAGGACACCCAGAGCAGTCAACTAGCGTCTGTAGCGTCAGCTGGTCCCCCCATGAACCCTTTCGTGACATGTCACTAACGTATTCATCAACCGATGCGTCGACGATGAACGGACTATACTTCTCAGGCTGCGAGCATATTGCGTTGACGGCAATCTCCCGTAGTTCGCTACTCAAGTTGTTGTGTCCCTCTAGACAAACGGATATGGATTGGAACTGGCAATCACCGGAGTTGCCAGCTTCCACGACACGCAGATTGTACGGCGCCAAATGTGCTGCGATTGTAGCTTTGTCAGCACCGCAGGTAGGCCCCCCGCCCGGGCCCACGCCAGGCAGTCACTGCTCGGTTTGCTCCTCAGTTTGCTGTGCGGCTTGCTGTTGTCTGGCCACCTCTCCCTCCAACGTAGACTTGCGGCAGGTAAAACAGATGCCCTGTGCGCACGTCTCGCTCGTGCATGGCCAGGCCCGCGTCCCAGGCCTCTTCGGCTTCGCACACACAGCGCACTTCCATCCTATTGCGCTTGCCAGCGGCTCTTCCCCTAACGCAAAGAAGTGTTTGTGCTGAGATTCCATTTCCACGTCTTCTTCCTCTGAGGAGTCCATGTTGTCGCGGTCGTTGCTAGTGGGGTTGGCGTCCGCAGCCGTTCTCTTCTTCCCGCTGGTTTTCTCAACTGGTACCGGGGCCGGGTCGAAAGCGAAGTCTTTGTCAGCGCGCGGTGGGAGCTTCGACTTCTCCTGCCTCTGCTTACCTTTTTCACTGCTGAGGGAGTGCGACTGCCGGTACCGCTTGTCCTGGTCCGCGTATTGGCGCACCCAGAGGACGCTCTCATCGTCGCGCACGACCGAGTCGAATGTAGGGGGGGCGTCGGCCGTAACTATGCAGGTCCGCTCCTTGCCCGTGCAGTACGTCGATACCGACGCCACTGACTGCCATCCTGCCGCCTCTAGTTGGTAGAGGATGTCCTCTGGGTGTTCCCGTCTCGTTGCGCCTGTGACTGTGTAGCGAGGTACCGGTGCCGTCACTACCTCCGCAAGTTCACCAATGAGCGCGCGGACTGCCTCCGTGCGCGCGCTGTCCGCAAGGCGGAGCGAAAGCCGCTTCTCTCCCAGTGCTAGGCCTAGAACATCCGCCCCACACTTCCTGGCCGCGTTGATAGCGGTGCGCCGGTCCACACTCCGCTTGAGAGGAAGCACATGGTATACCTCCCGCCCTTGGTTGAAAGAGGGGTATTTCCAAAATACCCCGTCGACGCCGCTGTTGCTGAGGATGTCGTTGACAGCCTTCGTGGGCACGCGCACGCTCATCTTGCGGGTTCCTTTCTGCTTCAGCACTTTCCACATGTGCGAGTTCTCTACCCTCACATTATCCGGCAGAGACCGTCTGCAGAGCCTGCGGAACGACGGTTCGGTGTCGGTCTGGAGGCACTTCCAGTACGCGCTGGAGGTGTGCTTTGCAGCTACCTCACAGAACATAACGCTTGTACCTCTTGCTCCTCTTGTTCCTCTCTCCGCAGTATTCGCATCGAGCACCTTCTGCGTGGTGGCTACGCCCGTCGTACCGATGTTCCCTACCTGGTACGCATGGTAAGGGCGTGCTGCCCCTGTCGTCAGCCGCACCGACGTCGTCACACTCCCGTCGAACGGGTACGGACACAACACGGCATACCCCGTCGCGTCCTCCGTCACATCCCACGCTGTCATCATTGCTTCCTTCGCGTCGTTGGCACGCTTCGTCGTGTCAGCAATAAACACCCCTAACTTAAGGGTGTCGAAGAGGGGCGCGTCCATGAATGGTGCAGACCATCCCTCCGAAGCGATAACCTCCTTCGGTGCCGCTTTCTTTGCTACGTGCACCCAGGTGCTCGTACTTTTCTTTGTCGACGTCTTTGTTTGTCTCGTCGTTCCCTCATCTTGTGTGGGTTGCGTAGTTGCCGGCTTCGGCGTCTTGATCTGCGTCCTCGCATCGGACTTAGCATCGGCTTTAGCTTGAGCCTTCTCTCTAGCCGGCTTCGTCTTCGACTCCGACGCCTTCTTCGCCTCCTTCGCCTTCTTCGCCGTCGGCGCCTTCTTCTCCTCCGGCACGCGGGCGCGGGAGATGGACTGGATCTGGTCGTGCAGGTGGAGAAGCATATCTACCATGTCGAAGAGACGTTTAATCTCGTCTTCCGCCTGTGCGGTACTAATGCGGTCTTGAATTTGCTCATACAGCGTGTCATAGCGCGCGTGTAGGTTTGTCATCGTGATCGTGATCGATAGTTAAATAGTTCGGGGTATGGGGGATGGGAGGGGTAGCCGGAGAGAGAACCCGGATACCCGTAATCTGTTAGGGGGTGCTTCACTGGCTTGTTGTCGAGACCAATGAAGTACAGAGGTTTTTTTACATAAAACAGGGTTTCCGCCAGGATTTGGGGTTTCAGAAATTGGGGTGTACCATGAAAATGACCCCCCAAAAAAATTTTTTTTCTCCCCGAAAAAGCGGTCGTCGCGCGCTTCGCGCGCGCCTCCCTGGCAGACACAGGTAGAGAGGCGAAGCGTGCGGGGGTGCTCCAAAAAAATTTTTTGGGAAGGGTTGAAAGGGAAGAAGGGGAGGCGCGAGATACGCTCACTACCGGTTGAGGTGTCACTTCCACTGGGCTGCAGATATGTGGCGCATCTCTGCAGCACTGTAATCACTGTGTAGCGCCATGCAATGAAAAAAGCAAATACCATCACCCTCTCACAAGACTCCTTTACCTTGTGAAGCTTCCACCCCCGACCTCCAAACGAACCAGCTGTGAAGTTTAACATGGTTGCTATCAAAGCTGGTGCTAAAACCCAAAAAGTTGCCAATGCTGCGGCAGAGCCGACTTGTCTTGGTCAAGAAGGAGACCCCTCCCACGGTTGACGAGGCGATACGGGCATCACTTCGGCTGGAGGAGGTGGAAGCGGAATGAAGGAGACAATGGGGAAAGGTAAGGAGTCTTGTGAGAGTGATGAGAGGGATCCCGTTGGGACATGTAGTAGAAAGTGAATGCATTCGTCGCTTGCACCGAAGCCTCCTTTAAAAAAGGGGCAATACACAGAAGTGTCAATGATAATATAGCAACATCAAATAGCCAGCAACACAGCGCCGCAGGCGCACGGTACGCTACTTTTTTTTTTATTTTTCCCCTAGATTTTACCCCCCTTTTCTTCCACTTCTTTTGACACAGCGAGCCAAACGCTCTGCACGGTGGGGTCACATGACCACGGGGGGTCATCTACAACCTCTTAAAACCCCATTTTTCTCGGGGTGTACTTTGGTACACCCCGAATCCCTGTAAAAATCCAATTTTTTCCTGGAAAAATATTGGGGTGTACCAAAGTACACCCCGGTACACCTTGGCGGAAACTCTGTAAAAATCGCCATAGTTATGCTGTGAATAGCAGCAAGAGCAGCAGAATTGTCCGGGGAATTAAGCTAATTCAAAATAATTGCACACATTTGATGCAACGGCACCTAAGTACGCCACCGCGGCCTTGGAGGATGGTGATGTAGAAAGAGTAGTGGAGATTCTAATCTGACGAAGGGTTAAGCAGACATCGGTCACGTCAATTTGACGTACCATAGATGGGATAAGCAGGACAGAGGCGACGACGGCATCCGGATGCTGCAGGAAGACGAAGACGTGCGGTGTATGGTCGCGAGGCGGGAGGAGTGTCAGGAGTGCACCCCCAAAGCCATCATCATAGGGGTAAAAAAGCAGACCGGGAAGTTGGGTAATTAGGTTTTGTGATGCTTCGGAGGGTCATCTGTCCCATCCCCTTGCTGAAAAATGCATACCGTGGTATATTGTGCGGAATGGACGCAGCATTTAGCAGCGTGCGCGCCAGCTCTATGTGTTTGATCTGGTTTTTCATTGGGTGGATGTTGGACCTGGTGTCCTTCTCGAGGACGCTGGCAGCGAAGCGTGGTGTTGTGACGAGAACTTCGTGGCCGTTGCTGTTTTCGTACGCCACGCGAACGATTTCGTACGGCTCGACATCACCACCGGACACATCGACTGCGTACGTTTTGTCATTATTCTCGCGCCTCTCAAACTTCAAGGTAAAGCCCTTCCCCCTTACGCTCGCCGTCAGTGGCGCCTCCACAGGAAACGAATCCTCCGAGTCTGAGTCCGACTCAGATGCCCCATCCGCCTTGCTCTCATGCTGCTCGAAGACACCACCGCGCCCTACCCTTCTGAACACTGAGAAGGGCGCATCCTCACTGCACTTCGGGAAGCTCTTCTTCTGCCCCCAGCCAAATTTTTCGGACCACTGTTTAATGATTTTTCGGATGATTATTTTTTGTTATTCCCAATCACCGAGAACAAAAAATGTTGTCGCCACACCGCCTGGCTCTGATCGGCGTGCACCCCCTACAGTACATGACCTTTTTTTGTCATTTCATTCGCAAACGGTGACACAAAAGTAAAACCACAAATCACATTTCAAGGTGAGGCATTTTAAAAATAATCTCACATACCTTATGAGGGTGCAGCATGGGGTAGGTACAGGTTTTCTTCTGCTTCGGGATAGCAGAGTCAAGCGAGAGGTGTGTCACGTCTGCGGTGACTTTGATAGTCCCCTCCTGGGTGTCCTCCGCTGCACTGCCGGCACCTTCGGTGCTGTCATCATGCCTTTTCTTGTGTTTCTTGCGTCTCCGTTTCTTATGCTTTTTGGGTGCCTCTGTGTCCCCTGCCGACCCTGCATCCTCACCTTTGGATGCATCTGGGTGTGTGTCCGGCGTGTCAGATGCAGAGTTCTCGTGCTCGGCAGAGTTCTCCTCATGCCTTTTATGTTTTTTGTGTGAAACAGAATCCTCCGAATCAGGTTTTGCATCCGTCTCTTCAGAGTCATGGTGATGCTTCTTCTTCCTCTTCTTATGCTTTTTATGTACCTCAGCATTTTCAGAGCCTTCATGAGAGTTGCTATCTATGTCGTGTTGTTTGTGTTTCTTTGCATTAATTTCGTGAAGGGCTTCGTCAGATTTAGCGTCTGTGCTGTCCTCGGTTTGGTGATGTTTCTTATGTTTTTTGTGAGAATCAGATTCAAGGTTTTCGGTGTCGACAATGTCATGAGGTTTGTCAGAGCTGTCGTCATGGTGATGGCGCTTCTTCTTCTTTTTGTGTTTCTTTTTTGGGGCATCAGTTGTATCAGTCTCTGGGTCAGGTTCAGGCTTGTTTTGTGCATCTTCGTCGTTAACGATGACCTCTCCATCTTCGTGTTTTTGTTGCAGTTGGTCCCCCTCCGCTTGCTCTTGATCGTCTTCTTGCATCTTCAGTTGATCCTCTTCCCTTACACGGCGTCCCTTCTTTTTGTGTTTTTTGTGCTTTTTTGGTGTATGTGTTGCTTCTTCTAGTACATCAGTTAACGCATCTGCTGGATACCATTTGGTCGTTCCATCTGGAAACCCTATGTTCAACTGCGTGCCACGGTCTTCTAATACCCAACCTACCTGCCCGGCGTGTTGTGCGTATGTATCGTCCCAGATTAACCCTTCGGTTTGCTTGATGATGTGCTTCGCGTCTGTTGATGGGGTAACACGTTTAGGTGAGGTATGTGCAGACCCCATCACAGCAGTCATCAACCCCCACCAGCTCACGACAACCAAAATCACAAAGGAGAGCGTCACAAAAATCGTCCCCGCAGCGTTGTTCGGGGCTTCCGGATGGCCCTTCTTCCCCCTCCGCAGCATCTGTGGTGGTGCCTCGGCACCTTCCTCTTCAGGCTTCTTCTGACGACGCTGCAACGCGGTCTCAACATCCCCTGTACTCTCCATTATCACCCTCTTTGTTTAAACAACGATATGAATTATAGACTCTTATTGCATAGTAAATGTGTATTGTTTATTGTGTAGTCTGTGGTTGAGGATTATTTGAGTGTTTGTTCATGTGTCCAATGCTGAAATGTCGTCTGGGTCATATGAGGCAGTCTTTAGTGTTTCTTAAAAGAAATGCTGGAAGCGCTGGGTATTTTGCGCAATCAGGCATCATAGAGTGTATGCCTGCTGTCCCGCGGGAGAGCAACTCTCAGTATTTTCGTCCATTTTTTGACGCTCTCTCCCACAAACTGGCCACCATGGTCATGCAAGGTCACCAAAAACGCTGGAAAAGTCTGTGTGTGGTGAGGGGAAGGGGGGAAGTGGATGGGAAGAGGAGAAAGGAATTATTTTAAAAAAAAATAAACAAAAAAACGATACTTCTTAGAAACACGGATGCTGCCAGATCTGGCCAGATCTCCAGATCTGGGCCGCCCAGATCTGGCCAGATCTGGGAAAATTTTTTTTTTTTTTGAAAAAAAATTTTTTCCCAGACGTCCCAGATCTGGCCAGATCTGGCCAGATCTGGCCACATCTGGGAGATCTGGGACGTCTGGGAAAATTTTTTTTTCCAGGTACCCCCAATGACATAACGAAGTATCGCTTGAAGTACCGTTCAATTTTCGTTGATCGTGTGTGCAAGTTACGAAGTAGGACACACAAGGTATATCAAACGATAAATCAATCAGATAAACGTTACATCATTGGAAAATTGTTGGCACCGCCGCCCTGTCTTCGTATTTATTACGTCGACAGGCCAAACAGCGTTGGGCTCAGAAGAAGCAGTGCAAAACACTGGGGATCAACATGAGAACCAACTCCCAACAACACAGGCTACCGAAGTAGCAGGTGGGGTGTTGCGGGTGTTTGGGGTGAAAGAAAATCGATTTTGGTAAGTTCCAGCAGAAAATTCTTAAGTTTGCACAATTGAGAAGGGTGTTACCACTGCCTAATATTATTCGTACATGTGAACCGGTAAGGTCGAGAAGGGTGGACACGGCATACAAGTACAAGTACAAGTAAGACGTACCTTCTACAAAGGCTGAATTCGCAATTCTTAAGGGATTGAATTCAGCCCCCACGTGGTGTTTTTGAGAAAATCATTCCATGGTATACAACTATGGTTCCCGAAGAATGATTCGCCCCTCCTCGTTCATGCAAACTTAAGAAAATTCTGAAGTAACTACAACCTGGCGTGCGGGTACAGATGCATTGCTTTGTTCTTTCCTCAAAGTCATGTGTGATCTCTCGGGTCTGTACTAAAGTCAGTGTTTAGATAAGCATCCACTTGACTCGTTCTAACAACCGTTGAAATCTAGAACAAAACAATACACTGCCCCTTCTCACACCAAGCCGCCATGCTTCAAGAGCATGCCCTGGGCAAAAATTACTGTGACAAAAATTAGTTTTCTGGGGGAACGCAATATTTTCTTGTGCCTAGTCCTCCGCAAGCAGAGGACAGACTTTCCGGATCCCGAAGTCGAATTTCTTGCACTAGCTACGCTCCCTGGGTTAAATGGCTATAGCAGTGACTGACTAAGAGTTTCATAATAATTAGGGTGGTCTATGGGGTGGGTTAATGGAAAAGTTGGTATATAAACCCGACTTTTACGATCGCCACCTGGTTTTGAAATAATTGCACCAGCTCTTCCGTCGGCACTGCTTCGCTGTTATGATGAAGGGTCGTCGGTTCGGGTACCTGTTAAGAGAAATTGAATGTAAAAGTAGAGACTACAACAAAAAAACAAACAAACAAACAAGAAGCCGCCCCGTACCCCTTAAACGTAAAAGTGACATTTTTGTTGACAAAAAAAAAAAATAGCTAAAAAATAGCGAACATGTCGAAAAGGGAGAAAATCGGGGGGTTAAAAACATACCTTGCACTCGGCCCACTCTCCAGGTACAAAGAACATCACTGCACGACAAACCCACTACTACGATAGCAAATAACTATTTTTTACCGAACAGAAAGGTCGTTTTATTGATGAGTGTTTTCTGAGTGCACACTCAGTGGGGACAAAATGCAACACTTACCGAAAAAATTCTCCAATCGGACAAAAACCTTTCTAAACACCCAAAAAAAAACACCTCAGTCCACATCCGCTGGGGTCGCGAGATGGAAATATATGGTTTTACAGCTTTTGGGGGGTCTAGCGTGGGTCCCAGATGCATTTTGCAACGGGTCTGTGTGTGTGCCTCAACCGCTTCACAGTACCCTTTTTTGTAACTGAAAACGACGCATCCTGTACCTAAGTGCACTGAAGCCTTGCTTGCGTCCTCCTTCGTGGTTTTGGGCGTTCGCATGCGAGAATCATTATCGCATTCTCACATGTAATTCTCGCATCACGGAGAGGATTTTAGCGTTACGTGACCACAAAAAAAGTGCACAAAATTAGTTTGGTCAAAAATCACCTTGCACTTGTGAAGGAATTGCTGAGGAAATCTGAAATATGCGTGTTTTGGTACACAAAAGTGCGTTTTGGGTGGTTCTGAAGGGTCAAAACACCAAAAAAAAACGTTTTTTTGCATTTTTGGTCACCCAAGGACCCACTATTTTGGTTGATATTTTTTTTTTTCCCTTTGCGAAAAAATACCCAAAAATCACGGCTATAAAAACGCTAAGGAAAAATCGATTTTCATTTTTTGGGCAGAGAAGTGCGTTTTAGGCGCCCACAGATGGTCAAAACATCAAAATTTTTGTGTTTTTGGCATCTTTGGACACCCAAGGACCCACTATCAGGGGTGAATTTTTTTTGCCTGAGATTTGCCTTTGCCAGAAATCGAAGAAAAAAAAATTATGAAGGAAATTGCTAAGAAAAAGTCGAAATTGTGGGCCCCTGTACTGCATATGGCGGTACCAGATCGTCAAAACACCCGACTCTTGCGTTTTTTTGCACTTTTTGGTACACAAAAACCCTGCTCAGGGGTCAAAATTTTCCCGGAAAAAAAAATTTTTTTTTTTTCGAGATTTTTCAAAAATCGACTTGTCTTTGGTAAAAACCATGAAATTTCGGGTTCGCAAAACCACGTTTTAGACCCCCACAGATGCTCAAAAGTGCCAAATTTTGCTTTAAATGGCCTCAAATCGTCGAAATTAGCCCTTTTTAGGGGCGAAAAAAAAAATTCGAGAGTCCCTTTCCCTGGGAGACAATAGCCAGAAATCTGAGGGAAAAAAAAAACTGGCCAGATTTCCAGATCTGGCCAGATCTGGGGAGTTTTTTTTTTTTTTGAAAAAAAAAATTTCCCAGATTCCCAGATCTGGCCAGATCTGGCCAGATCTGGAAACAAGATCTCCACATCTGGAAAACGAGCCAGATCTGGGAAATTGGCCCCCAAATCTGGCCAGATCTGGCAGCATCCGTGTAGAAAACTCGGTTCGGTTTTTTTTTTTTTTGAATTGTTTTACAATTTTTTTTTAAAAAGAGGGGGAAGGGGAGAGGAGGGAAGCGCTATTGAATGATCATTACCCCCTAAAAAACATTTTTTTTTTTCCAGATTTCTTGTTCGTTCTGAGGGGGGTAAAAAAAAGGCGAGAAAAAAAAAATAAAAGAGGGGGAAATTGTCAGACGAAGGTGCCTCTCGTCCACACAACAACACATCTAAACAAAAAAACAAAAACAAAAAACGAATATTAGATAAACCCCCACTCCCCCTTCCCTCAACTGTGGTTCACTTTCCCAACGGAAAAGGATTTTGTTGTTGTTGTTGTTGTCGTCGTTGTCGTTTTAATGTGCTACGTAACGCAGCCGTAGACGAAAAGCACCAATAAAGGACAGCGTGGATATCGCATTTCTTCTGAAGAGCTTTGTATTTTGACTTTTTTTTTTTTGAAAACTTTTGACAACATGAACCCCCCGCAAAACGGGCAATCCACGCTTTTTTTTTTCACACCCTCTTCAACAAAACACTCTCTTGGGAGAAGTACGACATCACTACTAGAAAATCCACTATCACTTTAGCGCTGACACTTTAGCGGCTGCTCTCTCTCTGTTCTGTTCTCTTAGTGTTTTGATAAATTGTTGGAGTAGTGTAGTTGCCTCGGTTGTGTTGCCACAGTTTGTGCAAATCTCCACTGTTTTTTGGATAGACCAGGTCACCTGACACTTTTTCTTGTACGTGATACTCACTGCCTTACTCAAGGACAATACATCATTTTCTTCTTTGAGAATTATGTGAAACACAACGAAACCAATACTTTGAGGGGAGGGCAGGGGGGGGGTGGGAGATGTTTGGAGAGAGACACCCCATACCATTCACTCAGAGCACAAAGGGGATAGTCACACCTCTGACACAAAGACGCTATGGTAGAGGGGTTTATTTTGAAGGTCTCATCCATAAACAAACAAATGGGTTGCGGTTAATTTTACTCTTTGTTGTTGTTGTTGTTGTTGTTGTTGTTGTTGTTGTTGTTGTTGTTGTTGTTGTTGTTGTTGTTGTTGTTGTTGTTGTTGTTGTTGTTGTTGTTGTTGTTGTTGTTGTTGTTGTTGTTGTTGTTGTTGTTGTTGTTGTCCACCTGATTTTGACCCGATTTTTGGCGGGTGTTTAGCGCGAAGTTGCGATGAGCCAAAATCAGGTGGGTTGTTTCAACAATCATCCTTTACACCCTACTAGCACAAAGATCTGTACGCAATGTCACCCGAAGCCTTTTTGTACATACAGAATTATGTTAAAAATGAGGACAATCAATCGTATTTGATCATATCCACAAAAAAGGGGCATAGAGAGCACACAGGGTGACCATGTCAATTTTTTTCTTCAAATAAAATAAAATAAAATAAGGTTCATGACATTGTGCTTTCTATTCAAAGAAGAGAAAGCACGAAGAGGGGGGGAAAAAAACATTTTGTAAGACAATATTAAGACTCTCAGTTAGCCACCTTCAAAAAAAAAAAGCTTTTTGAACGATGAATGTGTCTCTGCGACACACATCTATTAAGGGTATTTTTTTCGGTCCAACAATACCACCCACAAAAGGGGGTTTGCAAACTATATTATTTTTGTTTTTGTATTATTGTGAGACATCCGGCCGGGGATGTATTTCACTATATTGGGGGGGTGTGCTATGCTTTTGTTTTGACTTGTTTTTATTATTATTTAAGTTGACCGTCCTTCCGGACCTTCTCGAAGATCAACATTTTTTTTTCTTAACCAAAACCCACCAACCAAAACACGACCTGAAGGTATGACCCACACATTTCACGCGTTGTTAATGTTAAACAGAAAACATTCGACTAAATGAGTCACACACACACAGGAGGGGTGCAGAGGGTATAGTTCCCTCTAAAGGGAGAAAGAGTCATTAAGCAAAGGCCACAGACACATGGTCTAACGACCTTATTAAGTTTTTTTCGTTTTTTCTTTGTTTGAAATGTGAGAAATAATCGAGTTGCGTATGTTCGTTTTGACTGTGTGGAATAGCAATAAACAGGGAGATAGTTCCTTCGTTTTGGATTCGAACAAATCCTCCAGAAAAAAAGAAATTTTTTTGAAAGGAATGTATTTGTTCAAAGTAATCCAGCTTTTCAGTTTCAAAATAAAAATAAAAATAAAAATGGTGTGATCACCCAAACGGATTCTCCGTGGTTCCCCCGTGGTTCTTCCGTGGGTTGTCCGTGGGTTCTCCGTACCCCCTGAATCACACCAAAAAACCCCCCTGTTTTATTCTTCTTCCGTTTCGATTATTGTTTTTTTAAAACTTTTGTTACTCAGTCAAGTGTTTGACTTAAAGAGGGTTATGTTAGAGGGTATGTTCGAAGACGCCAAAAGGTTATAAAAAAAAACCAAAAAAAAAAAAAATATGCCAAAACATCAAATTAAAGGTCTGTAGTTCGGGGTGGGTCATCTGCAAAGGGCTATCATAGATAGAGAGGGGAGACGCTGTGACGCTATGAGACCCGATAGTGTAACAAAAACATTCGTCTTCCCCCTTTTTTCAGATGGCCCAGGTATCTTCGTTCTTTAGTTTATTTGAAAAATTGATGGCGTGTAGACACCTCGCTTTTTTCTCGTGTGAACTCCACGCGGTTTTTTTTTTTGACTCGGTTCGAGAAAAAATAAAAAAAAGTTGAAAATGACCATCCTCTCGTGCATAGCCACCTTGGGTGCAAAAGGGGCGCAATAATAAGCCAAGTGTGAAGCACACAGTGAAAAAACCAGAACGGGGAGGGGGGAGAGAGGTAGCTAGTGAGCAAGGTCGTTTAGTCGAAAGATATTAATTTCCGTATAATTTCCCATCAAAAGACGAGAAAGACACACGAAATATAAAAAAGAGAGAATAAAGCTGCCGAAGCCTTTTGTGGACTTACAGAAAAGTCATCAAAAGAGGTGGACTCAACAATTGCAATGAGCCCCCTCGTGGGGGAAGGCAGACATCCAAAATAGAGAGAAGGGAAAAAAAAACGAGTGAGCGGGTGAGCATTATTATCATCGATAATAAATCTGTTGGCATCCCCCACAGTAGCGCAGCTACGCAAAGTCTGCACTGTGTATTTTTTTTTGAAAACTTGGTTGTATTAGTGTAGCCACCCTAGAGTGTGTTTCCACTTTATTTTTTACAATTTCGACAATGCATGGCCATGCAAAGTGGTTTAGAGGATCTGCATTTTTTTTGCATTTTTTGCTGATTTTTGATTCCTCGAAATCCAATTTACTTACCCGCTGTGCGTTGACACACAATACTGATTATCGAATAAAACGACAGAAGAAGAAAAAAGAAAAATGGATATTTTAATTTTCGTTCCATTCGTTTTTATTATAGCGAAACGACAACAGAAAAAATGGCACTTTATCTTCGACCTTTTTCGATAAAGATGTCTGCAGTGGAACAGGTGCAAAATTTGTTTGTGCGTAAAGTGTGTAATAAATACTCTGTGATGATGTTTTTATTACTGCAATACGCTCCCACTTACCTGGCCGTGAAGAGAACTACCGAAGGAACTTCTTTGAGGCCTAAAACAACATCAAAAAAAACGGGGTCTTTTTTTGTGGAAAACCTGGTATTAAATGTGGACTCCCTTTTCACTCACGCTCTTTTAAAAGAGGGAAAAGGAATGTCGCAGAAAAGAGAGAAAAAAAAATATATTGAGACAGGCCTCTTGCGTATTCACCTTTCAAAAACAACATTGTCAATGAGGGGTTTTTTGTTCACATTTTGTATGATCCTAGAAAACCTAGAAAGGACAACAAACCTACCGATAGTATTAGGTGGGTTTAGCGCTTACACTTTGACCCTGGTACTGCCTCTGACCACGATTTTTCTTCTTCTTATTGATAAAATTGTTGGAGTAGTGTAGTTGTCTCGGTTGTGTTGCCACAGTTTGTGCAAATCTCCACTCTTAGTATTCTATGTGGCAAGGTTTTTCCACACCACTCCAGGCAGTGGAGGACAGTTTCCCCTTCTAGAGAGAGGACTACAGATAGCACACATCACAACTCTATGTGATAGGTAATGGGTTTTTGGGTTTGGAGTGGGGGGAAAACAGAAAATATTTGGGGAAACGGACTTTTTGGTGATTTACAAGTACTCCTACGCTTGATGTACACGAAACAAATAAAAGAAAAAAAAACATTGAATGGAGAGGAATAAGCTTGGGTGCGAGGGGGAGAAGGGAGAAGGGCACGCTTGATGATTTCACACGAATTAGTGAAGTTTTTTTGCCACCTTTGTGCGCAAAAAAACTTCACCAGGGTTTTTTTGGTCAACTTTTTTGACCAACAAAAAATTAATTCATTTCTGGTGTTCCCGAAAGGGCCCATATTGACAGGTCCTTGACATGTGCTTGACACAAGGTTTACAGGGGAAAATGACACACCCCCCCCTATATTGACATGTCCTTGACATGTCCTTGACATGTCGTTGACATGTCCCCGACAGCAGATCGGTAACACCAAATTTCAACAAAAAAAAATATTAGTGGTATGCACCCAAAACCGCAGACTACTTAGCATGGGTGCAAAAAAAGGTAGGGTAATTGCTAGAGGGGGGAGCATAGCATATCACTCTGGTCTTGTGCAGAAAACACAAAACCCCGTCCTTTTCTTTTAAAAAAAAATGGAAAGAAAAGAGAAAAAAAAAACTTGAGGGAGGGAGAGAACACGCGGATTTAAAAAAAAAAAAAATGTGAAAATTCAAGAGAAAAAAAATGAACATGAACATTCAGTGCTCAATCGCCTTGAACAAAAGAAATGTAAAAGATGTGCAGGAAGTGCACAAAGACTCAGATATCATCTTTGAAAAAAGAAAAAAACAGATAGCGGCAGGGGAGGGGGGTTTGGGCGGAATGTGGTTTTACACAACTGCAAATCAGGGAGGGGAAATTGGGAGTGGAGAGAGAAAGGATGATTATGACAAAACTCTCTTGTGCTTAGTCATCCTTTTTTAAAATAGACAAGAACAAACAAAACCAAAAAGAAAATCACGCGGTGCAAAGCGGACCCCTCTCACACATACACAATTTTTTTTTTGGGAAAATGTTTTTTTGTACCGTATTTTGTACTTAGGAACTGCCCAAAAAAAAAAATTGATTTCAAAAAAAAAAAAAGAACCAGGAGCGACCACAGGAAATTGAAAGTGGGGGGGGAGAAAAAAAAACGCCTCTGATTAACTGCAGGACACTAATGAAGGAAAGAAAATCATGGGGAAAATAAAAATGACTTTTTCTAGAATCGTGACATTGGACATTAGTACCCTGTTTTTTTGCACCCTGCCTTCCTGGGTACAGTGCCTGAAGAAAGCTATCAAATCAGGACATTTTTATTGGTTATCTACACCCAACCTACCTAGGTAGGGTATGCACATCGTTGTCGCCCGAAGTCTAGGACGCTGTACTAAAAAAAAGACATTTTTTTTCCCCGGTATCAATAACACCATTGGCCGGCACGTCATCTGGGAAACTAAGTCCCCTATAGACAAAACCTTGGGAAAGACACTTTTTTTGATTTTGATTATTTTTTTTTCGTCTTGCTCAGTTTTGTGACGCACTCTGTGATGAGCAAGGGGGGGAGAGTAGATACGGGTGAACCTAAGCCCCTCCTGCTTTAGCCACCTTTAGGGGGAAGATGTTTAAGACATTATTTTAAATCGAAAGATGGAGTTTTTCCACCAGCGCCGTCTCCTCTTTTGCTTTTTTTTTGATAAATTGTTGGAGTAGTGTGGTTGCCTCGGTTGTGTTGCCACAGTTGTGCAATCTCCACTGTCATTTTTTTTTTTTTTTTTTTTTTTTTTTTGTGGGAAGAAGAAAAAAAAATGAGCTATAAGCACGTTGAAGACGCTAAAAATGCAGTTCGGTCGTGCTCATGCAAAGGGTGGAACGTGAGTGGTCCGTACTGTAAGAGAACAGAGGCGGTTCACGAGGTGAAGGAGGGGGGGTAAAAAAGGGAAAAAAAACATCCATGGTGTGATCACCCAAACGGATTCTCCGTGGTTCCCCCCGTGGTTCTCCCGAAGGTGCTCCGCAAATATTAATATAGCCTGAAACAGTTCTCCGTGGTTCTTCCGTGGGTTGTCCGTGGGTTGTCCGTACCCCCTGAATCACACCAATCCACCATTTATGATGATACCCTGGCTTGGCAGAAATGCTGATGGATGAATCGACAGATTCTTGCAAAGGGAGGATCCACAATTGAATAAAAAGGTGTTAAAAAAAGGGAAAACTTTTTCAAAATGAATGTGAAAGAAAAAAAGGGTTGTGTGGTAACCAAACCCAGGGGGAAATAAATAGAAAAATATAATTTGTCAGATGAATAATCTCCTCTCGTACATCTTTTAAAAACGCTCTATAGTTGCGTAGATTACCCTTGTAAATAAAAAGGGGTTTAAAAAAAAAATGCAAACGTGAAAAAAAAAAGATGAAGTTGTCCTCGGTGGGACTCTCACACACAATGAAAATAAAAAAATTCCTTCCAAGAACACAATAAAAATATCTGGAGCAGATTGGGGAGAGAAAAAAAAGGGCAAAGGTTGTTACGATGAACCGAAGCCCCTCGGTGCTTAGTGGGTGGGGACATGATTGAAATGATGAGTGTGTCACTCGCGGGCACACAATATCTCATTCTCTGAGGAACAGTGGGCTAGATGGGCCTACTGCTCCCGTAGCTCGACTTAAAAAGGGTTTGTGGAATAAGTGAGATTAAATCGGTTTTTAATGAAGTTTTCTGCCAAAAAAAATTGATTTGTGACGTGGGCGAATCGTAAGCCTCAAGTGCGTTACACAAATATTTAAAGAAAGCAATTCGCATTTCCAACGAAAAGCTTTTATCATTATTTTCCCTTTTTTGGAGCGACCTGTTTTGTTCTGCTCAAAGGGTTTGGTGTGTTTTGTTGACAAATCTCGATTTTAAAAAGGTAGTTATTAATGCAGGCACCTCCGACTGACCCACTGTACGATGCCAGCCATCCGGATGAAAGAAGTAACCCTGCGGCCAATCACAGAAGGTATGAAAAGGAAACCTAATTGCTTGCCCGTACCGTAGCGTGATCTCCTGTTCGCTGCACCCAAAAAAAAAAAAATATGTGAAAAAAAGCCTGGCGTAGCAGATGTATGCTTGCAACACGAAAAAACATTCAAAAAACGACAAATGAAGGTAACAAATAACAAGTACTCTGTGTAACCCGAGTTAGAAAAAAAGAGGTTGAAAAATGCAAACGCCTCACCGTGCACGGGGGCGAACAGTATAAAAAAAAAGTTGGCAGTGCAAACGCCTCTGGGACGCAGGCGCTGAAAAAAGAGGCTTGCAAGACAAACATGCCTCTCGTACACGCACATCATTTTTTTATATAAAAGCAACACGGGTGAGGTGTGTTCAAGACACCTTCATCCAAGTAAAAATATTAAAAAAAAAAAGGGGGATCCACATAGATACAGAAAACAAAAAATACGAAAGCAAGGAAGAAAACCAGTAAAAAAAAAAAAAAAAAAGTACGTTGTTCGAAACGCTCTTCGATGGTGTATAAAAAAGAACGATAAAAAATTATTTTTGTTTTGTGCCAAATACACATCACAGCTGTCCTTTACAACGAGATTTTTTTTATTTTTTTTTTGGTTTCATCTTTCCATTCCTCTCACTGAATGGCCCAATATTGCTTTGATCCAGCGCCAACCACCTTTTTTCCAATGTAAATGGTATCGACAAGAGGCAGGTTTCTTGTGCTTAAAATCCCGCCACAAAAAAGGGATGAAGAACTATTTTTAAGACACTTTCCTTCCCACTCAACAGTGTTCTGCTATTGAAATGCCTGAACCACCCTACACTTTTGTACACTTGTACAGGGTCGTCCCTTTGCACACAAATCCGCCAGGTTTTTTTGCGCCTATTTGCATTTGATACATGAAAACATCCGGCACATTTCGGGTGGCAGGAAACTATGTGTGAGAGAAACAACTTTTTTTATTTTACCAAGCGTTCTGCTGTATTAGGGAGTTCTTTTGCGTGCAGAAATATGAGGGGGATTTGAATGGGTGCTTATGAAGTTTTTGATATGTTTGCTTTTGTGCTCTTGTTTCCTTCAAAAAAAAATCAACAAAACCGTCAAATGCCTAATGAAGCCAAGACCGGCCGAAATCATTGCATTATACTATACAACAGAGAAGCAACCATTTTTTCTTTGATAAATTGTTTGGAGTAGTGTAGTTGGCTCGGTTGTGTTGCCACAGTTGTGCAATCTCCACTTCTTTTTACCCTCTACTTTTTAAACCCCTTCATTTCTACCCATCCAACCCCGCACACGCGCCAAAAAAAAAATATTAAAACGCCCCTCCCCGTTGGGTTTTGAGATAGCTTGCCCGACTCTTGGCTGTGTTCATACTCACTTCTCTCCCTTCCCCTTTCACGTTCATTCCTACCCTCTTTTGTACAAGCGGATCAGGGGTGAAAACGGAAAAGGGGGGGAGAGGGGAGAAAAGAAGACTTTAAGAAATGGGGTTTTGTGTACCAAAGGGAGGGTTTGGTGCGGGGATTGGATTAGGGCAGTTTTGAATGGGGTTTTGTATGAAGTGTTGTTGTTGTTTTTTTGATAAATGGTTGGAACACAAAGGTTTTTCCTCTTTTTTTTGATAAATTGTTGGAGTAGTGTAGTTACCTCGGTTGTGTTGTCACAATCTCCACTTTTTTTACTTTTGTGTCTCTTGTTTTGTTTGCTTTTTGTTTGGTTTCTATGGGTGATGGGTGGGGGGCGGGGGTGAACATAAAAACATATAAAGAAGTTTGAAGTGCTGATATCGCTGTAAGGACGCCCAGGGGCACGTCGCATGAGAATCTTGAGAATAACAACAAAAAAAAAAAAAGATTGAAAATAAGTAGGTTGGATGATGAACAGAAGCCCCGACGTGCTTGGCCACCATTTTGTGCAAAAAAAAACAACAACGCATATTGAAAGGTAATTAAGGGGAAAATCAGGTAGATGGGAGGTTAGTTGAACAGAAAAATTATGTCATATACTTTCTTTTCTAAACGAAAAGAAGGTACAGAGGGTGCGAAAAATGTACCCTTGCTTTCAGAAAAAGAAAAGAAAAAAGTTGTGGTGATATACCTCCGTCGTGCTTAGTGTAGTGCTCACCGTGATCAGAATCGTGATCGGAAAAGAGAAAAAAAAAACTGGGAAAAAAGGGAGAAATTAAAAATGCAGAAATTTATACAAATTATTTAAATTCTGATTTTTTTTGGAAAGGATTGGCACAAAAAAAACACCCCCAAAACTGCAGAACGCATCGCCGAACACCCGCACGCAGACACTGATTCTCCCGCAAAAAAAGAAAAATTGCTGTGTTGCCGTGCTTATGAGTAAGGCACTATCACCTTTTTTGGCTGGCTTCTTGCAGGGGTTGAAAAAAAAATAGTCACCTAGAGAAAGAAAAGTGTTGCAGGGCGATGAAAAGGGGGGGCGAGGAAATTTTCGAACGGACAGAGTATTCTCGTCGACTGAAACTCCTATACAAAAGAGGAAATGGGGCAAAAAAAAACCTGGTAAAGTGACGCTACGCCTTTAGCGTTACAGCCACCTTCGAAAAAAGTGAAGTTTTTTTTTTTTTGATAAATGCAAAACCGCCGTGTAGACAAAATAACACAGAAGAAAAAAAAATTCTTCTTTTAAAAAAACTCGTCGTTTCCGGTATCCTGATTCTCTCCGATAATTGAAAGGTTTTACTACAGTATTATGCCCACTGCCCTCCGAGAAAAAATTCACTTCTCAATCTTCTCGATCGGCCGTAAGACAATCCCACTAGACTCATTAGAGTCGCTCTTAAGCTTTCGCCTGGCTTTGAGTGATGCACAGCATCCCCCAACCTAATGGGTAAAAACTTCAAAAAAAACCCGATTCCAGAAAAAAATTCCAGATGTGGAATACTTGGAAATTTCTGGAATTTCTTGGATCTGGATTCGACGGTAAAAACAAATAAAAAATATAGGAAGAGCAGTAAGACGAAACCCTCACTCTGCAGAAGCTGTAGTCACCTTTGCAAACAAAATGCCACGTGAAATATAAAGAAAAGTTTATAAGATGAACCTAAGCCTCTCGTGCTTAGCCACCTTATCATATTCGACACAAAAGCCCTCTTGTGAACAGTGTACCTCAACAACGACATTTTTTTGCAAAAAAAAAATGAACCTAAGCCTGTGAGTAAGTCTGAAGAAAGAAATTTTGAAAAGACAAATTATGCTGCACAAGTAAATACAAATAGAAGATCGTACTTGGTGCCTTGAAGTGATGAGGAGGAAGAGAGAAGAGAAACTTGATGAAATGTGCTCTCTCGATGCACATCCCTTCTGGTGGTCAAGCAGCGGAATATTCAAATTCATATGCTTTCAATTCAGGAGAACAGAAAAGCATTCTTTTGAGCAGGGGCTAAACAGGGGTAAATCCTGGTCACATTCGACCAAAGATTTTGACCATGCAACGAAAACCTCAAAACCTATGTTAGCCCCTGATTTTTTGAGGAATATTAAAAAAAACGCAAAAAACGGCAAAAATGACGCAAAAATGAAAAGCAGGAACAGGGGTTGTGTGTGATGCTGATTTTTTTTTTTTTTTTTTTTTTTCGATTGTCGAAATAAAAAAGTGAATGGGGTGGCGACAGGGGGGGTGTGGAAAAAAATATTCACAAAAAATATTTTCAAATTCTGTCGATCACAAAAATTCACAAAAATTCACAAAAAATCACAAAAAATCACGAAAAATCACAAAAAATCACAAAAAATCACAAAAGTGTACCGTTTTGGGCCGCTGTAATTGTGCTGTAATTGTGGTGTAATTCTGCTCAGTAATGCTCAGTTGTGCTCAGTTGTACGTAAGTGTGTAAGTTTCGCTTAAAATTGAACTTTTTCGGCGTGGCTGCATAACCGATTCCCTACCGTGTTTCTACCAGTTGTCATGCCGTTTTGGGGCATTCATGTGTTGGAAAAATTTTTTTTTTGTTTTCGTTGGTGAAGCTTTTAAACGGCGGTATTTGCATTTCCGGAATCCGTCCGACCAGTGGTGGGGTCAATTTGCCGAAATGGACAAGTTCTCGTTTTTGGTCAATTTCCGCAGTATACACAGTATACACAGTATACACAGTATACACAGTATACACAGTATACACAGTATACACAGTATACACAGGGGATTGGGAGTACAGTACACTACAGTACACTACACTACCAGAGTGGGACAAAAAAAAGCTCATCTCAAAATATGTCGATCACAAAAAATCACAAAAAATCACAAAAAATCACAAAGTATCACAAAAAATCACAAAAAATCGCAAAAAATCGCAAAAAATCACAAAAAATCACGACCTGTCGCAAAGAATCACAAAGAAGAAAAATGATTCTTTGTGATTTTTCGTGATTTTTCGTGACTGCCCAGTTCCGACCCCCCTTGTCGCCACCCCAGTGAAGTTGAAAAAGAAAAACGAAAATGCGGATATTAAGATGAATTGGGGCCTCACGGGCTCTCTCGCACATCTTAAAATGCACAAAAAAAATGTGGGTGATTAATAACTCTGTATTGGAGAATGTAAAGTGCACTTCATGAGGGAGTCCTGATTCCGAGTTGCATTTAATAAAAGATGCAATTCGAAATCAGGACCATGCGAAGTGCGTTTTTTTTATTGCAGAATCCAATAATGTGATTTTATCTCATGAGGATATAAACGAGCCGCATTTTTTTCTGCGGATTTTCCTGTAAAAAACGTAGTGTAGTCTTTATTTTTTTTGTCACAAAATTTACTCTTCTGCACGGTGTAGTTCCACTGCAAATTGGTGTTGTGCCTATGTTATGTAACAAATGCCATAACAACTGCAAAAGTAGTAAAATTATCACGTTTTTACGGGAAAATTCGCAAAGAAAATGTGAAGAGAGTTTATATCGCCAGGATAAAATGTGGTATGATGTGCAGTAGTGCAACGTACTGCCCGATCGGGAGCGTGGAAAGTGAAGGATGGAGGAAATAGGAGGGGGGCTTTTTTAAAGCAGTGTGCTTTTTTTTTTTAGCTATTTTTTTTTGTGTGGGATTCGGAGGAAGAATCAGGTGGTCCAGCTTTGGGGGTAAGGTTATGTTGAAGTTTTTTTTTGTATTCGCTTGTGGCATATTTATTTTTTTATCTCGTACTACCGAAGGGCTAGTGTAGCCGTCCTCGGTTGTTCTGTCAGAGATAAAAACCCAGGATCTGTGCATCGATAGATCTTTTGTTTAAAGAGAAAAGTGTGAACAATAATCCTAAGTGTTCTCATGGTGCTTTTGTTACCCCCTTTCAGAAGGTTCTCTAGAACAATAAATTTGTCTCGATAGATAGTATTACGGTTTCAAAGCTAACGTACATACTCCATACAACAGCTACGTACGCAGTATGTAGTAGGCAAACCTAAATACGAGAGAGGTTGAAAGTGCAAAGGGCGCCACGGAAGCAGAGGCACATAAAATGGTAGTACTTGAACTCCCTAAATGTATAAAATGGATGCACACAGAAAAAACAAAATTGAGGGGAAAAATAACCCACTCTCCAAAACGACCGTCACAGTTGCATAAATTGAAAAAAAATGGAAAATGAAAAAAAAAAAAATGAAAAATGAAAAGAACAGTTGGTGGGATGGGCCGAAGCCTCTTCTGTGCGTAGTCACCTGAAAGTAGGGGGCTGAAATGGCTGTGCACGTCACAACTTTCAAAAAAAAAAATGGGGGGTTTTTTCGTAAAGGTAACAGACCTAAAGGGGGAAGAGAGGAACCAAAAAAAAAAGATAAACTGACAGGATGAGAGGGAAGTGGACAAAAAGAATAAATAAACTTTTGAAAAAAAGGGCTGCCCTGATTGATCTTCCCAGTAACTAGCGAATGCTGCCTGAGTATAAAAAAAGGGGGTGGGAAAGTGGAACAGGCTTAATGAAGGCTAAGCTATGTTTTGAAAGGGGGAGAGAAAAAAAAAACTGGGTAGTGTGTCTCATGAAGATAACAAAGAAAACATCAAAATTGTTGAAGAAAAAAAAAAATAGAAACGTAACACTCATCACACGAGAAAAAAGAAACCGGTAAGAGAGGTTGTGTGGTGAAACGCACACACCTCGACTTCTGTTTGGTGAGGCCTGGCTCTGCAGCGCGGTTCGTCCCCAGAACCGCAAAGTGTGTTTCAGAAATGCTTTACTTCTATTTCCTACTTCATGAGGGCGACAAAAAAAGGTGGGGAAACGGAGGTTCGCTTGGCGAGGGGAGCATTTTTGTTGTTTTGTTTTGATAAATTGTTGGCATAGTGTAGTTGCCACCTGTGCAAACTCCACTTTCCTTTGATTCATATTTTTTTGTTGTGACAATTGATGCAGTCAACTGATTACTTGATTAACTTTACTTGGGAAAGACAACGGATATGCTTCGTTGAACGCAGCCGACAGGAGAATTATTAAAATACTGCAATGGCGCTAAAATGATTTTTTTAAATCAAAAAAAGGAGAGAAAAAATATCGTAAAACAAAACGCTCTTCTCCCCTTTTTTTTCAGTTTTCCAATCACATTCCAAACAAAGATATTAAAAAAAGTCAAATACCAGTCCTGTATTATTGTGTATCTCCCCTCTCGCTCCCTCCTAAAAAAAAAGAGGAAAAAAAAATCCTTTTTTCTTTTCGTTCTATAACTTTTTCTTCGCTATGCTTCAGGAAAACAATTTTTTGGGATCAGTTGTGGTTCAACTTCCCCCACAAAAAAAGAAAAATACAAAAAAAAAACCACATTAAGAACTCTACACGATACACCTTTTTAATATTATCTGCTGAAGTGCTAACCGCCCAATTCAGACGATCCCCCACTCGACAGAAAACACATTTGTTTTTTTTTTTACTTTTCTATTTCGCTTTGCACCGAAACCCACTCAGTGGCTTGGACATGACATCGTTTCATAGGGGAAAACAAACATATTTTTTACCCAAGAAAATGACAAAGTCATCAGAAATCATGCAGAAAGCGAAAAGACCCCGGACACTGCACGCATCACCTTCACCCCTGCCGTCAACAACGCGATAACCGGCGTTGTCACAATTCTTGCCGGAATGGAAAGCATGTACGACTCCCTCACTGTCTCCAGAGAGGTGCACTCCCACTTCCCTGACGGAAGCGGCCTCACACAGACGGTGTTGTAGAAATGCACTGACGACGTTGCCATTTTGAGAGAAATCGGGAGTCTCCAGGTGTAGGTCACTTCAGCTTCTATGACGAAGATGCCTTCTTTTGTTCTGAAGCAGGAGAGCACGTTGTAGCGTACGTCTGATACCATCACCCAAACCAATCCGAAGAGGAGGGAGAGCACTTCGACGTCGTTCACTTTGAAGAAGGGCTCGGAGTAGAGCACGTCCTCGGCGAAGAAGTCCTTTGCGGGCACCTTGCCTTCACTGTAGGTCTTGACCTGGGAGGCTACCTGTTGTGCGGAGGGCATTTTCAGCCTAGACGCCTTCCTTTGCGCAACACTCTCCATCCCCCACACCGTATGCGCCCACGGCCCCCTCACCCTCGCATCGCCCAGCTTCTCCGGCGGGCACTCCCCCTTCCTCGGCAGCACCATACTCAAGCGCGACCCAGCAGGCTTAAAGGTATACGGTAAATCTACTACAGTCGTATAAGCAAACACGCCGCTGACTACTGGAGGAGACGTGGTGAGGCTTTTTTTGGTGTGACAACAAAAAGAGTAGGGGAACGCTTTTTGTGTTTTTTTGTGGAGTGCTTTTTGTGCTGTGTATGTTTTGTTAGTTTTTTGCTTTTTTTTTCTCCTGTTGATGATGTTGATGTTGTTTTTTTGTGGGGGAAATCTGGGAATTTAGGAATTTAGGAATCTAGGAATCTGGGGGATCTAAAATTTTGCAAAAAATTCTCTTTTTTTAAAAAATATCTACGGGGTACAATGAAAACAACAATACAAATAAAAGAGAAGTTGACAAAGTGCAACAACACATGGACGTCGGCACTGTCAAAAAATAAAAGTTTGTCAGATGAACCTAAGCCTCTTGCTTAGCCACCTCACCAAACTAAAAAAATGCACACACTTAGACATGACACCCTGCCAACACATTTAGTAGGAAAGCTTTGGACTCCCAGGGGACAATGCCGAGGCTACTAACGCTGTGTCCGCTGCGAATGTTTTGTGGCGGCTGTGCGCTTCGCGTCTTTTGTTCTCGACCAATACTGCTTGGCATGCTGCGTTTCTGTCTGTCGATGCGGTCAACCTTGCTTGCAGCAACTCTACACTTTTCGCCGCTCGATGCACACCTTGCTCTGCTTCCCTCATCGCCAACTCTTTTATGGCACGCTCATCTGACGCATCAGCACACCTCTGTCGTAATGCTTCTGATGCCAGCTTCGCTTGCAACGCCGAAGCGACCGCCTTCCCACACGCCTCCTCTGCACTATCTATCGCGATACTCCGTCTTTTCAACTCCAACTGCATATCTTCGGTACTGCAGTTGGGGCGATCTGGGTGAAGGGCTTTCCTTTTGATGCAAAGGTCGTAGCGACGTTCGTGTATTTGCCGTTCTAAGGCGGATATTGTGGAGGAGAGGTCCTCATAGCGTGCTTGGCGTTCTTGTACGATGCCGTCTGCGGCGGCAGCTGTGGTCGCGGTTGCCTGCAGAACCCCTTCTGCGGCGATGGTGTCCTGCAGCAACCTCGTTGCCACCTCAGCCTGCAGCGCCGCATGCCTCGCGGCGTCCTCTATCAACACCTCTCTCGCCTCCTCTGCAGCCGCCACAGCTGCAGCAGCACCACCTGCTGTCATCGGGGGCGGAGACGCCCCTCGTATCGAACACCCCCTCGGCGATCCAACAGGAGAAACAGAAACTGGAGAAATCGGAGAAATCACCGGAATATGAACAGAAGAAGAAACAGTAGGTATCGCTGGAAGCATCGCTGCTTCAGCAAGCGCTGGGGCAGGAACAACAGGAAGAGCAGACGGCGACGCTGATAACCCCCTCAAAGCCGGGGGCGACACACTACCAAAGGATGGAGAACGGCTTGCGACCTGCACTACCGGAGATAGATCTAATGGCGGTACCACCACAGGAATCACAGGAACCACAGGAATCATAGGAAACGCTCTCGGCAGCTTCGCCGCAGGGAGCGAAGAAAAATCAAGCGGACCCAACAGCACCGGGGACACCACTGCCGCCCTCTCCACCTTCACCTCCACCTTCACCTCTGCTGTAGGCTGCCTTGCGCGAGGTAGTGCAGCCTCTATTGGCTCCGTCATTGCCTCCACTCCAATCGGTGCAATAACTCTCGCCTTAGGAATATTCCCTGCGGGAGACATAGGCGGGTTTGACAACGGTGTGGGCAAGGTAGGTGGGGACACAATCTGTGTCCTCGGTGAAGCCGTACGGAGGCTGCTGTGCGCTGCGCCTGCTGGGGAGAGCAGGTTTGCTGGGGTGTGGCTGCGGCGCGCTGGGTGGGCGGTGGAGGAGGGGCGCGTTACGGTGCTGCTTCGGATTGTCGCAGGGTCAGGAGAGAGGCCGGCACCAGATCGCCTTTCAGGGAAGCTTCCTTTTCCACTCATTGAAGGCCGAATTCCTCCTCCTCCTCCCCGGGATTTAGAAGGAGACATCAAATCAAATTTTTGGAGTGGTGGTGGTGGTGGTGGAGGGGGCGGTGGGATGTGGTCGGTAGAGGTGGTGGTGGTGGAGGAGGTGATGGGCGCAGGCGAGTTGCGGCCAAGCTGTGCCTGCAGCACCTTCTGCAGGTCCGTTCTGCTTCGCTTGGGTGGGGACATCATCCCCTTCTGTGGGTATGCTTCCATGTAGGGGGAGTTGTTTGGGCGTGTTTTTGTATTATACGCCTGGATTTTGAGAGGTGGTGATGGAGAGGGAGAGGGAGGAGTGAGTTAGGGAAAGGGTTGTGTGACGAATGTAGTGTAAAGGGGAAGGGGGTGTGACATCCTGCCCGTCCGCTATCAAAAAAAAAGGAAAAGAAGACTATCGCCTCAGCTGAATTAGTCTGTGAAAGGATCTTATAGGGTTGCAAGCGCGTACATGTCCACAAAACTACGCCACATGGAAGCAATGCGCAGCCGAGGCAAATTGACCGACCTGTCCGCCCTCATTGATAGGTGCATAAAGGTGACTCATTGGTGTGGGGGGAGGGGAGGGGGTGGATTATTTGAAACAAGTGGTATTACCCCCCCTCCTTCTTTTTGTAAAACTGTTGTTGCCTCCTTCGCGAGCAAATCTTCCTGTATTTTTGTAAACCAGAAAAATAGTCAACTCTTTTATTTTTTTAACGACAAACTCGCGCCGTTCCTTATCCGCAAAACCATCCCATCTCCCCCCTAAGAACAATGCCATAACGTATCCCAGAAAATAAACACACTGTTGTTCCATTATTGTTTTAGCATGCAAAAAAAATACCCCATTTTTATTTTTATAGCTTTTGAATGACAATACCAAAAAAAAAATATGGATTTTTTTAAAAGATGGTAATGGTCTCTCATAATTTGTAAACAACATAACACACAAAAGAATTTTGAAAAAAAAAGTGCAAATGCCTCAGGGCACTGTTTTCTCCGTGCTAACGTATTGAATCTCAGAGATGGAGCACTTTTAACAATATACCTGTAATCGTAAAAAACTATTGACCGTAAAAAAAGGTCGAACTTCCAGAAAAAATCGAACATTAGTACGGCCAATAATTTTTACGATTACGGTAATCACTCTCCCCGTTTTTAAAAATAGTCATGTCGTTACGATAACAGATTTTTTTTTCCTGGGATAGTTTTTATTGTATTTTCAAATACACGGCTCCGCTATCTCTTTGTATGCAAATGCTAAATAGGTTGAAAAGGGGGGGAAAGAGGTGATGTGAACAAAGCAGTCAGAAAAACCACCTTCTTCGCGCCTCCCTTACAAAAAAAAAAAAAAAAAAAAGAAACAAAAAAAACGATAAAATTGCACGCTACACTAAACCTCGGTGGTGTTACTCACCTGAGCGGGGAGATTGGAGGGAGGGAGGGGGGGGAAAGATTCTAGAAAAAGCTGTTCGCGTTTGAGTTCATCTGCTGGTTGTTCTGCATTCCCATGCCATTGTTTTGCATCTGGTTTTGCATCCCCATGTTGGGTTGCATTGCGTTCATCCCCATGCCCTGGTTTTGCATTTGGTTGTTCTGCATCATGTTCTGCTGTGTGTTCATCTGGTTGTGCATCATCATGTTGTTTTGCTGCATCATCCCTTGGTTTTGCATGCCCATCCCCATGTTGTTGTTCATCCCATTCTGCATCCCCATCTGCCCCTGCTGCATCCCCATACCCTGCTGGTTCATCCCCATGTTGTTTCCCATCATCCCCTGGTTGGGTTGGTTCATCCCCATAATACCCTGGTTCATGTTCTGAGGGATGTTCTGCTGCAGGCCAGAAACGCTCTGCTGCTGCTGTGTGTTTCCATCTGCAAGGGGGTAAGGTGTGGGTAGTGAGGGGTAATTATTGCGTAGAATATGTGCGGTAAGGTGTGGTGTGGTGTACCATAGAGCTTCAATAAAGTTGTTCCCCCGTTGAGAGGATGATGCTTGAAAGATGAGTTTATGAGATGAAATTTAGGCCTTTCGTGGCTTAGTATTGAAAGAAATCAGTTGTATCATGAGTGATAAGTTGGGCCTAATGGCGTTAGGGTGTTAGAGGGGGGAAAGATGAACCGGGTGGGTGTGACATACTTTTTTGCATGTCAGAAAGCGACTTCGTCCCGCCCGCCTTAGGTGACGCTGCGCGCTGTGAGCTGTGGATGTCGAGGTTCGCAAGCATGCCAGCCATGTCCCCGAGGAAGCCCTTCTCGAGGGACTTCTTCTCGGCGCCCTGGTCGGCCTTCTTGGGCTCGGGTGTCGCGCTCTGTGTGAAGCAATAGGTATGGATACAAAGCGCGATGGCAAAAAAAGGGGGGGTTGAAACGTGCTAAAACGCATCTCAGTCGAGCTCATGCAAAGGGTGGCACTCTCCCGTGTGCAATAAGCTGACGTGACTCCAAATAAAAAATAATACATACCGCAAATGCGGAGAACGGGTCGTCGTTGGTGGAGGTGGCGGGTGCTGCGCTGCTGCTAGGCATGCTGAAGGGGTCGAAGGCAGCAGGGGTGGGGGTGGCTGCGGGTGGCTGCTGCTGCTGCTGCTGCGGGGCAGGGGTGGGGGTAGGTGCTGAGAACGGGTCGAACATCGCCTGTTGCTGCTGTTGCTGTGGCTGCTGCTGCTGTGGCTGCTGCTGTTGCTGTTGGAAGGGCTGTGCCTGCTGCATCTGCCCCCACTGCTGCTGCTGCTGCTGCTGGGGTTGCGAAGGTGCAGGTTGGTTCCACTGCTGCTGCTGTTGCTGCTGCTGCTGTGGTGCGGGGGTTGAAGATGTGTCGCCAAGGAAGTCGCCAAAGGGGTCGATCTCCTTCTTGGGCTGTGGGGGCGGTTGCTGTTGCTGTTGCGGCTGTGCTGTTGCGCGGGGGTTGAAGTCGGCGAAGTCATTCTGTAGGGTATGGGTGAATTTTTAGCAAAGGGAAGCGTTGCAAGAGTCTTACGTGCATTTCAAACAAAGTAAATTTTATGCACCAGGATAATAAAAAGCCATACCTGTGCTGGTGCAGGCGCAACTCTCGGATCAAATGTGTTATCCTGTGTAGGGAAGGCGTTGAACTCTTCTGCCTGCGGCTGTGCGACCGGCTGTGCAACTGGCTGTGCGACCTGCACATTGCGCTGCTGGATCGCTGCGTCTGTTGGTGGTGCCTTGACTGTGATAGACGAGGCCGGGCGGCGTGCTGCAGGCTTGGACGACGGCCCAGGGATGGGCGTTGCTGTGGTGGTACCGCTTGTGTGCTCCTGCTGTGCACGGAGGCCCTCTGCGAACTCCTTCTCCTTCTTCTCGAGGTTCTTTTCGCGCTCGCCACGCTCGGATCTGCGCTGCTGCGTTCGCGACGGCTTATGGTCGTAGTCGACGTCGTACGAATCCATTGGGTCCTTCGGTGAGTAGCCCCCCATCCTGCTGCTCTTCCCTGTCGTTGAAACACCGTCCATACGCTCCTTCAGCTGCTGCGCACGCTCACGCTCTGCCTGGAGGAGGTCATAGTCCGTGAGCAGGTTCATCAGCTTCTTGGCACGTTCCCGGACATTCACACCCTGGTCAATGCCACGCTCGTCCACGTGGTTAAAGCTGCGGGAGATCTCTGCAATGATGTACTGCCCGTTCTCCTTGACACTGGAGGCCACCTTGTTTGGTCCTTTTGTGCAGAGTGCTTCCAGCACGCTGAGACTCTTGTAGCACTGTCTCCACTGCTTGCCTTCGCAGCGCAGCTTTGTGAAGAGCATGCTCAGAATCACCCGCCTGTCCTCTGCGTGGAACGACGCATCCGCAATCTCCTGCACGTCGCGTCCATGCGGCCCTGTGGGGTCGTCGTTCGTCGCGTCGTTGACACGCACCTGAAGGGGGGTCAGGCCTAGGGCCTTGTTTTTCAGGTCGTTCGCTTTGCTTTGCGCCTTCGCCAAAAAGTCGTTCATTTTTGGAATATCTTTTCTGTGTACCCTGTTGAACGTTGTTGCAGAAGGCTGATCATGATTAACAAAAAAGGGAGATGGTATACGTTGTCTAATGAAACATTTGGGGAATCTAAAGGGAAAAGTTGAGACATGTCTCGATCTACATATTGTTGACGGTGAAGACGTTGCCGTTGCGCGTAAGAACCTGCTGCTCGGTCATGGAGTTGAGGAGGATCATGAGTGCGCTGCGTGGCTTGCAGTACTCTGGGAGGTAGTTCTTGAGCATGTTCTCGATGTGGGAGGGCTCGGCCTGGCCGTGGTTGTTCACGATGCCCACGACGTAGGCTCGGATGGCGTCGTTCAGGTCGCTGTCGGAGTCTTCACTGCATGCCATCTCGTCGTCATCCTGAGAGGTAAAAAAAACATTTTAATTTGACACCTTGCTGTTCCGGTAGGAATAAGCAAATATTTGATTGCGAGGTCAAAGGGGTTGACATACCTGCGACAATGAAGGCCCCGACTTCGTTTTGTACTGCGCACAAGAATACCCCGCTGCATCGTGCAGCACAAAGGAAAGCCCTGTCCAGAAGCCCATCTTCGCGTCCACCTGCGCTGCCTCTATCCCAGACAACGCAGAGAGCACTGCTGCAGGGACGCTCGCACCGCCGCTATCCTTCTCTGCATCCGCAAGGTGCAGGAGCAGACTTGCCTGCAGGATGGAGCACGTCACACTCTGCGTCTCACGCACCTGCTTGCTTGCGTCCGCCCAAAGAGAGACTTCCAACGTCACATTCCCCACACCAGTGTACACACGGAACTTCCGCGGCTCCTTCCGTTTTTGGAATTCCTCTGCAAATTCTTCTTGGAGCTGGGCAACGTACGGATGCACAACGAGACCATTCACGCTGCTTGCCTTTGGCCAATACAGATGCGATTGGATAAGAGCAGAGTGCTGTGGTCTGTCGGTGGTGGTCTGGCCCCGCTCCTTCTCGAGGACCTGGAAGAAGCGTTTTGAGTCTGCCATGTCGCGCAACATAACTTCGCAGTTCTGCAGTGGGGCTTCGCCGAAGCGGATTTTGAGCAATTCCAACGCAGTGATCTCAGAGTCTGCATCAAAGTCCTGCCGTGTCAGGAGACGCTCCGCAAGCACCCCACGATACAGAGAGACAACATATTCTCTCCCACCAAAGGTGTGCACCAAACGTTTGAGGACATCAAGCTTTCGCATGACATGCATTTGCTCCGTCATACTCGCATCCTCCTCCTTCCCGCGAACATGAAACTCCGGATGCAGCACTGCAGCCAACCTGCTACTATCATCATTGATCAATCCAGTAACAAACAACGCTGCGCCGTCTCTCCTTCTCCGCAAAAACTCCTCCATGACTGTCGCTATAGAATCCATCGCATTTGGCTGGCTAGGGAAGAGGGTGTCCACTGCGTTCAACGTATTGATGTACACCTCTATCGCGTCTTCTGTGAATGCGCCTGCTTGAAGCAGACGTTTTTCAATCTGTTCCCTAGCAGAGGAGACCAAATGGGGGTAAAGGGTAGGGACGGCTACAAGGCATGCCTTGAGGGAGAGAAGGGTGTCGCGGCTGTCGGGGTACGTCACGGTCACATCGAAAAAGGATTTGCACAGAGTTCTGCCAAGACGTTCCAAAACAATGAGCTCTAGGCGTGTATAGTGCGCACCCCTATCCGCTGCCTCCTCTAAGCAAAGCAACGGTACAAACCACTCCCCAAACACCCCTGCAATAAACGAACGCAACCCGGCCACTTCATCTTCGAACACCCCCTCCTCCACTCTTGCCTCGATTTCGTCAATGTATTGTTGGGTTTTTTCTAAAAAGGCTTCGTCACAAAGCCTCAAAATCAAGCTATGCTTCAACAACCCGGTTTGTTTGAATAGTACTCCCAGCTCTGTTGGGTTCGGATGAATCTTTAACTCTGATTGCAATTTTTCGATGAATTTTGCAGGGTGCTGCTGAAGCGGTTTCAACGCATCCCACTCTGCAGAAGTACCAAGGATAATCGCAGACAGTTTGCAGAGCACTGTCTCTAACGATGGAGTTGCCTCGGCAGTACACACTCTCACCACTTCCGCTAAGGTCTGCTGCGCCGTAGCACCTTGCACTTCACCTGATCGAACAACCCCTATCAACCGCTCCAGCAACCCACGCTGTTGGACCTCCACCGTATATGCATGCCCTCTGCACGCAAATGGGTCCTTGCTAACAGCCTCAGGGAATACCACATCTAAGGGTCGAGGACCGCCGTAGAGCTCATGAAGAAGCATTGGGGGAGGGGAGAAGGAAAGGAGAGAGAGAGATGTGTTTTGTTATTGAAACCCACCTTTTTTTTTTTGTGTTGTTTGTGTGGGGGGAGAGATTGGGTTTTTCCGTGAGGTGAGGGGGGAGAGAAAATATGGGGGAAAGATGAGGCGTTTTTTATACAAGAAGATATTTGGACAAATTACAATTGAACAATGGGGGGGGAAAATGAGGAGGGGAAAAAGTGGGAAAACAGTGAATGAGATTTAGGGTAGCACAATTAAAAACCTTGTTTAGTGTCCCACTGCTCCCCAAAAATCTGTTCGCACGCACGCAAAAAAAAAATAACAAGTCAAAAAAAAATAATTTTTCCCTCACCTATTTTGCCCTCTTTTCAGGCTATTTCCTAACTCTGGGGCGTTTTGTTGCATTTCTGAGCCAATCCCGGCTTGTGGTGGGGTGAATACGGAAAAATGGACAAAATTTTAGTGACTTAAATTTTCGCAAAATATGAACCCATACTCGTAAACAAGGGTCATTTTCAGGAAAATTCGGAAAATTCCGACATTTGGAAGCAATTTTTTCCCTTGAAAAAACAGTGGGTTTTCAGCCCGAAAACATACCGCGATTGGGATTTCCGGAATCCGTCCGCACTGTGGTGGGGTCAATTTGCCGAAATGGCCAAATTCTTGGTTTTGGTCAAAATCCATGTAGGGTAAAGAGGGCCAAGGTAAATCCCACAACCAGATTTTCTCTCCCTGATCCTGACGTCTTGAAACATGAAAATGCGCGAAAACACCGGCATTTGCATTTCCGGAATCCGTCCGTTCTGTGGTGGGGTCAATTTGCCGAAATGGACAAGTTCTTGGTTTTGGTCAAAACCCGTCAGTGTAAGGTAAAGGGGGCAAGTGTTTGCCTGTAGAAACTGGTAGGGAACAGGCAGCGCCGCAGGCGCACGGTACCCAACTTTTTTTATTCTTGTACCTTTTCTCCACTTTCTTTTGATTGCACGAGCCGATTGCTCTCCACGGTGGGGTCACATGTGTGTCCAAAAACACTCTAAGGTACTATTATTCTGAAATATGAGATTCAATGGTTTCCTAAGGAAATCTTCATAACGTGAGATCTCTGAAAATCCTCGAAAACGAACCCCGCCGGAGGCGGATTTTTTTTTATACACGTGTGTGCAAAAATGCTTATTTCGCACATTTGGGAGCACTTCGGGACCCCGACATTTTTTTTTTTCTGGTCACTTTTTCCCAGACAGAAGTGCCCTACCTGCCTTCCCCCTTAGGGCCCTCCGAGACTTCGTCCGTCCTGACTTCAACCTACCAACCATGAAAATTATTTTTTTTGTAGTTGTGTCCCAATTATTTTTTTTTTTTTGGATTTCCAAAAATCTGTTCGCGCGCAGGACACTAAACAATATTTTTAATTGTGCTACCCTTAGTGGAATTTTGGGAAAGGGGGGGAAAGGTATACACAAATTATTTGTCTTTCCGAAAAATGGGGGAAAGAGAAAATAGTGGGAACGTGCTAAAACACATCTCAGTTGAGAGAAAATGTGAATGGTAGTTACTCAGAGATTTATACACCATAGTAGAACTGAGGCCAAACCTCAGTTTTGAAAAAAAAAAAAAAAATTTGCAGATTTGGAGAAAAAGTTTTTTGCATTTTTTGGGGAACTGGGCTGCTGACCGCACCATGAATCCCGTACCATACAGGCTGTACCCAAAAAATTTTTGCCTGCGGCGCCATTTTTCCTTTTTTGCTCCGCAAAAAAGGGTTCGTTGAGTGACTCTGTGGTGTAAAAGGCTAGATTTTTACACCGTACCCCAATTTTTTTCCGCCTGCGGCGCCATTTTATATTATTTTTTTTTGCTCCGCAAAAAAAAATAGAGTCACGTCCTCATATGGACGTGAAAAATTGCATCCGGGTGCCCTTTGTGGCACTCCTCCTGAAGGGGTGAAAGGTGCTGGGAAAGTCAGGCACAGTGCATGTGTGGGACCTGCTGGAGCCCTAGCCAGTGAAGCCATGAGGCCCCCTAGGAAACTAGCCGGTAGCCGGGAACCCTCCCTGGACAACGATGATACTTCAAACTTAAGTCCACTTCTTCCAAAAAAGCCCCTCCGTGCCTCCAGCCCCCTCAGGAATAGCAACCTCACTTTTTTTGCACTTTTGGTAAGGAAAAAAATCGTATATAATAGCCTGTAGTTACTGTTCTGGTTTATACAGTGTTTCCCACGGTGAGATTTTGGGGTGAGAAATCTCACAAAAAAAAAAAAAAAAAAAAAGTGAGGTGAGAAATCTCACCTGCAGGAAAAAAAAAAAAAAAAAAAATCATGGTTGAACCACGGGAGTACCATGGGAACTGGGTTGCTGACCGCACCATCCAGGCTGTACCTCAATTTTTTTTTGCCTGCGGCGCCATTTTCCCTTTTTTGCTCCGCAAAAAAGGGTTAGGTGTGTGACTATGTGCTGTAAAAAAGATAGATTTTTACACTGTACCCTAATTTTTTTTCGCCTGCGGCGCCATTTGTTTGATTTTTTTTTGCTCCGCAAAAATCCCTATGTTCCCAATGTCCCTGGTCAGCAGTGCTGAGAAATTTTGGGCACAAAAACAAGCTGACCCCCCAATCTTCCAACGACAGTGACATTTATGTCAACAATTTTTAGAAATGTTGCGTACCGTGGCTTCGCTTGGGTGCCATGCCTGCCATGACTGCCATGACTGCCGTTTATTTTGTAAATGTACTGAGGTTACTGATAATTCGTGTACCACGTGTGCCTGGTGCAAATATCAATGAAGTGCCGAACTCCGAGAAATTCTCGCATTCCGCCGGAGGCCCCCAACTTGAGCTAAGGTGGGGACCCGGGCGCGCGAAGCGCGCCCGGGCTCGCCACACCTATACAAAAACCCGCAAAACCGCAAAATCTCACCTATTTTCAGAGTTAGGTGAGATGCTGGGAAACACTGGGTTTATAAAAAAAAAAACAAAATAAAACAAAAAAAGGCAATGAAAGTGCAACGCCGATGCGCCCTCTGTGGGACGGCATCAACCAAAACAAAAATGGCGAAAAAATTACAAACAAAATCGCCAACAACAAAAAGAAAACGCCCGGGGGGACAAAAAATAAAATCTAACAGGATGAACACTACAACCACCCTTCTTTTGAGCTCAGGAGCAACAACAACTAATACGAAAAGTTGACTTGAAATACAAAGCCCTCCCGTCCTACATTTCGTGGTTTACATCTGAAAAAAACACACTATTTCTCCTCGAAAATCCCGCTTAATAGTACCGCGGGCTTCCCGCGATCGGGGAGTGCTTCAATGGACTGGAGGCAATAGACGCGTACACGCTGTGCGGTGTGTGTGGCGACCCCGCGTATGCCTCCACAGGAGCACGGTGTGGTGATCCGTACACATCCACTGCTGGCGCGACTGCGTGCGGGGAGTATGCGAGGGGAGACCCCACAGGGTCGACCACTGTTCTGAAACGGTGTGGGCTGGTGTCGTGCACCGTGCGTGCGAGGGTGGCAGCGTGTGCCACCCCCCCTGCTGCAGCCGCCTCGACACTGGCCCCCCTTGCGGCAGATGCAGTGTACATCGCGTTCACTGCTGAAGCCGACTCCCTCGCCTGTGCTGCAGCCAACGCACCCACCTCAGCTCCATGTCTCTGCCTCTCGACAGATGCGTGCAGCACCGCACCGTCTCTTGCCACCCGCGTCACAGCCTCGCGGCTAGATGCACGCACCATGTTCGCTTCGCTCCCTGCAAGCATCGTGCGCGCCCGTCTTGCAGAGTGGTGTGCTTCCTGCGAAACGGCTCTCGCGGCAGCTTCCTCAGCAACCCTTCCTGCGAGGTGCGACCCTGCGTGCGCTGCGTCTGCCCGCGCCATGTCTGCCCCGACTGCAGCAGATCTGGCTGCAGCGTCGGTGACCTGAAGGCGGGTGGAGGCGTGGACTGCAGCGGAGTCCTCTGAGACAGCACGTCTGGCGGCGGAAGCTGCTTCCGATTGGGCAGCGCCGTGCTGGAGTGCTCTGGTGCGTGCTTGTTGGTCGCGTGCTGCAGCTTCTGCACGACTTTGCGCGGCAAGGGATCTGGCGGCGTCGGCTTCTCTGCTTGCGACGGCGAGGGCGGTGCTGGCAGCACGCTCTGCAGCAGCAGCCTCGCGTGCAGCAGCCGCTGCAACAGCTGCACAGGAAGCAGCCTCCACCCGCCTTGCCTCTGCAGCAGCAGCGCCTACCTCCAAGTCCGTGGCACGGTCCCTAGAGCTCACAGCACCGTGAGACGCTTCGTGCGCCAGCGACGCAGCAACCCTCTCTGCCGCAGCAGCGCTTGCCGCATCAGACCCAGCTGCCACAGCGCGTGCCCGCTGCACCCCAGCGCTTGCAGCGCGCGCAGAGCGTTCTGCATCGAGCGACGCAGCACGGTGTGTCGCACCTACGCTTGCTGCGTTGCGATCTGCCGCAACGTTCCCTGCCACAGCAGCGGAGTGTGCGGCGTTCGCTGCAGCAGCGTCCGCAGCAGCCGCCCTGGCAGCTTCGGCGTCATAGTGCACCGCCTTGCCTACAACGTCTGCTTGGGCACCAGCTGCCTCGCGTGCGGCAAGCGAATGCGCAACAGACGCACCACGCGCACCTGCATCGGCAAGCGAGGCAGAGTGTGCAGCAGCAGACGCACGTGCCCCTTGATGCGCAGCGTCACCGCGAGCGAGGGTGGCATGCGCGCTTGCAACAGAGGCGGTGCCTGCAGCTAGGCTTGCGTGGGCACCTGCGTTTGCAGCGTGTGCATGTGCACCAGCTTCGTTGTGCGCATGGTGCACACTCAACGAAGCATGAAGCGGGTCTGCATCAACCAAACGCGGGCTCAAGCTGGCGTAGTAGCGAGGGGAGAGAGACATAGTGGTGTGCAGGCAGGGGGGTTGAATCTGGGAGGGGGAGAGGTTGCTTAAGAAGTGTGATAGGGGAGTGGAGAAAGAAGTGGACGTTCAGATAATTTGGATCGGTTCTATTTTTTTTGTTTTTCCCTTCTGGAAAAATATCGCTGTGACGAAAAAAAGAAGTTGAAACGCCTCACCGTTCATAGGCAGACGCAGGCACTGACTCAAAATAAACAAAAGAGGGATGATCAAACCCCCACATCTCCGCTCTAGACTGTAAAGCCACAAACAGAGAATCCTATTTGACACCTCACATTTTTCCTTCTCCCCCCCTCAAAAAATGCATTAAAAGCAGCCTTTGAAGGGTTTGCGTGACTTCTCTTTACCAAGACAAATCAACACAATACATTACCTTTTCAACACTACTCTCCCCCCTCCCTCCCTCTCTCTCTCATAAAACACTCTATCTACCCCAGAATTGCTTCACCTTTCCCATTTCACATCACACCCCCTAATTCACCTCAACTTCAACGGCGAGAGAACACGCTGTACTGGCGAAGAGGGGGACATCTCTGTGTACGCAGATCCCTCGGGTGGTTGCAACACCGATGGCGTAGGGAGCGCTGGATAGGACAGCATGCTTTGCGGCACTGCACAGGGGTCATATGCTGCGGCATCTGTGGGGAGGAGACCAAAGTGGTCACACCGTAGCGGACACGCATTGTGCTGCAGAAGCACATCCCTACAGGGGATGTGGCCATTTGCCAGGGCATAGTGTAAAGGGGTTCTTCCATGGATATCCTCGCTGTCGGGGTGTACTCCTAGTTGCAGCAAGGTGCGTACACATTCTACCCATCCCCCCTTTGCTGCGGTATGTATGGCGGAAACCCCTTGGCAGTCGCTTTCATTTGGGTCACCGGCCATGAGACTCAGAATCTGCAAGCTTAATGGATGTCCTTGAGAGGCTGCGCGGTGCATGGGACCTCGACTGCTGTTTGCATTCTTTCTTGCATTCAACCCTAGATACATCAAGACGCGGAGGGTAGCGACATCACCTCGTTCTGCTGCAGAAAAGACGTCGCTTTCCCATGCAGGTTTCCCCTGCCGCATGGTGTTGCATAATACGTCGATTGGGCCTTCTCCAGAAATGCAAATGTTTTCGAACAGTTTGTTAGTGGATCTAACATCGTGTCCTTGCTTTTCCATGTAAAGGACAATAAATTTTATTACGTCGGGAACCTCAAATGGGCTGCGTTCCCAAAGAACGCAGCCACGATGCGGATCTGGGAGAAGCAGAAGGCTGCGGGCGAGAAGGTAGTCTTTGATATATTGGATCGGGAAGAGGGAGTGCGGTGTAGAAAAGGGCGCGGCATTGCGGAGGGTCAGAGGAAGAAGCGTCGTAACAAACCCGGAATGCGCGAGCGCCGTTATATAGTTCCTTTGGAGGTGCTCTTCTGTGCAAAGAAGGGTAATTTTTAAGTCGGATCGTCCAAACAGCGCTTTTCTTGGTGAATGATGGTGGTGGTGACGGCTTTGCGAAGGAATTTCATACGCAGAACCGCGACGTCGCGTCTTCGCCGTTGTCGGCACCTCACGACCTCCTCCTCCTCCCCCCACCTCCCTTTCCGCCCTCTCCACTACCAGAACCAACTCCTCAAAAAAGCGCTCCACCAATTCGACCAAAGCCCCCCTCACATCCGCCTCCTCCATCACCACCGCCCGCTGACCGAGACCCCATAGTAACGGCTCGCTAAACCAATCCAATAAAATGCGGGTTTTTTCCTCTCCTTTCGCAAACACCACAGAGGCGGCAGTTTCTGCATACACCAGAAGCCCCTCTGTTTCAAGGCTTTTCGGCAAAAATCGGCGGGAAAGCAGTGTATGCCGCGTTTCTTGAAGCCTTTCGGTGACAACCTTCTGTAGTACATCCCATAGCGAGTCTCTGTCTGCATTTCGCAGCATTTCTGGTGGTACCACCGAAGCAACCGCCGGAATAAAATGATGATTATCCCCTACAATGTCAGCAGGCACCGCGGCGGCGCCGTTCTGTTCTGAAAACACCAGAGGGTCCACTAATACTATTGTCCGTTCCCTCGGAAACCCCCAATAGTTGAGCAAATGGGTTGCCGAGGTCGTGGCTCGCTCCTTTCTTTGTCTGGTCTCCATGAGGTTCATATCAAAGCCACGCATTCCTTCTGCTGCCTTCATCGGAAGGCCTTGTATGCTTCTGACGTACTCAAACATTTCTGCAAGAAAAGAGAATACATGAAATAAAGGAATGACACATCCTACCCCTTCAACCTCTCCAACTCCAGGGGTTTTTCCTTCTGGAGGAATGCAAATACCTCCGGCATGATGGATCCATCCTGCAATAGAGTCATGCCAAATTTTCCCTCTGCTTAGTGCTTCTTCGAATGACAACCTTGAGGCTTGAGAACAATGTAACAATCCGGTTCTCCTTTGTACCACCAAAGAAGCGGCTTCAGGGGTAGGCTGTACAGCAGGGTCTCTCCTCTGTGTGTTTGCAGGGAAGCGATAGAATGATTCCGCCAGACACGCCCTTTTTTGCGCTTCTCTCCCTTCCAAGAAGGCACCCCTTCGTAGGGCCTCCATCATTTGTACTGCGGAGAGTGCTTCGATTATATTGTGTTCCTGCGTTTCAACTGAAATAGTGGAAGAAACCACGCGGTTTAACTTCGCTTCTTGATATTGTCGTACCTTAAGAAGTAGGTCTACTGAAGAATGCACTCTTTTTAGATTCCCGCAGATGCTATACAATGAAGCTGGTATGTGTCTCGCAGCGAGCTCCCCTGAAACGCCTTTCAACGCGACGCGGTCAACAAAAAAGCGGGAATTTGACGAAATGAAATTCCAAAGAATCGATTCCTGCAGGGCAATGTTGCAGCGGATATCCTTCTCTGTTGTACGGAGGGAGAGGAGCGGGAGGGGGACCGGAATTTTGTTGATTATATCCGCAATCTGGCGTCCTAGGACCGCAAAGCTTGCGCGGAGTTCAAGATATGCACGACGTCTTCCTCTTTGACCACGAATCATTGTTGCTCCTACACCTGCCAATTTTTTCAATCCTTCGACAGACATTCCAAGCAAATTAACTACAATCACATCAGCCTCCTTCAATACACTCTCCTCAATGACGTTCTGCCCTTTCGACCATCGAAGTACTGGAACTGCTGCTGGAGGGGCTGTTGCTTCGAATAAATCGTTGTCGGTAAAGGTATGGTGCCCGCACTTCTGTTTGTACCGCGGAGAAGGCATGCGGGAGGGTGGATGGAAGAGGGAGGAGGTAAAAGACGACTCCTCATCTGAATCAAAATTCCGCAACCGCTCCTCATTTTCGTCGTTTTCTGGGAGGTTTGGAGGGCTTCCCCCTAGGTGGAGGTTCATCTGCGGGTCAGAATCTGTTACAGAAAATGCTCTCTGTTTTGCGCGGGTTTGAAACAATGTTGATCCTGGCGGGGTACAACCGCTTCGTGGAGTCTGAGGCATCAGGGACACCGGTTTCACCTCCTTCTCCACCCGCCCTCCTGTCGTTGAGGAATGAATATCCGCAAATACGACCTGCGCCTTATTGCATATCGCGTCATTGCTATAATCTGTTAAGGAATACACTAGAGGATCAAACCGAGTATTTCCCCTTATCACATCTAACGTCTGCTTCAAGGCTAACCTCTCTGAAAACGCATTTTCATCTGTAATATCTGCAACAACAACATTACATTCGGGCAGCGCTTCGTTCAAAGAAAAAAGCAAATCCTTTAAAACCAAGGGGCTTTCGGTCGAAATGATGTACGGTCGTGATAAAGAGACTACATCCTCTACGTGCGGTTCTTCTACGGTTTCATACGTATCCTTTGGAAAGATTGTGTCATACGATTTAGATGTTGGGGCTGGGGTGGTTGTTGTCGAAGGATTGCTTCCTTCAGTGCAGAAGAGAAGTTGTGATTGCCTCTTCATGTCAACCTGAAGACGGTGTGCATAAAATATGCTTGCCCCTATCCTTGATAGATCAGAACCGCACCAGGATTTTTTGTATACCAAACATTTTCCCCCAAAATCAAGCAAATCTAAACTCCTCCAGAGCCGCATCGCATCTCTCACTGCGTTGATACAACGTGCCTGAATTGTTTGCAATTCTAGAGAAATCGTGCATTCTGGATGAATACATTTTGCCTCTTTTTGCCCCCGCACCTCAGGCATATCGTCATCAATAAAGGTAAGCTTCCACCCAGGACCATTCGACTCTTTATGTGACTGAGATACATCCGCAGTTTCCATCGCTTCGCGGAGAACCAGAATGTCATTAGGGAAAACCCTCAGAAGAGACGGCGGAGCCTGCGAGCAAACCTCAAAGGGAACACCGAGGAAAGGGAACACCATCCCCTCCTCTGCGTTATCATGCGGGAGAAGGAAGGAGATGTCTCTGACGGAGGAGGTGGCACCGCTGTCTAGCAGCACCATCACGCTGTCACCACATCGCATATGCCGTTTTAATGTTCGTTTTGATCGTGTCAACGTTGGTGCAAAAGGGAAGGTAGCGCACTGAGAGTTCACCCCTGGGAGATACCTTGTCTGTTTTGCGGGCTTCTTTGAAAAATTTGCTTCCAAAAGCTGGGATGTTGTGGCTACATATTCAACAGCGCTCAAACGCCGTTCGGGTGTGCGCTCGGCGCTGCCAGGTGTAGAAACTAAGGCAGATCCTCTAGCACTTCTAGGAGGTGGTGGACGTACCATAGGCGAGAGACTCTGTCTTGTCTCGAAAGGGCTCGATAGCGTGATATTATTGGTGCACCGCGAAAGATCGTCTGTGAATCCACCAAAGAGACCTTGGGTGGTGGAGAATTGTGGAATGTTGATTGACTGTCGCGCGACAGCAGTGGAAAAGCGAGGTTTCGATGCATTAGGTGCCAAGCCTCCAGGGGGGTGTATGCTTTCGCACAGAATGCTCTCGCTTTCTTCCTCGATGGATTGTTTGAGAAGCGCGACGTTTTGCTTTTCCTTTTCAAGCTTAAGGTTGTGGAATAACTCAATCGCAGAACGTTGCTGCGCATCTTCAAAAACCGTTCTCAGCTGAACCGACTCTTCTCCGCAAAGACGGTACCATACGACGGGCTCCTCCTTTTTGTCTTCGGGTCCTACAGAAACTTCTGGTGTTGGCTTCTTCGGTGGAGGTGGAGGAGGTGGAGGTGACAATGTCCCGTCGTCGCTGGCAAATGAGACGTTCGATGCATGTCGTGACAAAGACACCTCTGGTACCGCTTCCTTCTCTTTGGAGGTTCTTCTGGAGATGTCTAAGCGGAGCTCCTCTATATGTTCATTTGTGTCATGCACACCACGTGAATGACCAGAGGAAAACCGAGGAAGTGTAGTAAACAGACGGCTCCATTCTGCCTCCAACCCCCCTACCTGCCGAAATTTGGGTAATATTTCTAAAAACCCCGAAATCGCGTTCAAAAACGGAAGCGCAAGCAAAAGAACCTCCTTCGCATTCATCACTGCAATGGGGGAGTGGTGCTGGGGGTCTCTCGTTGCTGACAGGGCATTGAGAATTTTTGTCTGCAAGACCTCTGAAGCATGCCATGTGTAGGTGCATACAATGCCTTCGCATGATATTCGGTGGGTTCTGTCAGTCGCCATAAACCCGGCAAGTCTATTGCATAATGCATACTTTTGCGCGATGTCCTCAAAACAGACAGCTTCGCACCACCCAATACACGCTTTTCTTGTATATTCCTCGCATGACTCCATTAGTTTTAACAATGTCCCCGCTGAGAGCCGCGCCTTGCTTTGTTGACCCCCAAATGAACTGCCAAAGGGATCGGAAAGGCCTCCGACAAATTTATTCGAAAAAAAGTGGTGACCAAAGTTGAGTTCCTGGAGAAAGGGTTGGGGCGGTACGATGTCTACTTTATGTTGGAGTTGCTTTGCAGCGCGAGAGGTCCATTCCAGGGTGAGAACATTGTTTGAAAACGCGTTTCCGCTGTGACTGTGCTCTGCTAAGGAAATAGTTTCCCGCTTGCGACGTGATTCTGGTATTTTTGTACGTTGTTGCGGCGGTCTGGCAGGACTCTCCTCGCTCATCTCGTACACAAAACTCAGTTGTAATATCAGCCTCTCCTCGACCTCGAACCCAACCACCTCACAGAACCCTGCCTGCGCCTTCTCAAAAATTCCTTCACTAATTGAACTCCTTCCCAACGGATCGCCCCATAGGCCCCAGGTTGCGGTTCTCTCCATATCATAATAGGTCTTCATCAGAGCATCATGAATTCCTGCGGAAATACAGCATTGCCTTGGATAGCCTAAAGCATGAGGGGTAGGGTGCGTTGAACAGGCCAGATCTGTTGTTTCAATCAATCCCGCCTTTTCGAAGCGGGAAATCCATAGTTTTGCAGAGTTGGTTCTGGCTTGCTGTGCCCTTATATTGCCTGGAGTTGTCTGAGAAGCTGCTCTGCTCCGCCCTAACATAGCCTCTAAGGGCGTAATATCATAGCGTGACTGAACAAACTGTGGTGACGATGAAGCGCTGTCAACACCGCCTAACTGCACTTCTTCAACAACCATAGGAGAACGTAACAGATGCGGTTTAAGTTCGGCGGTCCCATTTTTCGGTGGTTTCTGCTGTCTAGTACGAAACTGTGAGTCGCCAGCGAAGGCCTTCGCATTGCGTAGAACATCTCTGGTAAAGACACGCCATTGCGAAGCGCTGCTGTGCGAGGCAAAGTGCGGGAGATCTAAAGCGGCGGAGGTAACTGCCTTCCGTGAAGATGGTGTCGTGGATGCGCAGGGCAAAGCCCATTTGGAAGCTTTCCCAAACGTCCGTCCTTTTGAAGTATTGTTCGCTGGCTGCCCTTCTCCTTGCAATTTAGGCAATACCTTCCCCAAATGCCGTCTCCCTCTTAAAATTTTTTTTGCAACGGTTTTGAGCTTTGGCTCTTCCTTCGGGGGTTTGACAATATTGCATAACTCATCATTTCGAATTTGCGGGCAAAGAAGCTTCCATCGCGAAGCAGACCCCTTTGTGAGAACTGAAAAGTCGCAGCCGGCGGGAACCTTATGCTGGGCCCCTCTCGCGCGGGGTTGGGGTGGTGTGCCTTCTGGAGGGGCAGGGTTTGCTGGGGTGCGCTTTGACCGGGCTCCGCCCCCAGGGTGCTGTAGCCGTGCCTCCTCCTTCAGACGGTCGTGCAGAAGGTACACGGTCTTCCAGTCCTCGTCTGCGATTGATGCCGCAATGCTTTCCACCTCGCTGTCCGTAATGTTCACAGCAAATGATGGTTTAGGTGGGGGACTGGCCATCCCATAGTACTCTCTGTAGGGTGATATACATTTTTTTTTCCCTATGAGAGGGCTAGCTTGCCTCCGTTGCCTCTGGGTCAAAAGCTGACCACTAGGTTGTTGGGTCAAAAATAGCTATTTTTTTGGTAGAAAGGGAAAGGGAAAGATGGGGGGAAAGGGAGGGGGTCGTATTTTGATAAGGTTAGAGGAGAAAGGCCGCTGTTGAGAATATCGCCTGAAGATATTCTCGCTCTGATGTTTTTTTTGTCAGATCAAAAAAACGCATCCCTTTCACAAAAGAAGCACCTCGCAGCCTTGTCCTGCAACCATCACCCGATGCTGTTCTTCTTCGTTGTGCAGAAGGTGAAGAGCGACGGGGCGTGAAACAGAGGAGACCAGGCCTTTGAGGACCACCAGCCGCCCGTTGGCCAGCTCTACAGTGAGAATGCGGCGGTCGCCGGCGACAGCGAGGAAGACATGCCGACCTCCATCCCCCACCCAGCGCACATCACGCACCCCTGCGGAGAACAGTTCTCTGGACGCAATCACAGAAAGACCAGCAGGGGAGGGTTCATGCACTGCCACCTGCTGGTCATCACCACCCGACACTACCTGCAAGGTACCACCACACACCCTCGCATCGACACAGTTAACACCCACCTGATGCGCAGTGTACACCCCTTCTGTGGTAGCCTCAATGCCTCCTCCTCCTACCACAATCTTCAACACAGCAAGCCGCCCGCAGGAGCCACCAGCAATGCACACCATGTGTCCTTCTGTGACAACCGTTGTAAGAGAAAACACTGCACCAAAGGACTCTGCGATGTGTACAATGTGTGGTGCCGTATCCCCCTTCATGGGGAAGATGTGGAGCACCCCGCTGGCGACGCCTGCAATGACATACCCCTCCAAAAGCGAGAGGGAAAGGTACCGTTGCAGGGTTGCATCTCCATTAGGGTTTGGGTGGGAGGCAAAGAGGACAGTTGCAGTTGGGTTGGTGACATCCCATGCTGTTAACTGTTCATTTCCTCCAGCGTACACTGCTACTTTACGTGCTCCTATGGATCCGAGGACAGCGGATTTTATCGAGCTTGTGTGCTTTGGGAAGAGAGTGGTCAACGTGCGGCTACCGTTAGAGTTGTTGATAAGGTAGGGTCTACCGTCGTCCCCTCCCGTTGCCAAGGTGTATCCATCATTGTCTGTTAAAATGGCAGAACATTCTGCATCGCAAGCAATGAACGTGGTGTCCGGGACAACCCCATCTGCAGACCGCTGTGTGTTGCATTGTATGACAGCATTCCCTTTCGTGTAGTGCACAACCCCATGGTGTGCTTTGACTGTCCGCCGTGATGCTCCGGTGCATGATACGGCTGCCACCTCGCGTCCACTGGAAAGGCAGATCTTTGAAACCAAACCCCTCGAGAATCGGTATAAAAATGGTTGGTAGGATTCTTCTGACAGGCAGATGACGTCCTTCAGCTTGGTGTCGGTCATGGTGGCGTTCTCGAAGCAAAGCGTGTCGGAGGTGGACACTTTGAAGGTACCTAACAAACCATTCTCCGTTACACAACGAAATCCTCCTTCTGCAGCAATAATTGAGACCACAGGGCTGCCAGCGAGGATCGCGCTACTCACGGAATGAGAATGAGATCCGCAAAATGCTACCAAATGCCCCGATTTGGTACCAATCAGGATGAATGAAGCAGTTCCCAACATCCCGCAAGCAGAAGCTGTCGCAAGACCGCGCTCCGTCAAATCCACCTCAAGAATTGGTCGTTGATCTAGGTTGAGGTTCACCTCAAACATCACCGCCCCCCCTTGAGCATTAACCGCGGCGCAGTACCGTTCACAGGGAGAGACACACAATGACACAACCTTGCATTTTGCACCGACCCCTAATACAACACTCTTGGCGCTTTCTTTTTCAACCACCCGCAGTGCGCCACTGCATGCAAGCACAACATGGGTAGAGGTGACACACAGCTCCGTTACATCCCCGACACCACCTAGAAACAACACCCCGTCTCTGTACAACGCTGGCCCGGCACCTTGCTGCGCAACACTCCATACAGCATCAGCGCAATACGCTACCCGGATTTTTGACACCCCTGAAATACTCAGAATGATTGGACAGTTTTTCTCTTCCTCTCTGTCAACGTTACCACGGAGAATTTCGCCTTTCATGTCACCAACAACAAAATCACCATTACAACAAATTGCCACCGCCCATGCGGGCGCAGATAGCGTTATGGTGCGCAGTTTCGTGCCTCCCCCTTCAGGGTTCTTTTTGTAGATGTACACAGTAGAATCTTCGCCAGCGGTTATGATGTAGGGGTGTGCAATGTGGACGGCCCAGACCCGCGCAGTGTGGTCCCTCAATGTTGTACAGAGGGTGAGTGGTGTTGATGCAGATGTTTTCCATAGCTTTACTGTACGATCATCGCATGCAGTAGCAACATACTGTCCTTCAGCGCACACTGCACGAATATGCCCGGTTTGTGCATGGCTTTTCCGTACCGTTTCATCCATCCCTTCATTCCGTTCCAAACGCAATCCATCCAGCACCTCCACCACTACTACATGCTTTGTCACCACCCCTCCCATATTTCCAACCACTGCTGTACACACCCCTTCTTCAAATGTACAACTCCCCGCCATGCACCCCACCACCGCACCCAATCTGACCACCTTCACCTCCCCCGACACCGTATCAGCAACAGTCATGCATCCATCCAATGTCAGGAGACACACCAGGGTTCGGGTGTTGCAAACGAAGAGGGAGCCCCCGATGAGAGGGGTGGAGGTGGCGTGGTGGAAGTCTGGGGTGAATTCTGGGGGGTCAGCACCGATGCGTCCGACCACTGCTTTGTAGCCGCTGCGAAGGAGGACGGTGTTCGTACCATCGAGAGGGGTGATGCAGCGGAGCTTCTCTCCGGGGAAGAGTAGGGTCGGGGTGTGCCTCTTCTTGGCGGTGATGATATGAAGCCACGCACCGTACCCTGCAAGAACGACCTCCCCTACCAGGGCTACTGTACTGCATACTCCGCTGAAGCTTTCGGAGATGGGTGCGGAGGAGGAGGAGGAGGAAGAGGAAGAGGAAGAGGAAGAGGAGTTCATCCGTCTACTCGAGGTAGGCCGTGGGTCTGACATACTGCTTGGGCCCCGTTTTGCATTCATTTGGTTTTGATAAATGACCAAATCTCTGTGATTTTTTATTGGGATGAGGGGAGGGAGGGAGGGAGGGAGGGAGGGAGGGAGGGAGGGGGAGATCTGAGATAGATAGAGATTACCTAAAAAGGCCCGCGAGGGGCGAACAGCAATGAAAAATGATAAAATGGAGAGGAGGGAAGGGGGATACTTTTTATCTCGAAAAGAGGCGCTACGATGAGGGGGGCGAATGTGGAGGCCGAAACAACCCAAAACAAATTCCAACAAAAAATCTGATGAAGATGGTGGTGGTATGGTGAGGGTAGAGGCTGAAAACACAAAAACGGACCCCGGCCAACCAGGTCAAAGCCTGAGGAAAACTAAAAAATATTCTGCCTAAAAGAAAGCATGCGTGCCACGTCAAAACAAAGATTAGGTAAACTCTATCATAGATCTCCCAACTCGCAGCGAAGCTGCTCCGCTAAAGCGGGTTGAAGGAGATCTGAGATAGATAGAGATTACCTAAAAAGACCCGCGAGGGGCGAACAGCAATGAAAAATGATAAAATGGAGAGGAGGGAAGGGGGATACTTTTTATCTCGAAAAGAGGCGCTACGATGAGGGGGGCGAATGTGGAGGCCGAAACAACCTCATGACATCCGTCACGTAGAATATTTTAACCCAGTAGGCCACGAGAGCATCCACCACAACCACAAACACACACACTGGGCCCCGCGGGGGCCCAAATGCAAAACCGGAGTAAACAAAAAGCCAATGATACGACACCAAGCCTCAACGGGCGCAGGCATCCAGAAAAAAGAGAAAGCAAAGGCCACTGTGCAAAACAGCGGACACAAAAACAGGGCAGGGAAGCAGCTTTAATGAAAAGCTAGATGAAAAAACAGAAGGTAATCTAAAATAAGAATAATCTAAGGACTTCAATCGTCCGTCCACACAAAACCGCCGCCGTCGACCACCACGCCGACCGACGGGGGGTCGGCCCAGTCCTGCCCAGCGGTGCCCCAGCGTGACAGCTCGTCCGCCGGCATACGGTCCGTCGCAATCCAGCGCGACAACATACCCGCACCCGCACCGTCCGTGACCCGAAACAGGCCCTCCAGGACCGTGTTCCCCAACCTGACCGCACAGTGGCCCTTCTCCAGCACAGCAACCACCGCGGCGTTGTCACCCACCACCAGAATCCTTCGGGCGCCACCTCGCACAGCATGCAGCACGCCCCAGGCCATTGCCCGTAACTCCAAAAGGAAAATGTCCTCGACCGTGGACCACGTGCCCCACTTCCGGAAAGCGCGCTCGCCAGCCCACGTCCGGACAATGAACCCCCACCCCTCGGGGCAAGCATCCGACCACACCACAGCATCACACCCCGCCTCCGGCGACAGCTTCCACCTGGGGACGCGCCACACATCCGGCACCAGACGCCGCTCCACAAACACCTGCAAGTCCGACCGCATGCCCGCAGAAATCTGCACCTGGTCATCCCAGTCAATGGCGCCCGCAGACACCTCGGCACCCCGCGCCCGAATCCACGCCAACATATCCGGCACACTGCAGAAACGGTCACCCATCGCATACGTGGCCCAGATGACGGCCCCGATGCCCTTCCACACGTCGCGCAGCGAGGGACCCGACGCCGCCAGCAAGGCGTCCAGCACGACTCGGGCCTTCCGACGCCACTCCCCCGGCAGCCGCATGCATCGTGCCCGCAGGTCCCACTCAATCCCGGCGTACACAACCACCTGCACCGGCGTGAGCGTCGACTTCGCGCGGTTCACCTCAGCGCCCACCTCGTCCGCTCGGCGCAAAAACCCCCGCAGCCTCGCCGACGCCTGCTCCGCCGACTTCCCCAGAATGAGGTTGTCGTCGATCCACGCAGCAGCACACACACCCGCCATATCCCCGAGCAGCCCCAGCGACGTCTCCTGCGCAATCACCGCCGCCCACGACCACCCCATCGCCATGCGGGTAAGCTGCATGCGACGCGCACCCTGCCGCACACCAAAAAACTGCCCCACCTCCGCGGATAAAGGGAATTGCCAGAAAAACCCTTTAAAATCCGCCACGACAGCATGCGTAGCGCCCCCACGGAGGATGAGTTCCGAAAGCTCGTATGGTGAAGGGAGGCTGAACTTAGGCGGGGAGTGCATCGCCGTGTTCAACGGCCGTGCGTCAACGATGAGACGCATCTTGCCGTTCGTCTTCGCCAGCGGAAACACAGACAGCCCGCACACCGAAGGAAAAGCCCGCCTCTCCGTGCGCAGAACACCGCCACTCACGCACGCCTTCAGCATGTCGTCCTGGAGTTTGGAGGGGGGGCCCGGCATCGTCACCCCTGACCCCGTCAGCTGCGCACGGAACGTCGCAATGTCGTCAAGCATCGCGAACAGCCCAGCCTTCGCCGGCACAAGACGGCGCAACGCCCCCAAATCAATCAAGCCGACAGGGAAAGAATCCAGCACCTGACGCTTCACACCCGACGGCATAGCCCAAACCCCAGCGACGTCGTCTACTATCATGTGCGGGGGCGACGCAGACGCCTCGATCTCCAGGTCCACATCGTCACCACCCACCTCACGCACATACTCCCCCAGCGGGCAGCCGTCCAGCCCACGGAACAACCACCCTACACCCAACCCCCCTGCAGCGCGTCCAGCTGCTCCCGTGCCTTCCTGCGGTCTGCCTCGGCGGTACTCATCATGTACCGCCGCGTCTGCGTTCCGCTCGCGTGGCGGAGAGCGCTCTGCAGCCCGTCCAGCTCCATCCCCCACTTCTGCAACACCTGCGCTGACCCCCTGCGCAGAGAGTGCGCCCAGGACCCCGCGGGCAGCCGCGCCACGACCCGCTTGAGGAGGGCCTGGTACTCCGCCTCTGTGGCCGCGAAGAGAGGTGTGTCCGGACCCGTCGCGCTGCACCGCTGCCACCACGCCACCACCCGACATGTCAACTCCCCTGGCGGCAGGTACACCACCGGCGACCACTGGCGCTGCTGCTTCTCCTTCAGCGCCACCTCCAGCCCCGGCTCTACCCCCTCGTCGCACACCAACGTCAGGTCGCGCACCAGCAGGTACCGCACGTCGGACATCCGGGCTCGCGCGACCCACACCAACGCCACGAACGCGCTCTCGCGGTCGCAACCCTGCTCCAGCAACGCCTCTACCGTGCTCTGCACCACTGCGGTGTCCACCGGAGGAGCCTGGCGGGGACGAAGAAGTGTGCCGAATCTCGTGAGCGCCCGTCGCGTCGCCAGCACCCGTTTTGTGCGTGCCCCCACGACCCCTTCCGCCGCCAGCGCGCGGAGAAGGCTGCCGCAATATCCCGCCACGGTCAGGGGCGACGCTCCCTCCAGCCTCGACCACAGGAACTTCACCACCGCCTGGTCGACCGGCAACGTCGGGGACTCCGCAGCGAATTTTCGGAATGCCCGCAGCATCCATGAGCGTGCGCCCGCGGCCCGCGGACCCACGCAGTAAGTGTGGGCCGCCTCCCACGGGACCAGCTTGCGTACTGCTTGTCCCAGCTGCTTTGGATCGCGAATCCGGAACAGCACGTCGTCCACGGCGGTGCGAGCGGCCGCTGAGGTCGTCGGCTTCTTGTCGGCCGGACGAAGGGCTGCGCGGAGTCCCGGCACGTCGTGGAATAGTTGTGGGGGGCGCGCGGCGGGCAGCGCCCCCGTAGCCCCCTCCCGGACGGGAGGGGGAAGGGGGAAAGGAAATTGAGATGTTTGTCTTGGGAGGGAAAGTGGTGGGGGGGAAGAGCGCCGCAAACGGGTTGGGGGAACCCAGTCGCGCTCCGCCCGGCCCCGTCACTCCTTTCGCGGGCGGAAGTTCTGCCCCGGCCCGAAGCCACCACTGCCCCCTCGACCTCGGCCGCCCTGCTTGCCGCCGCCGCCCCCGTTTCCCGAGTCCTGCGCGGGACCCCGGGACCACCCCCCGCCACCACCCGACGCCTTCGTGGCCGCCTTGCCCGCCGCCATGCCCGCGGCGTACGCCGCCCTCCGGTCCGCCGGCACCACCTGCTGCGCCCAGACCTTCGACTTGAAGGCCAGGGCCCCCGCCCGGCCGCTGGTCGCCCGCAGCTCCCAGAACGCCAAAGCGTCCCCCAGCACCCCCAGCATCTCGTCCAGGGACCCACCTCGCAGCGCACAAGCGATTGCTGCGTGGCAGTGGGCGGCTGCGTCGGCGGCGTCCGTGTTCGCCTGGAGCGTCGCCGTACGCTCCTTGAGGACGCCCAGCAGAGCATCGGTGTGATGCGCCTGCTGGTCGCAAAAAGCGCCCCACTGCGCCGGAGACCGGGCCACGGACTCCGCAGTGAGCCGCCTGGGCTCCTCCATGGGGGTGTCGTCCTCCTGGTGCGTCCCCGGACCCCCTCGGCTGAGCAGCAGCTGCTCCCTCTGGAACGCCAGTTGCTGCTGCTGGAGTTGCAGCATGAAGTCCCGGGAGGACTCCTGCTGCATCTGCTGCATGCGCAGCAGCACCTCCTCCATCTGGGGGGGCTGCTGTTGGTGATGCTGCGGGTGATGCGGTGGTTGCGAATGGTGGTGGGGATGTGGTTGTTGTGGCTGGGCCGGTTCCGGCGAGTCCTGTCGCGGCAGTTCCTCAGGTACTTCCTCTCGTGCAGGCGCTTGACTGCGGAGTCTGGTGATGCTCTCCTGGACCCCGAGGCCATCCCCGAAGGAGACAACCGTGGCCAATTGCTTGACCAGCGACAGCCCCGACCACACAGCGCGGCGGTTCTCGTCAGCCGCGTCGAACCCACACAGGGCGACGAGGGCCGAGGAGAGCAGCTCCGGCCCCGGCTCCGTCACCTGCAGGTTCTTCGCCACCTGCTGCTCCTTCACCTCCGTCACCAAACATTCCAGACACCCACCCAGAGCGCTGTAGAGCACCTTGCGCTTGCGGAGGCAGTGCAGACTGGGGTCAATCCCCACCTGTTGGAACGCCGCTACAGGGGGGTCGTACTGGTGCTCGCTTGCTGGGCTATCACGGAGAGCCTCCAACAGGCCGGGGATGTCGGTGCTGCGACCTGCGGACATACCGAGACCCAACCGTGGAATGATGAGTTCGGGTGTAGAGGGTTGTGCAGTTGCAGCTGGTTGAACGGGTGGAGAAGGCGGAGTCGAAGGCGGTGTCCGCGGCGCAGGCTGTATACTACCGAGACGTCTTGGCTTGGTCGGAGTAGTGAAGAAAGAGGCGAGGCGGTTAATCGTGAGTAGGGGCAAAAAAGATGAGGGGGGCGAATGTGGAGGCCGAAACAACCCAAAACAAATTCCAACAAAAAATCTGATGAAGATGGTGGTGGTATGGTGAGGGTAGAGGCTGAAAACACAAAAACGGACCCCGGCCAACCAGGTCAAAGCCTGAGGAAAACTAAAAAATATTCTGCCTAAAAGAAAGCATGCGTGCCACGTCAAAACAAAGATTAGGTAAACTCTATCATAGATCTCCCAACTCGCAGCGAAGCTGCTCCGCTAAAGCGGGTTGAAAGGGAGGGAGGGAGGGAGGGAGGGAGGGAGGGAGGGAGGGAGGGAGGGAGATCTGAGATAGATAGAGATTACCTAAAAAGACCCGCGAGGGGCGAACAGCAATGAAAAATGATAAAATGGAGAGGAGGGAAGGGGGATACTTTTTATCTCGAAAAGAGGCGCTACGATGAGGGGGGCGAATGTGGAGGCCGAAACAACCCAAAACAAATTCCAACAAAAAATCTGATGAAGATGGTGGTGGTATGGTGAGGGTAGAGGCTGAAAACACAAAAACGGACCCCGGCCAACCAGGTCAAAGCCTGAGGAAAACTAAAAAATATTCTGCCTAAAAGACAGCATGCGTGCCACGTCAAAACAAATATTAGGTAAACTCTATCATAGATCTCCCAACTCGCAGCGAAGCTGCTCCGCTAAAGCGGGTTGAAGGAGGGAGGGAGGGAGGGAGGGAGGGAGGGAGGGAGGGAGGGAGGGAGGGAGGGAGGGAGGGAGGGAGGGAGGGAGGGAGGGAGGGAGGGAGGGAGGGAGGGAGGGAGGGAGGGAGGGAGGGAGGGAGGGAGGGAGGGAGGGAGGGAGGGAGGGAGGGAGGGAGGGAGGGAGGGAGGGAGGGAGGGAGGGAGGGAGGGAGGGAGGGAGGGAGGGAGGGAGGGAGGGAGGGAGGGGGAGATCTGGGATAGATAGAGATTACCTAAAAAGACCCGCGAGGGGCGAACAGCAATGAAAAATGATAAAATGGAGAGGAGGGAAGGGGGATACTTTTTATCTCGAAAAGAGGCGCTACGATGAGGGGGGGCGAATGTGGAGGCCGAAACAACCCAAAAAAAAATTCCAACAAAAAATCTGATGAAGATGGTGGTGGTATGGTGAGGGTAGAGGCTGAAAACACAAAAACGGACCCCGGCCAACCAGGTCAAAGCCTGAGGAAAACTAAAAAAAATATTCTGCCTAAAAGACAGCATGCGTGCCACGTCAAAACAAAGATTAGGTAAACTCTATCATAGATCTCCCAACTCGCAGCGAAGCTGCTCCGCTAAAGCGGGTTGAAAGGGAGGGAGGGAGGGAGGGAGGGAGGGAGGGAGGGAGGGAGGGAGGGAGGGAGGGAGGGAGGGAGGGAGGGAGGGAGGGAGGGAGGGAGGGAGGGAGGGAGGGAGGGAGGGAGGATTGTAAAGATTGTAGAGCAGGGGATATTCAGATTTTTTTTTTAGAGTTTTTTGTTGTTTTTTTTGTTTTGTTTTTTTTTTTTTTTTTTGAGTCAGTGGGAGGGCATATAGACCTTTCCCGAGAAGGAAAAGCAGTACTTTTATTTATTTTTTTTTTTTTTGACTTTTTTTTTCTCCTTTTTTAAAAAAAATAGCTAGAGGAGACGCCGCCGTTGTCCCCCTACTGAGGGGGGGGGGAGTTTTTTTTAGCCCTCTCTACTGTAGAAGGAAAAAAAGGGGAGAAGAGAGAGGTGGGTAATGAGGTCAGGTGAGTGTCTCAGGAAATAATCCCGGTTTAACGTGCCGTTTTTTTTTTTGACGAACACACAAAAAAGGAAAAGTTTTGTCAGATGAACGTAAGCCTCTCGCGCTTAGTCAACTTGAAAGAAAAAGCAGTATAATGGATAGAGACATAAACTTCGCATTCTCAAAATAAAATAAACGTAAAGTCTCACTCAGTCACCATGAAATAAAAATAAAAAGAGAGAGAGAAAAAAAAAAACACGAGGGTTGCTAAACAAAGACCCTTACTCTTTTGAAAAGGGTTTAAAAAAAAATTGTTTTCTTTTTCCACATCGTGCTTATGTACTCGGGGTGGGAATTGTGGACGAACAAAATGGGTCAACAACTGCTAAAGCCGGAAGAGAGAAAAATAAAATTTCAGGTTTATAGTGCAAAAAAGCGTCGGGGGAAACGCAACCGAACCCCCGGAGTGTTTGCATCTTTGGGTGGTGCTTCCAAAAAAATATTTTACTGTCTACTTTAAAGGAGGGCAAAACAGAATTTTGGAGGTAGGTTGATTCCGTGCAGGAAAAGAAGAGAAACAAAAAAAAGAAAAAAAATTAAGATGAACCAAAATGTCACCTTAAAAACACCCCACATTTTTAAAAAAAGTAAAAGTAAAAATAAACGGAATAAAACCTTATCTAGGCAATTTGGATATCATCTAATGTGTTCCATTCTTTCCATTATTTTATCTAAAATAATAGAAGGAAATATAGTATGGTGTTCCCGAAAGGGCCCATATTGACAGGTCCTTGACATGTCCCCGACAGTGGGGGGTGTGTTAAAATGACACACCCCCCCTATATTGAGAGGTCCTTGACATGTCCTCGACAGGTGTTCGGTAACACCATAGTATCATAATATTATGCAAACTAAGCTTCACTGCTTGGTCACCTTGAAGAAAGCCTTTTTTGATGTCTCACGGACAGTCATCTTGATTATACCACCTCTCGTTTTCACCAAAAACTCACTCCTGATCAGTCTCCTTTTAATATCCTTCAGGACACAGCAAATTGACAAAAAAAAAATTGAAAAAATCGGGGGCATTGTTTTGAGTAAACACAGAAAAGGGGTACTAACTCAGAACACCAATGCTTATGAAAATTGCTGGTCGTGAAGGTATTACAAGAGGCGTTGAAAGTGCAAACACCTCACCGTACACCGGGGAGGATGTTTGTGAAATGCGAAGGAAAAAAAAGAAGCGTTCATTAGAACCTAAGATTAGTCACCAAAAAAAGGGTGTCAGACTACTTATTCACGAGATTGTCTAAGGCTTTTTTTTAAAAAGTTTCATAATTATTATCCTTTCAAATCAAAAGCAAAAAGCGCAAGCTTTAGATCGACTCTAATGGGTGGTCTCGTGGGACTTAAATTTAGGGTTCGAGTTGCAGCCAAAAACAAAAGAACAGAAAAAAAAAAAAGTTATCCTAAGAATGTCAGTCCTATCCAGATAGGCATCTTAGGATAGTTGAAAGATGAATGTGTCGGTTGTGCACATATCTTATCTTCATTTTTTTTTTGAAAAAGCAAAAATAAAATAAAAATGAATAATTCTATCGAGAAGAGAAAGCGCCTTTGGCAGCTTGTGTTGGACCAAAGACGAAAAAAAAAATTTAAAAAATATTCAAAAGAAAAGAAAAACAATATCTGATGGGGTTGAGGGGTTTCTTGGGATCCAATGCCTTAGGTATGAACGAACACACCATTATTTCGTTTCTTCTTTTTTTTCTGATTTTTTTTCTTTTTGTATCGACAACACTGTGTCTATTAAAGGGGCTTCTTTTCAGGCTCTTCATAGCGCAAGAGACAGAACTGATATTTTTTTTAAAAGATGCAGTGAAAAAATTGCCAGCCAATGTGCAAAAAGTCACTTTTTGAAAATACTTGGGGGTTTGGGTAGGGGGGCTCACTAATTAGGTCTCTGAGAAAATTCAGGTGTCAAAAAAAAAAGAGAGAAAAAGATGAACCTAAACCTCCTAACCTAAGCCGCCTTGAAAAAAATATAAATGAAGACGAATTGACCATGAATTGGCAAATACATCAAAGGGGTGAAATAGCATTAAAAAAACGGCGGAAAATTGAAAAAAATGTGCCCCACTGGCACTATCTTTCAAAAAGAAAAGAAAAGAAAAAAAGAAGAGGGGTCTAAGCCTATATGGTTAGCACACCTCTAACAAAAGCGGTTTTCACGGTGATGGGTAGGAACGTTACCACCTCGAGAACAGTCAGCAGCGACGTTATTCTTGAGGATCAAATTTCCCATATGATGACAGGGGCATTTTCTTGGCAAGTTCTCACCTCGCCGTTTTTTTTTTTTTTTTTTTGAAAACTCACTTCTCTATGTTGCACACATCCTCTATTCTTTTGCACTTTACTGAGACAGATGAGGATGACTCAGTTATAGTTCTTGCTTCGAGGAGTGGTCGCTTTTTAAAAAAAAAAAGCTATGTATCAGTGGAAACTAAATTGGAAGGAAATTTTGCCGTTTTTTTTTTATTACAGCATAGCTGTCAAATACTGTGCTTGTTTTTGATTTGATAATCTGTTGATTTAGTGTAGCCGCCAGAGGCCGTCACCATTTTTTTTTTGTTTTTTTTTTTTACTGTCGACAACCCTACTGAGCACCCCCATCTGTACTCAATATCGGCGGAGCCTTTTGTACTATGAAAGGTATAAACGTCTTTTGGATCTGCTTCTTTTTTAATAAAATTGTTTGGAGTAGTGCAGTTGCCTCGGTTGTGTTTGCCACAGTTGTGCAATCTCCACTGTCCTTTTTTTTCCTGGATTTTTTTAAAGGCGAATTGTTGATATCGTATCGTTGCCAACACTTATGCACATAATTATTCACCCTTTTTTTTTGCCAGTTTTTATTTAAACTGCATCAGAGAGACTATCCCCCATCCAGTAGGGAACCGTTCGTTTTTTAGTACAGCTGACATACCGACAGTCGTTCGCTAGGTGTTTTCTAAGTAACACTTGGTTCATGCGAGAGGGTGGAGGGAGCAAAGTAGAGATTTGATGAAAAAAGCAAATACTTCTATATTTTCTGTCTTTTTTTTGACAAACTTTGGAAACAAATTCGAACATAAATTTTTGTATATTCGTAGAGACCCAAAGAGGAGCTGCACTAGGGTGTATTTTGTTGTATCGACATATCGTCTGTCCGACTCAAGAAGCCAGTTTTTTTCTTGTAGAAATGATATTCTTGTGTAGCTAGTTTTCCGTCTATTGAATCTCGGGTTTACATTTTTTTTTTTGTACGAAAAAGGAAAATTTTGAAGGGTATACCTAGATTTGCGGATTTACCCTTGAAAGTTTCATTTATCGTTCACCCCCTTTCTTGTAGTTGTTTGATGCGTTGACGCTTCCACATATACTACTGTTGGGTGGTGTTGCGGAGCACGGTTGGGTGAGTAAACGACGTTTGACACTTTCCGCTCACAAAGTAGTGTGCGTAACAACTCAACTGAAGCGAAGTTGGAGGAATTTTCAAGGGGGGGAAAAATGGTGATTGATGCAGGCACCCCTGACTGACCTGTGCATAATGCTGGTCATTCAGATGAAAGCACAAAAAGTTTGTAAGATGAACTCCAGTCTACTAAGCACCCAAAATAACAATAAGAGGGGGGCGGATCGCCACTTTTGTTGTGGGTTCATCCGATAATTGGGTAGTCTGAGACAGTATCATTATTCGTCAAAAGAAAAAAAAAGAAGAAAAACAAAATTTGTAAGATGCAGACTACCTCTCGTGCGCACATCAAAGTGAAGTTGGTAGTGCAAACGCCTCTGGGACGCAGGCACCGTATCATCAAATAATAAGGTGGAACAGCTCTTCAGGAGGGGGAAAAAAATGACGTTTAAAAAAAAAGCGAAAAAGAAAAGAAAAAGCGAGGGGGGAAAAGGCAGAAGCCCTTTGAGAGGAAAAGTTGTAAAATGAAAGAAATACCTCACACATATTTTGCTACTATCGTTATCGTGAAGGGAACAAAATAAATTTCATTTTTTTTTTCCCCGTCCTATTTCAACAGAAAAAGCGTGATAGGAGGGAAACACTTCCTTTGCGAAAGGCTTCAAACACTCCCTCTGTGCTTTAGTCACCTTGTGAAGTAAAAAAAAACAAAACAAAAAAAAAACAAATATTAGCTTCAGCCTCTCACTGTGCTTGATCTTAACAGAATGTAAGATGAATGCAATACATAGCATCTTTACCACATAATCGTTGTCGGGAAACGCGCTAAAAAACGTCAAAGAAAATGAAATTGAGTCCGAACAAACGCCACAACTACAACGAAGGCTTCGCTGACGACAGACCTGGCGTATCGAACCCCCTCCCCTCCCCAGTGATGCAGAAAACCCAGGGTCCCGGAAGAAAAAAAAACCCCCCCTACCTTGCATCGCTACCCAAAGTATTGTAAAAATAAAAAAGGGGCAAATCAGTCGCGATTCTTCCGCGATATGCTGGCTCTTTATAAAAAAAATCAAAAATTGTTTCATATACTAACTATTCTACTGAATAGAAGGTATAATAGGGTGCACTAAATGTACCCAAACAAAAAAATCAAAAATCAAAAGGGTCAGAAAGACATGCATAAAAGATATTAAAAAAAAAACCACAGTTTCTTTTTCCAGAACCCAAACCTAAACAGATAATAGCACAAAAAGATACCTTTTTTTTTTTTGCAGGGAGATTGAATGAAACGCATTTCATTTTTCTTTTTCTTGAAAATGAAACCTTTTTTTTGTCTCCTATTTTTGAAGGAGAGAGGGAGAGAGAGGGGGTAAGATGGAGGAAGTCGACACACACACACACACTTTTGTTTTACTGTTCTTTACTTTGTTTGAATTTTTGATTTTTAGGTGTTGGGGAGGGGAGGAAGGGGGGAGTGGATGTGGGTATTGGTTGAGAATACTTTATGGGGTGTCTGGCGCTTTATTGTCGTTAGAAAGTATGCATTGTATTTCCCTTCTCTTGATAAAACAACACAATTGGTGCTCCGGAGGGGGGGTCGATATTGACAGGTCGTTGATTTCCCATAGCACAATGCAACACAGTTTGATGAGTTCTTCTGGTTACTTTCAATACTCTGCTGGATTCGTGTCTACTGATCTGCCCCCAACAAAGCAGTTGTCTGCGCCGTCCTGATAACTATTCCACCGTTCAGAATTGCCCCCTTTTTTTAATATTTTTGATAAATTGTTGGAGTAGTGTAGTTGCCTCGGTTGTGTTGCCACAGTTGTGCAATCTCCACTGCCATTTTTTTTTAAAATCAACGCAACGTTGCAAGAATACTCAGAACACCCCCAACACGGGCCTGTTGTCAGGGATGATCATTTCCCCTAGAAGAAAACTCGATGCCGACATTAATAATAGGGAGTTTGTAGATGTTTTTTTTTTTTTTTTGTTATGTTTTGGAGTCTTTGCTTTTGCTATTTTGTGTTTGTGTTTGTTTATTAGAGGGAGAGAGAGAGAGGGTCAAAATGGGGTTTTTTATGAAGCTTTTTGTTATTATTATTTTTTTTTTGTTTGTTCTTACTCTTTCTTGGGGCTTTGTGTTGTAGACATTCAAGTCTAAGAGAAAGGGTGTGTCACTTTGTTTGAGATTACGACTCATCCACGATCTCAGAACTAAGGAAGAAGAGAGAAGGGGGGGAGAAGAAGAAAAAAGAAAATTGTTTCATATACTAACTATTCTACTGAATAGATGGTATAATAGGGTGCACTAAATGTACCCAAACTTTAAAAGAAAAGAAGAAAAAAAAAAAAAAAAAGAAAAACACACATCACAGCTACAGCTGCATCGTACTGTTAAACATTAAAGCAACAGGGGGGAGGTTTTCGCGTGTTTTTTTTTGGTTTTGTTTTTTTAAGACGCGATTCTCTCTATCTGTTTCTTGTTTCGGTAGGGGGAAAGAAACGCCTTTATTTATAAAAAAAAAACAAAATAAAAAGTTTATAAGATACCCCTAAGCCTATCGTGCTTAGCCAAAAAAAAAAATTAGAAAAGAAAAATACCCTCAATGAACGCAATGAAAAACAAAGTGAATTTTGAGAACGTGCAGACACCTCAAGGTGGATGCAGACATGCATTACTATTAAACAAAAAGCATATTCATTATCGGCGACAAAGATATAAAATAAGGTATGGTGTATACGTCCGACAGACAGAACACATCATTTTCTCTCATAAAATTGGGGGTTTTTTTTTCTTTGATTTCGTGTTCATGTTCGTTTTACTGATTTTTCTTTTTGTCTCGGACCGCCAATCACTTTATACCTACTGGTAGGTATCAAGATCTGTACTCAATATCGTCCGAAGCTTTCGTACTACGGAGTTTTTGTTTTTGTTTTGTTTTTGTGGGGGGAGGGACTGCCCCATTTATGAAACATCCAAGGGGGAAAGCGCTTTTTTGGGGGATGCTTTTGAGCCTTTTCCCCTCTCTTCTCAAAGTAATTGAGAGTGATCCGAAAAAAAAAGTATTTTCATCATATGCAATCAATAAATTGATAGTATATGGTGAGGGATCAACAAAAATGGTCCCATCTTTCTTTTTATTATTAAAAAAAGAAAAAAAAAATGAATGTAGTTGTTACTTTCCCCCCAAAGAAGGGAAAGGATTATTTTGCGTGACAGAAGCGCAAAGTCTTTACAAAGTCTTCACAGGGTAAAAGGGGGCTCGGGATCAAACATTGCAGTAATAAAAAAAAGCCCGGCCAAGTCTTTTCCAAAGTCTTTATGATGTATCATGCGACCTTTGACCCACGCCATTTATTGGTACAGACGTTTCGTTTTAATATGGGAGTTCTTTTTTTTTGACAGATCTGCGCAAAATAACCCCATTTTTTTTTTGCCTGATTATTAGTGCTTTCCTGCAGCTCGCACTAAAAACTCAACAGGTTACAACACAAAAAGGATTTTTTTTTCTCCTTTTTTGATAAAATGTTGGAGTAGTGCAGTTGTCTCGGTTGCCACCGTTGTGCAATCTCCACTATTTTTTGAAGGTCCCGAACCCAATTCTCAGGGGGTATGACAAAAAGCGGGCTACACCACACGCCAGAAGGAGGGGGGGCAGAGTTTTTTTTTAGGGGGGGTGAGGGGGGGTTTCACCCCCTCTCACGATTTTTTTTTGAGTTTTTAGGGGGGGTGAGCAAAAATTTTGGGTGGTTTTTGGGATTTTTGAGTTTTTTGGGGGGGTGAGAATGCTTGTGAACTGGGTGATTCGAGGAGCAAGCTTGATGTCGGGTGCCGATGGAGTACGGAGTTAGAGGGTGGGCGTGTTTTCCAAAGACTACAAAATACAAGTGTTTCTAGCATTTGACGGACGGAACTCGTAGAACCCAACGGGGAATGAGGAAAAGGATATGGCAAAATAATAAAAGTAGCGTACCGTGCGCCTGCGGCGCAAGCTAGCATCCCACTCTTCCCATGACATGGTACTCGTTGCTGACCCCAAAAAAGTGCATGATATCAAAATTTTCCGCCTGCCCTTGACCCATTTCACCCTTTTCTTGTTTCGTATATTATCCTCTAGGTTTTCACTGGCCCCTTTACCTTACACCCATTTTGACCAAAACTAAGAACTTGCCCATTTCGTCAAATTGACCCCACCACAGCGGACGGATTCCAAAACCCCCACAAACTAGCTTCTCCAGGGTCTTCGCGCGCGAAGCGCGCGAAAACTTTTTTTGACCAAAAAACATCTCACCCCCCCTAAGCTCAAAAAAACCGGTCCCTAAAAAAAACTCTGAGGGGGGGGAAAGAAAAGTTGCAGGGATGAATATGCCTGACGTGCATACACATCACGAAGAGAGAGAGAGAGAGAGAGAAGTTAAGATGGAGCATGAAACCCTAACACGTCTCAGCCGCCACCCCAAAGAAAATGCATCTTATTTTTCGAGATGCCCAGTGTTTGGTGCTGTTCATGTAGCTTGCTTATCGCGAGCAAAAAAAAAAACGTTGTGTCACCCACCTCGTCATTTGGTCAGCATAGCCATGGCAGCGACCTAGCAATTTCCTGGTCATTTGTTTTTTTTTGACCTGGCAAATAAAGCCATCAGGTACCCTAGCTAGCCTACTCAATTGACCCAGAATAATCTTGATCATACACCTGGTGGCTCTTTTAGATTAACAGCCTTGTTTTTTTTTTTGCATCGCTCTGCTACATACGAACAGCCTCGAAATGAAGAAAAAAAATAAAAGGAGAGAGAAAAAAGGGGAAAGATAAAAAAAAATGGGGTGTAAATTGATTCAATCGTATTTTTTTGATAAATTGTTGGAGTAGTGTAGTTGCCTCGGTTGTGTTGCCACAGTTTGTGCAATCTCCACTGTCATTTTTTTTTTGTAAAGTTTGCAACTATCCTTTGTGCCCTGCTGCAGGGTGGCTGCTGCTCCTCCTCTGCATCTTGTTCAACTCAAGGGCAGTGTGGGACTGGGTCACGAAGTAAGGTTGAAATGAAAATGAACTACTTTGTCGTGAATATTTCTGTGAACAATGTCACCCGAAAAACGGCCCTTTCATAGGGAACACAAAGAGAGGAAGCACTCTTTTTTTTTTTTTTTGCCCCACACCCCCAAAGTCACCTCAACACCATACAAAGAAGCCCTGACTTCTTGGGCTTCACACACCACCGCTCTCTTTGCTGCGATGATATAAAAACAAAAGAGAAAATTTGAAAGATGAACGTGATATCCCCAACAATACTCTCTTTTCTTTGACTTAGAAGAGAAACGTTAGCCTTCTAAACTCCCCTTTTTTTTGATTCTGTTACGGTATGAGATACACTGCTTCAAAACAAAGTTTCTTTGAGTGATAAATGGACACCGAAAAATCAAAATTCTGGGCTAAATCGAGAGGCAGAAAAGGGCTTTTTTTTTTGCGCCAATTTATGGACCACTTTTGGGAATGATGGGGAGAGGGAGTTTCTTGCGTTGTATGGACAAATCACAACCAAGAGGGTTCTGGCTACTCTACGATAATTTGATTTTTTAAAAAAAAAACTTTGGGATCTGCACCAGGTCGGTTTGTGTTTTATTTTTGTGGTTTTTTTGTTTGATTTTGACGTGACACAGACCGCAGGGCACCCTACTGCCTTCATGACTCTCTTAAGGTACCCAAATGCCTCGTCAATTGCGAGATCGGATGCTAAAAAAATGTGCTCCAAAAAAAAAAAAAGAAAAAAAAGAAAAAAAAATACATCTGAGCAAGTGAGCAAAAAAAAATATATAGATCGATCTGGCACGCGTCGCTTATTGGTATGTATGGTGGAATATATGGTTGTTTGTCGCGGTGTTGTCTTACCTGCGTTTTTGATGTGATTTTTTTTTTTTCTTTTGATAATCTGTTGATTTGATGCAGCTGTCATTCAGACAGTCTTCAGTCTTCACTATTTTGTTTTTTTTTTTTTGTTGTACCGCAGCCAGTGTTTCCGCGCTCCTTCATTGGGTACGATTTTTGATGAAGAATCGTGATTTTGTACATAAAAGGTAAATACGTCCCGAGCCCGGCGCGCTACGCGCGCCGGAAGTTAACGCAAGTTCGGGGCCTCCGGCGGAGAAACTAGAGTTCTGGCCCAAAAAACGCGTCCCAGCGCAGTCCCTGAGATTTCCAAAAAATAAAATAAAAAGGCGCGGTCGAGCCCGACCCGGAATGAGAGAATTCCTCGGGTATCCAACTGAGGAGTTCAACTTCATTGATATTTGAACCAGACACACGAATTATCAGTAACCTCAGTACGTGTACAAAAAGAAACGGTGGTCATAGCATCAAGGCTCCTGGCGAAGCCACGGTACGCAACATTTCAAAAAATTGCGCTTAAAATTGCACATTTTTACTGATATACTATGTCATGGGAAGGGTGTGATGCAAACTTGCGCCGCAGGCGCACGGTACGCTACTTTTTTTCTTTCGCCATGCTGCATGTTTCCTTTTCGTTCGGCGTTTGATCAATTGAGTCGCGTTCTGGCTGTGACGGGGTCACTTTGTTCATGAGGCCAGTTCTGGTCACTCTCAGAGGCTTATGTGCAGTGGTCGCGCTAATTATGGGAAAAAATGGGGAAAAAATGGATTTCGGGTACGGAAAAACATTCCTTGAAAAGGTTAGCTGGGGAGGCCCGGAAACCCCGTTTTGTGGCATTTCCGGGCCAATCCCGGCTTGTGGTGGGGTATATACGGAAAAATAGACAAAATTTTAGTGACTTAAATTTTCGCAAAATATGAACCCATACTCGTAAACAAGGGTCATTTTCAGGAAAATTCGGAAAATTCCGAGATTTGGAAGCAATTTTTCTCCTGAAAATCAGTGGGTTTTCAGCCCCAAAACATACCGCGATTGGAATTTCCGGAATCCGTCCGCACTGTGGTGGGGTCACTTGGCCGAAATGGCCAATTTTTTGGTTTTGGTCAAAATCCATGTGGGTAAAGAGGGCCAAGGTAAATCCCACAACCAGATTTTCTCTCCCTGATCCTGACGTCTTGCAACATGAAAATGCGCGAAAACACCGGCATTTGCATTTCCGGAATCCGTCCGTTCTGTGGTGGAGTCAATTTGCCGAAATGGACAAGTTCTTGGTTTTGGTCAAACCCCGTCAGTGTAAGGTAAAGGGGGCAAGTGTTTGCCTGTAGAAACTGGAAGGGAACAGGCAGCGCCGCAGGCGCACGGTAACCAACCTTTTTTTTTTTCTCTTTTCTTTTTTCTCCTCTTTCTTTTGACTTTCCGAGCCAATTGCATTCCACGGCGGGGTCACATGTATATGCAAGTCCACTATGTGGTGGTCTTACTCAACAATATTAGAACTTCTGGTTTCTTAATGAAATCCCCGTACTGCAAAAAAAAAACGTTCCTACCAAAACCCCCAAAAATCCCGGGATGAGGGATGGACTTTAGCGCGAGCCCTGCTTATGTGGGGGATTTTTTTTTTTTTCCGGGATTTTTTTTTTATTTTTATTTTTTTCCAATGAAGAATTCTTCACTGGAAAAAATTTTTTTTTTTGGGATTTTTTTTTTTTTTCGAAGAATTCTTCATCGGATTCTTCAGCGCGGAAAGTCTGACCGCAGCAGTAAATATTGCGGGACATAAAAATGTTAGGAACTCCAAAAAAGACTCCCAACACCAATACATCCCCTTTTATTTAACAACTCTGTATTTTCTGGTGAAGATGACGGGGGAAAATGTAAAATTTGACAGGATAAAAGCTAATAATGCATGCATGGCGATTGCTCTGAGCATGTCATCGGTGATATTGAAAATTGTGCGGGGAAGGGTAAGGAGGAGAACAGTTGCGAATGTGTGTCTGTTTTGCGTGAAGAAAAGAACAAATGGGATAGGTCAAAGTCACCCTAAGGAAAGAGAGAGAAAAATTGAAAATATGATAGGCTATGCCGGCCTGTGCCTACAGATTCTGATCAGAAAGGGGATAAAAAAACCCTGGTGGGAGGCATAAAGAAACTAACGAATAAAGAAAATATACGTGCAGGTACTTTTTTTTTGTTTTTCTGTTGTGTTGTCCGTCCCACTTTGTGGAACCTATTTCCGACAAAAGCACACCAAAAAAAAAAAAAAACAAACTACACAATAACAGCCATACTTGGACCGCCCGAAATATATTTCGGGCATTTCGGGCGATTTCGGGCGGATTTCGGGCGATTTTGTGCGCCCGAAAACGCCCGAAATGCAGATTTCGGGCGAATTCGGGCGCTTTTTCCTTAGTGAAAACCGACTAGGTAGGGTTCCACTCATTTTCGCAAAAATCTTTTTATATTTGGAAATATTTCATGTCAAAATCTGTCAAAATAAACAAGAATCGAAAACTTTTGTATACCTGAGTGCACTTTGGAGACCCGTGGGAATCACCACCAAATCACGGGTTTTCTGACTATCATTTGCTTATTCCACCCAAAACACACTATGAACCGGGTTTTCACTATTTTTTCGTATTTCAGGGTGAATTTTTGTGAATTTTCGGGTCACAGGGTGGTTCTGACCCCTTCTCGGGGTGTTTCGGGACTGTAGTTGCTCAGGAGATGCCCAAAAACGTGAAAAATCGCCTTTTTTACGTTTTTAGTAGTATTTTAGTGTAAATTGTTCGCGAAATCGGTTTTATACGTGTCTGCTAACAGAGCTGCACTCACATAAGTTGGGTTCTACTAGGACTTTTTGCTCAATTTTTTTTTCTTTGAACAAATTTTGTGCCAATCTTTCAAATAAAGCGTAAGATTTTTACACTGGTGGCATGCTTCCCAGCACACATAAGATACTCCAGTACACTGGTAGTGCGCCCGAATTCGCCCGAATCTGCCCGAAATCGCCCGAATTCGCCCGAATTACGTATAAATTCCCTTTAAAACGCCCGAAATATATTTCGGGCACATTTCGGGCGCTCGGGATCCGCGCCCGAAAAATCCGCCCGAATTCGCCCGAAATATATTTCGGGCGGTCCAAGTATGAACAGCGTATCAATAACAACAAAAATCCACACGAGTTTTTGAGTACAGCCAAAGTACAATTGTACAGGAAGAAGCGTACTACCCATTTCCTTTTATTCGTACTAAGATTTGTGAGTAAATCGTGGGAGGAAAGACCCAAAGGGTTCAGGATTTTCCATCATGTGTAAAATAAAAAAATAGAATGACAGTCTGGAAGTAAAAAAGTGATCACCTTGGGGGTTTGAAAGTTTGTTTTGTTTTGTTTTGTTTTTGCTTTTGCTACTTTATTTTGTACTTTTTTGCTTATTTGTTTGTTTACTTTTGCAGCATGACCAAGGGTCGTTAAGACAGGGTACAAAAAGTGATCACCTTGGGGGGTTTTTTTAAATAGAATCCGGGGGTTTTTCGAAAGTGGTAAAGTCATTGGGGCAATTTGCATCTTTTTTTAAAAGACGTAAATGCAATACCAAAACCCGCAAAAGAGAAAAGGAAAAAAAGTATTTCAACATATGCAATCAATAAATTGGTAGCATAGGTATAGGGATCAACGAAAAGGGGGGGGGGGGGAAACCTTCCTCTTTTTCCGGAAGAAGAGTGAGGGGCACCCAGAAGAAGCTTTCAAAACAGCCCCCTGGGACACAGTGTCTTTGCCTCGAGAGAAAGAGAGAGAGAGAGGAAAAATATGCAGTGCTCTCAAGATCCTCCACGTAGGGGAGGATATTTCCTCCAGGGGCTTTTTTTTTTTTTTTAGGCTTTTTTGGTGGAGGATTTCCTCCATTTTTTTTTTTTTTTTGGCGGGCTCGGGTGGAGGATTATCCTCCTAGGGGTTTTATAGTGGGGGGTCACTTTGTGGACCCAATATTTTCCCGAGCCTGTATGCACCGTCCAGGGCTGCACTTTAAAAAAAATTTGCCTGCGGCGCCATTTTCATTTTTTGCTACTCAAAAAAAAGGGTTCGTTGAGTGATTATGTGGTGTAAAAGGAAGCATTTTTACACCGTACCCTAATTTTTTTTCGCCTGCGGCGCCATTTATATTATTTTTTTGCTCCGCAAAAAAAATAGAGTTGGCAATGTCTTTGGATACCCTTGCATTTTGCAGCCAAAAAATGCAACTTGACCAATGCTGCAAAAAATTTGCCATTTTGAGACGTATTGGAGTTAGACGTATTGGTTTTGTACGGTTCGTGGAGCGTATGGTGCAAGAGAAAGGATTAGATTTCCGTTTTTATCATCTCGCAAAATTGACCCGCCTCTCCGCTCTGTGGCTGTCAGGGAGGCGCGCGCGAAGCGCGCGACGACCGCTTGTTGCGGGGGAAAATTTTTTTTTGGGGGGGTTTTTTTGCAAAAATGAAATCCTCCTCATTTCGAAAATTCTGCTTTTTTCGTGGAGGATCTTGAGAGCCCTGTAAAATATGCTTTCTTTTTTTTTTTGACAATTTTATTTTCAGGAAAAATTTTTTTTTGTTGATTTTTGTACTGCACCTTTGGGCAGAAGAAACGAGTCTTATTTTTTTTTTGTTGCGTGCGCATCAAAACCACACAAATCATCCTGAAAAAGAGGGGGGGAATATGATAAGGGAAAGACACTCAAAGAAGTTGTTGTGAGCAAACCCCTGCACGGTTGGCTTTGTGAAGGGAGAAAGGGCAGCGAAAAAAAAAAAAAAAAAACACAATGGAGTTTCGTTTTGTGGCGGGAAAAAAAAATCGTGTGCCGTCTCGCACGATCCTGGTAAGGCTCAAAACGCTCCACAAAAAAGATTTATATTTAGTTTATGAGATGAACCTAATCCTCTCGTACTTTGTCACCTAAAACCTTTGTAAAAAAAGGTAATAAAACTTGAAAAGATGAAATATGCCTCTCGGGGGTACACATGAGGCAATGTTCCTCTCTAGGAACTACCCAACTGCTTTCAACACGAAGAAAACAAAAAAAAAAAAAAAAAAAAAAACGATCGGAGAAGAAAAAAAATTACATTACAACTAAGGAAAACAGTATTCAAATAGCAAGGTGGTGCCCCTTAGTCACCCCAACAGAGGCTTTATCGGGTACACCCTGTCGACCAGGTTCAAACAAGTTGTTAAAACACGACCCTGTGGAAAGCATGAAACTGCTGGGTTAATATAGGGGCGGTGGTCTTTAGATACCGTACTTCAAAAAAAATTTGACCATTTGTTCTATGGTTCTGGACCAATACTTTTCGAGAATCTCGGTATCGCCTTGAGATTAGTGAGAGAGAGGAAAGGCATGAACAGCGCCCAACACAAAAGGTGGCTTTTCCGAAGCAGCTGGATTTTACCAATCTAAGAGTTGGGCTCAAAAGAAAAATAGTAACTCTGCGTAAAAAGGAAAAAAAAAAGGTTTTTTCATTGATTGCTCAATTACCCTGTCGGAGGGAGGGGGTGATTGGCGACCGTATCGGAGGAACTATTTTTTTCCCTTGCTACGCTTTGCAGGTACAAAAAAAAAAGGTAACTTTTCTCAAGACAGTTTGAAGAAACAGGTTTGATGATAAAGCCAATTTTCATGCCTCGTCTCAAAAAAGAAAGGTGAAATATATTCAGGCGACCCGCTGCCGTGGAGAGAAAACCCACAAAAACCTATTAAAAAGGCAGAACGGAACCGCAGAAATGAAAATGCCCTCTTTTTTTTTTTTTGAAATACTAGTATAGGGCATAGGTGGGTCTTTTGCCTGCATCATGCAATTACCGGTGGGGTTTTGAAACACCAAAAACACCCTTTTTTTGAAAGAAACAAAAATCCAATATTTTAGAAATTAATAACAAAAAAATAATAGAAAAACATTGGTGACAAAAAAAAAAGGCCGGCTTTTTTGGTCTCACCAAACAAAAATAATAAGGGTAGCTCAATTTTTGAAAACTTGGTTGTATTAGTGTAGCCACCCTAGAGTGTGCTCCACTATTTTCTTGTTCTGGGACCCTGCGTAGATTTTTGGGAACCTGAAAAAATAAATAAACTAGTGTTCACTTGAGGCTGCTTTTCCCCCTATGAGGGTGCGAGGTTTCCCACTATTTTATAAAACCTGCAGCGCCATTTTTATAAAATTGTTGTGAGGCTGGGACCCAAAAAATTGAACTACCCTAACAAAAAAAAAAGCTAAATACACGACGAAAGACAGGGTGTCTGGGAGAGCTTAGGGCTGCTGTCTTTTTTTCGGTTCATAATAGTGATGAGAAGATGAATGTGCATTTACTCTGGATTTACCTTTGCCAGAAAAATAATTGACAAGGCGTGATCATGAAAAACATGCAACAGGGGGAGAGAGAGAGAGAGAGGGACAATGGCAAAGAAGTAGTGATCAACTGAGGAAGGGAAAATTTCAGGGTCGGTGACTGACCCGAGATTCGTTCCTCTCTTCTGCTAAGAGAGCGTAGTATGTAAAAGAAGAAATTCATACACTTTCAAATAAAAATTTGAAAGCATTAGGGAAGTGTATAAAAAATAACAACAACCGTAAAAGAAGAAAGATTGATGTTCCGGAGAGGGGCCCACATTGACAGGTCCTTGACATGTCCCCGACAGTTGTTCGGTAACAAAGATATAACCAAGTTTTAGTCACCTTCGAAAAGGAATCAAAAAAAATAATCCAGGAAAGAAAAACTCAGCATCTTTCGGAATTTTCAGACAAAAAGGAATCGAAACCTTCTTGAGAGAAGACATCATGAAAACAATATAAATGGTGTGGGCTTGACAACCCCAGAATAGCAGAAAATAGCACAAAAAATGGCACCTCCCTTCGCCCACACCGATACACATAACAAACCTGTTCCTGGCGATCTGAAATCTCAATAAAATTATTTCAATGTCATTCAAAAATTGAGAACATAAGAGGAAAAACATAAGGTAGCTCTCGATGCAGGCAACCTCACTGTACGATGCCAGCCATCCGGATGAAAGCACAAAAAATACCCTGCGGCTTACAAGAGTAGACGTAGGTGCGCAGGGTAGTAACAGTCATCGGGAGGGGAAAAAATTCTCCTTCGAGGTTTTGAAATCCCAAAATCTACCTTAGTTTTTACCCATTTGTTCTGTGACTGTAACAAAAATAACGCATACTGCCTCAAAATTCGATAGACAGCGTGGTCCTACAAAAAGCGAAGAAAGGGGAGTAACTTTTTCCTAATAGACGGAAGAGAAAAAAATAATGATAATTGTGAGAAAAAAAGTGAAGAAAAAAAAATTCAAACTCCGAAGAGAAGGAAGGGGAGGGGAGGGGAAAAATTTCAGCGAGACACAGTGTTAGAGAGTTGAGTAAGGGACTGATTTTGTTGCGAATCCTGAAAAAAAAAGGGTGAAATTGTTGATAGGAAGGGAGGTGCTTCACACAAAAAGCGAGGGGGGGTAAAGTGAGGGGGGAAAGGGAGTAAGCAAAGAGTCTTCTGATGTTCGTTGAAAACAAATAGAAGGCTTTTGTGAGGTGAATAAATGTGCACACCACTCTGGTGCACATATCTTTTTAAATACCACTATGGAGTTTTGCTGGAAACGATGCTGGAAACACGCTGGGGTTGAAGTTTTTGAAGTTGTTGTTCATTGCTAGTCCAGCAAAACCTCTCCATATCCAGCAAAACTTCGTGGATTATTTTGAATGGAATAGCAGTTCCACCACCCTTCCCCTTAGGGGAATAGGTGGACATTGAGTGAGAACAGAAAAACTGTGGTGTTTGGTGTGTCGACATTGAAAAGGGGGTGGGGGGGGGGGGGGGGTAGGTGGGGGCAAAACCTTCAGGACGGGTGAGGCATTTTGACTTTTTTGGACTTCCGCGCAAAGTACCCACAAACCACCCCTCATACCCACCCAGAAATGGGTCAGAAACACCCTGTGACCCGAAAATCCATGCTAAGGGCGACTCAGAATATGAAAAAATGCAAAAAAATAGTGAAAAAGTGGCCTTTTGACGGTTTTGGCCATGTTGGGTAAAATGGCCATTTTTGGACAAAAAAATCAAAAAAACAGCAAAATTTCGACGTCATGACAGCTGCTTGGGCACAAACCTACCCCAGGGAGGTCCTGTGAGTCCATTCCGACCTGTTTTGGACACTTTAGGTACTTTTTTTGGCCGTTTTTTGGTGTTTTTAGGTCAAAAAATACCCTGGACTTTACCCTGGACGTCCCTGGGCCGCGACTTGCGCCCTGCTTTTGGACCCACTCTGGGCCAAAAAATGGGTGAAAACCCCCGAAAAAGCACTCCGGGAACCCAGATAGTTCCAAATATCCACCAGAAACCCACCCAAACACCTCAAAAACATGCCAGAAAAATATTTTCAAAAACACACTTTTTTCAAAAAGTTCATCTGGGCAGGTTCCATAATGACTTATTTGAAAAAGTGTGTTTTTAAAAATATTTTTCTGGCATGTTTTTGAGGTGTTTGGGTGGGTTTCTGGTGGATATTTGGAACTATCTGGGTTCCCGGAGTGCTTTTTCGGGGGTTTTCACCCATTTTTTGGCCCAGAGTGGGTCCAAAAGCAGGGCGCAAGTCGCGGCCCAGGGACGTCCAGGGTAAAGTCCAGGGTATTTTTTGACCTAAAAACACCAAAAAACGGCCAAAAAAAGTACCTAAAGTGTCCAAAACAGGTCGGAATGGACTCACAGGACCTCCCTGGGGTAGGTTTGTGCCCAAGCAGCTGTCATGACGTCGAAATTTTGCTGTTTTTTTGATTTTTTTGTCCAAAAATGGCCATTTTACCCAACATGGCCAAAACCGTCAAAAGGCCACTTTTTCACTATTTTTTTGCATTTTTTCATATTCTGAGTCGCCCTTAGCATGGATTTTCGGGTCACAGGGTGTTTCTGACCCATTTCTGGGTGGGTATGAGGGGTGGTTTGTACGTACTTTGCGCGGAAGTCCAAAAAAGTCAAAATGCCTCAAAAAAATAGGGGTTTTGCCCCCACCTAGGGGGGGGGGGGGGGTAGGGGGGTGGGGGAATACCCAACGCATTTTTGAAAAGGGGTGGTGTGTGTAGTGGTGGAATGAGTACACAAAGAGCGTCAAAAATAAAAGAGAAGTTGAAAAGTGCAAAAAAAAAAAAAAACGCCTCACCGTTCATCGGCGGACGCAAACACTGGAAATAAAATGAAAAAAAAAAAAATGAGAATTTTTTTCGAAAAAATTGACAAAAAAAAAAAAAAAAATGGGAATAAGGATACCTTGTGCACCTTGAACAGGTAACGGACGTGGTTGTGGGGTGGGTTCTGGGATACCACAAAAGAAAAAGAAGAAAAAAAAAAAAAACACACTCGCGCTTTTTGACTAATTATGGTGGGGATGAGGGGAGAGAGTTACCATAGCACTTTATTGTTTAAGTTTTATTTTTTTAAATTGATTGTTTTTGCAGGAACGAAACTGAGCCACAAATCCGGAAAAATGCAAGAAAAAAAGAAAAGAAAATAAGAAAGCCATGAGTAAGGGAGAGGGGGGGAGATGAGGAAACCCACTGGAGACCCAGGGGCTTTTGGTTGATTTTGGCACCAATATGTGAGAAGGGGGGTTATTTAATGGGTTCTCGTGTTGTGTGTTGTATGTCGCCTTATTAAAGGAAAGGGTGTTGAAAAACGCAAAAAAAAAAGAAAAGAAAAAAGAATAAAACGACTCTCGCGCACACAAAACAAAAAACTCAACAAAAAAAAGAAACGAGAGAAGTTGCAAGCGCACAAAAATCCCACACCGGCACGACCTCACACACTCTAAAAAAATAATAATAATTTACCCCCCAACCCCTCAGATACTTCCGTATCGCATAAAAAAATTTTTTCACCCCCTCCCTCTCCCCCCCTTTCCCTTCGGGCCAAAATCGGGTATTTTTTTTTTAAAATAAGAACATAAAAGTCGCTTATTTTTGCTTAATATGGAGACAGTGGAGAGGATACTTCATCGTATGACGCAGAGCTGGGGCTGCCTTCCGAGATGACCCCACCGCTTCGAGGAATGCTGTCCATCAGAGGATCCGAGTCATCGTGGTACATGAGACTACTGCTTCCGTGGGTGTAGGCGCTGTCAAAGAATTCATCTGTGAGCAGATCTGCCGCGTCCGGTCTGTCCATAAGGAGCCGTTCGAAGCACCGCAACATCATATCATTCAATACACGAGGCAGATTCATGGGCATCCCTGCCGGCACGTCATCTGTATCACATATCCGATATAACAACGCAAAGGGATTTGAGGTGGTCCCCAAACTCCCCCAAGGGTTGTGCCCAAGCATCTCCACTATCGTACACCCAAACGACCAAATATCAGATTTTGGGTGAGGATTTGTCTCAGGGTTTTTCACTACCTCAGGGGCCAACCACGCGGGGGATCCGATATGACGTTCTCCCCTTGCTTTGGCGAGCCCTGGTTCGAGCCACCCGAAATCCGCCAATTTGACAAGACCTGAATCTCCGAGGAGCACATTGACTGCTTTGACGTCTGTATGAACAACCCCGTTGCCATGAAGGTAGAGCAGACCGTTAAGAATCTGCCTCGAATAGATGCGGATATGCGACATGCTCAGACGGTGTCCCTCTGAAGTGCGGATTTTATCACTAAGGGTCCCATAGTGGCAGCACTCCATTAAAACCTCAAGACTCCCAGACTGCGCGTCGTATTCACAGCCATAATACCGCACAACATTTTTGTGTACCAACCGCCTCAACGAATCCAACTCTCTCTTCACAAACGCAATATCCGGAAACCCCCTCGCATCGACACACTTCACCGCAAACACATACCCCTTAGTGTCCACCGCCTCAGACACCACCCCATACTGCCCCCTCCCCAACGGCTTCGTTTTTTTATAAGGAACGGAAGGACCTGGGTCGTCATCATTTCTTTTTCTTGGCGATGGGAGGTGCGGGTGTTTATGTGAAGGTTCGGTTAACATGATGAAGGTATCATCGGAGGCAAATGTCTTTCCGGTTTTATCGAGAGATAATGCGGTGTGTGCAAGAACATCAGTGTCAGCTTGCGCATGGGAGTTGTTGTTGGAGCATTGCTGAAGGGAGGGCATGGTTGAGCCGATTTGTGAGCCTCCGGCTGTCAGAATTTGAATCACAGCCTCTGTTAACCGAGGGTTGTGAAGAGATGCGCAGGGGGCATCGTCGAGAATCTGAGATGCAGTAGAAGCTGACACCGACCCCCCCTCTGAAGCTATACGCGGCGCTTCTTGAGGTATAGTATTTGTATTGGTAGTTGTAGTTGTGGCGGTTGTGGGCACATCCGCTACCGGCAGCTGCTTCGTCCGTTCCCTTTGCAGAACATTCGCAGGAGGCCGTTCCGGAACTGCATGCCCGTCCGTATTAGGCCGCGCCTTGCCCTCACAACACCCCATACTGTCCCAGCGTTGCCTAAAGGAAAGGAAGAATAACCCAAACGTGGGGAGAGGGAAGGGGAAGGGGAGAGGGGAGAGGGGGAGAAGAGGTGGTTTGTTTGTTGGGGGAACAGAAAGATCGGGGTTTTTTTTTGGGGGGGGTGTGTTGTGTATTCGTGGGGGTGTTCTGGTGGGAGGTGTGTTTTTTTTTTTTTTGGAGAAGAAGTGAAGGGGAGAAGAAAACGAATAGGATGGTCTTTGAAAACGCCGTTTTTCTCACCTCTTTTTTTGAAGCCCCGCTGTAAAGCGATAGGCTTTGGCACAAAGAAAAAACAAAAACAAAAAAAAACTCAAATTCTGAATAGAATTCACCTAAAAAAATAGCAAAAACAATTTTGATTTGAAATACAACAGCCCGTTCATGAGAGTGTACCTCTTCAAGCAAATAGGGCGCGGGCAGTCTGTTAGCACCGCAGGAAAAAAAGAACCCTAGAAAGTTGCAGGCTTCTTTTGTGCACCTCTTTGAAGTTTTCTTTCGAATTCAAATTCAAAAAAAATAATGTTTCAATCCACACACATGTCTGCCCTGAGCTTGACCAGGGTTTTTGCTACAGTCACCCAATCTGATTGCTTCGCTTTGCTTTGCGCCGGAAATGCAACAAATCGCGGTTTTGAGTGTCGAAAGCCCAGGGGAAAATAGGTAAACGAAAGGAGGAGAAAAACTCCCAAAAACGAGCCTCAAAACCGCCAAAAAAAGGGGACCTCATTATCCTACACAACAACCTACCTGGAAAGACATCGTCTGTCGCTCTCGAAGAATGTTGGTGGCGCGGTTCTGCCTCTTTCGAGCCTTGCGTGATACAGCGGGATCGCTGCAGGGAGCGATTTGAACGCCTGCCCTGGGGTGACATCCTTCGCTGTGTCCAGCTCTCTGTCTCCTCCGGTATCACGCCCACCACCACGCGTGGACCCACGCAGGACGGACGATGCTGTCGGAAGCACTACAGGACGTTCTTGCTCCGCTTGGGTACGCGCCAGCTCGAGATGCGGGACCGGGGTACGTTCGGTAAAGGGAGAACGGGGTTCGCGAGAACGTCTGTGGACGAGCTGCCTGTTGAGAACGAGGCAAGGGGTGTCTGGAGTGCGCCGGAGGCTGCTGCGGAAGAGGCTTGCCTCGCACAGCGCCGACTGCTGCTGGAGGAGCGAATACAGACGGCGGCGGCCCTTCTCGCCTTCCTTTGTTGAGGTGCGTGGTGGGGGTTGGAGTGATAGCAGCTCAGCGTGGATCCGCCTGCGGCCACGTTCACGTCGTTCCGCCACTGCACGTTCCGCACCGTCCTGCGCTCCATCCAAAGGTAATAGCGCACCCCCACCCCTCCCCACCACCTTATTCGTGAACCCCTCAATCAAAGCCCTTCCAGCTCCCCCGACGTTCCCCTGGCTGACCTCCCATCCACCATACACCATTTAAAAAAAGGAGCGCGTCGTTGGGAGGGTCTCAAATTAAAGAAAAGAGGAAAAGGTTGGGGAGGGGGGGAACTCACAAGAGGCAGGTAGATAGCATAGTGTGGGAGAGAATGTGAGGTTGTTCGAAACGGAGGGGGGAAGTGAAGGTTCTGAAGTGTATGAGGGTGACAAGCCGGATTCCCAAAAAAAAAAAAAAGAAAAAAAAAAGAAGAAGAAGAAGAAAAAAAAAACATTGGGAGGGGGAGAGGGTGGGTGTATAAAACAAAAAACGACGCTTTTTTTTGTATTATGTTAGTTCTCGGGGTTTCCCGTCCTGCTGATGAGCATCAAGAGGTGCAGTGCGGAGGGGGAATTCCGTGAGGGGAAAAGGAAGACAATATTTTCCTGAAGACACACAGACAAACACGAGAGAGCCGCGACCGGTCCACAGGTGCACTCTGCGAAAGCCTTCATCCTTGTCATCATTTTCCCTTGATTTTGTGGAAACGGTTGGGGTGGGGGTGGGGGGGGGGGGGGTCGTCTTTGGGGGTGGTTTCTGCTGTGTGTGTCATCACTTTCTTCTTCTTGAAGGAATTGTCCACAGCAGCATGGCAAGCTGAGTGGATCGACAAAAGACAAGCAAAAGAGAACACCACACACATCGCAAGGCACACACCCAAAAGAGAGAGAGAGAGAGAGAGAGAAAGGTTTGGAGGACACGAAAATATTTTCATCATATGCAATCAATAAATTACACGAAAATAAAAATAAAATAAAAAGACAGCGCAACGTAAGTAGTGGAAGGAAAATATTTACCCGGCGGATTGCGTAAGTGGTTCTGTGAGAGGAAAAAAGCTCTGACGGATAAAACTCAACGCTCCGGGCATTTCTTCTTGTCCCGACGGCTGCGTGAGTGGTTCTGTGAGAGAACTAAGTCTCTGACGGATAAAACTCAACGCTTCAGGTATTTCTTCTGTGATGCGAACGACAGAAGAAAAAAGAAGAAAAACAAAAGCCCTGCAATGAATGTGCCTCATCATGCACACTCAGGTTTACCACTCCTAGAAAATAAAATAAATTGGGGAAAATAAATTTGCACACACATTTTTGTGAAGTAAACAAAAATAATTGTACTCTACCAAAAAAGGGCGCAAAGCAAACTGTGAGTTATGACACTGTCGTGCAGGACAACGAAAAAAGATGGCTGAAGTCTCACGGACATAGTCTTCTCAAAAATAATAATAATAATTTAAAAAAAAATGCTAAAAGAAATATTGAAAGTGCAAACACCTCGCACAAAAAACAAAATGCTAAAAGAAAAGTTCATTAGATGAACCTGAGCCTCTTCATGATTATTCACCTTTGATAAAAAAATGGAAACACGCAACAGGGGGTTTGGGGGTATGGGGTAGGGTTGGGACAATAACGGGGATCAACTTGCGAGAACAACAAAGATCATCACATGCACAATGCTTCAATATGGGCATATACACGAAGGAACCTACGATCCAACAGACGTAAACCCCCAGATGCGAACATAGCGCCATTGTGCACATGATTGTTTTGGCCCCCCGCAAGAGCAAACACGAAGTGGGGGAGAGGGTCATAGGAACTGCGGAGGTAGAAGTTTTCACTCCACAGCAGCGCACACCTACGACAAGCCAACTCGAACAAAACATTCCCAAGAAAATGCAGAATAAAAGTCACTGTATATTGCAATGCGACTCTCGTACAATACATCCAAGAGAACAAAAAAAAGTGAGAGGGGAGAAATGACGGATAAGGGGTGAGGGGTGGGGTATGAGGTAGGGGGGAAAGCCGCTCAGTGTTGCGACAACACAACGTAACCTGGGTTGGGTTTTTTGTTTTTTTTGCGCCACAATTAAGTTAAAATCGTGGGAACTCATCTTTTCTTGTTGTTCTGCAAATTGTATTTTCATGTCAAATTGCCTAAGTACCCACCCTCAATGTCAGCCGAAGCTTGTGTACAAGGGAAGGGAAGGTAAAGACGTTGGTCACAGACCCGCAAGAGCAGCCTTTATGAAAAAGAAAGTCCTCACGCGAGGTGTTAATCACCTGTATCTGATAGCGGTCACCACGCACGTAAAAAAAATGAAAAAAAAATAGAAGAATATAAAAAAAAAAAAAAAAGCAAAATAATAAAGTTTCATAAGATGAACTTAAGCCTTGCAGACTTAGTTACGACTTACAAACAATAAAGAAAACACGCTAAAATGGGAACATGCAGAATGACCCCCAGTAATGAATCTATAGGAGATGAACACGTGTGGTGACAAACAAAAAATTTCGTGGGGGAAAGAAAAACAAAGAAAAAAATATCTCATTTGTATGACAGGGACGGACGGAATATGCGTTATCGCTGCCCCTTTCTTTTTGTCGAAATAAAGTATGTATACACGCATGTTTAGACCTCGTCAAGGATCTCCGAGTCCAGCCCGCACTGCTTCGACAGCAACTTGGATTCGATGCCCGAGGACAGAGCCTGCTGTGCCGCCTTGATGGAGGCCTTGTAGTTCTTATGGGAATCCATGTTGAAGGCCGCCCCGTTCACCTCGGCACGCTGCGTGCCTCCTGCTCCCCCGCAGGGACCCGCCAGAACGCCGACGTCGGAGACAAGGTTCCCTGTCGTGCTCTTCTGTCCAACGGGGAACTTGAGGACCACTGTCTTCACTGTCGCCTGCGGCACCGTCGTTCCCGCCGCAAGCCCGGCAAGGGCAGGGTTCTTTGCCTTCGAGGATGTGACGGCATCGTCCTGTCTCTTCATCACAATCAGGTCGTCCTCCACCTGCTTCGCTGCGTGGGCGATGTCCTCCATGCACTCCTTGTCAGGGAAACGTTCGCCGTACTTGTGGTCCCCGCACGTCTCGAACGCAGGTGTGCAGGACGCCGGCGTGCACACAACTGGGGTGCACTCCCCCGGGGTGCACACTCCAGGAATGCACTTCTTCGTGCACTTCCTCTTTCCACAGCACCCAATGCAGAACTTCTCACACTTGCGGTCTGTGCAGGTCTGCGGGGCGCAGATGCCTCCCGTGCACTTCTTCGGTATGCACACCTTGGGAGTCATGAAGCACTCTTGGTAACGGATCTTTTTCCATCTGCAGCCGTACTCGTTCACTCCATCCTCTGCGTCCACCTCCGTGTGGTGCTTGGTCCCAGCTATCCCCATTGCCCCACCGAGGTTGAAGGTCGCGTCCCCGAGTGAGCTGAAGTCTCCTTTCGTGAAGTCTTTCGACAGCGACACCAGGTTGCTCAGCTTCGCCTTGCTCAACGCACTCGCAATGTCCCTCAGCACCGTCTCCATGTCCGAGAGGAAGCCCCCAATCGCATTCGCCAGGTAGTTCAGCGGGGCCCTCGTGAACTGGTTCTTCACACTGTTCCACGCCGCCGACACCTTTCCACTCACAGTGTTCCACACACCCACTGCAGTTGACGCCACCGCCTTCGCCCCGTCCACAACAGCCTCAATCACCACTGTGGGGTCCAGGTCCGATGTCACGGTGATGTCGAACTCCGAGTTCAGGAAGTTGTTTGTGTTGATCACTGCAGTCCCGGAAATCGTGTTCTGCACACCCAGCACAGCCACAGCGAGCGAGAAGTCAATCGTGTCACCCTGCACAGACAGCGTCGTCTTCGCGTTCACAGCAAAGAGCACAGAGATCTCGCTGTTGAAGATGGCGTACGGCATCGGTGCCTTCGTGTCGTACTCAAACATCACCTCCTTCACCTTCACCACCCCGTGCAGGAAGATCATGTCCGACAGGCTCATGTGGAAGGACGTGAAGTCCCACGGGAAGTACACTTCCGTCGTAGACTTCAGTGCCCCGTCAAACAGGTTCATCTCGCCCTTGAAGTGCAGCTTCTCCGAGTCCACAATCAGCAGCAGCGCACCGTACGACCGCAGGAGCGGGATGTCAAACGCCCCCTGGATGTTCACCTCTGCACGCGGAGGGGCAATGTTCAGGTCCACCAGGAACCGTGCTCCACCTGCCGCCTTCTTCTGAGCGTTCAGGTGCGACCCGATCCGGATGAAGTCGACGCTGCCAAATTTAAGTGCAATGTGGTCCATCGTTGCGTTCACGTAGAACTGCGTTGGGCTGATCGCCACCTCCGCCGCCATCTCCCACCCGATGAAGTTCAGGCGCCCTGCAAACGCAAGCCCCTTCGGCACAACCAGCGTCGACAGTCCCAGCTCCAAGGTCTGCTCCTTCAGCGGGCTGAAGGACATGTACGCATAGCAGTCCTTGTTGATCTCCGTCACGTCTGCGTCCGCAGCAGGTGGTGTGCACTTTGTCTTGTAGTCCTTGTCAAACGGGTACAGGCCCGACTCCGCAAACTGCGGCGGGAGTGCCTTCTGGATGTTCTGCAGCGTCGACGTCACCTCAGACACGTCCACCCCCAGGGCCTCGAACGCTGCCTCTGCCGCAGCAAGCCCCGCAGCAGACGCCTCCCCGGTGAGCAGCACCAGCCACGGCACCTCAGCCGAAACAAAGTCTGCAATCGACCCAATTGTCAGCTCCGACACCATCACCACGAAGTAGTTGTCTTCCGGGAGCGTCGCACTCAGCCCGATGTACGCCCGCGCCTCCACGTACGGCTGCACCTGGTCCACACAGTTGTCCTGGCGCCCGATGCACGCAGCCGCCCCCAGCACCAGACCGGTCGGCAGGGGCGACTTCATGTCCCAGTCCAGTCCAAGCACCATGTCCCCGAGGTGGATGAACGGGATCTCAAAGGACTCGTACCACCACCCTGCAGCCGTGATCGACCCACGCAGGATCTGTGCCGTCGGCGTCACAATGATCCCCAGGTCGCCGTTGAAGTAGATGTCCTTCCGCTTCTCCAAGTCGTTGCACTTGTCCACACACACAATGAACGGGAACGTCATCCCAAGCTCCTGACGTGGCGGCACCGTGCTCCCAATCGCTTCCACAATGTACCGCATGTACGTCGAGGCACCGTATGTGCCTGTTGCGTCAGACACACGGAAGGCCTGCGAATCGTCCGTGTCCGCCTCCGTCCCCACACGCAACTCCAGCTCCAGCACCCCAGAGTATGCCAGCGATGCCGAAGCCCCCAGCTGGATCTCCTCCGTCATGTCCTTCAGCACAGCCACAAAGTGGCTGTTCGTGTCGGGCAGAAGCGGCGATCCGACTGCAGCCATCTTGATCCCGTCCGTCGTCACCCCAAAGCTCAGCGTCGTGTCCTGGATCCCCAGAGACAGCACAGTCTTCATGATGTCGCTCTCCATCATCGTCTTCCCGACACTCGCAAGCTCCCCGGCCGTGATCAGGTACGCCAGGCTCCCAACCGTGAGCGTATCCACAGACACACTTGCCTCCACTCCGTTGCACGTCTTCGGCGGGCCCACCCGCCCCACACCGATGATCGAGTCCAGCGAGCTGTTTGTGGGGCCGCAGTTCCCTGCACAGAACGGCATCAGAATCTCACCCTTTGTCACGATGTTTGTTGCCTGCTTCAGGAAGGAGACCAGTTCCGACGCAGCGTCGCCCTGTACCTCAGCGTCGCGTCCCTGCTCCTGCTCCTCCACCTTTGCCGCCACCTTCTCCTCCTCCTGTGTCTCGGCCTGTGCCTCCGCAGCCCTCCCATTCGAGGCCCCCGGGCAGTCCTTGCTCGCATACTTCAAGCTCACACCGTCGTTCGTGTCCTCAAGCGTGATCGACTCTGCAAACGAAATCCCGTCAAAGCTCTTCAGCAGGTCCACAAGGTCGTTCTGCACGTTCATCAGGTCCTGTGGGAACGCCTCCTTCAGTGTGAGGAACTTGTCCGAATTCCCGAGGACCAGCTGAGCTGTCTCCTTCTTCGGCTTCGACGAAGGCGGGTCCTCCACAGGGGCGAGCGTCACACCGACACCCCCGAACACCACTCCTCCCCACCACTTCGCCGACGTCATGTCCTTCTCCCCGAGGCACTGGTAGTGCGGGTGTCCAAGGGTCACGTGGATGTCCTGGATCCCGTACTTGTCTTTCAGGAACGAGTTCGAAATCGCCACCTGAAACGCAAACCCGCTGAAGGAGCCAGCCTCCTTGAACCAGTCCAGCGAGACGCCCACCGAGTCCCCCACCTTCGACCAAAACCCCTGCTTCGTAGGTGTCGGCACATCTGCAAGCACACTCGCACGTCTCTTCAAGATGCCGTCGTCAACGCAAATGTCCACATTACATTCCTCACCAAGGTCGCACTCCATGCCTGCTGCTGTACACGCAACTCCACACCGGTTCACAGACGGGCGGCACGTCTCGCCGGAAACCATGCAGTCTGCATCCCCCGTGCATCCTGAGCGGGGGTCTTCTTCGCACAGACCCTCCACGCAGATCTGACCCGCAGCACAGTCCGCCGGGCCGTCGCACAGCGTCCCGTGTTCGGGCACACACTGTCCGTTCTCGCATGTCTCGCCCGCCTTCGGACAGTCTGCAGGACCCATGCAGGAGAAGGGGTAGCAACGCCCGTGTGCACATCCCATGTTCACATCGCAGTCCGACGCCTGTGTGCAAAGGGCTGGTACACACCGGTCTGTCCCGTCAGGGTGGTCACAGATCTCACCAGATCCGCACTGGTTGTCTGCCGTGCACACAACCACACACCGCAGGTTGTCACAGGCCTCTTCCGGTCCACACGTCGACGCGTCGTTCGGGTCGCACATCTGCACGCACTTCTGGTTCTCGCAGACTGCAGCCGCACGCACACTCGACTTCGACGGGCACTCGTCATCCGTGAGGCACTCCTTCTGTCCCTTCGAGAACCCAAACGAGAGTCCAACACCAATCCCATAGAAGATCTCTGCCTTTGCAGTGTTCACACCAATGCTGAGCCCGCCCCCGACCTGGAACGCCGCCTTCCAGTTTGTTGTCAGCTGGATCGGCAACTCGGGCAACGACACCCCCAGAGTCGCCGTGAAGAGTGGCCTCGCAAACGCCGCAGCAGCCGCATTCGCCGTTCTGTTCTTCGGCCCCATCTTCGCCTTCTCCTCCTTCTCCCGCAGGAACTTCTCCTTTGCCTGCAAGAACGCAGCCTCACGTCTCGCCTCCCCCGTCTCCTGGCTGCACACACCACTCATCATGTCCATCGCAGGCGCCAGCTGGTCCATCACCATGTCAATCCCGTCAAACGCCTCCCCACCTTCAAAGAACGCTGTCATGTCCGAGAGACCGTCCACAATCTTGTCCTTCAGGTCCGACAGAACCTGCGCGTCACTGAAAGCTGCGTCGAACGCGTCTGTGATCCCCAGCTTCTCCATCTTCTTCTCTGCAGTGTTCATCACCGAGTTCACAACAGTCCCCCTGAAGCCGTCGAGGGCATTCTCCAGGCCGTCTCCGAGCACGCCCAGCGTCAGCGGTTCGCCTGTTGTTGCTGCCTCCTCACACCGCACGCCTGCCAGCAGCAGAAGCAGCACACACAGCCGGTCCCACATCATTGTTCTTGTCTCTTCTTGTCTTGTCTTTTTTGCTTTGTTGGTAATCTGTTGTGTATGTAATGTCGGTGCTTAATGGTAGAAGGCATCAGGGTAAGAACAAATGTTCGTAGAAAAATTCGAGTGGTGTGGTTTTGACTTTTTTGTGAAAACCCTACTTTGAAAGTTCACCTGATTTCCCCTGAAATTTGGTTGATTTTGGTGGCGTTTGCACCATGCCTCTATTGGCATACAATGAATACGAATCGTATTTGCCAAATTATTGGGCACTTCGGGCTGACGCCCTATTATAGAGAAATGCATCGTACTTATTAGGCAGTATTCGTGTTACAACAATCGTCGGGAAGCACCTGTCAGGACCTGTCAATGTCGGGCCCCGCCCCGGAACACCAATTAGAACTTTATTGCGAACCCAATAATTTCCCAATAAGCCTCTATTGGGGTTGAGGAATGCACTCTTGTGACGTTAGTATCATATGTTTTGTGGGTCGTTTGGGGGTAAGGGGAAACTGGGAAAAATACGACGCTTTTTTTTTGTATTATGTTTAGTTCTCGGGGTTTCCCGTCCTGCTGATGAGCATCAAGAGGTGCAGTGCGGAGGGGGAATTCCGTGAGGGGAAAAGGAACACAATATTTTCCTGAAGACACACAGACAAACACGAGAGAGCCGCGACCGGTCCACAGGTGCACTCTGCGAAAGCCTTCATCCTTGTCATCCTTTTCCCTTGATTTTGTGGAAACGGTTGGGGTCGGGGTGGGGGGGTCGTCTTTGGGGGTGGTTTCTGCTGTGTGTGTCATCACTTTCTTCTTCTTGAAGGATTTTGTCCCACAGCAGCATGGCAAGCTGAGTGGATCGACAAAAGACAAGCAAAAGAGAACACCACACACATCGCAAGGCACACACCCAAAAGAGAGAGAGAGAGAGAGAAAGGTTTGGAGGACACGAAAAAAAAATAAAAAAGGGGGGGGAAATGAAAAGAAAAAAAAATAAAAAGACAGCGCAACGTAAGTAGTGGAAGGAAAATATTTACCCGGCGACTTGCGTGAGTGGTTCTGTGAGAGGAAGAAGCTCTGACGGATAAAACTCAACGCTCCGGATATTTCTTCTTGTCCCGACGGCTGCGTGAGTGGTTCTGTGAGAGGACAAAGGCCCTGACGGATAAAACTCAACGCTTCGGGTATTTCTTCTGTGAAAAAGAAGCAGGGTTTCCGCGTAGGCTTTTGGTCCCCCCGCCCGGGGGGACCAAATTTTTGGGAATCGCAAAAAAAAAAAGGAGGCAGTACGAGCCTTACTATGAGGCACACTGGGTAGTAAGGTGCGTGGTTTCATAGGCACCTGTGACCCCACCGTGAGCAGCAATCGGCTCGATTAGTCCAAAGAAGACAGAAAAAGGAAGAGAAAAAAAGGGGGACGTAGCGTACCGTGCGCCTGCGGCGCTGAATTCTTTCCTACCAGCGCACAATCAAATGGCGTCGCAAGGTTTTGCGCGACTCTTCAAATTGTCTGCACCTACCCAACAAACACCGTCACCGTCTCAGCTTCGTTCACAAGCCGTTCAGCCTCCACCACCACTAGTCAAAGAAAAGAGGGCAAAAGTAGCGTACCGTGCGCCTGCGGCGCTCTTGCGGTCTTCAGAAAAACAAAAGCACACGGCAAAACTGCGAATAGTGAATTTTTTTTCGCCTGCGGCGCCCACCTGCCTCCCCTCTCCTTCCCTGCGACCGCTAAAGCGGGGGGACCAAATTTTGAGACCAAAAACCAAGCGGAAGCCCTGAAGAAGAAGAAAAAAAAGAAGAAAAAAATATCCTCGAAGATGCATGTGCCTCATCATGCAGTATCACCACTCCTAGAAAAGAAAATAAATTGAGAAAAAATAAATTTGCGCACACATCTTTGTGAAGGAAACAAAAATTATCTGTCCTCTACCAAAAAAGGGCGCAAAGCAAACTGTGAGTTATGCAAAAGAGAGAAAAAGAAAAAAAAAAAAAAACGGTTGTGCTGTGTTGTCCCACTGTTCTGTGTCTTCACACTGTTGTGCAGAACAACGAAAAAAACTATACTGAAGTCTCACGGACATCTTCTCTAAAACAAAAAATGATAAACAAAAGAAAAGTTTAGTTGGATGAACCTAAGCCTCTTCATGAGTATTCACCTTTGATAACAAATATGGAAACATGCAACAGGGGGTTTGGGGGTATGGGGTAGGGTTGGGACAATAACGGGGGATCAACTTGCGAGACAACAAAGATCATCACATGCACAATGCTTCAATATGGGCATATACACGAAGGAACCTACGATCCAAAAGACGTAAACCCCCAGATGCGAACATAGCGCCATTGTGCACATGATTGTTTTGGCCCCCCCGCGAGAGCAAACACGAAAAATAGAAGAGAGCGTCATAGGTACCGCGAGAGGTGGAAGTCTTCACTCCACAGCAGCGACACACCTACGACAAGCCAACTCGAACAAAACATTCCCAAGGGAAAATGCAGAATAAAAGTCACTGTATATTGCAATGCGACTCTCGTACAATACATCCAAGAGAACAAAAAAAGTGAGAGGGGAGAAATGACGGATAAGGGGTGCGGGGTGGGGTATGAGGTAGGGGGGAAAGCCGCTCAGTGTTGCGACAACACAACGTAACCTGGGTTGGGTTTTTTTGCACCACGATTACGTTAAAACGGTGGGAACTCATCTCTTCTTGTTGTTCTGCAAATTGTATTTTCATGTCGAATTGCCTAAGTACCCACCCTCAATGTCAGCCGAAGCCTGTGTACAAGGGAAGGGAAGGTAAAGACGTTCGTCCCCGACCCGCAAAAGCAGCTTTTATTAGATTCATATACTTTCAATTCACAGAATTGAAAGTATGTGAGAGGGTCAACACATCACAGCTTTTATGAAAAAGAAAGTCCTCACGCGAGGTGTTAATCACCTGTATCTGATAGCGGTCACCACGCACGTAGAAAAATGGAAAAAATAGAAGAGAAAAAAGCAAAATAATAAAGTTTCATAAGATGAACTTAAGCCTTGCAGACTTAGTTACGACTTACAAACAATAAAGAAAACACGCTAAAATGGGAACATGCAGAATGACCCCCAGTAATGAATCTATAGGAGATGAACACGTGTGGTGACAAACAAAAAAATTTCGTGGGGGAAAGAAAAACAAAGAAAAAAATATCTCATTTGTATGACAGGGACGGACGGAATATGCGTTATCGCTGCCCCTTTCTTTTTGTCGAAATAAAGTATGTATACACGCATGTTTAGACCTCGTCAAGGATCTCCGAGTCCAGCCCGCACTGCTTCGACAGCAACTTGGATTCGATGCCCGAGGACAGAGCCTGCTGTGCCGCCTTGATGGAGGCCTTGTAGTTCTTATGGGAATCCATGTTGAAGGCCGCCCCGTTCACCTCGGCACGCTGCGTGCCTCCTGCTCCCCCGCAGGGACCCGCCAGAACGCCGACGTCGGAGACAAGGTTCCCTGTCGTGCTCTTCTGTCCAACAGGGACTTTGAGGACCACTTTCTTCACTGTCGCCTGCGGCACCGTCGTTCCCGCCGCAAGCCCGGCAAGGGCAGGGTTCTTTGTCTTCGAGGATGTGACGGCATCGTCCTGTCTCTTCATCACAATCAGGTCGTCCTCCACCTGCTTCGCTGCGTGGGCGATATCCTCCATGCACTCCTTGTCAGGGAAACGTTTGCCGTACAGGTGCTTCCCGCACGTCTCGAACGCAGGTGTGCAGGACGCCGGCGTGCACACTTTTGGGGTGCATGCCCCCGGGGTGCACACTCTAGGTGTGCACTTCTTCGTGCACTTCTTCTTTCCACAGCACCCAACGCAGACCTTCTTACACTTGCGGTCTGTGCACGTCTGCGGGGCGCAGTCTCCGCCAGTGCACTTCTTCGGTATGCACACCTTGGGAGTCATGAAGCACTCTTGGTAACGGATCTTTTTCCATCTGCAGCCGTACTCGTTCACTCCTTCTTTTGCGTCCACCTCCGTGTGGTACTTGGACCCAGCTATCCCCATTGCCCCACCGAGGTTGAAGGTCGCGTCCCCGAGTGAACTGAAGTCTCCTTTCGTGAAGTCCTTCGACAGCGACACCAGGTTGCTCAGCTTCGCCTTGCTCAACGCACTCGCAATGTTCCTCAGCACCGTCTTCATGTCCGAGAGGAAGCCCCCAATCGCATTCGCCACTTGTTTCAGTGGGGCCTTCGTGAACTGGTTCTTCACACTGTTCCACGCCGCCGACACCTTTCCACTCACAGTGTTCCACACACCCACTGCAGTTGACGCCACCGCCTTCGCCCCGTCCACAACAGCCTCAATCACCACTGTGGGGTCCAGGTCCGATGTCACGGTGATGTCGAACTCCGAGTTCAGGAAGTTGTTTGTGTTGATCACTGCAGTCCCGGAAATCGTGTTCTGCACACCCAGCACAGCCACAGCGAGCGAGAAGTCAATCGTGTCACCCTGCACAGACAGCGTCGTCTTCGCGTTCACAGCAAAGAGCACAGAGATCTCGCTGTTGAAGATGGCGTACGGCATCGGTGCCTTCGTGTCGTACTCAAACATCACCTCCTTCACCTTCACCACCCCGTGCAGGAAGATCATGTCCGACAGGCTCATGTGGAAGGACGTGAAGTCCCACGGGAAGTACACTTCCGTCGTAGACTTCAGTGCCCCGTCAAACAGGTTCATCTCGCCCTTGAAGTGCAGCTTCTCCGAGTCCACAATCAGCAGCAGCGCACCGTACGACCGCAGGAGCGGGATGTCAAACGCCCCCTGGATGTTCACCTCTGCACGCGGAGGGGCAATGTTCAGGTCCACCAGGAACCGTGCTCCACCTGCCGCCTTCTTCTGAGCGTTCAGGTGCGACCCGATCCGGATGAAGTCGACGCTGCCAAATTTAAGTGCAATGTGGTCCATCGTTGCGTTCACGTAGAACTGCGTTGGGCTGATCGCCACCTCCGCCGCCATCTCCCACCCGATGAAGTTCAGGCGCCCTGCAAACGCAAGCCCCTTCGGCACAACCAGCGTCGACAGTCCCAGCTCCAAGGTCTGCTCCTTCAGCGGGCTGAAGGACATGTACGCATAGCAGTCCTTGTTGATCTCCGTCACGTCTGCGTCCGCAGCAGGTGGTGTGCACTTTGTCTTGTAGTCCTTGTCAAACGGGTACAGGCCCGACTCCGCAAACTGCGGCGGGAGTGCCTTCTGGATGTTCTGCAGCGTCGACGTCACCTCAGACACGTCCACCCCCAGGGCCTCGAACGCTGCCTCTGCCGCAGCAAGCCCCGCAGCAGACGCCTCCCCGGTGAGCAGCACCAGCCACGGCACCTCAGCCGAAACAAAGTCTGCAATCGACCCAATTGTCAGCTCCGACACCATCACCACGAAGTAGTTGTCTTCCGGGAGCGTCGCACTCAGCCCGATGTACGCCCGCGCCTCCACGTACGGCTGCACCTGGTCCACACAGTTGTCCTGGCGCCCGATGCACGCAGCCGCCCCCAGCACCAGACCGGTCGGCAGGGGCGACTTCATGTCCCAGTCCAGTCCAAGCACCATGTCCCCGAGGTGGATGAACGGGATCTCAAAGGACTCGTACCACCACCCTGCAGCCGTGATCGACCCACGCAGGATCTGTGCCGTCGGCGTCACAATGATCCCCAGGTCGCCGTTGAAGTAGATGTCCTTCCGCTTCTCCAAGTCGTTGCACTTGTCCACACACACAATGAACGGGAACGTCATCCCAAGCTCCTGACGTGGCGGCACCGTGCTCCCAATCGCTTCCACAATGTACCGCATGTACGTCGAGGCACCGTATGTGCCTGTTGCGTCAGACACACGGAAGGCCTGCGAATCGTCCGTGTCCGCCTCCGTCCCCACACGCAACTCCAGCTCCAGCACCCCAGAGTATGCCAGCGATGCCGAAGCCCCCAGCTGGATCTCCTCCGTCATGTCCTTCAGCACAGCCACAAAGTGGCTGTTCGTGTCGGGCAGAAGCGGCGATCCGACTGCAGCCATCTTGATCCCGTCCGTCGTCACCCCAAAGCTCAGCGTCGTGTCCTGGATCCCCAGAGACAGCACAGTCTTCATGATGTCGCTCTCCATCATCGTCTTCCCGACACTCGCAAGCTCCCCGGCCGTGATCAGGTACGCCAGGCTCCCAACCGTGAGCGTATCCACAGACACACTTGCCTCCACTCCGTTGCACGTCTTCGGCGGGCCCACCCGCCCCACACCGATGATCGAGTCCAGCGAGCTGTTTGTGGGGCCGCAGTTCCCTGCACAGAACGGCATCAGAATCTCACCCTTTGTCACGATGTTTGTTGCCTGCTTCAGGAAGGAGACCAGTTCCGACGCAGCGTCGCCCTGTACCTCAGCGTCGCGTCCCTGCTCCTGCTCCTCCACCTTTGCCGCCACCTTCTCCTCCTCCTGTGTCTCGGCCTGTGCCTCCGCAGCCCTCCCATTCGAGGCCCCCGGGCAGTCCTTGCTCGCATACTTCAAGCTCACACCGTCGTTCGTGTCCTCAAGCGTGATCGACTCTGCAAACGAAATCCCGTCAAAGCTCTTCAGCAGGTCCACAAGGTCGTTCTGCACGTTCATCAGGTCCTGTGGGAACGCCTCCTTCAGTGTGAGGAACTTGTCCGAATTCCCGAGGACCAGCTGAGCTGTCTCCTTCTTCGGCTTCGACGAAGGCGGGTCCTCCACAGGGGCGAGCGTCACACCGACACCCCCGAACACCACTCCTCCCCACCACTTCGCCGACGTCATGTCCTTCTCCCCGAGGCACTGGTAGTGCGGGTGTCCAAGGGTCACGTGGATGTCCTGGATCCCGTACTTGTCTTTCAGGAACGAGTTCGAAATCGCCACCTGAAACGCAAACCCGCTGAAGGAGCCAGCCTCCTTGAACCAGTCCAGCGAGACGCCCACCGAGTCCCCCACCTTCGACCAAAACCCCTGCTTCGTAGGTGTCGGCACATCTGCAAGCACACTCGCACGTCTCTTCAAGATGCCGTCGTCAACGCAAATGTCCACATTACATTCCTCACCAAGGTCGCACTCCATGCCTGCTGCTGTACACGCAACTCCACACCGGTTCACAGACGGGCGGCACGTCTCGCCGGAAACCATGCAGTCTGCATCCCCCGTGCATCCTGAGCGGGGGTCTTCTTCGCACAGACCCTCCACGCAGATCTGACCCGCAGCACAGTCCGCCGGGCCGTCGCACAGCGTCCCGTGTTCGGGCACACACTGTCCGTTCTCGCATGTCTCGCCCGCCTTCGGACAGTCTGCAGGACCCATGCAGGAGAAGGGGTAGCAACGCCCGTGTGCACATCCCATGTTCACATCGCAGTCCGACGCCTGTGTGCAAAGGGCTGGTACACACCGGTCTGTCCCGTCAGGGTGGTCACAGATCTCACCAGATCCGCACTGGTTGTCTGCCGTGCACACAACCACACACCGCAGGTTGTCACAGGCCTCTTCCGGTCCACACGTCGACGCGTCGTTCGGGTCGCACATCTGCACGCACTTCTGGTTCTCGCAGACTGCAGCCGCACGCACACTCGACTTCGACGGGCACTCGTCATCCGTGAGGCACTCCTTCTGTCCCTTCGAGAACCCAAACGAGAGTCCAACACCAATCCCATAGAAGATCTCTGCCTTTGCAGTGTTCACACCAATGCTGAGCCCGCCCCCGACCTGGAACGCCGCCTTCCAGTTTGTTGTCAGCTGGATCGGCAACTCGGGCAACGACACCCCCAGAGTCGCCGTGAAGAGTGGCCTCGCAAACGCCGCAGCAGCCGCATTCGCCGTTCTGTTCTTCGGCCCCATCTTCGCCTTCTCCTCCTTCTCCCGCAGGAACTTCTCCTTTGCCTGCAAGAACGCAGCCTCACGTCTCGCCTCCCCCGTCTCCTGGCTGCACACACCACTCATCATGTCCATCGCAGGCGCCAGCTGGTCCATCACCATGTCAATCCCGTCAAACGCCTCCCCACCTTCAAAGAACGCTGTCATGTCCGAGAGACCGTCCACAATCTTGTCCTTCAGGTCCGACAGAACCTGCGCGTCACTGAAAGCTGCGTCGAACGCGTCTGTGATCCCCAGCTTCTCCATCTTCTTCTCTGCAGTGTTCATCACCGAGTTCACAACAGTCCCCCTGAAGCCGTCGAGGGCATTCTCCAGGCCGTCTCCGAGCACGCCCAGCGTCAGCGGTTCGCCTGTTGTTGCTGCTTCCTCACACCGCACGCCTGCCAGCAGCAGAAGCAGCACACACAGCCGGTCCCACACCATTGTTCTCGTGTCTTCTTGTCTTGTTTTTTGTTTCTTTTGTGATCTGTTGTGTACGTAATGACGTTACATATTGGGTAGAAGGCATCAGGTACGAAGAAAGGTTCGTAGAAAAATTCGAGAAGTGGTGTTGACTTATTTGTGAAAACCCTACTTTGAAAGTTAACAAAACACTCAAACTTATTGTTGAGTGAAAGACAGGAGCGAATACTGCCACTGCACTTCTTGAAAAAGGGGGGTGTGAAAACTTCGCAGGTATTTTTAAGAAAAACAAAGGCCCTTTTTTTTTTTCGTAATATTTTGGGCTTTCAGGGATTTCCCTTCCTATTTAGTGTTAATATGTGCGGAGGGGAATTCCCTGAGGGGAAGGAAGACATAATTTACCAGAAGACACACAGAGAAACACGAGAGAACCGCGACCGGTTCACAGGTGCCCCCTGCTCGAAAGCCTTCTCATCATTGTCATAATTTTCCTTGGTTTTGTGGAAACGGGGTCGCGCTTGGGGGTGGTTTCTGCTGTGTGTGTCATCATTCTTCTCCTCGAAGGACATCCCGCTACAGCATGAAAAGCTGTGTGGATAGAACAAGAAAAGTAAAAGAGAACACAATACGCAAGGCACACACCCAAGAGAGAGTGAGTGGAGAGGGGGGTGAGGGGTTTGGAGGAAAAAAAAAAACGAATAAAAACAATAAAAAACAATAAAGTGAAGCTGATAGTGCAAAACGCCTCTGGGACGCAAGGCACTGAAATAATAAGAAAAATATAAAGCAGCACAACGTAAGACGGGTGTAAGACAGTGGAAGAAGGACCTAATTAACTGAGTGGTTCTGTGAAGAACAAAAGCCACAATAAAAATGCGACGCATCGGGTATTTTTTCTTCTGTGTTGTGAAGAAAAGAAAAGACCCTGTAAAATGAATGTTCCTCACCATGCACATTCATCAATACCACTGGAGAAAAGAAAAAAAAAGGAACGATAAACTTGCACACACCTTACTAGAGCAAACAAAATAATTGTTCTCTCTAAAAAAGGTGCGTAAATGAAACTGCGAGTTATGCAAAAAGAAAAACGCTGGTGCTGTGTTGTCACACTGTGCCTTCACACTGCTGTGCAGGCAGGACAACGAAAAAAAGATGACTGACTCTGCACATAGTCGTCTCAAAAACAAAAAACAAAAACAAAAGAAAAATAAACAAAAAAGGTATACACAAGATGAACCTAAACCTCTCGTGCTTAGTCACCTTAAATAAACACGTATAACTACGCAACGAGTTTTGGTGTAAGGTTGGGGTGGAACAAAAATATGTGTTAGCTATAACCACAGGTACCGCGAGACGGAAGTCTTCACTCCACAGCGATGCACCTAGAATTGCCAACTCGAATAAAAATATTCTCGTGGAATAAAAAAAAAAAAATGTAAAAAAAATCGCTGTATATTGCAATGCGACTCTCGTACAATACATCCAACTGGACAAAAAAAAGGGGGAAAGAGGGGTGAGGGATGAGGAGTGAGGGGTGGGGTAGGGGGAATGCCGCGTGTTGCGACAACACAACGTAACCTGGGTTGGGTTCAATATGTACCACGATTACGTTTAAAATTGTAGGAACTCATCTTTTCCTTGCTTCTCGTTCCGAAAATAACAAAAAAAAAAAAACACGTTAGAATGGGACCATGCAGAATGACCCCCAGTAATGAATCTATAGGAGATGAACACGTGTGGTGGTGGCAACACATTCTCTGGGAGAAAGAAAAGCCAAAAAAAAAAATTAAAAATCCCATTTGTGTGTTGCCAGTGACGGAATGCGTTATCGCTGCCCCTTTTTGTCGAAATAAAGTATGTATACACGCATGTTTAGACCTCGTCAAGGATCTCCGAGTCCAGCCCGCACTGCTTCGACAGCAACTTGGATTCGATGCCCGAGGACAGAGCCTGCTGTGCCGCCTTGATGGAGGCCTTGTAGTTCTTATGGGAATCCATGTTGAAGGCCGCCCCCTTCACCTTGGCACGCTGCGTGCCTCCTGCTCCCCCGCAGGGCCCCGCCAGAACGCCGACGTCGGAGACAAGGTTCCCTGTCGTGCTCTTCTGTCCAACGGGGACCTTGAGGACCACTGTCTTCACTGTCGCCTGCGGCACCGTCGTTCCCGCCGCAAGCCCGGCAAGGGCAGGGTTCTTTGCTTTCGAGGATGTGACGGCATCGTCCTGTCTCTTCATCACAATCAGGTCGTCCTCCACCTGCTTCGCTGCGTGGGCGATGTCCTCCATGCACTCCTTGTCAGGGAAACGTTTGCCGTATTTGTTGGACCCGCACGTCTCGAACGCAGGTGTGCAGACCTCCGGCGTGCACACAACTGGGGTGCACGCCCCCGGGGTGCACACTGCAGGTGTACACTTCTTCTTGCACTTCTTCTTTCCACAGCACCCAACGCAGAACTTCTTACACTTGCGGTCTGTGCACGTCTTGGGGGCGCAGTCTCCGCCAGTGCACTTCTTCGGTGTGCACTCCTTGGGAGTCATGAAGCACTCTTGGTAACGGATCTTTTTCCATCTGCAGCCGTACTCGTTCACACCTTCGTTTGCGTCCACCTCCGTGTGGTACTTGGTCCCAGCCAACCCGAATGACCCGGCGAGGTTAAAGGTCGCGTCCCCGAGTGAACTGAAGTCTCCTTTCGAGAAGTCCTTCGACAGCGACACCAGGTTGCTCAGGCTCGCCTTGCTCAACGCACTCGCAATGTCCTTCAGCACCGTCTTCATGTCCGAGAGGAAGCCCCCAATCGCATTCGCCACTTGTTTCAGCGGGGCCTTCGTGAACTGGTTCTTCACACTGTTCCACGCCGCCGACACCTTTCCACTCACAGTGTTCCACACACCCACTGCAGTTGACGCCACCGCCTTCGCCCCGTCCACAACAGCCTCAATCACCACTGTGGGGTCCAGGTCCGATGTCACGGTGATGTCGAACTCCGAGTTCAGGAAGTTGTTTGTGTTGATCACTGCAGTCCCGGAAATCGTGTTCTGCACACCCAGCACAGCCACAGCGAGCGAGAAGTCAATCGTGTCACCCTGCACAGACAGCGTCGTCTTCGCGTTCACAGCAAAGAGCACAGAGATCTCGCTGTTGAAGATGGCGTACGGCATCGGTGCCTTCGTGTCGTACTCAAACATCACCTCCTTCACCTTCACCACCCCGTGCAGGAAGATCATGTCCGACAGGCTCATGTGGAAGGACGTGAAGTCCCACGGGAAGTACACTTCCGTCGTAGACTTCAGTGCCCCGTCAAACAGGTTCATCTCGCCCTTGAAGTGCAGCTTCTCCGAGTCCACAATCAGCAGCAGCGCACCGTACGACCGCAGGAGCGGGATGTCAAACGCCCCCTGGATGTTCACCTCTGCACGCGGAGGGGCAATGTTCAGGTCCACCAGGAACCGTGCTCCACCTGCCGCCTTCTTCTGAGCGTTCAGGTGCGACCCGATCCGGATGAAGTCGACGCTGCCAAATTTAAGTGCAATGTGGTCCATCGTTGCGTTCACGTAGAACTGCGTTGGGCTGATCGCCACCTCCGCCGCCATCTCCCACCCGATGAAGTTCAGGCGCCCTGCAAACGCAAGCCCCTTCGGCACAACCAGCGTCGACAGTCCCAGCTCCAAGGTCTGCTCCTTCAGCGGGCTGAAGGACATGTACGCATAGCAGTCCTTGTTGATCTCCGTCACGTCTGCGTCCGCAGCAGGTGGTGTGCACTTTGTCTTGTAGTCCTTGTCAAACGGGTACAGGCCCGACTCCGCAAACTGCGGCGGGAGTGCCTTCTGGATGTTCTGCAGCGTCGACGTCACCTCAGACACGTCCACCCCCAGGGCCTCGAACGCTGCCTCTGCCGCAGCAAGCCCCGCAGCAGACGCCTCCCCGGTGAGCAGCACCAGCCACGGCACCTCAGCCGAAACAAAGTCTGCAATCGACCCAATTGTCAGCTCCGACACCATCACCACGAAGTAGTTGTCTTCCGGGAGCGTCGCACTCAGCCCGATGTACGCCCGCGCCTCCACGTACGGCTGCACCTGGTCCACACAGTTGTCCTGGCGCCCGATGCACGCAGCCGCCCCCAGCACCAGACCGGTCGGCAGGGGCGACTTCATGTCCCAGTCCAGTCCAAGCACCATGTCCCCGAGGTGGATGAACGGGATCTCAAAGGACTCGTACCACCACCCTGCAGCCGTGATCGACCCACGCAGGATCTGTGCCGTCGGCGTCACAATGATCCCCAGGTCGCCGTTGAAGTAGATGTCCTTCCGCTTCTCCAAGTCGTTGCACTTGTCCACACACACAATGAACGGGAACGTCATCCCAAGCTCCTGACGTGGCGGCACCGTGCTCCCAATCGCTTCCACAATGTACCGCATGTACGTCGAGGCACCGTATGTGCCTGTTGCGTCAGACACACGGAAGGCCTGCGAATCGTCCGTGTCCGCCTCCGTCCCCACACGCAACTCCAGCTCCAGCACCCCAGAGTATGCCAGCGATGCCGAAGCCCCCAGCTGGATCTCCTCCGTCATGTCCTTCAGCACAGCCACAAAGTGGCTGTTCGTGTCGGGCAGAAGCGGCGATCCGACTGCAGCCATCTTGATCCCGTCCGTCGTCACCCCAAAGCTCAGCGTCGTGTCCTGGATCCCCAGAGACAGCACAGTCTTCATGATGTCGCTCTCCATCATCGTCTTCCCGACACTCGCAAGCTCCCCGGCCGTGATCAGGTACGCCAGGCTCCCAACCGTGAGCGTATCCACAGACACACTTGCCTCCACTCCGTTGCACGTCTTCGGCGGGCCCACCCGCCCCACACCGATGATCGAGTCCAGCGAGCTGTTTGTGGGGCCGCAGTTCCCTGCACAGAACGGCATCAGAATCTCACCCTTTGTCACGATGTTTGTTGCCTGCTTCAGGAAGGAGACCAGTTCCGACGCAGCGTCGCCCTGTACCTCAGCGTCGCGTCCCTGCTCCTGCTCCTCCACCTTTGCCGCCACCTTCTCCTCCTCCTGTGTCTCGGCCTGTGCCTCCGCAGCCCTCCCATTCGAGGCCCCCGGGCAGTCCTTGCTCGCATACTTCAAGCTCACACCGTCGTTCGTGTCCTCAAGCGTGATCGACTCTGCAAACGAAATCCCGTCAAAGCTCTTCAGCAGGTCCACAAGGTCGTTCTGCACGTTCATCAGGTCCTGTGGGAACGCCTCCTTCAGTGTGAGGAACTTGTCCGAATTCCCGAGGACCAGCTGAGCTGTCTCCTTCTTCGGCTTCGACGAAGGCGGGTCCTCCACAGGGGCGAGCGTCACACCGACACCCCCGAACACCACTCCTCCCCACCACTTCGCCGACGTCATGTCCTTCTCCCCGAGGCACTGGTAGTGCGGGTGTCCAAGGGTCACGTGGATGTCCTGGATCCCGTACTTGTCTTTCAGGAACGAGTTCGAAATCGCCACCTGAAACGCAAACCCGCTGAAGGAGCCAGCCTCCTTGAACCAGTCCAGCGAGACGCCCACCGAGTCCCCCACCTTCGACCAAAACCCCTGCTTCGTAGGTGTCGGCACATCTGCAAGCACACTCGCACGTCTCTTCAAGATGCCGTCGTCAACGCAAATGTCCACATTACATTCCTCACCAAGGTCGCACTCCATGCCTGCTGCTGTACACGCAACTCCACACCGGTTCACAGACGGGCGGCACGTCTCGCCGGAAACCATGCAGTCTGCATCCCCCGTGCATCCTGAGCGGGGGTCTTCTTCGCACAGACCCTCCACGCAGATCTGACCCGCAGCACAGTCCGCCGGGCCGTCGCACAGCGTCCCGTGTTCGGGCACACACTGTCCGTTCTCGCATGTCTCGCCCGCCTTCGGACAGTCTGCAGGACCCATGCAGGAGAAGGGGTAGCAACGCCCGTGTGCACATCCCATGTTCACATCGCAGTCCGACGCCTGTGTGCAAAGGGCTGGTACACACCGGTCTGTCCCGTCAGGGTGGTCACAGATCTCACCAGATCCGCACTGGTTGTCTGCCGTGCACACAACCACACACCGCAGGTTGTCACAGGCCTCTTCCGGTCCACACGTCGACGCGTCGTTCGGGTCGCACATCTGCACGCACTTCTGGTTCTCGCAGACTGCAGCCGCACGCACACTCGACTTCGACGGGCACTCGTCATCCGTGAGGCACTCCTTCTGTCCCTTCGAGAACCCAAACGAGAGTCCAACACCAATCCCATAGAAGATCTCTGCCTTTGCAGTGTTCACACCAATGCTGAGCCCGCCCCCGACCTGGAACGCCGCCTTCCAGTTTGTTGTCAGCTGGATCGGCAACTCGGGCAACGACACCCCCAGAGTCGCCGTGAAGAGTGGCCTCGCAAACGCCGCAGCAGCCGCATTCGCCGTTCTGTTCTTCGGCCCCATCTTCGCCTTCTCCTCCTTCTCCCGCAGGAACTTCTCCTTTGCCTGCAAGAACGCAGCCTCACGTCTCGCCTCCCCCGTCTCCTGGCTGCACACACCACTCATCATGTCCATCGCAGGCGCCAGCTGGTCCATCACCATGTCAATCCCGTCAAACGCCTCCCCACCTTCAAAGAACGCTGTCATGTCCGAGAGACCGTCCACAATCTTGTCCTTCAGGTCCGACAGAACCTGCGCGTCACTGAAAGCTGCGTCGAACGCGTCTGTGATCCCCAGCTTCTCCATCTTCTTCTCTGCAGTGTTCATCACCGAGTTCACAACAGTCCCCCTGAAGCCGTCGAGGGCATTCTCCAGGCCGTCTCCGAGCACGCCCAGCGTCAGCGGTTCGCCTGTTGTTGCTGCTTCCTCACACCGCACGCCTGCCAGCAGCAGAAGCAGCACACACAGCCGGTCCCACACCATTGTTCTCGTGTCTTCTTGTCTTGTTTTTTGTTTCTTTTGTGATCTGTTGTGTACGTAATGACGTTACATATTGGGTAGAAGGCATCAGGTACGAAGAAAGGTTCGTAGAAAAATTCGAGAAGTGGTGTTGACTTTTTTGTGAAAACCCTACTTTGAAAGTTTACAAAATACGAGAGAGGAATGAAATAGAAACACAGACACAGACGTAGCGTACGAAGAATAAGAGGATGATTGTTAAGATGAACCTAAGCCTCACTGTACTTAGTCACCCTTTCAAAAAAATCACACAGAGAAAGACAGGGCGAAAGAGAAGAGGGCTCAGTATGATTGATGTTCCCATACTTGCTACAGAGGCTATAGCATGAGGGGTTTTGTACCAAGGATGATTGATGAAGAAAAATAAAACTCACCCCTTCTCTCCCATATTCTCTTTTAACAAACAAAACAGCGGACCTATTTTTCCGTTGGTTTTTAATTTTTTTTTTTTTACTTTTTCTTTCTGGATTTATTTTGCATTTGATGGACCAATGTATCTGTTATCTCGAAGAGACGGACATTTGTACAACAACATTGCATTGACTCGTCATCAGACGAGGGTGGGGATGGGGAGGAGGAGAGGGTGAGCGGGTTTTGGGAAGCAAACACGACGATGTTTTGTCAGTACGTGACAATAACACTTCTGCATGACGTTTTGTACTTGTTATTGTGCTTATAAAATGTGTTTGTCATATCCTAACAAATGTCATCGCGAAATTGAAATGATGAAATGTGTGTGGGGAAAAAAAAGAAGAAAAAAATGACACAAAAAAAAACACACATTTTATTTGGGCAGTGTTCCTCCACTTGGGAACGACCCACAACGTGCTTTCGACGCACATCCATAAGGAAATATTGCTACCGTAAAAACAGCAAACATCGGGTGAGGGGGTAAAAACCCTCCTTAGAGTTTTGAAAATCCCAAAGAAGACTACCTTGGTTTTTTACCCCATCCGGTGTTTGTTGTGTTGCTGTACCAAAAAAAAAACACTGATTATAGACACACACACCCATCTTGGGAAAGAACAATTAACAAAACAAGGTTGTAAAATGAACCTAAGCCTCTCGTGCTTGGTCACCAAACCCGCAAACCCAAAAAGTATAGTGGAGTTCATCCTCGGGTGTCTACACCAAGACAACCAAGTTTTCAAAAAAAACAAAAAAAAAAAATCGATTGTAAAAGGTGAATATGCCTCGCATGCACAATCATCGTTAATAAAGCTGACACAGCAATTCATTACTGTTGGGTTGCTTTATTTTTTTTAAAAAACACGGCAGCTTCAAGGCGAGGTAAAAAGAAACACCCCCATCATCAATCAGAAGTAATTTTTCTCCTCCCAAGAACAGCTTTGACTTTGTTTTATCCCCCCCTCCCCATTTAAACTTTTTTTTTCGTACAGGAAGTGCCCATTGTTGATTTGTCACATGTATGCACATACAAAAAAAATAACACCCCCCCACCCCACCCCTCCCCAGCCATCCCCTCGCCATTGTGGAGGTTGTGGTTGTTTCCCCCCTCTCTTCCTTTTCTGCGTTGGCTTCTATTCTGAACATTGCCCGTTTTGTTGTTGTATCGACAATCACTGTATACCTTCTGGATATAAGATCTGTCCTCAATATTGTTTGTTTGATGAGCTATCGATGAGTAAATCTCTGGGGCGTCCCAAGCATGCAAAAAAAAAAAAAAATGGGGATTTAAAAAAATAGAGAAACCCCACACAACGGAGAGAAGGGGGACACCAACCATTTTACATCAGACAGGGGAGGGGGGGTCTTTTTTTCACGCTTTCTTTTTCTTCTCAGAGAGAGAGTGTAGCTCCTCCCCTCCTCCTCCTCTTCCTCCGCCCCCCCTTTTCTCAATGGGACAGGGAAATCACATGGTATGGAATTTGACCTTTATCGAAACTCTTTATCTGGGAGTCTCTCTCTCGCTCTCACTCTCCCTCCCTCCCTCCCTCTCCCTTGGAGAATAAGAGGAGAGCGTCAGCCTGCATCTCGTTGTGTCTAGGCTTCGCCAAGGCGGGAGGCTACGAGGGTCAGCACCTTCTGGTCTGTCACCTGCGCGACGCGGGAGAGCAGCGCTCCGCCCATATCACTCTCAGGCACGCCTTCTTGTTCAAGGTGCTTCATGATTGCCAGGCGACGCAGAGAGCGGGAGAACTTTGCCGCCACGCTGTACTTCTTCTGTACACGGGTTGCAACTAGGCTGTCTGCCTGTAAAGGGTTTGTTTGTAAGAAATGAAATAAGACGCCGGGGGGGGGAAATAAAGTACAAATTTGGTACTTTCTGGTTAGATTCGCTCACCTAGAGTTCTGTGAATATTTTGCATACCGTGCAGGCTTCTTTAATTTCGGTCATATCCTGATGCCATTTGACATGTCTGCTCTCGGCTAACGCGAGGAAGACACTGGGGGGACCCATGTGTTGCAAGCTTCCGCGCTTTTTGAGTTCATCTTCGATGACTCGTCTGATTTTCTGAACATCGTCTTCTTTTGCGGCCAGGAGCGCTCGAGATTTGGTGACTTTGCGTCCTAAAACGGGTGCACGATATGCGAGCAGAGAGTCCGCGCATGTTAGCGTGGAATTGATTCCGAAGTCGTCCTTGTATTTCTGCACGTCACGGACAGTGCTCATCTTCATCAGCGCCTTGATCTCCTTGGTCACGTCCGACAACACCCCGTGCACGTCTTGAGCGGACTGCGTCATCTTCGCATACTGCACAACGTACTTCTTCAGCTTCAACGACATTGTCTCTGTATTTTGTCGTCCAGATAATTACTTTTCCCCCTTCCCCAACGTATAGTGTATAGTATTTCCTGCAGTGAAGGGAGGAAATTTATGGAGGGGAATAAACGCTTGTCTAAGATGAATGGTGTGGCCCAAAATAGCAGAAAATAGCAGAACAATCGCACCCCCCCTTTCAGCCACACCAATGAACCTAATCCTGAAGCTTTCGTTGTGCGGAGGCGGGAGGCGGGAGGCGGGAGGGGAGAGGGGAGAGGGGAATCAACCTTGAAAAGGAGGATAGGGTGGTGGAGATGTCTGGTGATTCTAGTAGAAATCCAGGGCCTTCAACGTGTTAAGCCAATTAATTGAATTTGCCATAAACGGCGTCTTGGTCCGTAAAGGGTTAACTTGGACAAGATTTTTTCTTTTTTGGAAACTTGGTTGTATTAGTGTAGACACCCCGAGGATGAACTCCACTATACTTTTTCTTTTTTTTGGGAAACAGGCTTGTCTAAAATTAGACAAAAAAAAAGAAGGTATTTTGTCAAAATCCTTTCTTTGTTGCTCTCTTGCTCGCTTCGGTCAATCTGACGGAAGCGCAAAGAAGGTGTCTCGAGTAAAAAAAAAAATAGATCGACATTTGGTTTTCTCTCTTTCTCGTTCTCGTACTCTCTCTTGCTCGCTCTTTTTGCGATGTTGGTGATGTCTGTCGGGCTAGCGGTCAGGTAAAAGGAAAAAAAAAAAAAAACTGTGGTTGTTGATGCAGGCACCTCCGACTGACCCAGATACGATGCCAGCCATCCGGATGAAAGCACAAAAAAAAAAAAGAAAGGTTGAAAGATGAGTGAGCCTCGCCTCGGCATACATCTTAAAAACGGTACGCCAGATAGAAAACAAACAAAACAAAAGCAAAATACGCAAAAAGTAGGCCACTCGGGGGAATTCCGTTTATGAAAGAATTTGCACAACCCTCTAGAAGAAAGAAAAGAAAAGGGGGAATATTTTTTGACGAAAATACGATAAACTTCTTGAAAACCCTCAGTGGAAGGGGGAAAAAAAACCCCCCCATTGCCCTCTTCCCTTGATGGGAAGCGCTCGGACAAACAGAGTACAGAGGAACACAGTGGCCTGACACGAGCACAGCCGCAGAAATTTGTTCAAAAAATCAAAAACACCGGACAAAACAAAAGAAGGGAGAGAGAAAAGAGAAAAAGACAACGACGGATTTTGGCAGATTACAAAAAAAACAACAAAATTGAATTTATTTCGATAACCACCCTATGAATCCCACGCCCACCTCACACATGGTGATCCGCATTGTCAATTCTTCCAGGCACTCCGCTAGGTACTAAAGTTCTGTTGATTGTCAACAGAACTTTTTGAAAATGGGGGAAAAAAGAAAAAAAAAAAAAGTTCTGCTAAGTGGTTCAGACCCGTTCTACCTGTCAAAAAAGCTCAGGAGAAGAAGATATGGAGAGGTGAGTGCTTAAACGTCCCAAAAAAGTCAAAATCGGGCGTTGGTAAAAAAAAAAGTTGCGTACCGTGCGCCTGCGGCGCAAGCATGTACCCCACCAACGTGGACCATCAACAGAATATTTTCAAAATCGGAAATCCTAGCGGAGAGCCTGAATTCTTCACAAAAAAAAAAAAAAAAAATTGAAAAAATGAAACAATAGTGGTGCTGAAAACGATTCGAAACACCAATGGTAACCCCATCCCGATAAATGATGGATTCTGGTGTATTTCACCAGCTCTATTTTGCCTATTCTGAAGGCAAAAAAAAACACCCCTCCTCATTCTAATACACAACAGCCACCATTACCTCTCTCCAAACGAACGCCTCAACTAGACAACCCCCAAAAAAATGTACAAAAAAAAAAGCTTTGAACATAACATTGCAACAGAACAGATCTCGGACACAGCAAAAAACAAAAAAAACAAAAACACGAACCCAAACCCACCAAAACCCCTCTACAGAATCCCGTTCGACCATTTTTGGAACCTATCGTATCCTCGCGCGCGCCTGTTGTGTGTTGTGATTTTTTTAAAAAAATAAAACTGTGTAACTGTGTGTTTCTAAAAAAAGGGTACATACCAGTTGTCGCAACTCTGGTCTATCGCCTCCTTGACCCAAACACTGAGGTCACCACTGGTGTGGAAACGAGACTTCAACAGTTCAAGGGTCAGCTTTGGGTCTGTCCCGAAGCAGGGGAAGTGCGGGCCCTGGAGCATCATTTCCACGAGGAAGATGATCTGGTCTGCGTGCTTTGCGGCTTCACGGAAGGCACTGTACACGAGCACACGGAAATATTGGAAAAGGTCGGAGTGAATACCGCCCATGATGTCGATGGCTTCTTGCGGCAGCTTGAACGGCATCGACTCAATGTTCAAACCACCGGGGGAATTTGCCAACATAAACCCAAAGTCGATGTGCACAACGGACCCATCTCTTCTCAACAAAATATTCGCATTGTGCCGGTCTTTCAACTGCAGAATATAGGACACAGCGGAGTACCCCGCCATGGACTCCACAAAGTTTCTTTGCGCCGTTCTGAACGCTGCTGAATCGGGTTCACCGTAAGCATAATGCCAGAAATCAACCAAGGAGCGTTGATCATCGTCCATCTTCTTCTTAATACCGTCAATGCTTGCCGCATCTGTCACGAGCTCTATTATCCCCGAATCGCAGCTGGTGACAACCACGCCGTAGGGGTTGAGACGTACTGGCAGCTCCGCTTCCTTCCAGATCCGATCGAATGTTGTGATGAGCTGCATGGCAAGCACTTCTTGCCTCATATCGTCTCCAGCTTTGACAATGACGGGGATCAACCCCCAGCCTTCCTTCTTTCCGTACGGCGAAAGCGAGCGAGCGATTTCCACAGTATGCCCCCACGAATTGCCAAACACCTTGTCAAGCCGCGCAGACACCAAGGCCTCCTCTTCTGTGACGTGCGCCTGGTTGTTGCTGGGGGAGTTGCCGTAGGCGGAGACCGGTTGTTGTTGGGTCGTGTTTGTGAAGTAGCCTTCATAGATCGAGACATCCAAATTAATGCTTGACGTCAAAGTATTCGGAATAGGAGACGTCGAAGGGCTCTGCGGAGACCCCACCTCCCCCGGCTGATGTGGTGCACCCCCCTCAATATACTCAAACAGCACCAAATACGGCGCCCTTTCGCGAGAATTGAGCACCCGAGAACGCCCCGGAATCGCAGGAACACGGACAATCCTTCTGAACGCACCCTCCGCGGTAGATAAAGGGAGGTTAACGTGCATGGCCTCCAGTCGTGCGGACATAAGGTTTAATTCGTTTGAGAGCCGCCCCTCACGCTCCTCTCTCGGAAGCTTGCGTAGTTCGTTCGAAAGGCTTGTTAAATGCGCGATAAAAATCATTTCGCTGTTGTAATATTCACAAAGCCGGTCTTTGGCGAGAACCTCAGCTTCCACCTGAGTGGTAGATGCTGCCATGGGGCTGCCTTGGGATGCACCCAAATTCGGAACTAGCGTACGGTTTTTTCTGTTAATCGCCGCCGCCTCGACCTTTTCACGGAGTACAACACGACGGTGTTTGTTCTGCGGGGAGGTATCACTTTCGATATGCCAGATGGTTTTGAGGGCAAAGTGCATGCATCGTGCGCATGCTGTCAAGAACAGATGCTTTTCAAGAATGTTCCCCACCTCATTTGGTGAATGCAGCAACATGCAGACCAACTGCGGGATATACTCCTCCACATGCGCCAAAGGATATGTCTGCAGCTTTTGCACCAAATACAACAGCACCGCAGACTCCTTTTGGTAATGCGCAATGTACATTACACACATTCTCACCGAAAAATGCTCTGATTCAAACATCCGCGAGAGACTCTCCTCAATACCACTAGGAGTCGCCAACGTGGCGATCGACTGCGTCGAAAGACTCATAATCTGCGAGTCAGAAATTGGTGTCGGAGTGTCCGCTTCCTGCTGTCCACAGAGGGGGGAAGGGTTTGAAGTAGGGGACCCTCTCCGCGGCGTCATCTCTGAATCATCAGAGAGCTCATGCTCTTTGTTATAACGTTCCCTTGCTGTTGCTACCTCGGCGTCGATATCGTCACCTTCCGACAGAATTGTTCCATTCAATGCGTCTGTAAGGTCTGCCTGCTGCAACGCTTCTGCAGTGGGAGGAGGAGGAGGAGAAGAAGAAGAAGGCACAGGAGGGGTCACAAGCTCGGCCTCTCCCGGGGTCAGAACCGCAGCCACCGCAGCCTCCTCAGCCTCTTCGGGGTCGTGATGCATATTATTCTCTACCGCATCCTCACAATCACTCTGCAAATGAGCATTCCCTGCATCCGGTGGAGTGCTCATTGTCTAGTAGAAGAGAAAGAGAGGGGGAGAGAAAAAAAAAGGGGGGGGGGGAGGGGGGGGGAGAAGGAGAGAAGAGGAAAAGAGAAAAGGAGGTGACGAAACACCAATTTTTGTATTTTTATTGGTTTTTTTCAGAAACCATATGGGGGGGGAAGTGATGTGTGTGTGGGGGGAGGGGAAAGGGGGGGGTGGTTATTTTTCTGTGAAAAAAAGGGGGTGTGTGTGAGGTAAGGGAGAGGGGGTTTTTTTTTTGAGGAAAAAAGGTGTGATTTTTTTTGTTTGTTTGTTTGTTTGTTTGTTTGTTTGTTTGTTTGAAAACTTGGTTGTATTAGTGTAGACACCCGAGGATGAACTCCACTATGCTTTTTTTAAAATGATGATGTGGTTGGCATACTTCGCTTTTATAGTGCGAAAATCCATTTAAAAAAAGACGCAGTAAAAAAAATGTCTCCCCATGGTGGTAGAGGGGGACTGGGCAGAAGCCAATAAAAGCAAATTTAATAACGCCAAATTTTTTTTAGTAGATATCAATGAAGAATCCAAAAAAAAAAAAGCCGCAACAACGTCGTTTTCAACAAAGTTTTTTGAATGAATCGATGCGCAGTATAGAGAGAAAACAGATAGGAGAAGTATGAAAAGAAAAGGGAAGGGAAATTTATTTCTTTTTATTTTTTGGTTAAAATCACCTTGCAGATGAGGAGGGGGGGAATTTCCACTTTAGAAGTTGCAATACATGGTGTATGTATCGGGGGAAATCTGCAGGGGGAGGGCAAATGAAAAATGAGCGACTCAGCAGGACGATTTCGAAATATCGGAAAGGGATAGCGGTTTTATCCTTGCAGAGAAAGAGAGAAGCAGAAGAAACGTAATACCCCACCCCACGCACCCCATACCACAAATAGTTATGGAATCCCAGAGGAGGTTAACGCTGTACTAAACAAATTTTGTTTTTCGAATATAAACACAAAAAGGCAAAGCAAAAAAAAAGCACAAAAAATAAAACACAAAAACCTGTAACAGATCTCCAGCTCTCGAAGTATAATATAAAAAGTGAAATTATTGATGCAAGCACCTCCTACTAAACGTACGATGCCAGCCCCGGATGAAAGCACAAAGTACCCTGCCAAGGTGTAAAAGAAACCTAATGACTTGCCCGTACCGTAAGTGAACGAGGGTGGTACACAACCGCTCGTCAGCCGCCGGCGGCCACCTTCCGCGGAAGAGTCGTGAGCTTCCATAAGAAAATATAGGAAGACCCTGCCACGGTTGCTTCTGGTCGTGGGCTGGACCTAAAAACTGCATCCTGGGACTCCTTTCGTGGCACTTCCTCCAGAAACCCTGTGATGGTCTAAGGGTAAAATCTATTGTTCGTCGAGTAGGTAAGGGGGAAGTACAGCCACCACCGCAGCCAGGACACTTCCCTGAGGCTCTTTACAATGAGAATATTAACCAAAAAACCCACACCAAGTGTGACTTTGACTGGGTCGTTTTTGTTATCTTAAATTTTGAACAAAAAAAAAATCGTAGTTGAACCGTGTTAAAACGCGTCTCAGTCGAGGAAAAAAAAATGAATGTTGGCTTTTGAAACAAAGCCCCTCTCATGACAGCCGAGAGGGCTTTGTATTTCCCAAAAATAGGCCAAAAAGGTCATTTCATGGTGATATCCTTTATGAAGATATCAGTTGTCCGTGTTTTATTTTTTGCCCCCACCAGACCCCGTAAAAAAGTCATTGTTTTTTTGTGTGTAAAAAGAGAACGTGAAAAAATAATAACGTAAGACAATTTGGGTGTTACCAAAGCCATTTTTGGGGTGGAAGGGGGGGTGCAGATGGCACACATAGCTACTCGAAGAGTGGCAAAGAACAATAAAGAGCCTAATAGAAAGGGGGGGAATGAACTTGAAATACAAAGCCATCTCGTGACAGTGTACTAAAAAAAAAAAGGAAATGTGTGCGTTATGAGACAGCACGGCCCCAAAGGGAGGTCTGCTGAATTAGTTTTCGGAGTTTGTAAAAAAAAAGGTGACGTTGATAGTGCAAACGCCTCTGGGACGCAGACACTGACAGCCCGTGGGTTATCGAACCTCGGAGTGAAAAAAAAAGGGGGGCATTGAGCGAGTAATTGAGAGAATAGTTGGTCAAAAAAATTGTTTGCATGTAGACTGCTGCAAAGGAAGTAGCCAGACAACAACAAAATATGACCAAAAAATAAAATCTTGACTTGAAATACAACAGCCCGCTCGTAGTGTACCTTGGTGTATGACCGGATGTACCGGGGTGGACACCCAAGCAGTCCTACATCTATTTCGTGGTTTACAAAAAAAAATGATAATTGATTTACTGTATACTTTACAGTAAGATTCGTTTTTTTATTTTTTGGTGGAAAGAAAGATAGAGTTGGCCTCTGACAGAAAAACTGCACGCCGAAAGGTTGATTTTTTTGTTGATTTTTTTTTTTCTTTTGACAAATTGTTGTATCAGTGTAGTTGCCACAGTTGTACAATCTCTACTATTTTTTTTTAAAATACCCATTGACAATGAAGGGATGAAGGATAAACGCGCATTACTGCTGCACACAAACACCTCCTTTATTTAACACTTGGTCCTGAGTTTTTGTCCAAACTGGGTATTTTTTTAAATAAAGAACAACTATTCAAAACTGTAAAATTCTTGCTTTAATTGATTTTTCTGGTAAAACCTATCTACACACAAAAAAATTCGAGCAGATTCGTTGAGTGACTAAAACCCAATCGCCCATAGACAGAGAGACCCAAAACGGTGGTTTTCCCTGTAAGTCCTTAAGGATTGCCTTTGCCATTTGCAAAAATATTATGACCGCAAAAATGGCAACATGTAATCTGTGGTGCTCAAAAGTGCAAAATTCTTGCTCCAATGGATTCTCCGGGTATATATTGTACCTGGAGAATATGCTCATATCACTCTTCAGACCATCTGGGGTACGGTCACACACAGGTAGCATACACAGTATACACAGTATACACAGTATACACAGTATACACAGTATACACAGTATACACAGTATACACAGTATACACAGTATACACAGTATACACAGTATACACAGTATACACAGTATACACAGTATACACAGTATACACAGTATACACAGTATACACAGTATACACAGTATACACAGTATACACAGTATACACAGTATACACAGTATACACAGTATACACAGTATACACAGTATACACAGTATACACAGTATACACAGGGGATTGGGAGTCGTACAGTACAGTACAGTACAGTACAGTACAGTACAGTACAGTACAGTACAGTACAGTACAGTACAGTACAGTACAGTACAGTACAGTACAGTACAGTACAGTACAGTACAGTACAGTACAGTACAGTACAGTACAGTACAGTACAGTACAGTACAGTACAGTACAGTACAGTACAGTACAGTACAGTACAGTACAGTACAGTACAGTACAGTACAGTACAGTACAGTACAGTACAGTACAGTACAGTACAGTACAGTACAGTACAGTACAGTACAGTACAGTACAGTACAGTACAGTACAGTACAGTACAGTACAGTACAGTACAGTACAGTACAGTACAGTTTGTCTTGGACGACACAATCTACTGTAGAATAATGACAAGACCCCTGTCAAATAACAAGGCCTAACGCCACTCATTACGTACAGGGGTCTTGTCGTTAGTTAGTCTTGTCATGTAACTGGTCATACACCTTGTCATATGACTAGTCATAGGTGGTAACTAGGACGTGGTGGTCCATGGGCCATCGTGCACACTCACGGTTTTTTGCAATTAATTAAATCGCAATTAAAATGCGTGTATCAATTTATATATCACTTTGGCCATTTTCAGGGTTTGTGCGGTCACCATATTTTTGCTCGATTTATTTAGTGGAGTAACTAATTAGTAATCGCATTCTCGGACAAAAACTCGGGACGAGGTGTTAGATAATTCCCCTGTATTTTACTAAGGGAAAATCCCTAGTAAAATACAGGCAAAAATCCAGGTAAAAATCACTTTGTCTTGATTTTTAAGTAAAAATACAGGGTGCAACGAAACCAGAAAAAAACTTCACCATTGGACGTTTCTGGGTTCCGAGCTTCCAACACAAAATTTTTGTATTTTTTTTTCGCGATTTTTTTTAACTTAGCACTGCATGTGCTTAGAAAACCCGAATTTTTTACCCTTGAAAATTGCATTTGAGGAACTCACAACGCGTCAAAACGAAAAGGTCGTTTTTGGCACTTTTAAAACCGGGCTCCGCTGAGTTCACCATATTTTTGCTCGATTTATTTAGTGGAGTAACTAATTAGTAATCGCATTCTCGGACAAAAACTCGGGACGAGGTGTAAAAAAAACCCCCCTGTGGAGTTTACCTATAGCAAAATACCTTCAAGAGGCAGGCACTGTGGCTTTAAATTATTGCATAGACTTCCCTTTCAAATGAAAAAAAAAGCGCACTAAAAAACTTAAACAGAAACAACACTTGTCTCAGAAAACAAAAGAAAGACGACTGAAAATGACTTGAAATAGAAAGCCCTCTTGTGACAGAGGAGCAAAAAAAAAGAAGAAAAAACACCCAAAAAAAATGGAGTATTTGGATCATAGGTGACGTAAAATTTGCATTGGTGGGGGAAATGAAAAAAAAATGGGGAACAAGGTTAAAAAATTTTCCAGACAAGACAAATCAAGGAAGATACAAAAATACCCAAGGAGGAATGGACTAATAGATAAGAAAATTTTGAAACTGGGCAACACCTTACCGGAGGCAGGGTACTGGTTCTCCTCCAAAAAGGCTTTGGTGTGAACACCCTCAAAAGTAAGGGTAAGGTTGACTCTCTGAGACTACAAGGTGCAGCTGGTTTCCGTGCAGCAAGGCCATGACGCCCTCTGGGACCCGCGAAACCCATAATTGTTACTGAATCATCAGATACCACATTACACCTTTCACCCTGCACAGTTCGTGCCCAAACGGAGTAAATTTAGATAGCCCCTGAGCCAATTCAGGAATGCAATAAATTATCCTGACATATTTTTTTTGACTCAGAGATACTACAGACACCCCCCGTGGTGAGCTCTCTGCGGGGTGGTTTTTCGATGGTATCGAAATGAACGTTAAAATTGTCGCAAATAAAAAAAGTTGCTAGAAGAAGTTAGAAAGGCAAGATTCAAATTGTACGGACAAAAGAGGTGGTCAGTCGAAACAAAGGGAGGTTTTTTGGTCATTCCAGTTCGTACATTTTTTCTTCCATGTCAATGTCGGTGAAGGTGGGTTTTGCTGGTTTTGGTGTGGATCTGGTGTAGAAGAAGAACGCAGCCCCGACAGCAAGCAGCACTGCAGCAATAGCAGCAATAACAATGCCTACAATGGCTCCGGTGCTGAGACCGTCGTCGCCACCACCTTCTCCTGAGGCGCCCGCTTTCACTTCCAGTGGTGCATCAGTGGCAGGTGCAGTAGTAGGTGTCAACGTGGGTGGTGCTGCTGTGCACACGGGTGCTCCAAACAGAGGCTTGATAGGGCCGTCTGTGTTCACAGTCGGGAGAGGGTACGTGCTCGGAATGTCAACAGTGTACTGCGTTCCATCAGTCGTCTCACACCCAGCCACCATTTTCCCACCCTGCTCCTTCTGCGGCCCACACACCTCAATCCCAAGGTTCTTCCTCGGGTAGTACACCATGGCCGCAAGGCACATCTCATCCTCAGAGCCAAGGCCAAGCTTCTGCTCCACTCCGCGGGTGTTCACGTACTCGCATGTCAGGTGCGGGTACTCGCCTTGGCGGAGCACCTCCCCAGCCTGCACAGGCATGATGCCTTGGTAGCCAAAGTTCCAGAAGTCTGTTCTTGCAAATTCGCGCACGAACTGTCCGTCCTTGAAGATGTTCGAGCGGATGCGTGTGCCGAGTGCATGTGTGTGCAGCATTGAGCCAATGATGGTGACATCTGAAGTTCCCTTCATGCACTCCTGGTGGCAGTCCATCTGGAACGTCTGTGGTGTGGTGACTGCGGGAAGCGTATTTCTGTAGTGCACGTTGAAGTCACCGTAGCCAAGAACACCAGCCTCGTGTTGACGTGCTGTGCTTGTGATCTTGATGCTGATACCGCTTGTGTCCACGTTCCCTGATGAGCCCTGTGGGTTGTCGTAGTGGTACCCAAGCACAAGGTACCTGTTCTCAATATCTGTCACAGTGAACCCTGCTTCCTTTGGAAGGAAGTAAGTGTCCTTCCCTGGTGCCCACAGGTACATCTGTGTCTCAGACGCACACCTCGGTCCAGTCTCAGGCATGGCATGCTCCGTTGCTGTGAGGGTCACCCCATGTGTGAAGTTCTGTGGGTATTTGCACGCATTCACCACAACGTGGTGCACATCGTAGGGAAGCCCGCCGTCGGCAGCAAGGAACTGAAAGCCCACAATTTGATGTTTGCTTGTCTTCATCTCAGGGAACTGTTGCATGAGGTCAAAGCCGAGGTAAGAGTACGTCGTCTTTGCGGAAGGCACAACAAAACTTGACTTGATGTCCACACTCTTGTCATGTGTCGAGTCTTCAGGAACACCACCAGCAACGAACGGGAACGCAACACTCTTCCTCGCACTGTGGTATCCCATCATCGCAGACGTTCCGTACGCAAGAATCACTCTCTGTGAACCAGGCAGAATCGACCGGTCAGTCTGCGTGTCTGTGATGATCAACTTCCTCTTCAGCACACCAGTCACAACACCGTTCGCACGCTGGAAGTTCTCCATCTGCCACTCCTCTGGCCCACACGGGTCAGCCTGAGGTGCTGTCTGGTCCACTGCGTAACGGTCTGTCAGAATTGCCTCTCCCTGTGCACCCCACTCAACAGTCGCAATGTCAGACCCAGGCATCCACGAGCTTGTGTTCTCTGCAATCCCAAACCCGATCCACCCATTCGTCTGCACTGTCAGCGTCAGGGTGATGGTGTTCTGTGCCACGTCTGTCTCCCAGCACACTTTGTAATCGTCTGCTGTGGCGAGAGTGTTAAGGGAGCAGAACTGATCCCTCTCTACGACAGGTGCGACGGTGTCAGGCACCGCAGGTGCAGTGGTGTTCGGTACTGTGGGTGCTGTTGTAGTCCCTGCTGGTGCCGATGTGCTCGGTGCTGCTGTGCACTTCGGTGCTCCAAACAGAGGCTTGATGGGGCCGTCTGTGTTCACAGTCGGTAGCGGGTACGTGCTGGGAAGGTCGACCCTGAACTGCGATCCGTCTGTCTTCTCGCATGCGGCCACCATCTTGCTGTTCTCCTCCTTCTGTGCACCGCACACCTCAATCCCAAGGTTCTGCTTGGGGTAGTACACAACTGCAGCAAGACACATTTCGTCTTGCGAGCCGAGACCAAACTTCTGCTCCACACCACGGTCGTTGACGTACTGGCAGGTCAGGTGCAGAGACTCCCCGTTGCGCAGTGTCTCGTACTCCTGTGTGGGGATGATGCCTTGGTAGCCGAAGTTCCAGAAGTCTGTTCTTGCAAACTCACGCACGAACTGTCCGTCCTTGAAGATGTTCGAGCGGATGCGTCTGCCCATAGAGTGGGCGTGCAGCATTGAGCCTATAACGGTAACATCTGCTGTCATGCTGCTTTCGATGCACTCTTGCGGGCAGTCCATTTGGAACATCTGCGGCGTCGTGACAGCAGCAATGACCCAAGGGCGTGCGAGGTTGAAGTCGCCATACACCATCACACCGACGTCATGCTGGCGTGCTGTGCTTGTGATCTTGATGCGCACACCACTGGTGTCAACAATGCCTGCAGTGCCAGCACTGTTGTCATAATGATACCCAAGGAAGATGTACCTGTAGGGGGCAGTGTGTTGGCGTGCATCATGCATCAATTACATACCTGTTCTCAACGTCTGTCACAGTGAACCCTGCTTCCTTTGGAAGGTAGTAAGTGTCCCTCCCTGGTGCCCACAGGTACATCTGTGTGTCAGACGCACACTTCGGTCCAGTCTCGGGTGCTGCATACTCAGGCACAGTGAGGGTCACCCCGTGTGTGAAGTTCTGCGGCCTCTTGCACACCTGCACGACAACGTGGTGTACTTCGTAGGCCTTCCCAACGTCGTCATCGATAAACTCGAAGCCCACAATTTGATGTTTGCTTGTCTTCATTTCAGGGAACTGCTGCATGAGGTCAAAGCCATAATACGTGTAAGTCGTCTTCTCCGTCGGCACCGCAAAGCTGGTCCTGAGGTCCACACTCTTGTCATGTGTCGAGTCCTCAGGAACACCTCCCGCAACGAACGGGAACGCAACACTCTTCCTCGCACTGTGGTATCCCATCATCGCAGACGTTCCGTACGCAAGAATCACTCTCTGTGAACCAGGCAGAATCGACCGGTCAGTCTGCGTGTCTGTGATGATCAACTTCCTCTTCAGCACACCAGTCACAACACCGTTCGCACGCTGGAAGTTCTCCATCTGCCACTCCTCTGGCCCACACGGGTCAGCCTGAGGTGCTGTCTGGTCCACTGCGTAACGGTCTGTCAGAATTGCCTCTCCCTGTGCACCCCACTCAACAGTCGCAATGTCAGACCCAGGCATCCACGAGCTTGTGTTCTCTGCAATCCCAAACCCGATCCACCCATTCGTCTGCACTGTCAGCGTCAGGGTGATGGTGTTCTGTGCCACGTCTGTCTCCCAGCATACTTTGTAGTCGTCTGCTGTGGCGAGGGTGTTAAGGCGGCAGTTTTGCTGCGGCTGCACAGGTGCAACGGTGTCAGGCACTGCTGGTGCCGATGTACTCGGTGCTGCTGTGCACACAGGTGCTCCAAACAGAGGCTTGATAGGGCCGTCTGTGTTCACAGTCGGGAGAGGATACGTGCTCGGAATGTCAACGGTGGACTGCGATCCATCAGTCGTCTCACACCCAGCCACCATTTTCCCACCCTGCTCCTTCTGCGGCCCACACACCTCAATCCCAAGGTTCTTCCTCGGGTAGTACACCATGGCCGCAAGGCACATCTCATCCTCAGAGCCAAGGCCAAGCTTCTGCTCCACTCCGCGGGTGTTCACGTACTCGCATGTCAGGTGCGGGTACTCGCCTTGGCGGAGCACCTCCCCAGCCTGCACAGGCATGATGCCTTGGTAGCCAAAGTTCCAGAAGTCTGTTCTTGCAAATTCGCGCACGAACTGTCCGTCCTTGAAGATGTTCGAGCGGATGCGTGTGCCGAGTGCATGTGTGTGCAGCATTGAGCCAATGATGGTGACATCTGAAGTTCCCTTCATGCACTCCTGGTGGCAGTCCATCTGGAACGTCTGTGGTGTGGTGACTGCGGGAAGCGTATTTCTGTAGTGCACGTTGAAGTCACCGTAGCCAAGAACACCAGCCTCGTGTTGACGTGCTGTGCTTGTGATCTTGATGCTGATACCGCTTGTGTCCACGTTCCCTGATGAGCCCTGTGGGTTGTCGTAGTGGTACCCAAGCACAAGGTACCTGTTCTCAATATCTGTCACAGTGAACCCTGCTTCCTTTGGAAGGAAGTAAGTGTCCTTCCCTGGTGCCCACAGGTACATCTGTGTCTCAGACGCACACCTCGGTCCAGTCTCAGGCATGGCATGCTCCGTTGCTGTGAGGGTCACCCCATGTGTGAAGTTCTGTGGGTATTTGCACGCATTCACCACAACGTGGTGCACATCGTAGGGAAGCCCGCCGTCGGCAGCAAGGAACTGAAAGCCCACAATTTGATGTTTGCTTGTCTTCATCTCAGGGAACTGTTGCATGAGGTCAAAGCCGAGGTAAGAGTACGTCGTCTTTGCGGAAGGCACAACAAAACTTGACTTGATGTCCACACTCTTGTCATGTGTCGAGTCTTCAGGAACACCACCAGCAACGAACGGGAACGCAACACTCTTCCTCGCACTGTGGTATCCCATCATCGCAGACGTTCCGTACGCAAGAATCACTCTCTGTGAACCAGGCAGAATCGACCGGTCAGTCTGCGTGTCTGTGATGATCAACTTCCTCTTCAGCACACCAGTCACAACACCGTTCGCACGCTGGAAGTTCTCCATCTGCCACTCCTCTGGCCCACACGGGTCAGCCTGAGGTGCTGTCTGGTCCACTGCGTAACGGTCTGTCAGAATTGCCTCTCCCTGTGCACCCCACTCAACAGTCGCAATGTCAGACCCAGGCATCCACGAGCTTGTGTTCTCTGCAATCCCAAACCCGATCCACCCATTTGTACGCACTGTCAGCGTCAGGGTGATGGTGTTCTGTGCCACGTCTGTCTCCCAGCACACTTTGTAGTCGTCTGCTGTGGCGAGGGTGTTATCCTTGCACACTACTGCGGCATGGGTTGCTGCTGCGAAAAGAGCCGCACACAGTGTTCGCAACACCGCCATTGTGACACTCCTTCAAGTGTACTATTCTGTACAGCAGTTTGTAGCTGGGGTGGGGAGACTGGGATGAAATAAAGTAGAGTTGAAATACAACGCCCTCCACAGTGTACCTTTGGTACAATGACCGGCTGTACCGGGGTGGACACCCAAACCATGCAGACCTACATCCATATCGATGATTTACATCTGATAAAATAAAGTACAAAGAAAGGAAGGAAAACCCGCTTTGATTTCTTCTATTGCCAATAGTTTTCGTTGGAGTTTTTTAAAAAAAAATCTTATTAGTAAACCCCTGTTTGCATCTCTCTCTCTCTCTCCCTCTCAACACCAATAAGGATGACATGGAAACACCACCCCCTATTCAAAATAATCCCCAAAAAAGCATCTAAACAATCACCTATAAAGGCAACTTCTTTTTCCTTCTTTCCCCCCCTTTTTTTATCAAAATCGATGCCTCTTAGGTGGCTGACGATACTCCTGCACGACTGGAGGTGCTGGACCACCATGGGCTGTACGATAGTCAGCCCAGTAGAGGATGCGCTGGTAGGCTGAGTGCGCAATGGGCTGCGAATCGAGGACGTGAGGGTGCGGGGCACCGTGGTAAGGGAAGAAGGCAGATGCATCTTGGGAGGGGTGGCTGCCGACACCACCTGCGAAGCAGCTGGGCGCACCACCACCACCCACTCCACGATGAAAGTCTATGGGAGGGCTCTGCGGGGACGTCCTCCTCGCAGTCGCAGCTGAGGACCGAAACTCTCGCTTCGTGCTCTCTAGCTTCTTAAACAAAACTGGGGGCTCTGGTAAGGGGCGGTCCCGTTTCGGTCGATCTGTCTTCGCAGAGTCGCTCGCTGCAGGCCGCTCAGGGATTTTAATGCGAGGAACGTCAGGAAGCTTTACAACCTGGCCATCAAAGGAGTGTTCCAAAGAGCTAGCAGGCATTTTGATTTTGCGTCTAGAATGTGTGGGAGAGCGTAGAGTGCCAAAGGGGTTTTCTTCGACGCTTTCGCGTTTGTTTTGTTCAGAGTTTTTGTCGGGTTTGGGGGTCGCCGGAGGAGACATCGGCTGGGTGACAAACGCAGTGGTGGCTTTCGGTTCGGTGCTCTCCTGGTGGTCTTCGTCGTCGCCAGCAGAGAGCCCCCCTTTCAGCCGTTCGGAAACCTGCTTGGCGCGTTTCAGGCCGTTGGTGCGGTTGTCGTCTATCATGGTTGGTGCGGTTTTGAACTCCCAGGGTGGGCATGCACCTTTTGCTGGGGCAGCGTCTTTGTCGTCCTTTTCTTTTTCGCGGGAGTAGAGAACGTTTTTTTCACGTTGTCGACCTTGGCAGAGGGAACCTATCATGATGCCGTCGGTGGACCAGACGTGGACCTTCAGATCGTATCCGGTGGTGAAGATGGTGACGCGGCTCATGTCGACGACGACGTCGACGTTGTTCACCTCGTCGCTGTGTGCACGCCATGAGTTTGATCGGTGCACCGACGTCGCAGTCTTGTAGCGGCGAGGCTGGCGGAAGACACCTTCGTTCGAAGCCGGGAACTTCGTGGTGGAAAGACCCGAGGCGTCGAAGGCAGCGTCCAGGTGGTACACCGTGACGAAGCCGTGGTCGTCCCCTACATAGAGCGTGCGCTTGCTTTGGTGGAAGGCTGTTCGAATAAAAGATACAAAATATAAACAAACAACCACACATACCCAACGCAGTGCAGGTCAACGCCTCCGATCGTGTAGACTGCCTCCGCATACCGTGCGCACCTTGCGGATTTGCCGCACGCGTTTCATCTGCCACATCATGCTTCCACCTGCACACCAGCCTCTGCGGGAAGAAGTACGGACGGAAACAGTACACATACACATGCCCCGTGGAGTCCCCACAGGCGAAGGCGGGGTACGTCCCTAGCACCTCGACGGCAGCGATCTCACCTTCACAGCCCGCATCCTCCTCCTGCACGGAGCGAGGGTAGAGCGCCTCTCTCAGGCTCCTGGGAAGCTCTGTGTGCAAGGACTCTATCACGTGGGTGATGGCAAAGGTCTGCGTATCCACACACACAAGCCTCCCGGTGGTCGTGCCTATGATCAGCAGGGAGTTGACTGCTGTGATGCACGCTGTCGTCGGCGGGCAGTCCTGCAGGGCAATGTTCGTTGCAGTAGAAGGTATGTTGGACATCTCCGAGGAGTCGGAGTGGATGATCACACCACTGTTCCCGCTGGTGCTCAAAGAAACGACAAATTTGCATCCTCTCGACCCTACACCATAAACCAACCCATTCACGGAACCCTTATGGGCGGAAAACTCCTGCACACACATCCCCGTTGACGTCACAAAGCCCAACACGTTTCCTCCCATAGTACCCAAAAAGAACTTCCTCCCTCGGTTGCACACTGTAAACGCGGTCACCTCATCGGACACCAAATCATCAAACACCGATTCGATATGTCCTGTCATTTCATCCCACACCTTGATCCCTTTTTTATGTACTGTTATTATTGACCGGGTAATTGCGTTGTAATAGCTGGTGATGACTGGTGTGTTGTCCGCGCAGTCGTGGTTGTTGGTTTGCTGGTATTCGTATACAAAGGTGGATCGGGGGCCCGACAGGATAATCGATGCCGTACTCTCTACGTAGGTCACTGCAGAGAAGAGGTTCGACCTTGCGTGGTATTGGTTAGACCAATGCTGCCATGGTAGGATCGTTTGCACTGCTTGAAAGGTACGCAAATCCCACACCTTAACCATCCCTTCGCTATCCGCTGTAATAACCTGCGGCGAATCCGGCACAGTAAACAACCCAAGAATCGTTCCATGATGCGGCTGCTGCTTGTCAATCAACCGCCACGGATGAAAATCCTTTATATGCAACACCCACACCAACGGATCATACTCAAACCCCGCGCTAATAAGAAATTGATGCGGTTTTGAAAACGCAAGAGTACAAACCCCCTGGGTATGCCCCTTTAAAACCCCGGTCGAAACGTCTCTCTCAAGATTCCATATATTGATGGTAGAGTCTAGCGAGGCTGTGATCGCTTCTTGGTCAACAATGAGCAGGTCAAGAACCGCGTCTTCGTGGATTTTCGGCTGTGATTTTATTATTTCAAGTTTATCAACGGACCAATAATTTAGGGTTCCGGTCCTCGACGCAGAAAATAGCTTATGATAGCGTGAGCAATACCGTAAGCACAGCTGGGTGTCCGACACCTTAACAGTCTTTTTCAAGCGAAGCTCCTCTTCTTTTGAAACCGGTGCTGTGGTAGCGTTGACGTGGTGTGCTGTCATTGGGGAGACATCCCAAAAATGCATCTTCATTCCTGCAGAGGCTGTTACTAATATGTCTGAATCGGGTAGTCGCTCGACAGAGGTGATACGCTGGTTCAGCTTTGGGGTGCATTTGGACCCGGATAGGGTGGTGGGGTTGATGACCTTGAGTTTGTGTTTGTCGCCGAAAGTGGAAATTTTGATAATCTCGTTTTGGTTAGGAAAGTAGGAAAGTTTTTTGATTTCAGCCGCCACCGCAAAGCCACCCCCATTCGGAGCCTCGCCAACAGGAATGCGTGACGCCTTGACAGGAATGTATTGACGGATCTTTTCGTCGCCTTCGTATTTTCCTTTCATCGCGTTGTCGATGATGAACATTGTGAATTCCTCCCAAGAAACCTTCGTGTCGCCGTTGAAGTCGATTTCATTGAAAAGCTCGTGAAGTGAATCATCGGAAAGAACAGAGGCGGGGATGTTCTTCCCGGCAGCAGCCTTCTTCAGGACCTCGGCGAATTCGGTGATGGCAAGCCCGTTGATGGAATCGCCTGCCTCCTCAAATGCAGAACGAAGCCAGTCCAGCTCGCTTTCCGTAAGGTTTTTTACTACCTCCATCGCATCGTTGTTTGGTGTATTGAAAACCTATTGAGGGAAATCGTTGAGGGGGGGGTGCTGTTGGGGGAGAGAGAGTGAGAGGGTTTTCTTATGAAGGGTAAGGTATTTTTTGGTAAGCGTCTGACTAGGGGAGGGGAGGACCTTGGAATATGGGTTTGGAGGAAAATCGCGTAAACTCAAGTTAAATTGGGTCAGATCCCGAGCTATTGAAGGCACAATGCAGAATGAAAAGGTACGTTTCACAAGAAATGTTGTTAATGATACATCAAATGAGCGATTGCGAAGAGGTAAAAAGGCAAGCTAAAAAATGATGAAAACAGTCCCATATTTAAACCCTCTAATTCTTCGGTCTCAGAATCCGAGAGGGTCATGACACTCTATATGCGTGCTGTTCGTGCCACTCCATATACTGGTCGCGTGTTTCTAAAGAAATGCAACCTTCAATAAAGCCGTTCCCAATTCGTGTCACACCACTCAATCCTGCAAAGTCGATTGAGGTTAGCGCCGTGCAATCTGCTAAGAAGCTGCTCCCAAGGCTTGTGGCACTGCCCAATCCTGCAAAGCTGATGAAGGTTAACGCTGCACAGCCTGTTAAGAAGCGGTTCCCAAGGATTGTGACACTGCATAATCCTGCAAAGTCAATTGAGGTTAACGACGTGCAACGTGATAAGCAGCAGTGCCCGAGGCTTGTGACACTTCCCAATCCTGTAAATTCGATTGAGGTTAACGATGTGCAACCTGATAAGAAGTAGTCTCCAAGGCTTGTGACACTGCATAATCCTGCAAAGTCAATTGAGGTTAACGACGTGCAACGTGATAAGAAGCGGATCCCAAGGCTTGCGACACTTCCCAATCCTGTAAATTCGATTGAGGTTAACGATGTGCAACCTGATAAGAAGTAGTCTCCAAGGCTTGTGACACTGCATAATCCTGCAAAGTCAATTGAGGTTAACGCCGTGCAACCTGACAAGAAGTGGCCCCCAAGGCTTGTGACACTGCATAATTCTGCAAAGTCGATTGAGGTTAACGACGCGCAACGTGATAAGAAGTAGTCTCCAAGGCTTGTGACACTGCATAATCCTGCAAAGTCAATTGAGGTTAACGACGTGCAATCTGACAAGAAGTGGCCCCCAAGTCTTGGGACACTGCATAATCCTGCAAAGTCGATTGAGGTTAACGCTGTGCAATCTGATAAGAAGTGGTCCCAAAGGATTGTGACACTGGTCAATCCTGCAAAATTGATGGAGGTTAATGACGTGCAACGTGTTAAGAAGTAGCCATGAATCGCAGTAACAGCCAACGGTGCACTCAGATCAAGGCTACGTAAATTAGTGCGCGAGAGGAACCTGCGAGGAATCGTAGTTACAACTTCTGCCTGCAGAAACAACCGCGCTACCTCGGGGTTTGTCACACACGCGAGCCTCTCTGGTGTGAGGTCTGTCTCACCCAATGCATGAAGAGCTGCAAGGGATTCTTGCTTCTTCGTCTGCGTCAATACGACTGTGTCGCCAGCACTCAGCGCTTTGACGTCCTCTCCTTCGTTGTTCCCTCCGAAGTCCATGTCAAAGCTGCCTTCAGCAAACCCCGCTGTGGTTGCCACCTTCCGCCGCAGGTCCTTTGCTGTATCATCCACATCCACATCGACGACGTACGTCTGACCATTAAATCCCTCGATGTTGAGTTCCATTGGTGTTTTGTGTGTTTTCTGTTGTGGGTGTTGATTTGTATGAACGTCCTTCTCATGACCGCAGGCCGGCAAAGCTGGCGCTGGGCAACCTCTCCGGCAAGGCTTCAGAGGAGGTTGCGAGCCGTGACAAGAGCGAATACGGGCCTGCAGGAAACACCCCGCCTGCAAAGGTGTGTGCATGCATCTCTAGCAGAAGAGGTGAGGGGAATACAGGGAGGGGGGATAGCTAGGTTGTTATATACGGTCCCGGACCCGACCGAATACCGTATAATTCGTATTATACGATTACCGTATTATACGGTATTAAACGGTAGTATACCGTATTATACCGTATTATACGGTGTATTATACGGACCGAATACCGTATAATTCGTATAATTAATTATACGAATTATTCGAATTTTACAACCTAGGGGGGATAGTGGGTTTCCTTTTTCTTTTTTAGGAGCGATTTTTGCAGTTTCATCCGCAACATTAGTTTTTTTCTTTGGAAGATGTGTCGCTGCTCGGGCAAAACACATCTTTTTGTTGAGAGGAAAAACAAAGGAAAAATTGTAAGATGAATGTGCCCCTCTCGTGCACACATCTAACATCTGAGAGGAAAAACAAAAACAAAAAAAAATAGAATAAGTTAGCTACTAAGTATCGCTTAGGAGCCAATAGAAAAATGGGGAGGGAACTATTTTAATGAATGTTCCTCGCTGTGCGGTACCAACCCACTACACTGGAAAGAGCATTTTGAAAACAACATGAACTCATTCGTTACAGCAATAATGGAAAACAGTGTTTAGGGAAAAGAGCACAACCTTTAAGAGAATTGTGTGGTAAAATACCTCAGTGCACAACACCTCTCACCGCACATCGGCGTAAGGCATTGCCTGAGATATAAAAGCCTTGTCGTTTGATCAAAAAGACCCCCCCTCTCTGGTAACAGCACACAGACAGAACAAAACCATTTCTTCTTGATTCCTCTAATGTGAGAGGATGATGCGTTGGTACACGGCGAAGCAAATAAATTGATATGTGGTGTTACTTGTGGTTTCAGTTGGCCTACAACGGTGAAATCACAAGAAAACCCATTTACTTCACTGTCGTGTATCCCCCAAGGGAGGGGGAAACATCGTTAGTTAAAACAGTTGAGCTGTTGTATCTGTTATGCTGTTGTAGTAGCTGAGGGCAGGAAACACCAAAAAAAAAACCCCCCCCCTGATTAGGATACAAGCACCTTATCATCGCCAATATGGGCGTTGATAAATGGCTCTTTGGTGGAGTGGTCCACCAGCAGCGTCAGAACACAAAAAAGTTGCCTTGAAATACAAAGCCCTCTCGTTAACAATTTACCTTTGGTACAATGACCGGGTGTACCGGGGTGGACCCCAACCATGCCAGTCCTAAAATTTCGAGAGAAAAAAATCAAAGAGATTAATGTGTCTTTCGTGGCACATAATAAACACGGGTTAGGAAAGATCTTTTGTCTTTTTTTGTCTTTTTTCGAGAGAAAAAAAAAAAAATCAAGATTTTCAGGATTTTTGTCTTTTTTTTTCAGGATCTCTCGAGATCTTTGAGATCTTTGAAAAATCCTGAAAAAAAAAGGAAAAAAAGGAAAAAAAGAGAAAAAAAGATGAAAAAGATCTTGAAAATCTTTTTTTTCTCAAAAAAAAGATAAAAAAGATTTTTGGGATTTTGAAAAATCTTTTTGGGGAAAAAAAAAAAAAAGATTTTGAAAATCTTTTTTTTTTTTTTTCAAAGATTTCTCAAGATCTCGAGATTTTTCATGAAATTTCATGGATTTTTCCAGGATTTTTCAGGATTTTTCCAGGATTTTCAAATCTTTTCTCTTTTTTTTTTTTCTCCCAAAAATCTTTTTTTTTTTTTTTTTTTTCGGGAGAAGAGGATTTTTTTTCTCGAAAAAAAAAAAAAAAAAAAAAAGATCTTTCCCGACCCGTGAATAAAACAAAAAAAAAAAAAACAAAAAAAAAATCTGGTACGATGACCCAAGCCTTTCATGAGAACAACGTTGCCAACCTTTCAAAAAAAAAACGAAAAACTAGAAAGATGAATGAACACATCTTCAAAGAGTAGGAAAGAAGTAACGTTGATACCGATATAAATATGCGCAATGTGCCTGAAAGGCACCACACCTCAACCGATACCAACCTTACCAATATAAGACGTTTTTTCTTTTTCTTCTTGTTTTGTTGTATCGACAATAGCTCACCATACAGGGCCTCCTTTTCACGCTTTCCTTGGAGAGGATACAGACTTTATTTTTTGCCACAATAATCACCAAAAGCGGGATGCAAGGAACCCTACAGACCAATACATAGAGACGTTAGGAAACTGTGGTCCGTTCGTGAGTTCTTTTTTGATAAATTGTTGGAGTGTAGTTGCCTCGGGTTGTTGACCCAGTTCCGCAAATCTGCACTTTTTTGCAAATACAAACGTTTTGTTCGGAGGTCCACCTGATTTAATTTTGACCCGAGTTTGGTGGTGCTTGCGCGTTGGTTTGGCTGAAGTTGCTGCCAAAATCAGGTGGGGAAGGGGAAGGGAGGGGAGGAGAGGGGAAAGGTGAAAAGAAAAACAAAACGAAACGATATGCGAGTTTATGTGTATAAAACACATTTGTTCGAGAGAAAGGCGGTGGAGTGAGCACTCCATCATCCTTTTCTTTTCCTTTTTTTTTTGAAAAAATGCTTTTAGTGTAGACACAGGATGAGCTCCACACAAAAAAAAACTTGAAAGATGAACGTGCCGCTCTCGGTTGCAGACATCACACAAGATAAAAGAAAAATCAATAAGAGAGGAGGGAGAGGAGGAGGTCAACCCCACCCAGCAAATTTGGGACAGTGTTGGCTTGGCTGAAAGGAAAGTGTTTTTTCTTTTTAAATGGTAAGGGCAAACAAACTTTTTTTATGCGTTCGCGTCCTGCCTGCCTAGGTTTTTTTGAGATTTTTGGGGAAAAAAGTTTTTTTGAAAAAAAGTTTTTTTCAATTTTTTTGTGTTGGGGTGTCAGGGTGTTTCCTAATTTGCTTCCGCTTCCGGTCTTTGGAAAAAAATTGCCAGGGAAAAAGTTTGCGGAAAAATTAGGGACGTGTTTAAAGTGCTTATGTTTTGGTATTTTCCCGAAAAAAGTATGTTGGGTACCGTGCGCCTGCAGCGCTGTCTGTTCCTACCAGTTTCTACAGGCAAACACTTGGCCCCCTTTACGTTACGCTGACGGGTTTTGACCACAAGCAAGAACTTGTCCATTTTGGCAAATTGACCCCACCACTGGCCGGACGGATTCCGAAAATGCAAATGCCGGTGTTTTCGGGCATTTTCATGTTTTCAGGATCAGGGAGAAAATCTGGGTTGTGGGATTTACCTACCCCCTTTACCTTGCACTCATTTTGTCCAAAACCAAGAACTTGGCTATTTCGGCAAAGTGACCCCACCACAGCGCGGACGGATTCCGGAAATGCCAATCGCAGTATGTTTTGGGGCTGCAAACCCACTTTTTTTCCAGGGAAAAAAATTGCTTCCGGATGTCGGAATTTTGAAAAATTTCCAGAATTAGGAGACACCCTGGGCTGTGAGTTAACATTCTTCCCTCCCCTGCTCATCTCCCGACCCTGGGAAATTTCCGTCTGTGTATACTGTGTATACTGTGTATACTGTGTATACTGTGTATACTGTGTATACTGTGTATACTGTGTATACTGTGTATACTGCGGAAATTGACCAAAAACGAGAACTTGTCCATTTCGGCAAATTGACCCCACCACTGGCCGGACGGATATTTTCCCTGGAAAAAAAGTGGGTTTGCAGCCCCAAAACATACTGCGATTGGCATTTCCGGAATCCGTCCGCGCTGTGGTGGGGTCACTTTGCCGAAATAGCCAAGTTCTTGGTTTTGGACAAAATGAGTGCAAGGTAAAGGGGGTAGGTAAATCCCACAACCCAGATTTTCTCCCTGATCCTGAAAACATGAAAATGCCCGAAAACACCGGCATTTGCATTTTCGGAATCCGTCCGGCCAGTGGTGGGGTCAATTTGCCAAAATGGACAAGTTCTTGCTTGTGGTCAAAACCCGTCAGCGTAACGTAAAGGGGGCCAAGTGTTTGCCTGTAGAAACTGGTAGGAACAGACAGCGCTGCAGGCGCACGGTACCCAACATACTTTTTTCGGGAAAATACCAAAACATAAGCACTTTAAACACGTCCCTAATTTTTCCGCAAACTTTTTCCCTGGCAATTTTTTTCCAAAGACCGGAAGCGGAAGCAAATTAGGAAACACCCTGACACCCCAACACAAAAAAATTGAAAAAAACTTTTTTTCAAAAAAACTTTTTTCCCCAAAAATCTCAAAAAAACCTAGGCAGGCAGGACGCGAACGCATAAAAAAAGTTTGTTTGCCCTAACACAACTTTTCACCATAGAGTGCAGGAAAATCCACATTGGCTCTGTGACAACAGGATAAAAGAAAGAAAGCTTGAAAATATGAATGTGTCTCACCATGTCTCACCATATTTTTCAAGTTTTCAAAATATGTTTCATATGCTTTCTATTCAAAGAAGAGAAAGTACATAAGGAACGTTGAGAAACGTTGAGAAACGAAAAAAAAAGGAAGGAAGGACGCAGAGAAGCCAAATAAAGGAATGATTCGGCACAAAAAAAAGGTGATTTAGTCTACCCCAGCCTAGCCAAACATATTTTGCTGGAAAAAATGTTGGTGGGTATGTCTCTCCTTGTCTCACATACTCCGCTCGTTATTGTTTTGTTTCAAAAAGAACAAAAAAACGTATTTGATTCCAAAAATAAATGAGGACTAAATGAAATGAAACGAAAAATAGACGAATATGCAATATTTGCATAACGAAAACTCTTTTTTTTTTGAAAAGATTTACAAAAGAGAAACGTGCTTTCGTTAGATGAGCTGGAGAGAAAAAAAATCAGCAAAAGAAAAAACGTTTAACACGCTGCACTCCTCAGCCTCCGGCGCTTAGCCAAATAACAATCCTCACATCTCAAAAACCCCTCTCAACTGCCCCCTCAATACATCGAAAGCGGTGGTGGCGGTGAGACGTACCCGCTGTTCCTCACACACCGTGGTGGTGAGAGGGAGTTGCGGATGCTGGCTGCCTCTTCTGCACGCGCCACTGCAGCGTTTGCCTCTACAGCACGAATGTCTGCGTTCGCTGCGGCGATGGCGTAGGCCGAACCATTCGACACTGTACTGTACCTGAGGGGCGAGCCTGGGAGGCTGGAGTAGCTGCTGCGTGGGGACGACGCACCGATGGAGGCTGCATCTGCCACCATTGCCTGCGCGCTGGCGTCTGCGATAGCAGATGCGGCACGCACGCTTGCCTCTGCAGCCCTTGCAGACGCATCAGCCACAGCATGCGCACGGACCACCAAATGCGATGTATGACGTGGCGACAAACTCGCGGCACGTGCCTCAGCCGCATCAGCCTCGCGTGCTGCAATATGTGCCTTATGGTTCGCAACCTGAACCGCAGGTGTGTTCGGCACAACACGTCCAGCATACCCTCCACGGTAGGAGTCATAGCTAGTAGTCACGTACACAGACATGGTTGAGGTGTGAGATGAATCTGTGGGTGATATACAGTAAAGATCGTGAACTCCGCAAGCGGGGTGCTGATTGGGGGAGGGGGACTAAAAACGAAATTGCTTTTTTTCTACCTTCATTTTTTGCGCCGAATCAACACAAAAAAACCCCCCTTCACATATACTTTTCCCGCAGCCTTAACCTTGTTAGGAGATGCCTGGTCAGGTCCTCCCAGCGGGAGACAACTTCATTCGACTTCTTTTCTGCCGCACTCTGCGCACGCTTCGCCTCTGCGATAGCAACGGCCGCACGCACCTTAGCTTCGTGCTCCTTCGCTACCACTACCCCATCAAAGTTGGGTCTGCTGAACCCGCCCATCCGCGTAAAGCTCACTAACGCCTTTCCATACGAGACCTTCAATGCAGAACATATCGTATTGACACCCTTTCCTTTGATGTGCACCAAGTTATCAGGAAGGGGACAGTCTGCTAGAGAAACACTGCCGTCTTTGCTGCTGTTAAATCCATTTCCATCCCAGATTTTTCCGTTAGTTGATTCGACAGAGAAAGTATAGGGTTTTGTTTGCCAATGAGCGAAAACTTCTTTGGTGCGTTTGCCATCTCCTCCTAGGGTCCCTCCAAATCCTGCGGCAGCAGCGACTTTTCTGATGCACGATTCGTTGGGTTTGACGGTACGACCGAATCGTTTCCATGCTTCTCTGCCACGAAGTTTGCTGACATCATCTCTCGCAAAGATGTGATAGGAGTGAACCTTCGCTACAGGAACCGCATCCGGATGGATCACCTCAATCTTCGCCAGCAACGACTTCGCGCAAAACACCCGATGCTTCAACAGCTCCCGATGCGAGGCGGGAGGGGTACATTTATAACGCAACCTCCTCAGCATTTCGTTCTCATTTTCGATGTAAGGCATGAACGGGCCATACGGATGCGACGTCAGTTTTATCGTCCGTTTCAACCAGCTTTTTTCAGGATGGCTAAGGTTATCCCCATCCTCCCCTTCACCTATTTGAGTCCGCGACCATTGCAATTCATCATCCGGTTGTGTCGGAATGTCAATCACCTCGAGGCGGGTTCCTAAGGTGGTATGCATATCACTGCAATACTTTGAGGTTAAATCGAGCACCGCACCTCCATACGCAGTGAGGACATAGCTGAGATTGGCGACATGGTGATGCGGCAGGTGACCTGGAAGAACTGCCCTCCAGTGCCCATCGGGGAACAGAACTTCAAGCCATTCTTCACGGAGAAGGTCATGTTGTGTGGGTTCAGCAATGCGAAGAGCGGTTTCTGTATTGTGCGCTTCGATAACCGCATCAACAGGGTTGCGAACTTCATGCTTAAGAAAATCCGGGTCCCAAGGCATCTGTGCTTTAGAATCTGCATCCATTTTGTCAGAAGGCTCCGATTTTTGCTTTTCCATAAACGTTTTCTCTGCATCCAACATCGCATCCACCGTCACCGCCACCATATTATCACTATCAGAGCTCTCCGCTCCTTCACTGCTTTCGAATGAAAATAAATCCTCCTCCTTTTTTTGTCTCTTCTTGCGGCGCTCCGTTTTAGCAGGTTTAACCGCCGTTCGCTTCATCCGATGCCCTCTGTAACCTCCCCCCTTTCGAGCAGCTTCTTCACCTCCCAATACATGGGGTGGAGGACGACCTAAAATTGCGGCGTCTGCGGCAGCTTCGTAAAACCTTCCAACCTTTCGTAAGCTCTGCGCCCAAGCAGTGTTTAAATACAATCCTACCACCGGACGAGCCATATACCCCGCCTCCAACAACCGCTCCGAGAGAGTGTCAAAGCTTTCTGCTGTCGTAATGAAGTGTTGTAGACTCATTTCAAAGGCACCGTATTCCTCCTTCACCTCGCTATAGTCGAAATATACGTTGATAGGTGGAGGAAGGTGTGGATGTTCCGGAAATACCACCAAGGGTGTGCTCACTACTGCGCAAACCGCGTCATCCGTGGTGGTACCCATCTTCAGAGCTTGGGTTTTTAAATAATAGATGCTAAGTTGAAGAAAAAGCGTGTGTTCGCAATGTGCTCGAAGAAGGAGTTGGCGACGTAGCTCTGCTCGTCGAGATCTTGCAACAGCTCTGGCCATTTGAATTGTCGGCATCTTCTTCTTTTTTGTAACAATAGGTACGTTAGGGTCTACCTCCTCGCCCCCATCCATGTGCCCTTTCATCGTAACAACCAATTCCTCTTCTCTCAATTCGGCCCATTCGTCCTCCATGTCTTCATCGATATCCATAACAGCATTGTCATGTTCGTTCACCACGGTGCTTGATGTATCATCAAGAACAGCAAATCCTCCAGACATCAATAGAGTCTATGAATGGAGGGAATGGAGGAAGAAAAAAAGCGTTGAAAAAACCAAAATAGAAGAATGAAATGGAGAAAGTGGAGGAAAAGGGAAAATTTCGAGTGTTGCTGAGTTTTGCTCGAAGTGAGGGGGAAGGAGGAGGGGGAGGGGGGAGAAAGGGGGGAAATGTGCTGCTAAAGGGCTGACAGCGTGTTGTTGTGTATGGATAGGGGAAAAGGGTTTGCTGTTATGTGTGCATCTGGAGGTTAAATTTTGTAATTTTTTTTGCGTTTGCGTTTTAAGAAAAAGGGAGGGAGGGGAGGGAGGTAACTATTTTTTTCTCTACGAATTGTGTTCTGGTTTTTTTTTTGTCTCGTTTTTTTGTAGCGTTTCTCCCTTTATTGATTTCGTTCAGAATGGATAACAAATAGACCAGCCCCACCCCTGCCCCTTTTTTCTAGCAATAAAATAAGAAGAGTTTTGTTAGATGAACCTCAGCGGTCTCGGTGCTGAGGTTCATCTTATAAGCTAAGTATTTGTGTGCGTGGAGGAAAACAAAAGTGGAGTCTTTTTCTCTCCGCGGTCAGTAAATTCCGCTCAAAAACACGAACACAAAATACTATGAGATGGACCTAAGCCTGTTTAGTCATCTTAAAGGGGGGTTGGACAAAGGAGAGCAGACATAACTGATTTGAAGATAAAATAAAAATGGTTCCTTCACAAAAAAAAAAATGCGAGACAAGATAACGCTACTTTAGGACAAAAAAAAAATAAAAATTCACTCGGGATTAAAAAGAAAATGGTTTTGGTAAAAAAAGATGATGTTTAGTCACCTTGAAGATAAATTTTTTTTTGGTTTTTGTTTTGAAAGATGAAATGTGTGTCACATGCACATATCCCTATATTTCTGTTCAGAAAAGCGACATTTTCCACACAATGCAACAAGGCCGAATCGGCCTCGCTAAGGCCGGCTCAGGCGTGGCTGAGGCGTACTCGGAAATACTTACGTTTAAGTACGCCACAGCCACACCTGAGTTGCAAGGTATTTTTGAGGTACAGTCACAACGGTGAAGCAAAATGAGTTTCAAGTAAAACCACAAAGCCAAAGGTATTTACTTCACCGTCATGTGGCAAGTGTACCATGAAAGTGACATTTAAACGTAAGTAATCCCGAATACGCCTCAGCCACGCATCAGATACATTTTTCAGCCGGGCCATTTTTCTTCCGTTTTCGGCCTCGCTATTGTATGATTTTCTGTGGGGGGGAAAAAAACGTTTCTAGGTAGGGTATAACCTGCATTCGTTTAGATGAGGCAGGCAGTATGCCACCATAAAGGATTAATACACATAACAGGTTTCAACACCACACAATGACAAGCTTAAAGATGGATATGCCACACAGTGTATGCACGTCTTTGACACCAAAAACGTGACTTAACGAAAAATTGCGGGAAGAATCAAACAAACTGTGGTTAATGCACGCACTTCCAACTGACCAACGTACGATACCAGCCATCCGGATGAAAGAAAGCACAAATACCCTGCGGCCAACAACAGAAGGTGTAAAAAAGTAACCAAGTGACTTGCCCGCACCGGAACGGGGCGGTACACAACCGCTCGTCAGCGGCCCATCTTCTGCTGAAGGAGTTGTGAAGCGTACAGGTACTCCCGTTCGCTGCACTCAAACAAAAAAAATTGGCTTGAAATACAAAACCCTTATGAGTGAGCACCTTCGTGTGTTGGTAACGACGAACCTAATTTTCTCGTACTTAACGTCACCTAATGTAACAGAAAGGAACGGGCTGAACACACGTTATGATGCTATTTTTATTTGACCATTTTTTGCGACGATGTTGGCAATTGGTGCGGAGTGTCGTAGTTCACATTGTTATGTCGATTCCCCTTGTATAAAAACATCGCGTTAACGATTGATACACAACCGAAAAGCAAAATGCCACACATTATGTGCCACCTCAAAAACCAGTGCGGAAAGGCCGATTCGTATACTTTGTTACGAAGACACAGTCCACTATATCAGGGGGGAAGGAAAGTGACGTTGATAGTGCACAACACTGGCGCTCCGTGGGGTTATCGGATTCCCAATGGAGTGAAAAAGAAAAGAAAAGAAAAAGTTATTGATGCAGGCACCTCCGACCCACGTGGGTGATGGACCTCACAATACACATCGGTAAAAAAAAAGGGAGAAAGGTTGAATGAATATGCGTCATGTGCATACACAGACAAAAAAGTTCAGGTTTTCGGAAAACTGAGCAAAAAAAGAAAAAAATAAACTTGAGAATATATCGCTCTCCATGCATCTATTTTCCATTCTTATATTCGCTGTTTTTTTTTTTTTTGGAAAATTCTACCAAAAAAAAACCCCCCAGAAACCCGATGTGCTTTTTTTTCTGATAAAATTCGGACACAAAAGAAAAAGACACGCACACTTTTTTTCTTGTTTGAGAAAAAATAAGGTACACAGCATTGAGAAAGAAACCAAGAAACACAATCACCGTGGGGGAACCGAAAATCTTTGGAAAGATGAGCAGAAGCCACAACAAAGTGGCACACAACACATACACAACCTGGACACTCTTCCTCCCCTGGGCACTGCCCCACAGCTGCCCTTTCAAACCACGCACATACTCCCTCCCCAACCCCATCCCGATATTCCCCTCTTAGCACGGGCACTTCCTCTCTGCTCGTTGCGGTTCCCGGTTGAGTCGGATAGTTTTCTGTATGTTGTGTAGTGATTTGAAGACTTTTTTTTCCAGAAAAAAATCACAACAAAACCACGAGGCGGAAACACACATGACACACGGGTGTCTGATTTTTTTGTGAATTTCCCCAATGGAATATTGTTTATTTGCCTCCAATTCATCTAACAACCCTGTTCCTCCGTCATGCTCACGAATACGTTCTCCAGTGAACGACGGGTACTGTTTTTACACCCTTTGTGTCAAATGAAAGCAACAAGAGGCACATAACACTGATATTCTAAGCAAACCGCCATAATCCTATGTCTGGGTACAGCAGGGTAGATCCTTATTTTCGCTAAAAACGCTAAAAATACCAGATTTATTTTCGTTTTTTTCCTTTTTTTTTCTCTCCCGTTTTTGAGATTTTTCCGCGCAGGCCTGACGCTAACTTTCAGGTTTTTGGGAAATCGTGTGGGGTTGACGGTTTGTCCGCGAGCGCAGCGAGCGCAAAAATTGAGTGACGGTCTAAAAAAAACCAACAAGCAGGTTGGTACTGTACTGAGGCAGAATAGTGGTGTTTTTTTACACATCTCAGCTGTCGTAGAACTAAACCCCAGGGGATAATATAGGTTTTGGGGGTTTTCGCTGAAACTCGGTCAAAACTCGGTCGAGCCCAACCCAGCTCGTTCGGGGACTCCGGCGGAATGTGAGAACTCCTCGGTTATCCAACTGCGGAGTTCGGCACTGCATTGATATTTGCACCAGGCACACGCAGTATCAGTAACCTCAGTACATTTGCCATGGCGAAGCCACGGTACGCAACATTTCTAAAAACTGCGCTCAAAATTGCACATTTTTACTGCCAAACTATGTCATGGGAAGGGTGGGTTGCAAGCTTGCGCCGAAGGCGCACGGTACGCCACTTTTTTCTCTCGCCATACTGCATGCTTCCTTTTCCTTCGGCGTTTGACCAATTAAATCGCGTTCTGGCTGTGACCCTTGTCGGACACTGCGCCCTCTGACAAGGGTAATCCTTTCTAGAAACATTCTGAAAAAAGTGGTAGTGCCGGCATTAGCAAGAAAATTTTCCAGTGGTTAGGTTCGCAATTTTTGGGCCAAGTTCAAAATCCCACAAAAAATTAAGCGGGGATTTTCGACGATTTTGGCCTAACAGTGTTGTGTTTCTGCCTTGGTCCGGTTGAAGTCTTTATCCGTCCGCTTTGCGGGTTTGTGGACATCGTAATTGTGTTCTTCAAAAATACGCTTCAAAATTGTCTTATGCAAGGTGACACTGAGAATTGACACTCATTGGTACTTGTCTTATGAAGTGAAGACAAATATTGAAGGGGCATTGGCGGGCCGAAGGCCAGCCAAAAAAACGGTAGCGAACTTTTACTTTTTTTCCTTTTGGTTTCCCCCTTATTTTGACTTTCCGGATCGATTGCGGACCGTGGTGGTGCCACTCTGTGGCTGGAAATTAGTAGGTAACCAAAAAAATGGGCCAGAGAAAAAAGGAAAAAAAAAAAGGAAAAAAAAATAAAAAATCTCGGATCCTTATTTTCACTTTCGCTAAGGATCTACCCTGGGGTACAGCCAAAACTATTTTTTTATTCTTTTTTTATTACACACCTCATTCCGCACTTGGTAGTCATTCGGGATGGAGTCGTCGTTCGCAGCAATACCTTCTATCAAACGGTCGAACGCTGGGGTGATCCCGATGTCCGCTTGGGCTGAGGTCTCAAACCAGCAGAGGAAGTTGTTGTCGGCGCAGAAGCGGTCCATGTCTTCTGCACTGTAGCGGTCTGTGAGGGGACCTTTGTCGCATTTGTTTGCGAGGAGGATGCAGGGGATGGGGCTGCCGTTGGGGAGGAACACTTTGCTGTCAACATCGCCTTTCCATTTCGACACGGCTTTGAACGAATCGTCGTTGTGGATGTCGAAGCAGACGAAGGCAGCTACCGCACCCTGATAATACACTCTCGTCATCTGCCCATAACGCTCCTGCCCCGCAACATCCCAAATCTGCAGAGTGATCTGCCGCCCGCCCTCCCGCTGTACAAGCTTCAGCGCAAAGTCAACCCCAATAGTACCCTTGGTAGAGAGCTGGAAGATGTTCGCTACGTACCGTCGAATGATACTAGTCTTCCCCACAGCGCCGTTCCCTACCACAAGAACCTTGTAAAGCGAGCTGCCGTCTTCGGTAGACATAGTAAGGGCGTTTTTATTGCTTTTCCTTGGGCAGGGGGTTTGAGGGTGTTGAGGGTGTTTTGAGTGAAAGCGATTTTGAAATACAAAGCCCTCTCGTGGCAGTGGGGGGGAGGTGGTGGACCGATGCGGTCCATTTGGTGTACTGCTATGCCCTCCACCCGAGAGGAAGCGGTCAGATTGGAACGGAGCCTTGGAGGCGCAGGGTTGTCATGCTATTAGGTTTTGGCGGTCGGTCCCGTTATAAGAAAAGTTTATAAGATGAACCTAAGCCTCTACCGTGAGTTGTGACTGTTGTTGTATTCTTTAAAAGGGGGTATGGGCGGGGGTCCCTTTGTTTTCTTGTAAGACAAATCTACGTCGCCCTCCCGTTCTCTAAGTGTCGTTCGTGCGTTTTGCTTGATAGGCAATCATCTCCTCCTTGGCAGGATGAGAATGCCCTCCCCCCACCCTATAGTCTCTGAGAACACGACGTGACCCAGGTGGCAAGTTACGAGTGAATGACAATTGAATTTGTCATGAAATTCATTTGTCATGCAATTGGGTCCTTTTGTCGTGAAGAGGGGGTAAGAAATGTGAGCTAAAAAGTGTATTCCAAAAGAAACAAAAAACAAAAATCGAATATGGCTTTTGTTCGGCACACAAATGACCCCCCCTGACAGTGCAACAAAAAACGTTGGGGACGTCAAACAAAAGTTGTTGAGATGATCCCAAGCCTCTCGTGTTTAGTTATAATTGCAGACAGGGTTTCAACCCTAAAATCTGAACACGAGTACCACGATCACGTTGAGAAAAAACCAAAAACAAACCAAAACAAAAGAGGGGGGCCTTCGGAATAACACACATTGCGTGATAAAGAGCGACAGTGATGTGTGCAAAATGAAAAGGCATGAAAAAAAAAAGGGGGGTTTTTTTATTGGCATTGCCCGCAGTCCTAGACACTGAGAAACCAAGGGGGGGAAAAACGCATCAGAAATGAAGTGGGAAAAGTCCCCCGAAAATACGAGAATATGGTTTTGCAACCAACATAAAATAAAATAAAAAATTCCCATCGGGTCGGGATCTGGTTCTTTAGAAGGTTTCACTGTATCTATCGTACATCGATTTCAGTATTATACATTACCTCACCCTTGGGTGACCCTACAGGGGGGGCGAAGGAAAGTTGTGGGGGGAAATTAAAGATGAATGAAAGCCTCTCTGTGTGCGTTAGTCACCTCAACACAATCAAAGAAGAAAAAATTAAGAAGAGCCTCGGCCGCATACGCCCCAGCCACCTTGATAGGTCGCATTGGGTGTGTCGGTAATAGGCAGGTTTTTTTTTTTCTTCATGCTATGGCAAAAAACGTGGGTGGTGCTCCGGGAGGGGTCGATATTGACAGGTCGTTGACCGACTTCCGAAAGCACAGTGGGAGGTTTTTTTTTTTGAAAAAAAAAATTTTGCATCGGAGATACAGTGCGACGCACAGCACCAAAGGAGTGATCACTGTACTGTTTTTCGTTTCTTTTCGTTCGTGGTTTGTGGGCAAGGGTGAAGTTGATAGTGTTGAGTTGGTACAAAAAGAAGAAGAAGAAAAAAACGAAAAAGAAAAAATGGGTGTTGTTGCCACGGCCCTCTCAACGAGCGGAACTCATTGATGCAAAGGCACATAAACAAGAGACCCTCTGCTCCTCCTCCCGTCCCCCACCCCCCCACCCGCTCCCGCTACCGATATTGCATGTGGCCCACCTATCTAGGTCATCAGCAACAAAAAGAAAAACTTCTTAAGATGAACCTAAGTACTCTCATGCTTAGTCACCTGGAAAGGAAAAATACGTGAAACACAAAGTCGTTTTCGTGTGCCTAAAAAACCTATAAAAAAAAAAGAAAAGGGTAAATTGCGATAACACGTATACTTTTTTTTTCGATTTGCGATAACACGTACACAAAAAGTATACGTGTTATCGCGAAAAAGTGTACGTGTTTTCGCGAACAAAAACGTACGTGTTTTCCCAGGTACCCAGGTACCCAGGTACCCAGGTACCCAGGTACCCAGGTACCCAGGTACCCAGGTACCCAGGTACCCAGGTACCCAGGTACACGGTACACTGTGTACAAGGAAAAAAGTCGTGAAAGAGCAACCACAGCTCCACATGACAAACACAAAAGTGTCCAGTCACGTGGGGCATTCATACACTGAGGAGATAATGATCCAACAATTTACAAGAAAGATTACTTAACCTACTGCTGGAAGTTGCCAGGTCGTAGTAACACACAAAGTGTGCCTCCGTTCGGGAATACCGGATATTCTAGAGACCAAAAAGGCCTCTTCCGCTAGTCAAGGTATAACCGAATGAACGGCCCAAGACCCCCGTGGAGAAGTTAAATGTTGTAATGCTATCAAGTAGAAACTGCGACCACTGTCTTACCCTCCTCAATGCATGGTGGAAGATGTCTTTGACAACAAATATCCTGTACCCAGGTACCCATATTCCCAGACCCACGCAGTACCACGTCGCAGTACTACGCAAAATTTACCACCAGACCCTGTGTTCGTGCACCTTAAGTACGTAAGTCTGGTTCCCAGACCCACGCAGTGGCACATGACCGCAAGTGTGAGTGACCCACACAGAGGGATACGCAAAATTTACCACCAGACCCTGTCTTCTGAATGTCACACGTACATTTTTTTGAACACTTTTCGCGATAACACGTACATATTTCGCTAAAAAACGGGGTGCTCGCAACCGCGTTCTAGACCCCCACAGATGCTCAAAAGTGCCAAATTTTGCTTTGAATGGCCTCAAATCGTCGAAATTAGCCCTTTATGGGGGTCCCAAAAAAAAAATTCGAGGGTCTAGGTATGGAGAGCGAGCACCTTAGAAGGAGAAAACACGTACATTTTTTTGACCACTTTTCGCGATAACACGTACACTTTTTTGACCACTTTTCGCGATAACACGTATACTTTTTGTGTACGTGTTATCGCAAATCGAAACAAAAAGTATACGTGTTATCGCAATTTACCCAAAAGAAAATAATCATGTAACAGGTCGCTATCGTGTACACAGATACATACAGGGCTATACTCCGTTCAGGCGTCACCCTAAATCTGTTATCCTGCGCAATTTATGGTGCTATCCGGGGGGCGGCGTTTCACAAAATTTCACAAAATTTCAATCAAAATCACAACTATTCACAACTTTTCACAACTTTCACAACTTTTCACAATTTTCAATCAAAATCACAACTTTTCACAACTATTCACAACTTTTCACAAAATTCCACAAAATTCCACAAAATTTCAATCAAAATCACAACTTTTCACAACTCTTCACAACTTTTCACACGTAAAGGCTCAAGAGGGTTGTGAAAACTTGTGAAAACTTGTGAAGAGTTGTGAAGAGTTGTGAAGAGTTGTGAAGAGTTGTGAAGACATGAGGGTTTTTAGCTTGCATCTCGGTCTTATGAGCTGTAACGATGGTGCAGAGTGTGTAGCCCGTCCATCAGCAGCAGGGGAGACAGCAAACGTCTACTAGGACGCCAGGGCAAACGACCCTTCGTCGGCAATGCTTGAACATCAGCTCTGTGCAGGTGCTGTGCATCTCCTACTTCCAGCGAGTCCGCCGGCTCCATCGCCTCCAGCAGCTTCAGTCTCTGCATCTTCTTCTGGTACATCCAAAAGAACAGTAGGCAGATTCGCGGACACGAAACCTGTAAGAGGTGGTGATTGTTTAAAAGATTATCCAAATAATGTAATCAATTGGTGTGCAATTCCCCGTGGTTCTACCGTGTTTCTACCAGTTGTCACTCCGTAAAGGGGGGGGTAGAGATGCTGGAATTTTAATTCTGCTACTTGAGTTTAATAAATTTGTACACAGTGACCCTACCCGTAAACCCGAAAAACTTCCCAAAAAACTCGCCTACTCGCCCAAAACTCGCCCATTTTTGGGGGGCGAGTTTTGGCGAGTTTTTTTTTTTGGTAGGGATTTTACCTTGGGAAAAGTGTACAAACAAAACTATGAGGGAAATTTGAGTTTTGAAGAGAGAATTTTTTTCGTTCCGCTTGAACAAGACCTCTACAGTTTGCTTTGTAGGCTTCCACAACCCGTAAACCCGTCCAGCTGTAGGTTCTGCAGATCCATGAAGCTTGAACAGATGGGTGCGATGTAGTCGTGGGGGAATACCGCCAAGGGGTGGCCTGCAGTGTTGCCATTTACCAGCGTGGCGAGGGCATTGTTGTATAGCGAGTGTAGCCTCGGTTCATCCATGTCTTCGTCATCCTCCGGATTGTAGCACGTCTTGTCCCCCGGTATCTGTATGGCACAGCCACTGTTACATTCCTAGAGATGAAAGAACAAGACAACACTTCTGTACCCACGCATCAAAATTGTGGAAAACTTTGCACCCCAAAACACCTCAACAACGCCCGCCAAAAGGCGCCCCTTGTTGCTGGGAGTTGGTTTTCATGTTTGATACCTGCACAGCGGGCATTCCTCTGAGTCCAATGCTGTTGGCCTGTCTGCGGCGTTGCACCGAAGGTGCAGGAAGACAGGGTCTGTGGTAATTTTTGCGGTGTCGCATTCCCTCATGCGTGGGTCACTCACACTTGAGGTCATGTGACACTGCGTGGGTCTGGGTACCTGGGTACGTGGGCACATGTGACCACGTGTGACTTGTCACACCTGTGCGCAAAAAATCGCAAAAACCCGAAACGCGAATCGCAAAAAATCGCATTGCGAATTTTTCGCATTTTTTTTCCGATTTTTCCTGGTTTGCGAATTTCGTAGCAGAATACAACCCGGATCACCCCACTTTCAGGTGATTTCTGCACTTTTGGGGTCAATGCGTGCACAAACTGGCTTCTGGAACCCTAAAACCAAAAATCCCCAAAAAATACCCACAAAGTAAAAATGAAGCCCACCCCCATTTTGCGTACTTGTTGCGCAGTTGTTGCGTACTTGGTATTCTTTATTTCTGGGGTACCAATATTAATTAGACACGGTATAGATTTGATGAGGTTGGCGCTTTGATAGCCATTTGAGTTGTTTTGGGGAAGTACATACCATAAATCACACATTGTCGCGGAAGGGCTCAGCCGTGTTCAGTCAAAATCGGCGCGTCCTGTGGTTACAATAAGCTCTGTCGTGTTCCCACCGTGACCACTACCCATGCCCCAACCCCCCTTCAGAAAGCCCCTATAAAAATCAAAAAACGGGCTCACAAAATTTCAATCAAAATCACAACTTTTCACAACTATTCACAACTTTTCACAACTTTTCACAAAGTTTCGCAAAATTTCAATCAAAATCACAACTTTTCACAACTATTCACAACTTTTCACAACTTTCACAACTTTTCACAATTTTCAAACAAAATCACAACGTTTCACAACTATTCACAAAATTTCACTAAATTTCAAACAAAATCACAACTTTTCACAACATATAGTTGTGAAAAGTTGTGAAAAGTTGTGAAACGTTGTGAAAAGTTGTGCAAAGTTGTGAAATGTTGCGAAACGTTGTGACACGTTGTGCATAGGATTGAAATTGTGTGATATTTTGTGAAAATTTGTGAAACTTTGTGAAACGCCGCCCCCCGGATAGCACCAAATTTATCGGTTTTTTTTTTTTTTTTCGATTTTTCGGTCCCTCCCTTTCCCCCCTTTTGGTTCTCTTTTGTAGAATCCGTCCATTTTTTTTACACGAAAAAAGCTACCTCACCTTGTACGAAGGCATTCCAAAAATCCACATACACACACTCTTTTTCAAAAATCACACAACACACAGCGACTCCTTTGTCTAATGTCAGCTATTTCCGAGGCTTCGTCCCTAGGAAGCGCAGTATGGCAGTGTCTGCGAGGGGCTGCGAGGAGGTGTGGAGGCCTACCATTTGAAGGCAGCGCTTTGTCTCCGTCTGTGTCATATAGATAGCACTGCGGAGCATTCGGGTGCTGCGTGTGTAGGACGCAAAGAGAAGCGCCACACGCCAGTACTTCATTGCAAGACGACTCGCCTGCGCTGCCTCCGACGCACTCTTTATCGCCCCCAACCTATCAAAATCGCGTGCATATGCCGTATCAAGATACCCCTTCCCCACCCACATCGACGAACACCTCGTCACCACCCCACGAGCAGGCAGCATTGTCCCCTGCAACGTTCTCCCAAAGGCAACATGAACGCACCCCTCCGGAAGCGTTCCAACCTCATCCGCAAACACTGCCTGGGAGAGTGCGATGACGTTGCAAGCATACCCTGGGGTGTAGTGTGCTGCGAAGCGTTCCACCTTACGGACGTCTGGTGGAAGCAGTCCGCCAAGCAGCGTTGCGACTGCTGAGGCAACCTGAGGGTTGTCCGCAGTGACGATAACCTGGTCGCCACAGCCGAGATGGAAGAGCACCGCACGGAACGCCTCGCTCGGCTCCACACAGTCGATGCACACCTCAGCAGCCCCAGGAGGAGGTCCCCGCACCAACGCCGTCCGTACATCATACAATGAGAGGTGCACCTGAGGATGGGTCGGCAAGGTAAGGGTCAGCCCCCTCGGTGCACGCGGTGCAAGACGACACGAAACGGAGTGCAATGTGAATGCAAGCTTGCGATGAATCTCCGGCAACAAAAGCGGGTCGTTCACAAGCTCTGCAAGCGAGCGGAGCTCGCTTCGGCGGCGCGATTGACCTGAATAGTGTGTGATAAACCTATAAGAAGCCTCACAACATCTAAGAAAACCACAAACAAATATCTTGAAATCCACCCTCTCATAACCGGCTGAACCGGGGGGTGGACCCCAACCACGCAGTTCTACATCCATATTTGAGGTTCACCTCTAAAATATTTACATACCCAACGAAGACCCTAACGATGTGCACAGCAGTGTCCCTCCTCCACCTTGCGATTCCCCGCCCCCATCATGCTCAAACACCGACAGCGAATGCCGCTTCCTGCTTGGGGACTGAAAGGTATGCTTCGCCGCACGCTTCAACGATGCAGCAATGTCCCCCATTGTCGCACCAATGTACTGCACCGATGCCATCAGAAACGTCGGGTCCGGATGCGTATAGACAAACGCAAACGTTCTATGCATCCCTCTCGCCTCCGAATCCAATAATTGAAAAACAAACGCAAGCGAAAAAACACGTCCCTTTTGTCCAAACAAAACTTTCCCTTCTCGATGCGGGCCTACATGCTCTATTGAAAGCGCGCGGAGGCACACCGATTTCACAAACCCGGTTGGAGCTGGACCATTCGCGCCAAAGGAATTATAGAAGCTCGAAAACCCTGTGGCTGCTTCCTGAGGTGGGTTGGGTGACAACGGGGTGAACCGAGCAGTGGTCGTGGTAGTGCCCATGTGTGTCACAGCATGTGAACTCCACGGGGCACCACCATGTGATGTCTCCTCAGTCGAATAACAACACTCCGTGTCCAACTGGCTCTCCTCGCTGCACCGCAGCAGCAGCTTCGGCCCCTCCCTCTCACTAAACGTTGTTAGCACAATGCTGTGCATGAGAAAAATAAAAAAACAGGAAAATAAAAGATGATCCGAAGCCTCGTAAAATTAGGGGGTGATAGGGGGGAGAAAGTCCCCTGCCCCCTTTATTTGAAATGGTACATTGTGTTTTTTTTTTTGTGTATTTCCTGAGAAGTGATGAAAATGTCAGGGGTGGGAACGGGGTAGGAAATGGTTTGGGATAAAGCCTCAGAATGAGCCATGTATGTGTGGGTGGGGGAAACAACAGAGTGATCAACGGTGGGAGAAGCAGGGTGTCGGTATGCTGAGTGGATAGGGGATTAAGTGAATGGAACAAAGGTTGCTTTTGTAAGACGGATGTTCACCTCCTCTCCACACGATCTGCAGCGATCCAAGAAAACATAGGGAGGGGTTGTGTGAGGTCCAAATGGCTACTAATAAGGAGACGAGGAGCACAACACCGCTTGCACAGTTCTATCGTAAAGTAGCAGGGTGTTTTAAACTAAGTAAAATGCACCTGAAGACCATCCAAAAAACACCGCCAAGGAAATGCAAGGAAGAAGCTGGACTGTATTTCGGTGAAATTGGGTGAAATTGACCCAAGGTGGGCTGTGTTGGGTCCCGGTTGGTGGGTGAAAAAAATAGTACGGGAAGCAGGGACTGTCAGTTCCAATCAATCTCCATCTGCTTGAATGGACACAACGGTATGAGTGATGAACTTCGCTGTATGGCTGTTAATCTGTTCGCAGCCCGAGAATCGAGCCTTCATAGTCTACGGGTCACTGGACGAATACATTTGTGATATTCGCGAAGAAGGGGTTCGTGGGGCGACCAACTGACACTGCAGGCCGAGGGGGGGAGCAAACATAGACACCTTTTTTTTGATAATTTGAAAACGGCGCTCTGCACGCTGTTGTTTTTTTTAGCATATCGTGGCAGCTGGGCAAAAGGGGGGTGGAGAGTGTGGCGGAGACAAGAAATATTCAAAATAAAGTTGACGCAAGATGGAAATTGGGGGGGGCATTGGAGGGTGTGTGCGACAAAGTTCTGAGATTATTGTTTATGATGACAGTTTCATCAATGGTGTGGTTGGTGCTTTGCATTGCGCCCTGGATCTCCTACCCTTCTGGGGGTTGGTTTCTCCCTAAAAGTACAAAAAAAAAAGACATAACGCCACAACAGTAACATGCTTCCGTGTAAAGGTAAATACACCCTACCTACAAATACTTGGGAATGCCAAATATAAAAAAAAAAACTAGGTCAGACTCTTCCCCCCAACCTCAGACGTAACATATTGACACAGTGTGCGGGAGTATTGCGAATACACTGGGTAAACAGCGCATACACAGCCACACATACACATTCAAAATCAAGGTTCCGATCAAACAAAATGCATCATTCTCAGAAGAGGTGATGCAGGTCCTTTTTTTTGGGGGAAAGGGGGGGCGAGCTTTCCCTGTGGGAAAACGGGGGTCACCAATAAATTGGTGCGGACAAACACATTACGTTGGTCATCCCACACTGAAGGACTACCCAACCACTGATTCTAAAACACCGCATGTGGTCTGGGCTATGTTCCACTCCAAGGAAGTTACCCATATCTGCTTTTAAGCCCGACGAAGACGCATACAGGTGCCTCTTGGACTCACACCGGGTAGAGAAAAAACCAATTGTATTTGGCATAATTCGACCCCGGCGGCTTCTCCACGTACCTGTATCTGTTGTCACTGAAGGGTGATGGTTTACCTTCGCTCAGCCAAACGCAAGCAAACCTCACAACAGTGCAAAAGAAGGAAACATGAAAAAAAGAAGTGCCTCTCGTGCACACATTTACCACTATGGTTATTCGCGTATGGGACACAGCTAGGTTTGATGACCACATAAAACGCAACAAAAAATACGCAACAAAATGTTGGACTGCCCATCTCGTAAGAGACGGGGCTTTGGTGAACCCGAAGGAAAATACACAAATAAACTGAACAGAGGGGAAGGGGGGAAAGGAAGAATGTATCAGCCGAGCGATCGACGATCCCCCAGGATGCCCACCTTGTAAATTGTTTACTGCCGTGCTGCCTCAGTGAGGGATTGAATGATGGTTTTTTTTTTGATGCAGCTAAGTTTTACTTGAAAATACAAAAAAAGCCCTCTTGACAGTGTACCTGACCTGGGTGCATCGTGTGGACCCTCAACATCTGATGCTAATGAAAATAAAGAACAGACATGAAAACCTCAGATGGAGGGAAACAACCCCCGACAGCAGAAAGAAGTTGAAAGTACAGTAAAGTACAGACAGTTGGCAAAGGCCATTCCTCTTGTATGAACCTAAACTTAAACCTAAACCCCACATAGCTTCCACATAAAAGTAGTTGAATCTTTACTTTCCCTTTTGTTACACATAAGAAAACAAATTCATAAGAAAAGAAGAAAATACGTCTATCTGTGCTCAACCTCGTCGGGCCCACCTGGCTTGACCAGTTTTCGACTTTGCTGACTTGTTAATATTTTTGAGTCGGGCCGAGTCGAATAATCATGGGTAGTATCTGGATCCAGATTCCAGGTAATTCCAGAAAAATTCCAGAAAAATTCCAGGTATTCCAGATCTGGATTTTTTCTGGAATTAGGCTTTTTTACTGGTGTCTTCACGTATGTACCAAGAATTTGTCCATTTTGGCAAAGTGACCCCACTACTGGACGGACAGATTCCAAAAATGCAAATGTCGGTGTTTTTGGAAGATGCATATTTCCCGGCTAAAATAACCCGCACAAATTATAAAGTGGACCCCCCACTCGTCAAGGACATGTCAATCTTGGCCCCCTCCGGAACACCATGTGATGGAAATTCTAAAAAACCTTTCGTTTATTAGTCTTTGCCATTGTCGCTGAAGCGCTCACTCCCTCTATCCCCGAGTTCTCTTCCTATTCACATTTACACTGTGTAGAGAGAACAACAAAAACCATGGGGAGGAAACCAAACGCAATGATCACGCAAGTGAAAAAGATTGCGGTGAAACAGAGGGAACAGAAAAGGAAGAGGGTAGACAGCAGCAGCAGTTCCAGCGGCAGCAGTGTCAGTGGCAGCGACAGCACCATCAGCAGTGGAAGCAGCAGTGTCAAAAACCGAGTGTTTTGTCATCGTCCACACTTCCAGATCGGAATGCGTGTTTGTGTTGCGTGCAGATTTCTGCTTAAACCCACCTGGAATTACCTGGAATTGACCTGGAATTACCTGGAATCACCTGGAATTAACCTGGAATTACCTGGAATTGACCTGGAATCACCTGGAATACCTGGAAAAAACCTGGAATTTCACGAAAAATCTGAGAAACCTGGAATCACCTGGAACTGGATCCAGATACTACCCATGAATAATCCGAAAAACGGAGTGCTCATTGGTTGACCTGATATGATAGGTGATATGAATAACCGACTCTGTGAGTCTGGCAGTCTCTTCATATTTTCCAAGCTGTGAAGCCCACCGCAGGTTTCTTTTCTGATAACTATCGCATCACAAACGGAAGCAACGCACCCCCTAGCGTCTCCGCAAGCACACCCACAAACTTCCCATCCTCAGGGCTGAAGTCTTCGCGCCCTATCTTATTTGCAACCTGTGTTGGATAATATGACACACGACACCCCCTCTCTATCACCCCCATACCTGTATTGCACCTAGGATACGCCCGCCACAGGCAATGCGGGCGATGATGAGGGAATCGGTTCGCACGGCAACGCTGTCGATTGCGTCGGAGAAGCTGTCCTCACGGGAGACAGGTGTGTCGGTACCCGAGACGAAGGTGATGCCGTCACGGATGACCTTGCCAGTGAGGCCTGAGATGGGGATGCGTGCGCCGTGTTTGAGGAGGTGGTCATTGTCGGGAGAGGAGAACCAGAGGGCAGCCCCCTCACATCCAAGCATCTCGGGGACACGTGTCTCGACAGAGGTGCAGGCGATGTTCTGCCAAACGTCCTCCTTCGCAGCCATGTCTGCCAGCAGCCTGCACATCAGTGCACACAGCAGGTCGTTGGAGTGCAGCCGCACGCTGATCTGGGTCAGCGACACCGAGGCAGCAATGCACCCCACATACCCACGCACCATTGCAACGTCCTCTTCTGTGAAGTTCCCACCATACGCACGGTCAGACAAGGGCGCGCCTGGGAGTGCTCGGTTCTTCAGCTGAGGGGGGAGGGGAGAGGGGGGAGTGTTCAAGAGACGTTAAAAGGTGTAGACAATCTACAGTGGACGACATACCTGAAGCACCCCAGTGAGGACACCTGATGTGGATATGGGGAAGCACAGCTCAGAGTCGCCGCTGTTTTTGTCGCGGATGTGTTTCGTGACAAGCTGCGGCTCAAGCGTCTGCGCCGCTGTGCCTGCGCTAGACTGCATCGAGACAAGCGCGAACTCTGCCGAGCCTGTCATTATCATGAGCTTGTCCTTGACACGCCCGCTTTCGTATAGGTACAGCTGAGCTGACTCGCACTGGAAGAAGTGTGCTGACCGCCGCACAGCTTCGCAGACCTGCGTTGGGTGTTTGGGTGTTGGAGGATTTACGTCACTTTTATTGTTTTATGTCCATTCGTTCAGTTCACTTGATAACAAATGGGTGCGCAAACGAGAGCTGAAAGGAGGAATTTTCACATACCGCAGCGATGGATGTGCTTTCCATAATTATACTGCATTCGTTCCCGAGGTCCGCACATCTTTGGTGGACACTCCGCAACGACTGGCTGAGCTGGCCGTTCATCAGATGCACCCCTGCCTGGTTGCCTAGCAGCGAGAGCAACGCCGCGTCGTGCATGCTGAACTTCCCGTTGGTTTTGTTGATCGCCTGGATCACTGCCAGCACCTCACCTTTGTCGCCACGCTTCACAGGACAGCACAGCATATCATTCGTTACGTAGCCTGTCTTTATGTCGATTTCGGGGTTGAAACGTTCGTCTTCATATACATTATGGATAATAAGGGGTTCTGCGTGTACTGCAGTCCATCCCGCTGCACCCTGGTCGATACCCATGCGTATCCTGCCTCCCTTCACTTCATGATAAGACCACAGTTGGGAATTTTCTTTGTCAACGAGAAAGAGTGTGGCACGGTCGCAAAAGATCAGCCTTTCGACGGTTCGCACAACGAGATTCACCGCACGCTCCAAATCTGGCTCAGAAGACAGCTCGTTTATGGTACCCAACATATCCTTCATGCTCTGCCCAAAGGCTTCTTTGCTCTGCATCTCCTCCAGCTGGGAGAGTGCTTCGCATTTCTTTGCCTCCCAAAAGTTTTGCTTTCCGCTGTTAATCTTTAGGTTGCCTACTACTGCCAGGTATGTGTCGGTTTTCCCCTTTCCTTTGACGAATTGGCCGCTTAGGGTTTCGAATTCGACACCATAGGTTTTGAGGTGTTCGGCAACTTCATGTGTACAATTGATCCTGCTGGGTCGAGAGAGTGCTTCCATCCGCGATGCCATGTTGACAGTTGTCCCCCAGAAGTCGTAGATCGGCTTGGTCCTCCCCAACACCCCTGACACTGCCTCCCCCGACGCCATCCCCACGCGCACCTGAATTCCCTGCAGACGTAGCTCCGGAAGCGACAGCCTTGACACATTCTTCAACACCGCCACCGACCAATCAAACATATTCTTAATATGGTCGCTCCCAACCACACGAAACCCTGACACAGCCATATAACAATCCCCAATCGTTTTGACCTTCAATACGTTTAACTCCTCTGCAAGCTCATCAAAAATCGTGAACAATGTATTAAGCCCCAAGACCAATTCGGTGTGCGGCATGTCCATCGCCATTTTGGTAAATCCGACCAAATCTGTGAATGAAAAGGTCAGCGCTTCGTGCCTCGTAGCAATGCATCGGGAGCCTTGGTGGATCATATCAATCACATCCTCTGGGATGATTGTCATCAGCAGTGCACTGTCCTTTTCTAACCGACTTTCTGTTTCATCGGTGATGGGGGTTACCTGGACAGCTCCCATTTCAACGATACTCCGGAACAGAGCTATACAGAGTACTAACAACTGCACCGCAAGCAGGACAAAAACTGCGGTCCGACTTTCCACCACCGCACTCAGCACCAAACTGACAGCACCGAGGAGGACCCCACTGCATACTGCGGCCACACCGACGAACGCACTGCGAGGCCGCTTCACCTCCTCCGGCACAACAGCGGGGACGGTGCTGCGGCGGCGGCGGAAGGAGGAGTTGTGACGGTACTTCTCCGCATTGCCTTCAGGGGGTGCTTCGTCGCAGCCTAGCTCCTGTGCCTCTTCCAGGTATGACCCTGACAGAAGCTGCAACGATCGATCACGAAGGAGACCCTCATCCTTTGCACTGAGGTGCACATACTGCAAATTGCTTCCCCCACGAGACAGCGTTGATGAGGAGCGGGAACGTTTTCGAGGAGCAGCTAGCTCGCCGAGGGTGGTGTTGCTGTTGCTGTTGTTGCTGCTGATATTGTTGGTATTGTTCTCAACTGGGATATTGTCTGTCTGAAGACACCCATTGCTCGCATCAGAAACAATATTCTGATCTGCGTTCATTTAGAATGATTTGTGAAAAAAGAGGTGGCGGGTGGGGGGGGAAAATTAGCGGGTTAGCAAATACATAGAAAAGGAAAGAGAGAGAAGGGGAAACTGAAATAAAAATGAATGCCCGAGGGGCTTGGGTGCATGCACCCTTGCTGTGTATGTGTGTATTTTGCTGTGGGGAGAGGGTGTATATTTGGCTAGTGTTTTGATGGGTTTAACCCTTTGGACCCACTGTGTTTTTGCGTATTTGACGTGGGTAGTGTACCAACTAAACAAAAGACGACAAGGTGTTCATTATTTTGGACCCAGTGTGTTTTTGGTTTTTGGGGCTCTCCGTTCCGATGAATGCTCGTCCGTCTGGGTCGAAAGGGGTTTTAAAAAAATACAAGAAATCCCCCCCCCCCACTTTTGCTTTTGAAACTCTTCCTAATTGTTCATTAGGAATTATCTTTTAAAAAATCTGCTATTTTTACTTTTTTCTTTGGGTTGATGTGAATGAAAAACAAAAAACCCTTGTATCTAGCCAAACAAAAGGTGGCTTCTCGGGGTATTTGCTACTTTTTTTTTTCCTGCCTTGGCAAAAAAAAAAATTAGAGAAAGAAATAAAGTGTGAAAGTCGCAATACGTCACAAAGGCAGAGCTAATCTTGGAGAAAAAGCGGTGCTTTTTTTGTGGCGTGTCTTTTAAAAAAAAAATGCAGCTTTCGCAGATTTTGATGTCATAATAATATGACAACAAAAGCCTTAAGCGAGATGTACGTTGTGTTTTTGTTGCTAACGAAACGCATCAAAAAAAAAAAAAAAACGGAAGGTGGAAAGTGGTCAATTACATAATGTGGTTAACACAAAGACATAACAGAAACACCACCAACCCGTTCTTTTAAAAAAAAATACTAAAAAAAAGTCGGTATTGATGAACCTAAGCCCTCGCTCAGTCACCTAAAAAAAAAAAGAAAAACAACAACAACAAAAAAAAAAGTGGTTGGTAGAACCTTTTTTTTCCTTTGAATGTATTAGTGTATTGTCACCTCGAGAGATGCGCTTTGCACTATACTTATTGTTTTTTTTTTTTTTTTTTTTGTTTTTTTTTTGTTTCCCTCATGCGCCGTCTCTGGTAGCTCTCTCTTCCAAAGCACAAACTTTCAAAAAAAAAGAATATGTAATCCAAAACGCCTGCAAAACGGCCTATTCTATTAGGAACAGTGTTTTACCGTTTTTACAGTTGCTTCAAAATAAGAGTTTTTTCGCAGAGAAAGATATTGATACACAGAGACCCATCGCCAAGACTGCACTTTTTACGAGAGAAAAAAAAAAAAGGGAACGATGATTACCAAATTCTTCTTTTTTGTTTTTTTTCTTTTTGTCGAGACAGTCAGATATCAAATTGTGATGTTACACAAAAAGCAAATGACATTCTCGGCAAAAGAAAAGAAAAAGAAAAGAAATAGAATCATACGTATTGGAAGTGGATAAAAAATGGGGTTTAAAAAAATGGTAAAAATAGAAAAAATGGGGCAAATATCGAGGGGGAAACAGTTCGTTAAAGATGGTACTAAGCATCGCCTAGCCATCTTACTAGAATAGGGGAACAAGGGGAAATGGATAAAGAGACGTGACTCTTTGCTTTCAGATATTCCATAGTTTTGTTGTTGCTTTTTTTTTGTTTTTTTTGCAGCCTCATCCAAGCACATTATAAAGCAAAAAATAACATCGATTAAGACGATAAAAAGATGCTTCAGTGCAGTACCTTTAGTTTGCTTCGGGGCCGTAAAGGATAGGATAAAAAAAGGAAGAAAAACAAAAAGTTTGTCAAAGATGATTATAAAGCATTCTTGTTGTTCTTATTGACCTGAAAAACTTTACGTGAGAAGCGAATACCTGGACAGTGCAGGCTGCTTGCGTGGCAGCAACACTAATCCAACAGACCCTCACAACAACACAAAAAATACGGTACTAAAAAGTTGACTCACAAGCCAATATTCAGAGAGATCACAAGAAGTTATTTTGTTTGGGGAGTCTGCCCTTTTATGGGTCAGACAAGGGGGGGGGAAAGAAAAGTCAGAAAAAAGCTAAAATAAATGCGCAAGATGAATCTAGGCGGATTAAGCCTGAGTCAACCTTGCAAGATAGTATGTAGCAGGCATCGCAACGGATGCAGGCAAAAAGAAAAAAAAAAACAAATAAAAAAGCGGGGAAAAAGACGCACGAATCACACCCTAAAAAGCAGTGGTTAATCTGCTGGGTTTGGATGGAATACATCGACAATAGGCTCTTCGCAAAGCAAAAAAAAAAGGGGCAAATAAAACCGACGTGCAAGGTCTGCGTACCATTGAAAGAAGGTAGAAATTCTTTGTTTCACGGTGGACACAGGCTTTGCTTTTTCACGGGTTGAAAGAAAAAAAATGCCTAAAGAAATGCGAATTAAGCTGGATGACGAATGGTATACGCCTATTCTCCCACACTACTAAATAAAACAGTGCACGGCGGACTAGTCAGGAAAAACTACTAGTAGAACTACTAGATAATGACCATGTGCTAAACTAGTAGTGTTACTGGTCGTAAAACTTTAAAAAGCACAGTCATTTGGACTAGCACCACCTCTAGCCGTCCCTCTGAGTACTCCGCCATGTGCATTAGAAGACCCCCCCTAGACATACCTAGAAAGCGAATATGCCATATTCGGATCCGAATGTAGGGCGAATACGAAATTCGCCTTCTAGGTATGCCTAGAGGAAACAGGTTCCCTCACACTAAGGTGTGGTATATCCTTGGCGGGGGTCATTACTAAGCTCTGAACTAAACGATAAAAAAATAAAATAGAGTCAGGGCAAACCTATGCAAAAACCCCCCTCCCTTTCATCCCTCTTTCATCAAAAAGAATTTTCTGGGGGGGTTTTTTTTTGCATCCACGGTTTTTTTCCCCCCTGTAGTTATTCTGTATTTTTATGAAAAATGAAAAAAAAAAAACTGCCATCTGCTCGTCGTAAGCACAAAAATTCGAGGGTATTCTGGTAAAAAAAAAAATAGTTCATCAAGGCAGTTTTAAGCGTCGCTTTTTTTCACCTTTCAAACAAAAAAGTTCGTTGTGTTGTTCTTCAAATCATCGAATATGTACGGTCAGACTTAAGCGGAAAAAAATGGGGATTGGAATTGATTTAAGCTTCTAAAGGGCTCACCACTTCAGAGAGATGGCTTTTTTTTCCCCCCTTCCTAGACAACAGCATTGTATTATGCAAATTTTTTCAAATGGGTGAATTTTTTTTGCCCCCCCCCGTTTCAAATCACGAAACATTTTTCCGCGGCAAAGACAATTTTTTCACCCACAGAAAAAAAAATTTTTTTTTTCGAGCACAGGCCCTGTCAGGGGAAAAAAAAATTTTTTTTTTTTTTCCAGCTGAAAATTGTCTTTGCCGCGGAAAAATGTTTCGTGATTTGAAACGGGGGGGGGCAAAAAAAAGCCACCCAAATCAAAAAAAATTTAATCGTGCGATGCAGAAGGAAGAGAGAGTGGGGAGCCCGAAAGAAGAAAAATACCAGCCAAGGCAAAAAATTGTTTCATATACTAACTTAGCTTAAACTATTCTTTTTTTTTTTTTTTTTTTTTTTTCTACTAACTATTCTACTGAATAGATGGTATAAAAAAATAAATGAATAAATGAAACGGCAAAAAAAACGAAGGATTTTGCATACCACACCTTATTTGTAGAAAAGATACGACAATCTTCTGTGAGCTGAACCGGAAGTCAGAAAGTCAGTCCACCTTTAAAAAAATTGCCTTTCTTTGAAAGAAAAAAAAAAAGAGTTTTTTTTGTGAACAGTGTGAAACCCTCCCCCATTGCGCAGCGTTTCGAAAGAGAAAATAACTATGGAAAAAAATATTGAAAAAAAAAAATTGCCAAAGGTGGGGTCAGCAGTGGACCAACCGGGATTGTAAATGAATAGCTTCCCGATGTGGTACCAACTTAATTCGCCACCCGAGGGGGAATAAAAAGGGGGTGGAGAGAGATAGAAAAAAAAAGGCAAGAAATATGCTTCGGGATTGGAAGAAGTAAGGAAGAGAAAAAGAAGTATTTGTGAGGTGAGTTGTATGTTTCTTGAAAACTTGGTTGTATTAGTGTGGACACCCGAGGATGAACTCCACTATATGTTTCTTGTGTTTTTAGTCACCTCAAAAACTACAAAGGAAGGGAGAGGGGAAAATGGGAAGCAATTTAATACTCCCGCACTAAAATCATAGGAAGAACTACCTGACTATGTATCCTTTTCCCACACACACGCACCCCCTTTTTGGGCCCCCTTTTGTTCTCACCTTCCCCCTTTTCCTTTGCGTTCTCTTGCATTCAAAGGGGGATACGTTTTTGAAAAGCTAAATGCAAATGTTCTTTTTAATGTAAAACCAAACAAAGGTCTACTAACACTCTACAGGCATGGCAGGCACTGGCGTGGGGGGACAGGTCCCTTGTTGATGCACACGGGAAGGCTGCAGGCGTTGTTCGCGAAGGCCACCTCCCTGACCCAAGCCTGGTAGCGGGTGTGCCTGGTGGGGATGTAGAAGCGCCAGAACTGCGACACCACACCGTCGAAGGCAACGGTCTGCTTCTCCTGTGTGCTTGCAAGACCGACTCCGGCGGCGACAGTGGTCCATCCGTCAGTTCCGGTTGTGCTCACCTGCAGCTCCCAGTCCTTCACATCGTGGGTAACATCTCCGTAGGAGACGAAGGAGAAGCTGGTCACACGCTGCGCAGTGCCAAAGTCGAAGGACGCCCAGTTCACCACGTCCCATCCGTCAATGTGGCCAGCGTTCCAGTAGTTGTCCACGCTTCCGTCGATGACGTTGGCGCGTGGTCCCCAGCTGTGCTCGGAGTTGACGTCGAGGAGAGCCGGGCGGATGGCGTTCGAGAAGAAGGCCACCTCCCTGACCCACGCCTGGTAGCGGGTGTGCCTGGTGGGAATGTAGAAGCGCCAGAACTGCGACACAGCGCCGTCGAAGGTGACAGTCTGCTTCTCCACTGTCCCCGAGATACCGAGTCCGGCGGCGACAGTGGTCCATCCGTCAGTTCCGGTTGTGCTCACCTGAAGCTCCCAGTCCTTCACGTCGTGGGTGACATCTCCGTAGGAGTAGAACGAGAAGCTGGTCACAAGGGTAGGCTCCGAGAACTGGAAGGACGCCCAGTTCACCACGTCCCATCCGTCAATGTGGCCGGCGTTCCAGTAGTTGTCCACGCTTCCGTCAATGACGTTGGCGCGTGGTCCCCAGCTGTGCTCGGAGTTGACGTCGAGGAGTGTGGGGGTAAGGGCTGTTGTGTGCTGTGTGCAGGCACCGTAGGAGACGTCAAAGACAGCTGCGTGCGCAAGGTCCGAGGAGAGCTCGAGCTCGAGGACGGACCCGCTGGTGAGCGCCTTTGTCCAGAACACAGTGTCCTTCTTGTCGCCGCCGGCAGTTGCGACGTAGCGTGCTGCGCAAGATCCACCGCTGAACCCGTTGGCACCAAGCTGTGGCGGAAGCCCTCCGTTCGTGCTGACACCACATGGCGGGCAGAAGTAGTACACGAAGGTGAAGTGGCACGGACGGTCGTCTGCCGTCGCAGGGCACTCAAGGCGCAGTTTGTTGCCTGTCTCCGTCTGTCCGACAAGCGTGTGCACGTTCGCATGTGCAAGCCAGTCGGGCACGTTCACCCATGACTGACCCGTCGACACCTGGCTTTGTCCCGCTGTCACAGTTGTCATCTCGGGTGTGGCTCCCGAGCCCACCCAAGACACCAATCCTTTGTTCGCTGTAGAGTGCGAGGCACTGCAGAATCCCACGAGGGAGAGGGCTACGACGTTGCGAAGCATCTTCACTTCCTACTGTTGTGTTGTTATCTGGGTGGTGCGGGTTTAACATTAAAACAATTGGTGGGTAGTTACAACGTCAGGGAATATCGCGTGGGTTTCAAAGTGGCTGCACAGGAAAGGGGATCCGCAAGGAGAAGCGAAGACCAGATCAGCGCTTTACAAAACACCTGTCCACTGCATCGACCAGGAACCCTTCATACGTCATCCTGACAAGGGGCACCGTACATTTGTTGCACGGGAAAAAATGTAATAATGGTTTGCAGATTATACGAATGTCACAGACAAAGACAGGGGAACTTTTTTAATTGAATTTTTTTGAAGGGGCAAGAGCCTGGGGATGGATGTAGCGTAATGTCAACAACGAAAACATTTTTTTTTTTGTATCGACTGTTGCGTTTTTTTGTTTGTTTGTTTGCTTGCTTTTTTTATTGCGTATCTGGGTCTGATGACCTAAAGAAGATGCGAGGAAGAGAAAAGGAGAGAGAGATAGGTGTCCCGTGTATCCACTAACATATCCCCTCAGTTCTGGACCATATTTCCCCCAAAACTGATCTTAAAAACACCCACTCCCAGTCAGCAGCTACTACCGCACAACTGGGGACAGCAAAAAGCACAAAGAAAAAGTTCTTCAAAAATATAAAAGAAATAAAAAAGAAAAAGAAGAAGAAAAAAAACAGGAACAGGAACCTCACCTTTCTCCATTTCTCTCCCTCACCCCTGCCCCCGCTTTCCCCTTCCCCGGATTTTCCCCAACCCCATTTGTTTGCTTAGTTTATTTTGTTTCGTCTTCTTCTCATCTGCTGTTTTCTCTTTAAATGACGCACAATCACATCATCACCTCCTCCTTCTCTCTCGTTCAGGACTTCCAGACGGACTGCGGCCACGCTGTGTTGAAAAAAATGGGTTTTTTTTTTCGATAATTTGTCATTGACCAAGGGTGAAAACATATTTTTGTGATGGTCTAAAAAAAAAAAGTTGACTTGCAATACAAAATCTCGGGGCAACTCATAATTTTTTGCTCTTTGTTCGGAACCAGAAGTTCTTTTTAAATTTTTATGTTTGCATACCTTTTTGCCTCTCCCCTTCTTCACATCATCAAGAATGTCATCAAACCCGAAGACATCCTCTGCTTGATCCTGTTTTATTTCAAAGTCAAGCGACTTTTCTGCTGCAAGCCCTGATGCACCTTGACGACGGTGCTCTTCATCTAGCGTCTCCCTTGTTGCACGGAACTGCGTATGCTGCTTAGTGTTGAGCAGATCTTTGCTGTACGCGGCACCTTCACCATCTGGATCGTTGAAGTCGCCATTTCCTTTGGTTGTATCTTGGTTGAAGAGACGTTGATCATAGAAGTCAGATGCCTGACCACGTCCTCCGACGCCAAGGTTAAGTGCCATGCGTTCATTAAGGTCACGTTCCCCATCGCGGTCCTCAATGTTTCCTCCTGTTCTCGCCATTCGGTTTTCCTGCTTCCGCCGTGCGTAGCGGAAGGCCTGTTGTTTTTCGTGACGAATTTCTTCCCTCTTCCGTTCATCCTCACGCTCTGCAGTGGTCATCGCCTGTCTCTCTTCTGCTGCTAAAGCATGTGCCTCTTGGGCCCGCTTTGCCAGTTCCTGACCAACTTCGTCTTGTTTCTGCTTTTTCGCGATCTCCCTCTGTTTAGTAAGGGTACGACGTTCTTCAATTTGCTTTCTTTGCACCCTCGCGGAAGCGTCCAAACCTCTCGTCAAGGAAGCGACTGCATCCACATTGTGCACCTCAGCCCCTTCCGGGACCCCTTCCGCCGCCAACCTCTTGTCCAACGGAATGACGTAGCCCTTAGGGTTCTTCCAACGTGAAATGCAGGGAGGGACCTTCCAATCCTGTTGATCCTCTTTCGTGAGCTTTCTCGAAGGGGAGTGAAGAAGCGGTGCAGGAGGGGAAGGGGGGCCAGCTGGAACCCGCTTGGCACGGAATTTTGGAACCTCGAGGGGGTCTTTTTGTGCGGTGACCATTTTGATCATGCGGTTTTGGACAGTGGAGAGGTTGCCAGCGGTTTCGCTGGCGTTGTAACGGAAATAGGTTGCGCCGGAGCTGTCGGTTCCTGGGGTCTGTCCTGGGCGGTTTCCTGCGGTTTTTGCAGCGATTTTTGCCATCAGCGCCTTTCTTGCTGCCGCTACAGAATCTCCAATAGCCTCCTCCGAAGGCCGCGCCAGCTCCGCATCGTTGTAGTCCTTCTCAACCATGTCTGAGTGCTTCGAAAACACCGTCTTCCCCTCGCGCACCCCATGGCGTACCAAAGCGGAGTTTGAAATATCCCCATCCTTTGTTGTCGTCATCGCTAAGGCATTCGATTTTCTATCGGGCCTTCCTAAATCAAGTGGATACTGTGCACGATGGATCTCCGGAAACGCGCCGCCATCGCCATAATCAAATGCCATTTAAAATGATTTTTTTTTTCTCCTGGAGGTTTAAGGTTGAAGAGGTTAAAAGAGGAAGAGGAAAAAAAGGGGGGGGGGAAAGTGTGCTTTTGTTGTTGTTCAAAAATGGAGAAAAAAAGATTTTAAAAAGTTGGAGATGGAGGAAAAAAAAAGGAGAGGGGGGTTTGAAAATGTTTTTTGTATGTTTTGAAAGTGCTTTGTGCTCTGTTTAATTTTGCTTGATAGTTTTGTAGACGTGGAGTTGGAGAGGAAGGGCGCGTTACTTTGTATGAGAAGGAGAGGGGGGAAGAAAAAAGGGTTTGGTTGGGGGGAAAAAAAAAAAGAAAATATGATTGGAATGAATAGGACCTTCCGTTTAGAAGAGAAAAGAAAAAGTGAAGTTGATAGTGCAAAAAAAAAAAAGAAAAAGAAAAAGAAAAAGAAAAAAAAGAAACGCACCGTGGGATATCAAACCCCTGCGGAGTAGTTGCACTTTGGAGTTGCTGACAGGAAAAACTGTAATCAGCAAAAAGGAGGGAAAAAAAAAACGTTTTTTTTGGAAGATGAACCTAAACAGAGGGTGTTATTAGTACACCTTGGAGAAGGGGGAACTAAAACTATACAAAAAAAACACGGAAGTTTGGAAAATGAAAAAAACGCCACTGAGAACGCAGGCGTCAACTATTCAAAACTCCCATTTTAAGAAATACACTGCAAAACCTGTGAATATTTTAAAAAAATAAAATAAAAACAGAGAAAAACAGTGTTACCGATGACCCTAAGCCTCTCAGTGCAAAATGATCACCAAAAAAAAAAAAAATAAAAAGAGAGATAAAAACGAAAAAGCTAAAATTTTTGGAAGACGTTCTCCTTTCGAAGGATCGATATAAAAAATTGTTACTCTGATTGGTAGGAAAAAAGGGGGAATTTTTTTTTTTTTTTCATTGATTGCCAGGGCGTTCGCTATCGCCATCGTTTTTTCCTGATCGTGGCGAAATGCCAAAAAATCCGAAATTTTTGCTTTTTTACTAGTGCTTAAAATAGGTCAAAAAAAAATTTTCCCGCCGGAGAGAAGCTAGTTCGTGGGGGGTGAATCCCTGGTACTGAGTGGTCAAAAAAAATTGCGATTTGCGCGTGATCCCTTCCCCAGCACAAGTGCTATTACAGCTGAACTTTCCTGATACTAAAACCAGCAAAACGATGGAGAATTTCATCAATCCCCCCCTCACTGAGGGTCTCTTTGTGCTGTTTAATCAAACAGATGCACAAGAGAGAGGCATCTGTCATATGAGACTTCATCCTTAGTTTGATTATTTTCAATAAACTAAAACGTCTCTCTGCCGTTGAAGATAGAGTTGACACGAGCAGTGACACCTTCTATAACAGGGGGTACGGGGCACCTTCAGCAGACTGCAGGATTGAGGAGCGGGAGTGCTGGGGAAACTTCCTCTCACGGCAGGCGGGTTTGCGGATGATTTTGAGTACAGTGGACACCCCTCTGCGACCCCCCCTCCGGGGGGGTCTACAGGGTGGTGGGGAGAAATCTCTCTCTCTTTTTTTTTTTTTTTTTTCCCCCTTTTTTTTTTTTATTTATTTATTTATACAGGGTTTCGCCCCGGTGGGGCGAAGCCCTGGGGCGAAATAAAATGTCATTTTTTCAGGAAAAGATTTTTTTAACGAAAAAAAATATTTTTCGCCCCGGGGCGAACGCCCTGTTGATTGCTCAATTCCCCTGTTGGAAGAGGAGTGATGACCATATCAGGGAGGAACTATTTTTTTTTTCCCGCTACGCTATCTTTTTTCTTTGTAGGTTTTTTTTTAAAAAACGACATGATTTTCTTCGTTTTGGGGTGCGCTTTTTCACACCTTTTCCCCCCCCCTCCCCTCCCTCCCCTCGCTTCCTCTCTCACATACGATTGCATCTATACCACCAAATACGAGAAGCTATTTCTTTTTTTAAAGGAGATTGTAGAGAAAGAGAAAGGAAGAGAGAGCGAGAGAGCGAGAGAGCGAGAGGGGGGGATATTTTTGTATGTGTGCAAGACACACAGGAACAGATCGTTGTAATGTTCGTGAGATGGATGTTTTCCATGGTAGATTTAAAAAGGGCTTTATGAGCGGAAGGATTTTTTTTTTTGTTGCGCTCCTTTTGTGATAATCCGCTTAGTGTAGATATCCATTTAGACGGTCTTACCACTACACTATATTTTCTTGGTTACTAAAATTGTTCACTTGCATGCACATTTTTTATTTTTACCAGAATGGGTGGGGGGGGAGTTGGGGATTCCTCTCTGGCTGGGCCTTGATGATTTGGCTTTTTTTTTTTTTCTCCAGACCCAGAGAGGTACAATAGAGCGTTGAAGGGGATGGGGGGTGTTTAAAATGTTGTTTGTTTGTTTGATAAATTGTTGGAGTAGTGTAGTTTGCCTCGGGTTGTGTTTGCCACAGTTTTTGTGCAATCTCCACTGTTAAGAAGAACACATGGAAGTAATTTCATGAAAAAAATGTGTGTTTTTTTAGAATTTGACAGGGAAAACCCAAAGAGACTGTTTTTTCCCTAACACACACACAAAAAAAAAGAGGAAGCAAGGAACGAAGACCGATGAAAGAGTCTCCATTTTTTTTTTTTTTGAAAGGGGGCGTTTGTTGCTGTTGTTTTATTTATTTTTTTGAAAACTCTTGGGTTTAGACTGACTGCTTCTTCTAGAGGGAAAAAATCGACTGGACTGGAAGACGTCTTGACAAATTTTATGTTGAAGAGAAGAAAAAAATTCAGAAGGCAAAAGAAACACCCCAACCAATGAAAAAGACGCAAAAAGAAAAAAAAAGACCGCTATAGCAAGAGAGGGTGGGTGTGGAGGAAGGGGACTAAGCGTCCTAGCCTTTAAATCCACACACCCACCCTCTATCTACTTCACCCTTGCGCTTCGCCACCTTGGTAAATGACTTGACTTGTCGTTTTGCTTGCGAATTTCACCGTTGTAAGCCAAAAAAAAAACGGCAATTAATTTACTTTTTGCTCCATTTCATTGGGAAAAAAGGGGGAGTAAACTTTTATTATTCTGATATTTTTGTTGTGTCGACAATCACCTGCTAGTGCAGGATCTGTACTCTTTTTTTTTTTGTTTGTTTTTTTATTTGTAGTGAATCAGATGCATTGAAACACATCTAACTCATGGCCAACAATTATTAAATTGGTACAAACTACAATTGGGGAAAGCAGTTTTTTGTTTTGTTTGAAAACTTGGTTGTATTAGTGTAGCCACCCTAGAGTGTGCTCCACTATTTTGTTTTTGTTGAAAATTTGCAAAAAAAAAAAAAAATAGAAAGCGAGGCAAAATAATGCTGTACACACGCATCTCAAACCTTGTGAGGGGATGTTTGGTATTTGGAGGAAAACCTTGGGGGAGATCTTCCTTTCTTCAAATCGGAGATGTGGGGATGCACTTTAGGCACAGCCCTAATCTCAAAGGATAATCCAAAAGAAAATAACAAAAACACACTTTTTTTTAAAAAAATAGGGCAACTGCGATAGGGGTTTTTTGTGGATCTCTTTCACAGAGTCCGACAGCCCACCACCCAGTTATTTTTTTTTTACCCAAAAAATTACATTTTCCCCAAACTATTTTGTTTGAATCTTAGTTTAGGGCAGGCTCACTTTTGTCTGTGTTTAGTGCTCGGAGGGCCCAAAAATTTTCCGCGCGCGCGCGCAAGAAAAAAACATGGAAAAAAAACATGGAAAAAAAAAATAAGAAAAAACACACACACACACACACACGTTGCACGGTGTGCATGATTGGTGAAACTTTTAAACGCCGGCATTTGCATTTCCGGAATTCGTCCGGCCAGTGGTGGGGTCAATTTGCCGAAATGGACAAGTTCTCGTTTTTGGTCAATTTCCGCAGTATACACAGTATACACAGTATACACAGTATACACAGTATACACAGTATACACAGTATACACAGTATACACAGTATACACAGTATACACAGTATACACAGTATACACAGTATACACAGTATACACAGTATACACAGTATACACAGTATACACAGTATACACAGTATACACAGTATACACAGTATACACAGTATACACAGTATACACAGTATACACAGTATACACAGTATACACAGTATACACAGTATACACAGTATACACAGTATACACAGTATACACAGTATACACAGTATACACAGTATACACAGTATACACAGTATACACAGTATACACAGTATACACAGTATACACAGTATACACAGTATACACAGTATACACAGTATACACAGTATACACAGTATACACAGTATACACAGTATACACAGTATACACAGTATACACAGGGGATTGGGAGTACAGTACAGTACAGTACAGTACAGTACAGTACAGTACAGTACAGTACAGTACAGTACAGTACAGTACAGTACAGTACAGTACAGTACAGTTCTTCGTAGAACTTCGTTTTGCAATAAGAAAGCCTCACCCTTCTTCCCAGAATTCCTCCCAGAACCAGCTGGGCACCAATACTGGAAATATCGTAAAAGCATAACTATTTTGGACGATTTTGTGGACGATTTGGCTGCTACTCGGAAAATCCATTTGTTTGCGGGTTTCCCGGAACCTCACAAAAATAAATCCCATCGATCATTTTTTGAAACATTTCACAATATTTTTGTAGGAACTTGGTGCACAAAATCACCTCAAGCCCCACTACTCTCTCCCTCACACCTTTTATTACTACAATGTTTTTTTTTTTTCCCATGTTTTTTTTTTTGGAATTCTCAAAATTTTCCGCGCGCGCGAGCAATAAACACAGGCAAAAGTGAGCCTGCCCTTATAGGCCGTGTAAAAAAAAAAAAGAGAAAAAAAGAACCTTCGTTGGGATGCTTATTGTTCACGAGGGTAATATTATCTAATTGGCCATAAAATAGAATATGAGGGGGGGAAGACAAAAAAAAGTATTTTCATCATATGCAATCAATAAATTGATAGTATATGGTGAGGGATCAACAAAAAAAAAAAAAAAAAAAACACAAAACGCTTTCTGCTGCTATCCGTCCCAAATTTGATTGTCAGGGAGGAGTAAAAATTACTAAGCAGAGAAGCGAATTATAAAAAAACAACTTGAAAAATACTAAATGAATGACTACCACCTGATTCGGACCTGCATCTCGGGGGGGGAGCATTTCGGGAGTTTTTAGGGGACGTTTTTTTTTGTTGTATCGACAATCACCTACCGAGGTAGGATCTGTATACAATGTCGCCCGAAGGCTTTGTACTTTTTTTTTACCAGAAAGTTTCCAGGAGTACTCTACATCACCCTGTACCCAGTATCGGGAACTTTCGAGGAGTTTCCGAGGGGGGTGTTCTACAATAAGTCATGTTGAATCCGAATCAGGTGGGATTATTCTCAAGAAAGGAAGAAAAATGTATTGTTGTTTTCTTTGGAAGCACAGGAAAAAAGGGGTCAACAGGGATTTTTTTGCGTCCACCATCGGTCGCGTACCCTCGACCCTCTTTTGGGGATTGAGATTTAAAAAAACGGACGTAAAGAAGTTAGTATTATCGGATGAAATACAATTTGATGATTTTTTTGAGAGGAAGAATGGAAACTTGATTTAAGCGAATGCATTGAGCCTTTTGCAGGTATGTGTGCAAGATAGTATGCACCACCATGTTTCAAGCTAACAAAAAGAAGCCTTGAATTTGTTTCAACTAATATGTGAAGCAGAAGTAGTGTGAAGGCGCAGCAACAACACTAATCCTCCGAAGCAGAAATTGGCAACAAAAAAGAAGAAAAAAAAAATAAACTCTCCCACGACATAAGACAATGGGAAAATTAATTTTGCAGCTTTTTTGTTTTTTTGCTTTATTTCATTAGAATCCATCAAGATCATTTTTGAATTTTTAAGAAATGTGAGGATAAGGGGTACTCAAAGGGACAGGGAGGGGGCGAGCGAGTGGGGTGTGTGCGTGTGTGTGTTTTTTTTTCCCCCGAAGGTGTGATTTGCTGACTACCAGTAGATTTTGGAAGCCGCATCACTGGTACTGCCTCTTTGCTTTGTTTGTTGTTGTGCTTGATAGCGGGGTTCCTACACTGCGAACTGGGCAGGGGAAGACAGTTTTCCTTTTCTTCGGGACACAGCCCACACACCTCCCAAGATGTGGCAGAGCCTCGTGGACAAGAAAAAAATACTCATAAAATATGCATTCCTTTGCGAGAAGCAAGGAATATTGTTGCGTCAAAAAAATATTTTGAAAGACAGCATAAAGTGAACCTTTTGTGGCTAAAACGTGAAATTGCTAAAAGCGTGAAAATAATTGGCGTAATAAAAAATGAGGAACTTGGTAAGATGAGCCAAAGCCTCACAATGAGTGCTTCGTCACCTTTAAAATGTGCTGTACCCCCCTTTTTTGAAAGGTTTTTTTTTGACAAGCTGTACCTTTTTTTTTGAAACAACTTTTGGGTACACACTTTGCGCCTATGTAATTCGAAGAAAAAAAAAGGTAGAGAAAAAAGCTGAAATAATGATAATTTTTCGAAAAAGAGTTGAATAATTGATAGCAAAAAAACAAACGAACAAACAACGATTGAGGGGAGGTGGGGGGATACTAAATGGCGAGCGGGTTGTGGGCAATGGTAGGGGAAGCACAGATATTTTGCGTGCTAAGGGGGGGTTTGAAAATGTTTTTGCTAATTTTTGTGCTAAGGGGGGGGGCAGCGACAAAAAAAACATTGTCAAAAATGATTAAGATACATCTTCAAGATGGAGATGTCCACCCAGCGTCTTCAAAAAAAAAAAGAGAAAAGTTTATTTTAGATGATCCTAAGCCTCCCATGCTTAGTCACCTTATCAAAAAAAATCAAAAAAGAAAAAAAAGATCACAAAAAAACGGCACAGAGAGCGCATTGGAGATGAAGCTCTTAATTCGATGTGCGAAAATACTCCACGAATTTTTTTTTTGAGAAGTTTGGTTTTTTTTAAAACTTCGTAACAAGCTGGAGGGGTTTCCCGAAAATCGGGCTCACACGCCATACGTACGAAGTACGTATGGCGTGTGAGCCCGATTTTCGACACACAAAACAAAATCTCAGAAATTTGAGCTGCTTCGAACTACTTCGATAAAAGAGTAATGATGCAGTACCATTTTTTGAACGTATCCATCTGACATAAAACATTGTTATTGATGCAGGCACCTCGCCTCACTACGTACGATGTCAGCGTCATATGAAAGCATAATAACGAGGGTATGACGAAAACAGGAATGATGGAAAAACAGTAGAAACACTGGTTGTGTTTGTTTTTTTTGTTGTGTCGACAATCGCTGAGTAATCCCACCATGTGGGAGAATTCGGGTCTTTTTGTTTGTTTGTTTTGTACTCCTTGTTTGTTTCTACATGCATTTGGAGGTGATGGGGGAAGGGGGGGCGCTTGATAAATGAGCGTGCAGTTTGTGGGGGTTTAAAAAAAAAAATAGAGAAAAAAAAGCAAAATAGAAAAAAAAGAAAAACGAGAAAATTTGAAAGATGACTGCACCGCACACCTCGGACATATCATTATTCAAATTTGAAAAAAAAAAAAAAACAGAAAAACTTCGATCAAATACCAAATCTTTTCGTTTAGGGATTTTTTTGCAAAAAAAAAAAAAAAAAAAAAAAAAAGAAAAAGGAGAAAAAGGCAAGGAGGGAAACAAGGAGAGTGGTTATTTGTCAAAGTAATCTTTAAAAAAAAAAAAAAAGCAGTGCGAGGGAACGGGTTTTCCCTATTATTTTTTTTCGACAATCCCCTTACCGAGGCAAGGTTATGTACAACGTCATCGAAGGCTTCGAAAGGCACTGGAAAAAAAAAAGTTTGTAAGATGAACCTAAGCTTCACTTGGTCCATGCTGATTTATTTTGTTGGAATAGTGTTAGAACCGTCCTTCCCTTGACGGGGTTCTTGGAAGGGAAGAGGAGGGTTGATCGTGGGTGATGGGAGTGGAGGAACAAAAGAGAGAAAAAAAAGAGTGAAGTTTTTTTTTTTTTTTTTTTTTTGGTTGAAAAAAGTGCAGAACGCCACTTCGGACGACGACCGAAAAAGAGGGGGAAAAAGGTGATATTTTGATACTAAACCCCACTGTGTTTAGATCAAAAAAGGGGGTATATTTTAAAAATAAAATCAAAGGGTGAATGTTGACATGGATGGACCAAAAGGGCGCACACATACAGTCAACGTTAAAAAAACGGTTTTATTTTTTAAAAAAGGGGAATTCTGGAGAAAACCACTTTGAAAAGAGCAAATAAAAGGGAGATGAAAATGGGGGGGACTTGCTGTCGGGGGAGAAGGGGAAGTAGGAATTTTGACGAAGTGTCAACAAGGGAGGGAAAGGGAAAAGGGAAAAGGGGTGGGCAAACATAGAGAGAAAGGTTGTAGATGAAACCTAAGCAGGAAAGAGCTTGGTCACCTGTTTGGGACAAAGAGTTTTTCGTGCGAGGGGGGGAGGATCGGGATGGGTTTGTGGTATTTGAAGTGTGGGATTTAAAAGTTTTTAAAGGGGGGGAGAGAAGGGGTAAAAAAAAACTCTGGAACAAAGTGAGGTTGGTAAGGTGGAGAAAGAAAAGAAAAGGAACGTCTTCTTGTTGACGTCCGAGACCACCTATCGAAGTAAAGAAAAAAAAAAAAATGGAAAGACGAAAAAAGGAAAAGAAAGTGGAGTTGATATAGCGCAGACGCCTCTGGGACGCAAGGCACTGACACTCCGCGGGTTATCGAACCCCCGGAGTGCTGCTACTTGGGGGGAAAAAAAAAGGCTCACAATGGAGCACTCACACACACAAAAAAAAAAATGACACTAGCACACACGTCTTTCAAAGAAAAAAAAAAGGTGAAGTTGATAGTGCGAAACGCCTCTGGGACGCAAGGCACTGGGGGAAAAAATAAAAAAGGGGGTGAATTTGGTTGGGTCAAAAAAAATACTCCATCAGAGCTACCTTAGGTTGTGGGTGAAAAGAGGGGGATCAAAAGAAAGCGAGCAAAAAAAGAGAACAATTTTTTTTTTGAAGTGAACAGGGGAGGAGGAAGGGGGGTTTTTTATGAGGGGGGAAGGGGATGGTGGGAAGGGGGGTGGTTTGGACCTCTAGGATAGGTAGGGGGGTGGAATGACTAAAGAAAAAAAGCTATTGAATATTGAAGCAAATAGGTTAACCTAACGTCTCGCAGCAGTTCGCCTTTTTTTAAAAAAGAATCCAGAAATATTGTCCCTCAAAAAAAACTCATTTTAGCTGACACTCTTTCACCATATTTTACGGATTTTTAATACCATCGTATCGCGCAGCTTCCACACTATTCATTAGTTTCCGAAAAGGAACGCTGTAATTCTTTTAATCAGTCAAGGTAAGGAGGGAAGGGTGGGATGTTCTAGACCAACTACACTGGAATAGAGAAGACAAACAAACCCTTCCAAAAGAAAGGAGTGACTTGTGTATAAGTGTGTGCTATATAGTGAAGCACGAAACTCTCAAATGGGGGGAGAAGGGAAGAAAAAGATTTTTTTTGATAAATTGTTGGAGTAGTGTAGTTGCCTCGGTTGTGTTGCCACAGTTTGTGCAATCTCCACTGCCTTTTGTTTTTTTTTTTTTGTGCCGACATTGCTGAGGGGAGAGGGGATGCCGGGAGTATAACGTTTTTTTTTTCGTACGATTATGCGAACTCACTGCAAACAAAAATTTAAACTTTGAAAAAAAAAAACAGGAAAAATAAGATTTTAAAAAAAGAGGGAAATTTTGCTTGAGGAGGAGGAAAGAGACAACAATAACAACAAAATACAAAATACAAAAAAAAAAAAAAAAAGACAGGTTTATAAGATGACCCCGAGCCTCTCGTGCTTAGACCGCCTTGCTTAGCCACCTTAAAAGAAAAGTATGTATTGTCCTAGTTGTGTATTAAATACTAAAACAGTAAAGAGTATGGAAAGTGATCAGAGGGTCGATGACCCTTGAAAAGATAATTGTTTGGGAGGGGACGGGAGAACATTGTTTTTGTTTTTGTTTTTTTGATACGTGCAAAGATAAAAAAGCGCAACTAAATCAAAAAGAGGGGAAAAGAAGAAGAACACGTGAAAGATGAATGTGCCTCTCGTGCACATACAAACACATTTCGGGGGAAACTAAATGCGCATCCTTCACTTTTTTGTTTGGTTGTTTTTTCAATATTTATTTTAGTGTCAACTTTTTTTTTGATAATCGGGTGAGTGCAGCTGTCGGAACAGTCTGCAAAGCTCCCGTTGTGTTAAATATAGTTGTATTTCTTCCCACAGACGTACACATGCCACGTTTTTTTTAATTCTGAAGAATTGTTGGAATAGTGTTACCACCTGTGCAAGCCCCACTGTCGTTTTTTTTTTTTTTTGTAGTTTCGACAATCACCTGTCCGAGGACGGCTTCTGTACACAAGGTAGCCTTTTTTGTTTTTTTTTTTTGCTTTTTTTTTCTGTTTTCGTTCGGTAAAGCATCATTATTTCTTGAATTAAATGGCACTTGGGTGTAACAAGAACCCCAATAGCGCCACCCCAGGATTTTTGCCCAGACCAGGGCTTTTTTTTTTTCCAACTGACGCAAACACACTCAGGTGCACAGCATCACCAGAAAAAGACACCATCTTCACAGGTGAAACAAACATCCCGGTACAATGAAATAAGAAAGAGGGGGAAAAATGCTCAAAACGAAAGCTCAGAAAGAACCAGGTAACTAATACCCTTTTTTTTTTTGGCAGTGTGTAGAATTGGAAAGACGGTTGTTTTGGGTACAGTATTGACCACTTTTTTTTGATAAAAGCAATTGGCGAGGGGGGTTTGGGTGTTTAATGAAAGAATTGGTTTAGCTCAGGGTTTGGGTGAATATCGTTATTCGAGATTGTATACGGTGAAGAGAATGCGAACCTCAATTTTTTGTTTTTGATAATTTGCTGGGTTAGTGTAGCTGCCACGCAAGCAGTCTGCACTTTTTTTTTTTTTTGGAATTTTTCGATCAATTTTGAAGAAATGGCGGAGACTACACAGTGGTGTAATCTTGCACCACACACACACGGTTGATTTTTCACACACAAAAAAAAAAAAAAAATGGTATTTAATAAAATCGGCCAAGAAGGGCTTGTTGGTGTTGACGCTTAGACAGGTATGAATTACCATTACATCTCCTGAATTGCGCTCGCCCTTCCATAAATATGGCCGATCCTGCTCAAAGAAATGCACTACGTACGACCAGAGACAACACAACAGATGTCTACATGAAAATGGTGAATATAAAATAAAAACAAAAAAAACATGATTATGATAAGTACATTGGGAGTTCAATGTCAGGTTAAAAATACAGTACGATGCAATAAACTTATTTCGGATGAAATGGGCCTATGCAAATGGCACATCATCCGTTTTGTGTTTTTTTTCTTTTCAGTTATTTTTCGTTTAAATTTTTCTTTTAAATTTAAAGTTGAAGTAGAATGAAAGAAGCATTGGTTGACATTCAAAACATAATAATGCCCCCTTTTTTTTAACTGAGGTATTCTCAGGTGTACGGGTCTGATTTTTTTTTGAAGAAATTGCTGGTTATTGGCGATGCACTGTCGAAATCCAAACAGGTATTTCACTAGCCAGACAACTCATTCGCAAAAGAAAAGAAAATGGCCTTTGAGCTAGGCCTTTTTTTATATTTTATCCGCTGCGCATCATTCGCGTCACTGAAATAGTGACAACAGCTTTGGTTAAGATATGGAGTCGGGCGAAGGACGGGTAGATCATCGACAACAGAATCACGACAAAAAAAAAAAATTCACCTTGGATGCGTTTGGTCTCTTTGTGAGTTTAACCTTGACACAAACTGATAATAGTCATCAATCTCAAAAAAGTCAACGTAGCTATCCCAAAGCTCCAAGATTTATTTTTTTTTTTTTTAGCATCCCTGCTCCACGATGTGTAGTCCCCCTATTCCTTTACCCACTCCAAAGAAAGCAGGTAAAGTTAGAATGCAATATTAGAAATCCAGGGGGGGATATGGGGAACAATATTTAAACTCATTCCATTTTTTCCTCCTCTCTTGGAGAATAAGAATGGAGAAAAAAAAATGAGGAAAAAAAGTGTAAAACGCCGCTACGGACGGAACAAGAAGAATAAAAAAATATATAAAAAAGTTGTTTCATATACTAACTATTCTACTGAATAGATGGTATAATAGGGTGCACTAAATGTGCCCAAACTTTTTTTTTTTTACTTTATGTGGATTATATAAAAAAGGAAAGGCATCGCACGGGCTAACACCAGATCAGTTCTGCGAAAGAATGATTAATATTTTTCAATCGATGGAGTTTTTGTCCATCAACATCGTCTCCTCTCAGTTCATCTACAAAAGAAAAAATGAAGTTAATAGAAGAAATGAAGTTGACCCCTTTGAGAAATGGTGACAGTATTGTGATAGGATCCCATTGGAATACATCAAAATACATCGTCTATTTTGATTTTGTGTATTCCAATGGGCTCCCATCACAATACTGCCACCATTACCTTAGAGGGGTTTGCAGGGTGGCATCAACCACACTTTCGCAGAAATGAACGGGGCCCATGGACACACTTCTTAAAAGGAAACGTTTGTGTTTATGTTATGGGGGTTTAGTTGGGGCAAAATTTTATAAGATGACAAAGCTTCTTGGTGCGTTAGTCACCTTTTTTTGATCACATTCGTTATCGCACAGCATCAGCTGTGTGGGGTTTTTTTCGAAGTTTTTGTTTAGTAAATGCGCATTACATGAACAACGAAGTATCTGTGCTATACGCTGTGATGAAAAAAAAAATCGGGTTGTTTTTTTGATAAAGTATCAATCTGTTTGGTTTAGCGGAGACCTTCATTTTTTTGAGGAAATAAACAGGCATTTATCCTAAAGTGGGGTGAGATTTATGCCGTGACTTATAAACAAAGAAGTGGACGGTAATCACCACGAGCCTTGTGTTGAAATATTTTTAAAGAAGAAAACGTTCATCAAATGACGCAAGCCTCTCAATGCTTTTGCCACCTAATTTTAAAAGTGAAGTTAAGTTGAGATCGTGCACGCCTCGAGGACGCAAGGCATTTGCCAGCTTCATAGCTTCTTTTACAAAAAAAAGAAAGTTGAAAGTGCAAAAAAAATCCTCCAGATCCGTCCACAAAGACACAACTCTCTTTGACAAAATATTCGGCCTTTTTTTTTTCCGAGAAAAAAAAGAAAAACGGATTTTTTTCACATCCATTTTGAAGCCGGTGGTGATAATATTTTAACCATTTGCAAAAAAAAAAAAAAAATTAGTTTTCGTTTTCAAGGGGGAGAGATCGAGAGAGAGAAAATAGGGTATTTAAATTGCATCATGAACGTTTGAACAATTTATTGAAAAAATTCAAAAAAAAGGGGGGATACAGTGTGTAGCAAATATTACAGATGCGTTTTCATTACGGGTGACTTAATTATCGGTGGATATTGGATGCACCTATAATAAGGTGCACACCCGTAATATGGCGACACAGCATTGAAAATTTTTTTTGCTTGTTTTTTTTGTTTTGTTTTTTGGAAATCATTTTGTGCACTCACTGCGTAAGTGCAAATATTTTGCAGCTAAAGTTCCCTTTTTTTTTTTTTTTGAAGAATGATTGAAATAATGGAACAAACCACCCTCCAACAGTTGCGGCTGTTATCCCGTTTCACGGGGGGTTTTTGTCCGCAAAAAAGGGGGTGGTTTTGGCACTCCTTTTATGGTTTTTAACAAAGTAGATAATTTCTTACGGTTGGAAGGCAATAACACACAAGCTTGTAATGATATCCCTTTAATTGCTCAAAGCTTTTTTCCCCCCTCACATCAAACAACACAAGGGGTATGACTTCAGCAGGTTAATGTAGACACAGCTTTTATTGTAAAAAAAAAAAAGAGATAAAAATGTAAGGACATTGTTACCACTTAAAAGCTTACAATGAAAAGAGGGATTGACAATGTTGTTGTGAATTGTGTTTATTTTCGTTTTTTTTCGAGCACGGTGCAGTCTGTCCTGGAAATGTCGGACCCTTTTGTCGGAGTCCGAGGGGGTCCGACAGTCGGACCCCCTGAGTCCGACAGTCGGACTCAGGGGTCCGACTGTCGGACTCACAGTCGGACCCCTGAGTCCGACTGCCGGACCCTGGGGTCCGACAGGCACACCCAGGTGCCCAGGTGCCCAGGTACCCAGGTACCCAGGTACCCAGGTACCCAGGTACCCAGGTACCCAGGTACCCAGGTACCCAGGTACCCAGGTACCCAGGTACCCAGGTACCCAGGTACCCAGGTCCAGGTCCAGGAACAGGTACCCAGGAACAGGAAAAAAGTCGTGAAAGAGCAACCACAGCTCCACATGACAAACACAAAAGTGTCCAGTCACGTGGGGCATTCATGCACTGAGGAGATAATGATCCAACAATTTACAAGAAAGATTACTTAACCTACTGCTGGAAATTGCCAGGTCGTAGTAACACACAAAGTGTGCCTCCGTTCGGGAAGACCGGATATTCTAGAGACCAGAAAGGCCTCAAGAATATCTTCCGGTAGTCAAGGTAGAACCGAGTGAACGGTCCAAGACCCCCGTGGAGAAGTTAAATGTTGTAATGCTATCAGGTAGAAACTGCGAACACTGTCTTACCCTCCTCAATGCATGGTGGTTGATGTCTTCCACAACAAATTTCCTGTACCCAGGTACCCAAATTCCCAGACCCACGCAGTGGCACATGACCGCCAAGTGTGAGTGACCCACACATGAGGGAATGCGACACTACGCAAAATTTACCACCAGACCCTGTCTTCGTGCACCTGAAGTACAACGCCGCAGACAGGCCAAACATGCGTTGGACCCAGAGGAATGCCCGCTGTGCAGGTATCAAACATGAGAACCAACTCCCAGCAACAAGGGGCGCCTTTTGGCGGGCGTTGTTGAGGGTGTTTGGGGTGCAAAGTTTTCCACAATTTTGATGCGCGGGTACAGAAGTGTTGTCTTGTTCTTTCATCTCTAGGAATGTAAATGTCAATCGCGTTTAACTACCACGAGGGCTTGTTTAGTGAACCCACGAGGGGTCGAAGGGGGTTGGTTATCCCATATCTATCAAAGGTTGTGTCGACCAGGCGAATCCACTATGTTACGCTGTACGTTGTTAAATCCGAAGAAATAACGCTTTAGCAGCCGCAGGAAGTTTGTTAAAAAGAGTGCCTCACGCTACACAAACCACCACCCGCGATTGACTTAGATGTTATAACAAAGAGAATTCAGAACAAAACAACACCCTGCCCCATACACACTAAATTGTCATGCTTCAAGAGCATGCCTGGGCCAAAATTACTGTGACAAAAAGGCAACAAGACCACCCACAAGGAGTGCGAAATGTGCACTGGTTTTCTGGGGGAACGCAATATTTTCTTGTGCCTCGTCCTCCGCAAGCAGAGGACAGACTTTCCGGAAGGTTTCCAAAGTCGAATTTCTTGCACTAGCTATGCTCCCTGGGTTAAATGGCAATAGCAGTGACTGACAAAGTGTACCCATCCCCCTTCCACCCCAGATCTTAGTCCGCAAACTCAGAATGGATTGATGCGGGTGATACTCTTTGGATTTTGAGTTGCTGAATGTCGGAGACGCGGCGAGGCTTCTCATCACAATCGCAGATGCAGTTCAGATTTCACGATCCTGTGATGAGTGTAAATGTGGAGTGTGATTAATGAATGAAATGTATGGTGTAGAAACGCAGTTATCGGGAAAGGTGAGGTTAATGTGGTAAAAAAAGGGGATAAAACTCGTGTAATTTTGTGAATTCCCACAAAGGTGGGTGATAATGTGCCCTTTGTCACTCAATTGTAACCGAGAATGTATGGGAGAATGAAATATTATTTCCCAACCCAACAACAACGATAAAGCGTGAAGACAATAAATGAAATCAAAGCGGAATAAATTTGAGGCTTTGTGAGGCACTCAACGAGTGTGCCGGCTCTGTGGCGTCACGGAGCCACCAACACTCCCCAGTCATTTTTCCTGCGCTTCCAGGAAAACTCGCGTTTGCGACCAGGCCGAAACGAAAAAATTTAATTCACAGCAAACAGGTGTGAGGGAGAAGAAAAGAAAGTGAACAAAAACGAAAAAACAATGTTTTTCTGAAATGTGATGTTGTTGGGGTGGGGAGAATAAAACAGTTCCAGAAAAGCTCCTGCGTCGGTTTTCTTTTGGTTAAAAAAATCACTCAGTAAAAAAAAGAACTTTTTCATCACTCCCCTCAAACACTGCCAAAACGAAGAAGGACAGGATGTATGACACTTACGGATACCAAGTCTCAGCGGGTATGAGAAGCAAGGAGGTGTACAAGAAGAAATGGGACGAGTTCTTGCGGTTTTCAAACCTCGAGCGACTTGGTCCGCTTTGTATTGACACGGACCTCGACACCCCGACATGTACTGGCTTTTGAGAAAGGCAGTCGGTTCCTCGGTAGATTGCGTGCAAGTGAGGGAATATCCATCTGCTTGGAAGACGTCAAAACACCAAACATAGTATTTCGCGACATAAAGGGCAGATCAAATACTCACTGCCTTACATTCTCGGTTACAATTGAGTGACACAAAGGGCATATAATCTGCAAAATTACACGAGTTTTATTTCACTGAGTTAGATAATTATTATCTCATGAAATAAAGTGAACATTATTTCACGAGGTGGTGGGTGACTCAAACTGGGGCTCAACTTCACGAAGCGAGTGGAGTTCAGCATTTTGATTTCATGAGTGAAGTGAGTGTAATCATAAAAGTGATGTCACGAGCGATAGCGAGTGGGTATCACGTATTCCAGTTTGTGAATCACCCATCAGTTAAATAATGTTCACTTTAGTTTTCGATACGTAATTTTATACCACGCGTGAAAAACGTAAACAGGTGAAAAAGTGAGTGAAATAAGATTCGTTTTATTTCACGTTTTATTTCACGCAAATCGTGAAGGATTGGGTGGGGGAGTGAAATAAAAGATCACGGAGTGATCTGAAGGACACGACGTGTTCTTCCCTGGGCTCGTTCGCTCCTGAAAGTCTGTTGAAACGGAGGAAATCGTCCCATGTTTTCCTGTACTGCACACCACTGTTCATGTCGTCGAACAAGTTGTCATATGCATCCTCCATCTCCGCAAACTTGCGCGTGGGTTTAGGCATGTGTGTAAGAGGCAATAAATAATCTGTAATTTGAAGTGTGGTGGTGTGAGGGGTGGAGCGTGGGCTCAACGTTCCACTGTTTACACCTATAAATACGTTTTTCACTTGTGGAATAAAATTACATATTGAGTGAAATAAGAACATTTTCTTGCACTTGCCACTAAAAAGGCACCCTCGTGACTCTCACTCTTATTCCCCTCGCTTCGCTCGGGAAATAACGCACTCGGGCACCTTTTTAGTGGCGCGTGAAATAAAATAGTTCTTATTTCACTCGAATAAATAGTTATTATCTCACGGGCAATAATGTTGTGCTGCGTTTTCGAAATTCCTACAGTATATTTGACAAATGATGTATGACCACCTAGTACGGGGCGTCAAGGTTGGGTATGGTGAACAGTTCCTCGAAGTCCTATGACTGCAACCCTTTTGGTTGCATGCGCAGATCTCCTCCACATTGCTTTTGCGCCTACTCTCGGCATGGGTTTTGTTTTGTTCTTTGTGTGCGGAGATAATGTCTACTGTATTTTGTGTAATCTCCAGGAAGGAATTTCGAAAACGCGGCTAAACATTATTACACAAGTGAGATAAAAAATTGTTGGCTCTCTCTCTGTTGTTTTGGCTTTTGTTTTTTTGTCTATTTGTGACGAGGCCTGGAACACCTGAACATAGGCATATCTGGAAAATCTATCTGAGGTGTGGCAAATTAAATATATTCAAGCGTGTGGTTGAGGCGCACCTAAACATAAGTAAGTGCCAAGTCTGAACATTTATTTTCAGAGGCCTTAGTGAGGCTGTTTCGGCCTCGTTGCATTGTATCATGATGTAATAAGGTTCACATACTTTCGATTCAAAGAAGAGAAAGCACACAAGAAAATAAAATGCTGCAAACCACTGGGTGTGTTGTTTGCATCTACACAAGTAACTGAAAGTTAAACATTTACATACCTTGTCTTCCCCGTAGCCTCCGCCTTCGCTGCTGTCAAGCTGCCTTCTCTTGGTACCCAGTACCCAGTACCCAGTACCCAGTACCCAGTACCCAGTACCCAGTACCCAGTACCCAGTACCCAGTACCCAGTACCCAGTACCCAGTACCCAGTACCCAGTACCCAGTACCCAGTACCCAGTACCCAGTACCCAGTACCCAGTACCCAGTACCCAGTACCCAAATTGGTCGCCCCCTGGTTGGTCGAGAACCTAAAAATGCAAAAAAACGCAAAATTCATGTGTTTTGACCATGTCTGGGTACACCAAATACACACCTCTGAACAAGCCTATACCCAGTAGTAGGCAACAAGCGCTATTTTTTGACCAAGAAAAAAAAAATCCCCCAAAAATTGGGTGTAGTAGGTCATAAAATGGCCCAAAAAATTCAAAGAAAACCTCAGATTGACCAAACAATGAAAAAAATTTTCAAGTCAAATTTTCAGCCAAAATACGGCTATTTTGGTAAAACCATGTGTACTGTAGTGGCTATACAAGGCGATTTTCGGCCAAAAAAATTTTTTTGGCCAAAAAAAAAATTTTTTTTTCGGCCCAAAAAAAAAAAAAATTTTTTTTTTGGGTCCGACTGTCGGACCCCAGAGTCCGACAGTCGGACTCCAGAGTCCGTCTGTCGGACTCCAGAGTCCGACAGACGGACCCCTGAGTCCGTCTGTCGGACTCAGGGGGTCCGACTGTCGGACTCAGGGGGTAAGTCCGTTATTTACACACTCCAAGCACGACAGACCGCACCGTGAGGGGAAAAAAAAAAAAAAAAAAAAAAAAGAGAGAGAGAGAGAGAGAGAAGTTGAAAGTGCATAACGTCACACCACTAAATCGGCAGACGCAGGGTTCTCGCGGGTCATCGAACCCCTCAAATAAATAGCAAAATTTTTGAAAAAAAAAAAATGAGGGCAATGCTGAAGAATCAGGGGAAAAAACAGAGTTTAATATATATTATTACCGTGAATTTATATTCCAGTATTTCACGCACAGGTGGAAACAGCCCGAGGGGGCAGCATTTTTGTCCGAGGGCGAAGCCCGAGGGCAAAAATGCTACCCCGAGGGCTGTTTCCACCTGTAAGTGAAATACTGGTATAAATTCACGGTAATATGTTATTTTATCACCAAGTGAGACCATGAATTTCACAACCCGTTTTCACGTACATAGAGAAGAGGGTGGGGGGGTACTTTTGATGATGACTTTTGATCCAGTTTTTTTATGTGGGCCTCTTAGCGCTGGACGGCGCGTCTTGAGCCAGAACTTTAGCTAGGATATCACCGATGTTGATATTCACTGTGACCCCCCACCATACCCCCCCGGTATGTGTGGTGTTTGTGCCATGGGGACATCCCCGTCCTGTGTGATGACACTTGTACTCGTGTCGGACTCACTGCCCTCGCACGTTTTGGAGGTCTCATTTGGGATTTTTCGATGAAAATATGGAAAAAAAAACGTGTGAATCTGTGGTTTGTGTGTTACAGAAAATTAACTCAAAAATGCGTTTGAGACCCCTATAATGGCTCAAAATGGCTCTTTTCTGGCTTTAATTGCAAAATTGGGCCTCCAAAGGCCTCCAAAAAAATTTTCGAGAGTTCAGTTCTACGATTTTCTGAGCGTGTAATTTATTTTTCGAGCGTGTAATTTATTTTTTGAGCGTGTAATACTGGAAAATAAATTACACGCCCCTCTTAACGATTTTGTTAAGGGGCGTGAAATTCATGGTCTCAAGCGGTAATAAAAAAAAAAAATGCAATGAACTCTCTGTGATCCTTCATCTACAATATAGGTACTAGACTACCGTTTGCAGATGGCATCCTGAAGCAGGGGGGAAAACTTGTCAAATTACTTCACTAATTTTGCTTTTTCATTTCAGAAAAATAAAAAGTACACAAGCAAAAGAAAAATAAAATGCACAGCCTGTATTGGGTCTGTTCACGATGCCTCTGACAAAACTCTTTGTACCGTTTTTTCAAGCGTTTCGAAACCCTAAATCCTACTCCGCTATTACATAAATAGCTGACCTTTTTACGATTAAAAAAGGTTGAAAGATGCATAGACCTCACTTCTCATACACATCTCAAAAAAAAAGTGAAGTTGATAGTGCAAAACGCTGGGACGCAGGCACTGACACTCCAAAAAAGCCGTACTTGCCGTACTTCTGAAAGAAACAACACAAAAGGGGGAAGATAAAATTTGAAAGCAAGGTGACCACAGTATATGCGTAAGGTGGCACAGGGTGCCCTGCAAAAGAAAGTGAAGTTGATAGTGCAAACGCCTCTGGGACGCAGGCACTGACACTCCGCGGGTTATCGAACCCCGGAGTGATGCGCATGAAAGAAAAGAAAAGAAAAGACAAACTCCCTCTACGAGAGAAAAGAACGAACGATACAATTTTTAATAGTTTTTTCCACCTGATTTTTGCCCAAAAATTTTAGTGGAGTTAAAAAATGGAGTTTGGGGGGTGTTTAAATACCACCAACCTCCACTAAACTCCACCAAATTTCAGGCACAACAAAGGTGTTTTGTTGAAACGTTGTTTTTTTTGTCAAAAAAACGACGAATAAGAATCTGTTATTTCCTCCCGAAAAGAGAAGCAAATAACAGAAAAAGAGCAGGGTTAAATTGAGGGCACAGTCATTATTATTTTGGCTGTTTTTTTTTGGCTGTTTACTACAGGTGTAGAGTTTCCAACTTGGATACCTTCTTCCTTACTGCCTTTTTCACAGAAAATTGCAGAGTTTCCGCCAAGGTGTACCGGGGTGTACTTTGGTACACCCCAATATTTTTCCAGGAAAAAATTGGATTTTTACAGGGATTCGGGGTGTACCAAAGTACACCCCGAGAAAAATGGGGTTTTAAGAGGTTGTAGATGACCCCCTGTGGTCATGTGACCCCACCGTGCAGAGCGTTTGGCTCGCTGTGTCAAAAGAAGTGGAAGAAAAGGGGGGTAAAATCTAGGGAAAAAAGAGAAAAAAAAAGTAGCGTACCGTGCGCCTGCGGCGCTGTGTTGCTGGCTATTTGATGTTGCTATATTATCATTGACACTTCTGTGTATTGCCCCTTTTTAAAGGAGGCTTCGGTGCAAGCGACGAATGCATTCACTTTCTACTACATGTCCCAACGGGATCCCTCTCATCACTCTCACAAGACTCCTTACCTTTCCCCATTGTCTCCTTCATTCCGCTTCCACCTCCTCCAGCCGAAGTGATGCCCGTATCGCCTCGTCAACCGTGGGAGGGGTCTCCTTCTTGACCAAGACAAGTCGGCTCTGCCGCAGCATTGGCAACTTTTTGGGGTTTAGCACCAGCTTTGATAGCAACCATGTTAAACTTCACAGCTGGTTCGTTTGGAGGTCGGGGGTGGAAGCTTCACAAGGTAAAGGAGTCTTGTGAGAGGGTGATGGTATTTGCTTTTTTCATTGCATGGCGCTACACAGTGATTACAGTGCTGCAGAGATGTGCCACATATCTGCAGCCCAGTGGAAGTGACACCTCAACCGGTAGTGAGCGTATCTCGCGCCTCCCCTTCTTCCCCAACCCTTCCCAAAAAATTTTTTTGGAGCACCCCCGCACGCTTCGCCTCTCTACCTGTGTCTGCCAGGGAGGCGCGCGCGAAGCGCGCGACGACCGCTTTTTCGGGGAGAAAGAAATTTTTTTTGGGGTCATTTTCATGGTACACCCCAATTTCTGAAACCCCAAATCCTGGCGGAAACCCTGAATTGTTGAAAAAAAAAGGCAACTTTGTTTGTCATAAAATCTGAAAATACCCTACTAGGAACCAACCATTTTCCCTTTTTTTTGCCATCTACTTTTTGTAACACCTCCCCCCCCTTTTTGGTACTCTCACACAAATTTCTTCAGAAAAAAGAGCAAATAAAAGACATACCAAAAAAAAAAGGGGGGGAAAGTGGTGATTGCACGAAGAGGGTAGACTATGTATCTAAAATAAAGAATGGTTTTATGCAGACACCTCCGACTGACTACGTATGATGCCAGCTGGATGACAGCACAAATAAAAGATAAAGAAATGAAAAAAAAAAAAAAAATGAGGAATGTGTCTCGCTACACATCCAAAAATTTGAAAAAGAATTTTTTTAAGAAAAGGGGGGTTGAAGGTGCGAAACAAACAAAAAGAAACGTTTTTTCGAGGTGAAATTTCATGAAATCCAGGGTTTTTTTCTTACGAATAGAGGAAAGAGTTGAAAGCTGGATTTTTCCCTCACAGTGCATACACCATCTTGAACTGTTGTACGTTTTTTTTTTAATTGTATCGACAATCACCCCCCATCGAATCCGAATACTACCTAAAAAGGGTGGAGGTGTACTCAGATACCTGCAGACTGTAAACCTCATCCTGACAAGTGTAGCAAAGATGAGACCATGTTGTTTGGGAATGTTTGCAGTTATGCTAATACACCCGGGATTTTTCCCCCCTTTAAAAAAAAAGGGAAAAAAAAAAGTCGTAAGATAGACTAAGTCACATAGTCAGTACCCAACTTAAAGTATCACCATGATACACAGGGTAACGGAATATCCTGTCATGTTTATATGTTTTATCGCACTAAGGAAATGATAGAGAAAAATGTGAGTTTTTTTTTTTTTTTTTGATAATTTGCCTGTAAAAAGGCATGGTGTGGGCGTACAAAGAAATAATTCGACAAAAAGCATACGTCATACGAAGCTTTTTTTGGACAGAGATTAACGTGAAAAACCTCTGATAGGATCTCTGATTTTATTTACTGAGTTATTACTAGATTACAGGGAACGAAAGATCGCCTGTAAAAAAAAAAAATAACAAAGAGAACGTTAACAGCGCCAACATGCCTCACTAAACACCGGTGGACGGCAGGGCACTGAATAAATAAGAAAAGCTGATAAGATGACCCTGAACCTCTCGTGCTCAGTCACCTTAAGAGTCCCCTTTGGGGACGTCTACCCAAAAAAAGAGAGAAAAAGAAGAAGAAAGAAAGTGTTCGGTGAAATGTTCAAATAGCAAAATAAAGCTGAGGTTTTGACAAAAAAATACACCCCCTTTAAAACTCACTGTACGTAGACACAAGATTTTTTTCTGAGTGTCCTTGGCTTTTTTTTTAAAAAGCGCAAAAAAGAAGAAAAAATATAAAACGTTGGTGAAGCCTAAGCTGCACTAACCTAAATGTAAAGTTGAAAAATTCGTGTTTAAAAAAAACAAGAATCACCCTCGAGAAGGGTAAGGGGGTATTTGAGTCCTAGAGAGGTTGAGGGTTGAGGGTGGAGGAAAGGGAGGGAGGGAGGGAGGGAGGGGGGTATTCACTTCGTAAGAGGGGGGTGGGGCCAATGGAGATTATCTTTATTTTTGGGCATTTCCACACATATGAGGTATGGGTGTGGCTTGCTTTGAGCATGCAAATAAAAGAAAAGTTTATAAGATGACCCTACTATAAGCCTCTCGTGCTTAGTCACCTTAAACCTTAAAAACTCCCCTTGTTTGTAGGGCAGGTTCAACACATTGTGAGAAAGATTGTTGGAACAAAAAGAAAGCAAACAAAAAAGTCTTGGAATTCGGGGGGAGAAAAAGGGGAGTACGAAAATGGGTGAGAGGGAGGAGGAGGAGGGGAAAACAGGGGGAAATAAAAAATAAAAATCAGGCAGTGGCTCTCGAAGACGTTATTGTTGCTTTCATTTTTTTCCCCTTCCATCTCGTTTTTTTTTCTTCTTGATAAAATCCGTTGTGTTTAGTTAGCTGTTGTTCAGACAGTTTTCACTATATTTTTTTTTGCGGAAAAAGGGTGGGTTGGTAACACTCTGTTGGAGAAAGGAGGGTGGGGTTTTTTGTGGGTATGGGTATTTGTTTCTTTTCGTTAAGAAAGAGGTGGGGGAAAAAAGCGGCATTTTTTTCGAATTTCTTTGCAAATTTCTACGTCTTTTCCGCGTCGAATGTTGATTGAAATAGGTCCAAAATACATACAGAATCCCTGTAAAAGACAAAATGCAAATAATGCAAAATGATGCCACAAAACTGGAAAAAAAAATTGAAAAATGCTGTGTATACCAAACTAGATGGCAACCACATATTTTTTGTTGAATCAAGACATCGATCTCAGTATTAAACAAACAAAAAACAACACCAGAATTGGAGCGCAAATTCAAAGTGAACTATTACTACTAACCAACTCGGAATAGTCTTTTTTTTTTTTTTTGACGATGTTTACAATTGTTTCATATACTAATGTTTACAAGAAAAGAATAAAGGCGATGAATATGTTGCACATACACATCCACAAAAAAAAAGGGCACACAAAAACAGAGATGAAAAAGGACGCGAAAAGAGGCGACAATTAACATCAAACAAGACACACACAATGTGGACTTGAACACGTGGAAGAATAAGAGGGATAAATTGAATAAATGTGCCACATAGCACACACATCTTTCAAAGTATCCACTCTAAAAAAAATGGGGGGGAGAAATGGCAACGCGAAAAGAAAAGTTGAATAACATGATCCTAAGCCTCTCATGCTTGGGCTACCTTGAAAGAGAACATAACGCTTGGAAACTTTAAAATATGAATGCTTCCTGCCCTGCGTGCATTCATCTTTATGAACGAGAGAGTGTGGGATAATTATTTCACTTTCTGTTCTACTGAAGAGAAGGTATAATAGGGTGCACTAAATGTGGGATAAAAAAAAGAAAAGAGTTGAAAGATGCGTATGCCTCGTACATGCACATCTAAAAGCAAATTCATATACTTTCAAATAAAATTTGAAAGCATTAGGGAAGTGTATAAAAAACAACAACAACCCTCTAAAGGGTAATGTGTACAGCCCCTTCTTTTTGAGAAGATAGAAAAACTGGGCTAGCTAGCAGAGTTGCAAATAACGTGTTTCGTATGTTTTTCATAAAAAAAAGGGAAAAGCGCCAACAAAAAAATAGATTGACCCAGCAGTGGTAACTGGCTAGACAAAAAGAGGGTCGGTAATTATGAGCAAAAAAAGTCATTTGTCTGGGGTCAGCACAACAAAAAAAAGACTGTAGACCCATTGCGTGGCTGATTGGTATCAGGGGTTTCAAAAGAAAATATTGATCTTATGGATGTGCCGCGTGCACATCGCATCTAAAACACCAATAAATAAATTTTTAAAAAAAGTCAAGCAATCTTAGTAATATTACACAAGACGCAAAACAAACGTCTTTAAAAAAAAAAAAAAAAAAAAAGAGAAATTCTTCATAAACTTATTTGAAACAATAGAAATAACACCACATTATCTAGAAAAAAAAAACACACTGCTGGTGCTCCAGGGGGGGCCGATATTGACAGGTCGCTGACAGGTCGTTGCCATAGGGGGGGGGGTCATTTTTTAACGGCCCTTAGCGATTTTTTGGTGGGGCGCACACACAGACACACAGTGGCCCATACGGACCCTCAGGGTACACGAAGTAACGGGTGGTACATGTGGTATTACATGTAACTTTTGTTACATGTGGTACAGGTGGCGAAATCAGGTAGTGGTACAATGGTTTTGGGGGTGGTTCTGGGCAGCTTTCGGCGGTGATTTCTGGTAAGACCTAAAAAATCCTCAAAAATCGTTGTGAAAATTATGGTGGGTGGGTTTTTTACATATCGACACATGTAACATGATCACATGTAACTAATACATGTAACTGTTACATTACATGTGAAGTTAGATGTCATTTACGTGTAACGGTTTTTCACATGTAACATTCCATGTAATGTAACTTACTTCACCGCCGTGTGCTCCCCAAACCCCGGGGTACCCCGCGCGGACCCTACACGACGGTGAAGTAAATGACATGTGCCACCTAAAAATGACATGTTCTTAGCAGGTCATTTCACCTGTGGCACATGTCACTTTACATGTCAAATGACATGTGGCTAACATGTAAAAAAAAGTTACGCGTACATCACAATGTAAGGGGACAATGAGATATACTCCGGACATGGATACCCACACAGAATACACGGTTACCCAGACATCTGTCAGGCAATCACTGATTCACTTCACACAGGTCGGGCAGGCGCTGCCTGCCCATCCTCTTGTTCCTGTCTGCTATCGATTCCAGGTTCAGAACGTTCAGACGTTTAGTCAAAATGCTTTGAGTGATGACTCCTTTTGGGATACACAAAACCACACCAAGCGCGATCGCTGCTTCGGCAACGTGTCGAAATCAGCAGCGTCACACAGCCCTGAGCCCCTCAAAGCTGGAGGTGATTTCTACTACCACAGCTGGTCTGTGAACACATTCACAGACCAGCTGTGAAGCGGCAAAGAGTCGTTCAAGCCTGTGTACCTGTGTACCTGTGTACCTGTGTACCTGTGTACCTGTGTACCTGTGTACCTGTGTACCTGTGTACCTGTGTACCTGTGTACCTGTGTACCTGTGTACCTGTGTACCTGTGTACCTGTGTACCTGTGTACCTGTGTACCTGTGTACCTGTGTACCTGTGTACCTGTGTACCTGTGTACCTGTGTACCTGTGTACCTGTGTACCTGTGTACCTGTGTACCTGTGTACCTGAAAATGGCTAAGTACTATTAAAAAATGACCCACCCCCCCCCGATATTGACAGGTCGCTGACAGGTCGTTGACTCATTTCCTATAGCACCAACTGCGATAAAAAAATCTGCACCCCCCCGGCTCTATCTGGAAATGGACACGTTTTTTTTTTTTAAATTGAGGAAACACAAAGAAACTGAAGGTATACAGTATTATACTCTACAGCAACAGATGAGCCGGCAACACAAAGGGGTGCTATTTTTTTTTTATATTTTTTTCATCGCGCAGAACTTTTTTTTTACAATTTTTTTTGATAAATTGTTGGAGTAGTGTAGTTGCCTCGGTTGTGTTGCCACAGTTGTGCAATCTCCACTTTCCTTTTTTTCTTTTTTTGGGTGAGGTATCACAAAAGGGACGATCCTGCTTTGTTTTGTTGACCTACAAATCACCCAAGGTTATGGAATCAAATATTACCCTTTTAAAAGGATTCGGACACTTTTACACGATGCATTTTTTTGAACATTTATTTATCAGACAGAGAGAGAGAGAGAGTATACATTTATCTACAACCATTCTTTTTTTCTTCGTTATTATTTGCTGTCAGGATGCTTACCACTTTTATTTCCCCAGCATTTAAAAAAAAAAAAACGATATTTCTTGTTAATTCGTTACATCGAATGTAATACACAGAGTCAGAGTTGTGTGTTGGCTAGTAGGTTTTTGAAGGGGCAAGAAACGCTAGATAAAAATAGATACATATTTTAAGAGAAATGGGTTTTCTGGTTAGTTTTTTTTTTTGCTTTGCATCAACCCCATCGAGATGGGTTTTTTTGTATTCAATATGAACTTAAGCCTGCGTTTTAGTTCTGACAAAAAAAAAAAAAACGTTTTTTTTTTTTAAATAGGGTAAGACAACCCAACAAACCCAAACGTGTAGTCCATTGACTCATAGTTTGAGAAGAAAGAATAAGATATTATTTTCAATCGAAAGAGTGGAGTTTTATCCACCAGCGTTGTCTCCTCTTTGTCTTTTTGTTTTTGTTTTTTTTTTTTGAGAAAAAGAAAAATCGACCATCGTTATGAGAGAGGAGGATTTCCTCGGTACTAAAAAGCTTTTCGTTAAAAGCCGTACATTCGCCTTGAGGAAAAAGAGTGGATGTGGGGTGGGGAGGGCTTCTGTTTTAGTGTAGCCGCCATTCAGACTGACTTCACCATCGAGACTATTATGTGTTTATTTTTTTTTAAAATTGTTGGAATAGTGTAGTTGCCGTGCAAGCTCCACTGTCCTTTTTGTTTTGCATGCACAGAGCCACATTGGCTCAAACATTGTTTTTGCAAAATACGACCACGCGAAGAAGAAATCATCCCTTTGTTTTTTTTGTTTTCAAACCTGAAGGGAAAACAAAAAACGGGAGAAGGATGCAGATACGTTGAGTATATTTTTAGCACAGTGATATATCAAAAAAAAGGGGGGTAATGAACCTAACACCCACGTTACTAATACCCATTTACGATAATGCCCACTGGGTATTATCGTAAATGGGTATGAGTAACGTGGGTGTTATAGTCATTTCCCCCAAAGAAAAGTTAATAAGATGATCCTAAGCCTCTCGTGCTTAGTTACCTTATCAAAAAAATGTTGATAGTGCAAACGCTGACGGAGGCACTGACCAAAAGAGAAAAAAGGTAACGGTGTAGTTTTCTTTGTGGCATCGACGAACGACTCCCCTGGGTTAGTTAACCCTGGAGGTTTCAGGGTTCATACAATGTGTGCACACAAAAGGGATGGTATGTAATAAAGTGTGAAAATACGGCAAAAAGAATCACACGGGGGGAGGGAGGAAATCAAAAGAGAGAACAGAAATCACAAAAAAACAACAAGCAGCTTTCTACGTTGTTGTGTCGACACATCGCCAAAAAAAAACCCTCTTTGCTGGATAGGGTCGGGTTTGTTTCGTAGTAGGTTTTGTGTTGTTTGGCTATTATTGCGTCGGCAACCACTTTATGCTTGATATCAAGATCTGTACTCAATGTCTTCCGAAGCCTTTGTACTACGAGCCACGGAAGGCACCGACGTAGGCCGTCGGGGGGGTATTTTTCTCTAAAAGAAAAAAAGAAAAAAAAACAAACACAGACTCCAACAAAGAAGACAAAGGTAAAAAGACATAAGCCCTTCTCCGTCACTTCGTCACTTTGTAAAACTCTCGTTGCTTAGTCACTTACTAAAAAAATAGAGAGAGAGAGAGAAGAGATATTGGCACAGGTTTGAAAATTAATTTGTTTTCAAAAAAAGAAATAGAGTTTTTGTTTTGTTCTGCGTATTGCACAACGGTCGGTGTTGTAACTTATAGTGGATGGTAATATTTTTTTTCGATTTTCCGTTGGTTTTGTTTTTATAAAAAATTGGGGTTTTTTTTTTGCTAGTTAGTGCAACTGGATGTAGCTTTTTTACAAGCACAATAAAAAAATAAGAATGAAGCCAGAAAATATAGGACAAAATCGCTATTGTCACAAAAAAAAAATACGATGGTGTTGTACAAAAACAAAGTAAAATAAAATTCATAAAAGGGTAAAGAAACTTGAAAATATGAATGTGTCTCTCGTGCACACAAATCTTTACCACTCGCTGGAACACGCTGGGTTTAAAAAAAAAGAAGTTTTGTGGAGATCAAGCCACCGCCTGTTCAGTCATTTGCAGTGGAGCAAAACAGCTCCACTCACCCGGATGACGTTGGACACTTTGCAACGACGGAGCACACTCCAATATCACAAAAAAAGGCAGAGACGAAGCCTTACTCTTGGTCTGACAGATTATTATTATTTTTGCATCTTTATTTTTTGAATTTGCAGTACACAAATCTCCACATTATGTTGAAACACATCTTTTTTTTTTTGGTACACAATATCCTTAGTATCCGGGAGGGGGAAATATCCAGGACAAAAAGAAGGGGGAAAACGAACACAACAAAATTGCGACTAAATGATACAAGAGAAACGCAAAACAAAAAAAAAATAGCATTTTTCATTTGCAGCATCGAGCTTCAGGTCGGGGGTCAGCACCTTTTGCTAAAGAAGGGCGTTCATACGAAGTCCATACGAAGAACTAACAACTCAAACCCGGACAAACTAGCACAAAACACCCCCTCTTTTCTTTATTACCGGTACCTACAAAATGGTATGTTTTTTCCCTCTCATCTTTCCATTTTTTCTCATTGCAAGAACTGCTACACAAAATTGGTCAAAATGGTCCTCGTTACTGCAAACAAAAACGCTATTTTTTTTTGAATTTCTCTCTAGGGTAGGCACACTTTTTTATTTGTTTAATGCTCGCACGCGCGGAAAATTTTGAGATTCCAAAAAAAAAAAAAACATGGAAGAAAAAAAAACATTGCCTTACGTCAACAGGTTATCTTGACTTTCCCTCCCGTCTTCCTCCACGGGAAAAATCAACCAAATATCTTCGAACACAGAATCATCCATATACGAGTGGGTCACATGATATAATTCTATCATGTGACCCCACCGTGGAGAGCAATCGGCTCGCGCATCAAAAGAAAGCAGAGAAAAGGGGAAAAGAAAAAGACAAAAGTTGGGTACCGTGCGCCTGCGGCGCTACCTGTTCCCAGTCAGGAACGCCACAATTTTATCCGAATTTGGATTTTCCGACCTGAAAATGACCCTTGTTTATGAGGATGGGTTCATATTTTGTGGAAATTTATGCAACTAAAATTTTGCCGGTTTTTCTGTATATCCCACCACAGAACGAGCGGATTCTGGAAATGCCTATCGCGGCATGTTTGGGTTGAAAACCCACTGTTTTTTCAAGGAAAAAATTGCTTCCGGATGTCGGAATTTTCCGGAAAATTTTCAGAATTAGAAAACAGCCTGGCTTCGATGTTTTATTTTTGCTGTGTCTCTGTGTGTGTGCTTTTTTCTTTGTGTGTTTTTTTCTGCGCGCGCGCGCGGAACTTTTTGGGACCCGACCGAGCATTAAACAAAAAAAACAAGTAATTGCTATCGGAAAAAAAACGGGGTGTGGTGTGGAACTCCATCCTGTAGAAATAATCTACAACACGCCCAGCATTCTGCTCTTCTGCAGGTATGCTAACGCTCTTCGTACGCTGCCAGACCCACTGGGACGCCAGCATCTGAAACGTTCAAGAAGGGGGGCTGTCCTCTTCGTCCAGCACCATCTGCTCGATAGCGTTGTTGGACGCCCGCTCGGCAGGCTCGGCGTGGTCCAGCTCGTTTTTGCCCACAGGCTCCCCACATTGTCGTCGTCGTTGGAGCAGTGCGGAAGGAACACAGAATGCACAGACTACAACACATCGATCACACCAGGCGCATCAGCACCTCCAGCAAATCGCCAGGATGCTACGGTGGTTTCGAAAATCGCGCGGAGTTTTCCACAGCACACCCCGCTTTTTTCTTAGCAATTACTTGTCCTTGTTGTTATTGTTGTTTTCAACCACCTTCCTTCAACCCTTGTAGGATCAGTTGTTATTTTTTTCGCGAAAACATGAAATTACACATTTCAAGAGAACAAATTAAAAAGGGTCCTTATTTGCATTTTTGGGCTCCGCCCGTGCAGTGGTGGGGTCAATCTCGAAAATTGGACAATTTTTTGATCACTTAAATTTTGAGAAATATGAGCCCGGTTCCTTATACGTGGGGCCCATTTTTGGCTAAAATTTTCCTCAAAATCTGGTTTTGTAAAATTGACCCTTTACTCCCCCCCCACATCGATTTCAATACTATACCTTACTTCACCTACGGTTACCCTTACAGGGGGGTGAAGGAAGGTAAGTTGAAAATGTGCCTACCCCTAGTTTCTCATCAAATGTTATGTAAGAAAAAGAAAATATCCTGCTGACTCTCGAAAAAGAAAGACAGTGGATATCGGTTGCCATTTTTTAAATTTTTTATTTTATTTTATTTTTTGGGGTGTAGCTGCCATACAGTGAGCCGCATATTTACAGCTAATTTATGAGATGCTACACTATTTTTTTTATTTTCGGGTTAGTAAGCAAACGGTGATAGAGTGCGGGGTAGATAAAGGGGGAAGAAGACGAAGGAGTATTGGAGTAAACTTTCCTGCAAAAAAAGAAAAAGACAAAAAGAACACATTTTTTTTTTTTTTTTGTCTAAACATCACATCACTCTGAAAATGGAGGAAAACTTTTTGGTACGGCAGTATCATTCTGTCACTAAAAAGGGGGGGACAGAAAGTACCGAATCCGAACAAATAGTTGCCACACAAAAGGTTAGGCTTCGTATAAAAACGAAAGGGGAGAGGAGAAGAGGGGGGCTGCCACTCAGGAAACGGTTACACTCTGAAGAACACAGGTGGTAGTCACGTGGGGGGTTTTTTTTTTGGCTAACCCAAAGAAAAAATCCTTTGAGAAAACCGCAACGGCAAAAGCAAAAGAGAAAAAAAAAAATGTGAGAATGTGCCTCTCGTGCACATCGCATCGACCTAAAATGATTAAGATTTTCTTTTCAATCGAAAGATGGAGTTTTCCACGACCTAAAAAAAAATAAAAGAGAAATTTGCTACTAAGTCTCGCTTGGTAAATAAATAAGGAGTTTTGTTGAAAGATAAAAGTGTTCCCACACAGTGTACACACACTACAAAAAATGTACGGAGACGAAAGGCGTTTGAGATCTGACCAAAAAATGGGACAAAAGTTCTGATTTTGTGTGATGCTGAAGGAGAAGAACCCTGTTTCAAAGGATTGCAATGATTTTTTGTGTCGAAACGGGATCGCTGACTTCCATCCACTCGCGTGATTTGATAGCGTGAAAAGGAGATGACAAGAAAAAATAGGGAAAAAAAGACTATTTTTTTATGAAGCCTGATTAGGGCTTCGACTGACATGAAGGGAATACTGAGGTACGTTTTCTGTGCAGAGAGCACAAATTTAACTAAACGAGCCTCATTTTAATTTTTGCAAACGTTTACTTTTTTCAAAAAAAAAATTTTTAAAAAAAACAGATTATGAGTGTAGAAAAGTGATCATCAAGAAAAGTGTTGGAAAGCCCCCTGCCCGAGTAAATCTGACAAATCAAAAAATTACTCTGGGCAGGAGGGACAGAAAGAAAATAAGCACTAAAAGGAAGAATTCGCGAATTCAAAACCAAGAAAAACCCTAAAGAGACCGAGCAATGGAAGCAGGCAGCCAGGGAGGGTGAGAGAATGGGGAAAAAGCCTAAAAAGGGATGAACCCCAGGCCCCCCCCCGAACATGCTTTGATTCACCTCATCGTTTAGGAAATGGGGGTGGATTTACAGGGGTGGTAGGCCGTGCGCCAACCACGCTCCAGTACACTATTTTGCCACCTGAGCCGAGACGATTGAGGGGTTTCTTCCCCACGGCTCCCTCGCCCCTCCCTCTCCTATCATAATTCACACGTCTCGTCTCTTCACGATTTTTTTTGGGGTTTTTTTTTCTCTTCCAGTTGCCTTTCACGACGGAGAAAGTTTTGTGTGTGGCGGCAAAAAGGTTTTGTTGTCTGTTATTGACGTCACCACTACCATTTTTAATGACAAAACGGCTGCAAGCAGAGACCTCTAGTTGACAACGAGCCTTTTGTTCGCCCTTTTCCGGTGAATACGTGAATTTCAGACAAAAGAAAGAATAAAAAGAAAAGAAATGATAAAAAAAAAAAAATAACGAAATAAGAAAATCACATTGATTTAAAAAGAAAGAAATTAAGTGAAAACGGGCCTCACTAACACAACTTTTCTTTTTGTGGCAAAAAGATGAAAAACAAAACGGAATAAAATAAACGCGTTGACCGAAATACTGCTGAAAAAGTTGAGGAGAAGAAAAAAAAAATCGAGAAAAAAAGGTACTATTGGCATTGCGTACAAGAGATTAACTTTGGCGTTCTTTTTTGCTTTGCTGTTGCTACTTTGACAAATTTAAAAAACAAAACTAAAATATGGGTGTGTGCAGCAAGTACACTACCATAGACTTTGTGAAAATCACACAAGGGCAGGTGGTGGCTTACACACCTCAAATTTTCTTTTTCTTTTTGTTTCTTGCAGCAAAAAAAAAGGACGTAGTAATCAAACAAAAAGAATAGGAAAAAAAAACGAAAGATTTTTGGGAAAACACAAGAAAAAATTGGTCTCTCTCGCTCCACCTCTCCAAAACCACATTGTGGGAACATTTTTTGTACCACGGATGATATTCACAACGGAACTTACCATGGAGCTCAGTGATTGTTTGGAGATGATGTTCAATATTTTTTCCCCCTCTCTTTTTTTTTTGAAAATTTGTTTAGTACAATGCCATTCAGGCAATCTTCACTGAACACATTCAAGAGGATTTAAGAGAACAAAATATCGCGAAAGACCATCCCTTTGTGTAAAAACCCCCATAACCTTAAATTTCCCTGAAGTAAAACCACTGAAAAAAATAAAATAAAATAGGCGAGAGATAGAGTCGAGGTATGGGTTTGTTTCAGGTCGTGAACACTAAATAAGCCGTAATCAAAAGGGGAGGGGGGAAGGGACAATTGTCAAAAGGGGGGAGGGTGCGGTGGTTCAGTTAGGGGAAAGAGAGAGTGCCAGCTCTCAGCTCTCCGGCTCTTCCCTTCCTTTCCGTTCCTCCTCCCTCGCTCTAAACCTATGTCACCCATATTAATCTTTTGATTCTAAGCAAGATTTGATTACGACAAAAAACATCCCCCCGCGTTCCTCATTTGGGGTTTCAGTTTCTAGTCTCTGCGGACCTTAAAAAAGATAGTTAATTTTCTTTTAAAAATTGGAAAGAAAAGAGAGAAAAAAAAAAGGCACCCCTCCTAAGACTACCCTTGAGTAGAAGAAGACGAGCAGTCACCCTGCCTCAGCAGGGTACATTGAACTAAAGGATGCAAACTTTGCAAAAAAATAAAAAATAAAAAAAAAATGTTGATATGACCCAAGACAACTAAGCAAAAGGTGGTGCTTAGTCACAAAGAAGAAGAAGGGAATTGATATTTATCTTCTTTTTGAAGAAAATACAAAAAAAAACGCCTTTTGTGATTGGTTCACCTGATTTTTACCCCGCGTATAGGCGCGTATAGGCCCGTATAGGACAAACCCCACCCATTTTTCCCAGCCTTTACGCCCTATACGCGGGGTAAAAATCAGGTGGTTGGTTAGATAAAAAGCAAAAATAAATACTAACCTTTGAAAGAGATGTCAGGCTCACAGTACAGACGCCTTTTTGTTGAAACACTCTAAGGGAACGGGTGACGAAATCTTTCACAAAAAATGCCAACGAGAAAAATAAATTCAAGTCAAAAGCTGTTTAGTCGTCGGGAAGAGAATGGGAGGTGGAGGAGGCAGTGTCTGATACACACTACAACACATCTTTCGTGGGGGTAAAAGGGTTGATAAGATGAACCTACATCACACTGATTAGAATAAATTCCCAAATTCCAGACTCTAATTATACTCTAATTAGAGTGCGCTGGACATTAATTACATTGCAAAAAAGAAGAAAAAGAAGAAGAAAAAAATGAAATGAATATTTTCCTGCAGATCTTTGAAGAAAAGTTTGATAAGATCTCTAAGCCTACTGTGCTCAGTCATCTTAACAAAAAAGCAATATTTTTTTTTCCGAAAAAAAAACCCCCATGAAAGAGATTTCAGAATTCAAAGGGGAGGGGGTGGACATATCACATCTCAGTTTTAAGAAAAGGAAAAAAAAAAGGGTTTAATTAGATAATCCTGCATCGTTGTTTTAGTTACCTAAAAGAGAAGTTTGAAAAGTGCAAACAAAAAACGCCTCACCGTTTCATTTTTTTTTGTCAAAACCCCCTAAATAACGCATAGGTTAGAGGAGGTGTCGTTGCCACTAAACAAGAGGTTTAAAAATGTTTTTTTTATGTTTTGAAAGTGCTTTTTTTTGTGCTTTTTCCCTTTGGGGCAATTCCCACAATGAAGCACTGAGATACGATATCGATGTTTTTAATGCAAACACCTTAAACTGACCCACGTACAATGTCAGTCTCGGAGGAAAGCACAAAAAAAAAAAAAGATCCCCAAAAAAGGAAACATATTGGCTTGCCCAGACCGGGGAGCGGTACGCCCTTTTTTGGTCCACCTTCCGCTAAAAAAAAGTTGCGAGCTTTCAATAATCGAAGTGGGGTTGGGGTGAGGTGCACATCGTTAAAGAAAAAGAGGGGATGAACCTATAGACACATCCTTCGAAAGATTATATTTGATTTTTTTGTAAAGTGTGGAAAAAAGGGAACAAAAGCTAAAAAAAACATTTTTTTTGTCATCAAACCGTGTGGAGAAGGGGGATATTTTAAAATAAAAGAAATAAAACGGGGGGAAAAGGGGGTTATTTTGGGTTGGGAGAAGGGGAAATACCGTTATTCCCCTCTGTTTTTGCTCCGTCTCTCTAGGGGAAATTTGATATCTTCCAAAAAAAAAAAGTGGGAAGGAGGTAAACAGGAGTGTGGAGGACCAACAAAGTTACTGACGCACCACGACAAAGCCTTCCGTTCTACCCGAAAGGCATTGCGAGAAAAAAAAAAGGGGGAGGAAAGAGCAGAGTGTAGGTGGTAATATTTTTTTACGTTGAAAAACTACGATCGAGAAAAGGGGAGAGGGGAGATGGGGCATAGTAAAAAGTTGGGGCGGTTTTTGTCTGTTTATTTTTTGTTTGTCTATTCCGTTCGCGTTGGTTGGTCACGAGGAGTATTTCACAGACAAACGATTTTTTTTTTTTGTATCGACAATCACGGTATACCTACATGGTGTAAAGATCTGTACCCAATGTCGATTTGAATCCTTTTTTTGTACGGAAGGTACAGACACAGATCGCCCTCCGCGATTATTTTTCTTCGATTGGTCCTCCACTAATTGACGTAGGATTGTTTTTTGAAAAATTGTTGGAGTAGTGTAGTTGCCTCGGGTTTTTTGTGTTGCCACAGTTCTGCAATCTTTTAATATAAAGCGCCGACCATAGAAATCCATTTTGGTGTGGCCAGTAACCCAGATCCCCCCAGGGTTCTCTTGTGTTCACCCACGGCTTTCCCGCAGGCCGTTGACCATACCAACATTGGTAATGTGGGCGACGATGCACCCAGCTTATTTTCTGTGAGTTGGGGAGGAGGGAGGAAGGTGGAGTGGAGTGGAAGGGAGGGTGGGTTGGTATGTTCATCTTCAAAGAGAAATCCAATTTGTTTGAACAAAACAAATAAATAATGTGGTTTGTTGTGAAATGCAAGAAAAAAAAAAAAAAAACAGAGAAAAAAAAATTGTTAAAAACGCTTCATGCAGATGGCGCCAAATATGAACGGATAACCCTAAAAAGGGTGTATTTTTTTTTGTTATTTTTTTTTGGATAAATTGCGATAACACGTATACTTTTTTTTTTTGTACCTGTTATCGCAAACGAGGGGGGGAAAAGTATGCGTTATATCGCGATCCCCCCCTTTTTAAAAATATAGGTTCTTTTTGGGTCTTTTTGGGGGGTTTGTAAAAAAAGTGCCCCCTTTTTTTTCTAGATTAGTGTACTTTTGCTTCAATAGAGAGGCAAAAAAATCAACACGGGTCTATTTTATTTTTGAAAACTTGGTTGTATTAGTGTAGCCACTAGAGTGTGCTCCACTATTTTTATTGATTTTTTGTTGTATCGACGCATTAGGTACCCACCTTGGTGCATAAATGAGGGTTTTGTACTCAATATTAGCCGAAACCATTCTTTTTTCCTTCTTTTGACAAATTGTTGGAGTAGTGTAGTTGCCTCGGTTGTTGCAATCTCCACTTTTTTTACCCTCCCCAATTTGATTCACCCTACTGAGCCCTCTTCAGAATTTTAAGATGGACCCAGTTCCGATCGCTGTGTGTGGACCTACAGTGGGAGTGGAGGTGATTTTTTATGAGTTTTCTTTCTTTTTTTTTTTTACTCTGAAAAAAAAAACTTAGAAAAAACTTTCATTCTTTACTTTTGTTTGGCTTTTAGCCTCCCCCCTCCCCCTTTGCCTATTGGTTTTATTTTATTTTATTTTTAGAATTAGAGTGTACAGCTAGGTAGGACCAGACGTCGTTAACAGCTATGAACCAAAGAGGTTCTCAGTGTCGTCGGCCAAGCCCCTTCACCAAAAAAGACTACAACAAGAAAACAAACACACAGAAAAAAAAGTAAAAGAATGCCCTTCCTCAGTCCGGAAGTATCACCTCAACCGGTCACACCTGCCGTAAAATAGAGAGAGGTTACAGAATACAAAAAAAAAAAAAAAAAAAAGAAAAAAAAAAAAAAAAAAAAAAAAAAAAAAAACTTAGAAAAAACTTGGGGTGTATTAGTGTAGGCCGAAGATCGCGCTTCACTATACACAGTGTTTAATTTTGTTTTCTTCTTCCATGGGGTGTTCCGGGGTATGGAATTTTGGGAATTTTCATTTCAATTCACAACTCTTCACAACTTTTCACAACTCTTCACAAAAAAGTGCGTGTGAAGAGTTGTGAAGAGTTGTGAACAGTTGTGACGTGGCGAGGTCTGGGTGGTGCCTGGGCACCCACCTACCCAGGTAGGTACAGGGCACCTTGGCGGACGTTGTTTGGCAACACAGGCGGTTCTGTGTGCAAAAAGTGCTTAAAACGGTGTGGCTGACCCGACAATTTGGGCCCTTTCGGACCACGTGTTTTTAGGTGTTTTTTTCAACTTTTTAATCGGTTTGAATTTTTGGGATCCGCCCGTGCAGTGGTGGGGTCAATGTTGAAAATTGGACAATTTTATGACCACTTAAATTTTTGGAAAATATGAGCCCGGTCATTAATAGGGGGGCCATTTTCGGATAAAATTGTCCCCAAAATCCGGTTTGGCTTCAACACTAAACGAGGAGCACTCGTCAAGCTCTCGAAACTATGAGGAGGGCCCTGGAGGCTCTCGACCCAAGGGAGTTGACAGGTCTTGTGGGTGGGCCTTGGGAGCGTTGAAACCTTCTTTCCCCTCTGACAAAAAACTGGGGACAGCAGCAAGGGATCACCCACTTTTCGAAGTGGGTGTCGTCGTATCTAGTATAGTCTCCCGTTTAGACCCCAGCTCAGAGCAAGCAAAACAGGTCACCCCTGGCAAAAATAGCACCAAAACTTTTCTGGCGAAGCCAAGGTGCGCAACATTTCGGGTAGACCTGCGGGCTACCACTCGGAATTTTTAGCTGCCGCAGGCGCACGGTACGCTACTTTTTTATGAGTTGCGAACATGTTGAAAAAAAAAGACAACAAGCGAACTAGCCGCGGACTTCCGTCGTCCTCCTCGCACAGGGGGTGGGGTGGTACGGCCAACTTGACCCACGGACCCACGCTAGCTAGCCCTGTGCACAGCACACTTGACCTGACCAGTCCTGCAAAAAAAGCCCCCCTTTTTTTTAATCCAATTCACAACTCTTCACAACTGTTCACAACTCTTCACAACATCTGTGTTTTTTTCATCCAAATTTTCATTTCAATTCACAACTCTTCACAACTTTTCACAACTCTTCACATAAAAATGGCAAATACTATGTTGTGAAAACTTGTGAAAAGTTGTGAAAAGTTGTGAAAACTTGTGAACGTGCCCAAAATTCCACACCCCGGAACACCCCATTCCAGGTATTTATTTTCCTCTCCGGATCTCCCACAATAGAAAACACTCTATGTGTTGAAAAAAACGAGAAATATTTTTTGTTTGGTTATAAGTAACATAAAGCACGAGAAACAAAACAAAACAAAAAATTGAAAACATTATTTTTGCAGCGTATTGCGAGAGGGAAGGGTTTTTACATTTTTTGTTGTTTTTTTTTTTTTTTTTTTTTTTTTTTTTTTGCAGCAGAGAAGGCAGAGAGGAAAAGGGAAATAAATGTGAAAAATAATCAGGCAAGAGGAATACATCTGGCCAAAAAACCCCCATTACAAAGGCCAAAACCAAATGCCAAAAAAAAGAGAAGTTGAAAGGGCAAACGCCACACCGTTCATTGGCGGACGCAGGTCCCCCGCGGGTTATCGAACCCCAGAGAACACTTCATTGGTATAACAAATGTTAAAACGTTACAACGTTCAGCGTTTGTATCATTTGATGTAACGCCGGATGTCTAAAAAGAAGATAAAAACGGGCGAAAGGTTGTCTCGCTAAGTTGTTTTTTTTTTTTTGTTACCGTTTCCAGAATTTTTGTGAGTCAGGCAAAATTCTAAACCTGCAACAGATGCTCAAAAAGAAAACTCAAAAAAACACAAAAATTTCAAAACGGTGCTAATATTTTTTGGGGTTTTTTTTTGATGTAATTTTATGAGGAACAAAAGTTCCTGAAACAGCGGAGGGCTACACACAACACACTCTGTTGTGACAATTTCTCAGTATCGACAATTGCCAAAGTCAAAGACATGTTTGTACACAATTGTACACAGACGGGTTTTGTTTAATTTATTTTTGAAAACTTGGTTGTATTAGTGTAGCCACCCTAGAGTGTGCTCCACTAATTTTTTTGATAATATTGGTTCAGTGCAGCCGCATTTGGACAGTCTTCACTTTTTTGTTTTTGTCCTAATAGAAAATGGACAATATTTCGCACGAAAATGAAGAAGCAAATTCAGACGATTTCATATTTTTTTTACAAAAGAACGAACAAAAAAAAAAAAGAGTTAAGAACATAAAAGAATTGGAACAGAACAACGATATCAAGTACCTTACCCTAATGAAAAATGAACAGTCTTCACTGGCGCGCGCGCATTTCATAGCAGCGAGCAAGGAACTCCACATGTACGCAGCCTGTTACTACAATTTTTTTTTTTCTATTTTTTTTTTTGAAAAAAAAATAAATGGTAGTTTTTGATGCAGGCACCTCTGACCCACATACGATGCCAGCCATCCGGATGAACGACACAATTTTTTTTTAAAAAGGGGGTTTTTTTTCTTCTTCGAAAACTTGGTTGTAGTAGCTACACTATCCTTTTTTCACTGTAACTAACGAAGTAGACGTGACAACGTCTTTACTATTTTGCAGCAACAAAGGAAGGGAAAGGAACTCCCGGTGGGTCAAGCCAAAAAGAAAAAAGAGAAAAAAAAAAAGTTCGCAGATTCTTAAAAAACTAATAGGAAATCGTCTTCTTTTGCAGTGAAATTTGGTAGGTATTATAAGCATTATAAGACCCAAACGAGAGAAACGGGTGTTCGCCTAATAATGGTATCTGGGCGCATGGCGCCTGCAAACAAACATAACAAAAAAATAAATAACGAGCTTTACACCGCCTAAAAAAGGTAATACAATAGACTGCACAAAAATCTCAACTTCGGTTGTGTTCATATTCATCGTCGTCATTATGAAAACAGATCTTTTGTATTTGGTTTTTAAAAAAAATCGCGTTGCTTTTTTTCAAGAAGTTGTACAGTCCGTATTCTCGCAAGAAAAAAAAAATATAAGAGGGGAAGAGGGTGTGGACGTGAATTTTGTTCAAACAAAAAAATAAGGGAAAAAAAAAGACACAGGCGCATTGTAGATTTGCTTTTCTATTTTGTTTGCATGACAAACAAAAGGAAAACTGTGGATGGATGGTTTCCTGTGTCTTGCGCTAACACACAAAAAGAAAATAATAAAAAAAAAGAGTGCAAATGCCTCACCGTTCATCGGCGGACGCAGGCACTGAAAAAAGAAGGTCAGGTTGGTAACAAGTCTACGCTCTGGGACACAGGCGGGGGAGATCAAGAAAAACTTAAAAGATAAATGCGGGGGAAAAAAAAGTGAATCCCAAATCCAAAAATCCAAAAATCCGAAAATCCGAAAATCCTGAACAAAGAGTTGCAACCCAATGGGGGATAAACATGGCATCTTTTTATCGCGGGATAGATATTTGGAGGCTCGATGCCATCCCAATGAAAAGGAGGTCTGTGCCGTTTCGAAAAAAAAATATGAACGGGCTTTTTATTTCTACGGTGCTCTCATGAGGGAAACAAAAGAAGTGTACAAGCGCCTCACCGTACAGTCGGGTGTGGCACAGACAATGCAAGGAAAAGAAATAAAAAAACACTGTAAGGATAAACCTAAGCCTTGTGTGTGCTTAGACACCTTTGAAGAGAATCGAAGAGGAGAAAATCATTTCATGTACATTCTTTTCTTAATGCAACAAAAAGAATGTAAAGAGGAGAAAAACCAAACATGAAACCGGAAAGCACAAAAATAACTCCCCCCTCGAACCTATCTCTCCCAGGCCTAATTACACTGTATCAAATGATCCCCGTTCGTTACCTACCCGACAAGTGGAGAGAGTAGGACGTACTAGCGGTAATTCCACGAAAACGAGAGGCAACGAACGGCTGTGTCGAGCTCGCATGAGAAAAAGCGAGGTGTCTACACGGTATCAAATTACTCAAAAAAAAAAATTTTTGTTTTTATGCAGAACAAACCTAAAGAAACTCAACAGGGATTGCAATCACAAAAAAAAGAAAAGAAAAAAACGCACAACTGAATCAGTGTAAAATATGCAGTAAAAACAAACGTTGGGATTACAAAGGTGTGCACACTCTTGGTATAGTATGCACCCACACCATGGGCCCTTCGTAGCAAATAAGCACGATAGGGGGCTCGTAAGAGGGAAAAAAAAAAGAGAGAAAAGTTGCTTGGGTCTCTTTGTTGTTGTTCGTTTGTTGCATTGAAGCCTCTACACAAGTTTATAGGTGACTAAGCCTCTCGTGATTAGCCACCTGTAAAAAAAAAACTTTCAAAAACAAATTTCATCACAGAGGGACAAGAAAATACCCCTATATACCACCTTGAGAGTGGAGAAACGTTGGAATATTATCGTTTTTTTTCCTGAGGGGAAAAGTGTTATTTGTCGTTCCCTCATCCCTTCTTGAAGTTGTTTCATGCGTTGACGCTTCCACACTTCCACCCGGGTGAGTGAACGACGTGACACTTTCCGCTCACAAAGTAGCGCGCAAAAACTAAATAAAAAAAAAAGTCGCTGACAAGAATAAGCACCCACTGAGAGAGGTAATGTAAAGTAAATACGACACTTTTTGTTGTATTGTGTCAATGATTGGGCTTTTCTTAAAAGGGTTTTACGGGCTCCCCCGCATAAAACTGTCGAGGCCTTTTTTCCCCGCACTATTTGTGCACCAAAATAAAATAAAAAGCTGTGTGAACACATCTATGGAGTGCATAGTTTGGGGACCATCGACGATCTCAATAAAAGAATGTGTAAAAACAAAAAAAAAAAACAAAAAATTAAGGTGTTTGTGATTCAGTGACACACGTCACAATACAGTCCCGCCTCTAATTAGTGAATTTCTAATTTATAAATTCGACCAAATCTGAAAATATTTAATTAGCGACTTTATAAATTAGAACGTCACTAATTAAGATTTTATAAATTAGCTTGTCCACCCAAATCCCAGTCTGAATCTCTACAAGACTATCTGCATCTTTCTCTCCGACCATCATGTCTGTCTCCACCACGGAATGAACGGAAAAAATGAAAGAAATATGCCGAAGATGTGACCATCGTCGAGCAGGCTGTCCTCACCGCCCCGGAGATTGTCACCATCACAGACAACGCCATGGCGGATGACAGAGAAGTTGAAAGTGCCAGCCTCACCGTTCATCGGCGGACGCAGGCACTGATGACAGACCGCACGCTGATGTGATGGCGTGGTGGAATGACGCTCACCCAGGACGCCATATTTCTGCTCCCACCATCTCCAAGTACAAAACCCACAAAAAGAGAGCGGTTCGTACTTCACCCAAGGCTCTTTTGAACCCCGAGGAGCTGAAGAGGTTTCTCAACCTTACGGGGATGACCCGCAAGTTCAACAGCCAACCGATTTGCGTCGCTTGCGAGGGGGATGGTGGTGAAGACGAGGCGGGACACGCCTCGGTGTAACCGACTCCTGGTGCCAGGTCTTTTCATCTCGTGGGCGAAATAGACCATGGAGGTGAACGGCATGCGCGTCCGCACAGCCACCACCGACCGCACCGTTTTTTACCTCCGTGTATCACTGATTACACACCTCCTTTTCCACATATTCCTCCAACAGAACCCGCACAAACCCGTCGTCACTTGTGCAGGCAAAAAAATTTTTTTCGGCTCCGCCGGGGAAAATAAATTCAATAACTTAGTATTCCCCCCCGAAAAATAAATTAATTCACGACTTTATAAATTAGAACGTCACTAATTAGGATTTTATAAAATAAAACGCTATTAATAATAGGCGGGACTGTAACTTCCTTTTTCAATAAAATTTGCAAAAAAAACAGAAAGAACACTTGAAAGATGAATGTGTCTCACATACGCCTTTTAAGAAACAAAAAGAAGAAATAAGCATTTTTTTTGCAGTTTTTTTTACAGGGCTAGACAGGAGCGTTGAAGACTTGAAGACGCAAAAGCACTGCAGTACATTTAAAAACGAAAGCAGCGTGGTTGCCGTCTCAATACCGCTTTTCTGTCTTTCCCTAAGAGTTATTATTTGCTTTATGTTGCAACAATCACCTAGCTCCCTAAGGATAGACAGCTAGGGCCTGTCCTCAAGGTTGGCCGAAGCCTTACTTTTATTTTTGTGTGTATTTTAGTAGTTATTTTTCGCAATGACCCAAAGCCTCATTCCCAAAAAAATAAAGGGGATATGTGTCATGTTTCCGTCAAAACAACCTTCGGTTTGAAAGCTTTTTCAAAAATGTTTTCGGAGTTACACTTGAGGGAGGGTGGTTCCCTTTGCACGAACTACAGCTTTTTGTTTAATTTTAGGCTGATGTCACTGAGATATCAGCCACGATTTTTTCTCACAGGATTCTTAAAAAGAGAGCAAATAGAAAGGAGTGTGCTACGAACCCCCAAAAAAAGAAGTAAAAATCGCAATAATCTCAAAAAAAAAAACATCAAAACATCAAAACAACCTGAAAAATAGAAATATATATGGGAGCCCCCGGGCTTGTTGTAGTGATCCCTTTTTATTTTGACAAATTGTTGGAGTAGTGTAGTTGCCACAGTTGTGCAATTCTCCATTTTCTTTTTTTTTTTCCCTTCACCTCATTCCTGAAGTATCGTTTCCATATTGTGGAATACGAAAAATGAAGAAAAGAAAGAGGGCACCCATTATTTGTTTTTTTTTCTTCTTCTGTTTCGCATTTTATTTTATTTTTTTCTCAAGAGCTTTGTGTAAGAGAAGGAAGGAGCTGTGGTACCAAAAAAAAAACAAACAAAACGAGAGGAAAACTGTCCTTTTGCCAGAATATCGCTGGCATCGAACGGTTCTGTCAAAAAAAGAAAAATCAAATGAATAACAGTCGTTATCGCGCTGGAACACGAAAAAAAAGTATTTTCATCAAAAAAAAAAAAAAAAATGTTTTTTTTGGGTTTGTTACGGCCGAACGAGGTCTGTGGGAAGGGAAGAAAACAAAAATAAAAAAATGACAAAAAAAAAAATTGGTCTCTTTGAAGATGAACTGTCCTCTATAGGTGGAGGGGGATGGTGGGGAGTGGTGGGGGTAGTGTGGTGGGCATACTCCCTCCCACAAAAAAAAACCCCCCCTCCCATTTCCAGTGGACTAAACCTACTGGGGCTGGGAGGCTTAGGTGATAGTGGCAGTATTGTGATGGGGAGCCCATTGGAATTGAAAAAATACATCAAAATACATCACAATGTGATGTATTTTTGATGTATTTTACGTATTCCAATGGGCTCCCCATCACAATACTGCCACTATTAGGATTAGGAGGGGTAATAAACGCATTTGGGTGGGAAATTGAGGGGAACTCACAGAAATTGCGGGGGGGGGGGGGGGCTAAATGTAACTATCAAAAATCATTAAAAGGGGGGCATTCCATCCTTTGAATTTAAGCCTCTTTAGCCACCTTTCATGGGGCTTTCGTCCCGGAGAGAGGGGGAATACCCTCAACTAAAATAAAAAAAAAAAACTCTGCAAAATTTCGCTCCTAGTTTACTCCTAACAAATAGATCCACCATTTACTTTACGGGTTTGCGGTGTTTTTTTTCGTTTATTTTCTGGGGTTGGGGGAAAGTCTTGAGATAAACCTCAAAAACAGAACTTAGAATTGAAAGAAGGGATGAAAAGGGAGGGTGTGGGGTATGGGGTTGTGACAGCAAGTCAAAAAAAAGGGGGAGGGTGAAGAAATTTAAAAAGGTGTTACTCCAAAGGGGAGTCAAAAAGTGGTATTGGGAAAAAAGGAAAATGGGTTTCGAGGGAGGGGATAGATACGGGTGGAGGTGTTGGTTATAAAATAGAAAAGAAACCAAAAATATTGAAGGGAAAAAAAAATCAGTAATCGTGTACCGTACAAGGTAGGGAACCGACAGGACCCACCCCAGGGGAAAAGGGGGTCAAAAGGGGGTATTCAAAAAGGCAAATAAAAAGAAAAAATGGAAAGAACCGTGATTGTGTTTTTTTTTTGTAGGAAAGGAAAAGGAAAAGGAAAATACGAAAGGAATAAGAAGAATGAAAAAAGGGCGCAAAATAAATCCGCAAATGTCAATTTTTTGTTTAGTTTGTTTTGTGACTGAAATTTGTCTTTTTTTTTTTGGTCGAACAGGAAAGAAATTGTGGTCGAAAAAACATGATTGCTACATTTCATTTGTTATTTTTTTTGTTCCCGGAGGGTTCCACCCCCCACCGTACCATTTTTTCAAAATTGAAGCAAATTAAAAAAAAAACAAAATCCTGTCGCCAAACACGAAAAGAAAAAGGAAAAAAAATAGAAAAACGACGGAACCTCCAAAACGCGTCAAACTTCTTTAGAAAAAAAACTTTCCTCGAGATGAGTGAGGGCGCAAGGGAAAAATAAAGAAAAGTTTATATGATGATCCTAAGCCTCTCATGCTTAGTCACCTCAAAAAAGAACAGAGAAAACTTGAAAAATGTGCGTATTCTGCACACGCATTTTTTAAAGGGTTACCCGCGAGGGTATTTGCCATTCACACAATTTTTTTTTCCTCCCGAAGGAGTCGTGATCCTCCTAAGAGGAAGTTTAGCAAAACAAAAAAGAACAAAGAAAAAAAAAATCAGTAATTCCGTCCCTGATGTCTAGGAATCCGTCCCTCATTCTAGTTTTTTTTTCGATTGTCAATTGCAAAATTAAAAAAATGAGTTCTCAGGTCGAGGCTCTTCCTCTTGCAATTTCAAACCTTTGAAATAGAATAAAAGAAAATCTTGAGGGAGGAAAAAAAAAAAATATCACATGGGTCGAGAAAAAGAGAAGGGTAGGTGCTATTGATAAATAGCACCGCAAAAAAAAACAAAAATAAAAATAAAAAAAGACAGCATCTCGCAGTCTCTCTCTATCTATCTTTTCCCAAATCAAATGAAAAACCATTCAATCTTTTGCAACGAAAAAAAAAAAAAGGTTTTCAAAGAAAACCTCTAAAAGGAAATTAGAAGTGCATCATATCTGCACAGTTCTAAGAGAAATGTGATAGTGCAAACACCTCGGAGGACGCAGGCACTGGAAAAAATAAGAGAAAAAGTTGAAATCTGAATAATGCCTCACGTACATACACCTCTTTAAAGATCGGATAATGGGAGCAAAAAAAAAAGTGTTGCAGATTTGCAAAAGAAAAACCCCCCCAAAAAAAAACCGTCTTTTTCCTATTTTTTTTCCTATTCCGAAAAATTCGGGGTTTTCTGACGCAGTACAGACACCTTGGTGATGCTACCATACCTATTTATACGTCATTTTTTTTGGTTAAGGCCAGGCTATTTTTTTTGTTTTTTTTGTTTTTGCACAATTTTTGAAAAAAAAAAGTGAAACCCCCCCCCTTTTTTTCCCCACCTTCTTTTGGGGGATCAAAACCTGCGCGACACATTTATTTTTTTTTTTTTCGTTCAAAAAAAAGGTGGATTAATTCGTTCTCTTCGACCAAGTCAAAAAGCTCTTTTTTGTTAAAATTTTTGTTTTGTTATTTCATGAAAACTCCCTCTTGGCCTTTTTGAAGAGGTTCTTGAGCGCTTGGAAAGAGGGCTTGCTGGTTTTGAAGGAAGGGCGGAAGGATGGTCCCTGCATACGAGGGGAGGACGGAGGGAGGGTTTTGTTTGGCATGCTCTTTGCCTCGTCTGTCGAGGAGCTGACTGCGGAGCAGTCGTTGCAGCTTCCCTGCTGTGCCTCGACCTCTTCCTTGGAAGAGCTTCTTCTGAAGAGCTGCAGCACACTGGACGGACCACTGCACTCCTTCACGGGAACAACGTTCTCCGAAACCCACTTCCCAATCTTATCCTCTCTGCTGTCCTCTGACTCCGACCCCTCCAGCCTCAACAATCTCGCCGCAAAGATAGACGCCGGGTGCATGCTCGTAAACGGCAGCATCAAATCAATGCACGACGCAAACGACACATGGTACGACCCACCAAGCACCCTGTCAAACGTCTCCACCATCGCCTGAAGCTCCTCCGCATCAATTCCCCATGCGAGCTCACCCTCCTTTCCGTTTCCAAGGAAGGTGCTGGTCGAGATCAGCGAGGAGACAAGAAGGCGGTGAAGTGTGTAGCTCGACACCTTAATCCCACTGACGCGAATGAAGTCCTCGAGGAGAACCAGGGAGCGGACCCAGACGGTCATGGTGGGGCAGGTCTGGTAGAGGAAACCAACGTACTCGATAACGTCGAAGTCGGGAATCTGCACGCATTCGAAGCAGGTGAGGATCTCATCGGGGCAGTTTGTGCCGCTTTCGTGTCCGTTCACCTCTTCGGCATCGGTCTCATCACGCATGCACAGCAGACGCGAGATAGCAGGGCACAGCCAATGCGGGATAGTCTCGCTCATCACCGTCATATCCGTTCTCAACCATGCCTCTGCATCCTTCAATCCATGTGTCCGTGCACGTACCTGGCGTGTCGAGGACACCGCCTTTGCCTCCAAAGCAGGAAGGTTCAAAGAGCGGGTAGGCTCCTCCAGAGACACGTTGGCGTCAACCTGACGGCACATTGTCCGGTTTTTTAAAGATAGGGGGGTGGGTTTTTTGTGATAAAGTTAGTTAGATTTGCACAGAATATATGTAGAGGTGCTTTTTGGGTGTTTTTTTTTTTGTGTTTTGTGTGTTTTTTGGGGGTGTGTGTTGTGTTTGGTTGTGTTTGGTTGCTGGATGGGTGTGGAGTGTTGATGAATTGAGGGGGTGGGGAAGGGGAAGGGGAAGGGGGGTGGTGTAAAAAGAAAGACAAAAAAAAAAATGTGGAGAAAGTGCGTTTCTTTAATTAGGGCGCATCACATCAGCACCTTAAGGATGGTTGCATCTCACCTTCCTCCACTTCCCCCACCCCCACATTGCGATGAATAACCACAAATGTGTTTTCTCTCCCCCTCCCTTCCACTCCATTTGACAAAAAAAAAAAAAATTGATAGTGCAAACGCCGGCACTGAAAAAAAAAAAAAGATGGACCTACGCTTCTAGGTGCTTAGTCACCTAAAAAAAAATACCTCATCGATTTGAAACCTTATCCCATTTTTCAGAACCTTCCCCTCCCTTTCCCCCCTTCTCCTCCTCTTCCTCCTCCGCCTAATGGGGGTTACTGGAGGGACTGTTCCTTGGGGGTCGTCCTAGGCTTGGTAGCAGTCGAAGACGCTTGCCTCCGGTCCGTTCTGGGGGTGGTGAGAGGGACATCTCTGCGGGGCGTTTCGCGCTGTCACCACGTGGCACCACCGTTCCTGTGGTGGCTGTCGCGGTCATAGAGGGGACGCTGCTGCGACCATCGTCTCCTGCCCCTCCTGGCTCCGGCTTCACCTCATCCTTAACCGGTGTGGGTGTTCTGTTATTCACTAACAGCAGTCTCCGTAAGGGTGCTATCCTTTTGCCTGCCACATCGCACCGTCTTTTGCACGTAAGGTTCAATATTATTACCTTATTTTTTGCGCGAACCTCCGGAAATTCTGGCCCCGACGCTGCTAAGGTCAACCTCCTTTTTGAGATTGCTGCAGAATAGACGTCAGGGATGAGTTCTTCGGGGGGTGGGTTGATGTCCATCATTTCGATGGTTCGGTTTTCTGCGTTGCGGACTTCGATGGTTCGGAGCTGTTTTGCGGGGATTTCTACTACGGAATCTGTGGCAAAGACTTCGGAGTCGGCATAATCAGGAGGGGCTTGTTTCTTTGGAATACACTGTGCCGCAATCGCGTGGTCCTTCCGTACCCAGAGTCGAATCAACGCCCGTTCTAACGTCCCTTCTCCAGTATCCCACAACTGCACCACCCTTCCCAATACCTTCTTCTCTAGCGCCATCTTCGCAGTGTGCTTCTCCCTGTCTGAGGCATAAGCGTCAGACCCAACAGTATGAAGTTTTCCCTGCACATGAATGCTTTCAAAGAAACGACGTCCACCAGCTTCCTTCACCGGAGCGCCACCCCATTTGAGGACCGCGCTCTCCTGAGGGATGCGGGGGACCGGAGGAACGCGGATGGCCTCGGGCACAGCGTTCTTATCGCTGATGCTTGGGGTGCTGAAGCGGGCTGGGAGGTCTGAGAAGGGGACCGCCCAGTTGCGGACGAAGACGGTCTTGACGGTGGAGTGGTGGACATCAAGGCCTTCCTTCAAAGGGATGAAGGAGATGAAGTATTTGTCATTCAGGTTCAGGTTGTCCAACGCACCCCATACCACAAAGGCGGGGTACACCTGGGGGGCAAGCAGGCAGGTGCTCACTGCCTCCAGAAGCTTCATGCGTTCCTTACGTATCTCCGGGTCAGGGGATGCAGGAAGAACCTCTCCTGCACCACAGACGAAACGATCACGCATTAGCCATACGGGCTGTGTGGGAGGTGGTGGTGGAAATGGGGTGATAAGAAAACTGAGTTTCGAGAAACCACAGTATGCATATTAAAAAACCCCCCTTAGTTTTCATATGCTTTCAACGCAAAAGAGAGAAGGGCGTTCTCAAATACTATCTTAGGGGGGGGAAAGGAGAGGTCATACATCACCCTGCATTTTATCACTAATCTGTTTGTCCTCTTCTTTGTCTTTCAGTCCTTCGATACTTCCGTGGCATCCACTGAACGGTCTGGGCCTCCAATGTGCTCGCCAGACCTTTAGAAGCCGTTCTAGACGTCGCATCACCATTTCCCCTTCTTCCTTATGTCTAGGGTTGTTGAGGTATGTCAGACGACGACGGGTTTGGAGAACTAGCTGGGGTGGGGTGGAGTAGACCCCGAGGGAGACTTCGGCACGGATCATGGAGAGAAGGAGAAAATCGCAGGCAGCCTGCTCCATGGTGAAGCTTCCGTTGAGCATGCTCAACATAAGAGAATGCACCGTCATCACTACCGACGCTGCAGAGCTCGGCACTACCCGCACCCCAACCAACGCCTTTGGCACCGAAATCTGCTTTGCATTTTCCCTCGCCTTCGACAATACCCCCTCCAATGGGGGTCTAGACTGCGGCCGTCTCCCCAACGAAAAAACACTGCTTGGAGATTTGAATAGATGATCCGACCAATTTCCTCGTGTTTCTCGTACCATGTCTCGACCAAAACAGTCAAATGAAGGTAACGTAGTGACCCGGGTAGGTCCTAAATGAATAGAGGTTGGCGCATGATACGAAAAGACGACGCGAGGTGTTGGTGGATAGTTTGAAGGGGGTGGCAACGCTTCGGAAGGAGGTGGTGGTGTTTTAGAAGGTGCTGGAGGCTCTCTTACAGGTGCTTTGGGCAGAGTAAAGTTGAAGTCGGTAAAAGCCATATCCGCATCAACTCTCGTCGTAACTTCAGCCTTCACTCCAGGATACCTCGGTGTCTGTGATATGATAGGAGAATCTCCTATCCCATCCAAATCTAAGTCAATATATTCGGTCATTTTTGAAAAAGAAGCTCTTTTTTTACGAGAACGCAAAAAAAACTCACAAAGGGGAAGGAGAGAAGGGAGGGGGGAGAGAAAGAGAAAGAGAGAGAGAGAGAGAGAGAGAGGTAAACAAAAGGAAAAAAGAAACGTTTTTTTGCCGCAACGATTTCCAAACCCCTCTGATTGATCTTTTTTGGACAGTCCTGTGTGGTGATAGGGGAATGAGGGAGAAATGATAAGAAGAAAAAAAAAAATCAAAAATTTGCTTGAGGGGGGAGAGGGGGAGGGGAGGATTTTGTTGGTTATGATTAGAAAATATGTTAAAATGGGGGGGTGGGAATGAAGGAAGAGGGGAAAGCAAAATGGCATCATGGAAAGAAAGAAAAAAAAGCGGGGGGTGAAATTATTCATACACACCCCTGCAAGAGAAAAAGGAAAAACTTGAAATTGAAGAAAAAAAAGATGACAAACAAACAAAGGTTATCCGCGGCACCGAGAAAAAGAGAACTTAAAAGTGCAAAACGCCTCACCGTACACCGGGAGGACGCAGGGTACTGGGTTCTCCGGGTTATCGAACCCCCCCAGAGAGCCCTTCATTTGGCATAACACACGGTTACCACGAAGGAGGTTATGCAGGGTACATAGTCAAAAAAAAAAAGGTTTAAAAAAATGGTGTATTACTGCCTCTTCTGTTGTATTTCAAAAACAAAACAAAAACAAAAATATGCGAGCCTTGCACACTTCGACTCAGATATTTTGAACAAAAATATCAAAAAAAAATGTTGAGTGTAAACCCAACATTTCTTCTATGTTTTTAACAATATTTCCTCATTTTTTTTTTTTTTTTTTTTCACTTTCGCAAATACAGTCCTGGACTGGTTGTTGGCCGGGTTGGCCCTTTTGCACCACTTTCCCCTAAATCAGGAAGATTCCTTCCAGTTGGTACAGAGGAAGCAGGGCTTGGGAGGTCTAGGGGTGGCGACGATTTTTGGAGTGGTGGTGGGGCTATGCCTATGTTTGTTAGGTGGTCACGATGGTGCTGGAGGTCACGCAGCGCGCGTTGGAGCTCTGATGCACACTCGAAGTATTTTTTTTGCCAGACCATTTCGTCGGTTATTACCTCTTGGTCTTCGCGGAGCTGGTCTAGCTTTAGGAAGGCCTTCATCTTCAAGCGGCGCTCTCTCTTCAATTCTTCCTTTAAGCGGGCCACTTCGCGTGATGTGTTCTGGGGTTGGTTTGGCTCTGGTGTTGCTCCCCTAGGTTGAAGAGTGTCAGGAAGCGGAGAAACAGGGGATTTTGCAACAGGAGACGGCCCCGCCCCCGCCGCATCCTCCTTCTCCATAGAACGAAGCAGTCGATCAATGTCGTATTTTTCGTATTTTTCGTAGCGTTTTGCGCGTCGGGAGAGCTCTTCGAGTTGCTTACTGTGGGCAACCTTCCAGGTGACCAAATGTTTTTTCTTGCGTTCTTGTAAATCCAAATCCCGTAGGAGTTGCTCCACCTCCATCTCCGTAGCAGAAAGACTCTTCTGTGTGGCATGAAGCTGCTGCCGCATGAGTTCTTCCTTTTCCTCGACCTTCTCTTTGTTGCCCCAATAGCGTGAAGAGGCTTCTTCCTTTTCGCGTTCGAGGGTGACCAGCTTCTTTTGATAGTACGCTTCGATGTTGCTGAGTTTCATTTCATGCCAGAGGTTGAGCTTTGCCACTGTCATTTGGAGCTCTGCGTTTTGCTCTTTGAGTTTGTTCGCTTCTTCGTCGTTGATTGCGATGCGGAGCGCCTGGCGTTTCATGTGTAGTGGTGCGACTTCGCTCTTTCCTATGGACATCATCGCATGTCGTTTGATCTCTTCCAAATTAATCTGCATTTCGCGATATAGCTTTCGTTTGTGGTCTTTAAACTGGCCGTGTAAAAGAGATATTTCGCTTCGCAGCTTTGCAACAATTTCTTCGTATTCGGTCTTCACCTCGTCCCTCACAATCAGTTCTAAAGAAGCGATTTTGTCCTTAAGCTCATCATTCTGCTTTTGCAAAGAGTTGCGTTGGAATATTAGAATATATTTTTCGTCATTTACCCGCGCAGCTACACGGCGTGCCAACGCCTTTTGGTCTAGCTCTCTGAGGCGGTCCAGCTGCGTTATCTTCTGCTCCGCTTTGAACAATGCGTTTCTGTGCTGCAGAAGAATCATGGAAAAGGTGTCGGTCATTTCGTTGAGGTGCTTTTCTTCCCAGGCTTTGAGGTGTACCCCTACCTGGTCGACGGCGGCACCGAGAACGTCAGATGAGATGTGATACGTCAAGGAGCCGTCAACATCGCGCGAGGTACCACCCTTCGCCATCATCATGGTGTGAAAATCTATAAAAAAGTCGAGTTTTGAGTTGTTCGGTGCTCCGCTGTGCGCATTATTCGCAGCAGTATGGAGCATAGCCAGAAGCTGCTTTGTTTTTGCAACGGAGGAGGCGATCAGGAGCTTATTGATTTCTTGGCGGAGCACCGCAACCTGCTTCTTGCGGAGGCCAATCTCTGTACGATTTCTTCGGTTGCGTCTCGTGTAGGCGCGGGCATCCTTGCTTTCATCTGTCTCTTGCAGATCCGCTTCATACTGTGCCCTCGCCTTGGAGTGCATCATCTTCAAAAACGCTTCATCACACTTCGTCTCTGATGGGTCATCGTTGTTGAGAATTATTTGAAGCTCTGATGCATAAAACCCTTTCAACAACTCCCGCCTTGCGTGTACATGCAACGCAGTGAGGCACGCTCGAGACAAACTCAACCCTTGGTCTTTATCCTTAAACTGCAGGGTCATCTCTTCAACGAACATTTGATCGTTCTTTACTTCATTCAAGAAGGCGTTGAGGTTGGCATGCTCTGCAAGAACCTGATGGCGGTCGTCATCCCCAGCGCGGATCAGGAAGGACTCTAGCCAGCGATACGGACAGGCCTCGCAGCTCGCAAGGAACGGACTCATCAGACTCTCGTAGAATGATCGGTCCTGTGGGAGAAGTGCTGCAGGCGGCGCGGCAGCTCCTTGAGCATCCCCTGCTGCCTTCGCAGGATCTGGGGTGATGAGAGAAGGCACTGAATCAGAGGAGACAACAGCATGCCAAACAGAGCGGAAGGTGGGCACATTCTGTTAAGGGGAAATTGAAAAAAGGGGAATTTCTGCACATTTTTATTGGGTCACCGTAATAATAGACCAAATCAAAATTAGGACCTTGTTTTTAAATACCGCATAGATCTGGACCACTTTGATTCATTACAACCTCCCACTCAGACCATATTTTCAGCCTTCCACAGGAAAAATGGCTAAAAAAGGGGGAATGATATGCTGTCGTGGAAATGGGTGCTTGCTGAAACATACCATGGGGAGCTGTGTATCGACAAGCTCAAGGCTGTCCTGCATTGCCGCTGCCACCTCATTGACAAAGACGGGTGGGTGTGCGGGTGCGTTCGCATGCTCCAGTGCGTCTGCCTCTGTGCCGATGAGGGCTGCCGCCGTGCGCAAAGGCTTGCTCCCACCACGCGGGGCAAGGCACGCCTGCCGTACGCTGCTGCTGCTTAGGTACAGCCGCAGATGCATCAACGAGTGGTACTGCTGCAGCCATGAGGCGACTGTCGAGGTGTCACTCAGGTCGATGAGCGTTTCCTGCAGAAAGCAATATTTTTTTTTTTTTTTGTGATCCACTTTTTCCTAATCATCTGTTTATCCAGACAATGCAAGGTTTTTCGGGACCTAACAATCTATCAACTTCAACAATTTTTTCTTCACTCATTAAAACAAAAGAACTTTGCACGAACCTAAAACGCAGGCCGTGCTCCCAGCACAGAAGAAACAAAAATCATACCAACTCAGTCAGCATCGTACGATACTCCTTTGGCGCGCCTTCTAGCCCGCCCTTGAGGTCTGCCGCGACTGCTGCGGTGACTGTGAGCTTGCTGAGCACCTTGCAGTAGACCATGATGGAGTACACGTGGTGAAGGATCTCGAGCATCTTTGTCAGGCACTTCACGGTCTTGATGTTGTCCGCCACATCTGTGCAGTGCGTACCACTCGGTGTCGTCCCCGAGGGCATAATACCTGCATTGATCCCAGCCGCGCCCTCCTTCGCAGGTGCACCCCACTGGCAGTGTCGGTACACCTGCACATAGTGAGGCACATATCGGACCTCCTCTACACGCCCGTCCAGTGCAAGAAGACACGTCCCCGACCATTGCGTCCCCTTCGCGCGGGTGTGACCTGTAAATGAACGTAGAGGGTTATGTGTGGTGTGAAAGAAACAATACCTGTCCCAGAGGCGACCACCTCTAACGTATCCTTAGGGTCGCCGAGTACTATCATCTCATCCATGCCGCCGATGATGTGTGCTTGTTTTTTGATTTCTTGCGCCATCCGCGCGACCTGCCATTTGAGGAGGTACGGAGCTGTCGCGGTCATGGTGTCGAGGCAGTATTCGTTGATGAGGGTGTGTTTTAGGGTTTTCATCTTTTTGCGGAGGAGTTCGGGGCGCTTTGCGCGGAGGACCTCTGTTGTGCGGGTGTTGAGCTCTTCGAGGATGCGTTTGCGGTGCGTCGATTTGATGTGGTTCACTGAGAGAAAGAGGCTCTGGAGCTGCTCCGTTGACACGAACTGGCTTGTCACGTAGGGGGGGAATCTGTCAACCTCTTGCCGCCTTAGCCCCGCAGTAGGCAGTGGCTCGCCAGACGACGTCTGCACACCATTCTGAATTGCCTCAGCAGAGACCCTAGAAATATTAATTTTGGACCGACTGTGTATAGTATCCTTCGCCGTCTCTGGGATCGGATCCGCTTCTGGCCGTGGCTCCCTTTCGTTGGGTTTGATCTTCGCGTGAACCATCTTTTCAAAATAAGAGTCAATCGGAACTTGATTGAAGAGCGCCGCACTAATCAGCATATTTTTTTGAGAGAGCTGAACGGTAAGTGCACGGCGGAGGTCACCTATTCCGAAGCAAAGAATCTTTTTAAATCCATCAGAAGAATGAAAATCGAACTGACCCATGCCACGTTCAAACTCTGTGATAGCTAAGGCGAGGAGATGCTCCGTTTTGTAGGAAACGACCTCCGACATTTCTACGTCCACCTCGGAGCATTCGTCGATCTCTGCGTTGCTCTTCTTCGTTTCAAAGTCCATGGAATCAAAGTGAAACTTCCGTACCTCGACGCCCATGATCATACCCTGCTTCCTCTGTATGTTGAACAACACCTCGCTTTCGTACAACGCATCTAACAACTGAGACCGACACAAAAACGCCTCAACTACGTCATACCATACAGAGCTGACCAGCTTCTCATCTACCTTTACCTCATTCTTCTTCCCTACAGTTGGCTGCTCCATGGAAATTTCATGGACAACCTGTGATACGGTGGCAGCATTGTCGATGAAACAGAAGTCACTACTGCACACCTCTCCAGCCATGGTGGTGGGTCCTGAAGATGTCTGTAGCTGTCTGCACACTCTTTCTTCTTCTTGTAGGATTTTCCATTCGACTAAAAACTGCTGGCAAACCTGTTGTTTGATTAGTGTGATCAGATGTGGGTCGGTGTTGCCAGATAAGGTGAATCTGCCAATCAAAGAATCTGCTGTGTTCTGTATCAGTGCTGGCAGCTCTGCGAGAACCGCTAGCGAAGAATAGAAGTCCAAAACATTGACGACCGACGACCCAGAAAAGAGGCATTGGTATAATCGGGTGTCCGAAACGGAGAGCTCTGGGTGTCCGGCATGCTCAAGCCAGCCTCCTCCGTTGGACCCATCTCGGGTGTTTTTCTTATGAATCACGGTGTTCAAACGCTTTTCGTCTGCAATCTGTGCATTAATAATTTCACGAAGCAACGAATGATGCAACTCTTGCAAAATCGTTTCATTTGAATACGACGCCGCAAAGTACGGCGCATGCAGATCCACCACAGGACGTTGCTCGATTATCCCAAGAATAATCTTTGAGAGCCGAACCTGGTCCTTCTTACTGCACACATGCTCATACGCCTCTAAATATTGATCCACCAGCTTCCTCTTTCCCTCTTGAAACCATGCCTCCGATTCATATAAATCTTCAAGAACGGTAACCCGATCGATATCCGGTGAAGTCTGACTGTGCGGGGTATGTGCACCAATAAAATGCGTCCCAATCAAAAGCAACTCCGCTTCTAAGGCAGAAAGGTCTTTTAACGCAAGGTCGTACATAATGGTCTGCCCGTAGCGGTCTTCCACAACAATGTTTTTTCCGACGTTCTGGTACACATCGTCTCGGGTCTCAAGCGAGGCGAGGTTGTACATACTGCGACCATCGCTTTGGAGCACCGTGGAAGTCCCTCTGCCGTCTTCACGGATGTCGCAGGGTGGTTTGAGTGGTGGTGGTGGGCCTGCAGTGACCCCAGATCCTTGGGGATGCCCGGCAGGGTTGATGGTGTACTGTTTGATGCGGGCGTTAAATTCTTCTACAGTGTTCTCTGTGTCTGCCTCAGGGGTGTTTTCGGTGTAGAACCGTGATGACGCGGGTTTGCCATCGAGATCGTTGTGGAGCGGTGTTGCAAATTTTTGTTGTGTTTCGTCGGCTTGGAACACCATGTACCCGTAGCTGTCGAGGCAGAGCTTTTTGCGGAGAGACACGAAATAGTTGAGGATGTCGAGGAGACGGCGGCGCAGCTCTCGGATTCTTATGTAGCGGAGGAGGTAGAGCGCTTGGCGTTTGAGAAGCGAGGGGCCGGGGGGTGCGGTTTTGAAGTTCGCTTTGCGTTCGCGGGATTCGTCTTTGTGGGTGACCTTTGCGCGGTCGACGTGGTTGGCTGCTTGGTCCAGAAGACGTTTGATGACGTACTGCGCATCAGTCTCATGAAGAAACTTTGCCTCAACCTTGAGCGACCCATCCACCTGGTCGACATTGCAGTTCATCGTCGTTTTGAGTTGGTCCGCCCAAGGCTCGCTCCGTTGCTGCGGCGCGCTCTTCGAAGCCCATGGGGTGTGTACCAGATAAATCTTTTTTACATGATCGCCTTCTTCTTTGTCTTGACGTCTCGATTGCGCGGTGGTCTGCTTTTTTGTTGGTAGGTCGTAAGGGGAGAAGTCTAATGACTGGGTTTGCGCTGCGAAAACCGTTGCGAACCCTTTGTTGACTGTGTAGGACTGTTCTTGGCCGTCGTCGCCTCCGGAGCGGAGGTTGAAGCAGCTGGTCAACTCCTCGAGGATCGGGTCTACCTCTTCGTCGGTGAGGGCGAGGAGCGGGACTTTGATGTCGGGGGAAGGGGAGGAGGTGGCGGAGGAGGTGGAGGGCTTGTTCGAGGAGGCAATGATGCTTTCGGCTATGGGAGTGTAGAGCTCCCAGCGTTTGCTGATGGAGAGCCAGTTGCATTTGGTGGCAAAGCGTTGGAATTTTCGTTTGCAGCGGTGGTCATAAGCCGTAGAATTGAGCCAAAGACATAGATCCGTTGGGGATATGGTCGATTCTGGTGTTTTCTTCTTTTCTGCATCAGGCTCTTGGGAAATGGAGGTGCGGGTATGATCAGGTGTATCTTCTGCCTGTTTCTCTTCATTGCTTGCCACCAACTCTGCCCGCATCGCATGTAGTCGTGACAGTGTTCCCTCTACATGCATTTTCTCTGTATCAAGACGTTGAAGTCTTCCGTTTAATAAGACATCTGCCTTGGCAAGAAGCTCGCTCCCACCGCAATGCCGTGCCCATCGATATAAAAGGCGGTTCTTTCGCAGTGGGATTTCCTTCGTCCGTTCAGTATAAAATCGGATAAGGAGACTCAAGATGAAGGCATGGTTCCCCTTCGGCTCTGCACTCAGTGATACCTCCTTGTAAAGCAGTTCGGAAAGGTGTTCTGGCATTTTGGGCTCGGGGATTTTGCAGTGTTCGTCGAGAACGGCATTGCGGGCGGCGCGTTGCTCGCTTATGGTGGTCACCTGATGGACCTGCGGGAGGGTCACATGCACACCTGGGGTGGAGTAGAGCTGTTGCCGTGATTTGATTGTTTCGGTTACCCTAGCAATCACCTTCTCCAATTCAAATTCCAGGGCCCGTTCGTCCCTTGTCAATGAAGTGTCCTCCCGATCAGTGTCCACATCACTAAACGTAAAGGTATCGGGGTGCTGCTGTTTATAAACCTGCATAATATCCGAACCCCCTACCTCCTGTTATATTGATAAGTGAAGTAGATGAAGGCGGGGGGAAAGGGGGTGGGAGAGGGTGAAATAAGAAAGAGGAAGGGGGGAGGGGATATGAACTGCAGTATCGTCCTGAGAAAAAAGGAGTTGGAAATACCACAAAAAAAAAAAAAGAATACAAAGAAAGATATATAACACCATCCTCTTGAAGAGAGAAAGGGTTGGGGTAAAAACGATGAGTCGAAGCTTTTCTTGTGTGCCAACTTCATCGATATCCAAAGCAGAGGGGGAAAATGTACACAGTACCCCAAATATGTTTGGAGTCCAAAAAAGTGGCCAAATTACAAAAAAAAATACCCAAAATTTTCCTTATTTGGACGTCAATTTATTTGGGGTACTTGGTGTAACTGATTTTGCGATTTTGGATGGCCCAATAATGACCCAAAAGGGTACAAATCGGCGGGTCAGCCCATACCATATACTGCATACAAAAGAAATATTGGAAGAGTGTGTCTCAGATGGGCACACCTATCCGCGGTAAAAAACCAAGACAAAGCAACATAGAATCTGACTGCAGGATGTGACAAAGTGCATAAAGAGAAAACAAAAAGAAACTTTTTTTTCGTTCTGCATATCGCTCTGCAAATTGGTTGCATTCTGTATGAGCGAGGGTGATAAAACAAATATTGAATGGAAAAATAGAAACGTAACACTCATCACACGATAACCCCCATGGAGGTTGTGGTGAAACGCACACACCTCGACCTGTTTGGTGAGGAGTGGCTCTGCAGCGCGGTTCGTCTCTAGAACCGCAAAGTGTGTTCAAAATGCTTCGTTTCTATTTCCTTCATTTCATAAGGTGACAAAAAAAAACCCCCAATTTGCAGTGACCTACTGTCGATTCTATTTCCTCTTGACAATGCTTGGTAAATATAAAAAAACGATACAAAAAAAAAAAAAATAAAACTGACGCCTTTTGGGAGAGTATTCCTCGCATCCATAATCAACCTACAATACGTTAGCCACGTTACCACATTTTTAAATCGTGGTTCTGCTTTCTTTGATTGGTAATCAAAGAAATACATTACCCATACCATTCTTGTGTTTGTGTGTATTTGAAGAAGGGCTAAAAATGCAGCCACAAACACAGAAAAGAAAATATGGGATTTTTTTTTTTTTTTTTGTTCAGACAGTGAACTTCAGTGTAATGCAGCGGCAATAGATGTGTGTGACATATCCCACACATTCTATCGCAGAAGCGTTGTGAGGGGGAAAAAAAAAGTATTTAGAACGTTGGTATAGACAGGATGGTGTGATCACCAAACGGATTCTCCGTGGTTCCCCCCGAAGGTGCTCCGCAAACCTTAATATAGCCCGAAACAGTTCTCCGTGGCTCCCCATGGTTCTCCCGTGGGTTGTCCGTACCCCCTGAATCACACCACAAGAAGTGGTCGGTAATACAAACTTCGAGCCAATTTGTTTTTTTGTCGAAGCGTTTTTGAGCAAAAAATTGTTTTATGAGCAAAAGAAAATATGCAAGATGAAATGTACCTTATGGGCACACACATCGTTCCTATAGTGGAATACGTGGTTTGAAGATGGGCGAGAAAAAAAAAAAAGAAAAGCGCAGAAAGATTAGAAGAAGGATGCGTAAAGAAAGTAAAGCATACTGATTGGAAAGAAGAACATAAGAGGAAAAAAACGCTGTTTTTAATATCAGACAAACTTTTTGACGATAAATTGGGAAGAAAAAAACCACAGAAAATCGTGAGTTTGAATGACATTGTGAAGCGTTGAAAAAAAACATCAAAATTAATCCAACAAAAAATGTGTTGGGGCTCGAAGATGGGAATTTTTTTTTTCCACCCATCATGTATAAAGAAGACAGCACACACTATGGCAGAAAAATGTGAGATTGGTGGATGTTTAGTGACCTAATTTTTGGTCTCTAGGTATCCAAAAGCACGCGCCACAGCGATCTGTTGCCGTCAACAAAAAAAAAAAAAAGAAAAAAGAAAGTGAAGTTGATAGTGCAAACACCTCGGGGGACGCAGGCACATGACACTCCGCGGAAAGAAAAAAAAGGGGGAAAATCTAAGACGAATGGCCTAATTTTGTACTCTCTCCATTCACAAAGAAAGTTGACTTGAAATACAAGCCCTCTCGTGAGTGACTGTGTACCTTGGTATGTGACCAATGCTGTACCCCGAACCATGCCCTCGATCTACATGATCGACACGCTTCGTGGGTAGCTCTTCTAAAGGGAAAACTCTCAAAGACATTGCAGAACTCTGGTTTATCCACAAAAAGGGTGTTGCAAGAAACATTGGGAACACCATGAAAGAAGGTGTGGCATTTTACAGCGTCCACAAATGCGTTATAAGAGGGGGGGAAACGATGCTGCAACAACAAAGCTATTCGCAATGCAACGAGACTAAGTCGGCCTCGCTGAGACAGATTCAGGCGTGGCGTGAGACGCATTCGGGAATACTTGCGTTTAAGTATGCCTCAAAAAAAAGATCGGGTCTTTTGTTTGTGCGCTCAAAGCCGGGAAAACAAAAAGGTGAAAAAATGTGTTAAACTGAAGTACGGTTGTTGTGGTTAATTGAGTACTCAAAGAAAACAAGCAAGCTTCTGTTTTTTTCAATCCGTTTTGTTTGCCCTGCAGCGCTGCCTCCAATCTTTTTAGAATTGACAACAAGTTGTTTTATCAAAAAAAGAGAGAAAAAAAATACTCAGGCGAACCTGAGGGAAGTAATCCGAATGCGCATCAGCCAAGCCTCAGTCATGCCTCAGATATTTTCCAGCCAGGCCATTTTTCAGGCCACCACTCAAGCCTCGCTGCATTGTGTCGAGTTTTATTGTTGGTTATACACTCTTTCGAGTCGAAGCTACATGAAAAACAAAGCGTTAACGAAACGAAGAGCACCTTTGAGCTTCACCGATAAAAGAAGAAGCAAGGCGAAAGAGCGTAAGAGCGTAAGAACACAGCAACCCGGAGCTAGATAATAGACAATTGGCATTTGAAGCATTTTTTTTATTTCGTTTTTTTGGACTAATAATAGTGCAGCCTCGAAGACGATCACTCCCCATTTTTTTGAAGAATGAAAACACACACACACACACAACGGTAATTCTACAGAATTAATAAACATGCCACCTCTTCTGGATGCACACACACACACACACACACACACATTTTTTTCTTTATACGAATAACAATTGGGCAGATCACAAATTCATATACTTTCAAATAAAATTTGAATAACAATTGGGCAGATCAGAAAAATCCACCCCTTATTTATGAAAAGGCGTTTTTATGTTTTATAGATTCCACTCCCCCCCTTCCTATTCACAACAACGGATGACACATATCACCTACCACCTTATGCGAAGTACGGCAGGGAGGGTAGCATTTGTAGTTTGAGAGAATCGATCCGTTGTCACATACGGCGTGTCTCGTGTGCGCGACACAGCCAGCACCAGTACAGACCATCCCATAACACACACTGCCTCTAAGACGCCAGCCTTGCGGGCAGACTGCAGGGTCAACACCAGGGCCACGCCCATAGGTTCTACAGAGCTGTTCCGCAACAAATTCCATGGCGTACTGTTTTGTCATGCTAGCTGGGTGTTGGTTGCAGGTTGTAGCTACCTCTGTCGCCAATTTAACCAAGGCGTTGACTGTCTGTTTAGTGTGCAGCTCAGAGGAATCGGGGCATGTCTTTGTCAAGGTGCGATGTGTGTCTACAGCACGGCCGATTTGTCTGCGCAATCTCAATGTACTCAGTCGGTGCGCACCCTTCACGCACCCAGTCTTTCGTAGGGTTGTGATAAAGGCAGGGTACATAGTGCCTGCTACGCAACTGCTTGTTGTGTCGCATTGGGTATTTAGACAGTATGCCTGACAAAATAAAAGTACGAAACATAATTCGCGCATTAGAAAAATTCCTGGTGGTGGTGGTGGGGTAAGAGGAGAGAGAGAGAGGATGGTTGGGAAATAGAAACTTAACACTCACTCACACGATACAACCCATGAGAGAGGTTGTGGTGAAACGCACACACCTCGACCTGTTTGGTGAGGAGTGGCTCTGCAACGCGGTTCTTCCCTAGAACCGCAAAGTGTGTTCAAAGTGCGTTGTTTCTATTTCCTCCTTCATTTCATGAGGTGACAAAAAAAAATGTTGGTTTTTTTTTCATTGATGACCGTTTTCTTTTTTTTGCTTTGGCTAGGAAAAAAAAAATGCGGAACAAACTGATGTGATATACTACTTCCTTTCTCATAACCCTATGCCCTCCCCAAACGTTGTCTTATCATTTGGACCCAGGCCTGCGGTGCGTGGCCGCTCTTCGAGAGCTCGACGCCTGCTGGCATTTGGGGGAGGTCTTCTGATTCCTCTGATTCGTCTGCGCTGTGGTATTCGCTGTCGGAGTCGTTTTCTTTGTGTTCTGCGTCGACAGCGGCGCGGTCGAGGTCCATTTTGTCTTGCTGTGCTTGCTCCTCCTTTTCCCTCTTGAGTTTGAGCTTTGTACGCTCCTTGGGGGGTAGGAACGCCAGCTCCATGTCGTCCTCGCCACTCAGCTTCGAATATTCAGCCTCGGTGATCTTCCCTTGCCTCAGCTTCTTCAACAACCTCGCATCATCGTTCAGCTCATCCAACTCCATCTGGTTCCACAACAACTGCTTCTTCCGCTTCCCAATGGTCCCATCCTTCTTCACTTCCTCCCTCTTTTTGTTCCTCTCAGACATTTCTGCGCGTTTTTCTGCATCCTTATCAGCCTTTACCTGAAGACGTTCTTGACGCCGTTCTTCCTTTTCATCTGTTGTGCAGGTAATGCTTTTTGGGTTGATTGACATAAAGGATTCCTCCATTGGCAGGCGTGCCATGGTGACGTGGGAGAGCTCAGGCATGGAGGGGAGGCGGAGGAGGGAGTATGCGTGGCAGAGGTCCACCACATCGACGCGGCCTAGCTTGAAGATGTAACGCAGGGAGTGGTCACGGTACGCACGCACCCATGTTACAAACGCCTTTACAGCAGAGTCGTTCAAATCACGGTCAGTAATAAGCGCAGTACGCACCTTCCGAACAAAGTCTGAGTCAGAAGCCTTTCCAACAACCTGAGGAGGAGGGAAGGGGTGGGAGAGGATAAGGAAGACAATTAAAAATAGTAACTCTGATAGGTAAAAGGAAAAAAAGGTTTTTTTCGTTGATTGCTCAATTACCCTGTTTGAGGGGGTGATTGGGCGACCGTATCTGAAGAACTATTTCTCCTTTAAGCTACGCTTGTAGGTATAAAAAAAAAAAAAATGCTTGACGAGGAATGGGTGGGTAGCATACAACAGACTCCTGCACCTTTCCTGCCTTCTGTCTCCGCTTTGCACGGCCCTTCCATTTATCCCGCATGCCGCGCGCAGCGACCTTGACACGGAAGCGGATGCCTCCCTTCTCGTTGTGGCGCATCCCACCGAGGGTCTTGTACTCCACGCCCTTTTCCTCCTTCATGGCGTCTGCGACGTCCTCCTCCTCCTCGTCGTCCTTGTCGTCATCCTCCTCACGTTCTTCTTCGCTGGCCTCGCTGCCGGTTTCGAAGCCGTCATCGTTAGCATCGTCATGCTCGACAAACACCTTCTGCAGCTTCAAGTAGTCAATGTACGAGACCTATTGGGAGGAAGTAAAGGTAGCAGAGGAAAAGATGAACAAAAAGTTGCAAAAAAGGAAAAACGACTGATAATTTTTTTGTGCCAATGTTGTTTCCCAAATATAATCCTCATAGGATCTCTCCAACAATTCCTATTAAATTCAACAAAAGCGCGCTCCTAGGCTAGTTGACGTCACGGACATTTGGGTTTGGGAGGGTTTGAGAGGATTTGGGCAGATTTGGGGGGGTTTGAGAGGGTTAGTAAGGGTAGGGCATGGTATGGCACGGTGTGGCAGGGTATGGCACGGTTTGGTACGGTATGGCATGGTATGGCAGGGTGTGGCACAGTGTGGCACGGGTAGCCATTAGCCATTAGCCATTAGCCAGTACCCAGTACCCAGTACCGGGAGGGTATGGCACGGTATGGCAGGGTATGGCACGGTTTGGCACGGGTATGGCATGGTATGGCAGGGTGTGGCACAGTGTGGCACGGGTAGCCATTAGCCATTAGCCAGTACCCAGTACCCAGTACCCAGTACCCAGTACCGGCAGGGTATGGCACGGTTTGGCACGGGTTTGGCATGGTATGGCATGGTATGGGACATGATTATCCCAAAAAAAAAGGCAAACGTGCGGTATGGGAGGGTACGGCAGGGTATGCGAGGGTTCGCGAGGGTTTTGGAGGGTTTGGGGGCATTTGAGGGCGGTATGGGGGGGTATGGGACACGATTTTCCAGAAAAATGGACAAATTTCCTAAACCGACCCGTGGCGTCAACTAGCCTAGCTCCAATCTCAACTGGATATGAGTTGTTTCTTACTATACCCCTTAGATGAAATATCTACCCAACCAAAGACACCCAATCCCAAACTTTACCCTCTTTCAACCCCTAACCATACCTCATGCGGTGAAAGGTAGATCATGGAGCACCCACGTCTTCCCATACGCGCAGCACGCCCGACTCTGTGGATGTACGTTTCGGGGTCTGACGGAGCGTCCAGCTGGATGACCCAGTCAACGTCCGCTACGTCCAGCCCTCTTGCGGCCACGTCTGTGCACAGCAGCACACCACCTTTCGCCTCAGCCTTGAAGTCCTTGAAGAGCTTCCTCCTCTTCTGCAGGGGCATCTGTCCGTGCAAAGGGAACAACGACACACCCGCCTTCTCAAGATCCTCCCCCACCGCCGCCTTGATCGCACGCAACGAATAATCCACTGTCGCGCAGGTCAAAAAGTACGCTATCACCTTCGCCTTCGGGTTTTCCAAAAGAAAGGTGCACATTGCTTCCAGCTTTTTAGACGGTTTGAGAACACGGTAGAACGATGCAAGCGATTCTGGGACTTGCATAGTTTTTGACGCAGATTGGAGAGTGTCCTTCTTTTTGACCTGCACCTTGACGACAACGGGGTTGCGCATCCCTACTCTGACAAGCTCTTTAACGGCGGAGGATTGAGTGGCAGAGAAGAGCCCGGTTCTGCGTTGGTTTGGAATTCTGTGAAGAATCGCGTCCAGTTGGGTACTGAAACCTTGCGCTAGGAGACGGTCCGCTTCGTCAAGGATAAGCACTTCAATTGTTTTGCACAGCATCGTCACCCCCTCAATCCCGATCACAAGCAGTTCGTACAGCCGACCAGGGGTTCCTACCACAATGTTTGCCCCCTTCTTTTCGTATGATGCCACATCGCGAGCCCCTTCTCTTCCGCCAATGAATGAGTTTACAACAATCGATTTTTGTCCAAAAGATTCAAAAGCCTCGGCATACGAAGTAGCCTCCTTCTCCACCTGCATGGCCAGCTCTCTGGTGGGAAGGATGATGAGCCCAACAATCGCCTGCTTGCTTGCTTCAATCGCTTCGCTCACAGAGGGGCGCAAACAATACTCGAACGTTGGAACCAAATAGGCAAGGGTTTTACCACTCCCAGTCACAGCCTCGACCACCACATCCTTGTTTTTTAAAAGCTGTGGAATCGCTGCCGCCTGCACCGGAGCCATGGTAGCGAAGCCCTTCACCTCTGTCAAATATTTTAAGGACGCTTCAGACAGAATGGACGACAGCTTCGACCAGGGTCCTGCAGTGGCCCCGCCGACAGTGCCCTTCTTGTCGACCTTGGCCTTTTTCTTGGAGGAAGGGTTGGTTGCATCTGTCTCAGATGCTTTGCGTTTGCTCATTTTGGATTTGGTGTATTTTTTTGTACAAAAAAAAAAAGCTTTTTTGTACCTAATTTTTGAGTGAAGGGAAGAAGAGAAGGAGAAGAGGAGGGAGAGTAGGGAGAAACAAAAGTTGATTTGAAATACAAAGCCCTCACGTGACAGAAGAAATTATTTCATATACTTTCTTTTCTTAAATGAAACGAAAAGAAAGCAAAGAGGGTGCGACAAATGTACCCTTGCTTTTTTTTTTGGAATGAAGAAAAAAAGAAAAAGAAAGGGTAGATTTTTGAAAAAGGAGGGGGGGTTTGGGTGCTTTCTTTTTTGCTGGTGTCCTCAAACTTGCAGCAGAGATTAGGGTGTTGCAGGGGGGGGTGTGTGCCAGATGTCTGGGGTGGTTGACAACAAACCACGAATGTTTCTCAAAAAAAAATTTCTAGATGAATTTACGCAAGAAGAAACATGCTTAGTCAGGCCCTAAATAATTAAGGATTGAAGGTACCTCGCTTATTGTGTATACACATTTCTCCAACAGAGAAGTTGAAAAACGCAACTGCCCTATTCCACCGTACGTAGGGTACTGGTTTTTCTTTGAAATTTCGGAGAGCGTTGTGTATCTTTTTTTGATAAATTGTTGGAATAGTGTAGTTACCACGTGGGGCAAGCTGCACTTTTTCGTTGTTTAGAATCAATCGCCTGAGGGCTATTGTACTTAAAAGATCTAGACGTAGATCGTCCTCAACTCTAGGAAGTATCGTTTATTGTGCACACATCCAATTGCCACAAAACGTTGTATCAAACAAAGGTTGCGAAAGTGGAGTGTAAAAGAAATCTGCAGCGACTCCCGCCGGAGACTCTGGCTGCACACATTAGTACTAACAGAGGGCTTCTGCGCTGCTAGGCCCCGTCGTGTGGTAGTTTTTTTTTTAAATAATCTTGTTGAATCGTTAATAGTTGCCATTCAGATAGTTTTTCAAGAAACCCTTTATTGGCAATTGCCTGCTCACCCTTTTTAAGATCCTTGAGCATCTTCGAGAATTTATAGGAAAGGGAGGACCTAAAATGGACCTGCCATCTTTCCTATTTCAAAAAAAAACAAGTAATTGCTATCGGAAAAAAAACGGGGTGTGCTGTGGTTATGGGGGGACCCACACTCCTGAACACCGCCCTGTAGAAATAATCTACACTCTGCTCTTCTGCAGGTATGCGAAAACGCTGCCACAACCACTGGGACGCCTGCACTTGAAACGTTCAAGAACGGGGGCTGTCATCCTCAGACCCCTCTTCGTCCAGCACCATTTGCTCGATCGATGGTCGGCGTGTTCCACCTCGTTGTCGTCCACAGCCTCCCACTCATCGTCGCCGGAGGAGGAGTGCGCAAGGAACACAGACGACGAACTGTCGTCGATCACACCATGCGCATCAGCACCACCCAGCAAAGCGCCAGGCTGCTATGTTGGTTTCGAAAATCGCGCGGAGTTTCCCACAGCACACCTCGTTCTTTTTCTTAGCAATTCCTTGTTTTGTTGTTGTTTTCCACACACCTTCCTTCAACCCTTGTAGGATCAGTTGTTATTTTTTTCTAGAAAACTTGAAATTACACATTTCAAGAGAACAAATTAAAAAGGGTCCTTATTTGCGTTTTTGGGCTCCGCCCGTGCAGTGGTGGGGTCAATCTCGAAAATTGGACAATTTTTTGACCACTTAAATTTTGAGAAATATGAGCCCGGTTGCTTATACGTGGGGCCCATTTTTGGCCAAAATTTTCCTCAAAATCCGGGTTTGTAATATTGACCCTTTACTCCCCCCCCACATCGATTTCAATACTATACCTTACTTCACCTACGGTTACCCTTACAGGGGGTGAAGGAAGGTAAGTTGATAAAGAAAAGTTTAGGTGATCCTAAGCCTCTCTGTGCTTAGTCATCACATTCGTTATCGCGCACCAATAAAATAAAGACGAAATGGTATCCAGGGTTGCCCCAAAGTGAGACCGAGAAACATGAAATTCTGGATTTTGTTTCATCCAACAACATAACCCCAGAATTTTGCTGTTGTTTTTTTTTCCCGAGAACAAAGGGCTACCCTCGTGGACACACAGCTTTCAATGAAAGCAAAAGGGGAGGGAGGGGGAGGGAAAACAACGAATGCAATAAGCTAGAAACGAGACCATCGAGCCACTCAAAAAGGGGAGAGCAGTTAGTGTGAAGGTCTCAGAGGGATGGGAGTGTGGGGGAGTTATTCTTTGTTTTGTTATATTTTTTTTTGCTGAAAATTCGACAAAAAAAAAATAAAATCCTTGTGGATAGCCACCCTTTGGTTGATCCACTACAGTTGTCGTTTTTTTTATCTGGCATACTGCTTCCTATTTTGAGAAGCTAATTTATCTTTAAAGAAACCAAAAAAAAAAAAAGGATGCAAGCACTCTGCGTGAGCAAGCATGTTCCCAGATCACGTGATTTTGACCAAAATTTTGGGGTCCAGATCACGAAAAAAAAAAGGGGTATGGGGTGCGTTTTTGGGCGTTTTTGTCGATCGCATCGTCCGATTCGGTGCGATTGCAGAAAGTGATGGGGTCATTTTGGAAAAATGGACAAAATTTTATTGACTTAAATTTTTGCAAAATATGAACCCATACTCGTAAACAAGGGTCATTTTCAGGTTTGAAAACCCAACTTCAGATGAAATTGTGGTGTTTTGAGTGGGAACACAGTAGCGCCGCAGGCGCACGGTACCCAACTTTTGTCTTTTTTCTTTTTCCCTTTTCTCTGCTTTCTTTTGATTGTGCGAGCCGATTGCTCTCCACGGTGGGGTCACAGGTGTGTGCAAAAACACTCTAAAGTACCCTTACCATGAAATATGAGATTCTCTGGTCTTAGTAAGGAAAAACGTACCAAGCAAAATCGTCAAAAATCTACGGTAGTCGGTAGGCGCGTAGCGCGACCCCAGTGCGCACCCCACTTTTTTTTTTTTTTTTGTTTTTCCCGGAAAAGTACCGCAATTGACGGATCGCGATCCGTGCGAACCGTGGTGGTGACTCATCTGAAAAAATATTGAGTAGAACAGCTGCAGATCGTGTGCGAGCACTTTTTTTTTTTTTTTTTTTTTTTTTTTTCCAAAATTCCTGAAAACCAGATCATGATCACGATCTGGGAAAAAGCTTGTGCGTGAGTATAAAAGAAAAAAAAAGGGGGGGGGAAAGTTGAGAAGATAAAATAGCCCACACAGGGGAGCTGACACATCTTCTCGCCCTTTTCTGCTGTATTGGATCTGAAGCCACAGCATTTTGGGATATGTCTTTTTTTTCCCTTCGAGGTGCGTTTTTTTAGAAAAACGCTGCAAAAGATATTTTTAAAAAATTGATCAGTCTAAATGGGAGCCAATTACCCCCCCCCCCCCCCCCTTGAGGGTCATATTCGGGTTTTGGGGGTAATATAAGGGGGGGGGGGGGTAATAGACACCTACCTGTGTACCTGTGTACCTGTGTACCTGTGTACCTGTGTACCTGTGTACCTGTGTACCTGTGTACCTGTGTACCTGTGTACCTGTGTACCTGTGTACCTGTGTACCTGTGTACCTGTGTACCGTATTTGCGGGTTTGCGTATACCTGGGTACCCAGGTACCCGGTACCATCTGGGACCCGGGTCTGGGACCCGGGACCGGCACCTGGGCCAGGACCAGGACCAGGATATACCAGGACCGGACCGGGACCAGGGACCGGGCTTATTCTCTGCTGTGAGCCCCTCTCGTCCTGGGCTGGACCTTAAATTGTATCCGGGGACCCTTTGTGGCACTCCTCCTGAAACTCTATGAAGGTCTGCCTGAGGGTAAAAGGTGCTGGGAATGCTACCCTGGGTGCTGAAGGCAGGCACATTACATGTGTGGAGGGACCTACTGGAGCCCTAGCCAGAGAAGCCCACTAGGAAACTGGGGTACGGATTGGAAGAGACCTTGCCGGTAGCCGGGAACCCTCCCTGGGCTAGTACAATGATGAAGCGAGTGTACCCAGTACCCAGTACCCAGTACCCAATACCGTGACTTCACCGGCCAACACCGGAAAACACCGGAAAACATGGTCAAAATTTGGTGGTATATACATAAGTACAAACAAAGGTTGGCTACCGTGCGCCGCAGGCGCACGGTACGCAACTTTTTTCCTTTTTCTTTCCCCTTTTCTCTGCTTTCTTTTGATTGCGCGAGCCGATTGCTCTCCACGGTGGGGTCACACGTGTGTCCACAGCAAATCCTTAAGGATTTCCTTCTACGTGGGACCACCTAAAGGGGGGGGGGGGTAATTGGCACTGAAAAATCTTGGGTTTCCGGATTTTGGAAAAAGGGGGTAATATAAGGGGGGAGGGTAATTGGCTAGGGGGGGGTAATTGGCTCCCATTTAGACTGATCAAAAAAAATTACTACCCGTGGGTTCTGTACATAATGCCACCTTATTTTTGTATGGGGTGAAAGCCTCCCCACATAGTGAAAACCATTCTCTTCCAAGAACAAGGTACAAAAAAAAAGAAGAAGAAAATGTTTGTAAGATGGACCGAAAACCTCACTGTGAGTTGTCACCCTTGATCGCGATCGGTATCAAAGGTAGCTATAGGAAAAGAGGGAACAAAAACACACAAATGGGGCCATATTCTGCAAGAATTACCCCTATTCGTGATCAAAACACACAAAGCATCGTCCACTTGAAAAGATGACTTCCGTCAGAGAGGAAAAACGAAACGATCAAATATTCACATTTTATTTTTTTAAAAAATGTCCGGAAACAACATGGTTTCCACACACACCCCAACCCATTCACCCCCCCAATCCGCATCGCTTCCTCACATTCTTGAGACACTCTGTGAAGCTTCATTCAGACTTCTTCTGAGCAACACGTTCACCCGTCATCTGTATGATGTGCAGTTGATCAAATTTGGACAAAACACTCCGAGATATTTTCCGCAAAAATGGTAAAGTTGTTTCGTTGCACAAATCCTCCTTGAGAAATGATTGGAGACCGTACCACTAATACTATTTCTCCTTTAAGCAAGCTTGAAAAAATTCTCCATACCATATCATGAGTCTGCACTGCTGGCATGTACGTCCCTCCAACTCTGTCCCAGAAGGTGAAATACTGTCCGTAGTTGTACCAGAACTGCGCATGGTGGATGGTGTGGTGTCCGGTTGAGTTGAGCATCTTGTTCCCGAAGTCGACCTGGTCGTGGATGTTGACTGTCCAGAAGTTTACCATGATGAAAATGAAGAAGAACTGGATGTTGTTCACCGGGAAGAGGTACACATAAAAGTAGTACGGCGAGCCTTGCAAAAAGCCGTCCACAGGGTGGAACGCATGCGACGAGAACGGCGTTGTGTATTGGTAGGTGTGATGCAGCTTGTGGATCCTCTTGTACAACAACGGATGGTGCAGGCCACGGTGAATCCAATAAATCGCAAAGTCCGTGAACAAAAACAACGGAATAAAAGTGAACATGAAGAACGCCCAGCTCGACGCATCGCTTGGCCATTCATAGTACATCTTGCTGTAGCCTCGATGTGCGAAGAGTGCATACGGCAGCATCAGAAACCCCATCTTCCACAGACTCGTCAACGCAATCTCAATCTCAATGCCAACCTGCTTGCTCACCTCCTCCTTCTTGATGGTGTCGGGGAAGAACGTATCCTTGCCCCGCATGAACGTCAGGTAGTAGCTCGCCATCGCTGTGCTCAGGTAAAACGCGGACCCACCAGCGCTCAGAATCAAATAGTAGACAGTGGCCTGGGTCTTCCAGTCATGCTTGTCAACAACCCCTGCGGGGAAGAGCGGCTGCACTGTATCGCAAATAGTGTCGTGTATTATGTCCATTGTTTCTTTTTGAAGGAAAGCAACGCTGAACGGCCCTGTAGTGTTGTTTTTTACTGAAATAAAAAAAAAACAGCTAAAAACAGTCGAAAAATGAGCGGAAGGAGGGTGGGGGAGGAGGATGAGGAGGAGGCTCGTTTTATAGGACATTGCGAGGACCGTCGCAAAAAGAGAAAGAAAAACGGGGAACCCACAAAATTGCTTGGGGGGGCAAACGAGCCAAAAGAGAGAAAATCGAAAAAATGGATAAAAAAAATACCCCCTTCGTTGAAAATATACAACTAGGCCACACGACAACTACGGACATGGCTCATTCCGCGGGGCGGTGGTGTGCATGTATTTCAACACATTCTTTTGAGACTAGCAAATCTGCCATACAACACAAGCCGCTGTTGACGCAGGCTAACGTGTATGACAGTTTTCTTTCAGAGGAATTAGAACAACAAAATAAAAGCGAAGTTGACAGTGCAAAAACGCCTCTGGGACGCAGGCACCGACACTCCTATATAAAAAACCAAATTCTGCACTAAATTAAATTGCCACAACACAACGCGCAAGAACTTGATATAATTCACACTTGAGGGAAAGGCAAAACGGGAATATAAAAAAATAACTCCTCATTTGTTTTCGGTGTATACAGAGAAGGGCTTTTGTGGACAATGCATTTTTTTTTCCTGTGACCATTTCTACAGCTTTGGCTATTCTACAGCTTGTCTTCGTGTTGAAGACGGGGTAGATGACACGCAGTGTCATATGAACAGAGGGGAAGCAACGTGGCGGTCCTCACAGCTTCGGTGTGCCCACAACAAGCTTGGAGCGGGAGAGCAGCAGCTTTGCCGCATCATGAACCATGTCGTCAACAATCTTCTTGGCCGGAAGGATCTCATGCACACCTCCCGCAGACTGTCCGCAGAGCAGAGGGTGGGAGCCCGCAATGGAGATCTTCTCCCCTCTCTTCTGCTTCGCAAGGAAGTCCTCCTTGATGGGAAGCTTTCCCTGCGAGGTCAGGTCCTTGATCTCCTGTGCGCGGTTGTACTCCCAGTCGGTGTTGTAGTTGTCCTTGATCACGCGGAGGGGACGGCCGGTGTAGATGAGGGAGCGCATCGTGTCGGTGGCGCCAGACTTCACAACACCGTCCTTGTGCCTCTTCGATGTGGTTGCCTCAGTCGATGCAACGAAACGTGTGCCAATCCACACCGCCTGCGCACCCATGGCAAGCATCGCCGCCATACCCCTTCCGTCGTACAGACCTCCTGCCGCCACAACGTGGATCGGGAGGCCGGTCAGCTCAGACTTGTGTCCCTTGCATGCGTCAAGGCACATGGGGATCAGGGTGATGGTACCGATCTCTCCGGTGTGGCCACCTCCCTCGTATCCCTGGCAGCACATGATGTCCACACCCACGTCCATTGCCTTCTTCACGTGCTTCGGGTGGCCAATCATGTTCATGCACAGAATACCTGCCTTGTGGAGCTTCTCCACTGCCCAGCGTGGCGGAACACCCACAGCAGAGATGAAGAGACGCGCCTTCTCCTCAATGATGATGTCAATCAGCTCAGGGAGGTGTCCCTCGGTGTAGTCGTAGTTGGTCTTGCGTGCGCTGCCACCCACCTGCGGGAGGAGCAGGTCCACTCCGAAGCACGTCTTGTCGTGGAGCTTTGCCTTGAGCTGTGCCAGCTCCTTGCGCATCATTGCCGGCTTCATCGCCACACCTCCGATGCACCCAATGCCACCTGCGTTGCTCACCTCGGCCGCAAGGTCGGCGCTTGCCACGTTGTTCATGCCCGCAAGCATGATGGGGTGCTGGATCTTCAGCAGCTGCGTCAGCTCGGTCGAGATCACCTGGGGCACGGCCATTGTCTTGTCTTTTGGTGTTGTGGTGTGCAACTTAATAATCTGGGGTGTGAGGGTGGTTATGACAGAGTACCGGCGTACGGCAGACATCCTCAACCAACTGCAACAGCTGAGGGGTCACCTGCAGCAGGGTGAAGCCATCACCGGCAATATCACGCTAATATATCCGACGACCCCAACTTGGAAACGGCCGCTGCACCCCTTTGCATGAACAATAGAATCTCAAAAGGACAATTCGGACACGAACAAACATGCAATGAAGGAAACGTGTCAAGTGAAAAAGAGTATGGAAAAGAGAGGGGGGAGAGAACTGGGCACTTAGCCGCATCCTTTTCAAAAAACAACAAATCGCAAGACCTCCCTTGGACCTTCGCAAACCCCGCGCCCCCCACCTTTTTTGCCTCTGTTTTTTTTTGCCTCGAGAGCTACTCTCTTCAATTACCCGACACATGACAGCAAGGATAGCAAAAAAAAAAAAGCGTTGCATTTTTTTTTTGCACTACAAGAGATACAAAAGGGGGCGGGAGGGGGCCTTTGTGCGTGGCCAGGGCAGGAATATAACAAAATATAGATATCAAGCAGGAATGTGGTAGGGGGGGGGGGGGGGGGGTATGGCTCAGGGACTGAGGGTGGACACAAACATAACTCCAGCGCCGCTCGTACAGCAACACCGTTGGTTTTTTCACAAAAAAAAATATAACGGGAAAAAAAATGTATTCAAAAAAACGGCAGTATGCTCACCTCATTACGAAAAGAAAAAATACGAAACAAAATTAAACAAGGTCGCGAACATAAAGCCAACCTCCTCCCCCTGAGAGAGACACCCCCGCATTGCGAAAAACCTGGGGTGGAAAAAGGGGAGGTCGGGGATAGGGGTGGGGTATGGGTCACTCTTTCATTTGAAGTATTTATGGTTCACACACCACAAAGGGGAAAACTGGGTACACCTAGACACTCAGTGCAGGGTACGTAAAAGAGCCGACATGCCATGCACATGGCATAGATAAAGGAGAAAAGGCTCGGAGTGTGAATGAATTCCTACTACAGGGCAATTCTTAGTTTGCTCCAAAAGAAGCCGTTTTAAAGAAAACATTAAATATGAGAGTTTAGCAAAGGGAGCACTCTTCTCCCCTCGGTATAAGAACATCACAGCTTCGGTGTGCCCACAACAAGCTTGGAGCGGGAGAGCAGCAGCTTTGCCGCATCATGAACCATGTCGTCAACAATCTTCTTGGCCGGAAGGATCTCATGCACACCTCCCGCAGACTGTCCGCAGAGCAGAGGGTGGGAGCCCGCAATGGAGATCTTCTCCCCTCTCTTCTGCTTCGCAAGGAAGTCCTCCTTGATGGGAAGCTTTCCCTGCGAGGTCAGGTCCTTGATCTCCTGTGCGCGGTTGTACTCCCAGTCGGTGTTGTAGTTGTCCTTGATCACGCGGAGGGGACGGCCGGTGTAGATGAGGGAGCGCATCGTGTCGGTGGCGCCAGACTTCACAACACCGTCCTTGTGTCTCTTCGATGTGGTTGCCTCAGTCGATGCAACGAAACGTGTGCCAATCCACACCGCCTGCGCACCCATGGCAAGCATCGCCGCCATACCCCTTCCGTCGTACAGACCTCCTGCCGCCACAACGTGGATCGGGAGGCCGGTCAACTCAGACTTGTGTCCCTTGCATGCGTCAAGGCACATGGGGATCAAGGTAATGGTACCGATCTCTCCAGTGTGGCCACCTCCCTCGTATCCCTGGCAGCACATGATGTCCACACCCACGTCCATTGCCTTCTTCACGTGCTTCGGGTGGCCAATCATGTTCATGCACAGAATGCCTGCCTTGTGGAGCTTCTCCACTGCCCAGCGTGGCGGAACACCCACAGCAGAGATGAAGAGACGTGCCTTCTCCTCAATGATGATGTCAATCAGCTCAGGGAGGTGTCCCTCGGTGTAGTCGTAGTTGGTCTTGCGTGCGCTGCCACCCACCTGCGGGAGGAGCAGGTCAACTCCGAAGCACGTCTTGTCGTGGAGCTTTGCCTTGAGCTGTGCCAGCTCCTTGCGCATCATTGCCGGCTTCATCGCCACACCTCCGATGCACCCAATGCCACCTGCGTTGCTCACCTCGGCCGCAAGGTCGGCGCTTGCCACGTTGTTCATGCCCGCAAGCATGATGGGGTGCTGGATCTTCAGCAGCTGCGTCAGCTCGGTCGAGATCACCTGGGGCACGGCCATTGTCTTGTCTTTTGGTGTTGTGGTGTGCAACTCAATAATCTGGGGAGTGAGATGAGGATGTTTTTATGTCAAACTAAACAAACCATACAAGGGGGGCCAATTTTTCTTCTTCCTCCTCTTCCCCGTACATTTTTTTTTGTTTCCCTCAGGGGAGAACGACGGGATGACAATGATGAACACACTTTTTTTTTCGTTTCTGACCTGTGTGTGATTGTGGGCAAGGAAGAAAGTGCCAACACTTATTATGACTTTTTTTTTTTTACTATGCTTGGATTTCGAGACAATAAATGTTCTCAACCCAACTTTGAAGTAACGTAACAGACTATTGATCAGGGGTGGGGTGTGGGGAGATAAGATAAAATGAGGTGACATTTTGATACATCAACGCCATCGAACCTACGATGTGGCAACCTTTTTTTTCTCTCTGAAAGCAAACAATTGAGATATGAACCGGGCAAACCCGCACCACATCACATTTGGCTTCTTTGTTCACAAAAGAATGCAAATATGGGACCCCCCTCCATCCTCCCAGCTATTCTTAAAAAATAAAAAAAAAAAAACGTTTGTAAGATGAAGCTAAGCTTCGCTAAGCCACCCTAAAAAGAAAGATGAGAATGCATGTGAATGTGCATCTACATAAGATAAGCAACCGACTCAGATTTGAAGATTGTTACCCTGTTTTTGTTGGATAGTTTTCCCGAGGTTTTTTTATCCAAAAAGAAGAAAAAAATAAGGGTCTTCACTCTGAGCAGCGTTGTCTTTCCAGTGTTTGGAAGTCAAAGAACCCGAAGGTTCTCCGGGGATTTTTTTTTTTTTTTTTGGCTAGAAAAAAAAAAAAAGGAGAGGGGAGAAAAATGCAAGCAAACGCATGTTGATAGTGGGAGGGGAGAGATTGGGGCGGCCTATTTCGCTTCTGCTGCCTTCTTCTTTTGGACCATCTGTCTCACGACGACACGCATCTTGCCGTGGGTCAGTCTTCTCGTGTTGCTTTTGCGGAACTTGCGGTGCGGGGGTGGGGTGCTGGTGGGACGCTGGCTTGCCTTCACAACTTTCCCTGTTTTATTTTGTTTTGTTGTATCGGCAATCATCTCTACTGAATATCATCTGAATCCTTTGTACTGAAGGTATAGGACGCAGATCGTCCTTTGTTGTGTCAAAGAAGTAACCGAATGCATTTTTTTCTTTTTGAAAAACCAGACAATTATACCCGCCAACTGATCTTGATAACTTGATAAAAGGAAAGAAGACTTATCTTCGTTGAACGCAGCCCAAAAGGTGAAATCCTGATGTGGCGCAAAGTGAAATGATGTGAAAAAAGAAATGGATAAGTCGTTAAATGTTGGCTTTCTTTTTGTCTGGCTTCTAAACACACTTCGCGTGGAGGGGTAACAAACCTGTCTTAACCGGCACCAATGCACCTTCGTTCTCGACCCGCTTGACTGCCCCCTCGACGTCGAGCGCAATCTGTTTCAACTTTTCCACTTCCACCTTCTGCTTGATGCTCTTCCTGTTCTTGAAGATCCTGCTCCCCCCGGGGATGATACCCTTCCGCGAGTGGTCGTGCATGTTGCTTCCTCTGCGGCCTCCCATCTTGTCTTTTGTGTAGTGTAGCTCTTAGAGAATATCTGGTGGAAAATGGTTGTTTGCTTTGTGCTTTATTTATTATTTATGCTCTGTTTATTGATTAGTGATGTTAGACGTGAAGTCAGGAAGGGTGCGTTACTTTGTACGAGAGTACGACGTATCCTCTCAGCCTATTGGATGTAACAATACCAGGTAGAGAGAAAGAAAAGAAATATGTTTGATAAATTGTTGGTGTAGTGTGTAGCTGCCTCGGTTGTTGCCAGTTTGTGCAAATCTCCACATTTTTTTTTTGATGAAAGATTCAAAGAAAAAATGGAAGTACAAACGCCTCTGAATAGGAACGCCGCAGTCTCTGGGAATTTAACAAAAAAGGGTGGGGGGGTGGTGTACCGTTATTGATGCAACAAAAAAAAAAAAAAAACATTTTTGTCTAGGAGGAAGTTCCTCCTCATAGGGCCTTTTATTTTGTGAATCAGTTCATGAAAACTGTCCTTATATTATCCTGCAATATCCCAGGAGCGTGCTCTGGTATTCCTCTAAGGGAGGAAGAGCCCTCGAGAGAAGAATAGTAACTCTGATAGGTAAAAGGAAAAAAAAAGGGTTTTTTTCGTTGATTGCTCAATTACCCTGTTGGAGGGGGGGGGGGGGGGGGGGATGATTGGCGACCGATATCTTGAGGAATTACTTCTCCTTTGAGCTACGCTTTGTAGGTAAAAAAAATAATAAAAAAGTTAGATGAATTGTGCCTCTCGTGCACACACATCTTTACTAAAAAGAGCAGTGGAAATATTGGGCAAACTCCAAAAAAAAAGGGGGTGTGTGAACTCGCTATTTTATTGTTTTTCTTGAAAACATTGCTGGTAAATCCTACAGGCAATGAGCGGTCACACAATCTCATAGCGTAGGGGGAGGAAAATCGTTTTCGTGCAGACGTCTATACGACGTTTTTGGGTCGAAAAGAAAAAAAAAAAATCTCCAAAAAAATAAAAACAGAACTTAATTAATAATAGATGAATGTGCAGTACACACCCATCATACGGCACCAAGAGAGGGAGGGCACTAGGATTCCATGGTCCCCTCCCGTTGTGTCAAGAGAGTGAGGGGTTTTCCGTTTTTTTTTATAGATCTCTCTTGTAGGGGGGAGCTATCACAGGGTTCCACTCCCACATCCTGTCACCGTGACACTATTTGACAATAAAATATAAAAGCTCTTAAAAGATGGACTCAACCCTCACTTCTTCGCCACCTTATAGACTAACTACTTACTTGTTGAGAGAAAAAAAATATATATTATTATCGTGAATTTATTTTCCAGTATTTCACGCACAGGTGGAAACAGCCCCGAGGGCTGTTTCCACCTGTAAGTGAAATACTGGTATAAATTCACGAAAATATATTATTTTATCTCCAAATGAGACCATGAATTTCACAACCCGTTTTCACGTACAAAGAGAAGAGGGTGGGGTGGTTCTTTTTATGATGATTTTTGATTCAGTTTTTTGATGTGGAACTCTTAGCGCTGGACAGCGCCTTGAGCCAGAACTGGTGCAGCGGGTTTGTGGCGCTTACGCGGCTGTACTTCTGAGGAAGATGAGGAAGACGATGACGATGAGTCACTTGTGTTCGTGTCGGACTCACTCTCCACAGGTGCCCTCGCACGTTTTTGAGGTCTCATTTGGGATTTTTTGATGAAAATTTGGAAAAAAAAACGTGTAAATCCGTGGTTTGTGTGATACAGAAAATTAACTCAAAAATGCGTTTGAGACCCCCAGAATGGCTCAAAATGCCTCTTTTCTGGCTTTAATTGCAAAATTGGGCCTCCAAAGGCCTCCAAAAAAATTTTCGAGAGTTCAGTTCTACTATTTTCTGAGCGTGAATTTATTTTTCTGAGCGTGAATTTATTTTTCTGAGCGTGAATTTATTTTTTGAGCGTGAAATACCGGAAAATAAATTCACGCACCTCCTTCACGATTTTGTGAAGGGGCGTGAAATTCATGGTCTCAAGCGGGGATAAAATAAATAAAAAGGATCCGAACATAAACGAAAGCCGCGCGTTTTTTGTTTTTTGACAACTTGGTTGTATTAGTGTAGCCACTCCAGAGTGTGCTCCACTATACTTTTTTTTTGTTCGAAAGCTTGGTATGAGTGGTGGACTTGAGAATGAGCCCCCACTATAGTTGTTTTTTTTGTTGCGTGACATCGATCCCACACAGCGTTATACAAATAGGAGTGAAAAATTTTTTTTGTAAAAACATGGTTGTATTAGTGTAGCCACCCTAGAGTGTGCTCCACTACTTTTTTTTGTATGGGTGAGGGGGGGGTATACCTCAGGGAAGAGTTTTGAGAAAATGGTTATGAAAAGATACTACGGATGTTTATTTTGATGTCGTTATGATAACTCCTACTAAGGGTAGGTTTTTTTTTTTTTGTGGTGGGTCATTTGTATATGCAAAAGAACGGCCCTCTTCCTTAAATGGATACCGGTGCGTGCGTTCCGTTGCATTTTCGACTACCTTCCCTTACATTTCGTCAACGAGGACAATGGCAAAAAAAAGATAGTGCAAAACGCCTTCGGGGCGTAAGACACTGACGCTGGAGTTATTGAACTGAGGAGCCGGAGGTAGCTGCAATGTACAACCGAAAGGCATACCAGTCAGTCCATGTTGTGTTTTTTTTATACTAAGTTAAGCACCAAGAAATACAGCCATCTTCCCTTTCATGGGATAGCAGCTTTTTTTGCAATTTCTTGCTTTTTTTTTAAAGAGAAACGATAAACCTTCACCCTTAAAAAATAACTCAGAAACTCTCGTGGAGATCACAGTATGGTAAAGTGAACTAACGCACGTTTTTGTCAGCTTAGTTTTGTTTTGTTTTGTTTTGTTTTAAATGGGGGGGGTCCCACTGGGGGGTACGTATATTTCTCTAAGGGAAAAAAGAGGGTGGTGATTTCTTATACAGGCACAATGTTTACGACTGACCTTCACTAAAAACCTTATAATTTACCAAAAAAAAAAAGGGGGGTTCCCCCACTGTCCAGAGAGGAGCAAATAAATAATCTTGACGAGATGAATGTGCCGCTTTCCCTCTGCACTCATCTAAAGAGAGAGAGAAAGAGAGAATACTATTTTAACTCAAAAGTGAGATTGCTAACAATTTAAGGGGAAAAAACACAGTTCGAGAACTGTGATTTTTTCTTTCCATATAAGTGACAGATGGGGGAGGGAGAAAAAGCGAAAGTCAAAGGGTGAAAGATCCTCACAAAGGACACATACATTTCTTCTAAAAAGAAGAAGAAAATAGCGAGGGTTAACGGTACGAGAAAAAAAAAGAAAAAAGAAAAGAAAACGAAAAAAGTTGGTAAGATGATCTCAAGCCTCGTCGCTTAGTCACCTACAGAGATTTATACACCATAGTAGAACTGAGGCCAAACCTCAGTTTTGAAAAAAAAAAAATTTTTTTGCAGATTTGGAGAAAAAGTTTTTTGCAATTTTTGGGGAACTGGGCTGCTGACCGCACCTTGAATCCCGTACCATACAGGCTGTACCCAAAAAAATTTTGCCTGCGGCGCCATTTTTCCTTTTTTGCTCCGCAAAAAAGGGTTCGTTGAGTGACTCTGTGGTGTAAAAGGCTAGATTTTTACACCGTACCCCAATTTTTTTCCGCCTGCGGCGCCATCTTATATTATTTTTTTTTTGCTCCGCAAAAAAAAATAGAGTCACGTCCTCATATGGACGTGAAAAATTGCATCCGGGTGCCCTTTGTGGCACTCCTCCTGAAGGGGTGAAAGGTGCTGGGAAAGTCAGGCACAGTGCATGTGTGGGACCTGCTGGAGCCCTAGCCAGTGAAGCCATGAGGCCCCCTAGGAAACTAGCCGGTAGCCGGGAACCCTCCCTGGACAACGATGATACTTCAAACTTAAGTCCACTTCTTCCAAAAAAGCCCCTCCGTGCCTCCAGCCCCCTCAGGAATAGCAACCTCACTTTTTTTGCACTTTTGGTAAGGAAAAAAATCGTATATAATAGCCTGGTCACCTAGCTCACAAAAAAAAAAAAAAAAAAAAAACACAAAGAAAAGAAAAGAAAAAGACAGACAGACACGACAGAACAACGACATCCAATAGTAGCTTAAACAGTAACCACAAGAACAATGTCTTTTCTTTTATTTTTTGTTGTTGTTGTCTTTGTATCAACAAATACCCACAAAAGAGGTGGGTTCTGAACTCAATAGGTCCCCAAGAAGGGCAAATATTCTTACAGACCGGCACACTATTTTTCTTTGTGCCAAAATATAAATTTATTGAAGCCTCACAAAGGCTATCCATAAGGCTTCAGTGCAGATACGCACGAGAACTGCACCGAACGGAAATCAAAAAAAAAAATACGGACAAAGGTGAACTTAAGTTTCTCTCGTTCTTTAGTCACCAAAAAAAGAGAACGCTAAAAAGATTCTCTTCACACATCAGTTTAAAAAAAAAAACTGAAAGTCTGACGCAAAAGGTCGCCTCGCATCTATACCAAGGGGAAAGGATTGTGGTGATCAAAAACACCTGAGAGGGGTGGGGGGGATAGGGGGTCATATATGGTCGATTGATGACACAAAAAAAGGAGTAAAAAAGAGAGAAGTTGAAAGCGCATAACGCCTCACCGTTGGGTGGACCCAGGCACCAACCTCTAAAAAAAAGTGGTAATTGCACGATTGCAATCCCAACTCTGAGTTTAAAAAAAAAAAAGCAAAAAAATGGTAAGATGAGCCTCAGCTTCGGGTGCTAAGTCACCTTTTAAATTTTTTTTGAAAAAAAGGGAAATGTGTGTTCTGTGTCCACACACATCCCGTGAAGCTATACACCACACGAAAGTAATGTACTACGAAGGTTATAAAAGGGGAGAAGGGGGGAAACGAATTCAAGGGAATAGACGTGGTTGTGAGATAAAAAAAAAACTTTTAAAAAAACTTTGCCGTAGTGGGATCACGGCTAACCCATTGAGGTGCGTTATGTGATCACGACGCCACCCAAAAAAAAAAAAAAGGCTGGGATACGCGTAAGAGGGGGGTTTCTTTCTTTTTTGTTGTTTTCATGAACGGTCTTCCCTCTGTGTCACCCGATTGCTAAAATACACCAAAATGGGTATAAACAATTGTGATGCAGGGTCCGGTTGAGGTAATAAAATAAGAAAAGTTTATAAGATGATCCGAACTTCTCAATGTGATAAGTCATCTGAAACCAGGGGAAATCCCTTCAGGTAGTTGTACATAGTGTACGGGCCTCACATTAACTGTGTTTCAAATTATTTTTCAATGAAAGAACAGAAGAAAAACAACACCCAAAAAAGAAACGACAGTTAATGAGGCCTGCTGTTGATTCGTTTGCACAACAAACATAAATGGTTTCATCTTAGTCACCAACAAATAATGCGTTTTTTTCGAACTCGTGGTTTGTACTTTTTTTGTTGTTGGTCTAAAAAAAAACCGTTTAGAATTGGATTGAAGAAAAATTTGACTTGACACAGCTGCCCTCTTCTGACAGTGTATCTTGGTACAATGACTGGTGTACCGGGGAAAAAAAATAGTTAAGTTGTAGTTGTGCTGCGCAAAAGCAGTGAATGAACCGAGAGCTGACTTTAAGGTGCCCGAGTGGTCGCTCATCAGATCCCACGAAAGTGTAGGTTCATCTACGGTATTTTGCCTTGCCGATATCTGTATTTTTCTTTATTGTATTTTGTGTTAAAAGGGCTTTCTTGTACTGCCGAACAAGAGAAAACTCCACCTCCCCCCAAAAAAAAGGCATCCGGGTGAAATACGGAGGGGGATTTGATACTACTGCAAGGATACCTTCCTTTCCTAATTTTTCGTTCTTCGATGGATGGACATAAAGTGTTCAAAGTTATGAAGAGAAGTTGGTAATATAAGCTGGTGCTCATCAGCCATGCTAAAAAAAAAAAACTTTAGTTTCAGAAAATGATGTGGCTGAAAAGAACCTTTTGATTTTTTCAGCCACATCAATAAAACAAAACAAAAAAAAAAACCAAAAAAAAAAAAAAAATGGAAAATAGAATCTGACTTCAGGATATGACAAAGCGAATACAAAGAAATTTTGTATAGTGGAGTTCATCCTCGGGTGTCCACACTAATACAATACCAAATTTTCTAAGAGAAAAAAAAAAAAAAAACAAACACTGGTGGTGTGGCTGAAGGGGTCTGATTCGCACTTTTCCGCACTTTCTCGCACTTTTTCCGCACCTATTCGCACTTTTTCCGCACTTTTTCAGCACTTGTTCGCACTTTTAGCATGTAGGCTTGCTGACTGTCTTTGCCAAATACACAGGCACACAGACACACAGGTACACAGGTACAGGTACGGTAGGTACCCACAGAATACTGTGTACTGTAGGTACTGTGTACCTGTGTACCTACACAGGTACACAGACACAGTCAGCAAGCCAACATGGTAAAATTGCGAATAAGTGCGGAAAAAGTGCGAAAACCGTACCTACAGTACCTACAGTACCTACAGTACCTACAGTACCTACAGTACCTACAGTACCTACAGTACCTACAGTACCTACAGTACCTACAGTACCTACAGTACCTACAGTACCTACAGTACCTACAGTACCTACAGTACCTACAGTACCTACAGTACCTACAGTACCTACAGTACCTACAGTACCTACAGTACCTACAGTACCTACAGTACCTACAGTACCTACAGTACCTACAGTACCTACAGTACCTACAGTACCTACAGTACCTACAGTACCTACAGTACCTACAGTACCTACAGTACCTACAGTACCTACAGTACCTACAGTACCTACAGTACCTACAGTACCTACAGTACCTACAGTACCTACAGTACCTACAGTACCTACAGTACCTACAGTACCTACAGTACCTACAGTACCTACAGTACCTACAGTACCTACAGTACCTACAGTACCTACAGTACCTACAGTACCTACAGTACCTACAGTACCTACAGTACCTACAGTACCTACAGTACCTACAGTACCTACAGTACCTACAGTACCTACAGTACCTACAGTACCTACAGTACCTACAGTACCTACAGTACCTACAGTACCTACAGTACCTACAGTACACAGTGTTCAACTTTTACAAGGTGGGGGAAAATTTTTTGGGGGCTGATTCGCACTTTTTCCGCACTTTTTCCGCACTTTTTCAGCACTTTTTCCGCACCTATTCGCACTTTTTCCGCACTTTTTCAGCACTTTTCCGCACTTTATGCTCCCCCCCGTTCAGCCACACCATAACACTCTTTTTTTTTTCCGTTTTATCGCTCTGCAAATAACGTTGTGTTCTTCATTTTGTATAAGGCTGATAACACAATTTGCACCCTTCCGTCGATTCTATTTCCTCTTTGCCAATCCAATTGGTAAAAAAAGGAACCACTGAGTTATGATTATTTCTGAAGAAACTTTTTTTTTTACGTAGTTTCCTATCGTTTATACGCCACCAGCTGAGTAAGAAATATGAAAATACAACATTTTTTTTTGTAACCCCCCAAAAATAACATCGGGCATCAGGGACAGTGGAGAAGGGGGGGCGATGGGGATGGCTACGTAGGTTGAGTCTAAACGCGAAATAAATCGTGCGGAAACAAAAAAGATAAAAATAAAAACTGTTATCTGAGTTTAAGCTAGTCTGATAAAGAAAGAAACGAAATCAGAAAAAGAATTTTTCGTTGATCGCACCGGATTTTTGTGGAGTGTGTAGGGACAAAATCAAAAACTTTTCTGTGAATAAGTTGTGTCGTGTTTACATCGCTCACACCAAAAAATTCGGGCACAACTCAGATATGTTTTCATTTCCTCCCCTACAACCTTTGCAAGGCAGTTGTCACAAAAAAAAAAAAAAAAAAAAAAAAAAAGAACGGTTGAACGATGAAATATGCCTCACATCTGCATCTAAAAGGGGCAATTTAAAATGAAGGGAAAAATGCATATCGCGTATTTTTTTTTTTTTTTCTTCTTCTTCTTTGGAAGTACGCTCTTTTGCAGAGAGATATACGTGGACTTTGTGAGATTATTTCATGTACATTCTTTTCTTAACGAAACGAAAAGAATGCAAAGAGGGTGCAAAAAAATGTACCTTTTGTGAGAAAAAAAAAACACATCTCCTTTTGAAGTGAACACATTTGTGTCACCCAAAGGAAGCGTCCAGACAGTAAAGCAATGAGAAATCGACTTCAGGCAATGCGGGATCGGGGAGTTTGAATGGGTTTTTATGAAGTTTTTGTTATCAGGCAATGCGGGATGTTCCAGGGAAATAGCTTGGGTACTTTTGCTGGTTTCAAAACCAGAACGAGCTGGTTTACTGGTTTGGGGAAAAATAAAAAAAAAAAGTGGGATTCGGGATTCAGTTTTTCGCCTCCCCCGCACCACTTTCCCACTCACAGAAGAAAGCCTCACACGTAAGCGAACCCCTAAAAAGGGTTCATTGAGCGACTCTGTGGTGTAAAAAGCTGCATGTTTTGCACTGTACCCTAATTTTTTTTGCCTGCGGCGCCACTTTATATAATTTTTTTGCTCCGCAAAAAAATAGAGTTTACAATGTCTTCTAGGGAACCCCCTTGCATTTTGCAGCCACAAATGCAACTTGACCAAAGCTGTAAAAAGTTGACCGTTTTTTTTCAAAATGACCACCGTTGCAACAGCCCCTGCTTCTGGAAGACGTATTGACTTTGTACGGTTAGTGGAATATAAGGTGCAAGACCAAGCTCCGTTAACACAGGGGTATATTCCATTTTCTTGATTGTCTCGCAAAATTTACCCTTTGCCTCTCCACTCTGTGGTTGGCAGGGAGGCGCGCGCGAAGCGCGCGACGACCGCTTTCAACCGGGGAAAATTTTTTTCTAAACCAGCAAACCAGCAACATTTGAAAAGTGCACCTTTCAAGCTACTACCCTGGGATGTTCTGAATAAAAAGAAAAAAAAAAATACTCCCGATTTTCCGAACTCAACTGAAATCGTGACTCTTTCTGCTAAAAATACGTTTTTTTAAAAATAAGGGATAATGCTTGGTGAAAGGGGGGGATATAGTGGACATAACACTACGCCGCCAAGGCAAAAAGAAGAAAAACGAGTTGGGGGTGGGGGAAAAGAAGAAGAAAAAAAAGGAAAAAAAAAGAGTACCCGAGAATGAAAGCAATTTCCCTCCCTCCCCACCCTCCCATACTCTCCCCCGCAATTAAACAGAGAGGGAGAGAACAATGTGTGATTTCCATATTTTTTTTGGATAGAAATAGCCTTTTTTGTGGTTAAGAAATCATGGAAACAAGAAGCAACGATTTTTTTTTTGATTCCATTGTGATTATCATCCAAAAGACGTCAGCCAATCCAAAACCAATAATGAAAAAAGCACACAAGAAAGGAGGAAAGAAGATGCAGTACTGCCAGAAGTGCCTGTAATGTGCACTTCTCCGTTCGCGAGTACAGGTTCTATACACCCGTGAAAGGCAGTTTATGAAAGGGTATCATCAAAAATAAAAGAAAAGTTTATAAGATGATCCTAAGCCTCTCGTGCTTAGTCACCTTATAAAAATACAATAAGACAAGAAACGCCGGTGGGGTAAAAAACCCTCCTTTTTTGAAATTCCAAAATCCACCCTAGTTTTTACCCCACCAATGTTGGTTGTCTTATTGTAAAAACGAAAAAAGGAAGAAGAAATTGGTCAGATGATCCGAAGCCTCTCATGCTTAGTCATCGTCTTCGAAAAAGAAAAAAGAAAAAAGAAAAAAAATCCCTGTCAGAAAGAATATACAGGGGGAGAAAGGGAATATTTGAAAAAAAACCTAGATTTTTTTTTAGGACAATTGTCACATCTCGAACGCAAGCGCAAAAAGAAGAAAAAAAAGATTGAAAGTTGGAAGTGCAAAAAAGTTTTGAATATGCTTCTCTCTGTGTGCACAAATATTGAAGGGTGTGTGTGCGGCAACTCGCATCTTCCCAACACATTTGTTCCCAACAAACAAAACAAAATATGCAGTCCTCCCCCATCCTTCGCCTCAGGGGGGGTGGCTGAGTAGGGGGGTGAATTAAAAATACAACAGGAATACCATCGTCTTCAAGTGAAAGATAAATTAGCCCGGCGGAATTATCTCTCAAATAATGTTATGTTGGTATTAGGTAAGAAGTAGTCGGCAATACCACTTCACACTTCGAGCCAAGTTTTTTTTTTTTTTTTTTTTGAAAACTTGGTTGTAATAGTGTAGCCACCCTAGAGTGTGCTCCACTATTTTTTTTGTAACAGGTTCATCTCCCACTTGATTTTTACCCGCGTATAGGCGGGTATAGGGCCGTATAGGAGCCTGTACCGTGGCCTGTGCGGCCCTATACAGGGTAAAAATCAGGTGGATCTCTCAAATAAAAAATAGAAATAAAAAAAAATAATGTGGGACGGCGCTGAGTTGCACCAGAAAGGGAGGAGAATTATTTGGGGTAAGGACAGTCTGGTACCCCCCAGGTTTGACTTTTAAGACAGTTCAGAACCACAGCGTTTGCACTTTAGACAGTTCTGCTGTCTAAAGTGCAAACGCTGTGGTTCTGAATTGTCCAAAAGTCAAACCTGGGGGATACCAGACTGTCCTTACCCCTATTTTCTTTTTTTGAGCGATGATAACCTCGCGACACAACCCGTCTCCTCCCTCCCCAACTCAAGAATCGACATTCTGTGGGGCGCGGGGTCGGTTGTATAGTTGAGAGCGACCAAAAAAAATACCCCCCACCTTGGTTAACCCTTAGCCAACGAGCAACCCGTACAGGGGTTGTTTTTTTTTGGGGGTTTTATGAAGAACACCAGTAAACAATTTTTTTTTTGGACTTTTTGATCGATTTTTTTTATGTTGAAAAGATTTGACACGAAACGTTCCAAAAAACATGTTTTCGGGAGAAAAAAACAACCACATATTTGGTAGGCAGCGTCCGGGATTGTCTCCCCCAAACACTGAAAGTTGATGTTATTTTCTGGTTTTTGGGTTGGTGCCCAAGGCCCAACCAAGGCCCCAAAAAATGTCAAAAATATGTTATTTGTCACATACGAGCAAAAATAAAGCAATTGCGGGGTCGCACGACCTCCCATTCGTAACACAGCCACCCTCACACCAACAGGACTTTCACCTCCTTTTCACTGTTTTTCACTGGTTTTGACTGCTTTTGACTGTTTTGCCCGGTTTTCACTGTTTTTCACTATTTTTTGTTCCTCTCTCAGGCTGTTCATACAACTTCTACTCTTCTTCTGACCGATTTTTTTTTTTATTGATGTCATTTGCTCTCGATCTTTCAAATAACGCCATTTTCGAGTTCCGGTTTTGCACACATATTTCGTCAGAGGACTGCGGGAGCTATTTTTCTCGAAATTTTGGGTGTTTTTTTCCAAGCATTTTGGATTTTTACAAAATATTTTTTTTTCAAAAAAAAATCCAAAAAATAAATAATCAAAAGTTCTGCTCAAAACCTTTCAATTGCGACCAGAATCGGTCAAAAAGTCGTTGCCCTTCACATTTTGCCTCTTGGAGAGCCTGGACCCCCAAAAACAAAAAAAACACACCTAAAAATCCCTTCGTTGGCTAAGGGTTAACAAAGATCTGTACTGAAATGTTGGATCCTTCCGAGCCTTTGTACTACTGAAATAGACGTATTTTTTTTTCGTCCTTCATTTTGTTTTTTTTTATTATGTTGATAATTTGTTTTGGTGTAGCTGTCATAAAGGTTGGAATGCCAGTATGTTCTTTTTCCAACCTCTTTGCTGTGCGCTTTCCGCAGGAAAGATGGTACAGGAACGAGAGAGGAGAAGTAGGGGCGAGGCTGGAGCGAGAGAGAGAAGAGAGTGCCAAACTCAGAGCCATCACAAAATCGTTGTCGTACAAAAAAAAAAAAAAAATAAATAAATCAGTCCTATTCGTGGTCATTTACCCCCCCCCCTTTGGGTCGGTGAACCGGAAATTTTGGAAATAAGGGGGTAAAATAAGGGGGGGGGGTAAATGAGGGGGTAAGGGGGGGGGGGGGGGGGGTAAATTACCATGTTATGGGTTAGGTCATGTTTTTGGGTGGGAAGGGGGGACTTTTTCATACACGGTGGGGTAAAATTTTGCACAACACAGTGTGACGACACATGCTCTCATGACAAATGTGTCATCTGAAAAAAATTCCTCACTTCCTTGCGACATCGCAAGCAGTCATGCATCATGGATCCACATCATCCACATCATCTTTCTGCCCGTGCCTGAACCATGACTGGTCAGGGATCACGGTGTTGCCTCAGATTCCGTGAGGTGTCCCAAACGTATCGCCCACGCAGCACAAACGTACCCACCTGCACCCATCTACCTGCACACGTGATGTAAAACAGGGTGAAAGATTATTTGCACTTTACCCCTTTCCTCATTTCGAGCTTGTCTCCAGCTTCAAATCAGACGAGTCCTACAGTCTCCGGATGTACGACCCGCTGAACACATCAGCCCCTCCCAGCAAACCATAAAACAAAACAGGTATGCGCTGCACTAAGTGAAACTATTACCCCATAATTACACGCCAGGTGGTGTTTTGCCACTCGTTCCCTGAACCCCCTCGCTTCGCTCGTGGGTTTAGGTCACTCGTGACAAAACACCACCTGGCGTGTTGCGGCGATAATTACCCAAAAATTACCTGGTGGCTGGTACTTTACCCCCCCAGGGGGGTAAAGTACCAGCCACAACAGGGTATTATAAGGGGGGGGGGGTAAATTACCATGTTATTTTGGCCTGAACCGTTTTTTTCTGAAAAAGGGGGTAAAATAAGGGGGGGGGGGGGTAAATTTAGGGGGGGGGGGGGTAAATGACCACGAATAGGACTGATAAAAAGGCAAACATGGATTGAAGTTGTTTTGAAATCTTGGTTTGTTGTAGATGTGACAATTTTTTTTTTCCGTTTTCGTTTTAACTCAACACCTCGATTGGTGCCGTGCCGTATCGATAGAAAAAACAAAAAAAAAATGTCAGAGTGACTCTCAGCCTCAGGTTTCGCCCACCTTAACAATCAAAATAAAACAGCGGAGAGCTCAAAAAAAAGGAGGTTAACAATCATAATATGGGTGGCTTTTTTTTGCCCCCCCACGTTTCATTTCACGAAACATTTTCCCGCGGCAAAGACAATTTTCAGCTTTAAAAAAAAAAAAAAAAATTTTTTCCCCTGACAGGGCCTGTGCTCGAAAAAAAAAAATTTTTTTTTCTTTCCAGCTGAAAATTGTCTTTGCCGCGGAAAAATGTTTCGTGAAATGAAACGTGGGGGGGCAAAAAAAATTCACCCATATGCATAAGATCTTACGCCAAAAAAACAGGGTTTTTTGGAAAGTCTTAAGATCTTACTCTCGGTAAGATCTTACTCATGTGCGTTTTTTTTTTTTTTTTTTACCAGGGGCTTCTCTATGTTGTAGGCATACAGAGGTACAGATTTGACAGACTGGGGCCGCAACTGGCTGGGATGTCACGAAACTGACAAAAAAAGTGGTTTTCGACATTTTTTTTGGCCAGCTGTACTGTACTGTACTGTACTGTACTGTACTGTACTGTACTGTACTGTACTGTACTGTACTGTACTGTACTGTACTGTACTGTACTGTACTGTACTGTACTGTACTGTACTGTACTGTACTGTACTGTACTGTACTGTACTGTACTGTACTGTACTGTACTGTACTGTACTGTACTGTGCGGAAATTGACCAAAAACGAGAACTCGTCCATTTCTGCAAATTGACCCCACCACTGGCCAGACGGATTCCGGAAATGCAAATGCCGGCGTTTAAAAGCTTCACCAACAAAAAAAAATTTTCCAGCGCGTGTGACAACTGGTAGAAACACAGTAGAAACACGGGGAATCGGTTATGCAACACGCCAAAAGTTATAAAAACTCGTCCATTTCGGCAAATCGACCCCACCACAGAACGGGCGGATCCAGGAAATGCAAATGCCAGTGTTTTCGAGCAAAAAATTACTAGTAAAAAAAAAAAAAAAAAAACATGCACATGAGTAAGATCTTACTCGTGATACGACGATAAGACGACAACTATTTTTTTTTTTGGGATTTTTTTTTTGTCGTAAGTTCATATGCATATTATGAACAATGTCTGGAAACATTTTTCTTTTTCGACAGAAAAAGAAAATCGAGAAAAAAAAAATTATGCGTGACCAAACAGTCCCACACAAAAAAAACTAAAAAAGACAAAATTCGTGTACATAGATCGAACAAAAAAAAGTGGTGGAAAGAACAAAGCAATAGCCCATCTCTCGTTACCTTAGTCATCGTAAAAATAAAAATAAAAATAAAAATAAAAGGAAAAGGAAAAGGGGGTATTATCTATAGCAGTTTTATATCTCGTTTGATGGGAAGTTTTTTTTAGTAGGGTAAGGGCTATTAGGTTTGTTTTGTGCTCCTTGGCACTTTTCCCCCAGAAGAAAAATGTGGGAAAGTGCAAAATAAAAAAAAAAAAGATTTCAATGAAATCTTTGAAAAGAATCACATTATCGCAACATAATGCAACCGCTCCACACACAATAAAAAATCATAATGCCCCTGATACAGATCTCAACGTAAAAAAGGGACTATCACCTAGTCCCAAGACAAGTTGTACATCAAAAAAAAAATTTTTTTTTAAAAAAAAAAGGCCACCTGAAGGATAGGTTATTCGGGCGGTGCGGATCGTCATCATTTCCTTTTTGATTTTTTTTTTTTGTGATATTGAAAGTACACCATGAAAAAAAAGAGGGAAAATACTGTACAAAGAAATATGCGTTGCCATATGCATTTTGTTTGTTTGTTTGTATCGACAATCGCCTTCAGCAGCCTCTGGGGTTGGCCAAAGCTTGTCATTTGTTTTTTTTTTAATTTTTGAAAACTTGGTTGCATTAGTATAGCCACTCTAGAGCGTGCCCCACTATTTTTTTTTTTTAAAGTTGCGATTTCTCCTCTGTCTTCGGTGCACCTTTAGGAGCCCAAAATGATGCCCATCACACTATTTCTCTCTATCTATCTCTCACCAAAGAGTTAACAAAGGTGATATCAGCACACCCCCAGGTCTGCAAAAAAAAGTGAAAGATTTCTTTTAAAAAAAGGAGGGGGTCACTGCGTGCTTTGAACATCATCAGGGGCGCGGTGTGTGTGCGTCACAACTTTGCTGTATATTGCGGCCCATTGTTGCCTTATCTAGATTTACCTTCGAATGAAAGGTACAATCGTGATATCTCTGAATTTTGTTTTTTTTTTGAGAAGCTGAGGGGGGGGAGACGAAATAATCAGAACGGAAGGAAAAGATAACCAAATAGAAAGGGAAGAAACGAACAGAAAAACTGACCAAAAGAAAGGGAACATGGGACTCTCCAACAAGAAGAAGAAGAAAAAAAAAATGTTTTGCAGAAAGCAAAGAAACCGGTTGAGATGATCCCCCCACCAGAGAGTCATCTCAAAAATATCTCAATCCTAGACAACACTCTCCCAAAAAAATAGAACTCAAAACCATTTTTTGTTTTCGTAACGCCTACCTCTTTAACCTTTTGTTTGCTTGATTGAGCTTACCGAATCGCTCAACTGCGATGGGAAAAATCGTGCGTGTTTTGATCTCGTCACTGAAATTCTTTCAGATGAAATTTCGAGATCTGAACCGCTACGATAATTTGAGAAATCCAGAAAGCTTCAGAGATAATGAAATCCCCAGGGTGGGCGCGAAAACATAATCAGATAAGGTAATGAAGCTGGTTATCCATGAAATGTTTGAATCTAGAGAACCTTGACACATCGAACAGCGTGTCCCGCCGGCCCTAATCCGTATGAGCGCAGTTGGGGGGGGGGACCTCCGTGAGAATGTCCTGCAGAGGACTCTTCACTGCTCCGGAGCAGGAAGACGTCCGACAGTACATAGCGAACCTGGAGCCGTGAAGAGATGGATTTCGATAGCCACGTGACCAATATAAACTTGCGGCACTTCAAGGAACTACTGTGGTCATGGCAAACTCAGCCAGGGCCGCAATCCTGTTCAAGGGTTCGTACCTGCCAGCGTCTGCGAACCTCTCAAGACGTGATATAGACAGAGAGTTGTTCGTTTTCTATGAGACCTGTCCAAAGGCAAGTAAATACGACGCATGCGACAGCTCACCGTAGTCCTTTCACGTATTGGTGAGCCTCTTTCCAAAGAAGCAGCCACAACCCTGCGCCTCTTCGCCATACCGTTTATCCAAGATCGCAGACAATGCCTATCTAAACCCTCTGGCGATACATTGCCCTTGCACGTCGTAGATGTGGTCGATCCGCAAACTTGAAGTGACGCATCTCGGGGAGGAGCGCAAGCCTACCGTCAGTAAGCAGCTAGTACACATAGCCTCGATGCAGCGCACTTCCTGGTAGATCGTGATAAGGACGGCCCGCTCAGTGGTGGCAGCGATGTACAGCACAAATCCCTACAACCGACTGCCACACATTCCCAAGCTACGGCGGAAAAAGTGCCTGTCTCTTATCCATGCACCCTAGATGAACGCGCCATCTCTACAGCAGCAGCAGCGTCCTACACCTTCAGCGACATGTAGAATCGTGCACACGGATCCGCTTCTCTTTGAGACGCTCCGCGCTGAAGACACCCGCAGGGCAGCCAATCGTAGCGAAAACTGCGGTGTGCACCTTCAGCTCCTCGCGATGACGACCAGCCGTAAACGAGGATGGACAACGCGGTGTACATCGTCACCATGAATACGCCCAGTGTGAACTACCTCTACGGGGCCAAACGGAGGTCTCCATCCAGACAGTCTGGCGCCCATCCAGCAGGTCAGCTAGTCAGTGTAGGCCAGGTGAAGAGGAAGACTTCTCCATGGAAGCAAGCGTAGTCGACAAAGTATATCACGCGCGTTCACTAGCTAGGTCAGCCGAGGAATGGGAGGATCCACGCGAAGACCACTCCGAAGTGCGGGAGGGAATGTGCGGTACCGTGATGGCAGATAAGGAGAGGGCAGACACCACGAAATTACCCGGGAAGGATGTGCCCGTCAACGAAGGCAACGCAGGCGTATCTGCACCACGAGAGTGCAGCGAAGAGAAACGTGAACCATGATACCGTAGAGAGTTACTCAGGTGTGGGTGGGCGGGAGAAATTTTTAAATGTCATGGTCACGTTTTGCATAACATTGTAATCATATCACATGATTTGTGAGTCGGTTGCAGAAATCATCTCTCATGATTTCTGAATCGGTTGCAGAGTTGGCTAGCCGAAAACAAAAAGGCTGATATTTGGTTACACAAAATATAATCCTTCTTTTGTTTTCGTAACGCCTACCTCTTTAACCTTTTGTTTGCTTGATTGAGCTTACCGAATCGCTCAACTGCGATGGGAAAAATCGTGCGTGTTTTGATCTCGTCACTGAAATTCTTTCAGATGAAATTTCGAGATCTGAACCGCTACGATAATTTGAGAAATCCAGAAAGCTTCAGAGATAATGAAATCCCCAACGCAGATCTCTGGCTTTCATATCCCAACGCAGGTGAGGAGTTCATCGGAAGGACGAGAACGACGGAGCAATGATGTCAGGGAGTCAGAAGAAGCAGCGGTATACGAGGGAGAAATCCGCACGGCAAGGGTCCGCGGCGTCCGTAACATAGGTATCCAGCGTGTCGCACACGGACTCACGCAGCAGGTCTGTATCGTGCCATACGCATAAAAACACACACTCACAGGAGGCTACCACCGCCGTCGCGCACACTGAGAAGCATCGTTGAACCACGAATCCTCTGCTAGCAGACTTCTTGTTCGTCACGCAGAAGGCGATCGGCATAGAAGGAACCTTGCCCAGCGTCAGGTTCATGAAGTGCCTTCACCGGCCCGCCCACAAGCGACCACAACCTCATTGCCGTTGTCAGACCGGAAAGTACGGAAGACTAAGCGGCGCCTCGCAATCCCACACACAGACACGACATCGGCACGGAGCCTCAACTAAGCGGCAAAAACACGGAGGCTCCTACCACATCGCCGCAATGTCCGTGCTGCCACCATACACAAGCAGGATCGCTCTGGCGTCCAGGCGCGGCACTGAGCCACGCCGAAGCGTCGCAAGACATACCGGAAAGGCGAACTGGCAGGGGCAGGAACAGCAACATATCATAGACACCCAACACCAGGTAGACAGCCCCCAAGAAGGAGGAGCATCCTGTCACAAGAACCCAGAGAACTCAGACTTGGACAGAGTTCATAGCACACACAGGCAGCTCGGCGAATAGAGAGAAATTCTTCTGAATCTCAAGCCACCCAGACACTCTTGGCTCGGCGAGGGTTCTACTCGCACAGATGGAAAAACAACTATGTGGAAGTTAAATACTCAAATAACCAAGACTCTCTTGGTTCGGACAGGGTCACACACCAACAGTCAGTCGGACGAACTGAGAGGAAGAATCCGAAGATACTACACGACTCACAAACCATTCGGAAAACACTGCGTGGCTCAGATCAATGAAACGTGAAATGCAAAGAACTAGCGGCAGTGTGTCATTAAAGATCATAAGATGGACGCAAGCCTCACACGCCTAGCCACCTACGACACAAGAGATCACACAACACTTAGACTCCTCAGACCCGACAGACGCAAAGGGGTACCGGAGAGAACGAGGCGAACAAGACGAGGCATAGTGGGAAGAGGAATAGATTGAAGACACCATCACAAATCAAGCAGATCCTATTACACACGAACTCTGAGGTTCATGCAGTGCCCTCACCGGCTCACTCACAAGCGACCACAGCCTCGTCAACCCGGAAACTGCGGAAGTCCAAGCGGCCATAATCCCGAACACAGACACACCACCGGCACGTAGCCTCAACTGAGCGTCGTGTCCGTACATCCACTGCGTAAGGTGCCTGGCCTCGTACCGGTCGATGCCTCCATACATCACTCTTGGCTGACGCAGAAAGATCCCAGCGGCACTACAGCACCTACAGCATCGCACTGGTGCTCGTCGCACGGGTGCACAGCACAGATGGAGCCGTACTTGGGGAAGGCGCACTCGGGGCAGCAGACGCATGCGTGTTGGGTACAGCAGGGGCAGACGTCGTATTCCGTAGCCGGGTCGCGGGTGGTAGCGCAGCAGGATCCTCCACGTGCGTGGGTACGAAGATGCGCTGTTCCAGCCAAGGTATCGCACACCACATAGACACCTCAGACCCGACAGATGCAACAGAGACAGGAAAGAACTCGGCGAACAAGACAGGCAAGGGAAGAAGAGGACTGAAGGTAGAAGACATACTCATGACCACACACCCAGACGACCAAGAACCGCAAGGGGGACAGGCAGACCTGATCACCACGGTAGGAAAGGGTATACGACACACACAGAGGATAGAGGTACCACGGGCAGGACCGACCACACGGACAGAGTACAGAACGCATCGGCGCATGGTCAAGGACCGGCCCCCGAGAAACACACAGATCTTCAACGTTACACCTATGGATAGGCGGCGGGACTTATTTATACCAACGCTACACCTATGGATAGGCGGCGGGACTTATTTATACCAACGCTACACCTATGGATAGGCGGCGGGAATTATTTATACCAACGCTACACCTATGGATAGGCGGCGGGACTTATTTATACCAACGCTACACCTATGGATAGGCGGCGGGACTTATTTATACCAACGCTACACCTATGGATAGGCGGCGGGAATTATTTATACCAACGCTACCCGATACACACCACGTAACTAAGAGTAGGTACTCGAGAACTAAGCAGGCAGACAGACGCGCAAGGAAGAGCCCACCGGCAGGGAACAGTAGGTACTCGATGAAGCACTCATGAAAGGAAGGAGCTCGAGTACCCATATCTATTTACCAGATGAGAGATACATACCACAGACACCTCAGACACAACAATTACGGAGAAGATGAGGCAAGCAAGACGACATAGAAGAGGAGGAGACGGGAGACACACAACACAGGGCACATAGAATCAGTCTGCAGAGGTTAACAAGATAAACACAAGCCACACGTGTGTAGGCACCACCACAGCAAAGAAACACACAACACACAAAAACCCGTCACAGCCAGAAGAAGTCGTAGCACCCATGTCAAGGCACTCGTGAACCGCACCTGCGGTCAGAAAAACTGTTAGGAACCGTCTGATAAGGAAGACACCCATCAGGCAGCACACGTGCCATGACTCGGCAATAGAACCCCAATCACACAGATAACTCAAACCAGAACACGCGCAGCAGACACCGGAGGAACAAAGCGAAGAGGATGGGGTGGGAGACGCCCAACCGCGAAATGGGAGGGGGGAGGCTTTCTTTCTTTCCTTGAGGAAGAGGGGAGGGGGGTTGACTAGTCTCTACCACCTAGGCAAACCGTAGGATATACAAAACAGTGAGAAATTTTTAAATGTCATGGTCACGTTTTGCATAACATTGTAATCATATCACATGATTTGTGAGTCGGTTGCAGAAATCATCTCTCATGATTTCTGAATCGGTTGCAGAGTTGGCTAGCCGAAAACAAAAAGGCTGATATTTGGTTACACAAAATATAATCCTTCTTTTTTTTTCTGGCAATTATTTTGTTCCTCTAAAAAGAGTTACGAAAGCATAGATTTGTTGAATTTCAGATTTTTTTTTTTTTTGAGTATTTCAAGTATTGGAAATCCCTCCAAAATAACCTTCAAGAGAATGAGTACCAAAAATACGTGACAAAAAAAAAGGTTACGTGAAGTACTGATGTACTCGATTTTTTTTTTTGAGGAGAAACCAAACTCGGCATTACCATCGTACCACTCAACATCTATGTTGCAAACCAATAAAAATAAATCTGGTTTTGGAGTGTTTTTTTTTCTGGAGTTGTTGTCCACACGCAAAAAAACAACGCAAAAAGGGAATATTATATAAAGCCCCCCCCCCACCTCCACCCCCTACCCTCTGACCTCTGATGCAACCGTTAAATGTTTGAAAACATTGGTTGTATTAGTGTCAATCAGAAGAGTACGTCATCCTGCACCCACACAAGTATGGGTTATATTCCAAATGCTGTACGACGGTGAAGTAAATGACTTTACATCTGGCTTGCAACGGTGAAACCACAAGTAAAATCACAAGTCAAGACATTTACTTCATAACCCGCGCCTGTCATCAATAACCACCCCACCCCACGACCCTGCAAACCCAGTTCATCACTCCCACGCTGGATCGTACATATCGAGAATCTCCGGGTCTTGGTACTTCGCGTAGATCATTTCGAACATGTTTTTGTATTGTCCTGTAGATGTTTGGTGTGATTATTTTCATGTCAACAATACCCCTCAATACCCACACTAGGAATAGCAGTACACTCACCAACAAAAATCCAAAAATCGAAGAAGTTATTTTTATTGTTCACTTTGTCAAAATCTCTTTGTTTTTTTCTTTGTCTATTTTTCCTGCATTTTTTATTCTCTTCTTTGTACTTTCTTTTGTTTTGGTTGTTGTTAGATAAGCTCAATCGCCTATCGAGTTCTGTGAATAGCACGGAACTCCTTTTCATGTGTATCCATGGAAATCAGTATCATATGTGATACCGGGGGAGATCGCTGCTTGCTGCGAGCCCTTCGGTGAGCTTGACATTGTTTTGGAAAAAAGGGGAAAAGTGCAAAAGAGAGACACAGAGAGAAAAACAAAAAATTTTGAAAAAAGGTGTCGTTTGAGAAAAACAAACAAACGGACGCGCTGTGTGAAGGTTTCTCTGCGCGTGATATTTTGTGGGGAAGAATAAAACATTATGAAAAAAGCTCGTTGCGTTCCCACTATCGTTTCCGCTGCGCTCTCACTAGCGTTCCCACTCCATTCGGTTTTCTCTTACTTACAAAAAAAACCCCATACCTCTATAGTTATGAACGAATTTATCAATCGAGGTCATTCTTGAGGGGTTGTGCTTCGTGTAGATCTGTACTAACGCTTGTTTCACTTGTTCATTTGTGTATTGCGGGCCTGATGGGGTTGCTTTGAGCCCTGCTAAGGTCGACCCAGAAGCGTTCGAGCCTGCCACTGATGCTGAGTAGCGTGACCTCGATGTAGGGGGCAGCCCGCCCCCCAGGAGCACAAGGTTCCTTCTCCGCAGCCCCCGTGAGGAAGGGTGGGGGAGTGCTTCGGACAGCCCTGCCTGCTGCAGGGAGCTCTCGCACACAGAGAAGACTTCGTTTCGCAAATCAAACGGCATATTGCTTGAAATCATCGGCAACACCAAAGGCTTCGTGGAGTTCCTGAAGTGCCGCGTCAACGCACCAAACGACGTGGAAGAGGCTGCCCTTACATTGCCTAACGCAACCTTCACAGAGCTCAGCAGATCTTCACATCCCATTTCCGCATTGCGGGACAACACCTTTACACACATATCAGAGAACAACCCGATCTGGGTGCTCTGCGGCGCCATTGACGCTGCTGCGGGGCTTAACATTACCACCTTCGCTCTGCATCCATCGTACAACTGCGACCCTGTGTCCGTATGTGTTACACCTCCTCCCTCATTAGAAGCTGCCTTATGAGGTAAACTGAACACCTCTGCTGTAGGGCTCACATCGTTGATGACCGTCAAATGAACCGAAGCCGGAAGTGTGCTAAGATAGGACGCAAAATCTGCGTTCGTAAAGGAGTCATCTCCCGCAAGCTCTAAGCCATCCTCCGCACATCCTTGCGCCTGCGTCACAGCGCTTCCGACAATCCCAAGAAAGACGGACCCCTCAGGCTGCACATTCTCTACCAACCACTCCAGCCCACGCAACAGGTCTTCTCTCTTCAAAATCTGTCCAGGTTGTGTTTCTAAAGTTTGGATGGAAACTGCGCCGTGCGGGTTTGACTCGGAAATGAGTTTGTACAGCCGTTTGATTGACCGTGAAACTGCTGCATCCCTCGTTTCACAAAGGCCCACCAACAACGCCCTCCTCCTCACCCCACCACTCCGACTTCCCACCGAGGACGGAAAGCTGTGGTTTGAAATCAAGCTCCCTTCGCTGCTGTTCCCCCCGGAAGAAGACCTGCCTCGCATTCTGAGGTGCCGATGCTGGGGGTGATGTGGTTGCAACATATTATGCGGTACATGCGAAGCATCACATAACCTTTTAATTGCATGCTGCAAATCATGATGCCCTTCTACCGGCAAGACCCCACCTCTTCCATCCTGATCCACAATCTTCCGTGTCGCTGTCGTATAAGTAAATTCTGTTGCAGAACCTCTCAGAGTCCAGGAACCATCTGCATTTTGGGTAGATTCCTCAACATATCCATCACCTGCTGAGAATTTGATTACATCACCGCTGGGAGCTTCAAAGATAACATCAGGGATGCGTGCAACGGTGATATTATGACGGATGTTAACACTTTCACAGAGTTCTGAGATTTGCGTTAAAATCGCTTCTCTTTGCACGACATCTGCAGGCAGGCATCCACCACGTCCTTTGTCATCTACGATCTTATTTCCATGGTCATCTCCAGAAGGAATGTATAAAATCTCTGAGGCCACTCCTTTAGCTTCAAACCCATTGCCACAGTCAACCTCCTCCAGTACGCCGTTAACTGTAGCGGAAAAGCGAATCAACTCCCCGGTTGGCACCTCAAAAACAACAGGCATTGGGTAGGTTTTCCGCATTTCAGAAGGGAGGGTAAATGAATGCAGTCGGAGAGTTACTCACAGAGAAAAATAAGGTTTGAAACAGTCCCAGCAAACCTGGGGTGGGGGAGGTGGGGTCTATTCTAAGATTTTGAGTTTTTTTTTGGGGGAATATAGAAAAAAAAAAGGGGGGTGTGTTGTGTGTTGTGTGCTGGGATGTGTGATGTGGAGAAAGGATATTGGAGGGGGTATTAGAGGGGGGGGGGATGATTTTCAAAATAGTTCCCCCTTTTTTTTTTTGGTCTAAGACCATCTTACTCTATCATGGTTATGTATGTGCTTTTTGATAATTGGGTTAGCGTAGTTGGTATTCAGACAAAGTCTTCATCCTTTTTTTTTCGAGAGAAAATGAATAAAGTCCATCCATGCACCAAGGCAGAAGCCCCGATGAACACAAACCTGAACCAAAACTCATTATCACCATTCTGCCTTTGTTGCCCCCTTAATGCTGTTTCTGTGTATTCTGTATCCTTGCTGGCAAAAAATGCATCAAAAAAAGATGAGAAAAGTTCGATTTCGGCCTCGAAAATTACCGTGACACCGATTTGTCACGGAATTTTGTCACGGAATTTTTTTGAAAGATTCGATTTCGTGACAAAAAAAAATCGATTTCGTGACAAACCAATTTTTTCATTGACACACAAAATTCGATTTCGTGACAAACCGATTTTTTCATTGACAAAAAAAAATTCGATTTCGTGACAAATCCAAAAATTCAGTGACAAAAAAATGTCAATGAAAAAATGGATTTTGTCAAGGAAACCGAACTTTTTGTCACGGAAAAAGTCGTGACAGGGCACTGGGTACTGGGTACACTGGATACAAGGATAAAAGTCGTGAAAGAGCAACCACAGCTCCACATGACAAACACAAAAGTGTCCAGTCACGTGGGGCATTCATGCACTGAGGAGATAATGATCCAACAATTTACAAGAAAGATTACTTAACCTACTGCTGGAAATTGCCAGGTCGTAGTAACACACAAAGTGTGCCTCCGTTCGGGAAGACCGGATATTCTAGAGACCAAAAAGGCCTCAAGAATATCTTCCGGTAGTCAAGGTATAACCGAATGAACGGCCCAAGACCCCCGTGGAGAAGTTAAATGTGTAATGCTATCAGGTAGAAACTGCGAACACTGTCTTACCCTCCTCAATGCATGGTGGAAGATGTCTTTGACAACAAATATCCTGTACCCAGGTACCAGGTTCCCAGACCCACGTAGTACCACGTCGCAGTACTACGCAAAATTTACCACCAGACCCTGTCTTCGTGCACCTTAAGTACAACGCCGCAGACAGGCCAAACATGCGTTGGACTCAGAGGAATGCCTGCTGTGCAGTGTATCAAACATGAGAACCAACTCCCAGCAACAAGGGGCGCCTTTTGGCGGGCGTTGTTGAGGGTGTTTGGGGTGCAAAGTTTTCCACAATTTTGATGCGCGGGTACAGAAGTGTTATCTTGTTCTTTCATCTCTAGGAATGTAAATGTCAATCGCGTTTAACTACCACTAGGGCTTGTTCAGTGAACCCACGAGGGGTCGAAGGGGGTTGGTTATCCCATATCTATCAAAGGTTGTGTCGACCAGGCGAATCCACTATGTTACGCTGTATGATGATAAATCCGAAGAAATAACAGTGCATAGCAACTGCAGGAAGTTTGTTAAAAAGAGTGCCTCACGCTACACAAACCACCACCCGCGATTGACTTAGATGTTATAACAAAGAGAATTCAGAACAAAACAACACCCTGCCCCATACACACTAAATTGTCATGCTTCAAGAGCATGCCTGGGCCAAAATTACTATGACGAAAAGGCAACAAGACCACCCACAAGGAGTGTGAATTGTGCACTGGTTTTCTGGGGGAACAAACAATATTTTCTTGTGTCTAGTCCTCCGGAAGCAGAGGACAGACTTTCCGGAAGGTTTCCAAAGTCGAATTTCTTGCACTAGCTATGCTCCCTGGTTAATGGCTATAGCAGTGACTGACAAAGTGTTCCCACCCCCCTTTCCACCACCATAATAACCGAACTCTGCTTATCAAACCACAATCTGAATCTGCTTCCGTCGCATGCGCTGGTGGATTCGATCTGTTTTGGTGTGTGTAATGGAATGTATGGGTGAGGGTTGGGGTATTAGGTATAGAAACGTGCGCACCCATTAATTTTTTACCGAATGAAAATGAAATCTGCAATGAGTGTCTGCTGCATATCATTTAGTGGGGCTGGCCTCTGGCCAGAGGCGTGCAAGCCTGACCGTGTTCGCGATATACTAAGTCTTGCATAATCATAAAGTTATCATACCTTGTGTCTTCAGTCTCTGCCCTTCGGTTTCTAGACAGCTCAAGAATGGCCTCTTTTGTGTTTGTCAAGTGGCTGTCTGGTCACTTTTCAGTGACTGGCGGGTTGGCTGTCACGACTTTTTCCTTGACAAATTCCATTTTTTTCAATGACATTTTTTTGTCAATGAAAAAATGGATTTGTCACGAAATCGAATTTTTTTTTGTCAATGAAAAAAGTCATTTGTCACTAAATTGAATTTTGTGTGTCAATGAAAAAATCGGCTTGTCACGAAATCGATTTTTTTTTGTCACGAAATCGAATCTTTCAAAAAAATTCCGTGACAAAGTACCGTGACAAATCGGTGTCACGGGTATTTTCGAGGCCGAAATCGAACTTTTCTCAAAAAAGATATAAAACACCACAGCTAGGCATCCCCTTCTTTCTCTCCATGCACAAAACAGCGTAAGCTGTTGTGTAACCAAATGGAACTTTTTTTTTGAAAAACTTTTTTTTTTTTGAAAACCCATTCCTTTTTTGAACGAAACGGAGCATGTACGGATCCTGGAAGCTCCAAGAAAAAATGGAGTCCGCGGGCTGAAGAGGAAGTAGCCTTTCCTAAACGTAAGGGGAGGTGTTGTAATCATTGAAACAACATTGTTTATCAAGGGTACACAATTAGGCCAGTTGACGTCACGGGTCAGAGTTGAGGAAATTTGTCTCTTTTTTCCTGGGAAATCGTGTTCCATGCCATACTCTTCCATACCCTACCACACCGTGACGTCAACTGGCCTAACAATACTGTTGCCCCATTTTATTTTATTTTTGCGTTCATCTGCTATTTGGTAAGCAAAACAAAGCAGCCTTTTTCTTAAAGATGAACACTCTGCATTTATCACCCATTACTGCAGACGACTTTGTAATATGAACTCAACAGGATACACCAGAAGAGGGAGAGTGGTGCCCTTCCATCTTTCAAGTATTCCCTAACATCTTTCCAAGACGGATCCCATCCCACCTCTCCCAGGCCTTTTCAGTAAAAAAACCCCCCTCCCTCCCCCCCAATTTGAATTAAAGCTGTTAAGCTTTGTATAGAAAAATCTAAAAAAAGAGGTTTAACATGAAAACGTTGTCTTAAAAGAGGGGGAGAGAAGAGATGTAGAGGCGGGGGGGAGCACCTCCGCAATTTACTTCCTTTTATATCGAGAGACGTGTGGGCGGCTGAGCATGGAGAGTGTTCTGCCTGAATACGGTCGGGTCGAGATCTGTGAGGTTATTTTTTTTGTGAGACAACTGTCATGCAAAAGTTGAAGGGGAGGAAATGAAACCGTATTTGACTATTGTCGCCCCGAAAAGGCTAATGGGTGAGAGTGAATTTAAGGGGGAGATTGCATACATCCGCAATGGTGATTGCACTGCCTGAGGAGGGGCGGGTCATGTGATCGACACCGACACTAGCCGATCGCATCTGTTGTGTGTAGTGTGTTCAAATCAGTCTTTTTTTTTTGGGTAATTCCTCTTCATCTAGAATGGCTCAATAAATGCACCGTGATATGGTATTGAGTACAGCTTCTCTGAGGGGACAGTCCTTTGAGGATATGTCTCTGTGCTGCAGTGATTTTTTATCTCCCAATCGTTTCTGTTCCCATTCTCTTGTATCCGCCCCAAAATCGATGAAATAACACATACCACTCCGTTGCCCGCATTGTTCGGTACTACTTTGCCGTGTGGTGGACCGCTCGGTGAATCTCGTAAACGCGGTAGCTGTTTGCCTATTCTCCGTGTCAGTGCGTATGGAGCACCCAGTGTCCGAGACGACCGAGCGATGGGCGGGCTCTTCCGGATCCCTGCCGACAACGTGACACCCCCACCCCCACCCCCTTGCCCATAGTTTACACTGCACTGCCGCTCAAAACCATTCCGAATCAACTCCCGCGACAGCAGCTCATCTTCATCATCTGGACTCTCTAAGAGAATCGTGTCACGCTTTGAGATGCCACACTCTACATGCTTGGGCTGTCCTCTGTAGATGTCTTGAGGAATCTTCTTTTTTACAAATTTCCCTTTTGAGGGGAGGATGGGGACACCCAGGGCATGGCTTGCTGTGTACCCTACAGCATCGCATGCAGCGCCTTCCGCACCACCGTTGCCGCTCTCAGTGGGTACTGCTGCTGCTGGAGGTGCGGATGGTGCAGGTGGCTCTGCAGCCTCCTCCTGTGATGGTAGCATCGCTAAGGAATCGAACCGTCCTTCTCTCTGGTCTTCATCCTTCTTTACTGTTCTCGTGGTGGTGGTGGTGGTGACGGTTGTCGTGGTGGTGGTGGTTGTCACAGTGTTATCCCCTTTCAGCTTCCCCCCTAGACCTTCAAACCACCCATGCTTCAACCCTTCTTTGCTTGATATCCGTTTAAACGGTGATAAACAGAGAAGAGATTTCATGAGGTTGAGACCTTGTCGTGGAAGACGATGGGAGTGCCGTTTCTCTAATGTGTCTGGGCGGGGGACGCGGGGGAGGGAGTGGGAACTGAAGCGTGGGTTGTGCCGGAACAGCTCGCGTTGGTGCTCTCCGAGGGTCCCGAGGAGCTTTTGGATGAGGTTGAGTTGGTCCAGCTCAGACTCTCCTGGGAAGAGAGCATGGCCTTCTGCCATTTCACTCACGATGCAGCCGACAGCCCAGACGTCAACCTTTTCATTGTACCGGGTCACCCCGAGGAGCAGTTCAGGACAGCGATACCACCGGGTCGCGACATAGTCAGTATAGTGTCCACCTTCACCAAAGCTGCGGGCAAATCCGAAGTCGCAGAGCTTCAGCGTTTTGTGTTCGGAATTGATCAGAATGTTTTCGGGCTTGATATCACGATGAAGGATATGCAGTGCATGGCATGAATCGATCGCCTCCAGCAGCATGTAAGAGTAGCGTCGCACCAACTCCGACCCCAACCCCCGCGGGTGGTCCTCCAAGACCTCCAACAGGTTGCGCCCTACATACTCAAACACCAGGTACAGCTTGCCACGCCGCCTGAATGCCTCCAACAGTGTTACAATACCAGGTAGGTCTCGTAGGGTTCTGTAAGGGGTGGGACAAAAGGAGTGAAAAAAAAAAATGTGAGAAAGATTCTAGGTCTTCAAAGAAAGATAAAATAATTGGTTTTTTTTTTTTGGAGCGGTTGGTAACCCAGTTCCTCAGGGTTCTTCCGTGGACCGAGGACCACATCATGTGTGCTCCTTCTTATATTTTTTCTTTTTGAATCGATTTTTTTGTGTGGCAAATCAAAATGCTTTTTGATTAAAAAGTGGAGGAGGGGAGGGAGGGGAGGGGGGTTTTTTGTTGCATACGTGAGCACCTTGACCTCGCGCATCATTGTTTTCTTAACAAGCTCGTCTTCGTCGCTCTCCTTGAACTTCTTGATTGCGACAACTGCGGAGGTCTCTCTGTTCTGGCATTTGAGGACAATACCATAGGCGCCTTCGCCCACAGTGCCGAGCACTTCATATTTGTTCATTTCATGCAAAGGCAAGAGGTGGGGAGAGGAGGTGTGCGTGCCGTGCTGTGGCCTTCTGGAGCCACCTCAAAGATATTGTGATCAGCAATGATCGTTTGAAAAATCCGTTATTTTTCTGGGGTTTGAAAATGGGTTTTTTGTTTTGAAAGTGCTTTGTAATCTGTTAATTTTGATTAGTGGTGTTATACGTGGAGTCAGAGAGAAGTTATTAATAAATCAATTGTGAATCACAAAAAAAGAAAGAAAAATAAAATAGAAAAACTTAACACTCACTCACACGATACAACCCATGAGAGAGGTTGTGGTGAAACGCACACACCTCGACCTGTTTGATGAGGAGTGGCTCTGCAGCGCGGTTCGTCCCCAGAACCGCAAAGTGTGTTCAAAAATGCTTTGTTTCTATTTCCTCCTTCATGAGGTGACAAGAAAAAAACAGGGTGGGAGGGGAAACCTTTTTTTTGAAAACTTGGTTGTATTAGTGCAGACATCCGAGAATGAGCTACACTATTTTTTTTTTCCCGTCAAACAAAAACAATCCCCAAAATCCACAAAGATGGGAGATTACAGATTGCATTTCCTTTTTTTTTTGTTGCTACTCTCAGGGGCAGCGTGGAGTGGGAGGGAGAAGGGGGCGGGGGATGTTTCAAGCAAGGTGGCTGGCGGTTGGGCTGTGTCCTTCTTTAGGTGCACCATTCGTGCACCGTGTTGTTCCTTCCTCTCCGGGCAGATGATTGAGAGAAACAAAATCTGTACTTCATTAATACCGTACCAAAGTAAATATTTTTCATTACCTTCAAAGAATGCACAGATTTTTCCGACACCGTACATTTAATGCCATTTTGGAAATATGCCAAAGTGTTTGGTATTTCCATTAGTACAGACTTACTACACGGTATATGCCCATTGACACAACCCAGATCCACATTTTTTTGTCCTACTTTGCGAAAAATAATGGGATAAACAGAGCATTTTGATTATCAATAACACCAAATCACAATTTGAATGTGCACAGAAAAAGCCTGGCAAGATATTACTCTACCATGCAATGCTGTCGTACAAACTCATGTGTGTTTTGTTATTATTGCTATGCGAAGTGGAGGAGAGGGTGCAGTAAAACCAGAAAACGGGAGCGGGTCAGGAATGAAAGGAATCTTTTTGAACAGATTAAAGTATGATCTCTCATGCATACGCCACCTGATTAGTTACCCCGCGTATAGGCGCGTATAGGCATATACGGGCCGTCCGTACACGCCTATACGCGCCTAAACGCGGGGTAAAAATCAGGTGGCTACAGCTAATATATAAAAAAAAAATGAAGAAAGAAAGAAACCTTTGTACATTCCAGATGGATTTCCGGATTTTATTTTTGCACTAAAATCAAACTAAAAAAAATAAATTGGAAAAAAAAAGGGGAAATAATAAAATAGTTTTGGGAGAGGAGGGGGAAAGGGATTTCCCTTCTGGGAGGTTCTTTTCTTTGATGTTGCGTCATAATTTGGGTTCTCTTTTTTTTGTGTTGTATAGACACTCACGTTATACCTACATTGGTGATCCGGGGAGGGTTGGTATTGACAGGTCGCTGACAGGTCGTTGACTGATTTCCCATAGCACCATACATGGTATAAAGATGTGCTCAAATGTCGGCCAAAGCCTTTGTACTACTGAAGGTTAGACGCAGTTTCTGAGTTCAAAGACGAAGAAGATCATTTAAAAAAAAAAAAAAAAATACAAAGCATGAAAATATCTAAAACGAACATAAATTACAGTAGTCTCAAAACACCACAAAGGTTACCTTTACCACACATTTTTCGTTATATCCACAATCCATTTCCCGGTACCATTTAATTAATTTATTAAATGGGAGGGAGGGATGAAAGGGAATACAACTATATTTTTTTTCCCCTCACTGTAACCTATGCCTCAGAATGTTTTGTTTTTTTTGAAAACTTGGTTGTATTAGTGTAGCCACCCTAGAGTGTGCTCCACTATAATTTTTTTTTGATAAATTGTTGGAGTAGTGTAGTTGCCTCGGTTGTGTTGCCACAGTTTGTGCAATCTCCACTGTCAATTTTTTTTTTGGTAGCAAACTTGCTGGAGAAAAAAAAAAAAAAATGCTAAACAAGAATGCTATCCCAAAAAATTATAAAGAATACGCAAAAATAAGATGAACCCAGGCAATGTGAATAATAATTAATCACCTTTTGCAAAAAAAGGTTAGCCTTACCAAAAGAGAAAAAAATATATTCCAGACAAAATACAAAAAAACAAACAGAGGGTAGTTGTTTCTACAATCCATTTTACGCTACTTCATGTAGCAAAAAAAATCAGACAATGAGAAAAAAAAAGAAGCTTCAAGAATACTAACTATTCTACTGAATAGAAGGTATAATAGGGTGCACTAAATGCACCCTAGAAGAAAAAAGAGAGCAAGAACAACTCCTTGAAATGCAAAGGGGCTCAGTTTGTCTGTACGCTAATAACGCAACAGATAATTGAATGCAAAAATAAATAAATACAAAAAAAGCGTTTCGCGCAGACACCTCAGCTAAGTGGGCCCGTCTGAGTCAGATACAATATGGGTGCATACACCTAGAAGATGGAGTGACAATGCTCCAAAAAAACCAGACAAATATAACTGCCACTTAATCTCTAAACAGCCATTCCTATGGGAAAGGTAGCAAGTGTTTGCTTTTTTTTTTTTTTTTAATTGTGTCGACAACAGGGTCCTCAGCCTGCACCCCTCTCTGGGAATTTTGGGGGTGCAAAAATTTTTCTGTACAAAACCCTTCAGAAAAGTCCATTCCGAGCTTTCTCCCCACACAAGCGGTCGTCACGCGCGCTTCGCGCGCGCTCCTCCCTGACAAAGTTGGAAGAGGTGTGAAAATTCACGGGAAAATGGGGAAACCAGGGCCTGACGCTATTTTTTTGGGTTTTTGTGAAATCGTGGGAGGCTCAAAAAAATTTTCCTGCGCCCGTTTTTTTATTTCACATTGGGGTGTCTTTCCGCGAGCGAAGCGAGCGGAAAAAAATTTTAAGGTGTACCTCCGCGAGCGCAGCGAGCGGAAAATTACACTCAGTACCCATGCATAAAACGAAATACACTTCCACATAATCACTTCGCTTGCTTTCCTGGACTGCTAAAGGTGGCGACAATCGCAGGGAGCATCCCTGGCACCACTTTCGCACATTGTGAGTGTGACAGCCACCTAGTGGTGCTTGGCTGTGTCTGTTGTGGTGCTGACGAAAAGCCAGAGAATCCCTGCTGAAGCCTGAAATCCCCCCTCAAAAAAATTTTTTCGCCCAAAAAAACTTTTTTTTTTTTTTGGGGGGGGTGCAAAAATATTTTTTGCACCCCCCGACTTTTCTTTTTTTTTTTTTTTGGGTGCAAAAAATTTTTTTTGCACCCCCTTGAGGACCCTGGTCGACAATCGCCGAGTAATCCCACCAGGTGGGAGAATTCGGGTCTGTACTCAATTTTTTTTTTATCCCGTTGAACACAGCCAAATAGATCTCAGATCTCTTCGGCGAAGGGTGAGAGGGAAATTTGGGGGAAAACACTTGTTGTAAAAATAAAAAATAAAAATATCTCATTAGTGGCTCTCTCTCTCTCTCTCTCTCTCTCTCTCTCTCTCTCTCTCTCTCTCTCTCTCTGAAACACGCTTTAGCGGAGCAGCTTCGCTGCGTGTTGGGAGATCTTTGATAGAGACTACCGTCCTTTTGATTTGACATGGCACGCACACTGCTATTTGGCAGAATATTTATTTGATTTTCCTCAGGCTTTGTCCTGGTTGGCCGGGGTCCGTTTATGTTTCAGTCTCTACCCTCACCAAATCACCACACCATCTTCATCAGATTTTTTGTTGGAATTTGTTTTGGGTTGTTTCGGCTTCCACATTCGCCCCCCTCATCTTTTTGTTCCCCCACACACGATTCTTCGCTTCGCATCCATCTTCTCGTCCCCTTCCAAGCCACCTAGACGTCTCGGTAGTGTGCAGCCTGCTGGGACATATACACCACCTTCGACTCCGCCTTCTCCACCCAGTGCACCCCTCGACGCTATGGCCACAGCACACATCACCGATTGTGCTACGCTGTTGGCGGCGTTCGAGGCGCAGACGACGAGCCAGCACGACTGGTCGCCTCCGGATGCGGCCCTGCGTGCGCTGGGCGTGGAAGAGGGCTCCCCTGCGCTGGTGGGACGCAAGATCCAGTTCGCGGATCTGGCGCGGACGATGCGGGCCCTGGATAAGGAAGTCGCCCGCCACACCGGCGTCCAGGGGCCAGGGCAGGTGACGCGGTTGGCGATTGTGTCCGCCATCCTCGTCCTCCTCAAGGCGGAGGTGACGGAGGCGAACAGCGCGATGTTCTCAGAGGGCCAGCGCATGTCCCTCACGCGCCTGGTCGGCACCCTCACGGTGCTGTCCACGGTGCTGGGGGACCCCGAGACCCGGTCCCGCCTCAGCGGATCCCGCCCCCCCGCCACCACCGCCGAGACGCCGGTTTTGCCTCAACGTGAGGACAGCCCGGAGGCGTCCATCCCGCGCGAGCAGCAGCCGCAGCAGCCGCAGCAGACGCAGCCGGCGGCGGACAACGCGCGGATCGCGCAGCTGGAGGCTGCGATGATGGAGTTGGCGGCAGCGAAGCGGGAGGGGGACGCGCGGCACGAGCTCCTGTGCCAGCAGCTCAACGCGGTCAGGGACGGTGGTGCGCCTCCTCCGGCAGCTGCAGCATCGGACTTCCTGGCGCAGTTACGGGCGGCGATCGGCACCGGGGCAGCGGCGCCTATGCAGGTGGAACAGCCGGTTATGGGGACGGACGTGGACGTGGTGGCACGCAACCCGAGACACTGGGTGGATTTTTGCGCCGACGCCGACCACTGCGCCGACGCTCTGGTGCAGGCCCTGAAGAGGCGCCTGCCTACCGAGGCCGGCGACGCGCAGGACGGGGCCCGCTTCGCCGTTGATGTGGTGGGTCTGTTGCTGCAGCAAGCTCCCTTGGAGGCGGTGCTGAGAAAGCTCGATGACAGTATCTCCTTCTGGCAGTTGAGGGCGAGTTGTGGGAGGTCGGGTGCGGTCGCCTTCCGCGACAAGGTCTGGACGGCGGATGTCGTGCCGAAGGACCGGCAGGCGGCGGTGGCGGCGGCGCACGCAGCAGGGCGTGGTGCGAAGTCCGGGTACGGGGGTGGCCGGGCCGGGCAGGCGTACGGGGGTGGCTACGGGGGGGGCCAGGCCGCGCAGCCGTACGCGCCGGGAAACGGTGGTGGCAGAGGCCGAGGCGGGGGAGGGCATTGGCGCGGTGGTCAACGCAAGTGACGAGAGCAGGCGGTAGCGCGCGTTACGCTCTCCCTCCCACCACCCTCCCCCCCCTCTCCCCCCCCTCTTGTTTTTTCTTCCCCCCCCCCACGGCCCTCCCCGCCAAAACACACATCCGCCGAGTTTTCTTCCGAAATGCTGCTTCAGGCTTTGCGCAAGCCGAAGAAGGGTCTCGGGGTGGCGAGGAGGAAGGAGGTGGACGACTGCGTGTTCCGCCTCCGCGACGGCAAGCAGGCCGCGCGCGCTTTGGCCCATCTTGTCCCGTGGGACCAAGCGCACACTTTCGACGTGGGGCCCCGAGCAGCAGGCACCCGCGACTGGCTGCTCCGAGCGTTCCGGCAGTTCGCCGAAGGGGAGACCGAGACCACGCCTCCCGACCAGACGTTGATTCGGTTCGTCTGGGGTCGCCTGCGCGGAGCGTCGTCCCTCTCCGTGGCCGACTACTGCGGGCGGCTGCTGAAGGCACTGGCGGCCGAGGGGGAGACGGGATACCGCACGCGCCGGGTGCTGGCGGTGAAGCGCGCGCTGACGCGTTTCGGGACGTTGCTGAGGCCGAGTCAGGCGCCGCCGGTAGACGTGGACGCGGTGATGGACGTGGTCGAGGCTTTCGGTCGCGAGGGGGCCGAGCGCGAACGGGCGTTTGTGGCCTTGGTGTGGATGGCACGGGCGCGTATGGCGGACGCACGATACCTGCTGGTGCGCGACCTGGTGGAGGTGACAGACGAGGGCGCGACGGGGCTGGAAGTCGCCCTGAAGGAGAAGCAGCAGAAGAGCTGGACACCCGTGGTGTATTTGCCACCCGGGACGCTTACCCAATACGTGGTGGAATGGGCACGCGCGCGTCGCTTGGCGGAAGGACAGGACGCGCCGTTGTTTGCAGCGACCGAGACGCAGTACCAGCGCCTCATGCGTCGGGTGGTGGGGGCTCTGCCGGCAGGGTCCTGGGCGCACTCGCTTCGCAGGGGGTCAGCGCAGGCCCTGCAATCCTGGGGGATGAGCGTGGACGGACTGAGGGACGCGCTGCGCCACGCGTCATCCAGAACGACGGTGCGTTACCTCATGCGTACGGCGCCCGAGGCTCGCAGGAAGGCACGCTCGACGCTGGACGTCCTGCAGGAGCGGCCGCTGTAGGTTGGTTGTTCCGGGGGTTGGACGGGTACCCGTTGGGGGAGTATGTGCGTGACGAGGGGGATGACGTGGTGGAGGCGGATGTTGAGACGTCTGCGGCGCCTCCGCATGTGCTCTTGGATGATGTCGCTGGGGTCTGGGGTGGCCCATCTGGGGTGAAGCGGCAGGTGCTTGACTCATTCCCGGCGGGTCTGATTGATTTGGGGGCGCTCCGCCGACTGGTACCGGCGAAGGCCAGGTTGTTCGCAATGCTTGACGACATTGCGACTTTCCGTGCGCAGCTGACGGGGTCTGGGGTGTCGATGCCGGGCCCGCCCTCCAAGCTCCAGGACGGCATGTTGGCGGCGTGCGTGGGTAGTGGGATTTTGCGCACGGAGAAGCGAGCTTTCCCGTCGGTGTGTGGGCTGTCTGTGTTTCCGCTGGCGAAGACGAACGGCAAGATGCGTCTCATCGTTGACGCACGGCCGTTGAACACGGCGATGCACTCCCCGCCAAAGTTCAGCCTCCCTACACCATACGAGCTGTCGGAACTCATCCTACGCGGGGGCGCTACGCATGCAGTCGTGGCGGATTTTAAAGGGTTTTTCTGGCAATTCCCTTTGTCCGCGGAGGTGGGGCAGTTTTTTGGTGTGCGGCAGGGTGCGCGTCGCATGCAGCTTACCCGCATGGCGATGGGGTGGTCGTGGGCGGCGGTGATTGCGCAGGAGACGTCGCTGGGGCTTCTCGGGGATATGGCGGGTGTGTGTGCTGCTGCGTGGATAGACGACAACCTCATTTTGGGGAAGTCGGCGGGTGAGGCGTCTGCGCGGCTTCGGGGGTTCCTGCGCAGAGCGGACGAAGTTGGCGCTGAGGTGAACCGCGAGAAGTCGACGCTCACTCCGGTACAGGTGTGTACCTACGCAGGGATTGAGTGGGATTTGCGGGGGCGCAGAATGCGGCTGCCGGGGGAGTGGCGTCGGAAGGCCCGTGTCGTGATGGACGTATTGCTGTCGGCGTCGGGTCCCTCGCTGCGCGAAGTGTGGAAAGGTATCGGGGCCGTCATCTGGGCGACGTATGCGATGGGGGACCGGTTCTGCGGGGTGCCGGACATGTTGGCGTGGATTCGTGCGCGGGGCGCCGAGGTGTCTGCGGGCGCGATTGACTGGGACGACCAGGTGCAGATCTCTGCGGGCATGCGGACGGACTTGCGTGTGTTTGTGGAGCGGCGATTGGTGCCGGATGTGTGGCGCGTCCCCAGGTGGAAGCTGTCGCCGGAGGAGGGGTGTGACACGGTGGTGTGGTCGGACGCGTGCCCCGAGGGGTGGGGGTTTATTGTGCGGACGCTTGCTGGCGGGCGCGCTTTCAGGAAGTGGGGCACGTGGTCCACGGTCGAGGATATTTTCATTTTGGAGTTGCGGGCGATGGCCTGGGGCGTGCTGCATGCTGTACGTGGTGGCGCCCGCAGGATTTTGGTGGTGGGGGACAACGCCGCGGTGGTTGCTGTGCTGGAGAAGGGCCACTGTGCAGTCAGGTTAGGGAACACGGTCTTGGAGCGCCTGTTTCGGGTCACTGACGGGGCGGGTGCGGGCATGTTGTCGCGCTGGATCGCGACGGACCGTATGCCGGCGGACGAGCTGTCGCGCTGGGGTACCGCTGGGCAGGACTGGGCCGACCCCCCGTCGGACGGCGTGGTGGTCGACGGTGGCGGTTTTATGTGGTCGGACGAGTGATGTCCTTAGATTATTCTTATTTTAGATTGCCTTCTGTTTTTTCTTCCAGCTTTTCATTAAAGCTGTTTCCCTGCCCTGTTTTTTGTCCGCTGTTTTTTTGCAGTGGCTTTTGGTTTTATTTCTGGATGCCTGCGCCCGCTGAGGCTTGGTGTCGTATCATTGGTTTTTTGTTCACTCCGCCTTTTTTCTGGGCCCTCGGGGGTCCTGTGTTTTTGTTTGGAGTTGGGATGAATGCTCTCGTGGCCTACGGGTTTAAATATTCTACGTGACGGTGTCAGGAGGTTGTTTCGGCTTCCACATTCGCCCCCCTCATCGTAGCGCCTATTTCGAGATAAAAGTATCCCCCTTCCCTCCTCTCCGTTTTCATCATTGCTGTTCGCCCTTCGCGGGTCTTTTAGGTACTCTCTATCTATCTCAGATCTCCCTGAAACACGCTTTAGCGGAGCAGCTTCGCTGCGTGTTGGGAGATCTTTGATAGAGACTACCGTCCTTTTGATTTGACATGGCACGCACACTGCTATTTGGCAGAATATTTATTTGATTTTCCTCAGGCTTTGTCCTGGTTGGCCGGGGTCCGTTTATGTTTCAGTCTCTACCCTCACCAAATCACCACACCATCTTCATCAGATTTTTTGTTGGAATTTGTTTTGGGTTGTTTCGGCTTCCACATTCGCCCCCCTCATCGTAGCGCCTATTTCGAGATAAAAGTATCCCCCTTCCCTCCTCTCCGTTTTCATCATTGCTGTTCGCCCTTCGCGGGTCTTTTTAGGTACTCTCTATCTATCTCAGATCTCCCTCTCTCTCTCTCTCTCTCTCTCTCTCTCTCTCTCTCTCTCTCAAGTACGAAGTAAGGAGCTATAGCTACGACTTGAGAGATCTAGATAATACTATTCCAAAAATGAATGCTTCTACCCTTTTTTGATTCTTAAACAATACCACTTCAGCGGAGCTGAAGGTTGGAAGGGGAGGGGGGGATGGTTAGGGACACAAAAATCACTCATCTTCATCAGAAAAATTCTTGTTTTTTGCTCCCCTACCCAACTTACCTCTCTTCCCCCACACACCATGTCTTTCCACAATATTTTGGAAGAATTCCTGAACGCCCCCAAGAAGGAGTTCTCCTTCACGCACTCTGGCATCAGCGAGAACTGGCTTAAGGGAGCTCCCGACTCCCTGAAGTCAAACTTCAAAAGCTGCAAGTGCACCGGGGAGCTCGTCGGAATGGTGTGGGAGTGTTTCGGGGACCTGGAGGAGTTGGAGATTGCGACTGCCCGCAAAGTGTGCGAGACACTGACGCGTACGGAGCCGGGCTCCTGGGACAGCGTCGCGGATCGCCGTATCGCGCTGTTCGTCCCTGCTGCCTATAAGGCAATGGGGGAGGAGGACTTCGGGAAAGCGTTGGAGGACGGTGACCTCCCTTCTTCTCCTGATGTGAACGTGGCGGGGCCGGACGGCACGGACGACGAAGCGAAGAAAGAGGAAAGAAGAACTTTCTCGCTTCGCCCCATCTCCGCGTCCCCCGCTCCTAGGAGCGCGGCAGGAGGGGGTGTGTCGGCCGTGTCGCAGCTGTTCGACAAATGTCTGAAAGAGGAGGAGGAGGAGGAGGAGGCGAAGAAGGAGGGTACTTTGCTGGTGCCCCTGCCGACGCAGTCCTCAGGAGTGCCCAACTTGGTGAAGCGGGACAGCGCCAAATGGGCAGCGCTTGATGCCTCGGGTAGAGCGGAGTTAGTCGCCCTCATCCGGACGGAGCTCGTGCCTGGGAAGGCGGGGGACGCACGCGATGCCGCCCTCATGCTGACCGACATTGTGGCCATTCTCCTTCGGGGGGGCACCGTGGACCAGGTGCTAGAGAAATGCCTCGTGGGCATTCTCTTCTTCAACCTCCGCGAGGAAAAGGGAATTAGGGCTGCGAAGAAATTCCAGTCTACCGTGGAGGTTGAAGAGAGCACTGGCACCAAGCTGAAGTCTGCGTTGTTGGCAGCGGACAAGGCCGGAACCAAATACGGAAACGGAAACGGAAACGGAAACGGCAACGGGTACCAGGGCAGGAGCAGGGCGCCGAAGAGGAAAGCGGAGACGCAGGGGAACAGGACCAATGCGGAGGGAACCTCTCATTTTCGTCGCTTCAACACAGGCAGCAGACGCTTCTGAAGCCCCTGTCCCAGGGCACTTCGGCGAAGTCGAAACGGCCCCTGTCCCAGGGAGCCTTAGTGAACACACAGTCCCTGTCCCAGGGCACATTAGCGAACACACAGTCTCTGTCCCAGAGCACCTCAATCACACTGTCCCCATCCCAACACATATCAAACAAAAAGCCCCTGTCCCAGGGCACCTCAAACTCTCGGTCCCTGTCCCAGGGCCAGCACTCGAAAATAGAGAAGTCCCTGTCCCAGGGCGCATTAGCGAACACACAGTCCCGGTTCCAGGGCACCCCAAAGAACGTGAAGAAGCCCCTGTTCCAGGGCACACGAGTGAACAATCAGTCCCCGTCCCGGGGCACACACACGGTGGAAAAATCCCTGTTTCAAAGCACATCACCCACAAAGTCCCTGTTCCAGGGCTCGCGCATAAGAGCGACAAAGTCCCTGCCCCAGGGCACAAAAAGCAAAACGACCCAGCCCCAGAGCAGCGGAGAGGATGCACAGACTATGGCCCAGGGCACACCAAAGCGATCAGGGGATACGCAGACACCTCCTCCCGCACCTCCACCAACGTTTCCACGACGAAAGGGGAACGAGATGCGAAAGACGGAGACAACGCAGAGGTTGACGAACGAGACCACGTTTTTTACTACGCGCAACGGAAAGGAGTTGGGAAAGCTGATTCAGCAAAAGCTATCCTGGGACGAGATACCGTTATACGCGACCGCACCCTCCACCTTCTCCAAAAACCAGAGCCTACTGCGACGCTTCAAAACTTTCGCTGCGGAGAACCTTCCAGGAGAATGCAAGCTGAGCGAGGCGATATGCCGGTTCGCATGGTGGTCACTGGGGAGCGCAAACCCGAAGTCCGTAGCGAACTACATCGGAAAACTATGCAAATCCCTAATGCAGGAAGGACACAAGGGGGTTCGGACCAAGCAGGTACTTCTTTTCAAAAGAGCACTCATCCGACTGTCCACCTACATCCGTCCCAACCGCGCTCTTCCCGTCAAGACGGGGGACATCAAAGGCGCACTTCGTTCTCTGATTGCGAAGGGGCGGGAAGACTCGGCCGCGATGTTAGCCACAGCTTGGGTGACTCGGTGCAGGATACCGGACCTGCGTTTCCTCACGAGCGAGGACGTTCGCGAAATGGGGGGAGGGGACGATGTGACGAAGGTGGGGTTGGGAATCTTTGCGAAAGACAAAGGGCGGATGACCTGGTCGCCTGCGGTGTACATGCCACCAGGTCCGCTTACAGCAATCGCCGTGGGGTTTTGGAGGAAGCAGCTCAGGGGGGTATGCGTGTTCGGGGGGGAAGGTCGGCAGTACGAGAGGGTGAAGAGGGAGATACGGGAAGCGATGCCCGGCGACGCATGGTTACACTCCACAAAACGAGGAGCAGCACAGGAGATGGATGGGGCGCTGGTGGGGGACGAGGAGAACACACATGCGGAGACAATGCAACAGGCCCTCCGCCACAAAAACGCCTCTACAACTCTGTTCTATTTGGACGAGTTGAATCCCAGAAAACGTCAGGCGCAGACGAAGCTGCTGAGGCCGCTGCAGTGAAGCACCAAGATGCGATCTTGTCGGACATGATCGAACACTTGTCCAGAAGATACGAGGAGAGGGCTGACCGGGTGGAGGAGGACGTCGGAAGCTCGTTCGGATATATGTCTTTGCAACCGAACGCACCGGGGAAAAGAGACAAGCTAGACTCTTTCCCGAAGGGAACCCTTGCGGTGGACAGGCTGAGAGAACTGGCGGTGGGGGCAAAACAGGACACGGAATTCCTCAAGTGGATCACCGACCCTGAAGCCATACCCAAGGCCCAGACGAAGCACATTTCGGTGCCGGGACCAAAATCGGATTTGCGACCCTCTTTTGTGCAGCAGTGTCTGAAAGCTGGTGTTATCCAACAGCTAAGAAGACAGGAAAAGGCACAGGGGATGGTGGCAGTTTTTACAACACCGAAGAAGGATCCGCACATCCACCGCACCATCATCGACGGACGCCCAATCAACCAGGCAATGCAGAAACCACCTAAGTTCTCATTATTCTCCCCCCCAGACTTGAGCAAAAAACTGAGAACGGTAGGGGCTAGGTTTGGATGTGTGGTGGACATGAAAGGATGGTTTCACCAGTTCAGGTTGTGCGAGGAGACAGCTTCATTTTTTGTTTTTCGAAACGGTACAACGTGGTACAAATGGACCCGCCTTCCAATGGGGTGGGCGTACGCACCGCTGGTGGCCCAACGGGGATCGGAAGCTTTGGTGGGAGAGATGCTACAATGGGCTGCAGTTTACCTGGACGACATCCTGATTGTCGGATGTAGCGTAGAAGAATGTACGGCTCGCACTAAGCTGCTACTCGAAAGGATTGCATACGTGGGAGGTGAGATCAACACAGCAAAATCTTCTCTCTCCCCCTCTCCCGTCGTCATCTACATCGGAGTGGAATGGAATCTAGGTACAAACACGTTTCGCTTCCCACAAGAATGGCGTGATGCTGCGCGCGAAAAGTTCACCGCTTTTGCTTACTCTCCGAGGGAACACACAGTGAGGGAACTCTGGAACATCTTCGGCATCACTCTGCGCGTTCTGCATGTGTGCGGCACACCGCTGTGCTTCTTCCCCCAGATGATGGAAAGGATGAAGATGTGGGCAATAGCGATAGCCTCTGGTCCGCTGGAATGGGACAGCGTAGTCAGGACCCCGGACGCCCTGGTAGCGGAGATTACCGAAGGAACGAGGCGTGCGCTTGGGTGTGATTCATGGATGTCTCTCCCCCCAAAATTCGAATTTTACGGCACGGTCATTTTTACTGACGCGTCGACGACGGGATGGGGGGTGGTGGTCCAGAAGTGGGGCGACCCGCAGGTGCACGAATACTGGGGAAAGTGGGAGAAAAAGCACACGCACAAGGAAATATTCCAACTAGAGGCCGCGGCGGTGGCAAAAGGGATGGCGTACGGAGGTGGCAACGAGAAGGAAGGGGTGCTGTTGTTCGTGGACAACGACGCGCTGGCGATATGTTGTGAGACAGGGAGGTCACGCGTGCGCTTGGTGAACAGTGTGCTCTCCTCTGTGTTTACACAGATTGAGCGCGCCGCTTTGCAGACGCAGTGGATCTCGACGAAGGTGATGCCAGCGGATGAACCATCCCGCAGAGCAGGGTCCGGCCACGCCATTCGTGCACCTGGACAAACACCGCGAGTGGACCTGCACTTCAAAGTGGGGAACCAGGGATTTTTTATTTAGGGGTCACGGGTCAAGGGGGTCACAGTGGATGAGAAAGAATCGAGTAGAGTAGTAGTAAAAGGGTATAATCGTGATACCTCTCTTCCCCCACAACAATACATAAACGAACCTCCACCCTGTTTTTTCCCGACCCAAAACTTTTTCATCTTGTTTTTTCGACAACTTCACACCTTTTTTCACCTACAGGAATAGTATCTAGATTTCTCTCTCAAGTACGAAGTAAGGAGCTATAGCTACGACTTGAGAGATCTAGATAATACTATTCCAAAAATGAATGCTTCTACCCTTTTTTGATTCTTAAACAATACCACTTCAGCGGAGCTGAAGGTTGGAAGGGGAGGGGGGGATGGTTAGGGACACAAAAATCACTCATCTTCATCAGAAAAATTCTTGTTTTTTGCTCCCCTACCCAACTTACCTCTCTTCCCCCACAACAATACATAAACGAACCTCCACCCTGTTTTTTCCCGACCCAAAACTTTTTCATCTTGTTTTTTCGACAACTTCACACCTTTTTTCACCTACAGGAATAGTATCTAGATTTCTCTCTCTCTCTCTCTCTCTCTCTCTCTCTCTCTCTCTCTCTCTCTCTCTCTCTCTCTCTCTCTCTCTCTCTCTCTCTCTTCTTTGCTGGTTTTCCAATCACAGTTTGAGTGGGAAAACAAAAATCTCTTGCTTGAGAAAAGTTAGGATGGGTCCAAGCTTTCTCTGCTTAGGCATCTGTGGGATATAAATACACGGGCAGTAAACAAAAAAGCCCAAATTTTTGCAGTTTTGGACCCTTACTATTTATGGGGTTTTTTTTTTTTAGCGGTGACACCAGGGTTTTTTCTAGGATTTTTTTTTTCAGATCTGGGGGGGGACGCAAAAAAACCACCCAAAAAAAAATTTTTTTTCGCAGGTGCAAGCAGGGTTTCCGCTTATCTTCATGGAAAATTTTTCCAAAACCGTGAAGATATGTCCAAAAAGGGGTCAAAAATTTTCGCGCTCCGCGCAAAAAAGCCCCTTCATTTCACGTAAATACGTGATAACGTGGGATGGTAACGTACATCAAGAACCAAACCAACCCTTTTTCTCATGTTCCACGGAACCTTCCCTCAGTACAAGAAGAAACGGCGGTCAGAACTTTCTGGCGAAGCCACGGTACGCAACATTTCAAAAAATTGTGACCTAAAATTGAACATTTTTACAGCCAAACTATGGTAGAGGGCTGTGGGATTCCGCTCATAAGTTTTGAGTTGCGCCGCAGGCGCACGGTACGCTACTTTTTTATTTTTGCCGATCCCCAGGGCGTTCGCCCCGGGGCGAAAAATATTTTTTTTCGTTAAAAAAATCTTTTCCTGAAAAAATGACATTTTATTTCGCCCCAGGGCTTCGCCCCAGGGCTTCGCCCCAGGGCTTCGCCCCACCGGGGCGAAACCCTGTATAAATAAATAAATAAAAAAAAAAAAAAGGGAGGAAAAAAAAAAAAAAGAGAGAGAGATTTCTCCCCACCACCCTGTCGACCCCCCCGGAGGGGGGGTCACAGAGGGGGTGTCCACTGTACTCAAAATCATCCGCAAACCCGCCTGCCGTGAGAGGAAGTTTCCCCAGCACTCCCGCTCGCTCCTCAATCCTGCAGTCAGCTGAAGGTGTCCCGTACCCCCTGTTATAGAAGGTGTCACTACTCGTGGCAACTCTATCTTCAACCTTGGTGGAGGCAGAGAGACGGGTTAGTTTATTGAAAATAATCAAAATAAGGATGAAGTCTCATATGACGGATGCTTCTCTCTTGTACATCTGTTCGATTAAACAGCACAAAGAGAACCCTCAGTGAGGGGGGATTGATGAAATTCTCCATCGTTTTGCTGGTTTTAGTCCTGGGGAAGGGATCACGCGCAAATCGCAATTTTTTTTGATCACTCAGCACCAGGGATTCACCCCCCACGAACTAGCTTCTCTCCGGCGGAAAAATTTTTTTTTGACCTATTTTAAGCACTAGTAAAAAAGCAAAAATTTCGGGTTTTTTGGCATTTCGCCACGATCAGGAAAAAACGATGGCGATAGCGAACGCCCTGCCGATCCCTTATTCTCACTCTTTTGTTCGGTCCGTCAAATGGTGCAAAGATTGAGTGAATTGGGGGCACGGTCTGAAACTTCACCTCGCTATATCCTCTTCACAATGATGCCAGGAAGGGGATAAGACGCGCTTCGCGCGCGCTCGACTCCCTGCCTCCCCTTTTTTTTCTGGTGCGGGTTACGTACGTGGTGTCCCAAATGGGGGTATGTGCGGGTGACCCCCAACCACCCCCCATATCCTTTTTTTCCCAAGTCAAAATGCGTCCCCCCCCGGGGGGGGACGCGTTTCCCCCCAAAATCTGGGGGGGGACGGCGTCCCCCCCCGCTCCCCCTAGAAAAAACCCTGCGGTGGGGTTTTTTGTGTGTTAAAATAAAACTGCGTCAAACCCGATTCGGAAGGAACTAAAGGTATAGATTAATGGGAGTCAATCCGTTGCGGAATCAGGAAAAAATAATAATAATAATACACATACATATAGGGGTGTTATATCAAATGGTGGTGCAACACAACAATCAGTGGGGGGGTGAAAACCCTTCGAGTTTTTTTTGAAATCCCAAAAAGAAAAAAAAAAAAAAGAAAGAAAAGAAAAGTTTATAAGATGATCCTAAGCCTCTCGTGCTTAGTCACCTTATCATATTCGTTACCGCACAGCATCAGCTGCGCTGGCTTCTACAAGTTTGTTAAAAAAATCTACCTTAGTTATTTACCCCACCTCTGTCTGTTGTGTTGCTGCGTTTTTTAAGATGAATTTACTCTCGTATACTCATTCTTAAGAAACTGTTGTGCAAAAAACGCATGAACGATCTGAGCACTGAAAAAGGATTGTAGTGCAAGAGTATGGTAATGACACACCCTCGCACTCCGGGTTTTGGGTTGGGGGTATAGCGTGCACACAATGGGTTTCAATAAACTGTGTGCATAGTTTTGTATTGGCAATCACAAAATAGGGGTGGGATATCAAAATAAATATGGGGAGAAGGGGGGTTTTTTTTTTTGTGGTTTTTGCTCTCTTTTTTTGGGTGGTTTCAATCTTTCAATCGACTCCTCAGCCAAATTGATCCTCCCGTGAACAGCTCGTCAGATGGAGCAGGAGAGGGGAGGACCTTGACCTTATGTTGAATGAATGCCTATTTTTTCAAGCGTGAAACCGGAATGGGGGCCGTGAGGGCGTGAGGGGTAAAAAAACAAAATAATTTTTTTTCAAGAAGGGTGGGGAGGGTCCACAAGGGGATGCTGGGGAAGTATTTGTTGCTGTGTGTGGCATTTTTTTTTTTTTTTGGGTAGTGTAGTTGCCTCGGGTTGTTGCAATCTCCACTGTTTTTTTTATGCCAAAAGAAACAAACGAAACGGCTTTGAAAGAAGAAGGAGAAATAAATCATGACAAAGACAAAATAAAATAAAATGCACCCACAGATCTCAGGGTTATACGCATTATAACCAAAAAGAGAGCGGCAAATGCCAAAAAGAAAAAAAAGCGAAGTTGATAGTGCGAACGCCTCTGGGATGCAGAAGCGCAAAAAAAAAAAAAAAAAAAAAAAAAAAAAATTGAAATAGTTTGAACGTACTCAACCCGAGCTCTCTGTACAAATTCCACCAGAAGGCTAGGAAATCTCGTAAGGGTGAATAACTGTGAACAGACTGGAGCTCTCTGGGCTTATCTCCCCCTCTTTTTTGTGGCAATATTGACCACCCCCACTCAAGGCGGGGTTACTCTTTTATGGGCCAACAGACTAAGTGGCTTTGATGTGTATAATATGCTGTACCCTTAAGTACGAAGGGAAAGGGAAGATTCTCAACATTAGTACAAAGGCTCAAAACGGACCGTAGTCGTAAAAATGTTGGAATGCTAAAAAAGAACCCCCCCAGCGTTCGAACCTTTGTACGTTCCAACATTTTTTTACGACTTGGTATTACCCACCCGGAATTGTAAATTGTAAACTGTATTTTCAACATATGCATTCAATAAATTGATAGCATAGGTGGGATCAACAAAAAATGTCCCCAACTTTCTTCCTCTAAAATTGTAAAAGAAATGGTGTTGTAGTCACCACCTCAGTTGATATCAGGCACTCCGCTAGGTACTAAAGTTCTGTTGATTGTCAACAGAACTTTTTGAAAATGGGGAAAAAAAGAAAAAGAAAAAAAGTTCTGCTAAGTGGTTCAGACCCGTTCTACCTGTCAAAAAAGCTCAGGAGAAGAAGATATGGAGAGGTGAGTGCTCAAACGTCCCAAAAAAGTCAAAATCGGGCGTTGGTAAAAAAAAAAGTTGCGTACCGTGCGCCTGCGGCGCAAGCATGTACCCCACCAACGTGGACCATCAACAGAATATTTTCAAAATCGGAAATCCTAGCGGAGAGCCTGGTTGATATATCAGAAAAAAAAAAAAAAATGGGATTGTCTCCCGTCTGGGAAACAGCTCCACGGCTATCATTTTGCTTGGTACAAAAAAGAACCTAGCCCTGCTTCACAAGAATACGGTCCTGTGCTCTCCACTAAAAGCCTTTGACCACACTCTGACGCAGGGATAAAAATCCTGAACCAACCTATCTCACCCGGGCCTAATTACCCTGGACATCCAATGATCCCCGTTTCGTTACCTGAGGAGTGGAGGCGGGAGTAGGACGTAGTAGCGGTGTCCACGAAACACGAGATAGGCAGGTGACGGCTACGTGGAGATCACACGAAGAGAAAAAAAAAAAACGAGATGACACGTTTACAATTTATCAATTTATCAAAGAGAAAAAGAAGGGGGGAAAAAAAGAAAAAGAAGGGGACCGGTTGGGCAATAAAGAGTTAAATAAGACGTATAAGAGACACTATTGGTACGATAAACCAAAGGCGCTCTGTTTTGGCCACCATAACATACATCATGAGGTGTGTATCAGTGCAAGACGAATGTGGGGTGTGCGTTGCACACATACACTTAAGGGGATGGACCAAGAATGGCGGTATAGCCATCACAAGGCATGTCTGAAGTTTTCTGTTTTTATTTTGCATGCGTATGTTTGTCAGAAATGGAAGTTACAAGGGAGTAAAAGGGGGCGGAGGGGAGGTATGTGTGTGATTCGTTACAGAAAAAGAGAAAAAAAAAAGAAGGTTTGGTAAGACTAAGCCTCTGAAAGGTTAGTCACCACGCATGGTTTTGTTTTGTGTTGTTCAACTAAGAATACTCCATACGCATTGATGTGCCCTAATCACATACATCCCACGTGTGTGTTGTGTCGGCAAATCGCCAAAGTACCCTCCTGGGTAGGGTCTGTACTCAATGTTTTGGCCAAAGCCTTGGGTACGGGAGCACAGTTTTTCTTTGTAAAAATGATAGAACTCTCATGATTGGTCACCTTGATCACAAATCGTTGTCACACAGCATCAGCTGTGCAGAACGGCATTAATAAAAATGACATTGCGTCAGGACAAAGACTCCAGACATCCTCCTGACAAACATCCTGTAGGACAAGCCTACAGGAAGTGGCAAGAGAGGATCTACAGAGACCACTCGAAGCAACCATTTTGCTTGTCCACCCCCTAAGACCAAAATAATCAGACCCGAGCACTCGGTGGTTCATACATGGTCTGTCCACACCCGTAGGTTTACAATACAAAATGTATATAAAAAGTATTTTCATCATATATAAAAAAAAAAAAAAACAAAAAAAGAGTAAAATAATGGGAAATTGTGGATGGGGAAACTGATTGGTTGGTGCATTTTTTTTTTTTTTGCATTTGAGACCAAAAGCCTGACCCTGATCATGACTATGTCCATGAAGGGAGGCAAATAAATACATCAAACAATTACAGGGGAAAAGAGCCTTTCCCAGGATGGGGGGGGAAAAAAAGCACGCTGTTTATTCACCCTAAAAGAAGTGAATATTTGATATTTAAATATTTGTTTGCCAAAGATCATTACGAAAACTACGAAAAATCACAAAAAAAAAAAAAAAAAAAAAAAAAAAATCGACGCTAGAAAAACAAAAACGGCGATGATGGCGACACCAGGTCGACTGGAAGAGGGGAAAAAAAGGGAGAACAATCATTTTCGCACTACAATCTTTGGAAATCAAATATTTAAAACAAAAATCCTCGCAAGAAGTGGTCACCCGGGGGCAGGTTTCTGTTCCTCAAGGGCTCATCGTGCAAAATGTGGGCAAAAAAAAAAGGCGCGCACAGGATACTCCAAGAGCCCGAGGTGAGAGTGCACACACTTAATGCGTGGTATTATTGTTGTTGTATTTTTTTTTTGTGTCGCCTGTCTGAGAATTTCATCCATACGTTTTCTGTTTTGTGATAGACAGGAAACCATTGGGGAATGTACCAAGGTATCCCCGCTTATGAAAAATATATCAGTCCTATTCGTGGTCATTTACCCCCCCCCTAAATTTACCCCCCCCCCCTTATTTTACCCCCTTTTTCAGAAAAAAACAGTTCAGGCCAAAATAACATGGTAATTTACCCCCCCCCCCCCCCCCCCCTTATAATACCCTGTTGTGGCTGGTACTTTACCCCCCTGGGGGGGTAAAGTACCAGCCACCAGGTAATTTTTGGGTAATTATCGCCGCAACACGCCAGGTGGTGTTTTGTCACGAGTGACCTAAACCCACGAGCGAAGCGAGGGGGTTCAGGGAACGAGTGGCAAAACACCACCTGGCGTGTAATTATGGGGTAATAGTTTCACTTAGTGCAGCGCATACCTGTTTTGTTTTATGGTTTGCTGGGAGGGGCTGATGTGTTCAGCGGGTCGTACATCCGGAGACTGTAGGACTCGTCTGATTTGAAGCTGGAGACAAGCTCGAAATGAGGAAAGGGGTAAAGTGCAAATAATCTTTCACCCTGTTTTACATCACGTGTGCAGGTAGATGGGTGCAGGTGGGTACGTTTGTGCTGCGTGGGCGATACGTTTGGGACACCTCACGGAATCTGAGGCAACACCGTGATCCCTGACCAGTCATGGTTCAGGCACGGGCAGAAAGATGATGTGGATGATGTGGATCCATGATGCATGACTGCTTGCGATGTCGCAAGGAAGTGAGGAATTTTTTTCAGATGACACATTTGTCATGAGAGCATGTGTCGTCACACTGTGTTGTGCAAAATTTTACCCCACCGTGTATGAAAAAGTCCCCCCTTCCCACCCAAAAACATGACCTAACCCATAACATGGTAATTTACCCCCCCCCCTTACCCCCTCATTTACCCCCCCCCCTTATTTTACCCCCTTATTTCCAAAATTTCCGGTTCACCGACCCAAAGGGGGGGGGGGGGGGTAAATGACCACGAATAGGACTGATGAAAAAAAAAGAGTTCCTCAACGGCTAAACTAAACAGAACTGAACTGAGTAAAAAATTGATAAAATACAAAATAAAGTGTTGATGTGAAGGGTTGAGCATTTTTTTTTTTTTTTTGTTATTATTGGCGTCTTTGACAATTCGTCTAGGTATCCATTTTGATGGATAGCTTGGTGTTTAAAGGATTTTGTAAAGGATTTGCTATGTGATGTTGGGGGGAAGTGGGAAGAGTGGAAGCGGAAAGCCCATGAAGAGCGAGGACAGGGAGAGAGGAGGGAGAAAAAAAAAACACATGCAGATAGCGTGCGTTTAGGGTCAACTGTGTTTGCTGTGGAACCCTCCCTTTTCTTCTTTTCTTCTTTATCTCACCTTTTCCCCTTGAAAACAGTGCAGACAATTGTGCATTTAGTAGTCTTCAATACGGGGGGGGGGAAAAAATAACCAAACATTGTGGATGGGTGTGGACTTTCTGAAAAAAAAGAGAAAGGACTTTTTTTGGTAAGAGGAGGTTAAGCTTTGACACCAAAAATAGGGGCTGTGAGACGCATGGGAAGATAAAAATGGAAACGTAACACTCATCGCACGATAAAACCCCATGGAGGTTGTGGTGAAACGCACAACACCTCGACCTGTTTGGTGAGGAGTGGCTCTGCAGCGCGGTTCGTCCACCACAAAGTGTGTTCAAAAATGCGTTGTTTCTATTTCCTCCTTCATTTCAAGAGGTGACAAAAAAAAAATGTTGGTGTAGACAAGAAATAGTCGGTAATACATTACTTCGAGCCAAGGTTTTTGCAACAGTTTATTTTTTTGAAAAGCTTTTTCATTTTTTCACTCACATTTCCGCGAAATACATGATGGGGCTCATTTCAAAAAAAACGGGAAAAGGAAAAGAAAACGGAGATTGTCAAAAAATGTGTTTGATTTTTTTTTTTAAAAATACACCGAGAATGGCCTCTGGTTGTGCGATCAAAAAGGAAATGGTGATACATTTTTTTTTTTTTTCTTCCTCTTCTTTTCCTCATTGGATACTCACGCTGCTTTCCGTTGAAGTATCACCCTCCTTTCCACCACGCATCCAGAGACATGACTCGGTGTTATGTTGAGATGGATCATAGAAATTATAGAAACATAATTTCAGTGTGCATGCATCTCACACAGGTTGTGACGACACCCTCAGTTGCTAATCTTTCCCATTTCATTTTTTTTTTTGCTTTCGATCTGTTTTGGTGTAGTTGCGACTATCTTCACCAGCCTTCGGAAAAGCCGTGTTTCTCTTAGAGATGTCTTAGTGTGTACTCAGAAAACACTCAAAACAACAAAAAAACGACTTTTCTGGCCAATAAAAAAATAGCTACTAACTCAGGAAAACAGAAAAAAATGGGCCTGCCATCTGGCTTGATCTGAAGAATCCTTTTCTTTGGATAGTTTTAATTTTCCAGAACAGCCAAAAGAAGTAGTTCCGGTACGTGCACAGCAATCTCAGCTGCCGTGTCACGACTGGTCTACAAGGGGGGATGAAACGATGCTAATGATAATGAAATATCAACAAACAAACGGGGGAAATGGGTGGCCCCTCCGAGTGCCTATGTTTTGGGGAAGAAATGATGAACAAAATAAAAGAAAAGTTTTGTAGGATGATCCTAAGCCTCTCTGTGCTTAGTCACCTTGTAAATAAAAAAGACAACTGAACGGATGAATGTACCTCGCAGTACACACAGCTAAAAAAAACAAAAAAAAAAGGTGAAGTTGATAGTGCAAACGCCTCTGGGACGCAGGCACTGAAGGGGAGGGGGACGGAAGGTGGTTCAAAAAAGGTCTCAAAAGATGCGATACCACCAAGGGAAAAAAAATGTTGGGTAAAAAAGAGTGTTTCATTTTTGGGAACAGAAAAAATAAAATAACCCCGTAGATAAATACCAAAGTTTATATTTATCCGGTGGGTGTATTTTTTTTTGCTGTTTTTGTTTCTTTCTGTATTTTTTAAAAAAGATAATCACCAAAAATCCATGGGTTTTTTTGCAAAAGAAATTTCTTAGAAAAAACCAAAATTTCTTTTTCTTCGTCATCAAAAATCAAAGGATTGGATTTAGACGTATTGCGTCATACAGAGCTGGATTTCTTCGGACATTTCAGACATTTCGGGCACTTCGGGCACGGCTTCTGTCTCACTGGATTCCGTTTTGCTATATTTGGTGTAGTTCATCTGCTTTTTGGTCTTTTGCAGTGCGTACATGAGGGTATCGTTGTACCAGACGGCATCGAGGACGTTTGAAGTGAGAACTGTGTTTGCTTCCCCTGCGGTGTGCATTTCCATGCCGTATTTAAACATCGATCCGGTGTTTGAGTAGAGCTGAACAGACTTCACCTTTAATCCAGTCTCCGCAAGAATGTGGTCCGCCGCAAAGTTTTCGATTCCTGCCATCGTTCGGACCATTTCCGCTGCCCCCGTCTGCTCCGAATATGGCACAACAACAAGCAGCAACACATTCCCTTTAACACTATCTCTCGGCTCTTTGTAGGACGCCAGCAGCTTAACGTGCTTCGCCCCTAAGGCAACACAAAGCTCCTTCTTCACCTTCTCTACGTTCCGATCAGCAGGGCATTTCACGAAGGCGTTGAACAACCCGTTCTCCCCCTCCAAATGCAGGCCACGTCTCTCGAGGGACATGCCCAGGAATTGGAGTGCATATTCCAGCTCCATCTTGCTGTAGCGGGGGAGGCCGTAGACCTTGAAGGTCCTGTTCTGGATCTCCTTGGCGGGCTTCTGGTGTCTCGTGGGAGGGCACATTGCGGAAGGGTGTGTGTGTGGATGCGAAAGTTTAAGAATAGGAAAAATAATCTGTATGGAATGGAATGTAATGGAAGTGCAGAAGGGAAAAAAAAAATTGAAACTGCTGCCAGATTTTCCGCGACAATAATATGCTTCCAATTGCTAGATCTGAGTTCATCAAAAGGAAGTGGCAGATGGAGGGGTGAAGGGGGTGACACCGTTCTCAGTGAACAGGTAAGGTGATTAGTACGAAGGCCGTGCGAAAGCGCTCACGACAGCACACATCTTGCGGTAAGTATATCCGGTGGAGGGATCGCTACACTGGTGCGCCACGATTATTCTCAGAGACTTCAACATCCACCACCCTGCATGGGACAGCAACGCGAAGCCAGACGCCAAAGGGGTTACTGCTGCACGAGTGGTCGCTCCGCAACGCAATTTGCAGGAAATATTAAAGACAGCAAGCTCATAGGGTTTTCTATTGCAACGCTTGACTCAGCGCGTTTTTTTTGTTTTGTTTTCCCCTCTTTTCTACCATTTTTTGCACCATGAGAAATGAAGAGAGGCAAGATGGGGTAAAAAAAAAGGGGTGAAAGAAATACCATTTAGAGTGACTGTAAAGCCGCAAAAAAATGTGTTATATTTATACTTTTGAACTGCATCAGAGGCACGCATACATGAAAGGGATTTGTTTGTGCGTAAAGTGTGTAATAAATGTTCTGTGTTGATATTTTTATTACAATACGCTCCCACTGACTACCTTGGCCGTGAAGAGGAAAACCTCTTTGAGGCCAAAAAACACACACACACACACACACACACTTCGCCTTCACGGCAAGGTGTGCATCTCATTCAACTCTATTTCTTAAATATTGTTAACACCACTTCCCTCGCCAACCCCCCACCCCCCTCCTCTTCCCTTCCCTAGGTATACCCCGAAGGCGAATACATATTCGCCCTATATTCGGATCCCAAAATTCTTGAACCATATTCGCCCTTTTTTCGGATCCGAATATGGGGTGAATACGAATTCGCCTTCGGGGTATGCCTAGGAGCCCCTAACAATGGCACTAAGCAAAAGAATAATACAATAAGCTGTGTTTTCCGCTGTAATTTCACTCTCAAAACCCATCAAAATACAGCGTGCTACACTACCGTCCACCCAATGCCTGCCTCTCCCTCCCTCCCTCCTCCCTCACAAAGGCACACTAGACGTATGAACCATGATCTGCCCTGACTCTCTTCTTGCCGCACGGGAGGCTGAGGCGTTTGGCGTCACGCCAAAGCTAACCGGAGTGAACGAGGACTTCTGCTGGGACACATACCTACAGGAGAGGGTTTATTTTGAGTGAAATGCGGGGGATACGCACAACATTTCTTATCCCTCGCTTTCAAAAAAAAGGGTTGAAAGTGTAAAATGCCTCGTTCAATTGACAAAACTCTCCCTCAAATGAGTCCTCACTCACTCAAATGACACATTTTTTCCATAATCTGCTAGAGTTGAGAGAGCATACCTATTCGGCATCCTCCCTTCGTCATAACCTAGCTTCCAGGAGTGTTTAGAATGCATGGTGGCGCGTTGGCTGCCTTCGTCTGGCTGTCGTGGCTGGAAGGCAGGGCCTGCTGAGTTGGGACGTTGCGCAAACTGAGAGCGGACAACACCTGACACACTCGCGCCGTACAAGGAGGATGTGGTGGAGTTGAGGGGCTTCCAGTTCGGGTCGACAATGGCAACGGAGGAGGCGACACCTTTCGCTTTGGCTGCGGGGGGGAAGGGTGTCTTCGCAAGCTTCGGCGTTGCAGCAGCCGTCACTGCCTCCGCACGCACAAAACCATCTGCACGCGACCCCCCTGCAGACCCTGCCCTGCAGTGCGTCTCCCCCCGCGTTTCCTCAGGAAACCCTACATCGAAATGCGATGCAAGCATGTCCCTTTGGATCGCCTTTCTTGAGACCTCATTTTCTCGAGAGGAGCCTGAGGTCTTTCCGATGAATTGACGATGCGACATTGCGACTAAATGCTTGTTTTTCCATTCGTCTACTTCTGCAGGGCTGACGAAGAGCTCGCTTTTGGTTTTGTTATGTGCGGTGCCGCGGCGGTGCATGAGGCGGCCTATGTAGTGCTCGCGGGGGAGGTCTTGCATGATGCTTTTCCGCATGGTGGTGCGGTCGTCCCCGAAGCAGATGCTTTCGGTTCTCATGTGGGTGGAACGGAGGCGGACCTCTTCGGGGGAGACTGTCTCGCAACGTCGTGTAGGATAGTCCACTTTGTTGCTTGTCGTCCACACCTTCGGATGGGTCTGCATCCCTGCCGCAGCCTGCATGCTCCCCCACAACACCTTCCCCGACGTCCCCCCCTCGACCTCATTCCGCCTCCGCACAGAAGCATGCTCTGCTACGCGAGACCCCAAATGCTTCGGCGTCTCCACCTTTGGGGTGTACTTTGTGCATTGCATGAACGCCATAATAGGAGCTAAGACCTAAGGCCTCCTCGCGTCACCTCACAATCGATCTTTTAAGTTCCTCTCTTGGTAGACACTTAAAAACAAAACTGTTATAAGATTGAAAAGCCCTAGTTATTTTTGAAAAAATTGGTTGTTTTTTTTAGTATATACGCGAGGATGAGATCCACTATACTAAACGCTCTTTCTCCTCTCCCGGAAAAAAAAAACGGTGGTGTCTTTAACCCTCTTTTGCTGGGGGAGCGGAGGTTGTAGAACCTATGCTATGCTGTGAGTTGCCTATTAAATGAGCAGGGTAGTGGTCGTCAGAACGGCAGTGGCAGAGCCGGCTTACTGTGTGGGGCTTGGTGATGAAGCTGAGAGCATGTGAACGGTATTTTTTTTTTTTGCTATTGTGTAGAGAGAGGCAAATGGGTGCTGTCGGGAGAGGGGGGTTTGAAAATGTTTGTTTGAAAACTTGGTATGTATTAGTGTAGACTGATTGAAGGGTTGCTTTGAAGCGAAGTTTTTGTTTACATCAATCGTTTTTGTTTTGTTTTTGCTTTGTTTCTCTGTGTGGGATGTATTAGTGTAGACACCCGAGGATGAACTCCACTTTTTTTTGTTTGTTTTTTGAAAGTGCTTTTTTGTGCTCTGCTGCTTATTGATTAGTGGTGTTGTAGACGTGAAGTCAGAGAGGAAGGGGTGCATTCAGTGATGTATATAGGTATCTGTATGTGGGACCAAATCCCACAAAAAACCGAAAAAAAAAAAAAAAAACTATAGAATTTCGGGATTTTTTGCAATTTTTACCTTACCTTACAGGGCTCTAAGAGGGGTCCCGAAGGACTACAGAGCAACGCGACCCCACCATGAAGAGCACGGTCGTCATCAATCCTAAAAAACGAGTCGGGATTCCGCAAAAAGGGGTTCTTTGAGTGACTCGTGGTGTAAAACGCTAGCTTTTTACACCGTACCATGAATTTTTTTCGCCTGCGGCGCCATTTTATCTTATTTTTTTTGCTCCGCAAAAAATAACTACAGCTCCCAATGTCTTCCTTTGTAGCAGTGCTGAATTTTTGGGCAAAAAAACAAGCTGACCCCGATCTTGAAATCTGGATTCCTGGATAGGACACTAGTTTGCCACACACAAAAACAATGACTGCCTCACACAAAACCACCGTTTTGGTGGGTGCTGGCTATATAAAGCCCTGCACACAACCACGCGAAAAACCAAAAAAAGGGGGTTTCCCACATATTTCCCCCTCTACTGCACCACCACCACCCCTATATACATTACTGGGTGCATTACACAAAAAAAAAAAAAAAAAGGGTGATTATAAGGAACAAATGAAGAGAGTGGGAAAATGGAGAGAGAGTTGAATATAAAAGCATGTGGAGGTGGTACCCTTTTTTTGTTTTTTAGTGTTTTTTGGTGTTGTTTTTTTTTTTTTTTGTTGTTGTTTTTTTTTTGTTTTTTTTTTTTGTATTTTTTTTTTGTTTTTATCGAAGGGAATTTTTTTGAACAAAAATCTAAAAGTTAACATTTTTTTTAGGGGAAATTTAAAAATAGCTGTCAACACTAAAGGGGAGAGAAGAGAGGAAAAAGGGATGATTAACGGCACATTATTGACCATCACTGTTCTATTGACTTGGTGAAGGGAGGGGGGGAGGTTCTAAAAAAGGGAGGGAAGGTGACGTTTATACAAAAAGAAAAAAAGAAAAATTGACTTGAAATACAAAGCCCCTCTCATGACAGTGTACCAATGGCAATGGTAGAAACGTGACAAAGGGTAGTAACAGTACACCAGGTAAATACCTACAAAATGAAGAAAAAAAGGTTGGTAAAATGACCCACCCACCTAAATTTTGCCTGAAATTTTGGTGGAGTTTAGTTGGGTAGGGGGTTTAAATACCACTACATTTCTCCAAACACCATCAAAATTTCAGAAAAAAAATCAGGTGGCCTTCCTATAAGGAATCTCATGCTGGTCAACCTTTAAAAAAAAAACTTAGAAATAGATGAACGGGCCTTTACATGGCACACCACATCTTTCAAAGTTTCTCTTTTTTTTCCAAATTCTTTCATGCTGCAAATGTTGAAATGGCGTAATCCACTCTTCGCTGATATCACAAAGGGTATAAAGAAAAAAAAGGAATTCACATTTGTTTTTTTCCCGAGCAAATTAGGGGAGTTGCTTTTTTTTTTTTTCGACAAACAACCCACCAGGTGGGTTCTGTACTCAAAAACAATATAATTTTTTTTTGGGGGGTGGGTGGTTTTCTCTGTCTTTTGTTCTCCTTTTTACCCCTTCTGTTGGTAGCCGAAGAAAAGTTGATCACCGTGCAATGTCGCAACCAAGAAAAAAGTGAAATTGATAGTGCAAACGCCTCTGGGACGCAGGCACTGAACACTCCGAAAAAAAAAAAAAAAAATGATTGCCGGCCTTCAACCTCTCATTGTTCGGTCATCTTATGGAAAAGGTAAAAAAAAAATCCCACCCACCCCCCAAAAAATCTAACACAGTGAGGGAATGTGGGAATAGGGGACTGGGTTTTGATCTACGTGGAAAAATGGGGGGAAAAGGTAGTGGGATGAAAGAAGTGGGATGTTACAACGTGAGGGGAAAGGGGGTTGGGCGCTTTTTGGGAGAAGGAGTAGGGGAGAAAAAACTGGGTAAAAAAAAAAACAAAGAAACGAGACGTTGAAAGTGTTAAGAAAAGATGAGCCTCAGCCTCCCCCCGCTGAGTCACCCCGAAAATGAAATGAGGGCACACCGTTTGAACGCACGGTAAATAAAAATTCTCACAATTTTTTACCAATTTTGTATCCTCCATTTTTTCTTCCTCAAAACTTTGTTTTTTTTTTTTCGTTTTTTTTCCCCCATTTTTTTTTTGTGTATTTTCTATCAGGCACTCACCTTCAACGTCAACCACTGCTCCAACGCTGATGAAAGCAGTTCATCATCCGCAACCGAACTGCATAGTGTTACCACCTCTGGTCGAGAATGACACGCAAGGAGACGCGCCTTGGTGCGCACATCTGAGAAGGTAAGGTTGAGAAGCTTTTGCACTACCCCTTGGAAGGCTTCATCACTTGGTTGGGGCGCACTTCCACTTCCTCCCCTAGGACTCGGCGGTACCGACTCTGCCGCCCTCCCCCCATGCGCAGGCGACGGGCTCCTCCCCCCCGATCCCATCTGCTGTTGCGGCATCGGCGGCTTCCCCACCGGCCCTCTCGGCGACGCCAATGCCGCAGGAGGAAGATGTGTCTGAGTATACGTCGGCTGGGACGCACCTGAGTTCGACGACGACATCCCATTTGACGCACTGCTCGCATACGCCCCCCTGCTCTGTGCACTCCCCTGGCTTGTCGGTGGCGTCCAACTCTGTGTCGGAGGCGACTGAATCCGAGGCGTAGTAGGCTGTTGACACAACACCGTAGTACGCTGCTGTGGCTGTGCCTGCTGCGGTGCAGGCAATGTGGTGGACGGAGGTTGCTGCTTCTGCGGTGCAGGAGTTTGAAACTGCTGCACCGGAGTCGGCGACGGCGCCTGAACATGCTGCACCCCATCCGCCCTTCTCGTCGGTGTAATCGCCCTTCTCGGAGGGGTCTGATTCCGCACCGGCTGCTGCCCCGTTCTATACGCAGTTTTATTCGCATCAACAGGGGTCTGTTGTCTGGTAGGTGTCGCCTGTCTAGTGGGTGTTGGCTGCCTTGTGGGGGTAGCCTGTCTGGTAGGGGTTGGTTGTCTTGTAGGAGTAGGCTGTCTGGTTGGGGTAGGCTGGCGGGTAGGTGTGGGTTGACGTACTGTGTTGGTACGGTTTTGAACGGTAGGACCGACCTGCGGGGTGTGGGGTGTGTCCGAATCACCCCAGATCTGACTGAGCTGTTCCAAGAGGTCGGTTGCGGAGGGACGGTCCTGGGGGCGTCTGCGGAGTGTCTGTGTGATCATTGTCGCAAGCGACCTGCTGTAGCCGTGTCTCATCACCTCGCGGTGGATGTCCTCTAGCACGCTTTGTTCACTGTGGAGCACTTCAACGTTTGCTGGTCGTTGGCGCAGTGTGCATAGCTCGAGGAATACTACTCCTACGTTCCAGATATCCACCTTGGTTGTGTACTTTCTCTGCAACATAATCTCTGGTGCAAAGTAAAATGGTGTCCCCACAACCGTCTGCTGCCCCATTGGAGACATCAACGTTGACAACCCAAAGTCCCCCACCTTAACGGTCCCTGCTTCATCAAAGAGGATGTTTGCTGCTTTGATGTCTCGATGGCAAAACCCGGATTTATGCATGAATTCCAACGCAGTGAGGACCTGGCGGAGGTACCGCACTGCCTGCTTTTCCTTGAAGGACTCTTTCTTGTGTTTGTACTCTCGCATTCTGGTGTGGAGGTCACCACGTGAACAGTACTCCATGATGAGACAGAGATACAACCCGGCCTTGCCCTGATGCAGGAAGGTGCCTTCGTACTGAATGATGTTCTTGTGTTTCAGCCACCCCATCACCTCGGCCTCCTTCGTTGCCAGCTCAACCGTCTCCTGGTCGACACAAAGAATCATTTTGCAGACAAGCTCACGTCCACTGGTTTTACTGCGTACCTTATAGACCTTCCCTTGACCGCCTTCCCCCAACTTCGCAACGCGCTCATACTTATCCATCTTGTAAAGAGGAGCGTAGAAGAGAGAGCAGAGGAAAGGAGTGCAGGAGGGTGAGAAGGAGAAAGAAGAAAAAAAAAAAGGGTCGTCAGGTATCGTTGGACGACCCTCTGCACAGTGTGTTGTGTGGTGGGGTGCCTTCCTGAGGGGGGTGTGTGAGAGGATGTTAAGGAGAGAGGGAAAAAAAGAGGCAAAAATAAAGGGAAGCTATATTTTTTTTGACAAGAATTGTGTAGTGTAGTGTTTTGTTTTTTTTTGGGGGGGGAAGAAGTATTTGGGAGACAAGACAGAGAGGTCTTACCCCCTTTCCTTACAACATCCAATGGAGTTCTTTAAATGGAGATTTTCTTGGGGTTTTTTTTATCGATAAGTTGATGTGGAAAGACCAACCTCGAGATTTTTATATATAAAAAAAAAAAAAAAAAAAACACAATGTTTTTTCGAATCATCTTAGATGGGGGGTCTTCTGTTTTTTTGATAAATTTGTTGGAGTAGTGTAGTTGCCTCGGTTGTGTTGCCACAGTTTTGTGCAATCTCCACTCTCAATTTTACTGAGCAGTTCAAAAGACATTGGGGTAAAAAACCCTCCTTAGAATTTGAAAAAATGCCAAAATCTACCTAGGTTTGTACCCCTTATGATACTACTGTATCAACAAATCATACAAGGGTAGCCCAATGTAGGAATACTCTTGGGCAAAAAAAAAAAAAGGGAGGAAAATGCTAAGATCCTAAGCCTCTCAAGCTTATTCACCCTGCAAAAAAAATATGATGGGGAGGAGAGAAAAAAAATTAAAGGAAAGCGAAATTGATATCAAGATGGACCTCTCTCAGTTTTAAGTCCTTTTTTTTGCCCCAAAAAATAGGACAAAAAAAAGGGAGGGGATAAAATATATGCACTAACTGTCTATGGCCAAGCAGAATTCGTTGTAATTCACGTTGCCAGCGGTGGTCTGTATATTGGAAGGGATATTTGATAAGAGCGGTGTGCAGAGTGTGCAGAGTGTGCAATTTTTGTTTGTGCGTAAAGTGTGTAATAAATATTCTGTGGCGACATCTTTAGTACTGCAATACGCTCCCATTGACTACCCTGGCCGTGAAGAGGAAAATCTCTTTGAGGCCAAAAAATTGACTTGAAATACAAACCTCTCTCGTGACAGTACGCCTTGGTACACCAGCTGGCCCCCGGTGATGTCGGGTCCGGGTGCCCCTGCGCCCGTTTTGCGTGGGAGAGGCTATGCTGGAACACAATCCCTGCATCGCTAATCCGAGCGAATAAAATTGACTTACAATACACACAAAGCTCAGTGTATCAAAAAATGGCCAAAATTTCATACCTCAAACCTCTCCACCAGAATCTGACATTCGTCAGGCCTGAGACGGAGTTGGAGCTTATCCAATGCAGCTGCGAACTGGTTCCTTGAGACGGTACCCTTCCTTATTTTGTCAAAGTCGAGGAAGGTAGGCTTGATGAGCACCCTACGGGTGCGGGTGATGTCCGTCAAACGCTCGAGAATCACGTTGACATGCGCTTGCTTGGTATCGTCGAGGGCCTGCTTTGAGACCTTTAGGGGGTGTGTGGGGGCGGGCTTGTAGGCAACGGTTTGCCGGGAGGGTGTCTTTTCTAGGTCCAGCTTGCTGGAGTCTGGGTCGATTTCGCTGCAGAAGCGCATGTAGTCCACGTGGCCTTCGTTGAGCGGGCTGGCGTAGACGGTTTCGAGGAGGGAGAGGCTCTTCTCCCCTAGGCGTAGGCCTGCTACGTCTACCCCGGTGCGGAATTTGCTTGCAGGGACGAAGCCCTTCCGGAGCTTGTCCGCGTCAACGAAGAAGTCGCGCAGCCGAATGCTGTCCTTCGCCACCCGGCTCCGCAGCCGGTTCAGCACCTCCTCCAAAGAGGGTTCGATCTCCTTGTCGCTGAAGCCAAATGCTGCAGGCATCTTCCCATCGCTAAGCTTCCCAGATGCCCCCATCTGCGTCCGGTTGGCTGCCCGCGCATCGGCGTTTTCTGTGGAGTCGATGTCCGCAATCTGTGATGTGTCAAGTAATGTTGGAGAATGGAAGAGGTGGTTTTATGTGAAGTAGAAAAAAATGGTAGTTGCTGATGCAGGCACCTCAGACTGACCCAACGATTGCAGCCATTCGGATGAAAGAAGTTCTCTGCGGCCAACAGAAGGTGTGCAAAGGAAACCCAATGGCTTGCCCGTACCATAGTGGGAACGGAGGCGGTACATAACCGCTCGTCAGCCGGACCACTTTCTCTTGAAGAGTTGAGCTTACAGGTGCACTTCCCATGAGTATGGCTAGGAATAGTTAACCTTTGTCTGTCAAAAATGTCATACCAGCTTACGGTAGCACACATCGCGAGTCCGTGGGTCCATATAAGCTTCGCTCAACGCTTTGATCTCTGACTGTGCAAGCCCCAGGTCGTGTCGTGTCAGAGCCTGGCCCAGTCTGTTGGGGGTGATCTGCCCCACGTTGTGTGTGTCGAAGTCTTTGAAGAATGGAGGCATGAGGACACCACGGGTGCGGACGACCTCGCGGAGTTTGGTGAGGATGGACTGCACGTCGGGGGTGTAGCGTGGGACACGCTCGGTGTGGAGGCGGGCGGTGACGTCGGCTTGGGTGGAGCTTGTGGCGGAGGGTTTGGTTTCAAGGCGTTTTGTGGTGACGACAGCATCGATGTCGTCGCAGAAGTGGACCCAACGGAGGTAGCCTGGTCTGCTAGGTGCGGCGTAGTGCTCGGCTATGATGTCCAGCTCCTTCGCGTCGAGCTCGATCTTTGCGAGGAACACGCCGCTGGAGAACTGCTGCTTGCTGATAACCCCTGAGCGCAGTTTGTCATAGTCACGCAAAAATTCGTTGATGCGAATCCGCTGCGTCAAAACCTGCGCCCGAATGTCGTCCAAAACACTCTGAAGATCCGGTGCACACTCCTTCTTCCCAGTTCTCACAAACTTCTGCAGTGGCGACTCATTCAAAGACGACGAAGCCACAGTAGGCCCGACAGCAGGCTCCTCCTCAAGGTGAGAACAGAACAGCACATAGTTGACCGACCCCGAGTCCACCTCGCATTCATACTTCCGCTCGATAATAGCGTACTCCTCCTCAGTAAGATGGATGCTGTTCAGTGCAAGCACCCGTTCAAAGCGTGTCTTAGAGGTGGTGCGTGTCTGGTACACCCCTTTGCTGGCGCGGTCGAAGTCTTGGAAGGCAGGCTTCATCAGGATCCGTCTGCATTGTACTAATGATCTGTTGTGTGGGTTTCAAAACCGCAAATAATGGGGTAAAGCCTGACCAAATTAAAATAATTGTGATAAGCTTCGCTTAGTCACCTCGCATATTCAGTTCTGAGGCGTAACCATCTCTGTTGGGTAGTCATTTCTGGAGGCCTGAAAAGTGGTGAGGGTGAAGACATACTTAATCTTGGCCATGATGCACTCAGCGCGCACCTCCTCGTCTGCAGGCAGTGTGCGGGTCGTGGGGGCGTTCGCATATGCGTTTGCGTGCTTGAGTGTTAGGGTCGGGTCCTTCTCCATGCGGCGCATCGCAAACGTCTCGTCAATATCGTCCACGAAGTGTGTGTACGCGATCTTAGGGAAGCCCTGCGAGTCTGTCGTGGTGTAGCGCTCTCCCAGCGCAGAGAGGTGGCGGTCGTTGAGGAACAGACGTTGCAGCTTGAAGCGGCCGAGACACGAGCGGAATTGCTCGGGTGTGATGAACCCTGTGTGTTGTGGGAAATGCAATATAAAACAAAAAGAATCAAAAGGTCAAGAAGAGATTAACTTCATATGGGTCAGTCCATAAACCACCCCCCAAAAGGTAACCTGGGGTCCTTATTTTTATTTCATCTGGGTTCTACTGGGACTTTCTCCCCGATTTTTTTTTTAATGAACTCAGAGTTAAGTTTCTGGGTTCAATAAAAAAAACGACGAGCAAAAAGTCCAATTGGAAATATGATGGATACCCCCCGAGAGCAAAATAAACCAACGGTAAAAATTGGTACCCTTGGTTTCCTATAGGTTCCTATAGGAAACCTACATTTTCCCATAATTTCCCACACAACTTACTTGACAACAGGATGAAAACAAATACAAAAATGGCAAAAGTGAGTAAAACCGTGCAAGGGGCACTGGACTTTGCTAGGGCTCTGGGGGAAACGCAGTTCTCAGGGGAGAAGACTCGCAAGGAGGTTCTTGCCTACGCGAAGGCACGCAGTTGTTACCGTAGGGGTTTCGGGAAGACGTGTGGTTCAAAGCTTTATGGAAAGCGAGAGGAATATCCCTCATCCTTCACAGGAAGAACACCACCCGTGGGGGACGCGCGGTCCAACTGTATTTCTGCAGTTACCTGGATGAGAGAAGGTACGTTTTGCACAAGCCTTCCGCGTGTTTGGAGGCACGGACAACGACGCCGCTGCCATTCTCCTTGCTGTAAGGGGTAAATACGCGTTGTTCACCCCTCCGAACCTTCTGATGGCACACCCACACACTCATCCAGGTTACTGCAGAAATACAGTTGGACCGCGCGTCCCCCACGGGTGGTGTTCTTCCTGTGAAGGATGAGGGATATTCCTCTCGCTTTCCATAAAGCTTTGAACCACACGTCTTCCCGAAACCCCTACGGTAACAACTGCGTGCCTTCGCGTAGGCAAGAACCTCCTTGCGAGTCTTCTCCCCTGAGAACTGCGTTTCCCCCAGAGCCCTAGCAAAGTCCAGTGCCCCTTGCACGGTTTTACTCACTTTTGCCATTTTTGTATTTGTTTTCATCCTGTTGTCAAGTAAGTTGTGTGGGAAATTATGGGAAAATGTAGGTTTCCTATAGGAACCTATAGGAAACCAAGGGTACCAATTTTTACCGTTGGTTTATTTTGCTCTCGGGGGGTATCCATCATATTTCCAATTGGACTTTTTGCTCGTCGTTTTTTTTATTGAACCCAGAAACTTAACTCTGAGTTCATTAAAAAAAAAATCGGGGAGAAAGTCCCAGTAGAACCCAGATGAAATAAAAATAAGGACCCCAGGTTACCTTTTGGGGGGGGGTGGTTTATGGACCGTGCCATATGCAAGGCTTATTGGGGTGTTGCTCGAAGCAAAACAAAGAAGTTGTTTGGAATGGAATGTATGGATTATTGGGGCAGAATGTGCTTTCAAAAGTGCACGGTGGTGGTAAGGTTTTTGGTGATATGATTTGGAGGTCATTTTTTCATGACAAAGTGTGAAGCAAATACGATAAGCATCTGGTAGTGCGAGTAGTGTTGAGTGGTGCGTGGGTTGAAGGGTGGATGTGTACCTGTGTGCAGCTTGTCATAGTCGGACATCGAGTCTGCAATCCTGATGCGTCTCTGCTTGACCTGCTTCCGTATCTCATCCAGCAACGACTCTGCTGAGTCTGAAGCTGAGTCGCGCCGACCCCCCGACATGCCCAGCGTCGACCCTGCCTGCACAGCAGAGCCGTAGGCCAGCGCTGCCGACACACCGCGGTCGACGTCTGTCACCCACTCAAGGTAGTTCACGTGTCCGGTGCGCGGCTCCTTGTACTTCTTGATGATGACTGCCAACTCCACAGGCGCAAGCTTGAACGGCACTGCACGCTCGAATTGGGTGTGCGGGACCTTCCCGCAGCGGTGCGTATCAAAGTCGATGAAGCACGACTTGAGGACCAGGCCGTGTGTCTTCGTGTCGTCGATGCACTGCTGCTGTACCCGCGCAAAGATGTTCGCCTCCTCTGCTGTCAACGTGTTGACTGGACGTGTGAGCACCTGCTTGGAGATCTCCTGCGACGTTGTGGCGGCAGGGTTCTTCTCAAGACGTTTCTTCGTGAAGACCTCGTCCACATCCTCGCAGAAGTGTGCGTAGTTGACACGCTGGTCTGTTGCGTAGCGTGCGAAGATGCTGTCGTAGTCGGTTGCGTCGATCACGGAGCTCAAACCTGACATGTGCAGTGCGCGCTGGAACTGGCTCTTCGTCACCATCCCGCAACGCGCCTTGTCGAAGTCGTGCAGGAACTGCACAACACGGATGCGGTGCTGCAGACAGTGCAGACGGATCTTCTTCACAACCTCCTCCAAGCCTACCTCCATTGTCGCACCTGCATCGTATGCGCTTGCAGCGTGTAGCACCTCCATACCGTTTGCACGGTATTATGTAATCCTGGTGGAGTGGTGGAGTGGGGGGTGAGTGGGTGGGGGTGGGTGAAAAAGGGGGAGGAAAAGGGAAAGTGGTCAAAAGTGAGCTTCTCAGCGAATGTCAACGCTGTTGTAGAATTAGTGTGGATCACCATCACGAAGACAAAGTCCCCGCTCAGCGTCCAGTGCCCTGGAAAAATTCTATCATCATTGAAGCAGCAAAATCGTGTTGTTGGCGGTCTCAGAAGTATTGGAACATTCGTATCAAACACAGCTGTTGCTGCGTCAAACTCGAAAGATGGTGTTTTGTGTTTTGTGTTGGTCATCATAGGAATAGGAAAGGGTGTTTGGAAGAAGGTGAGTCAGCTTCGAAAGGACGTTGTACTTCAAAGGGCTGTGCCCTCAGATGAAAGATGGTGAATGTTAGTCGTGGTTTGTGTCATCATGCAGTGCAGGTGTGTGTGTTCGTTGGTCAAGCAAGAGAGAGCTTCTCAGCGAATGTCAACGCTGTTGTAGAATTAGTGTGGATCACCATCACGAAGACAAAGTCCCCGCTCAGCGTCCAGTGCCCTGGAAAAATTCTATCATCATTGAAGCGAATCGTGTTCTTTATTGGTGGTCTCAGCAGTATTGGAACATTCGTATCAAACACAGCTGTTGCTGCGTCAAACTCGAAAGATGGTGTTTTGTGTTTTGTGTTGGTCATCATTGGCAGTACGGTCGGAGGATGCAAATGCTACACAAATACTTTATTTTTCTTTTCTCTCGTTTTCTCGATCGTTTTTTTTTTTTTTTTTTTTCGTTCTTTGTTTTTGGATTTTCTGTATTGCGTCGTTGGGCAGTCTTGCCTGGAGGGAAACGTGCATTTTTTTTTTCTTGGTTTTGTTAACAGTGCAAACACCTCTGCAAAAAAAAATAGCAGAGCTAAGCTAAGGCAACATAAAACACAAAAAAAAACCAAAAGAAAACAGTTTGTCAGATCGGCTCGCATCTGCAGTCATCTTAAAAAAGAAAGTGAAGTTGATAGTGCAACCACCTCTGGGACGCAGGCACCCAAAAGAAATATCACGTAAAATACAGAAGCCCTCTCGTGCTTAGTCACCTTAAAGGTGGCCCAGCAAATTCACCTCACACTCGACTTTTCGAGCTTGCAAAGCCTAGTATGAGAGCTGCTCTGCGTATCCTTTGAAAGAATAATTATCATTCCCTCACACATCAGTGACATTTAAGGCCTAAGACGGGAAATGCAAGAAAATTCAGTTTTTTTTTTGTATCGGGTAGGTCCCAACGTTGCCCTAAGGCATTTTTTAAAAAAGCATTTTAAACAATGTATTGGGGTGATCAGGGGTACTTTTCTGCCACTCTGATCATCTCAAATTTTTTGGTATAAAAAAGTGGTGTGGCTGAAACCAGCAAATTTCACTGCTAAAGAACTGCTAACAAACTGCTAAATAATACCCTTTTTTTAGGGGTGGTGTATAAAAACATTTTTTTACCTTGGTTTTTCCACTCCCCCTGTTGGCGCGCCTCCACTCTTGCATACCCATGTGTGACCCCACCGTTGAATGCAATCGACTCGCTGAGTCAAAAGAACGCACAGAACGGGGCTGGAAAAAATCACGAAAAACGCGTACCGTGCGCCTGCGGCGCCCACAAAGTGAGTTTTCCCCTGAGTATGCTGTGTATACTGTGTATACTGTGTATACTGCGGAAATTGACCAAAAACGAGAACTTGTCCATTTCGGCGAATTGACCCCACCACTGGCCGGACGGATTCCGGAAATGCAAATGCCGGCGTTAAAAAGCTCACCAACGAAAAAAAAAATTTTTTTTTCCAACACCCGTGGGGAAAAAAGTTTTTATACACCACCCCCCCAAAAATGCATGCTAACAAAGTGCTAACAAACTGCTAAATAATACCCTTTTTTTTGGGTTCAGCCACACCAAAAAGAAGAAAAAGAAAAAGAAAAACACTTTTCGCAGCATCGAGCAAGCACCTCACACAGGTGTTGCATTTTTTGCTGCTGCGACTGTGGGTTCGTTCTAGAGGGAGGTATGTAAATAATAAGGTGAGCGGCAAACGGTTTTGCGTCTCAAATGGACGCAGCCTGAAAAACGGGGCATACGGATGTATGGCTCGGCAGGCACACATAACAAAAACAAAACATAAAAGCTTATAAGCTGAGTGGACCTTGTTCGAAAAGGGGGAAAAAGGTTGTAAAATGAACCTAAGCCTCGCGGTGCTTAAGTCACCTTAACAAAAAATGTGGAGATGCTACAAATAAAGACAGAAGGGACTACCCGATTTTTACCCCGCGTACCGACGCGTACAGGACCGTATAGGACCGTGCCTATACGCGGGGTAAAAATCAGGTGGAGGGGGGTGCAAAACCTACAAAAACGAAGTCACGTTGAAGGTTTAAAAAAGAAAGGGTACAAGATAACCTAAGCCTCTTAGAGTGCTTAGACTAAGACTATCTTCTAAAAAGGAATATTAAAAAGGTGAGTGGGCCTCACGGACACACACATCTTTGAAAACGAATGCGAAAAAAGAAAAAAAGGAAACAAAAAAGTTTGCAATATGAAGCTAAGCTCCTTGACGAAGTGGATAGTTCAAAAGGGGGAGAAAGCCGTTCTCTAAGGCAAACCATCCTCAAATGAGCAAAAGGATTTGTAACACACAAGAGGAGGACCTGCTGGCAGTTCGGAAAGTGCAAAAAGAAGAGAAAAAAAAACGCCTCACCGTTCATCGGCGGACGCAGGGACACTGGTTCTCCGCGGGTTATCAAACCCTCCAGAGAGCATTCCTTTGGTACAAAAAATAAAATAAAAGTGAAGTTGATAGTGCAAAAACGCCTCTGGGACCCAGGCACTGACACTCCAAAATAAAAACTTGAAAGCTGAACGTCTCACAGACACACACAACATCACATTTTTCGCACTGAGCACATGACTGATAATGAAGCTTACATAGCACAACAGGAGGACACGATCTCAATAGAGACTAAGTGTCTATGCTCAACCTGCTGTACCACTGGCACACCTGAGGGGGCGTTGGCTTAAAAAATAGCGAAGGTGGTTGTACCAGCGTCTCTACGGACGCAGGCACTGAGAAATGAGGGTGTCATTTAAACGTTCAAAAAAATGCACAATAAAGGGGTGACAATGTTTCATGCGATGGTTCTGCGTCACCATCAAAAAAAAAAGTTGGCTTGAAATCCAACAGCCCTCATAATAGTGTACCTTGATTGGGTGTACCAGGGTGGATCCCATCCATGCAGTCCTACATCCATTTCGTGGTTTGCTGAGAAAAAGGGGGGGAGAGGTGGGGAGAAGATTGCACTCTTGAGGGAAACAACAAACCAGAGTGAAGGTGGACAGATAGGGTCAACAGAGTGAGGCATTAAAACCAACACGCCTGCTGAGAAACACAAAAAAAAACCTCGCGTTTATTTTGTTGAATTTGAACACTTTTAGGGGGAAACGGTAGATGATAAGCCTTGGCTTCATGCACTTGGTCACCTACTCAAAGGGGTGTTGAACAAAACGTCATTTGAATATTTGAGATATGTGCAATGGACGATGACGTGCATTGAGGGTGGCAAAAAGGGGTTGTTCTCGCTGCTGCACTGAGCGTGGCTTTGCATAAGGTTGCCACTTAAGCAGATACACTGGAAGAAAGTAAAAATTGAAAAAGATGAATGTGTCTCACTGCACCCCACACGGAGCTACAAAATAGAACGCATCCTCCACAAAGATGAAGAGAGAGACGTTGAAAGTGCAAACACCTCACCGTTCATCGATGGAGAGGGATAACTGTAACGGCAGACACTTTTTTTGGCTTGTAGTTCTACTGTTTTGCTGACACATACTACCCAAAGACGTGGTATTTCTACTCAATATCGCTTAGTAGGGGTATAGAGAGCACACTTCATCAATAAAGTGGCTGAGATGAGGCATTTGGTATGATACGGTTGTTTCTTTTCTGAAAACTTGACACCCGAGGATGAACTATATTTTCCTTTTTGCTTTAACACTATTTATTCTGAATGTGTGTATTTTGGGCTGTATTTAGAACATGCAACGTTTGCTCAAAAGTGAAAAATTCTTGCTTTAATGGATCGCTAGGGTGGGTAAACTATATAAGCAAAAAAAAATCGAGCAAATTCGTGATTCAAAAAAGTTGGTCAAAAATCCAAAAAATCAGAAGGGTCCCCCCTATGGTTTTACTGTACAAATCCTATAGGTAGTGGGTGGTACCCACCCCCTCCCTCCACAGCCTCGGAGGGGCAATCAGATGCACAAAAGTTTTCGATTCGTGCTTCATTTGAAAGATTTGTAGAGAATAGTACACAGTACACAGTACACAGTACACAGTACACAGTACACAGTACACAGTACACAGTACACAGTACACAGTACACAGTACACAGTACACAGTACACAGTACACAGTACACAGTACACAGTACACAGTACACAGTACACAGTACACAGTACACAGTACACAGTACACAGTACACAGTACACAGTACACAGTACACAGTACACAGTACACAGTACACAGTACACAGTACACAGTACACAGTACACAGTACACAGTACACAGTACACAGTACACAGTACACAGTACACAGTACACAGTACACAGTACACAGTACACAGTACACAGTACCCAGTACACAGTACCCAGTACACAGTACCCAGTACCCAGTACCCAGTACCCAGTACCCAGTACCCAGTACCCAGTACCCAGTACCCAGTACCCAGTACCCAGTACCCAGTACCCAGTACCCAGTACCCAGTACCCAGTACCCAGTACCCAGTACCCAGTACCCAGTACCCAGTACCCAGTACCCAGTACCCAGTACCCAGTACCCAGTACCCAGTACCCAGTACCCAGTACCCAGTACCCAGTACCCAGTACCCAGTACCCAGTACCCAGTACCCAGTACCCAGTACCCAGTACCCAGTACCCAGTACCCAGTACCCAGTACCCAGTACCCAGTACCCAGTACCCAGTACCCAGTACCCAGTACCCAGTACCCAGTACAGTACAGTACAGTACAGTACAGTGCGATTCACATATCAGCCAAAATCTCGTTAGGCGTATACTTCTGGGCCTCGTTCTCTTAATAAACCACAGATGCAAATCTTTGAGCCTGCGACCCCACATTTAACTCATTTCGATCCGCTGATTTCAATCCCAAAAAAATTCAAACCAATGTTTGTTTTGAAATTTTCTGGCTTTTCTGAACTTTTTCGCTCCTTTTCTGGTCGAGCAGCCATTTTCACTTTTCTGGTGTAGGAGTAGGTTTTCTGGGTGGCACAGTGGTGTGTCTGGGCACCTGGGTGCTGGTGTAGTTTCGGCCCAGGTACCCAGACCCATGCAGTGGCACATGACCTCAAGTGTGAGTGACCCACGCAGGAGGGAATGTATACAGGTACACAGGTAAAACCCGTTAAAATTGTAAAAGTTCCTCAAAGCCAAAAAAGTTCAACAAAGCCCTGTTTTCACCTCCCAAAAAGTCGTTTTCTCTTGATTCGTGATTTCTGAGTGTGCACTCAGAAATCACTTATGAAGAAAACTTTTCTGGTCGATAAAAATAGCTATTTGTGAAATAGTGTCGGCAGGTTTTTTCACTTTTTGATCTCCGACGCCTGAGGTGTGAAGTTGTTTTCCAAACACCCCGAAAATAGGCGTATATCACTGTGTTAGACCCAAGGAGGAGATTTCCTCACCGTACATGGCACTGTGCAGTACTCAGTACATAGTACCCATTCTCCCGCCGTCAACTCGCTCGCCCCAGATGCATTTTTGAGCGTCCGCCCGCGACCCCGGAATTAAACGTTTTCGCACCCTATCTTTCCAAGAATATTTTTTTTTCAGAATGTGCCCGGGCCATAAAATCGATAAATTCTACGGGTCCACAGTCTAGTATGCTTGAGGCAGGGGGTGTAATATTTTCATTCAATTCCAAACGCGTCAGCACCGGGGGAGGTGTTGGCGACATACGACCTGCACAGCACGCACGACACTGCTGTAGTTGTGCACATTCTGCACAACTACATCTACGGCGAGGTCGTTGCGAAGCTGTACTGGGTACAAGACGCAGTGGTGCAGCACAGGCAAAGTCCCACGGGGAGTCCGGCATTGCGACTATGAAGGAAGTCGCGCATCTGTCGTATGAGCTTGCAGACAACAATGTGCCAGCCAGAATAACAATTGCAAAGCACAGTGAAAAGTGGTAAATCCGTAAGCACAAAAACAACTAACGAGATATGGTCTACGTCCCCCACACGACGGTGAAGTATGGGACATTACAAGTGAAGTCACTCGTAACGTCACAAGTGAAAAATGGGTACAAGTGTCACGAATAATAGGTTCTTTTTTACTGGTATTCTAGCTTGTTTTGATGCTTTCGTTTCTTTATCTATGTGGATTCGCAACAGTGAACTTTACCCCCTCCCACACGACGGTGAAGAATGGTACATCACAAGTGAAGTCAAGTTACTCTTAACGTCACAAGTGGAAAATGAGTACAAATGTCACTAATAACGTTACAAGTGCCACATGTATGTGGGAGGAGCCGGTTACATGTACCCGGATTAGTACGACAGATTGCGCGCGTGCGCTGCGAGCGAAGCCTTTGCGCGAAGCGCAAAGGCGAGCGAGCCGGGGGGGGTCTGGGGGGGCGGAGCCCCCCCAGAAAAATTTTAGGGTGTTGTTTTGGCTCTAATTGCCCAAAATTGTGTTTTTCGAACCGAATGACCCCCTCCTCTGAGTTCACCATATTTTTGCTCGATTTATTTAGTGGAGTAGAACCCCCCTAAACGGCTATTTAAACCCAAAAACACACATTCAAAATAAATAGTGTAAAGCTTCGTGTATGAACTCAAAAGAAGGGGCAAATTCTCAAGAGATAGGTGAACGTGGCAACGACTCAGAGTGTTCTGCTGCAGGCACCGGTGCTCCGCTTTTGGTTGTCGAACTGCGGAGGGCAGTTGAATATGCACAGCGGGGATGCTGCATGGCAGGGACACAGAAAAAGAAAAAGAGGAGTTGAAGCTAAAAAACGCTTGTTGTGGTTCCAGTACCTTATGGGTGTGGTATAGGAAATCTCAGCCAAACGGGACAATACATAGCTACATAGGCACTTCGGGTGTGTCTGCCCTTTACCGCACCATCCACCGCTTGTGGACGTGAAGGGTGGTCGTAGTAATTCTCTACTTGGTAACATCATCGCTCTGTGAATACAATGAATCCCTTTAGCTCATCGAGAGAAAAGAATGATCGCATTGATTGCACAGGGACAGCAAGCGACAGAGTCAAATGAAACTGAAGAAGGGAGGAAGGGGGACATAAAGAAAACCTAAAAGATTAGATTCATACACTTTCAGTTCACAGAATTGAAAGCAGTGGAGAGGGTCAACACAATGCACCCTGAAAGATAAACTTCTCGTACCGGAAGCGTCGGTGAAATGTTCCACACAAGATCACGTCGGTTCCGCGATACGAGAGTCCGCTGGGTGCAGGCACCATGTCTTTGTTGCGGAGGTGCTTCGAGGGTTTATGCAATAATGTAGTTTTCCTTAAATGTCGGCTGTCTGATCTGTTCGTTTAGTGGTAGCTGCTGTGTGGACAGTCTTCAGACTAATGGTTGTCGGTGATGTGAGACACGGTACATCGAAGCATAAGGCAAATGCATAAGGCAATGTCTCACCACCCTGTGAAGCGGACAACGAAGAGAAACACCATGCCCACAACGAGGGCAACAATGACCACACCCAGTAGACACTTCCGCCGCCGCCGTCTGCGCTTGGCTAGCGGGACCACGTCGACAAAGGAGCAATTCTGTAGCATGGGGGAAATGTTTGAAGTGTTAAAGAAGTGGTTGATAGAAAAGAAAACAAAGAAGACGTGTCCGCAGATGTGCTCAGACGATTTGACAGGTAAGTTAGCTTCAAACCAATGAAGGGATCAGACAATGTAAGGTAAGTAAAATGGGTCATCATCGAAATAGATACTTTTCGTTCAAAACATATCTTGCCCAAGATTAAAAGTGGCTGTCCAACTCCTCAGACAGACACTGGCGTGATGGGCTGCAGAAGTTTTGGATGTACAGTGCGTGTGTGTGTCAGAATTAAACCACAAGTCTTTGTCGCCATCGGAACGCTATGAGAATGGATAATCATCATACACACAGAGAGCATGTGGAGGGGAAGACGCTCAGAAATTAAACCACATAAAGTTGTCAGCATCGGAGGACAGTATGAAATGGATGATCATCACAGCACTTGCACCTTCCCCCCCACCCCACCCACCCCACCCCCACCACCTCCTACATACCTCTACGTCCGCCTCCTCGAAGTTGACAAAGCACACTAGGTCCTGCGACTCTGTGCTGCTCTGCGCCGCCTCGACAAGAATGCTGGGGAAGCCGCTGAACGACGCGTCAAGGGCACCGTCACCTTCGTTGTACTGTGCGAGGAGGGCTTCGAGCGTTAGGGAGAGGGCGCTGGCGTCCTTCTCCTTCTCCTCCTCCTCTGCTGTTGGCTCGACGTTGGAGTGGCGTTCTGCAAGGTCGCGTAGGAGAGCGAAGGGTGCCCTGCCGCCACCAGCAAGATGCACGCTTGCAACGACGTACGCGACGTTGTCCACTACGTAGACGTGCAGGTCTGTGCTCTCCTGTGCAACAAGGTAGCAGACCCGCCTACCAGAGCCAACCCTGCATAGCAGTGCAGGCACTACGTTCTCGCGCAAGTGCTGAGACAACCCTGTTTGACACACAACATCAGCACACCCCACAACCCCCACCGCAGCACCAGTAAATTTCCTGTGGTTCATAATATTTTTAAAAAATGGTGTAGACTGTAGTTTGCATAAGGTGAAGAATTAGAAGATGAAGATGGATTTCTAAAAGGGGAAGGGTGGCTTTTTTTTATTCTTATTCTTAGTGGATGGTTGTACTATGTTTTGTTTTGTTTTGCTTTTTTTTTTGTCCTTTTTTTTGCTGCTGTTGTTTTGTTTTTTGTTTGTTTTGCGCCAACACGGCTAAAAAGGTTTAAATATAAAACGAAGAATTGTTGGAGGAGGGGAACGACCTAAACTGTTTACCACTCTCCACACTTTTTGCTTTTTGTGTTTTCCATTTTTTTCACCCAGTTTTGCTTTTTTGTTTGAAAAAGAAAAAAATATTGACAACATGTTGACACCTCCTTTTTGCTATATTTGGACCTTTTTCAGTTTGCATGGTTCAAAGAAAGAAACAAAAAGAAGAAGGAAGAAAAATATTTGGTGCAGACGTCAACAAAAAAAAGAAAAATACGAATCAAAAAATATATTTAAAAAAAACTTAAACCAGACCAACCCTCCGCCCAAACCCCCCTCCCCTCAAAACAAAATGAATGATGAAATTGTCAAACAATAACACATACACATTTGTTTGTCCCGATTTTTTTTTTGTATTTTTGTTTTTGTATTTTTTTTGTTTTGTTTTGTGTTCAGAATCATTGTATGTGATCCTCAACCCCACCCATATATGCCAAACTCATTGGTTTCCCCTTACTTCCTTATAATAACCTTTTTTTTTTTGAAAAAAAAATCCCGAATTATACCCCCAAAAAACCCACCCCAAAACCTCATATTTTCTTTTGAGCCAAAAAAAAATAAATTTAAACACAACACACCCAACCTCGCATGCTCACACTATTTCAAAATCCTCCCCAAAGTCACCCTAAAAAAAAAATGGGCTTAATTCTGTGGTTTGGGTTTTAAAGGAAAAATATATATCAAGAAACAAAGGGGAGGGGGAGGGGGTTTTGGGGATGTGGTTTTGCCAAAAAAATATAATCAACATTATAGGGTGAGAAAGGATGGGGGGAAAAACCCCCCATATCTCTCTCGTTTTTAGCACGATCTTTGTAACGCAAACAAAGAAAAAGAAACTTTGGTAAGATGAATGTGCCCTTCGTGCATACAACATATTTACCATTATCGTTTATCGTGCGGGGAGGAGAGAAAAAAAAAAGGTTGGGAAAAAAAATATGAAGTTGATGCCTCTGTGAACAGCCCACTTCAAAGAAAAAAAAATTGATTTGGTATTGTCTCTCGTGCTAAGAGGAGTCAACACTTCAAAAGAAAAGGGGAAAAAAATGGCGAGACACTTACCTTGCACCGTTTCCTTCTGCGCTCACCTCCATTCTCGCAAAGAACGAATAGAACCATGCAGGATTTTTTTTTTACCATTATCTGAGAATCTCACAAAAAAAAATAAAAAAATGAACGTTGACAGATGAAAAGGGGAGCACATCTGGACAAAGAAAAGGGGAAAACAAGATCTGCGCTCAAAGCCGGACAAAACAAAAAAAGGTGGAAAAAAAGTGTGAAACTGCATTTAGTATTGATGCCTGTTGAATCAAAGTGAATCAAACAGTCAATTATAAAGCTTTTGTTTTCCGTTTTGATTGCCAAAAAGCGCTGCCTCCAAAGCCTTTTAGTAAATTGACAACTAAAAGATGTTGTAAAAAAAAGACAAGAAGGTAAGATAGCCCAAAGATTCGCAGTACTGTTGAAATACGAAATACCCCCCCTTTTTTGCGATACAAACGACTTAAGAAAGTGAAGTAGGTGTCAGACGCCTCTCGGACGCACTGACTTTCCTAGGATCGTCTAACCCTGGAGCATTCCACTACGGGTAAGACGCTCTAAGAGACGGGGAGTAGTAATGGTGGCAGTATTGTGATGGGAGCCATTGGAATACGCAAAATACATCATAATACACGCATTGTGATGTATTTTGATGTATTTTGCGTATTCCAATGGACTCCCCATCACAATACTGCCACCATTAGGTCGCGATGTGCTGTATTGTGATAACTGCTTATCATAATTCATAATACATCACAACACAGCTGTATTGTGATGTGTTTTATGTCTTTTGATGGACAGATATCACAATCCAACCACAGAATGGGGTATGAAATGCTGGTATATCTCATGTAAAATACCAATCTCAAAAAACATTTTTTTAAGCGAACCTTAAAAATGCCAATAAGGGAGCAAAAGTAGACACCAAAAAGAGGGGGGGAAAAATAGGGATTTGAAAAAAGAAAATAATGTGGTACATTCCAAGGACATCCACAATTTTGAGATTTTTTTTTTTTTTTTTGAAACCTCAGTTTGATTTATTTGTTTTAGCACAACGAGGGGGGGGATGAATTTTTTTCTTGAAAGCTGAAAAAAAAACGGCTTTCAATTTTTAAAAAAAAAGGGTGAATGGTGGAAACGCCTCTGCAGACGCAGACACCAAAAAAAAAAAAAGACCGGGTTCTGTGAACAATACCCAACCCAACTAAAGAGTTTTTTTTGGGGAGAAAGTTCTTCACAGAAACGATGCACATCTTGAAAAGAGATTTGTGGCAGAGATGAGACAATTTGGTGAGATCTGGGTGCCCCTCCCAACAATCTTATCATAAAAAAAACAACAGATGGTGCTTTCGGAAGTCGGTCAACGACCTGTCAGCAACGTGTCACGACCTGTCGGTGACCTGTCGGTGACCTGTCGGTGACCTGTCGGTGACCTGTCGGTGACCTGTCGGTGACCTGTCGGTGACCTGTCGGTGACCTGTCGGTGACCTGTCGGTGACCTGTCGGTGACCTGTCGGTGACCTGTCGGTGACCTGTCGGTGACCTGTCGGTGACCTGTCGGTGACCTGTCGGTGACCTGTCGGTGACCTGTCGGTGACCTGTCGGTGACCTGTCGGTGACCTGTCGGTGACCTGTCAATATCAGGGGGTGTGTGTATAATATAGATAATAATATAGAGTCCCTGTGTCAGCGACCTGTCAATATCGACCCCTCCCGGAGCACCAAAAGACGTTTTTTTGTGTTTTTTTCTGTGCACATAGAGTGGTGGGCAACCCGGATCTCCCCACAATATTTTTTTTGATCGACAACAACAAAAAAGAAAGAAACAAGCCTTAAGACGAGCGGTGCAACAACATAAGGGGGAGAGTGGGGGGGAAGGGAAGGCCGCTATGTTCACACCCTCTCATCCAAAAGAGCAAGCATCAGAGTGGTTCGGGAGTGTTCAAACTTTATTTTGAAGTATTGACAAAAAAAAAAAATTCCCCCTCTCCTACCCAAAAATTGAAGGTGTGAAGTAAATTAAAAAAGAGAATTAATTTCGCGTTCTTTCTATTTCCGTAAGGAACAAATGATACACATCAGAGAAATGTGTCAAGAAAGAAAAAACACCACAGTCACTGCAAAAAGACAAAAAACGACGCAGTTTTATCACATTTTGCTGCACCTTTTTTTTTTGCCTAAGGGTCATGAAATCATCATAAAATGATAACACAATGCAGCTGACACTTGAGCTAGCTCCACTTTCATTAATTATCAATTTCCAATGAATCAAAATCCTAGCAATTTTTTTTGGGTACTTTACCTTCAATTAAGGGTAGGGAGGGAGAGTTTTAGCTTTTTTTCTTTGTTCGCAACGTTATCACAAAAAACCCCCAAAAATGACCAGAAAAGCTATCTAATAAAAGCAACATCTCATCACAATAAAATGTGTCTCAAAATTCATTAAGACACAAGGTGGGTAAGCTGAGACCTGGCCAAGAAGGGGGAGGTTTGAAGAAAAAAATAAAACAAAATACTACGAATAGGCGTTCCTCCCGAGTGATCTGGTACCTCCAATTTCTTTGCTGTTAAGTTTTTTTTTTCTTTTGTGTGTCAAATCATTTTGTTAGCTTTTTTTTCTTTTGATAATATATTAGGTAAGTGTAGCTGCCACACAAGATATGCAGCGTTTTGCTTTTTTTTTACTGTGGAGAGAGAGAGAGAGAAGGGGTGGGTGGGAGTAGGACTTTGTCTGAAGAATTGTGAACCCGTTTTCATCCGGGAGCTCGGAATTAATGTTCTTTCCATTTTTTCTTTTTTTTTTTTTTGCTTTTTGTTCAGGCTCTCCGCTAGGATTTCCGATTTTGAAAATGTTCTGTTGATGGTCCAGTGGTGGGGTACATGCTTGCGCCGCAGGCGCACGGTACGCAACTTTTTTTTTTTTCAACGCCCGATTTTGACTTTTTTGGGACGTTTGAGCACTCACCTCTCCATATCTTCTTCTCCTGAGCTTTTTTGACAAGTAGAACGGGTCTGAACCACTCAGCAGAACTTTTTTTTTTTTTTTTTTTTCCCCATTTTCAAAAAGTTCTGTTGACAATCAACAGAACTTTAGTACCTAGCGGAGTGCCTGTTTTTGTTGAAACCAAGACACTATAAGTGTCAACACCCGAGGATGTACTCCACTATATGTTTGGTTTGTTTTTTTTTAGTGTCAGGGTGAATCACTTTTTGCAAAAATAAAACTCCACTTTTTTTTAACTTTTTCGGTACCATTTTGTAATGAACAATGTACACACGCCACATACTTTTTTTCTCAGTTATATTTTGTTTCGAACTTTTTTTGGGGGTGGGAGAGGTTAAACAAAACAAAGAGTGATAAACCTCGACTGGGACAAAAAAATGCATTCATCTTCCATTAAAAAGGGATTCATTCCTGAATGAAAGCACAAATATCCCTGACAGTGCACCTAAAAAAGTTGAAATGAATACCTCCTCGATCACACACGGTGGTCCGCCCAAAAAATGGCGGACCCTTTGGGGCGGACTCTTAGTCGTACCCCTTGAGTCCGACTGGCGGACTCAGGGGGTGAGTCCGGTTTGAACTGACTCCCAGCCGGGCGGACTCCACCGCGCGCATGTCTAAAAAAAGAGGAAAAAACGCAGTAGTAAATAGGGTTGGGGTTTTGTGATAAAGAAGCTGTGAAAAATGCTTGTCTTTTCAGCCTCTTTAAAAAAAGGGGATTTTTTTTTACGTTGTAAAGTTGGTGTTTTGTTTTGTTTTGTTTTGTTTTTTTTTTTCTTTTCAATTAGAAGAATCTCAAAATACTCAAAGCTCAAATATATCGGTGGTAATTTTGCTCAATTTTTTAAAAAGCAAAGACATTTTCCTCATATTTACCCCCTTTCTGACACAACGCTTTTTGTGCCCATCCTCACGCAAAATAGCTAGAAAAACAATAATCGTGAGGGGACAAAACCAAACTGTCGGTGTCAGAAGAGGAGGAAAAAAAATAATAATAAACGTTTTTAAAGATGAGTCTAAGCCTCTCATGCTCAGTCACCTTCTTCATCGTTCAAAAATAATGGGCATACAGGAATAATGCGAGCTTATGAAAGTAGGAAAAAATTTGGTATAAAAAAAATGTGTGCGTTCTTTTAGAAGGGGTCACTACTTTTCAGGAGAAAACCAACAAAGAAAAAAACCCCCTCTCTCTCTTTTGAGAACAAATAAAAGGGGGAAGGGCACTCGAGGAGTTGATTACAGAAAACAAAAAGAGCAAATAAAAGAGGGGTTTTTGATAAATAAATATTTTTTTTTGAATAGATAAAAGCAATTGAATAAATAAAAGAGGGGGGGGAAATGGGTACGTTTTGCCACTCCAAAATAGACCTGTCATAGATCACCCATTTTTTAAAAAGAAAATGTTTATAAGATGAACCTAAATCTCTCGCATCTTGGGCATCTTCATCGTTTAAACGTGGTGTATCCATTGTTGAACAAAAGACAGGGAGAGAAAATGATGACAGAAAACGTTTTGACAGAAACCTCCACACAATTGTGGAAACCACACTATCCCCGCCCTCCAAAAAAAAACACAATGTATCGAGAAAAGACGAATGGTAAGATGATCTGAAGCTTAATCACCTAAAAAGGGTTTGTGAATTTTCAGGGTGGAAAAAAAAATTCCGTACTCTCAGAGGAAAAAATAATCAGGTGTCAAAACCTCAGTTTGGAAAAATCATTCCAAAAAAACAGAAAAGGCTGATATAAAAATATAAAAAAAAAGAAACAGATGACAAAGAGAGTTCCTCACGCTCACATTAGGGGGGAGGGAATGCAGTGGGGTGTGACTACAAAAAGAGAGAAGCTGAAAAAAGTGCAAAAATCGCCTTTTTCAAAAAAAAAGAAAATGAGAAGAGAAAAGAAGTTCTCTCGGAAAGAAGATGATATTTTTTTCACCCCCCCTACCCACTTGATCATGATGGCTTCCTTTAAGAAAGAGAGAGAAATAAAAAAATAGAGTCTTTTTGTAAAGAACTCAATCAGAGAGCACGAAGTCATACCATTGGTGATTTCGCTTTTTTTGTTTTTATTTTGTTAGCAAGAGGGGAGGAGAAGGAAAAAGGGGAGGGACCCCACTGTCACCCCTTCCTTAAAACAGATTTTTTTATAAACGGTTTTGACAAAATATGAATAATCCCTTCATTCCTTAGTGACTCTTTTTTTGGTTCATGGATAACCCATGATTCCTCTATCTGATACAGAGGCCCATTGACTGAGTTCTTTTTTAATATGAAACAATTGTTTTGCGTATCCCAAAAATCAGGAATTTTTTATTTTTTATTTTCGCAGGAGTCGAGCCAAGAAAGAGAAATGCTTTTGCAAAGATGATAAAACCTCATTCACAACCATCTTTGACCATTATACACCCATTGTTTTTTTTTTCTAGAACATAACACACACATCGAAAGTTTTGTAACACCATGTTTTTTTTTCCCAAAAAGAATTTTTCTGGGGGTAAACCACGTTTGGCAGCGCCTGTGTACAGGAAGCTCCTTGTTAAGAGCGGTAGTGTACCAGGCTTGTGGGGTGGTTTTATCTCCTCCATTTTGGGGGGAAAGAGCCAACAAAAAGAAAAAAGAAAGAAGACATCCTTTACTCCCCTTTGTGGGTGCAGTGCTGTACAAGGAACCCTTCTTCTCAGAAGGGTTGGGGTTGTCTTTTGTCCCTGTCGATACCGCAGACATGAACAAAGTGAATTTGATAACGTGCAAGACAACCTTGAGGTGAATGCAGGCACTGTGCAAAAACAAAATTAGTCGTTACAGCAGTGTAGTTGCCACAGGGGTAATTATCCACTTTTCTATAGTCGGTTCTTTTTTTTTTTTTTTTGCCTCTTTTTTTGCAGGGCAGGCGGTATGAAGTGATGGGCTTTCTTTTTGGGCTGAAGTATTCCTTATCTCATATTTCAGAGTAAGGGTACTTTAGAGTGTTTTTGGACACATATGTGACCCCACCGTGGTGAGGAATCTGCTCGCGCAATCAAAAGAAAGCAGAGAAAAGGGAAAACAAAACAAAAAAATCTTGACTTGAAATACACAGCCCGCTAAAAAAAAAGTTGGGCACAGTGCGCCTGCGGCGCTACAGTCAAAACACTACAATTTCATCCGAAGTTGGCAGACCTGAAAAAGACCCTTGGTTGCGGGTATGGGTTCGTATTTTGTGGAAACTTTCGGTGGTCGCTAAAATTTTGTCCATTTTTTCCGTATTTCCCCCACCCTGCTCTTTTTGTTGTTCCTGCCCAACAAAAAATCCCAAAGATACGCCTCAAAAAAACCCCCCTCCGAAACTCTGAACGAGGGGAAATCATGGGGATGTGCGGCTGTGGGGGGAATAGAAATGAAAAGCGGAGAAGAACGGCTGATATAGCTTGCCCCATTGCCACTAATCCAATCACTTCCCCACACATACACACCGTTTCCCCCCGGTCGAAAAGGAGGGGGGGAATTGGAAAAGATGAACCGAAGCTTCGCTTAGGCATCCTAAAAGGAAAAATGTTTATTAGCACAACGTTAACACCTGATGGGGGATGGGTAGGTGTTTGTTTGTTTTGCTTGCTTTGAAAAATTGGTTGTATTAGTGTAGACGAGGATGCGCTACACTACACTTTCTTTCTTTCTTTTCCTTTTTAAGAAAACTTTTGGTTGTATTAGTGTAGCCACCCTAGTCTAGGCTAGAGCGTGCTCCACTATACCTTTTTATTTTGCTTTGTTTCGACAAAAAAAAAGCCGCCTACCGAAGTAGGTTCTTGTACACAAAAAAAATGATTAAGATATTCTTTTCAATCGAAAGATAGACAAAAAAAAAATGTCGCCTCGAAACTTTTACTTCATTGTCATTTTTTTGTATTTACTTTTTGAAAAGTGGTAAGGCGAGTAATCTCGACCCTCGCTTAATGCTGGGATGGAGGGAAGGGGGAGGGGTGGGAGTGGGGAGTGGGGTTTGGCAAAACACACGAGGTCCAGAAGGAAAGGGAGGGAGCGGGGGAGGGGAGGGGAGGGGAGGGGGGGGGGATATTTAATCAAACCAAAAATCATAGACAAACAGTTGGCGTAGCACCCTGAACGGAGGCAGGCACTGCACAACCAAAGGAAATAGGGGATGGTATTCGCGGGGAAAATGCGCGTTTACTTCAAAATAAAATAAAATAAATAAAACTGGTAAGAGGACCTGAGCACGTACCCTTGTCCCCTTAACCAATGAAAAAACTCTCACGGTTTTTTTTTTTTTGTAAGCATAACCCCTATCATGAAAAGAAGAACTGCGGAGTGTCTTCAGACTGAATGTCCTTCAGCACGTCGTCTAGGTTCAGTTCGCCGTCTTCCTGCGGTGGCTGTGGGGGTGTGGTGTTTGGGTATTCAACAAACAAACACAAAAAAACGTGAAGTTGACAGTGAAAAACGCCTCTGGGACAGCAAACACTGAACACTCTGTGGGTTATCGAACCCCGGAGGGGCGCTTCGGAGCTGTTCATAACAAAGCTGAAAGCAGGCACACATGGAAGGGAGGGAAAATTTGAAACTTGAAATACAAAGTCATCTCATGACAATGTACCATGGTACATTCAGGGGGAAAAAAGGTAGGAAGAACTCCTCAGGGCCTGTCCTCATGAACTTCAAACGGTTCTGACGTTCTTTTTGTCAATCTCAGCTGGTGTTCATTCGCAGGATAGGCCAAGAAGGGGGGCCTTCTGCGTACACACATCACAGCTTCTTCTTCTTCTCTTTCGAACCCATTCTCACGCTTTGCATACCTTTGGCGCCCCCGAGGGCCTGTTCGAGAAGAGGTCGTACAGAGGTTGGTCCATGAGCTTTTCTTTGTCGTGGCTTTCCTTCTGCTTTGGCTTAGAGCTTGGGTGCTCGCGGAGGAAGTCTGCTGTGAAAAGGGACGAGCCGGCGTCGTCGTCTGCAAGCTTCGTGGACCCGATGGTGCCGGCATCAGGGTTAGACTGCCTCCCCATGGGATGCCACTCATCACCACCCCACGACGACCCAATGGGGAGCCAAGGGTTCGAGGGAGAGAGGTTGCCTGTGGAGCTGGTGCTTCCGCTTGCGTTGCCCTGTGAGAAGCGAGTGGGGTTGGGTTATGTTATAAATTACTGATGGTGATGAAAGGAAGGCGGATGGCGTGATGTCAAAGAACGTCTTCAAGGAGGCTCGGGGGGGGGGGGGGGGGGGGTAGGTGGGGGCAAAACCCCTATTTTTTTGAGGCATTTTGACTTTTTTGGACTTCCGCGCAAAGTACGTACAAACCACCCCTCATACCCACCCAGAAATGGGTCAGAAACACCCTGTGACCCGAAAATCCATGCTAAGGGCGACTCAGAATATGAAAAAATGCAAAAAAATAGTGAAAAAGTGGCCTTTTGACGGTTTTGGCCATGTTGGGTAAAATGGCCATTTTTGGACAAAAAAATCAAAAAAACAGCAAAATTTCGACGTCATGACAGCTGCTTGGGCACAAACCTACCCCAGGGAGGTCCTGTGAGTCCATTCCGACCTGTTTTGGACACTTTAGGTACTTTTTTTGGCCGTTTTTTGGTGTTTTTAGGTCAAAAAATACCCTGGACTTTACCCTGGACGTCCCTGGGCCGCGACTTGCGCCCTGCTTTTGGACCCACTCTGGGCCAAAAAATAGGTGAAAACCCCCGAAAAAGCACTCCGGGAACCCAGATAGTTCCAAATATCCACTAGAAACCCACCCAAACACCTCAAAAACATGCCAGAAAAATATTTTCAAAAACACACTTTTTTCAAAAAGTTCATCTGGGCAGGTTCCATAATAACTTATTTGAAAAAGTGTGTTTTTAAAAATATTTTTCTGGCATGTTTTTGAGGTGTTTGGGTGGGTTTCTGGTGGATATTTGGAACTATCTGGGTTCCCGGAGTGCTTTTTCGGGGGTTTTCACCCATTTTTTGGCCCAGAGTGGGTCTGAAAGCAGGGCGCAAGTCCGGTCCGGGGATAGTCCGGGGATAGTCCGGGGATGTTTTTTGACCTAAAAACACCAAAAAACGGCCAAAAAAAGTACCTAAAGTGTCCAAAACAGGTCGGAATGGACTCACAGGACCTCCCTGGGGTAGGTTTGTGCCCAAGCAGCTGTCATGACGTCGAAATTTTGCTGTTTTTTTGATTTTTTTGTCCAAAAATGGCCATTTTACCCAACATGGCCAAAACCGTCAAAAGGCCACTTTTTCACTATTTTTTTGCATTTTTTCATATTCTGAGTCGCCCTTAGCATGGATTTTCGGGTCACAGGGTGTTTCTGACCCATTTCTGGGTGGGTATGAGGGGTGGTTTGTACGTACTTTGCGCGGAAGTCCAAAAAAGTCAAAATGCCTCACCCGTCCTGAAGGTTTTGCCCCCACCTAGGGGGGGGGGGGGGGGGGGGGGGGGGGGAGAAGGGCGGTGTATTTAGTGTTGGGGTTTTAGATAATAGGGGAAGGGGAGAAAAGAAACATACAGAGAAGAGGCTCTGGTTGTTCGCCGCTGTCGTTGTCGGCTGTGTGACTGCCGCGACGGCGGGCTGGTCGAAGAGCGAGAATGTCCCGCAGCTCAGCAGCGGCGGTGGTGGTGCTGGCGGCTCGACGGCGCCACTTTGCTGCTGTGGGAGGAGGTCCTGCTGGCTGTGCCCATCGCGTGCGTTGCGCTGTGCGACGACAGTCCCCATGGTCGGGTGCATCGTTGTCGGCGGCTGCGGGTGGGCAGGCTCCCAGTACATCATGGACTCCTGCTGGTAGTGCGCATGCTTGTGGCCGTTCCCGTTGAAGGTATCCGTTGTGACCTGCGCAACGGTCTGCTGTGTGTACCCCGCATTCCCCTTACCCCGCATATGCGGCCCCTGCTGGTAGAACTGCTTCGTGGTGGGCGGCTTGCCCCGATGGTCAAACCACTTCTTCTCAGTTTCACCTCGGCGACTGATATCACGCTGCTGTTCGCGCTGGAGACGTTCCTTCTCAATGCGTTCGCGCTCACGGCGTTCCCGTTCGCGTTCACGCCGTTCGCGGTCTTCACGTTCACGCTCTGCGACACGACGTTGCTGGTCGATATCACGCTGCTTTTGGCGTTCGGATTCTTTGCGTTCACGTTCGATGCGGAGGCGGGCCATTTCTCTTTGGGCACGTTCGGCACGGTCGGTCTCTTCCTTTGCACGGCAGGTGAGGCGGGCGTGGCCAGCTTCTTCGTCGGCGTTGAACTTCTCATAGGCATCTGCTTCGGCAGTCTCAACGATTTCGCGCTCCTTTTGCTCAGCGGCGATGATCCTGCGAGTTTTGATCCGTAGTGCCTCTTCAGCCCCCTGGCGCTTGCGCTCCTCATCCGCACGCAGCCGTGCCAGCTCACGCCTCCTCGAATCCTCTTCCTCCTTCTTCGCCTTCTCCTTCGCCAGCTTCGACGCAGCCTCCGACGCAAGCCTCCTGTCCTCCTGCTCCTTCCGCACCTTTGCCTCCAAACGCCGTCTCGCCTCTTCCTCCCCGGCCCTGTCCCTTTCCTTCTTCTTCTTCTTCTGTTTCTTCTCCGCCTCCTTCCCGATTCTGTCCCCTACTGCCGACGACGGTGCAGAGGACGGCGTCGTGCTCCTGTCACCCTTGCTGCTGAAGGACCCAGAGTTGACCGGAGAAGGCTCCTGAGAGGACGTAGGCGTCCCTGCGGCAATGACAAATCCAGGGAACGGGGTGAACTTTTCATCCTTCAACGGCACCGCAGATGGGGCCTCCTGTTCAGACCCACCTCGGGGTGTTTGCGTCTGAGAAGAATGCGCTGGGGTGCGTGCACGCTGTTCTATGAGCTCTGCACTCAGCTCTGTCACAAAGTTTTCTTGTACCTTCTCCGTCTCGACAGTCAAGGGTACAGGTTTGACGGTGGCTTCGTCTGTCACCATGCCCATTGCCTCGAAGAAGTTGGGGAACACCTCTTCCAATACATCGCTTGCAGCGGAGTACGACAATGAGAGCCCAACCGCCAACAGACACAGCAGGCACAGCGCACGCAGAAGGGTTTCCCGCAGGGTATGCGTCAGGTTGTCGTGGTGGAGCAGAACCTGGTCGCGGGGCACCACACCACGCACCTCATAGGTCACCCCATCGCCCTCCTCTGTTTCAAGCCACAACGTCGCCGTCACACAGTCCGTCGTAAAATCCGGCACAAACGTCAACGTCACCGCCAGCTCCTCCCCTGGCTCAACAATCTTATGCGCAGGACCATCCGCCACACACCCCTCCAGCAGAAGCCCACCTACCTCACAGCTCAGCGCACCAACACGGTCTCTGAGCCATGCATTTTTATAAGCAACATGATGGTTCCCTGTATTCACAAACCGGAACGTTTTGGAGAACCGCACCGGGTCAGAATATGCCTGGCTGATTGGCTGAGGGAGGTGGTGGACTCCATGAAAGTGATCGACCACGATATAAGAAGTGTTCATCCACCCTACACCATACACCACCAAGGCAGCGAGACAGGTCCAGGGAACAAACTCACCTCTGGCAGAGAATGGCCTCCCAAGACGGCTTTTCAACTTCGCAAGCTTGAGGAGAGATGTCTTCGCAACTCCTAGGTGCAGGGTTGTGCTGTCGGCATCGTCTGCACCCTTCTTGAGACTCAGCACACCACGCCCTCCTTCTCCTGTGAAGGTTACCCCTTCGACCCCAGAGATGCTGTTGCGGACAATAAAGACAGAGGAGGACGGTGCAGAGGAGGATGGCTCGTAGAAGATAGGACCCAGCACAGCGCTTTCCCCTGGAAGCAGAATCGCCCTGCGGACAGAGGAGTGGGAGAGATGAAAGTCGCCGTCCCCAAGACTCTCCTCCCCAAGAGAAAGCGTCTGTTGGAGAAGCAAGGTAAGCGGGGCCGGCACCTCCGCCCATCGAAGCAAATGGACATGAAGGTCGCTGTGGCCACGGTTGTACACTGTAATGCGTTTCTCTGCATGCTTGCCGACTTCTACCATGCCAAACTCCATTTCATTTGAATCAAGAATCTCCGCCTTTTGCGGCACCGAAGTCACATGCAGAGGAATACTATGAGTATATCCCTCTTCATTTCCACTATCCGTCACCTCAGACGTCGACAGAACGACCGACACCACGGCAAGAAGCTCTGTTCCTGCAGCGCTGTTTGCCGACTGCACTGCTTTGTAGAGGTCTATATCATCCGCACAAAGCGTCTTACGACGGAACGCACCCCCAACACGACCGTCACGAATCCTTCCTTCCCTCGCATCCGCCACCACCACCACACGACCCACTTCTGTCACAGAGTTGGGCACAATAGTAGAGCACGAAATCCACAGCTGCACCCTCCTATCATTCGAGGTGATGTTAGTAATAGTAAGCGGCACACCATACGTCGAGTTGATGAACACCGGCGCCTCACTCCTGCTCGCCATAAGCACGTTGCCAAGCTGCAGGGGGGAATGCTCTGACACAATCTTCTCTGTATTGTGCACAACGAACGAAGCCTGCCCCTTCAGCGCTTGCCATGCAATGTTGATGTCGATCCCTTGAGGTGTCCGATCCTTTTCGCCAAAGTTGATGGTAAAAGCGGACCGCCCCTCTCCCTCATCTACGATAGGAAGCTTTGCCGACAATGGAACCACCTCCTTTGGAGCTAAGGTCAAAGAGTTGAACGACTTCTTCTTTGCAATTTTCACTGCCGTCACTGGAATTGAAGACAACGGAGACGCCATCCCATCAACCAACGACTTTATCGTCACCGGAACTGGATTAGGATTCACCAAATACAACTGAATGCTGCGCTGCTGCGGCACCGAAAGGAGACCTAAATTCAGTGCAGTCGGTTCAAATGCGGTTAACGCAATTTTTCCTGTCTCAGAAGCCAATTCTCTGTTCGCGGTAACACCTAACCTGCCGTGGTAAGCCTGGAGTGGAATGATCAGATCTGTCAGGTTCGAAAACAGTGTAATGTTTCCGCACACAAAGAGCGGTTTGGTTGCTTCAAATTTGATGGAGAAGATCTTGAGGCTGCCTCCAGCTTTCAGCGCAAATGGAAGTTTTGCCAGCGAATTCGGCACCAAAGAGAAGTACGGCGAGCCCAGTAATAACCCAGTCACCTCCAAGGGAACGTTGAAGTGGTTCTTTAAGGTGAGCTCCTTGGGGGCGTTGCCTCCTGCCTCGGGCTTGCCTGAATAGAAGAGCGTGCTTTCGACGTTGTATCCCAAATACCCAGGAATGTAGGTAGCTTTGTAAGGCAGACGCAGTGGTGAAGAGAGCGATTCCTGCAGTCCCGACCCCCCATAATGCACAACCAAGGTGCCATGGGTGGTGATAACTCCTTGTTTGTTGATTTTTTGTTTGATGGTCGCACTATCCAAGTCTGGTGGGTGAAGGGTCACGCGAAACGCTTCCGTAGAACCCCCAGATGGAACCACCGTATCAATAAAGGTAATTTCTGGGTCCGGAAAGACATCATCACTTCCCCCATCCCTCTCCACCTCCACATGCGATAGCACTACTGGCCTTGCGTCAATCGCCTTCCCCTTTCTGGATACAGTGCTCATCAACGTTACCGCCTGCTCCAATACATCCACCGATGACACCTTCCCTAAATCTACCTCCTGCACATTCGCAAAGACCCCAGCCTTCACGGACAAACAGGACACCGGGATTTCTAGAACCTCAATCGTCTCTGCATCGTCTTTGACACCCCGCAAGGAAAGCACAATTTTGATAGTGCCTTCTAACGCTCCGGGGAAGAGAGGGAGGAGAGACAACGTCACCAAGGACTCCTTTTGGAGCGGGTTGACGTTCCAGCGGTGCTGCCCTGGGGAATAGCCTATCACAATGAAAAGGTTTTCTGTGGTGCAGTTTACGACCTGAACGATCTTGCGAGGGAAGGGGTTGTACAAGGTCAAATCGCGTTTGTAGACAGCCCCAGCAGGGACAACGATGTTGGTTAACGGCGTGATTTTGTAACGACTCTCCACCGCAGTTCCTTCTACAACGAAGATCAAATCGCCGATATTCGTGAACACAGTGATGTTCGAGGTTAACACCCCCGCAGTCTCTGGGATAAACGAAATAATCAGCGATTCACCCGAAAGCTCTGCAAAAAAATTCTTCGTCGGCGATGCTGCAGAGGCAATCCCCTTCACCTCCAACGACTCCTTCGGCGCGATGGTGGAGAGGTTGATTGTCGTTCTCGTTGCGGTGAAGGTTTTGGTCTTTCCAAAGGCAATCGATTTGGTGAGAAACACGACCTTCGCTGCCTCCGGGGCAGGCTCAACCTCCTCCTCTTCAGTAGGAATATGCCCTGTCACAGCTTGGCCTTTGCTTGCGTTAGACGCCCCTTTGACTACAGAGTGCATCCCCTCATCCTTGCCCTGTCTAGAGCGTAGCTTCTCCTTAGTCGCCGATGAAGAGGAAGAAGACCCTGCAGGTGCAGACGAAGCATGTCCATTGCATTCAGGCTCCACAATCAACAACAATACCACCATCACCTTTGCCGTAAACGACATTTCAGTAAACATCGTAACGGAAAAAGGGGGTTTTTTGGGGAAACCCCCTTTGTTATACCCCCTTTTACTCCCCCCCCCCGCCCCCCCTTTTTTCCCCCTTTCTTTAGCGTTTACGACCCGATGTGGGCCCCGTTCTGTGTACTTTTTTACCCCCTTTTTTTTTACCCTGGAGAAAAGATGTAGAGAGTAGAGGGTAGGTAAGAAGGAACTAAATAATGCAAAAAATATTGGACCTTTTTTTTTTATGTTACTGTGGTTATATCAACTTTTTTTGTAAGGGAGGGGTCTGTCCTCCTTCCTCCCCCTTTTTTTGAAAAAAAAAAAAAAAATCCTTATTTTCGTTCTTTTTTGAAAACATTGAGGGGAGAGAAATTGAATATTTGGCAAAGTGAAGCGAAGTCTCTCTGTGCTTCAAGGCGGAAAAAGAAAAAAGAAAAAAGAAATGTGGGGGATCGTCGACCATGCGTTGTTAGGCAGTTTAGTTTAGGGGTTTGAATTATTTCAACATATGCATTCAATAAATTGAAAATCATAGGGTATAGGGGAACAACAAAATGTTCCTGTTGAATGAAAGTGCCTCTTGTATGCGCATTTTTCGAACCCTTTTTTTGGTTTTTAACTGCCTGTCTGACCACAGATGGTCTGTCAAAAAAAAAAATCGTGATTCTCAAAAAAAAAAAGGTGACTTAAATATAGACACGTAATAGACGGATGCAGTTTTTTACCAATTTGTCTCTTTTAAAGAAATACATCTTACTATTGTGGCAAGCCCTTTAAAAAAAATGCACTGATAAGACAATCGCCTGGAGCAATTCGGGCATTACCTAGAAGCGTGTAGTATAGTGGAGTTCATCTTCGGGTGTCTACACTAAAACAACCAAGTGTTCAAAAAAAAAGGAAAAAATTATAAGATGACCTTAAGCCTCTCGTGCTTAGTCACCTTGATCACATTCGTTATCGCGCAGCAAAAAAAAAAAAGGGGGGGGTGAAGTTGACAGTGCGAACGCCTCTGGGACGCAGACACACTCCGTTTGTTGTCGAACCTTCCACAGTGTTTAAGGGGCAAATGAATCGTATTCCCCACGAAAGAAAATAAAGTTAACGTGAAATACAACAGCCCTCTCGTGACAGTGTACCTTGGTATATCACCGGTGTTCCGGGGTGGCCCCAAATATTTGGTCAGATTTTGTACGTCTCTCTCTACTCGGTGTGCAGTCACCTCGATCACAATTGCTATCAAAATAAAAATAAATACAAAATACAAAAATTGGGATACTGGTAGAAATATGCCGGTGAATCTGCCTCTCGTGCACACACATCTTTTTACTATCTTGGGTGCACTCTCGAAATCGCAGAAAAATAGAAAATTGAAAAATTTGTGCATTGTGCTTGGACACATATAGTGGGTAAGAGGGGGCGAGAGGCAAAATCGGGGGGAAAAATGAACTCGCGTCAAGAACAAAACAAACCTTTGTGCGTGCACATCTGAGGTGCGCACACGCACACACAAAACGTTTTCCCTCTTCAGGAGAGAGGTTACAACAAAAAAAAAGTAGTTGAAACTAAAACGAAACTCGGTGGAGCTCATGCAAAGGGTGGGACGTGCACTGTGGAGCTCAAATGACAAAAAAAAATTGTAAGACGAATGTGCCTCTCTCATGCACACACGTCAAAAAAAAAGGGGGGACGCTCCAAATACAATACAACCATCAAAAGGGAAGTTGCCAGTGCGTACATCCCCACAGAGCGTTAACACCAATCGCCAATACACCAGAAGAGGGGTATTTAAAAAAAATAAAAAATCACAAAGGGATACAGGGGACATTGAAAAAGAGAAAATAGTACAGGGGGACAGTAGTAGCTGTTATATCCTTTTTTTTGAAGGGGGCTTCGCAAGAGTACCCATGGTAATTACCCCCCTCCCTTTACTTTTGATGTATTATTATTTTTTTGATAAAATATACAACGGTTTCAGGACAATACAGCGGCCATTAGGGAGGTAGCAAAACGTCAGAGTGGACGAGGGACTGAGAGAGTGGTGAGGTTAGTGTCTCTTCGATGGCCCGGGAGAGGACACGACGGGACCCAGTGACAAGTGACAAGTGACAAGTGAAATCACATGTCATTTCACTTGTCACTTGTCACTCAAAAAAGTCACTTGTCATGACAAGTGATTTTCTATTGAGATATAGGCTATTTACTTGTCATTTCACTTGTCATTTTCACTTGTCACTGGGTCCCGTCGTGGAGGTTATGGGAAGGGAGGGGGAACAGGTCATGCAGGATGGTTGGAGTGAAAAAGAACAGAGAAAGACCTCCTCCCCCTCACACACCTCCACCCCCCTTCCCTCTACCACAAACCCTTTCTCTTTTTTTCTTTTTTTGAAAATTTTATCCACCGCATTTCTACACTTTTTTTGTTGTGTCGACAATCACCTGCTAGTGCAGGATCTGTACTCAATGTCGCCCGAAGGCTATTGTACTTAAAAGATATAGACGGAGGTCGTCCTCAACTCTGGAAAGTCGCTTTTATTTATTGTTTATGCATTCTAGTGCTGTAATATACACAAAAGTTGCATCATCAAAGTTTGGGGGATAGGGTGGGTTAAAGGGGTCACGTGAGAAAATAAAGTAGTTGGTTAGAAATTCAGTACATCATGTTTCAGTCCCAACTGCATACATTGGTAGTATCAGAGGGGGACATCGTCAGTGCAAGACCCTCCGAGATGTAAAGAGTTTTAACCACTGTTGCTATTATCAAACAGTCTTTGCGCTCTACTTGTCTTTTCAAAAACTAAAACCTAGACCTGTCAACACAAAAATTATGAACGGCTTAGCTTCTGTGAGCTCGCAAGGGAGGTGTCGCCACGCACCTGTCCGAAGACTGCTGCCCTTTTTTTTTTTTAATTCGAGAGGACCAGGGAAATAGCTTGGTTTTCCTCCAAAACCAGGAATTATGCGAAAACGAAATTTTTTTTTCGCCCGGTCGAAAGCGGTCGTTGCGCGCTTCGCGCAAGCCTCCCTGAGTGGAGAGGCGAAAGGTCAAATTGCGAAATAACAAAAAAAACGGAATGTAATCCCTTATTACGGAGCTTGGTCTTGCACCTTACGTTCCACTAACCGTATGGAAAAAAAATAAATGGCGCCGCAGGCAAAAAAAAAAATAATAGGGTACGGTGTAAAAATGCTGGTTTACAACCACACAGTCACTCAACAAACCCTTTTTTGCGGAGCAAAAAAGGAAAATGGCGCCGCAGGCAAAAAAAAAAATAAGGGGTACGGTACCTCTGCAAGCGCAGCGAACGAAATTTTAAGATTCCATCATTCCAGTCATTTGGGAGATCTGGGGGGCCCCCAAAAGTGCCCAAAAATCCCCTCTTTTTTTTTTTTTTTTTTTTTTTTTTTGGTGTTGTTCAGGCTCTCCGCTAGGATTTCCGATTTTGAAAATATTCTGTTGATGGTCCACGTTGGTGGGGTACATGCTTGCGCCGCAGGCGCACGGTACGCAACTTTTTTTTTTTACCAACGCCCGATTTTGACTTTTTTGGAACGTTTGAGCACTCACCTCTCCATATCTTCTTCTCCTGAGCTTTTTTGACAAGTAGAACGGGTCTGAACCACTCAGCAGAACTTTTTTTTTTTCTTTTTTTCCCCATTTTCAAAAAGTTCTGTTGACAATCAACAGAACTTTAGTACCTAGCGGAGTGCCTGGTGTTGTTCAACTTAGCCCAAGGCTCGACTTTTTTTTTTCCCACATCAAACTGGACAGGGCGAGGGGGGGGGGTTTTTTTTTTTTCCAAAAAATCCAGAATTATGCGATGGCATAATTCGGTATATGGAGCTATTTCCCTGGAGAGGACATCATCCGCAGTGTGATATCCCATGAGTGTGAAATACAGTGAAATTTATTGAGGGGGAAAAAAAGGGGGTTTTTTTTCGTTGTTCAACTACTTTTTGTTCGTTCTCAAAAAAAGGGTGCGGGGAAAACTTAGTTGACAGCCATTTTGTGAAACTGCTCTAAAGACCATTGGTTTGTTTTCTTGATTACAGTTAGGGAGGGAAAAACACCCCGCTTTTTTAGTCACACTTAAAAATAAAACCCAGCAATTCATATCGCCCTCGATCATGTCCCCGAGGTCGTGCGTGCTCTTCCCTTTGGCGATCCATCCCTTCGCAAAAGGGAAAGAATCGACGACACTGTCGACTGTTTTTTTGTGTTGGTTTTTTGTTTTGTTTTTGTTTTGTTTCGTTTATCCCTCTTTGAAAACGTTTTCTTTTCATTTTTGCCCCTCCCCCACCCTCCCTCATACTCATCCATTCATCGATACCCAAAAAAAAAAGAAAAGTTTACAAGATACCCTAAGCCTCTCGTGCTTAGCCACCTTAGAAAAGAAATGTGTCTCATCTTTTAAGATATATGCACCATTTTGCACAAAAAACGGGTCATCCCACTTTCCTTTTTTGTTGTGCGTTTACGGTGTGTCACCTCCCCGCACATAGCAAGAACTTATCATTGTCATACCGAGGCAAGACCGCTGCCGGGAGGGCTGTCTTCCCTGGGCTCAGATGTGCGGCGTTCACGAGACCTGACAGGTGTCACATCGACCTCCGTCCCTTCAGACTCAACGGTTACCATTGTCAGGTTGTTTGCATCCAGATGCCCGTCGCCACCGTCGCTCGCATCCTCAGGGTAATCCTCAACAACAGCCGCACTGCCGCGTATCGCCATCTCTTCGCCGTCACCTTGCACACCACTGAGGCAATGAAGTAATGAAGTAATGAGGTTATGGGTAGAAAAAGGATTTGTTATAAGCTAATTGGTGTGGCTGACGACCCCAAAATAGTAGAAAATAGCAGAAAGTAGCACAAAATAGCACCCCCCTTCAGCCGCACCAAAAAATCCAGATGCCCAGAATAGCAGAAAATAGCAGAAAATAGCACAACAATAGCACCCCCTTTCAGCCACACCAAGCTATGTATCAAAAAACACAACGATACTGTAGGCTATAACAAGAAGTCGGTGAGGGAGGTGTACAGGATATTCATACAACAACCAACACTCACATCGAGGCCTGCCCCAAGAAACATAGCATGATGAACACCTTATAGTCCCCACAACCAGGTAAAAGAGCGTACCAGAGGTACTTCCAAGATGGAGCTCTCCCATCCCAATCGGGGGTGGAAAGACAACCAGGGCACGCCATTCCACAATGACCTTAAAATATGCCATACCGATATGTGTCCACCCGCTGTGGCGGCGGCAGGTCCTCCTCCAGAGTGCTAAACATGTCCGTTCCGAGAGACGGGTTCATAACGAGGGCCGGGTTCTGCACCACCTCACCACCCTCACCCTCCTCACCTTCACCTTCATCCTCACCCCCATCCCCACCACCCTCCTCGGGCGGATGATCCACCACGATGTCCATCTGAGGCGGCGGAACCACACGCCTTGCACCACGAGGTACGGGGGGCTGTCCGAGCACAAACCTGCCTGACTGCCCCTCCTCTCCATCCCCATCAGGGGTACCGTATAGACAAGCTGCGGTGGGTGAGTCCAAGAAGTGCGACGACTCATCTGGTGCATCGACACGCAAGATCGGGGAATGTCCATCCAACTGTGTCAACTCCGGCGGTATCCTTGATGGTGGCGCAATCGCTTCTAGATCATGCACACCTTGTGGAGTAGCTCCTGGGGAGACCCCTCCACTGTGCGTCATCACCGTGTTGAGGAACATATCATCCATTGCACCCTGGGTAGGACTCAATAGATCCGGTGATGATGGTTGTATTGCGGACTTCCTTCGACGTCTCTGTGAATGCGGCGTCACTTCCTCCTCCTCGACATGCTCTGCAACGATCTCTTTAAAAACATCCGCTGAATCCAACCCTGGTCGGAACGAACCATGCCTCCCTTTAATAAACGACCGAGAATGATTTAACGCCTGCGTCCCTGCACGCTTCCGACTCATCTTCACCAACGGAACCAACGAATCTCTCGAGGTTGGGGTATGCGTTGAGCCAAACGCACTAGAATTATTAGGAGGGGTCACCTGACGTTCTTCCGACTTCTTTGGCCGCACCTCCAAAGCTGGAGGCAATTTTGTCCCCAAAGGAGACAACGGCGACCGAGGCGATCGAGGTGACCGAGGAGACCTAGACCCTCCTCCTCCCTTCCCGGAATCAGAAGAAAGGCTTCTCCCAAAGCTTTTCCCGAATGGTGACAAAGGAGATTCGAGGGGCGGGCTTGAGAGCAGAGATGCGCTGGACGGAGCGGTTCTGCGATGTTCTTTCAATTTGTTGAAGAGGTTAAGGATATTATCTAATGGTTCATCCATTAATGCGATGAGAGCGTTGAAACTATCGTATTGTAGATGGTCGCATGCGATTACAAGGCATTTTATTGCACGCATTGCGGAACGTCGTTCTGCTTCGGGCATCTTTCGAACGCATCCTAAAGGCCAGCCTTCATTCGCCTTTTTTCTTTCTCCAGCATATACTACGACGATTCCTCTAACCTCATTGTAACTCTCCTTTGCGACAACAATAGGCGACAACTTCCCCGATGCAAACCCAGAATGCACCGACCCAATCAATTCTATATCCTCTGTAAAGCCTAATACACCATTTTCTCGAAGGGATATAATGATTGCACGGAAGGTTGAAGCGCGGTCCTTTCCCGGAAACGAAGCAGAATAGCGGAGCAATCCTTGGTGTCGGAGAACCTCAATTTCTGCTTCCATAGAGGAAACTTCGGCACGACGTTTTTCAAGAACTTTGAGAAGAAAGTTTCGTTTCGCCTTTTTATCATTGATCATAATACGTCGAGAATACTGCATATGAAGCGACGTCAACCTCTCTACCAACAGCGCCCTCTCCATTTCAGTGTACATCCGTGCAGTCTCCTCTACCCCTTGGATTTGCCGTGTTGCCTGAAACGCTCGCCTTCGTTGCACAGCCTTGTGGACATCTTCACGTACATCGTTAATAAATTCTATCATTTCAGGATCCGTCGCAAGACCATCTGCCCTCAGCAACGACCCCTGAAAGCGTAGCGTAACAAGAAGCCATCCATCCTCCTGTCTCGTATCTTCTTCTACCCGGAAGGTGGAAAAGGGGGGTAAAAGCACTTCAGCCTCGTCAGGAAACTGTGAAACCTTGTGAAGAGGAAGGCCTTCGGTAGCGCCAATGACACAGAACAAAATGTTTTGAACAGTCCCGGTGTTTTCAAGGAATTCGACAGAGGCTTCACGGCGTTCTGAGGTTGAGGAGGGGGCGAGCCATGCATAGGACCAACCGCGTTCAAGCTTGCGGTGGGTGTCCATTACTTGGGGTGGGAGGTTGTGGATGGCACGCCAGAGCACCTTCTTTTGAACGTGAGGAGACGACGACTGCGACGATGCCAAGCTATTCGACGAAATTTTCGCAAAAAAATCCGGCTCATCATCGGTCGTGGCAGACCCATCCAGCGAAGGCTCCTTCTGCTCCAGCTCTATCGGCATCGACAACGCCAGCAACAAACTCGACAGCTTCGCCCACTTCTCTATATCCTCCGACGTCCTCAACGCCTTATTCATTTCATGATAAATCGACGGATTCCTATCTCCCTCCCTCTCTCCTTCATTCGCCCCTTTCACCTTCTGCCCTGACACCGTTGGCTTTGACACGCTCGCATGCACTTTTTTATACAAGTCCCATTGTTTGATTAACTCTTCCTTTTGTGACTCCGAAACAGCCGAAAAAGGGGGTGGTACGTCACCGAAACCCATATGCCGGTCTACATCTGGACCTTCTAAGGTGTAGAGTCGCATTGCAAGGATTTCTACCGGGCCTACAGCAAGACCTGAAAATGCTTTGGTGTACTTCTTTTGTAGGTCGAGGCAAAGTTCCCATAGAACGGCTTCTTTGTCTGATCCAGGAGGTGCTTCGAGGTTCTCGGAAAGTTCTGTTAGGATGTCTCCAGGCTTTTCGGACCATGCAGTGCGAAGCTTTTGTGCTGCGTTGCGCATTCCGGTGTATTCCTGACTCTCTCCCGCAAAGAACACCATTCCATCTCTCATCCATTTTTCAATATTAAGCCCCAACGCTGAAGTAATCGCGCACGCCGGCCATGCTTCCATGGAGACCTTCATTGTATCGTCTAGCATTTCCTTTTCTTCGTCAATTAACAATTTGAAGTGTTTTGCGGCAGAGTTTTTGTCGTCTTCCATTTGGTTCATGCTCTTCCAGGCGGGGTACATTTTGAACTTTCGGAAATATGAATGGAGGAGACCGAGGTCGCCCATACCACGCATGATGTCATCAAAGCGTTTAGAGTGCTTTGCGAAGGTAGCCCAACGGCGCCATATGGCAAAGTACTTGAGTCGCATGCCACGTTCGGTGTCGACCAGGGCAGAGCTTATGAGGGTGCGTTGGAGCTGTTTGGAGCGTGCGTATTTGCGCCATCGGTTGTAGGTGACACGAACGTAGCCTACAGTGGTGCACCGAAGGAGAGTGTCAGCTGCGCTCTTCTTCGGAACCATAAGCTTCTTCTGTTCGTTGAAAAGATGCCAGCGGGTGTGATACCTCAGCAGGACCGAAGCCACCGCAGCCCCATTTAACCGCTTCGCAATAAGCTGTGCCTGCCGTCGCTTGCGTCGATGAAACACCTTATTCGCCATGAATTTGCGCAGTTTATCAAAGGCACGGCCAATCAATTCAAAGGAAGTGTTCTGTGCAGAGAGCATAGCGATTTTGACGCGTTTTCGGTTGTTTTGATGGATGTGGCGGAAGTTGTAGAGTTTCGCATAATTGGACCGTAGAACGAAGAGGCGGCGGATCAATGTGTACAGCGCAACAGAGCGGGTGCGTGGTATCTTCTTGATCACCATAAAGCAGCGCAGCTTTCTGAAGTACCAATTTAAGAGAAGATGTCGCTGGCTGACCTTCGTCGCGGAGGCGAAGATGTGGGCGAGGAATTCGCGGAATTTTATTGGTGCGGCCTGCATTGCGTGGTCTGCTTGCATGGTGCGTGACTTAGCTCGGGTCTGTGCCTGCAGCAATGAATACGTTGCGTCCATCAACCGGTTGGACGGCTTCAGTAACATATGTCTCGACACAGTGTCGTGCCGCAAGCCCCATACCAGGTGTCCTATCCAGTCCGCGTCGCCGCAGTGAAAGCGTTGCAGGCCGTAGGGCATCTCGATGTGGCGCTGCCGGTATGGGTTCGTCACCTCCCACTGCGCCACGATGCCGGTGTCGTCGGCAGACCATATGACCCCCTCACACTCCTGTATCGACACCACCCGCGCGTCCTGAGCATGCAGTCGTGGCATCTTGTGTTTCGAGATGAACAGATCTGCCATACGCCCCTCACCCTTCACCGGAAAAGGGTCCCAAATCAAAATGTCAACGTTATCTGCGGTGATGACGTGCCCCTTGCTGCAGAGCACTGTTGTTACCGCAAGCGGTTTTAGTAGGCGTGCAAGCTTTTGTGAAGGGTCGCAGGCCTGCCACTTCCCGATCACCGAGGCACCCTGTCCTGAGCATGAAATCACCACCACTTCACCTACAGAAGTCCCAATGAAGAGATACCGTCCACCCGAATCTGCTGCGGTGACACGCTGATTTCGCATTGGCGGAAGCTGCACCCTGGTGCAGAATGAGAGGTCGTGGTCTCTGTGCAGTGAAACGCTCCCTGTATTCGAGATCACTGCTGTGATACCTCCACCCACTACGGGGATCGATTTGACAAAGGCAGTGGTTTCGTGGCTCATGGTGACCAAAGCTTTGACCTGCTCTAGGGACCATGCGTCGTAGATGCGGGTTGCACCATGCGAGAGGCCGAGCCAGACATGGTTTCGTGTAGAGTGCAGACAGACAACACGCGCGGAGCGTGGTATTGTAGTGATCTTCGTGAGAATACGTTGCGGGTCATCTGCAGGCCGTATCGTGACATGCCCATTGCGTTGCGCCACCCACACCACCGTCCCCAGCATCGAGGAACACATCTGCGCAATCCCCTCATCCCCATCGTACCGCAGCTCACTCCCCGCACGTAGCAGCGGCGTGCGCCCCCCCTGGACGGCACCTTCATAACAAAGCTCACGCTGCACTAGTCGTGACCTCGCCTCCGACGAGGTTATACACTGCATAGAACCACCCTCATATTCAGCACTCTGCTTTGTGTAGACTATGGTGAAGTGTAAAAGGGGGGGATATATAGAAATATGGAATCAAATATTACATAAGAAGGTGTATGGAATGAGAGAGTGGTTGAAACGTGCTAAACGCAGCTTTGCTCATGCAAAGGGTGAGAGCGTGAGTGATCGATTGAATGAGATGTTCAGAATGCGTGTGCATGTGGGGTCGTGCATTTCGGTGGCTGCGTTTTAGTGGGAACGTTATGAAAAAAGCAAATTGAGTGAAAAAGAGTAGTCATTCCCAAGGAACCACCACTCTTGCTCAATGTCGGAGAATGGCATCGTAAAAAAGAATGGTATCAGCGTCGAAAACATCGAATGTAGTCAGCCGTGCTCGGGACGAGCCGAAGTTGGTGGTGTGGAGTGGGAACCTGAATGAGGGGCGTAGGGGAAAACGTCGTTCTAGTTAGGGGGAGCTCTGGCTGGTGGGGTGGCTTGGCGTGGCTAAGCTCAAACGGCCTCCCGTAGGTAAGTGCGTAGTTGAGTGCTTCTGGTGTACAGCATGGGAACGGCGAACTACACAGATACTGTACAAGGGGCTCAACTTGAGGGCCAAACTCACTAACTTGAAGAAGACGTCCGTTGAGTGCAAGCGGTTGGAGAAGGAGAAGGTGGCTGATGGTGAGCTGCTCGTCATGGACACGAAGAAGCTGTACACCCACACAAAACCAGAAACAGCTCTCAAGAGAGACCACGACAACCGCCACGTACTCATAGCTAATCGTCATCGGCAAGCATGAGCTTGATGGCAAGCATCTTCAGAGTTGTTTGATGGCGGATTGATTGCTGCAGAGGTGACAACGAGCCTCCAACGTTAGAGAGAAACGTTCTGACCACCACAGTGAAGAAGAATATCCCTGTTGTGCTTGCAAGTGAGGTTGGCCAACCGGTGGGCAGGGCAACATGCGGTAGCCAGTGACACGGGCGCTGATAGTGACGGCTGCTACAGTGTGCGTGACGTCACCATGCAAGTCACCGCCGGTGACCGATAGATATGCACCTCGACGATCATGACCCAGCCCGACATGTCCAGCTCGTCCCCAAACGTGAGTTGCATATTGCTGTTGCACGTTGTGTGCCAGCACACAGCCGCATTGCTCACTGTCCCCATGGACTTGGACACGGTGGACTGCGTCAGCTCCGTGCACTGTCCTGGAGCGTTCGTAGTCTGTGTGAGATGCGTTATTTTACTGTTTTATGCAGACGCCAGCTCACAGGTATCATTTGCATCATGAATGCTGGTGTCGACATCCCGAGCAGACGCGTACTCTCAACACCTTGCCAGGTCTAACGTAAAGCCACCGTAGACACGACGACACGAAAGCGCAGACTCGGCAACGAAAACCATACCATCAGAGTACATTTACACTCTCGTCAGTGTGCATACAGCCTCCGCCACATCCAGAAAACAGCCCAAGAGACCTGTACGCTTGACCGACAACCACCAGCGTCATTTAACGATCAGCCACAGACGGTCAACATGCGGACATCACCTCTGTTTCACGGAATTCCAGTCCTCCCCTTCGTCTCTGCTCAGTAACGACGAGAGAATAAGTGACTCGCGCTGCGCTCCGTTATTGACGTCCCTCCGTGAGGTAAAAAAAAAGTTGACTTGAAATACAACAGCCCGCTCATGACAATACATCTTGTATACGACCGAGTGCACCAGGGTGGACCCCAACCATGCCAGTCCTACACCCATTTCGTGGTTTACATCTGCTATGCCCTACCCCCGCTTCCACTCATCAGTCAGATGAGTGGGGTCATTGGAAACACAGGCTGTGTGATGCAGGGTCCGGTTGGAATAAAAAAAGAGGGGGGTAGTACAGCTTTTTAATATTGCAGACGATTTATGAGCGCAACGAGGGGACACAAAGCACCCCGTACAGCAGAAACGTGGAGAAAAAAAAAACTGTCGAAACACAACAAAAACAAAAAATGTATTAACCAGATTATCCGACCTTCCTGCAAGCAAAACGTCGTTGAACCTACAAACACTAACCTCGCGTGCTTAGTCACCCGAAGAGAGGGGAGAGAGAGAGAGAGAGAGCACCTTGGCGAAACGCATCTCACAGAACGTATAGTGCACCGCTTTTAAAAAACGAACTGACTAATATATGCTGCATACGAATGGGGCAAGAGAAACTTGAAATATGCATGTGTCTCTCTCGTGCACATGCCATCTATAATACGCGGGTTTATTTACTTTATTTATTTATTGTACCCACCCTCCCTCTCCCTCACCCCCACAACCCAAAAGACACCTGAAGATGAGTTACCTTTTTTTACAAACTCCTTGAATCGCCCGCCTCGTTTAAGCTTCCCCCCCCCAAAATTCCCCAGCAGGCAAGTTGAACGTTATCAGCATTTTTTTTTCAAATACTCCCAAACCCGGATGGACAGGACCGAGGGGGGAAGTGAAGATTATAACGGTGTCGACAACGCCTTCTGCCCTCTGGATCGATCTGGACCGAGAAGTGCAGAACCAGAACCAAGCGAGATACTAACGCACGGCGTCGTGGCAACCCCCGAATGATGACCGCCAACCGAAAGCCTAACTTGCCACAGACAGACCGACACAGAGACACAACCTGGCTAGCGTTAAACTGGACCCTCCCTAATTGCATGCCTCCTCAGCAAAATACCGGCAAGCAAACGCAAAAAAAACCCCCCGAAGAAGTGCACGACAGCCCATCGAATAACGAACGGACCACTCATCTACGACCAACATCAACAACACCGTGCCCGCTGATTCCGACAGCGTGGAGCTTTTTGGAAGACTTCGGGTCGAGGCCCACACGGTACGACACTCTGCCGCCGACATGCAGACCAGGGACTTCGATGCCCTGGATGGGGACGATCTCGAGGCGGTGTGCGAAGACATCTGAGGGGATGTCGTCCGAACGGACGAAACCGAATCCGTGCGCATTGTTCCAGGTCACGACAGTGCCGTGCAGCAGTCCGCGCGGGTACCCGCCACTCACAAGCGCGCCACCCACACGGTGATTCTTTCCGTGCTCTCTGCCACCTCCTCCTCTGTCCCTCCCGCGTGGAGGCGAATGACGCCGTGGGGGCGAGTGACGCCGGGCCCTGTCTCTTTCATCCCGACGCCCAGCTCCTAGGATCGCAGCAGGAACCCTGTTGTCATTGGGTCCACGAATGGGTGCATCGGTATGCTTGCGGGGCTGGTAGTCCCTCTCCCTCTCATCCCGACGGTTGAAACCTTCATAGCTTCTCGGGGGAGAGTCCCTTCTGTTCCCCCTCCGGTCTCTGTCGTTGTGGAGAGGAGGCGGTGCGTGGTCGGGGAGTGGGACAGCAGAAGGAATGCCGCGTTCAGAGTGGTGGATGACTGCAGGCCCTGTGATGCGGCGGGCACGGAAGCGGGTGGGCTTCTCCGGATCAGGCTCGATGTCGCAGTGCACAATGTCTCCGACAACGAGACTCATCTCTCCGACTTTGCCGATAATGTCGTTGGCATGAGCAAAGACATCCTCCTTGAAGTCGGCGTTCTTGATGGTAATGAACCCATACTGCTGCTTCTCCATCCACAAAGAGACGTTCCCGTAGTACGCCATAGTTTTGCCTTTGTTGGTTTGTTTTCTAAAACGAGGAAAATGACCGTGGTGTTGAGGGGGGGTGGGGGTGGGATGGATGGATGGATGCTTCTTTGGGTCGGAACAAAGCGATCAAGGAAAGCTTGACGAATGCATGTGAAACAAAAGAAAACTTGAAAGATAAATGTGACTCTCGCTTTAATTTAAAATGTTAGTTACCCGCCAAAAACACTGTTAAGAGGCATCGCAGACTGTTAGAAAAATGACAAAAAAAGGGGTTTCGCATGGAACGAATTAAAGAATCAATCGCGTTATCGTTTGTCAGGATGAATGTAAGTAATAAGAGAGAAGCACGGCAAAATCGGGGGTGGTGTCGAAGACGAAGTATATTTTACAAAATTCGTTTGAATGTTTAGCGCAATTAGTTGTATAATTTTAGACACTTTCTGATCAAGTCAAAAAGCACGATAAGTGCACAAACAAAAACAAAAAAAACAATTTCATAATATTATACTTTCAATTCTACTGAATAGAAGGTATAATAGGGTGCACTAAATGTACCCCAAAACAAAAGTAGAGTTGAAATACAAAGCCCTCTCGTGAACAGTGTACCTTGGTACAATGACCGACTGTACCGGGGTGGACACCCAACCATGCAGTCCTACATTTCATGGTTTACATATGATATGTGCTACTCCCGCTTCCACTCATCAGCCAGATAAACGGGGATCATTGCAAATACAGGGACATGAATCCTGATGCAAAAAGATGTACCATTTGCCACAAGACTGTTGCCATGTGAATCAGTTTGTTATTCCAAGTTTGTTTCGGTGTCGATACGGTACCTCAATGTTTAGCGCCAGAGTTGCAAAAAAAAAAATTACCCAAAAGCCCATGCGACCTGCAGCGATGCATTAAAAATTATTTTTTTCTCCTCTTTGAAATATCTTTGTATGAACCTGTCGAGGATTTCCAGCCCTGGCTCGTTCCCCACACCCATGCTGCTGGCAGTGCCAACGACTGACTGCTCCTTGTTTCCTCTTCACTTCATCTGTCTTCGCACCATCTCAGAACGCTAACCACTGAAGTCATTAATAACCTCGTTCGTGGGTAGAATCTCCATATTTCAACTTTTGAGGCAGAGTGAACGACGTTTTTCCAATCATCCCATTCGCTTTACCTGGGCACAACTTTAACAGACCAAAATAGCGTGAATCAAAGGCTACCTTTTAAAACCCACAATAAATAAGACCCCCTCCCCGGCAGGAAAGTGAAGATTGTTCACTTTAAACCGAATGTTTCCTTTACTCCTTTACTTTCCCCGTGTAGACCGGTACGTAGAGGTGACGCATATGGGAGGGGAGCGCCGTTATGACATTCGAGCCCACATTACCTTTTGCAACGCTTTGTTTTGAAAAGTTTCTTTTGCATGTTTTCTTTCTTAAACGCGTAGATGTTGCCTTCGTGCAACGCTAAGAATTAGCATATTCGTACATCATGCAATTTTGCCTTGAACGAATCTCCTCTGGTACCAAATCCTTAACTCCTGTAAAAACGACGGTTTGCGCATATCCAAACAGCTGTGATAGTATGTTTCGGGAACAGAAAAATTGCAGGTTTGCAGGAGAGAAAAAAAAAATTTGAAATACCTTTTTTTTTTTAATTAGAGTTTCCACAATCCCCCACCAAAGCAGGTTCTGCAAAACTCGCCCGAAGGCATAGCACATAACACTTAAACAGATTTTTTTCTCTTCCCCCCAATCAACTATGACGAAAGGAAATCACCACCCCCCCGCTCCCCATTATCCCTACTCCTCATCCCCATTTCTATTTTACATTTTCGATTTTACAAATCAGAACTAGAATGGGTCCTTTTTTATGACTTGCATTCAACAAATATTAACTTTTTTTTTTTAATCTGTTGCACCAATGCAGGCTTCATTTAGACAGTCTTTTCACTAAAACATCAATCCAGAAAAAAAAAACATTTTTTAAACCAGACTTAAATCCTCTACGAGACAGAGGCTCAGTTACCCCAATACCCCCCCTTTTTTCCAAAAAAAATTTTTCACATTTCAAAAAGCCAGTTAAGTTTTCGCCGAAGAGATAACATCTTTTTTCTTTGTCCCACACCCCTCCCACACCCTCCCCACACTATGAAATCAACGTATCTCTCTCCTCAACAGCTAGGTCATTGTGTTCTTGCACTTAAGGGTTGGGCAGAGCACCCACCAAATTGCTTGCAGGAAGTGAAACCTCCTCAAAAACTTTTTTTTTTTGCGTCCACAATTACCACAACACATCAATAGAGAGAAGAAAAAAAAAGGGGGAGGGGAGAGAAAAACTTTTTTGTGGAAAACTTAAATCCCGATATTGCCTCGTCATTACGTTTGCAAGAACAGCGGTCGCTTCTTTGCTTCTGAAGAACTCGGTATATACTTACAGACATTGCGACACCATATCCAAGCAGCTTTGCCTCAAAAAGAGAGAATTTTTTTTTCCAGGGTCTAATCTAGGTCGGTATTACTTCAGAACTTTTTCGCGATTCTCTTCTTTGAAACTGCAAGACATCTTTTTCAGGATATTTTTTTTTTGATATTTTTTTTTTTTTTTTGCACAACTACGGATTTTTGTGTCCACGCCTGCCTTTAGTAACCCGCTCATCTGTTTCCTTGTCTGTTACTAATTCATCCGCGATTTCTTCTACGTCGACTTCCACCTCCACTCCTTCTGTTCCCTTTTCCATCTCCTCCACCTTCGCCACTCTCTCCTTGTGTGGACTGCGGCCTGTTGAGACGCTCCGCGGCTGAGGACCCTCCACGATTCGCCCGCCCTTTTCGTTGCTTAGGGTTCTCGCCCCTTCGGTCCTTTCATAACGATCCCTCTCGTAGCGTTGAGGATAGTGGTCGTATCCTTCCCTGCGGTCTCTTCCTCTGTGGTCGTCTCTGTCTCGTCTGTCTCTGTAATCGTCGCGAGGAAAGCGGTCTCTGTGGTCCTTTTGGAAGGATCTGTGAGGGTATCGGGTATCTCTGCGTTCACGGAGGTTGGGGAAGTCTCTTTCGGGTTTGGGGTGGTCTCTGTCGCGCTGTGCTTGCTGTTGTGCGCGGAGGTGGAAGTCACGAAGACGAATCAGTTCTTCCGCAGGAGATCTGGGGGTAGCGGGGGCAAGGTTTTGACTGGCACGAAGCTTCGCTTCTGCGAGTTTGCGGATGCGTTCGATTCGTTCCGCCTCAGTCATGGTTTGCTGTCCTTGCTGTGGAACAACATGAGCGAGAGTGGGCCTCGCAGTAACACACTGTACATCTGATACAAACGTCGACTTCCCACTCCCAAGCACATCATAGGAGATCTTGTCGCCTTCCTTAAAATCATCGTTCGCGTCCTTCAAATCAGGCCTTCTAATAAAAAAGTTCGGCCCAATCAGGTCACCCTGGATAAAGCCATACCCCTTCTCACGGAACCATGCGTGGACTACTCCTCGCTCCGCCATTTTTGGAAAATTTTTGAAAAAAAAAAAGAAAAAAGACTGCTAGGAAAGGGAGTGTAGGAGGGAGGGGTTTGAAAGTTTGTTTGTTTTGTATTTGTTTTTGTTTTTGCCACTCTGTTTGTTTTGTATGGTATTTCATTGTAGCACTTTGTAAGTTGAGAGGTAGGTGCCCTTCTCGGAGTGTAGGAGGGAGGGGGGAAGGGAGATGCTGTAAAGGAAGTTGAGAAAAATGTAGGAGGGTGGGGTGAATGTTTTTTTTTTGTTGAATTTGGTGAATACGCAGGTATGGAAAAAAAGGAAACACACACACACACACAGAGAATGGGCCTGCAGAGAGAAGAAAACACCTCAAAAAAATCCAACAAAAAAGGTAGCACAAAGAAACCGTTATTTGGTGGACAGTTGGAAGGAAAACAAAGGGCTGCAAAAAACGCTTCAAATTCCACTGTTATACAGAACACTCTCCTTGTGTTGAGGTGAGGAGCACAAAAAAAAAGAAGGGGGAAAAATGCTGCCTTGCTTGTGTCCACTTTTTTTGGTTTCTCTACACAAAAAATAACACCACCCCCATCTCTTGCCTTCTCTGTAAGTACTTTTGATCCATTTGTCTTGATTATGAAATAAAAACAAAAAGATAGCACAAAAAAAAAAAAAAATTCAGAACCCCAGCCCCATTCCCGATCCCTCCAAAGAAAGAAAAAAAAAAAAAAAAGAAAAAAAAGTTTGGTAAGATCCCAAGCCTCTCTGTGGGTCGTCACCTCATAACAAGAACACCCTGAACCTATTACGACATCACTGAAATAACAAATTTCCACACGGGGGAGATAATAACAGGTCTGCCAGAGATTGGGGAAGAAGGTGACAGTGCATAAACGATATTCTAATGGAAAAGACACACACTGACACTATAAAAAAAAGAGTAGTTGAAACGTGCTAAAACGCATCTAAAACGCATCTCAGTCAATCTCATGTAAAGGGGGAGACGTGAGTGGTCTGTACCGTAAGAGAAACGGAGGTGGTAAAAAACAGCTATTTATTGGTGTGAAGATAGCGTTTATTTCACCGAGTTTGGTGTTTTCAACCAGAGTGACTTTAAATTCACGAGGAGAATCAGGCTTCACAGGAGCGGATAAAAAAAAAATACATTTTGACTAACATTGAATAATGTATGCCATAAAAGTAAGATTATCCTAGTCTCCTTGGAAAAAAAAGAGAACCCTTGTAAGATGAAGGTGCCTCGCTCGTCTTGGTGCACACATCTTTGGAAAACAATAAGGGGGTGTCAGGGATATGGGGATATATAGGGGGGGTGTTCCATCATTGCTGTTATGTGCATGCATGGGTACCTTGAGACTCGAAACATTCCTCTGATCAATAAAAACATTCCTCTTTTTCTGCACCACCACAGACTCGGCTCACTTTCATAACACGCACACGGGTAGGTGGAGGAGGATAACGAAAACGGAAAAAAATCAAATTCACATACGCACTACTTATACAAGCAGTACGTATTAAAGAAGAAGGGGTAAATTGCGATAACGTGAATACCTTTGTTTCTTCTGTACGCAAAACGTATACTTTTTGTGTACGTATTATCGCAATTTCCCCAAAAAAAATAATAAAAGAGGAAGCCGCCTACAGGATATATAGCATAAAAAACGGCGCAGTTTTCAGATCTGAAAACGAGAGGTTCACACAAAATATAGAAACACAATCACACTAAAAGAAAAAAAAAATGAAACACACATACACAATCACTCGGCAAGACGAAAGATTTGAGGGGAGGGGCAATTCTTCTTTGGGAAGGCTCGTTTTTCCTTTTAATGTTACAAAGTAACAATAAACCATTTTTCCCGGTGACCCCCCCCCTCTAGGGGGGTCCACGTAGAAGGAATTCCTTAAGGATTTGCTGTCCCAAACCCATTTTTTTGAAATTTAGGTGAAGAAACCCACTAAAAAGGTCGTACCTGGCCGCAAATCGCCCTGGGGATCACGAAAATATCCCATTAAACCACCTGACAACCTCTACAGAGACTTTCCTGATTAAAAAAAATCGGTTTTTTGTGAAAAATCTCCAAAAATAGCGTCATCAAATCGTCATCAACATGGGCCAAAATGCAACACTTACCAAAAAAATTCTCCAATCAGACAAAAATCCTTCTAAACACCCGAAAAACACCCCAGTCCACATCCGGTGGGGTCCCAGGGTGGAAATATATAGTTTTTACAGCTTTTAGGGGTCCTGTGTGAGTACCAGATGCATTTTGCAGTGGGTGTGTGTGCCCCAAACGCTTAAAAGTACCCTTTTTATAGTCACTTTTTTGACTTTTTTTGTACCTGAAAACCCCCAAAAAAGTGCCAAGGTAGTCGGAATGGTGTCCAAATACCCAGGAAAATGTCCCCCAGACCCCATGTAGGGTGAAAAATAGCATTTTGGGCACTTGGGAGGGTTTTATAGGCCATGCAACACTTATGCAACACTTAAGCAACGGCTATGCAACGCCTAGCAGAAGACCATTTATTTACCAAAAAAAAATAATACCAATTCATTCAAAACACCAAAAAACCACCTCGGCCCACCTCCAATGAGGTCCCGAGGTGGAAATGTGTGGATTTTGCAGCTTTTTGGGGTCCCTAGGGGGTTTTTGAGGGTGTTTTTGTGTCTGCAACGCTTAAAATAACGGTATTTCCCCCCATCCTTTTGACGTATTTCGCACCCAAAATAAAAACCCTAAAAGGCGTGTTCAGGCAGTCGCAGAAGTGTCTAAATCCCTCTGAATTGCCTGACAGACCTCCCGAGCTGTGGAAAATCGTACTTGCAACACTTGCCAGGGCTTTTTGGTCCCTGAAAATGACAACGTACCCTGTGCCTAAGTGCAGTAAAGCCTTCCTTGCCTCCTCCTATGACCAATGATTCTTGCGAATCCGTTGTCGGTGTCCTTGACCAAGTTGCAAGCCACCACGGAAGGAGCCAGCACCCCGACAACACCGACTCACTGTCGCTGGAACCTAGACATCCTCTACAGTCTAGGTTGGGTTCCGTCTTTCTCAAGGGAAGAACTTGCCGCAGGATACACCAAGCGCACCACAAAGGCAGGTCCATGCAAAGTACCCAGAAGTAGCAACTTGAAAAGTACAACACTAAATTGCTTCATCTTTTCACAAAGACAGAGTTGCGGGAATTTGCGGCAGATTGTGCACCCCTTGACGATGAAGACACCGGTACGATGAATAAGGAGCCTCTGGTCGCTATGCTGTCTCAGTGAGCAGTACAGGGATTCTATAGGCATATTAGGGGGTATAATTACATGGAAAAAGGCGGAAAAAGCGGAAAAAAACACCAAAAAATCAGAAAAAAGTACGAAATAGTGCTCAAAAGTGTGTTTTTCGTGGTTTTGGGTGATTTTTTGGGGGTTTGGGGGTCTTTTGGGGTGTTTTTTCGGGTTTTTCGCGGGTTTTTACAAAAAAAAGTGGTTTGGGACAGCAAAAACGGCCGGACGGACCCCCCTACCCCCCCCCCTCCCCACCCCCTATGTTACACGGAAAAACCGTTTTTCCGAATTTTCATTTATTGTAACAACAAGGCGCAGTGGACGTGCACATCCGAAAACACCCGCATTTGCATTTCCAGAATCCGTCCACGCTGTGGTGGGGTCAATCTGCCGAAATGGACAAGTTCTTGTTGTTGGAAAAAGCCACTTTTTCCCGCCATTGTTACAAAAAAAAAAGTTTTTTCCCCGGATTTCGGTCGGACCCCCTCCCCCCCCTTTATTGTTACTTTGTAACATTAAATGGAAAAACGAGCCTTCCCTTTTTTCTTTTTTTCCTTCTTTTTTTTTGCTGCGTCGACAATCACCCTACCTAGTAGGGTCTGTACTCATTGTCGCCCCGAAAGGCTATTTGTACTGAAATGATATAGCAGCGGTACCATTCGTGACAGCCAACCGACGCAATTTTCTCTAAAAAACAAAATTTCTATATCCCCTTGCAAAAGAGGTCTTTTTTCTCTCTCCCTTTTCTCACCCCCCCACCTTACTACATCTTTGGTGATATCGCATAACCAAGCGAAGTTGATACCCGTGCATGCACATCTAGGATGCAGGCACGCAACTCACACATCAGTTACACAACATCTGTACTCAAAGATCTGGACAGCCTTTTTTGTTTTGTTTTGTTTTGTTTTTTTTTTTGAAATGTTTGGTAGTAGTGTAGACAAGACACCCGAGGATGAGCTCCACTATTTTTCTTTTTTTGCTTTGTTTCAACGTTTGACTACACATCAGGCCACCTTCTGTGGGATTACGTGTATTGTTGTTGCTATTTCTTTCTTCTTTTTCTTTTGAAATTGTGACTCTCTTCTCTCCACGTCATTCCCTTAAACAAAGATGCAGAAACAGAGATGCCACAAAAAAAAAATTGATCACCCGTTAACAAAAGGGGAAAATCATAGAGATTGGGATGAAATTGTAATGGTACAGAAAAAGATCCCAACCCCACCTCGCTTGTTTGGCTCACTTCACCGGATCAAAATGGCAAAGTAAAATAAACAAAAAATCACTCTTGGTCGGTCGCGGTCTGTGTGGTAAAAACGTTTTTTTTTTTTAAACTACCAGAAGGATAAAGCATTGGAATACTTGTTGTCTCATGCATTCCCTGAAGTTAACTTCTCCATTTGACTTTATTCAAAAAAAAAAAAAAATGCGCTAATTATAGTGCACAGCTTTGAGCGTAATTTCCCCCACTTTTTTCAAAAAAAAAATCTCATACCGCCATCGGCCAGGGCAAAGCGTCGACGTCGTACTGAGCGAGAGTCTCTGGCGGGAAGTGCTCTGGGTGCTGCTTCATGAGCTCTGCGAGCACGTTCATGTCGCGCTTGAGGACGAAGAGCACTTGGAAGGACTGCTTGAGTTGGGAGGCGACCACTTCAGTTTTTTTCTTCTGCTTTTGCGATGCGTTGGGAGACAGGCCAGGGATGGCGGCAGCGAACTTCGCAAGCCCGGTTTTGGTGGGTGTGCTCGACGACGTGTCGCCCACCTTCGACAGTTCCTGCTCCTCTCTGTTCAGCTGCTCCTGGAGCAGCTGGTAGTTGCGGATCTCTTGGTTGTGCATCGAGATAGAGCAATCCCACTCCGCCTCACAGATCAACAGCAACTCACGCGCAAGCTCCGATGAAACGCGCTTGCAGTCGTTGTTGTCACCCTCAAGCGACTCCAACAGGGGCACCTCCATGTTGTCCAAGAACAGCAGCTGCTTCACCTTCAAGAACGCCACCATCTGCAGATCCTTGCTCACCCCGTCGTACTGCGTTTTCTCGCCAGTAATACGGTGCTCCACCTCCTTCAAGAATTCGTGGTAAAAGCCGGACTGTTTCTGGTTCTGTGCGAGGCCGATTTCCAGCTCTGCGAGCTTGGCCTTCTCTTTCTCCATGTCGCGCTGTTTGGAGGAAAGCTTTGCTTTGGTCTCGTTGATGCGTTTGTGGATGTCCTCGCCAACTTCTTGCTCTTGTTTGAGCATCTGGCGGGTGTCGGCTTCGTATGCTTCGTGGGCAGATTCGATGACCTTGATCTTTGCAAGGCTTTCGTCACGGTCAAGCCTATGCGCCTTGATGTGACTACGAAGGACGTTCTGCTCAAGCTTAACAGCACCCACACGACGGAAGCGGTCTGGCTGCTCTGCAGAGAACGACGTGATGTCGGACATCCTCGTCACAACCTGTTCGCGTGCAGACTTGAGCTCCCCACGCATGCGAGAATGGCGTGCAGAGTCCTGCGAAGTGCTGGTGTCGAAGTGTGTCTTGTATGTGTTGTAGTCCGTGAGGCACGGTGACACGCAGTCCACAGGGCGGGACAGAGCAGAGATCGTGCTTTTGGCCATGCCCACCTCGTTGAGGACAAGAAGAAGGGGCTCGACTGCCTGCAGTGATTCGGCCTTGGTGAGGCAAGGGATGTTGAGCGGGGCCTGCATCTCACGCACCTTATCCCGCATGTCGGTGAGGATCTTGTGAAGGGACTCAACAACCGGCCTAGGCAGCACTCCTGCGAGCCTTGCGTGTGCCTTCTGCAGTGCGTCGAGGATGTGCTGAATAGTGTACTCTGTGGCAGCGCCCTTGGCTTTGGTGTCCTTCGCGCACGCCTTCTTGATGATGTCCTCCGCACGGCTTGTCACCATCTCATGGAACTCAGCGGTTTGGATCGGGTCCGCAAAGATCTTACGCTTCTCAAGCTGGAGGAGCTCCTGCTCACGCTTCTCAAGAAGCCCGCGGGTCATGCGGATGGCAGTCTTCTTGTACTCAATGGAGTTCGTGATAGCCTCGGGTGTGTGTCCGGGGTCCTCCTTGCCAAGATGTGCGTTCGGGCCAAAGGCAAGCTTCTCCTGTGCAAGCATAAGTTGCTGTTCAAGCTTGCGCTTCTGCACACGCTCCTCCTCAAGCTTCTGCTCTGCGGTCTCTGCCTTGCGCTGCCACTCACCCACCTCGTTCAACACCTGACTCAGCTGGGCGGCCATGTTTTCTAATTGACGCTTTCTTTCGTCCAGCTCACGGCTTTCTGTGACTTGCGCTCCACCCTTCCAGACTCGCGACATCATGCCACGTGCACTCTCCATCATACGCGCGGGGGTGCTTTCTGTGAACGACCCTGAGAGCATGGCGCTTTCGTCTTGCTCCTTTGGCACTGCCTGTGGTGCTTCTGCAGCAGCAGCAGCCACACGCATCTCACTCTGCTGCGGCACCTCTGCAGTCGCCTGCTCTGCCACAGGCCTCTGCTCAGCACTGACCACCTCCTTGTGCACCGCCTCCTTGCCCTCACCCTTGGGCACAGCAACCTCTTCTGCGTGTGTCGCACCGTTTACCTCGGGCACCTTCGTCTCCACCTCCACCTCCACCTCTCTCTCGGGCACTGCTTCGGCCTCTGCAGCCTTCTCAGGGGCAGCCTCGGAGGTAGGGACGGTCTCGGGTGCTGATACCGGCTCTGTGGCTTCTTCGGGCTGCGTCTCTGCTGATTCTGCTTCTGCTTTTTGTGCTGCTGCTGCTGCTGCTGCTGCCTCAGCCTCCGCCGCTTTCTCTGCTTGCATTTCTGCGGCCTTGGCAGCCTCCTCCTCTTCTCTCTCCCGTTGCAACTCTGCTGCCTTCTGAGTTGCCTCTGCCTCAGTCTTTTGCGCCGCCGCAGCTTCTTCTGCAAGGGCGGCTGCTGCTGCTGCAGCTTCCTCTGCCTTTGCACGCGACTCTTCATCTGCAGCGTTCTGTGCAATCCTCTGCGCCTCTGCAGCCGCCTCCTCTGCAGCAAGCCTTGCTGCCTCTGCCTCAGCAGCTGCAGCCCTGCGTTCCTCCTCAGCCGCCTCCTCTTCTGCCTTCGCTTTTGCCGCTGCTTCGGCTTCTGCCTGCGCCTTCGCTTCCGCCTCTGCAGCTGCTTCGGCAGCCAGCCTCGCCTCCTCCTCTTCCTTGGCGATGCGCTCTGCCTCGAGCCTGGCTTCTTCTTCTTCCCGTGCAATGCGCTCAGCTTCGAGTCTCGCTTCTTCCTCTGCTTGCGCAATGCGTTCCGCGATCTCGGTGCATTCGGAGAAGGTTTGTTCGATGGTGGTAGTGGCGGTGTCGTCGTGGTGCTGGCGGTACGCCTCCTCACGGCGTTGGAGAAGCTCACAGCGTTGGAGGTGTGCTGCGTGGAGGGTGGCGGCGTGGCTGCGGACAGCGCTTTGGATGACGGTGGCGTGGTGCTGGGTACGCAGGCAGGCGACAAGGCGTGATGATGCAATGTCGCGCATACGCTGCTGCAGTGCTGTTGCAGCGGCGGTCAGACGCAGGTGGTGTTCGTACTCCTTCTGGCGCAGCACCTTCTCAGACTCCCTCGCCTGCGCAAAGCCGTTAATGACCGCAGCATGTCTAGACAGCTGTCTGTAGTACCGTGTGTGCGAAGAAACCTTCCACTGTGCCTGCAGAACGATGTCGCGCGCCATGCTCTGAAGATGTTTGACAGCGCGGACCCGGGAAGACTCCTTGGACCGTGCGTGCGCCTGAACAAGGCGGCACATCCTCAGCAGGTCCATCTGTGCGCGGACCCCCGAAGACTGCTTTGCCCGTGCATGTGCCTGAATGCTGATGATCTTGCATTTGAGGTCGTGGTAGTACCTCTGGTGCATGCTTGTCTTGCTGCGCGCAAAGGCCTGCACCTGGCGTGTCTTCGCCATGAGGAACATGTTGTAGCGCACACCCACACTCAGCTGTTAAGGGTTGTGGTTATTAAAATAAAAAGTAACAAATCTGATACTTCCCCTTAACTTCATACACTTCCCAAATCATACAAAAGCATATCCCCTACCTTCACCATAACCCCACAACTTCAAAGCAAAATACAAAAAAAAAATCCATACCCTAGCACGCGCACAGCCCTGGATGACCTTACAGCTGCTTTCCAACGCAGCATCACGCTTCTTCTCGAGGAGCTTGTAGGGAGCATCCTTGAGGAAGACCTTTGTCTTGCCGAGCTGACCTTCTTGGCTCTCACGGGTGCAGACCGAGTCAAGGAGCTTTTGGCAGGCAGCGAGAAGCTCTTCTTCGGTACCGGTCTCAGTGTGCTCCTCGATGATGATGCAGAAGCGACGCCAGAAGGCGGGGAAGGGGACACGCATGGAGTAGCCGCTTTGGCGGATCTTGATGGTCTCGAGCACACCAGCGCAACGGAGCTGTTCGATGACCTCCACTCCGCTGAACATCTTCGCCTTCTTTGCCGAATGCGGCTTGACACAACGGATCCAATGCGGGTTCGTCATATCGATCAACTGCAGCAACGAATCCAAGCTGATCCTGAACCCATTGGCGGTCGTCTTCTTGCCTCCCTTCTTCGGTCCCTGCGTGTCTTCCTCCGGCGCAGGAAGCAGCGTTGCGATCAACCCCATCTCACTCCCCCTCATCAAAACCTTAAAAGAATCCTTCAAAGTGTCTAAATTCTTTTCCTTAAACCCGTCGACGTTGTACGACACATCAGACGCATAGTGCTTCACCCCAAAGGTACCGTCGCGAATTTTTTTGCAGAAGAAACGGTCGTGAGGGATATGCGATTTGTCGCCCATTTTGGGACCAAATTCGTCGCAGACTGTTGCGTGGAAGGAGTCGTCGTTGGAAGATTGATGTTTGCATGTATCGTTGAGGTGGTCGAGGAGAGAGCCTTTGCCTCGGAGGAGGTTGAGGGTGGCGGAGTTGTCGGGGGGGTTGAGCGTGGTGGTGTCGATGCCTTCGCGGTCGTACTCAAGCATGTCTCTGCGGAAGACGCATGCGTTGTAGTGATTTTGAAGCTGTTCGTTCGCAAGGTTGATGAGAAACTGCTCCAACGAGTTTACCTGGAAGTTCTCAAACCCAAAAATGTCAAGCAGCCCAATCCAATACGGTGCCTCCTCAGAGTCGGCCTCCTCGCCGTCCTCCTTCTCCACACTCAGCACGCTGTTGATTTTGTCGATCAACCATGAAAACAGACGCTCATAAAGACTCTTTGAGAGCCCATCGCGCATTTCGACAGCTTTACTGGGGGTCAGGTTTTTGACAATCGTTTCGCCCCGCAGAGTTGTGCTGGTGGTCAGAATCTCAGCCTCAAGCGACTCGGGAGGGACACCGAAGAGGGTAGCAACGAGCTGCACTCCGGCACGGTTTTCATCATCAATTTCTGCTTTGTCCTCTCCGGTAAAGGTGACCCCCTGAAGGTGCATGATACCTGCAATGCAGGAGTACACCTGACGCTGTTCGTCCTCCGTCATGCCCAGCAAATCCATAGCCTTGCGCACCTCCCGGTAGTTCGCTGCATCCTCCTCCTTCTCCTCAGCCTCAGGGATGTATCCTTGATAGATCCATTGGATCCTCGGATGGTCCAGCTGGTAGAGCTCTCTCTCCTCCCCTGATGCACCCGCAGCGAGCTGGTAGTAAGAATGGAAGGACCGTTCAAATTCAGCATGCGTCACGATACGAGACTTCTCGAGAAGGTAGTGCTTCGTGTAGGTCCCCTGAAGCATGCCGGAGGAGGAAAACCGAATTTTCATAAATTTCCCGAAGCGCGAGGAGTTATCGTTGCGGACGGTCTTGGCGTTTCCAAAGGCCTCGAGGATCGGGGATGTGGCGACTACCTTTCTCGTCACCGCCAGGGCGCTCTCCTTCTGCTCTGCATCCAGTGTGTACGTCGAACAGGCCGCCAAATAGGCGGCGACGATCTTCGCTGCCTCAGTCTTGCCTGCACCGGACTCACCACTCACCAGAATCGACTGTGGTTTGTCGAAGAGCTTCATATTCCAGTACGCCTCGTGCGCAACGGACCAGAGATGAGTAATCTGTTTTGAGCCGGAGTTCAGAGCAGACTGTTTTTCTTCGATGTACTTCGCCATGTTTTCATTAGTGTAGTGCGAGATGTTGAAGTTGTAGGGGTTGACCGCAAGAACGATGGGGCCGATGTTGGTGTACACCATGTCCTCCCAGTAGCGTTTGCGGATGTGGTGCAGGAGAACAGCCTCGTGCAGGTACGGCATGTCGATCAGATCGCGAATCTCGTCGAGAGATCCATCGACGACAGGCGCGAGGTCTGCTGTAGAGACTGCGTGTGTGTTGTTGCCCTCATCGCCCACAACACCACCCTCCTCGTCAACCCACACCACGTTCACGCTGTCGTCGTTCTTCTCCTCGACCTTCCCCAGCAGCCATGAGTCCTCCTTGTGAGGGAAGAAGCTCATGACACCTACTTCGAACTGCCCGAAGCGGGCACCACCCGGCGATGCCGCCATCTTCTCTGCTCTTCTTTGTCGCTTCTGAAAGGGTCATGAAGAGGGTGTGGGTGGTGGGTGGGGAAGGGGGGGAAGGGGATCTTGCCTTCAAAACGAATCCTGCCCAAGATCTTCCCAAGAGTTATGACGTACAAGTGCTCAGACGATTTGACAGGTAAGTTAGCTTCAAACCAATGAAGGGATCAGACAATGTAAGGTAAGTAAAATGGGTCATCATCGGTCGGAGGGGGAAACCGTAGTTTGTTCAAAACATATCTTGCCCAAGATTAAAAGTGGCTGTCCAACTCCTCAGACAGACACTGGCGTGATGGGCTGCAGAAGTTTCGGATGTACAGTGCGTGTGTGTGTCAGAATTAAACCACAAGTCTTTGTCGCCATCGGAACGCTATGAGAATGGATAATCATCATACACACAGAGAGCATGTGGAGGGGAAGACGCTCAGAAATTAAACCACATAAAGTTGTCAGCATCGGAGGACAGTATGAAATGGATGATCATCACAGCGTGGGGGTTTAGAGTGAGTGAAGTGAGAAGGGTGACCCCACCCAACAGCAAGCGAGGGCGTGCAACACTGTCAGGTGTATTTAAAAATACTCGAAGTTCTCAGCAATGCCAGAAGGCTCAGGTACTCTTATCGTATTTGGTCATCATTCGGTGTGACGTGAACAGACCCACACACAGACATGTCCGCAGATGTGCTCAGACGATTTGACAGGTAAGTTAGCTTCAAACCAATGAAGGGATCAGACAATGTAAGGTAAGTAAAATGGGTCATCATCGAAATAGGTACATGAAAGTGAAGTTGATAGTGCAAACGCCTCTGGGACGCAGGCACTGACACTCCGCGGGTTAATGAAAAACAACCCCCAAAAAGAAAACAGTTTGTCCAAAACATATCTTGCCCAAGATTAAAAGTGGCAGTCCAACTCCTCAGACAGACACTGGCGTGATGGGCTGCAGAAGTTTCGGATGTACAGTGCGTGTGTGTCAGAATTAAACCACAAGTCTTTGTCGCCATCGGAACGCTATGAGAATGGATAATCATCATACACACAGAGAGCATGTGGAGGGGAAGACGCTCAGAAATTAAACCACATAAAGTTGTCAGCATCGGAGGACAGTATGAAATGGATGATCATCACAGCACTTGCAGATACGCATAAAAACCTCATTCTGACACCCTCCACACGACAGGAACAACCACGTTTGGGGTTGGAAAAAAAGCTGCCCCCCTCCTCTTTTTTTTGCGCGAATTTTTTTTTTCTGGAACCCATCACCACTCCCCCTCGATCATCCCCTCCCCCCTTTTTTTGGCGTCTCTCGTTCTTTCTTTTTGTATATATTTTTTTTCCATCATTCCTAGAACGAACGTATCGTCGTCCTGACACCACTAGTGCAGACACCCGAGGATGCACTCCACTGTGTTTCATTGGTACTTTTTTTTTGGCATGTCGACCATCTCCCACCAAATGGGTAGATTCTGGCGACTTAATGGGCTCTTTTCAAAGGGCTAGGATTCTTACAGACAGCACACCTCATCCATAAAGAGTGTGGAGAAGGCATCTGGTCTGACTACTGTTTATTTTTTTTTTTTTCCTACTTTTCTTTTCTTTGAGTTGTATTGACAGCCTTTCTTAACACATCCTGGGTGCCTTAGCGCCCCCAAAAGACTTCTTTATTGCACTATCATAAGATAATGCCATCTTTCAATGCTGTTTACAGGAAACCTTTTGTCTGGTCAACCTGCGAGGCTTGGGGATAGAAAAAGGAGGGGGTGTGGGTTCAACATTGCTTTTTTTTTTTTTCGTAACTTTTTTTTGACATTTCCTCTCGTTAAACGCTTGGTGATGTAACGTCTTTTTGTGTGTCGATCGGTTCGGAGTAAAGTCTTATTCAGTGTCGATTGTATCAAAACGACACCAATTTTATTGCGCGAAAAAAAAAAAGGAAGGCGAAAAGTGTGTTCTTTAAAAACAAAAACAAACGGATGGTGTTGCTGTTGTTGAGACTGAAAGTCTCTACACAACTGGAAACCCCGTAAACTAACGGGGTTTACTTCCGCATAATAATAAAAAAAACCACCCGTCAAAAGACAGGTTCTTTGCACATATTTCGGGCCGACCTTTTTGTTTTTTCGTATTTTTTTTCGATAAAATCAGATGTTTATTTTTTTTTGCTTTTTTCTAGGAAAGTCTAGGATTTTTTTTTCCTTTTATCCAATTGACTTCCGCGTTCTACGAAGAATTTGTATTTTTTACAAGAAAAAAAAGAAAAAATTTCTAAGATGACCCTCAACCTCACACGTGGGGTCATCTTTACAAATTCAAACAAAAAAAAAAGGGGATGTGGGGGGGGGCAGGCTGTTTGCGATCTAAATAATAATATAAAAAAAAAAAAAAAATGGCGTCTTCTTTTCGTTTTTCTCCCAAAGCATTTCCCTGCCTTCTCTGTGTTTGCTTCCCTTTCGATTTGGGTTGTGTGGGTATTTTTATTTTTGGTTCTTATTTTTGTTCGGTTTGGTTGGCACGGAACAGCGCCCCGATCCAAAGATAGGATTTGCGTCATGACCCAGAGAGCATCTGGGTCGGTCGAGGGTTGCAAAAAAAAAGGAGGGGAAATCGCTGCAGAGGGAAATGACTCAGGAATAGGCCACGAGCTTTTATAAAAGCGGGGGAGGGGAGAAAAGGGGGTGTGGGGGGGGTAATGGTAAGGTGACTACGATCAGAAGTCCTCGCTCATGGAGAAGTTTGAGACAGTGGTGTCGGTGGTCTTGTTGCCGACACCTGCCTTGGAGTAGTCGGAGACACGCTTCTCAAAGAAGTTGGTCTTGCCCTGCAGAGAGATCATCTCCATGAAGTCAAACGGGTTGGTCGCGCCGTAGTGCTTGTCGTGCCCAAGGGCAAGGAAGAGGCGGTCCGCAACGAACTCAATGTACTGCTTCATCAGGTCGCTGTTCATCCCAATCAGCTTCACAGGCAGCGCCTCCGTGATGAACTCCTTCTCAATCTCAACAGCGTTCGTCAGAATCTCCTTCACACGGTCGTCCGTCAGGCGGGTGTGCTCCAGAAGGGTGTACAGGTGGCACGCAAAGTCGGTGTGCAGTCCCTCGTCACGGCTGATCAGCTCGTTCGAGAAGGTGAGACCCGGCATCAGCCCACGCTTCTTCAGCCAGTAGATGCTGCAGAACGACCCAGAGAAGAAGATCCCCTCCACAGCCGCGAACGCCACAAGACGCTCTGCGAACGTGCTCTCGCTCCCAATCCACTTGATCGCCCAGTCTGCCTTCTTCGCCACACATGGGATCGTCTCCGTCGCACGGAACAGCTTGTCCTTCTCAGTGTTGTCCTTCACGTAGGTGTCAATCAGCATCGAGTACATCTCAGAGTGGATGTTCTCAATCGCAATCTGGAACCCGTAGAAGCAGCGAGCCTCGGGGATCTGCACGTCGTTCATAAACCGCCCTGCAAGGTTCTCAAGCACAATCCCGTCAGACGCTGCAAAGAAGGCAAGGATGTGGCTCACAAAGTGGCGCTCGTCAGAGGTCAGCTTCTCCCAGTCCGTCACATCCGCCGACAGGTCCACCTCCTCCACCGTCCAGAACACCGACTCTGCCTGCTTGTACTTGTCCCAGACCGACTGGTGCTTGATCGGGAACAGCACATACCGCCCGGGGTTCTCACGCAGAAGCGGCTCCTTCTTCTCAAGCTCGTTCAGCGCATCACGCGAGTCCTTCGACACACACTGCCTCTTCGAGGGGTGGTTGTCCTCGGGTGCAGAGCGCTTTGCTGTCGTCTTGCTTGGTGTGGGGGTCATCCTGATGCGGGTTCTTGTCTTGTCTTAGTTAGTTGTTTGTTTGCTTGTGTGGAATGTTCCTGTCACGTGGGTGTTGTTGAATACGAGGGCAGACACTGCAAAATACACTAAACCCCTCCGTATAGTATTAACTAAACTGAGAGCAAATAATAGCCGGCTTTAATTTATTAGTAAATATGGAGAGAAATACCACCACCTATTATTTACCTTCCCAGTTTTTCCCCCCCACCCAACAATCAACTAATTCGAAGCAAACAATAAGAACAAAAATAACTGGAGCAAATATCCGTGGGGGTTGCTTTTTTTATATTCCCATGTCTTCTCACAAGGGTATCGAGACTAGCTCGGACCCTCTGAAGTGTGCCGTAAACCCCAGACTAACTACATTGGACAAACGTGATATGAATATTCCCTGTGAATACAGCACAGCAGACTCTTGCAATCTCCACGATAGGATGGTTTGGCCCACGGCCATCATGAGGACAAAAAACACATAGATCACATAGATAAGTAGAACTTAGAAGTGAAAACACCTCTGTACGCAAGACACAGGGCCTCAGCAGGTTGGTGAACCGCAGAGGGCTTCATTGGTACACAACAAAAAGAAAGCTTGAAAGAAGGATGTGCATGAATAGAAGCTTGAACGATCACACACAGAATACGTTAAGAACCTCGAAATCAGTACCAAAGAATGCAGACGAGAAAGCCAACCAAAAAAAGGGGGTAGCAAGAAACATATTTAAGGCAGCATACCGCCTCTTGCAACGTGAAGGTTTCGACATTTTTGTAGTTTCGACAATCACCTGTCTGAGGACGGGTTTTGTACAAAGTCGCTTTTTTGTTGTTGTAGTAAAACCCGAAAGCAGAAAGTATGCAAGACGGCGCAAGGCACACCAGTAGATACACGAATGTCGTGGGTGGTTACAGCCAGTCCCCTCTTCCGCTGGACCCATCTCGGAGGAAGACTTTTTGGGTTTTTTCGCCTTTACCCTTTTTGCCTTTGCTGCTGTTACTGTCTTTTCCGTCTTTGCCCTTGCCCTTTCCCTTGCCTTTGCCTTTGCCTTTGCGATCGCTGTCGCTGCGGCTGTCACTATTGTCTGTGGACTTGAAGAACTGCTTGGACGAGCGTGGCTCTGTGTTTGGTTCACGGATGTACTTTTCGTAGACTTCACCGCCTTCGTCGCGCGAGCTGCGTTCCTTGCGACTCGGGGACCTGTCCCTACGATCCCGATCCTGATCCCTAGTCCTGTCGCGATCCCTGTCCCTGTCTCTGTCTCTGTCTGTGTCCCTATTTCTGTCCCTGTCGCGATCACTGTCCCGAAGCCGATCTCTGTCTCTGCTCCTGTCCGTGTCCCTGTCTCCGTACCTATCCTTGTCCCTGTCTCTGTCCCTATCCCTGTCCCTATCTCTGTCTCTGTCTCTGTCCCTGTCCCTGTCTCTGTCAGTGTCCCTATTTCTGTCCCTGTCGCGATCATGGTCACGAAGCCGATCTCTGTCTCTGCCCTGATCTCTGGACCTCTCTCCATCTGACCTCTTCTGCTCTCGCGTAAACGTGCCCGTCGACCGCACCTCCTTACAGCAGTCGTCCCCCTTCCTGTCCACCGCCGCAACAAACGTCACCACCTCCCCCACCTTCAAGTCCTCAGACTCTCCTTCAATGTGCACGTAGTTCACCGACAGCTCCTTCCCCAGGTCCCTGCATTCCACAGAACCAAACTTTGTCTGTGCATTCCACGTCAGCACCGTCCCCTTGTATCGCTCTGACATCGTGTTGCACTGTCTGGAGGGTGTGGAGTGGAGTGGGGAGGCGTGTGTGGATCATATCAAGGTTATGACGTACAAGGGCTCAGACGATTTGACAGGAAAGTTAGCTTCAAACTAATGAAGGGATCAGACAATGTAAGGTAAGTAAAATGGGTCATCATCGAAATAGGTGCATGAGAAACCACCCCAACAAAGAAAACAGTTTGTTCAAAACATATCTTGCCCAAGATTAAAAGTGGCAGTCCAACTCCTCAGACAGACACTGGCGTGATGGGCTGCAGAAGTTTCGGATGTACAGTGCGTGTGTGTCAGAATTAAACCACAAGTCTTTGTCGCCATCGGAACGCTATGAGAATGGATAATCATCATACACACAGAGAGCATGTGGAGGGGAAGACGCTCAGAAATTAAACCACATAAAGTTGTCAGCATCGGAGGACAGTATGAAATGGATGATCATCACAGCACTTGCAGATGCACACGAACGTCCTTTGTGACCCCACCCACCCAAACCCATACATAACTTTAAAAAACACCCACCCCCTTTTTTTTATAGAACAGAATTACACTCAAAGAATTATAAAGAAACGGTCAGATTGCTGTCCAGTAGACGCATGCGATGCAGTAGAGGTGACGGTTGTTTTCATCTTTGTGGAGGAGCATGTTGTCTTGCGCGTTGTCCCAATGTGCCGATGCTGCGAGGTGAAGCCCGGCCCCTGTATGGCGCATGATGAAGCTCGTCACGACAAACTTGAACGGCTTGTTCAGCCGCGTCAACTCCTTCATGCAAATCTCGTTGATACTGTTCACCCACTTCCCCACAAGCTTCTGGTCGTACTGTTGCGAGTGTCCAATGGTCGCCTCAATCGCCTCCTTCACAATACGCAACACAACCTCGCTCTGGATTATCAACTCCTCTGGCTGCTCAAAGCCTGTTCTGCCCTCCATAGGGTTAAGTGTTAAGTGTTATTAGGCAAGTTTAAAAAAATGTAAAAAGGTGTATGTGAATATTGCAAGAAAGAAAAAGCAAGAGATAGCAGTGTAAAGTGTGTAAGTGTATGTCTGTGTGGATTTGTCGAAAGGGAAAGTTGGTTCATATACTATTCTATTGAATAGATGGTATAGAAAGGGAAAGTTGAAAGTGCAAGAAACACACCGAAATAATTGTCAGACGAACAGCCTCACTATGATGAGGCATGATATCAAAGAGATAGGTGAAGGTAATACAATCTGCATGCGAGAGATGGATAGGAGAAGTCCAGAACTGAGGGGGGGGGGGGAAAGGTCACGAAGAAGCAGGCCAGCACCGCATTGATACACATGATTGCTGTAGAGAGCTCACAAGAGGCTACACAACCAGCGCAGCGAGCAGCTTCAAGAAATAGGAAACGCTTGACAGACTGGCCATTTGACGCAACCACAAAAGTGAATACCAGGGTCGGCAAGAAGGGTATTGTGACAGAAAACAAAGACCTAACAAAATACCAGACAAGGACAACCACAATATGGCCATCACAAAAGAATGTCAAAAAGAGCGGGTGACGATGTGTCAGAGCTTCAAATTCAAGCAAAAGTGCTCTTTACCGCGAACACGGTTCTGAACTGCCATTTCAAGCGTACTTTTTATCGTCTTGTCTCCCGTCAAAAAAACGTTGCGTTCAGGCGCATAGCAGCATAGCATCATCCTCTGCCCTGAACAGTGGTCCTGGAACATTTGGTGTCCTCTGGATTGGGCAAAGATAGACGATCAACGGATGGCGGTCGGGAAAAGGGAAAGGAATCGACAACGCTGCCTGCCGAACTATTCTGGAACGTCTTGAATCGCTACGAAAACAGGAATGCGTGCACTCAGGAGATATGATTCAAAGAAAAGTTTATAAGATGCTCTCCTGATTAGTCACCTTTGTCATATTCGTTATCGCGGAGCAACAGCTGCGCTGGTTTCCACATCCAAAAAGCTGCCATATTGATTATTATCTCCCTTCACCTTGTCCCCGTTCCCGTGGTAACGGTTTTTCGGGGTTTTTCCCAACATTTTTACTCCCAACTCATATTTTTTTCCGTACGTGCGTACAGAATTTCAAAAAACACTCTCGGAGAAGAAAAAAATATGTATCTACCCTTATCAAAATGAATGAGGGGGAATGTCCTTTTTTTTGAAGTTCTTTATATTTTTGTTCTCCCTGACGGGAGTCGTTGTTTGGGGAGGGATTGGGGAGGTTCCTTTTTTTTAATTTTTTTGAATGTGTCTTGTTTTTTTTTTAAAAAATATTATTGCAGGAGCAGGGTTCCCGCCGGGATTTGGAATTTCAGGAATTTGGGAGGGCACCAAAAAGACCCTGCTGAGGGAATATCACAGTACTGCAGTTGGAACATGTGATAGAAGGTGAACGTACTCGTCGCTTGCACCGAAGCCTCCTTAAAAAAAGGGGGCAATACACGGAAGTGCTGATGGTCATGGCTCTCCCGTTGCCCCTTGGCGGAAACCCTGCAGAAAAAAAAGTGTTCAAGGACACGAACCGCTGCACTATAGTTTATATCTTTTTTTTTACAACCCTAAAACTCGGTTGACTGATTTTTTGAAAAAAATGCACCTCTGCGTGCAAAAAAAACTCACACGTTTTATTATTGCAACCTTTATCACACACATTAATCCTGCAAAAATCACTCACAAAAGAAGAAAAAAAAAGACAAAATAATAGGGGAAAAGAACACAGAAGCAAAGGGTTACGTTTTGGTGATATTTATTCCCTTGAGCTTTTTTTTGCGCAAGAAAAAGAAAGAAAAATAAGTTAGAATGGTGATTCTTAAGCCTGTGCTAAGTTGTCACCTTTCATATGAAAGCCTCCATTTTGGTGTTTTGGGTTGTGCAGGTGCCTTTGTTTTATTCTTCCGTTGGTGTGACAAATGGGGTGTGGAGTTGACAGCTTTTTAGATAGACCTGGGTAGTGGGAAATAAAGTTATCAACATTAAAAAAACGTTGGATTTCTTCAAAAAAAGAAGAAAACGAAAGGAAAAGCACAACCCAAAAAAAAAGGGTGAAGTTAATACAGTTGGACAAGTAATATTGGCAACCAAAAAAGTCGCCAATAGCAAGAAAAACCCCCCAAAATCCGCCAATATTTTTTGGTCGCCAAGTTTCTTGTCCAACTGTAGTGCAAACGCCTCTCGGGACGCAGACACTAACACCCCGCAAAAAACAGACCCCCCCTCGTTTTTTCCCTGAGGCTCGTTATCTTTGTTTCAAAAAAAAAAAAAAAAATTGATACTCATTTTGTGTTTAATTCATTTGCTTCTGAATACGTTTTGGGGAAGAGATGCAAATTTCACTATTCTCATTTCACTTTTTTTTTATCTTTTTTTTTTCAATCCCCTTGAGCTAAATACCCCTCCTTTGGTTTTATTTGTCCAGATGACGTTTCCCCATTTCTGCAGCGAGGGAAGGGTTTTTGGGGATCGCGCTGCCACCTCCACCCCCACCTCCACCACCGGGGGCTTGCCGTTGCTGTTGGTGTGCGGGGCTGTGATGGTTGCCCCCTAGACCACCGTCAACCCCACCACCAGCACCGGCAAGGACTGGGCGGGCAACGCTCATAATATTGTTGCATGCAGGACACATCGCCACCTTTGTATTCTGTGGCACAAGGAGGCATGTACTACACGTACTGCACTGAACCCGAATATTCTGAATCGGCGTCACACACTGGCAAATAGGACACCTCACCGAAGGTGCTCCAACGGGAAATGCAAGAACAGTGGAACATCCCTGGCATTTGAACTGACTCTGCAGGGCTTGGCTGTCCTCCATTTTTTTGGTGTTTCTTTTAGGGTTTTTGAGAACAGGAGGGTCAAAGATGGGTGGTTAACCTCTAAGGAGCAGAGGAGAAGGGGAAGAGGAGGGTGTGTTTTGAATGTGTATTGTCTGAGTTTATTTTTTGATGAGGTTTGGTTTGTTGTGCAATTCACAGCTCCCGAGAGCATTCAAGAGTATGAGGGGTGTTTTAAATAAGAATAACAAGAGGTAGAGGGGATGTCTTGCTTTTTTTTGAAACTCAACTTAAATAACGTTCGACGAATCCCAAAGACAACTGCTCTGATAAGAGACAGCCACCTTTCCCCATCACCTTTCAAATCTCTCTCTTCTCCTATTTCCACTTCGAAGCTTTGTATGACCCCCATTCTAGCCCAATATCCGCTTCATCGCGTTGCAAGGAGAGGTTCGGGACTGCTTGGGAGGCAGTCAACACTCTCGCAGAAACAGGGCGGGTCTGTTGTGGACGGTTCTTTGCTGGCACTGTTGCTGCCGCTTCTGATACATAAATATCCTTAACGGCGGCAATAGGGCAGGGCGACCCTGGCGTCCATGAGGCACACTGATGTGCCGCACCCCACGGCTTCAACGGCACGAACGACGCCACCAGATCCACCGGACTCGGGATCACTGGAGACGGTCCTCTTGCCGACATTGTTTTCTGCAGCTGACTCGGTGTTGCCCCGCGACTCTCTTCTTTCGAGGTTCGCAATGGACGGTCCCCTTTCCTCGGACTCACCGCACCCATCCCAGAAATAACAAATTCGGTCGTCTGAACCGCATCCTGCACCGGAATACAGTCATTCCTCCCACACAACTCCGCCCCCCGCTGGTACCCCACGCTGTACGCCTTCCTGTCTATCGTATGCGGTGTGGTTCTCCCATCTCTGTTCTTCCGCACGCCATACCGATCTACAAAGGAGGTGTTAGGGGGTGCTTTGGCGGCAGGGATATGACCTAATGACATTTCTAGTGGTGATTGCCTTGCATCCTTTGCTTCAATGTGTTCGTTCGGAAGGAGAGGAACCTCTGGTGACGTTGACGGCAAATGAATCGTCTTTTTCCTTCTCGTTCCAACCTGTGCTATCGTCATTGGCGGGATTTCGGGTGAAATGACATCAGAAATCCCTTCTTGCCCTACCCCACAACTTCCAGGATACGGCGCAACTGGCGGCTGCTGCACTGGGGGTTCAACCCCTCCTTCGGACACAACTTTTGGGGAAGAATCAACAAAATGACGACTCCTTTTGATATCCAACGAAAAAATGGGCCGCGTAGGCACCGCATCAAGCCCTGTGGCAGGCGTCACATCCTTGTTGTGCTTCTCAAGGTTTTCTGTGGTAAGGTCGCCGCTAGCAACATTCACCTCCACTTCACTCAAATACGGAGAGGCGGAAGGGTGGCCCACCAGGTCGCATGCTGACACCATGTTATATGCATTTTGCCCTGTCAGCACAAAGTCCTCGCGTACAGGGTGTTGTACTTCTATCGGCGCGGTGCTGGAGAGTACTGCGTTTACAACGCTTTTTGTATCTTCGGTGGTGAGAGTGGGAACAGCCTTTTTGCATTTCGGTTTGTATCCTGAAGTAGGCACCAATCTGTTCAGGGTGCTTGCAGTGAGGGAACGCCGTGGGCTTGCCAAAGACTTTGTTTCAAACATCGGCGCTTCTCGATAGAAGTCTACGCGTTCGAGGTGGTCTAGCAGCTTTGCGTGCCGGTTGCGGTTTTCGTCTTGACGTTTTAGGTATCGATCACATAGGGTACGTGCCTCTTCACCACCAAGAATTAAGGATGCTCTACGGATTAACAGTCGCTTTTTATCTGCCAAAGCGCGTCTCTGTTCTATCCACGAAGCAACGTCCCGCTTCCACGCCACCTTCGTCTTCTCACTAAACGCGATTGTCCCGAAAACCCCGTAATACAATTTTTTCTCACAGTTCTCACACACCCGATGAGGCGGTCCATAGGGCCCGTCACCGCACCTCCAACAGAATACTATGTGCTCTCGGATTGCGGCGCTGTTTAAGATGTCGTCTTTTTTCCGTTTTCGTTCTTCCTTTTTGGGTTGATCTGCAGTCTTGGGCGGAGGTTGGTGATGATCTGTTTTCGTTGGAGTTGAAGAATGCATTAAGGGCGGACCGGGTTCTGGGGTTGGAGGATGAGGATGAGGATGAGGGGCGCTTTGCGGAGGAGGAGACGGAGGTGCGGGAGATGGTGCGATGTGGTACATTGTGTTGGCACGGTGTAGCCGTTCACAAAGGATTCTCCAGGTTGATTTCGCGGATTCGGAGGAAAGTGCCATGGCTTCTCCCGCCATAGCGCGGAGCTTTTCAAACTTCCCTTTGGACAGCTTCATCTTCTTCGCCGTCTTTACCATATTCGAAATCGCGACGTAAAAATTTTCCTCGCATTTTGTCTCCTTCTTCACCTCCTTCTTCTTCACAGACCCCCCAGATCCTCCTCGAGCCAACCCCCCTCCTTTCAACCCTTGAATCTCTTTCTCCAATAGCACTATCTTCTCTTCCGCCTCTCTCAATGCTGCGCTATCCTCAACAACCCTTACTGTAAGAGGAACCAATGGGGTTTCGGGTACAATGTCGTTCACTGCTTCTTCCTCTTCGACTTCAGATTCATCCTCGAAGAGAGGAAGTGTAGGCGTTCGTGGTGATGATGGTGATTCTTCGATGGGTAAGGAGGCCTCTAAGGGGTGTTTGGCTTTCTTCCGTTTTGGAGGGGTTTGTTGACTAGGGGTTTGTGATACTGTGGTGGACTCCTTGGCGATTTCAAGATCTGCTTCGAGAGAAGCTACATTCGCCTCAAGTTGTCGAATTTTATCTTCAGAGGCAATCCGAATATCTCTCATTTTCGGCACTGTCTTATCTATTAACACCTGCATGTCTCTGACACACGAAACATAACATTGGATATACGCGCTTTTATCCTGATTTTGAAAAGGGCAGCTATCAAACAACTCGCTTTTGCGGGTGACGCGGATTGGGGTTGGTTCGATTTCGCCGAGAGGTTCAGGGTGTTGGAGAGGGGCAATCATTTTGAGCATGTTGGTACAGGTGAGGCGGAATCCCCATATGTCAAGAGATGAGATAGCATCGTCTGGGGTGAAGTCGAGGACTTCAAAGAGGGCTTCACGCATGTCTCGTTGGAGGGAGATGAGATTGCCTTTGAGATCGAGGAGACAGCCAGAGCGGAGTTCGGCAAAGCTGAGGGAGAAGTTGCGGAGGGTGCTGGCAGTATCGCGGAGTGCCTGCTTCAAGGTGGTGTTGTCTGCTCGGAGCTCGCAAAGCTTTTTTTGGAGTGCAATGAACTCCCCCTTATTGGCTTCGATTTCGGTGACAAGTTTAATAAAAGTTTCGTTTTCTAAAAATGAAGTAGATGACACCTCCTCATCCTGCGCCTGTTGATGCGCCTCATCAATCTTCGCAAGAAATTTGAGTCGCGTCGTTTCCTCTCTTTTTTGACTAATTTTCAGTTCATTTGTTTTTTTGTAGAGCAAACGGCGTTGTAGGTCTAACTCTTTGCGAAGTTTGTCTACTTGGCCTAGACTGAAATCATGGGTGGATTTTGCGTTGGCCGTACTACCCCCTCCAGCTGGGGTAGTGGGATGTGCTGGGGTAAAACTGAAGTCGTTGAAGGGCACCTCGTCTGGTGGAGGGGCACAAGATTTTGTTCGCACTGTAGAAGCAAGACGAGACCCTGCCTGCGCAAAACGCTGCTTCAACGACAAATGCTGCTTATGTACGGAAGCCTCTTCTTCCGCCTTCTTCTTTGCCTCCTGCTCTGCGGCTCCCCTTCGCATGGTTTCCTGCACGGTCATCATGATACCTCTTGCTGTGTTGTCATCAGGCTCTTCACCATCAAGGAATTCATAGTCTTCCATTGGGCCGTTGAAGTCGAATGTCATGTCATCCGCGTCTTCAAGGTTGCCTTCTTCAAGATCCTCCTCCTGGTGGGAAGCGTCGTCAGGAGGGTTGGAGGGGGGTGATTCAGGGGTAGGGGTGGTTTGTTCTTCTTGTTGTTGTTCAGCTTCGTTGGGCGCTTCGATCTGAACAGACCAACCTGAGGTAGAAGCTTCAGGAGGTGGTACGGCAAGGGTTACGTCCAGTGACGTAGGGTTGGCTTGCGTTGTGTTACCAATGGAGAGAGAGTTGCTTGGTATCAAAGTGGTGTCGTGTCCTGATATGTCCGGAAGTGCGCTGCATCGTTTAGGTGTGCGAGAAGGGGCGCGTAGAATGCGGGAAGTGTCCATTGTGGTTTTGGAGAAGAAGAAGAAGAAGAAGAGAGAGAAAAAGGTTGTCAAAATGAAACCAAAGGTTAGTGAGAAAAGTTGGTGATAAAAAGAGGGGGGGAAATTCAGGTAAATATAATTAACCAAAAAGAGGTGAGAATTGGAATGGGAGAGAAAGGCATCACGTCGCACCTCTCAGGGATAAGGCTACAATGGTGGGGGCATATGTGTTTTTTTTTTTGAAAATACTCTGATGAGGAGGAGGTGGGGGGTTTTTTTCTTTGATTTGTGGGTTTGTTGGTGTGGCTGAAGGGGGGCTGCTATGTCGTGCTTTTCGAACGAACACCTCAGGCGAAGGAACATCTGTGCACAATCTCCTGCGGAGTAATATGAAATCCCGACACCTTCACAGCGTGATCAGCGACACGTTTCGGGCAGTAGGGTTGGGGAAGGAGTAAGCTTATTTGCAGTCGGAGATATGTCATAATCCTTTTTTTACAAAGGAAAAAACAAAAAAAACAAAACAAAAAAAAAAAAAAACGTATGGGAAACATAGCTAGAGAATGCGCATCATGCGCATGATGCGCATAATGCGCATAATTGTGTTATGCGCATGTTTTTTGTGTGTTTTTTTTATCATGGGGGGTAAAAGATCTTATCACGATCTAAAATTTCGGAAATCTCTCACAACTTCGTTTCTTGATCGTGAAAAAAAAAAAACGTCGTGAAAAAAAAAAAAAAAAAAAATCAGGTGAAAATGACCGTATTTTTGGCTGAAATTTTGACTTGAAAATTTTTTTCCAGAAAAAGTCAATCTGAGATTTTCTTTAGATTTTTTGGGCCATTGTATCACCTACCACGCCCGATTTAGGGCAAAGAATTTTTTTTTGCTTTGGTCAAAAACAAGCATGTTCCCAGATCACGTGATTTTGACCAAAATTTTGGGGTCCAGATCACGCGTTTTTGTCGATCGCATCGTCCGATTCGGTGCGATTGCAGAAAGTGGTGGGGTCATTTTGGAAAAATGGACAAAATTTTATTGACTTAAATTTTCACAAAATATGAACCCATACTCGTAAACAAGGGGTTTTCAGGTTTGAAAACCTAACTTCAGATGAAATTGTGGTGTTTTGAGTGGGAACACAGTAGCGCCGCAGGCGCACGGTACCCAACTTTTGTCTTTTTTCTTTTTCCTTTTTCTCTGCTTTCTTTTGATTGCGCGAGCCGATTGCTCTCCACGGTGGGGTCACATGTGTGTCCAAAAACTCCGAAATACTCTTACTATGAAATATGAGATTCTCTGGTTTTAGTAAGGAAAAACGTACCGAGCAAAATCGTCAAAAATCTACTGTAGTCGGTAGGGGCGTAGCGCGACCCCCGTGCGCACCCAGGGTTGCCCCTTGTTCTCGGAAAAAACAGCAAAATTCTGGATTTATGTTCCCGTTTTTTTCCTTTTTTTGGGTGGGGTTTTTTGCCCTTTTTCGGGCTTTCCGAGCTCTACCCTCACTGTAGTGGGGTCATTTCGAGAAAATGGACAAGTTCTTGATTGATACAAATTTTGGTTACGACCACTAGTGCGTTGCTCACAATGCTAAATGAGTGTCAGAACTGTGATTCTGGGCCCACTTTAACCGCCCCTCGAAATTCAAAAAGGGGTCCCAAACCCGGGCGCGCTACACGCGCGCAGAACTTTTTGCAGCTTTGGTCTAGTTGCATTTTTGGCTGCAAAATGCAAGGGGATCCCCAAAGACGTTGGGAATATTATTTGGATGGGGCAGTGATTTTGTACCGGCATACGCTCCCTCGTGGTAACCGTGTGCATGCCAATGAAGTGCTCTCTGGGGTTCGATAACCCGTGGAACCAGTGATTCCGCCGATGAATGGTGAGGCGTTTGCACTTCTCTTTTTGCGGAGCAAAAAATAATATAAATGGCGCCGCAGGCAAAAATTTTTGGGTACGGTGTAAAATCTAGCTTCCAACGAACCCTTTTTTTGCAGAGCAAAAAATGAAAAATGGCGCCGCAGGCAAAAAAAATTGGGGATACAGCCCTGGATGGTGCAGGATTTTGGTGTCAATTTTTTTTTCTTGCCCCCTGAAAACTCTTGCTTTTGAGAGTTTCGACCATTTCACCACACTGGTGGTGTGTCACCTACAGTGAAACCCACTAGAAACCACAAGAAAGCCCCCCAAGGAAAAAAAGGAAAAAAAAAAAAGGAAAAAAAAACTAAAATCCAGAATTTCATGTTCTCGGTCCCACTTAGGAACTTCCCTGTGCGCACCCCACTTTTTTTTTTTTTGTTTTTCCCGGAAAAGTACCGCAGTTGACGGATCGCGATCCGTGCGAACCGTGGTGGTGACTCATCTGAAAAAATATTGAGTAGAACTGCTGCAGATCGTGTGCGAGCACTTTTTTTTTTTTTTTTTTTTTTTCCTTTTTTTCACGACGTGACACGATGTGAAAAAGATGATAAGATTCCACATCATCTGAAAAGATGTTTCACCCCCCATGTTTTTATGTCATGCGCATACAAAAAAACAAAAGTGGATGCGCATATTTTTTTGTGTTTTTCTTCATGCGCATGTCTTTTTGTGTTTTTTTGGTATGCGCATAACACATATGTGTGATGCGCATACCAAAAAAACACAAAAAAACACAAAAAAACATGCGCATTTTAGAAAAACACACAAAAAAATATGCGCATCAGAATGCGCATAATGCGCATGACGCGCAAAATTTTGTGTGTTTTTCTAAATGCGCATATTTTTTTGCTGTTTTTTTTAATGCGCAAATTTTTGTATTTTTCTCTTAGAAAAAACACAAAAAAATATGCGCATGACAATTTGTGTTTTTTACACAATTTGCGCATGATGCGCATTCTGTATCTATGGGAAAGCAAAATGTTTTACTTTGTATCTAGAGAGTGAGGTTGTGGGGAGAAAGAGGAGGGGATCGATAGTTGTGTCGACAATCGACACTAAGACACCACCTTATTGGGCACCAGGATATTGTACTCAACATTTGGCCAAAGCCTTTGTACCACAGAAGGTTGCTGCTTTTTTTCTACAAAAAAAAAATTTTTTTTTTCGCCCAAGTCAAATCCAAACAGTGTAAGAAAAAGAAAAAAAAACGAATGAACCTCAAGGCATTTTGCTCTATGCAAATTAGAAGAAGATTTGAAAGACAAAGGTGCCCTCGCTACGCACACACCTGAATGAAAAAAGGGAGGAGAGGGAACGTACCCAACAACAGCACCCCTTTAAACAAAAGTATCAACACGGGTCTGCATTTTTAACATCTACATTTCTTCTATTTCATACAATATTTGTTTCCATAACGTTTACAGATACGTCTCTACAAAATAAGAAAAGTTTATAAGATGATCCCAAGCCTCGTGCATAGTCACCTATATAAACAACCTTTCCTCTTTCAGCCAAACTTTTTTTTTTGAAGAAGTTGCCACCTCTACAAAGCTCCACTGTCCCTAAAGTGACTCACGTAATAGCCTCTTTTAAAATCTCAGTTGACCTGAAGAGTTACCTCCTCCTCTGTGTGAGAGGTGACAATCTCGGCCACCTCTAGCACCTCTGTCACAGTGACCTGCGACGAGACGACTTGCACAGCACCTCCCTCCCCACCTCCCCCTTCTTGCGTCTCCGCCCAGAAGGAGCCTCCGTCGCTCGCCACCACATCTGCAGTGACCAGCACCGAGGAGTCATCCTGCAGGCACGGCTCGGTTAAGACTGGAGACGCTGCATCTGCCCCACGCTGTGTCTCTAGGTCGCTTGGAACGACCGGTTCCTCCGCCACCGCCTCCTCCTCCTCCTTCTCCACACACGGCGTTTTCACCTTCACATCCTCTGGAGCTTGCTTTGCTGTCTCATTCGGTGAATACGACAGTGGCGGCGGCGGTGGTGGTGGTGGAGGTGGAGGCAGTGCCACCCCCCTCCCCTCCAACCTCACGGGACTGACCCCCAACTCATCCAACACGCCCTTCACCAACTCCTTTAGTTGCTCTGAGGGGATTGTGGCCATAGTGGAGGTGGCGGTGGTGGTACGACCCGATTCCACAACAGAGGACACTGCCTGCAGCGGAACTGCAGGAGACTGGATCTTTCTGTGGTATTTTAGCCTCGCAGATTCTCTTTCCTTTTCCCTTTCCTTTTCGCGTTCAAACTCCGGTTGTGGTGTGCGGGTATGGCGGATAGGGGATTGATGCTGTCTCTGCCCTACCAGAGGTGCTGGGGAAACTAATGGCGTTGAGGAAAGCAAAGGGGGAGACACCTCTGGGGTGCGTCTGCCCTTTCGGCTTTGCTGCCAGCTCCGTTTGTCGGCAGCTACTTGACGGCGGGTTGAGATATTCACTCCCATTCTTTCAGATACCACACTGCGTCGTGTCTCATCAGCAAAGGCGTCGGGGGTGAACAAAAACCCGGACGGCCGTTCCCATGGACCCTCCTCCGGAACCGCAATTTCCTTCTTTTTAAATGCCTCCGGAGTGAACAACCCTGCCCCACCTCTGCGGACACCTGAATCGGGCTTCTTCGGAGCAGAAGAAGAGCGGGGGATTGGTTGAGAACTCACCGCTTTGCGTGCTGCAGAAGTGTGGCTACGCTGAATGGTCGACGCACTCACAGCGACCCCTGACATAGCCTTGGCAAACTCATTCTGAGACGACACCGCTATGTTCCGTTTGTCGGGTCGAGATTTATCGGATGAAGGTGGAGGAGGAGGAGGTGACGACGGCGACGCCACCTGACGATACGGTGAAGCCCTCCCCTGCCCTCCCCTCTGCCCTCCCTGCGAAAGAATTGTGTACACACTCTCAACGGTGCCCTCATCGTCCATGCTTCTTTGCCCCAACGCTGTGCGAGCAGAGGGGGTCAACGTTGCGCACCGTTTCTTTTGAGAATCCTTTTGCGCAATAAATTGCCGGATTGGCGACACTTCAGATTCGACAAACGATTTTGATGTGGGTTGTGGTGCGCAGATTTCTTTGAGTGTCTTCCAGTCTACTACCTCATTGTCGTGGTACTGCTGTAACGTACGGTGGAGGGAAACGCAGGTAAGCAGTTCGCACTCTGCGCGTGGCGTTGTGGTGTCAAGAAGAATGCGTTTTAGATGCTGCCGTACTGCGCCAACCTGCACCACAACCTTTTCCCCTCGCTCGCGACACTCAGATTTGCAGTCCGAATAAATCGCCCCCAACACCACAAAAGCGTCCTCCACAGCAACCAGCCGTTCAATATCTGCGACAGAGGGGAGACTGTGGGTGTTGTGCAGACGCAGCTTTTTCCTCGCAAGAACAAACCCAAGTGTGGCAAGCGCGCTGCGAACCGCAAACTGTTCGGTAACAGGGTACTGAGCGATGAATGTACCCAATAGGGCGTCCATTGTTTAAAGCGGTCGCTTTTTTATTGAATCATTCTGGGGAAAAAAAAGGGTGAAGGATTGTCTTGGAGGAGTTCGGTTCAGAGTCAGCATGGATAGGTTATTGGGGTTCCCTTGATTCTTGCTATAAACAACCAAAAAAAAATCAAGATTGGTGTGGCCGACCCAAAATAGCAGACAGTAGCACAAAATAGCACCTCAAGAAAATGCACCAAAAAATACAGATGTCTAGAATAGCAGAAAATAGCACAAAAAAAATAGCACAACAATAGCACCCCCCTTTCAGCCACACCAAAGATATTATCACAAATTTAGTAATTGGGCCTGGATGAAGAAAAAGAGGAGTTGAAACTCAGCTCGGTCGTGCTCAAGCAAAGGGTGGGACGTGAGTGGTTCAAACCGTAAGAAAAAGAGAAAGTGGGAGCGCAGTATTTTTTTTGTGTTTTTCTCGATAATGGAAGAGAGTTATCTTGAAGGTTGTAGGGGGGGTTTCTTTGGTAATGGTATGAAGGTAATGGACCATCAGAAGTATTTCAACATAATATTATGCATTTCAATAAATTGATAGCACAGGAAGAGGAAGAGGAATCAACACAAATGTTCCCAACTTTCTCAGAAGAAAAAAAGTGAAGTTGATGGGTGCAGACGCCTCTGTGACACCAGGCACTGAACAGTCACTGAACAGGCACCAGACACCAGGCACTGAACACTCTGCGGGTTATCGAAACCCCCCCGGAGGGTTGCACTTCACTTCGGAGCTGCTGACACAATGTGCCTCTCGTGCACACACATCTAACAAGGTGCTGCAGTGTTCCTTCTATTCGCCATGTTTTTCATCTTGAATATATTTTTTTTTTTGAAATAAAAAAGGGGGAAAAGTTTATAAGATGGACCTAAGATTTATATGTCTTGGTCATCTTTTAAAAAATACTGTCGGATTCAATCTATACAGAGATGTTCTCTACGTTTTACCTAGTCCCTTTCTGCCCTTTGGTCACATCGTTGCAAAGAGAAAAAATTTTTTTTTTTTTGAATGTGCCTCTCGTGCACATCTCAAAAGAAGAAGAAAAAATGTGTCCCAAAAATACAGTTCTTTTGTGTCTTCTGTCTCCCTGCGACAAGGTTAGTTCGTTGCTATGGAAAAAAAATAATTGAAGTCGGTAGAGGATACGCCTTTGTTTAGGCACTTCATTAATTTGAAGAAATAGAAACTTAACACTCATCACACGATAAAACCCATGGGAGAGGTTGTGGTGAAACGCACACACCTCGACCTGTTTGGTGAGGAGTGGCTCTGCAGCGCGGTTCGTCCCTAGAACCGCGAGTGTGTTCAAAATGCTTTGTTTCTATTTCCTCCTTCATTTCATGAGGTGACAAAAAAAAAAACGAAGATTTGTGTGTTTTTGGAACGATGCAGTTTTTTTTTCCTCTTTGAAAAAAAAAAAAAACTAATAGTTCACCCGACCAGCCCCCTTTGTTCTCCCCCAGTAACCTTTCCATTTTATTTTTATTTTTTTTTTTTGCTTGTTGCAAAACCCGAATTCGTTGGGGGGAAGGGGGGGGAAAGGAGGGATATATCTCAAAAAAAGGGGGTAAAGTGCTCAACGCCTCGGTGGACGCGGACACAACAAAGAATATGCCACACACAAGATCTCTTTTACAGGGTTTTTTTTTTTCCCTCTCATTTACCGTATTCGTACAAAAAAATTATTGACCGTAAAAAAGGTCGTATGGTGTGATCACCCAAACGGATCCTCCGTGGTTCTCTCGAAGGTGCTCCGCAAATATTAATATAGCCCGAAACAGTTCTCCGTGGTTCCCCCGTGGGTTGTCTGTACCCCCTGAATCACATCATCGTAACTTCCAGAAAAATTCTGAAAAGGTCCAACATATTTACGCTCGATAATTTGTACGAATACGGTACTTTCAATTCATGGAAGAGAGAGCATTTTTTTTTTTTTTTTAAAAGGGGGTTGAAAGTGACCTTCCTGAGGGATAAAATATTGCAATAATTGCAGCGATTGTGTTGTGCAACTATTCTAGGAAACTTTGCCTCTGTTAAGACCCAGGGGTTGTTGCTTTTTTTTTTACCAAATAATTTTGCAAAAAATTCCCACAAGGAAAGAGAAGTTGAAAAAGCGCAAAACGCCTCACCGTTCATCGGCGGACGCAGGGCACTGCTTCCCCGCGGGGTATCGAACCCCAAAGAGCACTTCATTTCCAAAGGAAAATGAGCTTAACTATGGCTGAAAACCACCCTAAAAACCACGAATATTGTAAAAGTAAAAACAGGGGTTAAAAAAAGCAAGTTTACCCTTTTATTTTGGTATGGTACATATTTGGGTATGTTTTTTATTTCCACACGGAACACACGAGAGTTTCAAAAAAAAATCATACGAATCAGATAAAATAAAAGTGCCCGTCCCTTCCGTCCCTTCCGTCCCTTCCGTTCTTCCCTCTCCCACATTTTTGTTTTCGTGCCCATGGCATAGGTTTTTTTTTATCGAAACGTCTGTAGGCGGAAAGCTTCAATGGTGCATCGAAACAACCATGCATCACTTCCGCCAACCCATGGCGATGCCCATCTGTGGAGGGGGGGTGGAGGGGGTGGATGTTTGCTTAAAATATTTGAAATACTTATTTCATATACTTTCTTTTCTAAACGAAAAGAAGGTAAAGAGGGTGCGAACCCTCTTTACCTTCTTTTACCCTCTTGAAATCTTTGAAATCTTTGAAAAATCATGCAATAACATCTTGCCACCCTATCTTACTTCCACGTACACTACATAGTGATGTCCCCTTTTCCCGCTACCGCTTTGTCCGTTAATGAAAAGGGGGTAATAGAAGGGCCTTTTGAGAGGATACCACCACCCCGACCACCCCACCTTAGCCATACCTTTCTCTTGTCCCCGAACGCGTTGATCCCCATAGCCTCCTGCAGGTCTGCCTCGGATAGGGTACTCAGCACTTCGCCGTCAATCGCATTGTCGCATATTGCCTACAGAGAAAATATGTTTTGTTAAATTAAAACTGATAAAAACGACTCGTATAGTCTACGCAAAATTGTTATAATACTGTACGAGGTCCACTTTACACAGTCTCAGCAGACATCTACCCCACCCTACTAAGACAAGCGTGAATGTGCACTCATATCTTGGCGAGGGGGGGATCGTGAAACACATTAGGAACACTGCAAAACCTTCTCTTCTTTGAAACCTTAACTATTAGTGTGCACCCGAGGGGCTCCACTGCACTGCTACCTCGTTTGAATGCATTGCAACACAAGACAACTAGGATGAATGTGTCTCTCGTGCACACACATCTTTCACAAAAGAACAGTGACATACCTTGGCGTAGTCGTTCGCAAGACCCAGTGTTGCGACCCACGCAGCCACCTCCTCGCATGTAGCACCGTTGGCAGGGCGCTGGCCCGCCGCTGTGGCGGAGGTGGGCGACGGCTCTGGAACGTCTGCCACTGCTGCTGGGGTGGTCTCGGGTACGGGGTCGGCCTCGGGTTGCTGTGGAGGGGTGGTGGTGGTGGAGGTGGAAGTGGGTGGAAAGAAATTAGTTTAAAAATAGAAAGTCAGGATATGACAGTGAATCATAAAGCATAAATGAAAGACAAGAATCATTCAAAAAAATTACTGGAAAAAGTCCTTTGACACAGTTGCCGTCTGTGTACATCCCCTAAATTTACGTTTTTGAAATGGTTTAGTTGACAGTGATCCACGCATGGTGCGTATTGGGATTGGTGGTGTTAATGGAAGCATACCGAAAGCGAGGCAGGCTTATCCCATGTCGTGTCCCCCGTCTGCGTGTTGTACCAGTAGGGTGTGCCGTCCTCTGCCTTGGCCTTCTTCCAGAGCTTCTTCTCCTTCTTCTCCTTGGGCTCTTCGGCAGGGTCGGCGTGCTTCTCCTTCTTTTCCTTCTTCTCTTTTTTTTCTTTTTTCTCTTCTTTTGGCTCTTCATTCTTGGAAGCAACCTTCTCTGCTATGGCTGCAGCCAGGGCACCCATCATGGGGTTCGTCTGCTTGGCCTCTGCAAGCTCTGCACCGCCCTTCTCTGCTTTGTCGGCTTTGTCGGCCTTTTTGCTTTTTTTGCTCTTTTTCTCCTTTTTGTATTCATTTGGATCTTCGGGGGCTTCCCACTGAGACTCACCTGTCACGGTGTTGTACCAATACTGGTCACCGTTCTCATCGGCGTACTGGCGCCACACCTTCTTCTTGCGTGCGGGGCGTTCCATGGTTAGCATATGGATGCCTTCGTCGCCACCAGCACGCTTGCTGCGAACCTCGCCTGTCACCTGCTGTGCCTTTCCAAAGTAGATGTCAGGAAGGTTCCCACGGATTTTGTTCTCGTAGTGCTGCACATACTCTCCAATGTTCTGGATGTGCGCCCCTTTGTCCGCCACTGTTGCGTTGTACTGCTTCCACTGCTTCGTCACATTCCCTGCAAGCTTGAAGGTGTACTTCCCTGACTCCGCATTTTCTTTGTTTGTCATACGCAGCATCACCGAGGAGGTCATTTGGTAGGTCGCCATGGCGTCGTCCACATACTCCTGCACTGTGATAACGTGCATCGAATTCCAGGTACCAATCTCCTTTATCTCCTTCTTGATCAGCACCGCGCAGGCCCATGACCCTTCTACTCCACAGTCCCAGGTGAAGCAGGAGCAGATCCCTTCGTCGCCGTAGTACTGTCTGGTGTAGAGACGGAAGATGGCGTTCATCTGCTCCTCGAGAGAGCGGAGGTGGGCGGGTGGGGTGATGCCGTCTGCGAGCGGCGGGTAGTATGTGTTCGAATACGGCGAACGGAAGGAGTCTGCGTCTCTGTTGTACTCACAGATCAGAAAGCTGTTCCCGGTCTGCTCGCATAGACGCTCCTTCAACGGCTGGTCCACATCCGCAAGAAGCTCCTCAACAAAGTCCTCCTCCGGCACCAAAGACAACAATGCCGCAAGCGTCTTCGTCTGACGTGCAGGCGGCATGCGCCTCACCAAATCCAATGCTGCGCGCAGCTGTTTTTTACTCATCTTGCTTACCTTTTTATTGTGTACCTAAAAAGGGTGAAGGGGAGAGAGGGGGAGGGTGGGAGGGTGGGAGGGTGGGAGTAAAATAAGGTGGAGGTGGAGGTGGGGGAGGGGGAGGGGGGGTCGCAAGTGGAACATCAGAGAGGTTAGAAAAAAGGATTGTTTTTGGTTGAGGGGGGGCATCAAGATGCGCGGGTCGGCTTGCAGCATTGGAGTTGGTCCAGCCATTTTCGTACTGTTTGGATTTTGACTGATTCGCGTTGTTGCTTTGTGGGTGACGCAGAAGGGGGTGGCTGACGGACGTGCTTCTGGATGAAGGGGTGGTTGAGAAGAGAGATCGCGCTGCCTCTGTTCCTGCCATCCGGGTCAAGGAACTTTGATAAGTATTCCAGGAGATCTGGGGAAAGGTCGAACGTCTTCATCGTCTGCGAGAAGGCGCGTGCCTCCTCTACAGCATCTAGCCAGCCAATGTCCTTCGAGATGATCTTCGGAAAGGGGAACAGCCCACACGCCACCTCCACCAGCACAACCCCCATGCTCCAGATATCCTCCTCAGGGCCGTAGCGTTGGCCCTCCATTCTAGTGGGGCTCATGTAGATGCCGGTGCCTGAAGGGGGTGAATGGGGTGAAGGGGGTTTGAAGAGAAAAAAAAAGGAGTCAGATTTTAGATGAAAAGATAGACAAAAATTTGCAGAGAAGCTGAGAGTGCAATGTGCCTTATCAGAGAGAGGTAATTGCTGGTCTGGCGGGGTTGTTAATGAAATGATAACTCTCTCGTTGGAGCTGGTTTTAAGATTATCGGGTTTGTGGATAAAGTGTGTGAGGTTGTTTCCATACCACAGAAGGTGGATGCCTGTCCCCCAGTGGTACGGCATTCCTTTGCAAACCCGAAGTCTGAGAGCTTGGCAAAGCCTTTGTGGTTGAGGAGCAGGTTTTCTGGCTTGATGTCTCTGTTGGTGTGGTGTGGTGGGTGGGTGGGATGCGTTGCCGTAAAGCAGGTGAAGGAAGGTACAAATACAGGCTATCCGCTCTGTGCAGTTTTCCTTGCAGAAAGGCATTGTTGAAGGCAGCTTGAGCAACAAATACACCAAAACAACAACACAGGCTGCTAACACACATCTTCCTCATGAAGATGACCCCGACGGAGACTTGGTAGTGAATAGGTGTGGGGGGAAAAGAAAGATTCCAATGAAAACTAGAGAGTTTTGTGATGTGGTATGCCCATAGAGTGTGCTGGAATGAGTAAGGTCTAACTAAGGCAAATAAAAGCACATACCGGTGGAGGGTGCGCCTATTTGAATGAAGGAAGTTGACCGCTGAGAGCACCTGCACTGCAATGGCCGCGACCACAGCGTCGCTTACCATCTGGCGGGCGGGGCCCTGCAAAGGGATGGGGTTGCTCGCTGCATCCTGCTTGCGGACACGCTCCAGCACACCCTTGAGGGTACCTTCATCCATGTACTCCATCACCACATGCAGCTTGTTGTGCTTCAACAACGTCTCATACACTTTAATGATGTGGTCATGCCGACGCTCCCGCAACTCATTTGTTATGTCGAGCTCACGATTTGATTGGTCGTCACGGAGTTGTACTTCTTTCACTGCAACGGGTTTTCGAACGGACTTGCCGTTCGGGCCGACGACACTGACGTAGCCAAGGTATACGGTGCCGAACTCACCTCTGCCAAGCTCCTTGCGAGGGTCGTCGTACTCTATGCGCGACGACCCTGCACGCCGTGTCTTGTCGGGGGTACTTGCAGTCGAGGTGTTCAGTGAGGTCGAGCCGCTAGGGGTACCGGTCCCCCCGCTGTACCCAGCGCGTGGTGGCTGTGTGTCGCTGGCCTGCGAGACCTCTGCCTGAGCAGCAGCCGCCGCCGCAGCAGCTGCAGCAGCGTCAGCCTCCTCCTGTGGCACCACCGTCACTGCCTTTGCATTCGCATTGCGCACCGAATTCCCCAACAACGGAGGAAGCTTGGGCGGGCGTTTCACCATTATATTTGCATCAATGTCAGGGGGGGTGGGAGGGGGAGGAGGGGAGGAGGAGGGGAAAGATGGGGGAGGTGTGTCTGGTGTTTAGAGTGGGGGTGGGTCGAGGGGTGGGGTGTAGTTAAAAGAAAAGTTGAAGATGAATATGCCAAGAATGCTTAGGCGTTTATCCCATAAAACAGCAGAAAGACGGAGACGAATACAAAGGGTTGATAATGGGGGTTTTTTTTTGTAGATTTTCCGTTGTTTTTGTTTTGTTTTTGTTTTTTTTTTTTTTGTGTGTTTTTTTTATTGTAAAAAATATAAATAAACAAATAATCGTTGAAGGCGCTGCAGCGGTTTTGTAATGGCGCAGCTCTTTGTTTTGTTTTTGTGTGACATACCTACCCCATTATTCTTGGAAACCACACACATGACACGTTTACACACCATGCCTTGTGTGCGAGAGGAGGGAGGGGGGAGGAGAGGAGAAGGGGTTGTTTGGCTTTTTTTGTGCTTTTTTTTTCTTCGTGCTTTAGTTGCTCATGTTACCATGTTACCATGTTACCATGTTACCATGTTACCATGTTACCATGTTACCATGTTACCATGTTACCATGTTACCATGTTACCATGTTACCATGTTACCATGTTACCATGTTACCATGTTACCATGTTACCATGTTACCATGTTACCATGTTACCATGTTACCATGTTACCATGTTACCATGTTACCATGTTACCATGTTACCATGTTACCATGTTACCATGTTACCATGTTACCATGTTACCATGTTACCTACAATGACAAAAACAGTCTGCAAGACAAGACGGCCGGCTTTTTGTCCAAATCTCTCCGTAAAGAAGAAAAAAAAGAACGTGTGTTTATTTGCGTTGCTTTTTTGAAAAAAGTCAAAAAAAAAATTCCGGTAAAATCCACACACGCACAAAAAGGGGGTGACGTCGGGTTCCAGCAACTAACCACTCGTTTTCTGAGTCCCTCCCATTGTGTCACAACCGCTCCCTTTTTTCCCACTCTTTCCCCTCGTTCCACCAGGCATTTTTGGCTGCAGAGGGTTTTGCTGTGTGTGTTTTTTTTTCTTTCGTTACGTTGCGTTGTCCCCCCAAAAAAGGAAAAAAAAAGAGAGAGAAATAAAAAAGAAAAACTTGAAAGATGAAGTACCTCTCGTGTGCGCGCACCTATTGTACTTCATCCCCTCCCCCCTGTTCCACACCTAAATGTCTGGAACAGAAGTGTGCCAGAAACAAAAACCGCCTTTTTTTTATTATTGTGTCGACAATCGCTTATCAGCTGAATAAAGATTTTTTTTTTGGGGGGGTGGGTGGTAGGTAATGGTGGCAGTGGGGGAAGGGGGCGAAGACCACGAATTTTATCTACATAAAAACCGTGTAAAATCTTCTCGTGAAGATGAAAAAGGCGTGCAAAAAAAAAGTGTGCGAATGAGGGCGTGTCACGATGCTTCCTCATTCACAGAAAACGGTTGGTAAGCCAAAGCCTCTCTGTGCTTATTCACCAAAGAGAAAAAATGTGGAGCTCCGGACTGTGATAAAAAAAAATTTTTTTTTTCGACATCACATCTCGTCTGCATCTCGGTCGATTGTGGCTTCTCCTTTACGACCAAAAAATAAAATAATTTATGTTGTGCGCTCTAGCCATCTCTCGGCCAGCCACATTGCCATTTCAGAGAAACTCTGAAGTTGCAACCTTGTCTTTTCACAAAAAAAAAAAGAGAAAAATTCTAAGATGAGTGTACTTCACAGAGCAAAAACACCTTTATAAAAAAAAAACCAGAATGAAAGAAACGGAACAGGGGAGGGAGGGGGAGAGAAACTATCGACACAAAAAGGAAGAGAGAAAAGTTGGTAAAAGATAAACCTCAGCCATCAGCTTGGTCACCCTATACAGAGAAAGTGCAAAAAAAAAGAACGCTTCACCGACATTGCTAACTGGCGCAGCGAAACTGTGCATCCACAACAAAGCAACAATTCTGCAAGCAAACTGGCAAACGATGAATTTGCTCACAAAGGACGTTCAAAACCGCCAATAATAAACAAAGAAAAGCTTATAAGATTGATCCTAAGCCGTGCTTAGCCACCAAAACAAAAAAAAAAAAATCACCATCCATGGGAAATCACTCCTGGAAAAGGGTATCTGCCTGGGAGAGGGTGGAGGGGTAGGGGTGGACATCGGGGAACACTGCTTGACTGGTTTAGCTGTTGGAATAGTGTAGCAACCACGCAAAGCAGTCTGCACAGTCTTGTCAGTTTGTTGTTGTTTTTTTGTTTTTTTGTTTTTTTTGAAAAATCTTGGGGGAAATAATCATTTTGGGTGGCAGGATGTATCCGGCTCTATTACGATTTGCGATCTACACCGAAATGTTCCCCCTGTGAAGAAAAGAGACGGTTTGTTGAATGCGCAAAAACGCCTCGCCGGGAGGCATGAAATTGATCTTCAACATTTTTTTAGTTGTACTTACAAATGGTAGTGGGGTTCAGTGTATCTCGTGATCAAATGTGCTTCCCTAAAAAGAAGAATTTGGTAAGATGAACACTTAGCCTGGAGTGCGCAGGTACGTTTAAAGAGAGAGAAATAAAAAAAAAGAGTTCATCCTCGGGTGTCTACACTAATACAACCAAGTTTTCAAATAAAGAAAAAGCTGAAAGATTGAGGTGTCTCTTGTGCACACACACACACACACACACACACACACACATTGGGGCCATATTCTGCGCAAGAATTACCCCTATTAGTTTTCAAACACACACACACATAAAAAGGGGAAGCATGTGGTGGTCACATTTCTCGTTATGAAAGAAACAAAAAAGAAAGAAAAGCGAAACGTTGTATGGATGGTACATACCCTCCACCCAAATCGATGCTCAATGCAAATAAAAGAGTACGGGGGTAGCTTTTTTCCATGCAAGTGTAATTAGTAGTACGCTGCTATGCTTCGAACAGAAGGCATTATCAAATGATATTCGACCGTACGTTATGCTGAACGTTAGATCAAAAAAAAGAAAAAAATAACGTTATTATTTGATGTAACACCAGATGTAATGCGTAATGTATTTGTTATTATTCACCCTTCCCCCAAAAAAAGAGAATATATCCCGGAATGACACACCCCACCGTTATTTTCAAAAAAAAAATTAAAAAAAAAGCATCGCATAGTCAGTGCAAACACGTTGTCGTCTTCCCCCCCTCCCTCCCCCCTCCACCCAACCCTTTTTTGGTATACAATGTACCCCGATAGTTCAGTGCTTCTTCTTTGTAAGGCCCAATCCAATGAACCCGGAGCCTCCCCAGGCGCCTTTTGCGGTGTTCTGCTTTTCCTTTGTGACTTGGCATGGGGTAGTGGGGAGGGCCTTGAAGTCCACCACAGTTCCCTGCACGAAGGAGAAGCCTTCTGTGGGGATGAACTGGTCGGTGGTCTTCATCGCAATCTCGCAGGATCCTTGCGTCAGTCCGGTGATACGCAGCTCAAAGCTGGTGAACTCACGTTGTGCTCCGAGGAACAGCGAATAGAACTGTTTCATGTCTGCCGCGTTCCCTACTGCTTCCACAAAGGACGCACTTCTGAACGACTTAAACTTTTCTTGGTCGGTGATGATCTGCGTGACGTAGCGGGTAATGTCGTCACGACGTTCGCTTGGCGCAGTGGAGTTGCTTGATGCGTTTGCGTCTAACGCAAGGACAGCTTCTTTGTGGTTTTTGCAGGTAATGTAGAGGGCAGGTTCGTGCTGCCAGTTCCACGCACCGTGAGAGATGTGGATGCTGACAGGGTCCTTCAAAGCAGAGAGCACCGCGGCAAGGTCGTTGTGGAAGGCTGTCAGTGTGTTCGCAGGCATCTCAGCAAAGGATGCCGCACCCTCCCCCTGTGTCGGCTTCACAACGAACTGTGCAAGGGCAGTGGCCCCACCCCGCGATGCCTGCCGCTCGCTCACAGTAAGCGTCGAAAGCTCTCTCCCGGTCATCCGTCTCAGTGTTTTCATCATCTCTGCGCCGGGGTCGCGGACCAATGTCGAGATGTTCTCGAAGTTGACAGCACGTCCCCCAGCGATGGTGATCACTGCGCCCCCTGAGGGTGGTGTTGGCGGGGCAGCGGGAGGTGCCACCACTGGTGGTGTTGGTGGCGGCGAAGGGGGGATGGATGGTATGCTGGTCGGGTTCTGCCTTCCGGTGATAGGTGTGAGCACAGAGTTTGCTGCGGCGTGTCTAGCCTGGGCCTGCTGTGCGGCAGACTTTGCTTGGGCCTGCGCCTGGCGGTAGGCAATCTGCTGCTGGAGGAGCATCATCTGCTGTTGCTGTGCCTGCGGGAGGGAGCCGCTGCCTTGCCTTTGGAGCTGCATCTGCATCATTTGTTGGTTCTGCTGTGCGCGTTGTGCGTTGTGGAGAAGGTCCTGCACAGCACCGTTTCTGCCTCCCTGGGCTTGGGCCTGGGCCTGCTGGCTCTGCATCCTCATGGCATGTTGTTGCTGTTGCTGCTGCTGTTGCATCTGCATCATCTGCTGGTTTCTCCTCTGCATCGCAATGTAGTTCTGCAGCTGCAGGGGGTTGCTCATGTTGGCTCCCCCCATCGCCGCCTCCATCCCTGCAAGCTGTGTCAGCCCGTGCTGCTGCTGATACCCATATGGCATGGCTGCTGCCGCAGCTTCTGCTGCTTGGTGTGCCCTCAGCGCATCCATGTTCTGCAGAGGGTGCTGGCGGTTGTCGCGCTTCTTGCCTTTCTTCTGTTCAGGGGCAGGAGCACCTCCAGGGATGAACGCTGGTGCCTCAGCATTGAAGTGGAAGTCCTTCTGTTCCTCGGCCGCTGGTTTGGCTTTTTTTTTCTGCTGTTTCTTCTTCTTCGGAGTGGTGGTGGCGGTGGCGGCGGTGGTGGTGGTGGTGGTGGTGCCCGCCTTAGCAGGCTCTTCCGTGGGTGTGGAGGAAGGTGTTGCCGGTGCTGCTGGTGCCGGTGTCTCGACTGCAGCCTTCTCCGCTGGGGCTGCAGGCTTGGCCTCCTCAGACATAGTGGAGGAAGGGTGTTTGTGTTGTGGGTGTCTCTGGTGTTGAAGCAGCGTGAATATGACGGGAGTCAACAGAGAGGTATTGAACCTCTAGGTGTACCAAATTGTTCTAAGAATATCAGTAAATACAAAGCGCTCTCGTGACCTTGATGCATGAACACAAAAAAGTCGTGATGGGCTTGGCCCACCTGATAACACCCCCTAAAAATGTGGCCGTGCGGAGCTCTCATCTTCAGTCCATTCGCTCGGTATGGCAATGACTGAAAGTACCAAAAAAGCTGTTGATCCAGACCTCTCAGGTAGGGTCACCCCAAGCCCAACCCCATCCACCCCATTATGAACCATCACCACGATATTCGAAGACACCATGCAGCTCTCTGTCGGCCAACTCGGGATGTTGCACGACGTGGTCCAGGACCAATTTCACTTGTTATGGTGACAAGTGAAAGTGATGACAAGTGTCAGTTCACTTGTCAGTGGACCACGTCGTGTGCGCTAAGTGCAAAACCCCTCCCCCCACTACAGAACACCTCCCCTAGGCTAGGGACACCAGCATGGCAACGGAACCCTCAATAGCTACCCCCCTCTCCACCCCGCTGTGAATCATCCTCTTGCTCAGTAGGAGTTGTCAGCCCCGCTGTCCACAGTGACGGAGAGCGTGCCGTTCAAGGTGCATATGTAAAACACAAACCCCATCCCACCACATCAGCTCGACATCTGCTGCCCAGGTCTCATCCACAAACGGTGGCACACAAGAACAAAACCTTCTCAGATGAACGCGGCTCACTGTGGCCTCACACCCGCCCACAGAGAGCACCGTCTGTGCGGGAACACTCTGCAGAGGCTGACACCTTGTCAGCCCCTTGTTGCAGAGGCAATGTAGTGCAGACTGGTTGAGGTGCTTGTTTATACGGTGCGGACACCTCAACGGAGGCTAGACATAACACCCCGGGTTAAAGAAAGAGCGCCACCCACCCGACCCCACCCCGCCACTCTAGCGTGTCAACTCGTTGAAGCAGCTTTGCTGCAACAAGGCGTTTAAACGGATTAGATCAGTTCGGGATAAATACCTTCCCAAGACACAGCATTCGCCTTTTTCCGAAACATAAACAAGCGGTGCTACTGCAGTCGGCTGTCCAGTACTCCTTCGTCTTCTTCCGCCTTTGTGTTGCGGTACTGTGCAACTTGGGGTATGATATACGAGTTGGTACGTCTGCTGTGAACAGAGTGGAGAAAGGGGGAAAGAATGGGCAAGTGTGAAGAAGAAGTAGCTATGGTGGCTGGTCTCGTTTGGAGCAGACAAAGGGGTTGTGCAAAAGGTAGGGGTGTGGAGGGGGGGTCTTTATCGTCCAAAACCTAAAAAGAAAATGAATAACAGACGCCAAGATGATAGGGCGTGAGACAATGGAAAAAAAAAAGAGAATAGTGTATGCAGACATCTCAGCTTACCGGATGCAGCACAAAAGGTATAAAAAAAAGAAAATAAAAGGTTATAAGATGAACCTCGCCTCTCATGCTTAGTCACCCAATAAAATAGCTCTCGCTTGACTCCTGGAAAAAAAAATACCCAAAAAATACCAACGAACGTAAGAAAAATAAAAAGAGCAATTCACATTCACTGTGCCTTGGCAATGTCCTTCTTGCGCTGTCCCATGAACTTGGCGCGCTCGGCCTGGGTCTGGAAGTGTCCGTGTCCCTGCTTCGACGAGGTGTCGATGAACTTGAGGGTCACCTGCTCCTGGGCGGCACGGTTGGTCTGGGGTGCCAGAGGGCGACGCATGGTGATCACACGCTTGGTAGGTCCGGGGATGGATCCCTGTGGTGTGGTGTAGTGTGGTGGTCGTGGTGGTGGCAGTGATGATGGTAGTGATGATGGTAGTGATGATGGTAGTGATGATGGTAGTGATGATGGTAGTGATGATGGCAGTGATGATGGTAGTGATGATGGTAGTGATGATGGTAGTGATGATGGTAGTGATGATGGTAGTGATGATGGTAGTAGTGGTGTAGGCTATATAAAAGCAAAGCAGCTGCCAAAGGAAACATACCTTGAGCATGACGTACTCGTTGTTGACCTCACCGTAGTGGGGGAATCCGCCCAGGGGGGTGATGTCCTTCGGGGTGATGTCAATGGCGGTGGTGGCGTTACCCTTGTCAGTCTTGCCAGCGGCCTCACCGATCTTGTAGATCTTCTTGTTCAGCTCGGTACGGTGGTGGAAACCGTTCTGACCCGCGCGGGCCACCGTGTACGAGACACGGGACGGATGCCATGCTCCAATGCAGGCAACCTTGCGCAGACCTCTGTGCGACTTACGGGGCAGACGGGACACACCCCAACGGTGCACCACACCCTCGAATCCGTGACCACGGGACACGGCGATCACGTCGCAGTGCTCGGAGTCCTTGAAGACCTGGCCGACCGACACGCTCTGCTCAAGGAGCTTCTCGGCGAAGGCGAGCTTTCCCTGCATGTCTCCTCCGTTCACCTGGATCTCACAGACGTCAGCCTTGCGCTTGCCGAGCTTCAGCTTGCTGGGCTGGGTGTGGACGAGCACACGGAGCACGGTCGCGTTCTTGGAGAGACGGGCCAGCTGCTTCTTGCGGTCCTCGCCGTCAGCCTTGAAGTTGGCAGTGTGCTTGGTGAAGGCCTTCTTCTTCGATGCGTACCAGGTACGGTAGTAACGACGGAGGAGGGGCTCTCCGAGCTTCTGTGCCCACATGGTGGTCACAGCGCGCATTCCGCGGGCAGAGGGCTTGTATCCGACGATACCGACAACAACCATCTCGGGGCAGTCAAGGATGGTCACGGGCTCGCAGACCTCCTTCTTGTGCATCTTGGATCCGGCACGGTCCAGGTCACGCACAATGTGGGACATACCCGCCTTGTAGGCCATGAAGGCGGTCAGGTGGGGCTCCTGGGTCTGGTCATCCTTGGGGAAGGACCTGACGCGACCGCGCACGTGGGTGCACCTCTTGCGGGGAAGGTATCCCAAATGGCCGTGACGCGGCTGCTCAAACTTACGGTGGGACATTTTGCTGTGTTGATGTAAAGATAGCCTGTGTGTTGTGGGTTACTAACGAATAATGAATACACGGGAGGTGGGTCGGGTACAAGAAAACAAAGTAGGTGTGTAGAGTCTGAAGGTTTTTGTATGGCAGTTCATCAGGCCTTTTGCTTTCCTTTAGTTTCACAAAAACGCTCTTCTTATTTTTTGGCTCTCTCTTCCAATAAAGAGTTCCCAAACAATGAATGTTCTGCAACAAGAGAACGTCGCGTGCAGACGCGCACTTTGCACAGCAAGTATGCAGGATAGAGGTGTGTGCACCCGGTCCACAAATAAAAATGGTAGTTAAAAAAAAAAACTGTCGTTTTTGATGCAGTCACCACAGACTGGCCCACGTACGATGCCAGCCATCCGGATGAAAGCACAAGCACCCTGCAGACAACAGAAGGTGTAAAAATAAAAATAAAACACAAAGAGACACCACGAAGAAGAATAAAAAATAGGGTTTCTGCACCGAGCAATACTGCACGGTGCGCACGCGCAACTCAAGACACGTGCATGCATTCCTGTCCCCTCTTGGCTTGTGTACAAGAGAAGCGAGCTCCTTTTCCTTTGCTCATTTTTTCTGCTTGGTAATTTAGTTTTCAGTCCCACAAGATAACATGGCAAGATGCTCCTAGCCTCACATGCTTAGGCACCTTCAAAAAAATCAAGAATAAACAATGACAAACACCCTGAGCTAGATAACGTGGTACCACGTCTGGGGTGTCTGCCAATCGCAAGAAATATTACAGTTTGTTGCGTATCCACAACCAATATAGTCATATGTACGTCCTCACAGTACTGCCGCACATAGAGGAATAGCAGAAGGTCAATCAGGTCCTTCCACTTCTATCATTCACCTCCCGCCACGAAGACGAAGCACCAAGTGAAGCGTGCTCTCCTTCTGAATGTTGTAGTCAGCGAGGGTGCGCCCGTCCTCAAGCTGCTTGCCAGCGAAGATGAGACGCTGCTGGTCTGGCGGAATGCCCTCCTTGTCCTGGATCTTTGCCTTCACATTCTCAATCGTGTCGTTGGATTCCACCTCCAAAGTGATGGTCTTTCCTGTCAGGGTCTTCACGAAGATCTGCATTCCTCCACGAAGACGAAGCACCAAGTGAAGCGTGCTCTCCTTCTGAATGTTGTAGTCAGCGAGGGTGCGTCCGTCCTCAAGCTGCTTGCCAGCGAAGATGAGACGCTGCTGGTCTGGCGGAATGCCCTCCTTGTCCTGGATCTTTGCCTTCACATTCTCAATCGTGTCGTTGGATTCCACCTCCAAAGTGATGGTCTTTCCTGTCAGGGTCTTCACGAAGATCTGCATTCCACCACGAAGACGAAGCACCAAGTGAAGCGTGCTCTCCTTCTGAATGTTGTAGTCAGCGAGGGTACGTCCGTCCTCAAGCTGCTTGCCAGCGAAGATGAGACGCTGCTGGTCTGGTGGAATGCCCTCCTTGTCCTGGATCTTCGCCTTCACATTCTCAATCGTGTCGTTGGATTCCACCTCCAAAGTGATGGTCTTTCCTGTCAGGGTCTTCACGAAGATCTGCATTCCTCCACGAAGACGAAGCACCAAGTGAAGCGTGCTCTCCTTCTGAATGTTGTAGTCAGCGAGGGTGCGTCCGTCCTCAAGCTGCTTGCCAGCGAAGATGAGACGCTGCTGGTCTGGTGGAATGCCCTCCTTGTCCTGGATCTTCGCCTTCACATTCTCAATCGTGTCGTTGGATTCCACCTCCAAAGTGATGGTCTTTCCTGTCAGGGTCTTCACGAAGATCTGCATTCCACCACGAAGACGAAGCACCAAGTGAAGCGTGCTCTCCTTCTGGATGTTGTAGTCAGCGAGGGTGCGTCCGTCCTCAAGCTGCTTGCCAGCAAAGATGAGACGCTGCTGGTCTGGTGGGATGCCCTCCTTGTCCTGGATCTTCGCCTTCACGTTTTCAATCGTGTCGTTGGACTCCACCTCAAGTGTGATGGTCTTTCCGGTCAGGGTCTTCACGAAGATCTGCATGTTGTTTTGTGTAAAAAGAAACCGTGCTGTCTGTGGTGTGTAGTGGTTGGAAATTATGTGGGGGGGTTAAGGGTGGGCACATCACAACAAGGCAGAAGAGAAGGGTGCATTTGGGTACGTTACGTCATTCCCAAGAATACGATAGCCTGCAAATAAGAGATAAATAGACCACATGCACAAAAAAGAACTAAACTGTTGTGCATGTGGACATGAGAACACAGACACGCGGAGCGGCTAAAGCAAAACATACAATCGGAAACGAAGAAATACGACAAAAATGAAAAAGAACGGAAAGGAAAACTCGGCAGATGGATGATCACACAGGATCACACACTATAATAAAACAGGCCTGGTGTTTGTTTATACAACACTACAACCACAGGAAATGCATGGAAAATAAAAACAACGTTATCGTATGTGTGCATCAAAACGGAAAGCAGAGAAGATCAGAGAATGAAACAAACAGAGGTCGTTATCACTTCTTTGCCTTCTCTCTTCCTTTCCCTTCCAGGTCTCTGTTATGCTCAGACAATCGAGGTCACAGGGGACTCGTTCAGGCCGCACTCGTTCGAGCCGTAGGACACACGGATGTATCCAGACTCTCCCCAGGTGGTTCCCCAGGAGTTCTTGATGATCCAGTAGTCAGCGCCGTATCCGACAATGAGCACTCCGTGGTCAAGCTGGCATCCGAAGATTCCACAGCAGGTGGTCAGCACTCCTCCGGAGTACGACTGCCACTTCTGGGCGTCAACGGCGATGGAGAGGGGTCCTCCGGTGGAGACGAAGGTCTTCATCTGTGCCTCGGTGTGGGTGATGTCCTTGTACGACGAGATGGTGGCTCCGACGGGCTTGCCGGTCACGGACTCGCAGGTGTGGCGGATTCCGGTGCCCGACTTGTAGGGGTAGGAGTCCTCAGTCACGATGTCTCCGTTGTGGTTCGAGATCAGCCACTTCAGGGCGTTGTCCATCAGTCCTCCGTTGCAGCCCTGGTCGACCTTGTCGCATGACACAAGCTCCTGCTCGGACACCGAGGTCAGGGTCTTGCCGGACAGCTGCCACTGTCCCTCAATGCCTCCGGTGGTGGAGAATGCCCAGCACGATCCGCACTGTGCCTGGTTCTTCACGTGGGTCACGGCACCAGCGGATCTCCAGTCCTTGGCGTCGGCGGCGGCAGCCACCTGCTCCTCAGTGAACATGGCAGGGGGCGACTGCTTCTTCTCCACCTTCATGTTGTGGTACGACTTGAACTCAGCAGCAGACATGTCGGAGAACACGTTCATGCCGAACTGGGCTCCCTTGGTCTGCTCCTTCTCGAAACGCGACGCCTTCAGCATGTTGGCGGTGAAGATCCCGTAGCGGCGCTGCTCCTCTGCGATGCTCGAGTACTGCTTGCCGTGGTCGTTCTTGAAGGTGTTCCACAGCAGCTGCGAGTTGGCACGCACGTACTGCTCAGAGTACCCGTGTGCCTGGCTCGCCAGGAGGGCACACACAACAAGGGAAAGGGTACGCATTATGAGTTTGTTTTGTCTGTTGTGATGTGTTTGTGTTTTCAATAGTTACAATGGTATGGATGCTGCAAGGCAGTGCCATGCTTTCTGAGTCATCCCACATGGCGCATGTAGCCTGCTTTGTTGCGCACGTTGGCCCGTTCTGAGCCACAAAGGAAACGAATCTCGGTCATGGTGATGCACCCTCCAGTGACACAGACAGTCGAAGAAGGGTCTAAAGTCACACCTTTGGAGTCATTGTAATGAAAGCTGTTTGTAGTACAAATGTGAAAGGGGGTGTTTTGTTTTTGGTAGCTTTTTTTTGTTGCTTGCATACACACACAGGTGCGTTTTGTACTGAAATCATAGACAGCGTATGGGGCTCGCAGGCTCTTTCCTGCTGCGTGGCAGCGTGGACGGAGCACTGCGGTGCGTAGCTGTCTTAGCTCTGTGCAAAGACGACACATTGCGTGGTATGAACGTCCTTCCTTTAGGGGTGCTTTTTGTGGGGGTTGGTGTTCCACAAAACCTCTCAACGACCTGTCAGACTTTGTGGACCAGGGGTTTTTTAAAAAATGGATTTTGCGAAATGCATCTCTTTTCTGATGTATTTGAATGTCATGCCACATTCTTGCGAAGGTGGTGTTGGTTTGTCTCTTTGTTTTTTGTATTTCGCGGGAACAGGGGAATACAGGGAATGGGGTATCTTGTGAACAGCAAAACAGCAAAACAACAACAAAAGCCCACAGCAACACTCCTTGTGTCATGTGGGTGCGGGGAGAAGTGATCAGTACTCCTCGACATCCTCCTCTCCCTCGATGTCAGCGGACTCAGCTCCGACCTCCTCGTAGTCCTTCTCAAGGGCAGCCAAGTCCTCACGTGCCTCGGAGAACTCTCCCTCCTCCATACCCTCACCGACGTACCAGTGCACGAAGGCACGCTTCGAGTACATCAGGTCGAACTTGTGGTCGATGCGTGCGAACACCTCAGCGATGGCAGTCGAGTTCGAGATCATGCACACGGCACGCTGCACCTTGGCGAGGTCACCTCCCGGCACCACAGTCGGGGGCTGGTAGTTGATTCCGCACTTGAATCCGGTGGGGGACCAGTCGACGAACTGGATGGTGCGCTTCGTCTTGATGGTTGCGACAGACGCGTTGACGTCCTTCGGCACAACATCTCCACGGTACATCAGGCAGCACGCCATGTACTTTCCGTGGCGGGGGTCGCACTTCGCCATCATCGAGGCAGGCTCGAACGCGGCGTTGGTGATCTCGGCCACGGAGAGCTGCTCGTGGTACGCCTTCTCCGCAGAGATCACAGGGGCGTACGACGAAAGCATGAAGTGGATACGCGGGTACGGCACCAGGTTGGTCTGGAACTCGGTCACGTCAACGTTCAGCGCTCCGTCGAAACGGAGGGACGCCGTCAGCGACGAGATCACCTGCGCGATCAGACGGTTCAGGTTGGTGTAGGTCGGGCGCTCGATGTCGAGGTTGCGGCGGGTGATGTCGTAGATCGCCTCGTTGTCGAGCATGCATGCCACGTCAGTGTGCTCCAGAAGGGAGTGGGTCGACAGCACGGAGTTGTACGGCTCCACGACGGCGGTCGACACCTGCGGGGACGGGTACACGGTGAATCCGAGCTTCGACTTGCGGCCGTAGTCGACCGACAGACGCTCCAGGAGCAGGGCTCCCAGACCAGATCCGGTTCCTCCTCCGACGGCGTTGAACACAAGGAATCCCTGGAGACCAGTGCAGTTGTCAGCAAGCTTCCTGATACGGTCAAGGCACAGGTCAACAATCTCCTTACCAATGGTGTAGTGTCCACGGGCGTAGTTGTTGGCCGCGTCCTCCTTGCCCGAGATCAGCTGCTCGGGGTGGAACAGCTGGCGGTAGGTTCCGGTGCGCACCTCGTCAATCACCGTGGGCTCAAGGTCGAGCAGCACGGCGCGGGGCACGTGCTTGCCGGCACCAGTCTCGGAGAAGAAGGTGTTGAAGGCGTCGTCCTCCACACCGCAGGTCTTGTCCGACGGCATGGCACCATCAGGCTGGATGCCGTGCTCAAGGCAGTACAGCTCCCAGCAGGCGTTACCCACCTGGCAACCGGCCTGGCCGATGTGGATCGAGATCACCTCTCTCATTTTGGCTGTTGTTGTTGTTGTGTTATGCTGGAGTGTGTTGTGATAGAATGGGTTGGCTCAACGAGACAGCTGCGCCCCATCACCAAAGAGAACGGTGCATACCCGTGCACACATGGCACATCTGCACACACTACTTAACAAATGAAGGGCCTTACCCTCTGAAACAGACACAGTTTGTCTAAAAACATAATACCAGACCCACACACAGACATGTCCGCAGATGTGCTCAGACGATTTGACAGGTAAGTTAGCTTCAAACCAATGAAGGGATCAGACAATGTAAGGTAAGTAAAATGGGTCATCATCGAAATAGGTACATGATAAGAAACCAGTTTGTCCAAAACATATCTTGCCCAAGATTAAAAGTGGCAGTCCAACTCCTCAGACAGACACTGGCGTGATGGGCTGCAGAAGTTTCGGATGTACAGTGCGTGTGTGTCAGAATTAAACCACAAGTCTTTGTCGCCATCGGAACGCTATGAGAATGGATAATCATCATACACACAGAGAGCATGTGGAGGGGAAGACGCTCAGAAATTAAACCACATAAAGTTGTCAGCATCGGAGGACAGTATGAAATGGATGATCATCACAGCGTGGGGGTTTAGAGTGAGTGAAGTGAGAAGGGTGACCCACCCAACAGCAAGGGAGGGCGTGCAACACTGTCAGGTGTATTTGAAAATACTCGAAGTTCTCAGCAATGCCAGAAGGCTCAGGTACTCTTATCGTATTTGGTCATCATTCGGTGTGACGTGAACAGACCCACACACAGACATGTCCGCAGATGTGCTCAGACGATTTGACAGGTAAGTTAGCTTCAAACCAATGAAGGGATCAGACAATGTAAGGTAAGTAAAATGGGTCATCATCGAAATAGGTACATGAAAAACAACCCCAACAAAGAAAACAGTTTGCTCAAAACATATCTTGCCCAAGATTAAAAGTGGCAGTCCAACTCCTCAGACAGACACTGGCGTGATGGGCTGCACCCTATTTTCCCTGGAGTGGCAGAGTCAACTTTTCCCACCCACATAGCTGTGAAACGTTGTGAATAGGATTGAAATTTTGTGAGCCTGTTTTTTATTTTTACAGGGGGTTTTCTGAAGGGTGAGGTGAACAGTCGAAATCGGTGCATCCCTGTGGTTACAATGAGCCGGCAGTGGAAATATGTGGTTTTCGAAACTTTTGGGCGTCCAGATTGGGTACCGAGCGTGTATTTTATTTGAGTGAGTGAGACAGAAAAAGGGAACAGCTTTTTACCTCGCTTTTTAGTCCTTTTGGTCACTCCAAAACCCAATAACCGCCCACAAAACGTCCATAAAAGACATCAATACCCCCGGTAGTATAGAAGAGGCAGGGTTGCTGAAAAACAAAAAGACCCTGAAGGCACAAAAGCGCCCCGCATACCCCTCCTCACCTCCTGTTTGGTAGTCTCTCAGGTAAAGACATCGATTCGAGTGGTCAACACCTTCACAGAGTTCAGCAGGGACGGATGCAATTTAGAGTCCAGCCCAGGACCTGAAAAAAGATGGAAAGTGTTGAATAAACAAATACACAAACACGCGAGCATGAACAATATAAAAGTAAAAGTCTTTTGGGGTCGGTTCAGCAGGTGAGGAGGTCTGTTTCCTTGTCATCAGACAAGTTTTTTCAAACCCCCGATCATTCCACTTCCTGCACGTCGTCGTTCACTATTTCGTCGCACAAACCCGAATTCTCGTCCACCTCGCGCACCTTCATCTTCGACTTCAAGAACCAGCCCCCAGCAAACGCAGCGGCTGCTAAGAAGACGGCAGACCCCGCCACAATAAGCCAAGGTACCCCTGCAGCAGATGTGTCAGGTGCAGGTGTGGCAGGTGTAGGTGTGACAGGTGTAGGATTGTAAAAAGTAATTGCTCCGCCCTGTCCCATTCGGTAAAACGTATCGCCCATCACAAAGTTCGGGTGTACGAGGTCCTCGTCTTCAACAGCCTTCGTCAACGTAATGGGTGACGTGCTCGTGTCGTATATCAGCATCATGCTGGCGTTCCCGCTGAAATCTTGAACCACCATTGTTTGCCCACTCAAGAGAGACATCGTCGCATTAGTATAGTGCAGTTGTTGGACAGGTTCCTCCACCTCGGCACTGTCTCTCCGTGTGTCGTACATAAAAATGCTTAGAGGCCCAGGGTCCGACTTCGAGTCATATTGAGCCACGCACATACTTGTGTCCGTACCGTAGGCAAAATTGCTCGTTGAGGAATTCAACAGTAAATCCGGAAGAGGCTCCGCCTGCAGGGACTCAGAAATATGGAAGGCTTTCACATCACCTTCGGACGAGAAGAATAGGTATCCCCTTGACACGCCTGCACTCCTCCCGTTCCCGACGACTACCGTGTCAGTCGTCTCCCCTGTGGTCGCATCAACAACTTCGACCTTCGTTGGGTACGAATCAGAAGTTTGAGTGAGTAGAAAGACATCTTCAGTAGCAGCACATGAGTACATTCCATCTTCCTTCCTCCACACGGGTGCAGGCGCGGTGGGGTCAGATACGTTGTATGCGACAAGAGACGTCGGCAGATTGGATGGCGTCTCCTGAACAAGAAGCAGCGCATGTTTACGTGAAACACATATCGGATTGGTATACGATATGTTCCCCCATGACACGTTTGCCAACACTTTCGGCATAGGGCTGTGCGTGTCCACAATATAAACCCCGTGCGACGACCCCATCACAGCCATAACGCCCGGTTCTATCTCCACAGCTGCCCAGGGGTCCACAACGCTCGGCTCTGATTCCCCAGACATAACTAAGTCAGAGCCCTGCTGCTCAAACACCATCAACTTCGATTCGCCCGACACACAGTAGATGGTCCCCGTGTCTCCGACTGCAAGGTGAGCGGAAGAAAGATCAACTGCAGTGTTGGATCGAGCAGTGATGCTAAACCCGTTCAGAGGGTCAAGCACGCGCACATCGTCTAGTGGGTCTCTGTAGGTTGCGATAACGAGCACATCCGTCCAAACAATATCCGCAATTTTGTCACTTAGGCTAGCGCTTGGACTCCCCACAACTGGATTCGCAGGATCAGAAACGTCCACTTTTGTGAGTCGGAAATCATCGAATAAGTATACTTCCGTCGGTGATCCTGTTGGAGTCAAAATCTTGGTAATCCCCTTGTGCTTGAATGAGCTCAGAGCGGCAAATGTGTCCAAGCTGCGGATAGTTACTGTTCCCACCTCATTGTTCCCAGGTGCATTGTAGGTGTACAGTAGTTTGGCTTCGGGGCTGACCTTAACGCGTTGTATGTAGCTATCCGACGGGAAGGGTGCAGAAAAGACGACAGCACCGGTTGTTGCATTAACAACAGCAAGTCCCTTCGAGCCAACAACGAACAGCAGGTTGTTGTGCACTGCGACGTCGTCCACTCTGCCAGCCGAGGTTGACAAATTAACTGCTGCAAGTGCTTCGCGGGTGTCAACTGAATACAGCACCACATAATCCCTGAAATTTAAACCCGCATAATCAGGGAACACGGCTACAATGTCCCCACTGCTTGTAGCGCTGTACGCGGAATATGCATAAACTCCAGAGGGGCCGGCCTTTGTGTAGTGAGGAAGGCTCGCAAGGTGAGGGTTAGCTTTGTCGCTGACATTGTACCACATAGCCCCGCAATCGCCTTGGGCATAAATGAGGTCCGGGTTTGAGGTTGTGGTGATAGACCCCACACTCCCTCCCCAACAGTTGAGACTTTGACTTGCAGCCGCAAGCATCAACACGTTCACCAGCATCATTTGGTCTGTGTTTACTGCCCTGATTCGTTGTGTCTTGTGATACAGGATATGAGGAGAAAGAAGGAGAGGAGTACGCGCAAGAGGTTCCTGATAATGGACCTCTTGGGGAAACCAGGAGGGAAGAAGGCCTCTTCAACTTCGCAGAGGAACGTAAAGGGTAGACCTATTGGTAGAGGGGTCGATAGCTGTTTAATGCGTGTGTCAGAATTAAACCACAAGTCTTTGTCGCCATCGGAACGCTATGAGAATGGATAATCATCATACACACAGAGAGCATGTGGAGGGGAAGACGCTCAGAAATTAAACCACATAAAGTTGTCAGCATCGGAGGACAGTATGAAATGGATGATCATCACAGCACTTGCACATGACTGCAACGAATTCCGTTGTTCACCCCCACCCACTCCTCGAAGGAAAAATGAGACCCCGATCCCTTCTTGTTGTTCCTTCCCTACAGAAACGACGATACGTTTTTTTTACTATTCTTTTATTTCTTTGAAAACTTTGTATTAGTGTAGACACCCGAGGAGCTCCACTATTTCTGATCATCACAGCGTGGGGGTTTAGAGTGAGTGAAGTGAGAAGGGTGACCCCACCCAACAGCAAGGGAGGGCGTGCAACACTGTCAGGTGTATTTGAAAATACTCGAAGTTCTCAGCAATGCCAGAAGGCTCAGGTACTCTTATCGTATTTGGTCATCATTCGGTGTGACGTGAACAGACCCACACACAGACATGTCCGCAGATGTGCTCAGACGATTTGACAGGAAAGTTAGCTTCAAACCAATGAAGGGATCAGACAATGTAAGGTAAGTAAAATGGGTCATCATCGGGGGAACACATCCGAAGCAAACACCACATATCTTTAAAACATATCTTATTCGAAAACACACACGTCTTCGCCTCCCTCCGCCAACCCCCCCACCCACGACCACACATCCTTAATACACATCATACCACAGCCACCCACAGGCACACCCTCACCTCAAATGACATTCCAACCACGTCAATGCACATGACAGTGTAATAGTAAAACGCTGCCCCTCCCCACCCAACCCCACCCTCCATCCAAACTCACCACGGGCGGCCAACCGATATCCATGCACATCCAGGATGCAGTCCTGGATGCCTACCTACATTGCATCCCCAGCAACACCGCAAAAAAACCTGAATTTCCACTCCACCCCCTGATTGACACCCACTGCAACACAGATCAACTGCTGAACTGGTATCCTAGAAGTAAACAAAAAAAAATACGTAGAGAGAGAGAGGGCTATTCTGTTTTCATTTCGTTTTGTTATGAACACCATCAGGAGGGGGGAAGGCGTTCGGAGGTGGTGACACAGAGACACATTACGATACCACCCTCAGGTTCCCACCCCACCCCAATGCTGTAAGGCATTATCTATTAAAGGCGTTGGTACGTCTCGCTTTGAAGCAATTCACCCATCCCCCCCTTTTCCCCTCACCCCCAAGAAGCTTTTGCAACTCATTCCTTTCATTCCTCGTAACCCTTTTCCCAGTATCATCCCTATAAAAAAAAAAGTTGACTTGAAATACAACAGCACGCTCGTGACAGTGTACCAAAAAAAAAACACCTTTTTTTTTCGTTGTATCGAAGAATCGTGCACTATTGTTGGACTCAAATAGCACCTCAAAAAAGGGGGGCGGCTAGGGTATTGGAGATCATAAGAAATTGTTTGGTGTAATTTTCTTATGAGTGTTTCCCTTTTGGTTTGGCGGTTGGAGGAGGTGGTGGTGGTGTAAGAGGTGGCTTCGGCTTCACCCGGTTTGGTTCTAGTATTTCCTCTGGTTTGCTGGGGTTCAGATCGGTTTTGAGTATAGTCTTTTTTGGCGCGGAGGTGGGTTCTGCTGGTATAGCGGTGGCAGGGGTGGGGGCGGTTGAAGTGCCACCAAAATTTCCTGAGAAGAGAGACATATCGAATGACCCGTCATCAATCTTTTGTAGAACACTAAGTAACAAAGCACAGGAAATGATCACCATTACTCTTAACGCAGGGTGCCGTTGCAACACTGCCTCTGAACGCCCTGCTGGGGCAATAATCTGTTGCCGTACAGATGCTTGCGACACACTTCTCGAAACCTGCATCGGTGTGCTTGCCTTACGATGTCTCCCTGGCTGTGCAGCAGAATCACTCCGTTCTGCCATTTTTTAAAAAAAATTGTTTTGCAAATTTAAAAAAAAATCAAAAGTTAATAAAGAAAAGCAAAAGAAGCAGCAGCAAAGCTCACATCAAAAAAAAAAAAATGAGTCAGAGAAAAGAAAAGAAATGAGTAAAAGGTAGTGTACGAGAGGAAAAGAAAGGGGAATTTATTTATTTTTCCTAGAGATGCTGTGGGGAGGATATTGGAGAGGAGGAGGAGGAGGGGGTACAGTAAAAAGTAAAATTTTGGGGTGTCGGGGGGTGAAGCATTTTATTTCTAATCAGGGAATGGGAGAGGGGGAGAAGGAGGACGGGGGGTCATCTAGAATGGAAATGGAGTACACGAAACAGAGAAACTATTGGGGTAAAAAAGGAGGTAAAATAGAGGGGGAAAAAACTTAGAGATGGATGCTTTTTTTTTGCAGTGCGCAAAAAAATATAGCTCGGAAGATGAGTAGTCCCATGGAACACAACATCTAAATGGAAAATAAAGAAACAAAAAAGGTTTGAAAGATGGCGATACCTCGCTGAGGTATAAAATCTTATTTTAAAACTGCAGTGGATGTAGACGCTGTACAAAAAAAAATTTTTTTTGAATAAAGAAATTGAAGTTATTGATGCAGGCACAACCTTTTCTTCATCAAGAAAAGGTTGTGCTTAGTCACCTTGAAATGAATAAAGGGTCGTACACCGTTATACCGTTGTACTGTTTTGTTTTTGCATACGAATTCGCAATCTGAGCAATTGGCAATATCCCTCTTTTTTTTCCTCTCTTTTTGGAAATTTTCCCAAAAAAAAATCATATATTTTCTACAATAGCCCTCACTTTCTAATAAAAACGACAAAAAAAAAAGCCAAATACTAGAGTTCCAATGGGGTAGTTTGGGTGATTGCCTTTGTGCTGCTGATCTGGACAGCATGCTGGAATCCATTTCTCTGTGTAACATCGGTGATCGCCTGCAGCACTTTGCCCGCCTGTGGATCCTTCACCCTGGAATACCCTGCAACAAACCCGGTCGCTATTCCTCCCAATGCGGCAGGGGGTACAGGGTCACCTCGCGAGCAAGATACGACAATCACATTCTGGTTGCTTGCGGTTTCTGAGTCTGCACTTTGAGGCGACTGCCCTGGTCTTTGCGACAACGTATGCGGGACATTCTGATAGACATTTTGATTTTGTTTTTCTCAAAAAAAAAATTTGCATACCAAATAAGATCCCGACCCTTTGTGAACATCAAAAACGCATGTCAGTCGTGTTGATGGTTGCATCCCTGCAAGCAGCGCTGCATGCACTTCATCCTGCATAATCACCCCCGCCGTTTTATGGTCCGCTGGGACCAAACAGTCTGTACCACCTCCAGCGAGTTGGCTGCCGTGGCCGATGTAGCAGAGGATGGTTTGGGTGTTGGGGTCGCTGGTGAGCCATTTCATTTCGCTGAGCATGTTGACCTTGGAGGGGTATTGGGTGGATTGGATGTTTGTATTCGACGAGTCTTGCATGATGTGCAAAGCGCAGTCCTTCCAACCTTCACGACGACGCAAGAAGTTCCCCATTGTCGTAGCGGCAGTATGCGCATTCTTCAAGACCTCCCCATCCTGCTGATACGACACCGCAATCACCAAGGCCTTCTTCCCGCTGCTCCCTGACTGCAATGTTTCCGTCCGTTCTGCCGTACTCTGAGCCTCTACAGGGGCTTGCTTAATGCTTGCCGGCGCTGCCGGCTGCAACCCTCCTGCGCTAAACCCATTGCCCGGAGGAATCTTAACGGTAACCGGACGAACCGGTTGTGCAGGAGCAGCCTGCTGTCCAGAAAAGTGGTTCTGCGAGGTGGCATTGCGTGATGGCATCTGCATGCGTTTGTTCACAATGCTGCGAATCGCCTCAAAGGCAGGTACCCATGCGGAAAAGGTGTCCGGCTTCAGTGACATCTGGGGATTTTGAATGTTTTGAATTAAAAAGGTTGTGGTGCATACCAAGCCGGTAGCCTTGTACATGGTCTCGGTTGATTTGGCGGTAGGTGGGATGCGGAAGATGAGTGCAAAGCACCCCCTGCTGCTGACAAGGCGGCGTTTGTTCCCAATGCGGACGCCTTTGATCCATTCGTCGCCACCGTTGCGGTCGCGGCTGCTGGTAAAGATTTCGTTTCCGATACCGCGTTCGACGTCTACAAGGTCGATCAATGCTTCCTGAAAAGAAGGGGAAAAAAAAGAGTAAATTTAGTTCTGCAGCTCAATCTTAAAACCAGGGTTTCCGCCAAGGGGGACCGGGGGGGGACCATGGTCCCCCCCAATATTTTTCCCAGAAAAATCCGGATTTTTACAGGGGTTTGGGGGGGACCATGGACCCCCCCAAGAAAAATGGGGTTTTGGAGGTTGTAGATGACCCCCCGTGGTCATGCGACCCCACCGTGCCGAGCATTTGGCTCGCTGTGTCAAAAGAAGTGGAAGAGAAGGGGGATGGCGCAATCTTTTTTAAAAAGGGTAAAAGTAGCGTACCGTGCGCCTGCGGCGCTGTGTTGCAAGCTATGTGATATTGATATACTTCCATCGAGATATACTTCCGTGCATTGCCCCTTTTTCTCAGGAGGCTTCGGTGCAAGCGACGGGTAGTTATTACATGTTCCCACTGCAGCACTGTAATGACTGTAGCACCATACAATAGAAAAAGCAAACACCATCACTCTCCACTCTCACAAGACCCTTACCTTGTTAAGCTTCCACCCCCGACCTCCAAACGAACCACCTCTACCAGACAACACAGCTGTGAAGCTTGACATGGCTGCTATCAAACCTGGTTCACCCTTCGCCTCTCCACTCTGTGGCCTGCAGGGAGTCGCGCGCGAAGCGCGCGACGACCGCTTTTGCGGGGAGAAAAAAAAAATTTGGGGGGGTCTTTTTGATGGTCCCCCCCAATTCCTGAAACCCCAAATCCTGGCGGAAACCCTGAAAACGTCACAAAAAAAATGTACAACAATCTCCAGAAACATCCTATATAATGCGAAGCACCTCTACCAAAGATAAGTTGAAAAGTGCAAAACGCCTCTCCGTTTATCAGCGGACGCAGGGCATCATCACAGTTGGTCAAGAGGAATTTCCTGTGAATCAAAAAAAGCCATACCCCCGTGGTAAAGGAAATGCTGTCGCTCTTTTTGGCATGGCAGAACCGTGGTACTTTGTGCCCTGTGTATGGGTCCATGACCTCTTTGATGAAGAAGTAGCGCTCGACAGGGTCGCCGTCTTTGCCGTACTTTGTCATGTAGGTGCCGACCTGCATCCAGTGGGATGCGTTGAGGAGGGGCTGTGTCATGTATGCTTCGATGAGACGATCGTCTTCGTGGTTCTTCCCGTACTCGAGGCCCTTGAGCGCAAGCAGGTTCAGCATCAGTGGTGCACCAGGGTGCTGCAAGAAGTCAAACCGTTTTGTCTTCGCCCGCAACACCTGCGATTCAGGAATAACCGGCATCTCGTCGTTCGGCAGCTCCAAAGGATGCATGTACGTCGTGTCCACATCCTCCACAAATGGAGACCGAATCTTCTTCCGATCCATCTCAAGTTCCTGATCCAAAATGCTAGTAATAACGCGAGGGCTAACCGGACGTCCCGAGGTGTTCTGTGTAAGGTTGCGTCGTGGGGAGAGCTGCAGCCCGGAGCTGAGCATCGGCGATGTTGGGGGCACGTCCATCATGGGTGCGGTGCTGCGTGCTGCGAAGACAGGGTTGCTGTCTAGGTACGACGGGTATGCGGAGTACGGCCCGAACCCAGCCGGGGGGTTCGTGAGGTACGGCGGGGGGATGTGGTTCGCGTACATCATGGGGTGCGGCTGCATCCCTGCCCCAGAGTGCATCTGCATGCTTGGGTGCATCTGCATCTGCATCTGCACGCCTGGGTACTGCACACCTTGCTGCATCGGCTGCACCTCCATTGGCTGGTTGCTCTGCATACGGTGCGCCTGTCGTTTTCGCTCCAAATGCTGGAGCCTCTCCTTCTGCCACTGCGCCTTCGACGAATTCTGCACAGGCACCCCCGACTGCACATCATCTATACTGAACGTCGTGCCATGCGTGAACAACGGATTGTTCCTATACACTGCAGGCGGCCCATCGGGAATTCTATTCACCGTCAGACTCGACTCCGGAAAGGTAAACGCACCACGCGGTGTCGCCGGCCCTGGCCTGGGCGACGGTAGCGGCGACGGCGGCGGCGATACACGAGGCACCACCATGCCACCAGGCACTGGAGACACCCTTCCCGGCGAAGGGGGCAACCTCCCACCCCCAGGAACCACCGGGGCAACCGGCGGCTGCGGAAGACTGATCGGTCTATTAGGCCCTGGCGGTGACGACAGCGTCAGCGTCTTATTCACCAAGGGAAACTGCGAGGACCCCAACCCACTGTTCCTCCCACTCGCAAGCGAGGCAGGTGGCGACTGCCTCCCCCTCTGCGGCATCGTATCCACCTTATTCCCCCCCTGCGCCATTGGTGTATTAAACGACCCCCCCAGGGTCGGTGCAGGCCGCCCACCCCCACCTCCAACAGAGCTCGGGTTCAAAGGGTTCCTCGGCGGCAGTGGCGCCTGCATCTCGCTGGCCTCTGTGTTGTGGGTCACGCCAAGACCACCACCACCACCACCATCCTCCACACCCTCAGTCCCAGAACTGCGTCGGCTGTTGTGGCTGACATAAGGGTTCGGCCGGTCGGACTTCTGCGTTTGGCCCAAGGAGGCGGAGACCATGGAAGGGGCTGGCGCTGCGGTGTGCTGTGACACGGCAGAGGGGTGTGCGGGGAGGTCGTCGAAGAGAGATTTGTTCGGAGAGCCGGGGCGTGCGGAGGCAGAGGCAGAGGCAGAGGGGTTGGTGTTATTTGGGTTGGTGTTGGCGGTGGCGCCGTTTGGGTTGTAAGAATTGTTGTTGTTGTTGTTTGGGTTGTTTGGGTTGTTTGAGTTGGTGGTGTTGTTGTTGTTGTTGTTATTGTCGCGCCCATCCTCAGGAAGCCCTGACACCCTCCTCCCACCATGCGGCTGCTGCAGTGATGACGCATGGGAAGCCAGCTCCGTCTCTGGCTGTCCCTGTTGTTGTTGTTGTTGTTGGTGTTGTTGACCCTGCTGTGGCTGTCCCTGTTGTTGTGAGTGTTGTTGCAGCTGATGATGCGATTGATGCTGTGAATGAAGTTGTGGCTGATGGTGTGATTGGTGCTGCGAATGAAGTTGCTGCGACTCCGGGAAACCCCCTTCATCCCCACCTAACGCTAATGACATTCTTGAAGACGGATGCATCGATTGTTTTTCGACCTCAGAAAAGCGGTCCTGTACAAAATCGAAGCTGCTCTGAAGGGTGTTGTCAAAGGATTTGCCCTGGGGAACGCTGCCGGGTGCAGACCAGCGGTCGATCTGAGCGTCAAGGATGTTTCCGACAGCGTCGTGGCTGATGCCGCTTTGGTGTGCCACACTGCTCACACCTACCATATTCCGTGGGCGGTCCAATGCAGGGGGGTCGTCTACACGATACCCCTGCGATGTCGCAAGCGGAAGAGATGACCGAGAAAACGCAGGAGAATTCGACTGCTGTCTCCGCCCCTTCTGGTTCAGCTTATGGTGGTACAACTCCCGGCTCACCTTCTGTGTGATAAACTGCTGAGGATGGCCCATATCAAGGTGGGTATCAATCAAACGATTCACATAATTATCAAATGCAGGGCTCGTCGACTTTCGACGAGGAGATATCTGCGCGTTTTCTATGGGAACATCGCCAAGAGGTACACGTTGATGCATTGCCGCAACACCAGGCACCAACCTCGCCCCAGTATTGAATGTAGACATCCCGACAGGCACCTCCCGGATAGGGCTGAAGTCACGGATGGCGTGTTGCATTGTGTGGGGTGGGGTCAGGAGACACTAATCTATTTTGGTCAAAAACGAATATTGCATTCGCGTGTAGGAGCGATGTGGTGTGCCTGGGGTTGTGTTGCTAGGTTGAGAAGGAGGGCGAGGTGAAGGAGGAGAGAGGGGCAGAGGAGGCAACGAGGAGGGGGGTGGTGGAGGGTTTTTGTTTCATTTGTCTGGTTGCTTAATGTGCACCCAACGCGGGGGGGGAGGTATTAGGTGGTGTCTACATATGTAAATATTGCAGGTCGAGGGGCTTATTGGGGGAGGGGTTATCTTATCTCGCAAAGCGCCTTTTGGCTAAGGGTTGTGTGGGAGCGGGATAGAGTGAGAGCAGCTGGTGAAGTTGCCGCTCGCTCAATCTCTATTTGGTTCGTTTTGAATAATAAAAAATTTGACTTCGTGAACAGTGTGCCTTGGTACAATGACTGGGTGTACCGTGGGTGGACACCCAACCATGCAGTCCTACCTCCCATTTCGTGGTTTACATCTGAAAAGAAAAGAACAGCATTTGTAAGACGAATCTACACCTTTTCCCTTACAACTCACATCCAGGGATTCCTTCCCCATTTTCCCAAAGGATTTTGACAGTCTTTTCAGAATGCCAGATCCTACGTGAGCCTTACCATGATAATAGCTTCAAGACTGCCTGGCAGAAAGCGTCGTACGAAACCCGTCCTTTCTCTGAGACAACAGCGGATGGGACTGCTGTGACGTCTTGCACCACGTTGAGCCCTTCCAGCGCTGTCTTTGCACTCTCTGCACTGACAGTGTCGTCCACATCGCTGCGTCCGAGGGAATTAAAAAGCGTGCGGATATGCACCTCAGAGAGAAGGTCTGCGACACGTTGCCTGCTGCGCAGACGTTCCACAACCTTGTGTTCGACCTTGCACCCCTCCACTGCGGTCTCGGCATCGTCTGAATAGCCCAAGCATTTAACCCTATGGCATGCCGGCACTGAAGGGCTCTCAGCAACAATCACCCTCACCCGTGTTACATTTTCCATGATAGGTGCACAGCGGCAATGTACTGCCGCCTTATTCTCAATGAACACCTTGCGGCGACAGAGCAGCACCATTGTCTCATTGTCTCCTGCGTGCACCTCAAAATGCAAAATCCCAGGTGAATCCGACGAAAACACCAAATTCACTCCCGTCAGCGAGAACGAAACCTCCCCTTCCGGGGTCCGCCCAAAGTCCAGCTCGACCCACTGCGGGGCCGGGCCGGATGCCTTCCACCCTACACCCGGGTCGTTCAGGGGGCGGAGGACATACACTGGACGGAACCCGGGGTCTTTTGGATCCCACGAAGAACATTCACACACCGCAGAGCGGGACACCTCCCGTTGCTTCATTGTTGCGAGGTGCTCGCTCCCGAAGTAGACAATCGAGGATGGCTCGGTGCCGTCCCAGTCTACGAGTTTGTATTTGGTGTTTACGTTGCGGGCGTGGTTTTCATTGCCTGAGGTGTCGAGGGCGTTGTTGCGGAGGGGCCAATGACCTTGGACGGAGTAGGTGTGGGTGAGGATACGAAGGTTTTGGATGAAGCCGCTGAAGGGGCGGATCAAGCCGACAGGCGTGCTGACACCACCTAGGTAGATGTCGGACTCAAACTCCGCAAACCGAGACGGATGTTCTGCTTCCAATACTGTGACCGGCTTTGAATGCCCATCGACATATAGCTTCACTTCACCACGCTGTGCAGAAAGAATCTCGACCGTCAAACGGTGCCACACAGAGTCCCGCAGCTCCCCCCCCGCCTCCACCACCAGCCGTTTGTTGTCTAGATCTCGCAACACCAGAATCGCCTTTTCCGTTTCCAGATCGAAGCAGATCGCAAACCCTAACCCCCTACCATCAAACCCCCCAATAATACCCGATGTCTTCGCAGGCAACAGATCTGGCTGGGTGGTACGATTACAGCATCGTCCGGATGCATCTGGTGCGACCCGCTTTTCATCTTCTTGGGTGATTTGCAGCCACATATCGATGGTAAGGCATTCCAAAAACTGTCCTGTTTCCCCTAGAGTACCAAGGTTCATGCAGCTGTCGACGCCTTGAAAGCTTGGTATGGTGGTTGGGCCTTCAGTCGCGTTTAGTGGCATCCAGACGGTTCCTCGAAGATGACCTAGATTCCGGTTTTGACTCAAATCGGATACAATGCCTGCGGAGGTGAGTCCATCGTTGAGAGGCATATCCAAGAGAAGCTCTGCGTCTTCACCACCCCAGACCCGCACAAAGGAGAGGAACCCTTCATAACAGTCTGTCACCCCTGCAATCACCGAAGGCCGGCACAGTGCTCCTAAAATGAGAGGATGGTCTGTTGCACGGAGGCCCTTTAACACAGCGCCACGAACAAAGAGATCTGCCGTAGGTATCATCACACCATCAATGATAAGCTGCACCGCCAACCCTGTAGCCACACCATAGGGGACACGCCAGGTGATGTGATGGAATGTGCCGTCAAATATGTGAAGGTTTTTTGCGTGGGCGAGAAGGCCGTTTCCGTAGGCATCTTTGAGACGAAAGGAAAGGGTAGCTTCAGATGGGCAACACAACGCATCTGTGTTGAGCGCGACCGTGAGGGATTGCCCTGACCGAGAGTCTGCAAGGGAAAAGAGGGTTGACTGTGATTCGGAGCTGACTGCGAGGATGCAGGCTTCTATCGAGGCGCCTCGGTTCTTAGAGAGAGACTCCCATAGCTGCTTGGGGGGTTCCAGCACGACACAGGCGTTGCTATTGAGGTAGAGGTGGGTGCGGCGGAAGGGAGCGGTGGGGGGCTTCCATGTACACATGATTGGTTTGCCGTGTGCCTGACCTACCTCATCCATGATGGCGAGACCAGCTCCTTGGTTCATAGGCCAGTACGCAAAGAGGCGTTGGTTTTGGAGAAGGCGAAGCTCGCAAATATCCCCCGAAAAGAACGACCGTAGCTCTCCTTGTGAATATGTTGCTCCAACGAGAAGTTTGGACCATTTCCCAAAGTTGTGTGGCTGCTCGCAGATCCGCTTTGTGGTTGCAACGTTGGCGCCGTCGATCTGTACCTCAACAATCCCTTTCTTGGAACAAATGACAGACAAACAAAAGTAATGCCACTTTCCATCGCAGAGGCCTGTGGTGTTGAAGACCACCTCTAGGATGCGGCCGTCGAGGTCTGTGATTTTGAGGGTGCTTTTGGAGACTTCGGCGCCGCCATCTACGTAGTTGAGGTCTATGGAGAAGCAGGTGATGCCTGCGTAGGGGTTTTGGAGTGTGCCGTCATCAGCTTTCACTTCGAAGTTCTTTGCGGTGAAGGCAGAACAGAGTGTTTGATGCGCTTTGTTTGTGGTAGAGAGCCAGAGTTGGAGGCTAAAGTTTTCGGCAGCTTGCTCACCAAAATTTGTGTCCGAGAATAAAACATGCCCGCCACGGTCGAGGTTCAGCACCGCACTCACCTCCTTATTCCGTCTCCACAACGGGCAAATCAACGCAATCGGCATTCCTGATACCAGATCGCATGAAGTGTTCCCTCTGCTCTCATCAAAGCAGATTCGGAAGTCCCGCTCTGCTTCGATGTCAAGGCTTTGGATGAACCCTCGAAAGGACTGTGCTACAGGGCAGCCTTCCAATGCACAGCCAAGCAGCATCGTTTCAAAGGCGCCAAAGGATCTGAGTGTGTCCTGCGACCCTTCAACAGCGGTGTCGAATAGGAGCTTGTTGTCGTCCACCTGCAGGCTGATGGGGCTCTGTTTGTTCTCGATGTTGATGCTCACAACGAGGTGGTGCCACTTCCCGGTACTAATATTGTGCACACCTACAGCATCAAAGGACATTCCGTCAATATCAGTCAGGCGAACCCATATCCGATCCAGGTTGAAGTTGCCATGTGAATTGCTATTCAAAATGATAATAAACCTCTGCGCGCCCAACCCCTTAATATCACAGAGCGTTTGCTGTTTGGGTGTGGCAGAGGAAAGGTGAAACTTCCATGTACACAACCCAATAGATTTGCCAACATCACAGAAACGGCTGCCCATACAGATGGCACTGCTGTATCCATCCATAAACAGCCTGGCTACAGGAAGATCCATGCTTAACAATTCATGCCCTTCTCCCACTGCATGCAACGCAGGCCCCATCCCAGAAGGTACTGCTGGAGACAAAGGTGGTGCGAGATCTCTAAACGGAGCCTCTCCTTCCAAATAGTATTGCCGCAAGACCCTGATGCTAGGATGCTGTGGTGTAGGGAGTTGTACGAGGCGGATTTCGGAGATGACACCGGAAATGGGTTTCATGGATGCTGCAGAGTGGAAGCCGAAGTCGACGGTCATGGGGGGTGGGGGGAGGCCGTCGGCACGGTGTTTGGTGTAGGAGATGATGGAGGGGATGGTGGTGTGTTTGAGGATCATGGGGGAGTCGTCGATTTCGAGTTTGAATGCGCGAGATTCGGAGGAGAGGCGCCAGCGGACGAAGTGCCAGCGTCCGTCGCGGATGGCGGCGTAGGTGGCAGCCTCGGCGACGTTGCCGGAGCTGTCGCGGATGAGGACAGAAAGGTAGTTGCTGTGGTCTCCTGTGTGCACGCCACGCCCGGTGGTCATCTCTGCTGAAACGCCGTCTGCGTTGTGCATCCTCACCATGCACTGCGGCACCTTGGTGTGCGTGGTGCCGGTGGGGGCTCCTGCACCGTCATCCCCTTCCCCTTCCCCGAATCGAAACCAGAACGAGACCCCCACTTCCGGGAAAGCCGCCGCAAGCTCCACGTCGTCTTGTATTTGGTACCCCCGCTGGGGCTCGCATCCAGGGGCACCTCGCGCAGGGCTGCCGAGTGTCCACACATCTCCTGCTGAGGGCATCTCTCACTTTCAATAGGGATGTGCATGAAACACAAGAGAGGGTGGGAGGGTGGGGGAGGTTCTGGAGAGGGGGGGGTGGTTGGTAATGACTGTGCTTGCGTTGGGTGCAAGAGTGGTAGTGTCGGCATCGTGTGATGGAAATGCTAACCCCGTTTCCCTCCCAGCATCTACGGCAACCAGCATTTTCAAAAGAAAATCCCGTGCAAAGTAGACCCCGTTGGAAACCCCATGTGACAGTGTTGTGGTGTGTACTGCGCCCCAACGCACCCCAACCCACGCATAAACCCACAGCAAGGGAAGGGCGTGCAACACTGTCAGCAAAGAAAACAGTCTGGCCAAAAAAACGTATCTTGTTCAAGATCTTCCCAAGGGTTATTACGTAGATGTGCTCAGACGATTTGAGAGGAAAGTTAGCTTCAAACCAATGAAGGGATCAGACAATGTAAGGTAAGTAAAATGGGTCATCATCGGTCGAAGGGGGAAACCGTATCCCAAACAAAGAAAACAGTTTGTCCAAAACATATCTTGCCCAAGATTAAAAGTGGCAGTCCAACTCCTCAGACAGACACTGGCGTGATGGGCTGCAGAAGTTTCGGATGTACAGTGTGTGTGTGTCAGAATTAAACCACAAGTCTTTGTCGCCATCGGAACGCTATGAGAATGGATAATCATCATACACACAGAGAGCATGTGGAGGGGAAGACGCTCAGAAATTAAACCACATAAAGTTGTCAGCATCGGAGGACAGTATGAAATGGATGATCATCACAGCGTGGGGGTTTAGAGTGAGTGAAGTGAGAAGGGTGACCCACCCAACAGCAAGGGAGGGCGTGCAACACTGTCAGGTGTATTTGAAAATACTCGAAGTTCTCAGCACTGCCAGAAGGCTCAGGTACTCTTATCGTATTTGGTCATCATTCGGTGTGACGTGAACAGACCCACACACAGACATGTCCGCAGATGTGCTCAGACGATTTGACAGGAAAGTTAGCTTCAAACCAATGAAGGGATCAGACAATGTAAGGTAAGTAAAATGGGTCATCATCGAAATAGGTGCATGAAAAACAACCCCAACAAAGAAAACAGTTTGTTCAAAACATATCTTGCCCAAGATTAAAAGTGGCTGTCCAACTCCTCAGACAGACACTGGCGTGATGGGCTGCACCCTATTTTCCCTGGAGTGTCAGAGTCAACTTTTCCCACCCACATAGCTGTGAAACGTTGTGAATAGGATTGAAATTTTGTGAGCCTGTTTTTTATTTTTAGAGGGGGTTTTCTGAAGGGTGAGGTGAACAGTCGAAATCGGTGCATCCCTGTGGTTACAATGAGCCGGCAGTGGAAATATGTGGTTTTCGAAGCTTTTGGGCGTCCAGATTGGGTACCGAGCGTGTATTTTATTTGAGTGAGTAAGACAGAAAAAGGGAACAGTGTTTTACCTCGTTTTTTAGTCCTTTTCGTCACCCCAAAACCCAATAACCGCCCACAAAACGTCCATAAAAGACATCAATACCCCCGGTAGTATAGAAGAGGCAGGGTTGCTGAAAAACAAAAAGACCCTGAAGACACAAAAACGCCCCGCATACCCCTCCTCACCTCCTGTTTGGTAGTCTCTCAGGTAAAGACATCGATTCGAGTGGTCAACACCTTCACAGAGTTCAGCAGGGACGGATGCAATTTATAGTCCAGCCCAGGACCTGAAAAAAGATGGAAAGTGTTGAATAAACAAATACACAAACACGTGAGCATGAACAATATAAAAGTAAAAGTCTTTTGGGGTCGGTTCAGCAGGTGAGGAGGTCTGTTTCCTGGTCATCAGACAAGTTTTTTCAAACCCCCGATCATTCCACTTCCTGCACGTTGTCGTTCACTATTTCGTCGCACAAACCCGAATTCTCGTCCACCTCGCGCACCTTCATCTTCGACTTCAAGAACCAGCCCCCAGCAAACGCAGCGGCTGCTAAGAAGACGGCAGACCCCGCCACAATAAGCCAAGGTACCCCTGCAGCAGATGTGGCAGGGGCAGGTGTGGCAGGCGTAGGTGTGTCAGGTGTGTCAGGTATAGGTGTGACAGGTGCAGGTGTGACAGGTGCAGGTGTGGCAGGTGTAGATGTGACAGGTGTAGATGTAGGATTGTAAAAAGTAATTGCTCCGCCCTGTCCCCCCATTCGGTAAAACGTATCGCCCATCACAAAGTTCGGGTATACGAGGTCCTCGTCTTCAACAGCCTTCGTCAACGTAATGGGTGACGTGCTCGTGTCGTATATCAGCATCATGCTGGCGTTCCCGCTGAAATCTTGAACCACCATTGTTTGCCCACTCAAGAGAGACATCGTCGCATTAGTATAGTCCAGTTGTTGGACAGGTTCCCCCACCTCGGCACTGTCCCTCCGTGTGTCGTACATAAAAATGCTTAGATTCCCGGGGATCCCAGGGTTCCACTTCGAGTCACATTGGACCACGCACATACTTGTGTCCGTACCGTAGGCAAAATTGCCCGTTGAGTAATTCAACAGTAAATCCGGAAGAGGCTCCACCTGCAGGGACTCAGAAATATGGAAGGCTTTCACATCACCTTCGGACGAGAAGAATAGGTATCCCCTTGACACGCCTGCACTCCTCCCGTTCCCGACGACTACCGTGTCAGTCGTCTCCCCTGTGGTCGCATCAACAACTTCGACCTTCGTTGGGTACGAATCAGAAGTTTGAGTGAGTAGAAAGACATCTTCAGTAAAAGCACATGAGTACATTCCATCTTCCTTCCTCCACACGGGTGCAGGCGCGGTGGGGTCAGATACGTTGTATGCGACAAGATAAACCGGCAGATTGGCTGGTTCCTCCTGAACAAGAAGCAGCGCATGTTTACGTGAAACACACATCGGATTGGTATCCAATATGGTCCCCCATGACAGGTTTGCCAACACTTTCGGCATAGGGCCGTGCGTGTCCACAATATAAACCCCGTGCGACGACCCCATCACAGCCATAACGCCCGGCTCTATCTCCACAGCTGCTGAGGGGTCCACAATGCTCGGCTCTGATTCCCCAGACATAACTAAGTCAGAGCCCTGCTGCTCAAACACCACCAACTTCGATTCGCCCGACACACAGTAGATGGTCCCCGTGTCTCCGACTGCAAGGTGAGCGTTATACAGATAAACTTCAGCGTTGGACCGAGCAGTGATGCTAAACCCATTCAGAGGGTCAAGCACGCGCACATCGTCTGGTGGGTCTCCCGTATTGTGCATTGTGTAGGTTGCGATAACGAGCACATCCGTCCAAACAATATCCGCAATATATTCACTTAGAATACTGCTTGTACTCCCCACAACTGGATTCGCAGGATCAGAAACGTCCACTTTTGTGAGTCGGGAAGACGCGAATAAGTATACTTCCGTCGGTGATCCTGTTGGAGTCAAAATCTTGGTCGTCCCCTGGTGCTTGAATGAGCTCAGAAGGGCAAATGTGTCCAAGCTGCGGATAGTTACTGTTCCCACCGCCCAGTTCCCAGTTGCATTGTAGGTGTACAGTAGTTTAGCTTCGGGGCTGACCTTAACTTCAAAATTGAGGTTATCCGACGAGAAGGGTGCAGAAAAGGCGACAGCACCGGTTGTTGCATTAACAACAGCAAGTCCCTTCGAGCCAACAACGAACAGCAGGTTGTTGTGCACTGCGACGTCGATCACTCTGCCAGCCGAGGTTGACAAATTAACTGCTGCAAGTGCTTCGCGGGTGTCAACTGAATACAGCACTACATAATCCGCGTATCTACCCTGGTCCGCTATACCAGAGAACACGGCGACAATGTCCCCACCGCTTGTAGCGCCGTAAAAGCGACTTAAATAAATTCCAGAGAGGCCGCCCTTTGTGTAGTGAGGAAGGCTCGCAAGGTGAGGGTTAGCTTTGTCGCTGACATTGTACCACATAGCCCCGCAATCGCCTTGGGCAAAAATGAGGTCCGGGTTTGAGGTTGTGGTGATAGACCCCACTTCCCCTCCCCAACAGTTGAGACTTTTACTTGCAGCCGCAAGCATCAACACGTTCACCAGCATCGTTTGGTCTGTGTTTACTGCCCTGATTCGTTGTGTGTTGTGATACAGGATATGAGGAGAAAGAAGGAGAGGCGTACGCGCAAGAGGTTCCTGATAATGGACCTCTTGGGGAAACCAGGAGGGAAGAAGGCCTCTTCAACTTCGCAGAGGAACGTAAAGGCTAGACCTATTGGTAGAGGGGTCGATAGCTGTTTAACGCGTGTGTCAGAATTAAACCACAAGTCTTTGTCGCCATCGGAACGCTATGAGAATGGATAATCATCATACACACAGAGAGCATGTGGAGGGGAAGACGCTCAGAAATTAAACCACATAAAGTTGTCAGCATCGGAGGACAGTATGAAATGGATGATCATCACAGCGTGGGGGTTTAGAGTGAGTGAAGTGAGAAGGGTGACCCACCCAACAGCAAGGGAGGGCGTGCAACACTGTCAGGTGTATTTGAAAATACTCGAAGTTCTCAGCACTGCCAGAAGGCTCAGGTACTCTTATCGTATTTGGTCATCATTCGGTGTGACGTGAACAGACCCACACACAGACATGTTCGCAGATGTGCTCAGACGATTTGACAGGTAAGTTAGCTTCAAACCAATGAAGGGATCAGACAATGTAAGGTAAGTAATATGGGTCATCATCGAAATAGATACATGATAAGAAAACTGTTTGTCCAAAACATATCTTGCCCAAGATTAAAAGTGGCTGTCCAACTCCTCAGACAGACACTGGCGTGATGGGCTGCAGAAGTTTCGGATGTACAGTGTGTGTGTGTCAGAATTAAACCACAAGTCTTTGTCGCCATCGGAACGCTATGAGAATGGATAATCATCATACACACAGAGAGCATGTGGAGGGGAAGACGCTCAGAAATTAAACCACATAAAGTTGTCAGCATCGGAGGACAGTATGAAATGGATGATCATCACAGCACTTGCACATGACTACAACGAATTCCGTTATTCACCCCCACCCACTCCTCGAAGGAAAAATGAGACCCGATACCTTCTTGTTGTTCCTTCCCTACAGAAACGACGATACGCTTTTTTTTACTATTCTTTTATTTCTTTGAAAACTTTGTATTAGTGTAGACACCCGAGGAGCTCCACTATTTCTTTTTGCCTTTTTTTTGAGAAATCGTTGGGAGACAGAAAACGAACTCCCCGTGAGCATCGAGACGAGACCTTGTTAAACACCTCCCCTACCCCAATCCCCGCGACACATCACATAGCAAATGCATCGTCACCCCACCACCCTTTGAGAAAAACCCACCTACCTCTCGAGAGACATTCCAATGGTTTCAGCCTGCGTTTAAATATGTCCCCTAATGGTAGTGATCTAAAGAAAAGTTTATAAGATGATCCTAAGACTCTCGTGCTTAGTCACCTTCTAAAATACGTGGCAAAATATCGTTTTAATACGTAAATATGTAACAATATGTAATACGTGGCTTACCCCCACGCATTACGTATTAATACGTAGCAGTGCGTATTTTAGATCACTGCCCTTATGGGGGGACCCTAAATTGCATCTGAAGTTTGTTGTAATGCACTCTGATAAAAATGTTGATGACATCATTTTGAATCGAAAGATGGAGTATTTTCACCATGTAGATGAACCGAAATCTCTCGAGCACGTAGTCACCTCGATCATCGTTATCGCACAGCATCAGCTGAACGGTTTTGCAAAGGGTGTCGGGGATAATGTAATTTTCTCTCTACACCATCGAAATGTTTGGCACAATGTAGTGTTCCAACATGAGAATGAGTTTGTGAAGATTGGAAGAAAAAAAAAATACCCAATACAAACCATTATCCAAGACTAAGGAGCTCTGGTATCCTTCCCTCCATTCATGAAACCCTCCCCCCCCCCCATAGGGGCTATCAAATGGGGGTAACATTCACCGTGCGCTGGTCAGAGGATACCTGGTCAGTTGACCAGGTAATATGACCAGGTTTTGACCTGGTCAGATTGACCAGGTATACCTGGTCATGACCAGGTATACCTGGTCAGTGACCAGGTATTTGGCCACTGTGACCAGGTTTTTTTTTTTTTTTTGACAACACAAAAATGCCCTTGGTGGGTCCATATGACCTCAAAACTGGGCTAAAAGTGCAAATAAAGGCACTTACGAGCAGTTTAGAGCATCTAGAATTTATTCCACGGCTATTTGTGTGCACCCTGTACATTTTGTATGGGCATCACCTTAGCAAAAAATCGAAAAATCTCAAAAAAAAAAATTTTTTTTTCGGGAAAAATTTGGCCTCTGGGTTGGGTCTTGGGGCACCGAAAAATGCAAAAGAACGCAAAATTCGGGTGTTTTGACCATCTGGGGTTTCACCAAATACACGTATTTGAACAATCCTACACGAAACAGTGGTTAGACAAGGCGATTTTTGACCAAAGAAAAAATAACTTTTTTGCCCAAAACTGGCCGTGGTAGGTCATAAAATGGCCCAAAAAATCCAAAGAAAACCTCAGATTGGGCAAATGTTGAAAAAAATTTTCAAGTCAAAATTTCAGCCAAAATACGGTCATACCCCGTGTACTGTAGTAGCTAATTTTTACGATTTGAGGACATAAAAGCAAAATTTGGCACTTTTGAGCCTCTGTAGGGGTCTAAAATGTCTAAAATGTGGTTTTGCGTACTCGATTTTTTAGACGAATTTTTTTTTCTGTACTGGACACTGGGCACTGTACCCAGAGAAGGCACCTTGACAGCAGCGAAGGCGCAGGTTACGATGAAGACAAGGTATGTAAATATGTTTAACTGTCAGGCACTAGTGTAGATTCATTCCTTTAGTGGTTGTCAAGTTGTTGTGTGGTGGTGTTTGTTTTCCCTGATCACCGATCTCACTCTTTTTTGGCTGGTGCTTGCAGACTACCCCTACTTTGTGTAATCGGAATAAACTTACATATTGCTTGTCATAAGGCAGCCGTTTTTTAACTTCTGCAGGCGTGCTCGTCACCTGCTGCACATAATATTCACCTCGCTTCGCTCGGTAAATACTTATACATGGTCCCCTCGCTTCGCTTGGGAACCATTAGTGCAGCAGGAAATCCGCTGTGGCGTGAAAAAAAGGCTACCTTATTTCACGGCAATGCATAGTTATTACCACTTTCTTCATTAACCTCATCTTTAATACTGTAAAATCGTTTAATTTGTCACACCCTAATTAACCGAGTTGAAATATCAGTCATAAATGAATTTTGTCACCCCCTCACATTACGTCGGGCGATTTTTTGTGTCTACTTTTTAAAGTACAGCCTTGAGTGATACTTTCTGTATTAGGGACGGAAGAATTGTAGGTGACAAATTAAACGATTTTACAGTACTGCGTTTATACACCATAACTTAATCACACCCCACATTTACACTCATCACAGGATCGTGAAATCTGAACTGCATCCGTGATTGCGATGAGAAGTTTCGCCGCTCTTCGACATTCTATCAACAACTCAAAAATCCGAAAGGCTTCACCCACATCAATCTATTCTGGGTTTGTGGACGAAGACCTGGGGGGTGGGAATATTTTGTCAGTCACTGCTATTGCCATTTAACCCAGGGAGCATAGCTAGTGCAAGAAATTCGACCTTTGGAAACCTTCCGGAAAGTCTGTCCTCTGCTTGCGGAGGACTAGACACAAGAAAATATTGCGTTCCCCCAGAAAACCAGTGCACATTTCACACTCCTTGTGGGTGGTCTTGTTGCCTTTTTTGTCAACAGTAATTTTGGCCCAGGCATGCTCTTGAAGCATGACAATTTAGTGTGTATGGGGCAGGGTGTTGTTTTGTTCTGAATTCTCTTTGTTATAACATCTAAGTCAATCGCGGGTGGTGGTTTGTGTAGCGTGAGGCACTCTTTTTAGCAAACTTCCTGCGGCTGCTAAAGTGTTATTTCTTCGGATTTAACAACGTACAGCGTAACATAGTGGTTTCGCCTGGTCGACACAACCTTTGATAGATATGGGATAACCAACCCCCTTCGACCCCTTGTGAGTTCACTGAACAAGCCCTCGTGGTAGTTAAACGCGATTGACATTTACATTCCTAGAGATGAAAGAACAAGACAACACTTCTGTACCCGCGCATCAAAATTGTGGAAAACTTTGCACCCCAAACACCCTCAACAACGCCCGCCAAAAGGCGCCCCTTGTTGCTGGGAGTTGGTTCTCATGATACCTGCACAGCGGGCATTCCTCTGAGTCCAACGCATGTTTGGCCTGTCTGCGGCGTTGTACTTCAGGTGCACGAAGACAGGGTCTGGTGGTAAATTTTGCGTAGTACTGCGACGTGGTACTGCGTGGGTCTGGGAACCTGGGTACCTGGGTACAGGAAATTTGTTGTGGAAGACATCAACCACCATGCATTGAGGAGGGTAAGACAGTGTTCGCAGTTTCTACCTGATAGCATTACAACATTTAACTTCTCCACGGGGGTCTTGGGCCGTTCACTCGGTTCTACCTTGACTACCGGAAGATATTCTTGAGGCCTTTTTGGTCTCTAGAATATCCGGTCTTCCCGAACGGAGGCACACTTTGTGTGTTACTACGACCTGGCAATTTCCAGCAGTAGGTTAAGTAATCTTTCTTGTAAATTGTTGGATCATTATCTCCTCAGTGCATGAATGCCCCACGTGACTGGACACTTTTGTGTTTGTCATGTGGAGCTGTGGTTGCTCTTTCACGACTTTTTTCTTGTTCCTGGGTACCTGTTCCTGGACCTGGACCTGGGTACCTGGGTACCTGGGTACCTGGGTACCTGGGTACCTGGGTACCTGGTCACCTGGGCGCCTGGGTACTTACCTGGGTAAATGTGACCAGGTACCTGGTCATCTGACCAGGTACACCTGGTCATAAATCTGACCAGGTATTACCTGGTCAGACCTCTGACCAGCGCACGGTGTTGGGCTTTTTTTCAAGTTCAAATAGTATTTTCATCATATGCAATCAATAAATTGATAGTATATGGTGAGGGATCAACAAAAATGGTCCCATCTTTCTTTTTATGTTGTGTGTTTTGCAAAACGTAGAAAAGAAAAGTAAAATGCTTCGTGCACAAGTTGAAACTTCAGTAGATTGGTTTCTGATATTAACCCTGTTTCAGTCCTAAGAATCATACAGTTGTATTCAAAAGGGTGGACATCTTCAGTGATTTCCCTTTAAATGGTGGGTGAATATCGTGAAACCGATGTTCGTGTGAACATTTGGTACCTTCTACTTCAGTTTTTTGTTTCGGGAATACACAAAATACAAAAGTTTTTTTTTTTCTTTTTTCTTATTCCTTTCTCTGTCCTTACTGGATGTAATGTCTGATCACCAGGAGGAAGAGTAACCTTCAAGTTCAAATAAAAAACGTGTTTCTATGTCTTCTGATGATGAAATCCACCCCACAGCCCCATAAAAATGACGCATGAGCCCAAAAAACCCGGTTTTGGGGTGATTAGAGACCTTTTTTTCACTTTTTCGATTTTCTGGGCACACCTAGGTACCTATGTGTGCCCTTCAGTACGTGCTTTTTTTGAAGATACGGAGCTTGGTTATGACAATTTGCGCTTTGGAGTCCTCCTGCGAGGGACGGAAGGGGGTTCACATTTTATTGTCGATTCTGACCTCGACAAGCTCATCCCTCAGCGCCCATCGGAACTTAAGCCTAATGATTCGGCTTCTTCCTTCAAGTCATCCATTAACACGTCCTTCAGCTTCGTCCGTATTCTTGTCGAGCTCACCGCGTGCAGCTCTCCCCAAACCTGATCTGCAGGCTGGAGCGCGCTGTGGTCCTTGGAACTTCTTGACCACTTCATAGCGCACAAGGGGGATTCCTAAAGCGCGCGCGGTACCGGAGTTTTGCTTGTACTGCGCAATTTGGGACGTATGCATGAGGGTTAGCTCCTGGCAGACGGTCAGAGAGTTGCGCAAACGTTGCATGCGAAGATTCCGTAAAATCGTTTGAATGTGGCGCCATCTCGTACGCCTGTTTGTTCTCCACAAACTGCTGTTCGTCTTTAGCCACAACTCGTGTGAGGGTGGGAATCATGGCTGCTGTCCCTTCCCTGATAAGCTTGGCACACTGTGTCTGTTGGGCTGGCTTCAGTGTGCAGTTGATGCTGGACACGTAGGATTCAGGGAACCACGGTGGGAGTTTGGAGTTGCTTATAAATTTGACAATGTAGTTAGCCAAGCCATTTAACGTGGAGAAGTGGGGACGTGCTTCAGAAGCCGACAACTCACCTTCTTGGTTTTTATCGCACTTCAATAATTTCACGGAGGAGAGGTACCACAGATGCACCACTGACGCAGCTGAAAGTGCTGGTTTAGAGGCTGGGACAAAATACCTTCATAGCATTGCCGCCAACAACGTATAAGGTGCCCTTCTTAACTTCCCAGCTGAGGAAATCATACTGCGGTGTCAGGTTTGCAGCTTGGCTCAGTTTCCATCCATATTTGTTGCCGATTTGGCGCACAAACTTGGGCCCCCTCATTGGGCACCCCTATGGGCCCCCCATTAGTAGGAGAAAAGCGCCTTTTTGGTGGATAAAATTAGTTGCTTCGGAATGTCTAAGTACTGAACGTGGCAGCTATATTTTGATCGAATTCAACCCCGGTGTGGTATATTGTGGCGAACTGGGGGGTTTGAGGGAGAGCAGCGTGCCTTTGTTGACATATCATCTATCCTAGAATATGGGCACACTCAGGTACCTAGGTGTGCCCAGTTTTTGAGATTTTTTCGAAAAATGCGAAAAAAAGTTTCGCAGATGCACAAAATGGTGAAAAAACGGGGCACAGGTAGTTTTTTGGGGGGTATGTACCACATTTTCCGGTCGAAAACACTTAGAAACACGTTTTTTAAAAAAAATCGAAAAAATGTCATTTGTACACAAAATTATACAGCATTTGATAGCCCCTACCCCCCCCCCCAAAAAAAAAAAAAACAATCACAACGACCTAGCTACGACAGTGGTCGGAACACGAAGATAGAGGCCACCTTTCCCCGCTCCTTCCCCTCCGTCCCCTTCTGCGGGGGGTGAGGTCTTTTTTTTCCGGAGTTTCCGCCCGGTTTTTGCTTTTGGTGTTTCTTCTGGCACTTCTCCTTCTTCCCCATGCACCTTCATTAGAACCTTTCCTGTGAGGTATAAAAGGGTGTCCTTTGCGGAGGGGACTTCAGAGAGGAGAACGATGTTGACGTGCGCAGTTTCTCCTGGTGGGATGATGGAGCCGCCGGTGTAGTTGACAGTGTCGCGGTGGCGTCCGTTCTGGTCGTGGAGTTCGAGGTGCATGTTGTCGACAATGTAAGGGACGTTGTTTGATTCGTTTCTGATATTGAGTCTAACGGAGCTTCGGATGTTGTCGTGCATGGGTTGGGGGTCGAAGGAGTGGGTGGATACTGCAAAGCCATCTTGTGTAGCGCTGTTCGCTCTAAGACGAAGCCGTTTTTGATCTTTCAGGAATTGCAGAGCAGCCCAGGTTTCATTGCATGCCGCAGACTTCGCTTCAGCAGAGGACGCATGGATAAGGTCCTTCGCTAGGTTCTGCTTCAGTGCGTTCCAATCCAACGCAAAACACGATCGTTCCAACCCCACCAACCCCTCCCCTTCCACCTCCACCCTCTTCAACACCTCCGGCACACCCTTCGCACTAAACAAACTATCCACCTCCCTCGTCGAATTATCAATCTTCTTCAACTGCTCCATCGGGATCGTCCGCAACACCCTTGTCGGCACCCCCGTCCCTTCGGGAACATATGTCAGCATGCGCAACTCTCTTATCAAGAATGAGGTCAAAGTGCGGGAAAGTTCTTTCGGCATTTTTGTAAAGGTGGGGGTGAGGGAGGGTGAGGGAGGTTGGGAGAGAAGACCAACGTGTAGGGGGTTTTCTGGTGGTTAAGGGGGGGGGTTGGGTGAGAAAGAAAGTGAAGTTGATAGTGCAAACGCCTCTGGGACGCAGGCACTGACACTCCGCGGGTTATCGAACAAAGAAAAGAAAAGAGAAAAGTTGGTAAATATGAGCCTAAAGCCTAAAGCCTAAAGCCTAAAGCCTAAAGCCTAAAGCCTAAAGCCTAAAGCCTAAAGCCTAAAGCCTAAAGCCTAAAGCCTAAAGCCTAAAGCCTAAAGCCTAAAGCCTAAAGCCTAAAGCCTAAAGCCTAAAGCCTCTCTGTACGCAGTTACCATAGAAATCGGTAGTGATATAAGGGGGTTAAAAAAAAATCAAAGTACTTCGTTATCGTCATTACTGCACTACAGAGTCAAACGCGGCCCCCTCAGCAATGAGCTTTTTGTTTTTCCGGGGATACGACGCTGAAGGAAATCAGCTGGATGAAAGGCTCCTACCCTGCGCTTCACACAAGGTGGTGTGGTGGTGTGACAGCAGGAACGCGATCGCTCGACAGACTGCAAGGGACATTCATGAAGCATCACGCTGGGGCCCTTGGGATGCCCCTTATCTCGTGGACTAGAGTCCATGAGAGAAGACCAAAGAACACATGAACACATGAACACAGCCGATGAGGTAGCGATAAAAGTCTGTGACCGGCATACCGCCTTGTACATTGAAGTGTGTCTACGATACGACATCCCTTACGTCTGTTGCTCAACAAAAGCGGATGTGGTCCAACTATCAAGCCCGATGCAGTACATCAGTGAAAGCTATGAAACGCGAGGCAGCGATTGCGATGAGGATGTAGGAATAATGCCAAAAAGAAGGGGGGGGGAGAAAGTTATTTTCGGGGATTGACTTCAGAGAGGAGACAGATTTGGAAACTCTGGTTGTGACGATTTACTTAATTTTATTTTTAAAGATAGCCTTGGATAAATGAATCACATCGAAACAATGCATCTGATCACCTGATTTTGTTTGAAAAATTTGACGGAGTTTAGTGGGGTTTAAACTCCACTAAATACCACCAAATTTCAGGCAAAATCAGGTGGACTAATTGAGAAACAGAGAGAGAAAAAAAAACGTATTCAGAGTGTTTGCATGAATACTACCAAAACAGAAACGCTACTAAGATGACACTAAGCCTCTCGTTACTGCGTCACCTCAAAAAGAAACGGTTGAAAGATAAATGCCTCACATGCATGTACATCTTCAAATACTAAGCATAACATTACACTAACTTATCTGTCCTTACTTACTAATCTACTAGTATATCTTTTTTCGTTGACCGCAGTCATTTAGGCTCTTTGCCTGAGTGACGCAGGTGAGAATGAATGAGGCGGGTATTCAAAAGGAAAAAGCGTAAAGACAGATCTATGCGTTAGTTATTAACTGTGTTTAGTTCCCAATAACACTTCGTGTCTGCAAAAGAAAAAGAGAAATAAATAAAGAAAGAGTTGATAAGATGATACTCAGCCTAGTCTCCTTCACCCCATCTCACCAGTGATGCAGGAATCCAGGGTCCCAAACAAAAAAACCCAAAAAACCCAAAAACACCAAAAAAACCCATAAAAACCCAAAAAAACCCACCGCATTATATTTTGCTTTTGGGGCGTGGAGTGTGATTTTTTTTGCTAAAAACATCGCAAATATGAATTTTCGGAGCGATCTGAAAAAATTGCGGGGTCGGACATTTTTTTTGGTGGAGTTTAACCACCTAAAATTGACTTCTAAGTCAGACGTTTCTTTTCGGTTTCTGAAGAATTTTAGTGTCATGAGTTTACGTGTATAAACCTTCTGTTACGTGTGCACCTACAGCTACAACAGGCGTTTTCACCTGGAGTTTCACCTCTTTTGGTGGGTTTTTTGAGTCCATACCCAGGTAGGGATTCCGGTGTCAGAACCATGGGTGGTTCCACTGCAGTACCACGTAACCCACGTTTAAACCCCAAAAACCCCCGGTGGCACCATCTTCTCGGTGAGCAATGAGTGTGACCCGCGCGTGCTCCTTTCGTCACGCAAACCAAAAAGCGGTGCAATGTTGTGAATTTTTTTAAAGATTTTGTGCGTTTTCCTGATTTTCGTACATTTTGTTGCGTTTTGGGTTGTGGTATTGTAGACTTTTGTGTAGATTTCGTGGGTTTTTTCGTTTTTTTCTTTGTAAATTTGGGTCACCGCCTAAAACACCAAAAATGCAGGTTAGTACCGCAATGAGGCAGAATAGTGGCGATACACATTGTTGTCCTTTACCGTGGGTGTCCAAAGACACACTCTTTTTTTGGCTGAAAATGGAGGGTGCGTGCTGGGCAGCTTCACTGCCCACATTAATACAGTAAAACTGGCTGGTGCCTATGTATGAACTGGTTTTTCAGGTCAAAAATGGCCTGAAAAAGTGGTGTTTTTGGGGTCTGGTACCTGTGTGTGACCATACCACAGGTGGTATGATGAGTGATCTGACCATATTCTCCAGGTATAACAAACACCCAAAAAACCAATTGGCGAAGGAATTTTGCACTTTTGACCACCACAGATTGCATGTTTTCCAAGGCATTTTTTCTATGCACTTGTGTGTGCTGGGAAGCATGCAGCCAGTGTTAAAAATTCACGAATACCCTACCGAAAACCAGAAAGTCAAAAAACCCATAAAAACCCGAAAAAACTGGTTTTGAAAAAACCCAAAAAAACCCATAAAAACCCAAAAAAACCCGCAAAAAAACCCAGCAAAAAAACCCACCTTGCATCACTGCATCTCACCCTATCCACGCGTTTAGCAAAAATAAAAGGAAAGTCACCCCTTTCAGGGATTGTGTAGATTGGTATTCTTTCTCTCAAAAAGGGAGATGTTTTTCTTTTTTTTGTAATGAGATTTGAGTCACGGCGCTGTATGCAATCGAACAAAAAAACCCCCCCTATTCAGGGGGAGATGGGAGTGCAGGGAGGGGTTTGGTAAGGGTATGGATCAGCCCCCGCGCTTTTGCCGTCCTTCCCTTTTCCTTCCATCTCGACTGCGGCGTCTGCGAGAGAGGGCGCTTCACCGTCGCTGGCAGCGTCAACCTCGTGTGTCTCACCTACCTGCCTGGAGATGGGTTCTATCGTGACAGATACCTTTGCCTTCAGCCCATCCCAATCCAGTTCAAAGGAGTTGACCACCCAGTAGTACCCGATGAAGAGGCACCCAGACCAACACCAAATCGACCACGCCTCACCCGAACCCTCTACGGCAGCAAACTCAACACACAGCGTGAAGACGCTGCCCGCAGCGGCAACAAACCCGATAGGGAAGTTGTGAAACGCCAGCGCCAGGTTGAAGAACAGATGGTAGCTGAACATCGTTGGCAAGACTGAGATGTTCGCGAGGGCAAAGCGCCACTCAAGGTGTCCACGTGTCAGCCCCACGTAGCTGCAGGTGCGTGTCCAGGAGAGCGCCATCTTCTCGTGGCTTGCATACTGCGCAACACTCAACTCCCCAAGCAAAAAGCGGAGGTACCATGCACATGCAGTGACCACTGCGAGGACGAGTGGTATTGTGAACATTGCACGCTCTTCTACTGGTCCGGTGAAGCGTGCGTACATCATGGTGAAGGGGGGTTGGAGCCACACGACACAGCCGGCGAGGCTGGTGAACGCACGGTTCACGCTGTTACACGGTAGTGCCATGTGGGCAGCGTCTGCGTCGGATGGGTTAGTACTCCACACAGCCACCTCAGACCACTCAACGATGTTGATGGTGAGCAGCATCGGGATGATGAAGTTGTCTTTTCTGCGTGTCGTTGCAGGGAACCATCCGCTCACAGAGGGGATACGTGTGCGCAAGAACATGGTCAGAATCGCAATGCTCTCAAGCGTTGCAAAGGCCGCCGCCACTGGTATGCTCCAACACATCTTGCTAGCATTCTGCGTGGTGGGGTGGGGTGGTGGGCGAAGTGTCGTGAGGTGATGAGGTAGGTGATGGTGTACAAGGGCTCAGACGATTTGACAGGTAAGTTAGCTTCAAACCAATGAAGGGATCAGACAATGTAAGGTAAGTAAAATGGGTCATCATCGAAATAGGTACATGAAAAACCACCCTAACAAAGAAAACAGTTTGTTCAAAACATATCTTGCCCAAGATTAAAAGTGGCTGTCCAACTCCTCAGACAGACACTGGCGTGATGGGCTGCACCCTATTTTCTCTTGAGTGTCAGAGTCAACTTTTCCCACCCACATAGCTGTGAAACGTTGTGAATAGGATTGAAATTTTGTGAGCCTGTTTTTTATTTTTACAGGGGGTTTTCTGAAGGGTGAGGTGAACAGTCGAAATCGGTGCATCCCTGTGGTTACAATGAGCCGGCAGTGGAAATATGTGGTTTTCGAAGCTTTTGGGCGTCCAGATTGGGTACCGAGCGTGTATTTTATTTGAGTGAGTGAGACAGAAAAAGGGAACAGTGTTTTACCTCGTTTTTTAGTCATTTTCGTCACCCCAAAACCCAATAACCGCCCACAAAACGTCCATAAAAGACATCAATACCCCCGGTAGTATAGAAGAGGCAGGGTTGCTGAAAAACAAAAAGACCCTGAAGGCACAATAACGCCCCGCATATCCCGCCTCGCCTCCTGTTTGGTAGTCTCTCAGGTAAAGACATCGATTCGAGTGGTCAACACCTTCACAGAGTTCAGCAGGGACGGATGCAATTTATAGTCCAGCCCAGGACCTGAAAAAAGATGGAAAGTGTTGAATAAACAAATACACAAACACGTGAGCATGAACAATATAAAAGTAAAAGTCTTTTGGGGTCGGTTCAGCAGGTGAGGAGGTCTGTTTCCTTGTCATCAGACAAGTTTTTTCAAACCCCCGATCATTCCACTTCCTGCACGTTGTCGTTCACTATTTCGTCGCACAAACCCGAATTCTCGTCCACCTCGCGTACCTTCATCTTCGACTTCAAGAACCAGCCCCCAGCAAACGCAGCGGCTGCTAAGAAGACGGCAGACCCCGCCACAATAAGCCAAGGTACCCCTGCAGCAGATGTGTCAGGGGCAGGTGTGTCAGGTGTAGATGTAGGATTGTAAAAAGTAATTGCTCTGCCCTGTCCCCCCATTCGGTAAAACGTATCGCCCATCACAAAGTTCGGGTATACGAGCCCCTCGTCTTCAACAGCCCTCAACAACGTAATGGGTGACGTGCTCGTGTCGTATATCAGCATCATGCTGGCGTTCCCGCTGAAATCTTGAACCACCATTGTTTGCCCACTCAAGAGAGACATCGTCGCATTAGTATAGTCCAGTTGTTGGACAGGTTCCCCCACCTCGGCACTGTCCCTCCGTGTGTCGTACATAAAAATGCTTAGATTCCCGGGGATCCCAGGGTTCCACTTCGAGTCACATTGGACCACGCACATACTTGTGTCCGTACCGTAGGCAAAATTGCCCGTTGAGTAATTCAACAGTAAATCCGGAAGAGGCTCCACCTGCAGGGACTCAGAAATATGGAAGGCTTTCACATCACCTTCGGACGAGAAGAATAGGTATCCCCTTGACACGCCTGCACTCCTCCCGTTCCCGACGACTACCGTGTCAGTCGTCTCCCCTGTGGTCGCATCAACAACTTCGACCTTCGTTGGGTCCGAATCATAAGTTTTAGTGAGTAGAAAGACATCTTCAGTAAAAGCACACGAGTACATTCCATCTTCATCTTCCTTCCTCCACACGGGTGCAGGCGCGGTGGGGTCAGATACGTTGTATGCGACAAGATAAACCGGCAGATTGGCTGGTTCCTCCTGAACAAGAAGCAGCGCATGTTTACGTGAAACACACATCGGATTGGTATACGATATGTTCCCCCATGACACGTTTGCCAACACTTTCGGCATAGGGCTGTGCGTGTCCACAATATAAACCCCGTGCGACGACCCCATCACAGCCATAACGCTCGGTTCTATCTCCACAGCTGCCCAGGGGTCCCCTACGCTCGGCTCTGATTCCCCAGACATAACTAATTCAGAGCCCTGCTGCTCAAACACCACCAACTTCGATTCGCCCGACACACAGTAGATGGTCCCCGTGTCTCCGACTGCAAGGTGAGCGGAAGTAAGATCAACTTCAGCGTTGGACCGAGCAGTGATGCTAAACCCGTTCAGAGGGTCAAGCACGCGCACATCGTCTGGTGGGTCTCCCTTATTGTACATTGTGTAGGTTGCGATAACGAGCACATCCGTCCAAACAATATCCGCAATATATTCACTTAGAAAACTGCTTGTACTCCCCACAACTGGATTCGCAGGATCAGAAACGTCCACTTTTGTGAGTCGGGAATAAGCAAATAAGTATACTTCCGTCGGTGATCCTGTTGGAGTCAAAATCTTGCGCATCCCCTTGTGCTTGAATGAGCTCAGAGCGGCAAATGTGTCCAAGCTGCGGATAGTTACTGTTCCCACCATTCCGAACCCAGGTGCATTGTAGGTGTACAGTAGTTTAGCTTCGGGGCTGACCTTAACGCGTTGTATGTAGCTATCAGACGGGAAGGGTGCAGAAAAGGCGACAGCACCGGTTGTTGCATTAACAACAGCAAGTCCTTTCGAGCCAACAACGAACAGCAGGTTGTTGTGCACTGCGACGTCGTCCACGCCGCCAGCCGAGGTTGACAAATTAAGTGCTGCAAGTGCTTCGCGGGTGTCAACTGAATACAGCACCACATAATCATTGAAACTTAAACCCGCATCATCAGGGAACACGGCGACAATGCCCCCACCTCTTGTAGTGCTGTAAGAGGGATCTAAATAAACTCCAGAGGGGCCGCCCTTTGTGTAGTGAGGAAGGCTCGCAAGGTGAGGGTTAGCTTTGTCGCTGACATCGTACCACATAGCCCCGCAAGAGCCTTGGGCATAAATGAGGTCCGGGTTTGAGGTTGTGGTGATAGACCCCACACTCCCTCCCCAACAGTTGAGACTTTTACTTGCAGCCGCAAGCATCAACACGTTCACCAGCATCGTTTGGTCTGTGTTTACTGCCCTGATTCGTTGTGTGTTGTGATACAGGATATGAAGAGAAAGAAGGAGAGGCGTACGTGCAAGAGGTTCCTGATAATGGACCTCTTGGGGAAACCAGGAGGGAAGAACGCCTCTTCAACTTCGCAGAGGAACGTAAAGGCTAGACCTATTGGTATTTTAGTGAAATTTTTGGCAGTTTTTTTTCTAATGGAATATGGCTGTTGAGGCGGATTGTGGACTGTTGTCGATCATAACAAATAACATTTGAATGAAAGATAAGGGGTCGATAGCTGTTCAACACGCGTGTGTCAGAATTAAACCACAAGTCTTTGTCGCCATCGGAACGCTATGAGAATGGATAATCATCATACACACAGAGAGCATGTGGAGGGGAAGACGCTCAGAAATTAAACCACATAAAGTTGTCAGCATCGGAGGACAGTATGAAATGGATGATCATCACAGCGTGGGGGTTTAGAGTGAGTGAAGTGAGAAGGGTGACCCCACCCAACAGCAAGGGAGGGCGTGCAACACTGTCAGGTGTATTTGAAAATACTCGAAGTTCTCAGCACTGCCAGAAGGCTCAGGTACTCTTATCGTATTTGGTCATCATTCGGTGTGACGTGAACAGACCCACACACAGACATGTCCGCAGATGTGCTCAGACGATTTGACAGGTAAGTTAGCTTCAAACCAATGAAGGGATCAGACAATGTAAGGTAAGTAAAATGGGTCATCATCGAAATAGGTACATGATAAGAAAACAGTTTGTTCAAAACATATCTTGCCCAAGATTAAAAGTGGCAGTCCAACTCCTCAGACAGACACTGGCGTGATGGGCTGCAGAAGTTTCGGATGTACAGTGCGTGTGTGTGTCAGAATTAAACCACAAGTCTTTGTCGCCATCGGAACGCTATGAGAATGGATAATCATCATACACACAGAGAGCATGTGGAGGGGAAGCGCTCAGAAATTAAACCACATAAAGTTGTCAGCATCGGAGGACAGTATGAAATGGATGATCATCACAGCACTTGCAAATGCACACGAACGTCCTTTGTGACCCAACCCACCCAAACCCATACACGCGAGGGCAAAGGCACCTACAACAACCCCCTCTCTTTTTTTAATTCTTATTCTTGGTTTGATTCCGCAAAAATTGTATACCTTGTGTGGTAACATCGATACTACGTCATGATGTGGCGACCGTACTTCAAAACAAAAAACTTATATTGGTCTAGAAGCACAACAATACCCCCTATCCAAAATTGCATTCTACAGTATTTCTGGACCAACTATAAATATTTTTTCGAAAACACCGTATGTAACCAGGGGTTAAGTTAGCTTTTTTTTTTTCTCGCTGAGTCGGGTTTTCTGGGTTTTTTTCGGTTTTTCTGGATTTTGCGCAAAATAACCCATTCCCTCCGCGAGCGCAGCGAGCGGGAAATTTTTTAAGGAGCACCTCTGCGAGCGCAGCGAGCGAAAAAAAAAATTTCGCAATTTTTGGGCAAAGTTCAAAAATCCCACCAAAAAGTGGGGGGACCCTGGGGATTTTTGGATTTGTCCTAACAATTTTGGAGCATAAATTTGAAGAACAGGACTGGTGTACCCCTCACCGACCTCAGTTCCCACGTCCTGCCTCATCCGCACTCTCGCAACACTAGTACTGAACCCGAAGGTCGCCAGAGATCCCTGTTGCCTCTTCATATGAATAATTCCCAGTTCTGACGGGGGGTTTGTTTGGGTAGGGAGGATTTTTTTTTTCTTAGAGGGTGGGGTGGGGGGCTCCGCCCCCACCCCTACCCCACCTTCCCAGCCTACACCACCCAAAAATTTGGATTTTTTTTTTTTTTTTTTTGAAACATGGACAGGGGTGTCGCTAATTCGGGTCCAGGGTCCCGACTTTTTCAAAACCAAAAAAAAAATTTGCACCCCTAGTAAAATCTGTGTAGGAAAAAAAAAATTTGCACCTAATACAGGGTGGGTTTAATGTGTTAACAACTTGTTCTTTTTTTAAGTGAGAGGCCACCGTGAACTCGGTTGTGTCAGAACGTTCCAAAAACGAGGTTTTTGGGGGTCAGGGAAAATCCCCAGGTGCCGCCCTCACCCCGCGAAGATTTTTTTTTCGGGTGGGATTTCCTTACCCTGCCTTACCCTTTTTTTTTGCAAACCAGGGTTTCCTTAGTAAAGGTACCATAGCGTGTTTTAGCGCACACATGTGACCCCACCGTGGAGAGCAATCGGCTCACGCAATCAAAAGAACGCAGAGAAAAAGGAAAAGACAAAAAGACAAAAGCTGGGTACCGTGCGCCTGCGGCGCTACCGTTCTCAGTCAAGAACACCACAATTTCATCTGAAGCTGTGTTTTCAGACTTGAACATGACCCTTGTTTACGAGAATCGGCAGTCTCGAAAAGTGCACAGGAATAAAAAAATGGTGAAAACTTAAATACCGAAAATTCGTCCATTTTTCCAAAATGACCCCATCACTTTCTGCAATTGCACCGCATCGGACGATGCAATCAACAAAAACGCCCAAAAACGCCTCCCCTTTTTTCGTGATCTGGGAACATGCTTGCAGGGGTTTCCTTGCTAAAACCAGAGAATCTCATACTTCATAGTAAGGGTACTTTAGCGTATTTTAGCGCACACATGTGACCCCACCGTGGAGAGCAATCGGCTCGCACAATCAAAAGAACGCAGAGAAAAGGGAAAAAGAAAAAGACAAAAGTTGGGTACCGTGCGCCTGCGGCGCTACCTACTGTTCTCAGTAATGTCAAAAACACCACAATTTCATCTGAATTTGAGTTTTCAGACCTGAAAATGACCCATGTTTAAGAGTATGGGTTCATATTTTGTGAAAATTTAAGTCACTAAAAGTTTGTCCATTTTTCCGTATATCCCCCACCACAGCCTGGGATTGGCTCGGAAATGCCACAAAACACTGTTTTTTCGCCCCCTGGTAATGGAAAAAAAATCCCCACGTAAAAAAAAAAATTTGCACCCCGATTTCAGATTTTTCAAAAATTTCCCCAAAATTAGCGACACCCCTGAACATGGATGTACAAAGTACTTTTTTCCAGAAAGTAAAAAAAAGTAGAAAAATCCCAGTACTTGATACTTCAAGTACTTGACCCGTTTTTTTTTTTTTTTTTTACTTGATTACAGGGGAGTTTAAAAGTTTGGATTTTTTTCAAAAAAATCGGTTTGAGGTAAAAAATCGGTTTGGGCAAAAAAAAGCGAATTCCGAGCTTTCTCGCCCCCCCACGGGCCCACCCCCCACCCTTCATCCCTTAACAACTTTTTTCGATTTCTGTTCCTTTTTAAAAAATTTTCTTACAAAAAGTGAATTTTTGAGGCGGGTTGTAAATACCGTAATTGTAAAAATATTGGGACGTAAAAATGTTGAAACGTAAAAATGTTGGGCCGTAAAAATGTTGGGACAGCTGGGCGAAAAATTCCCGTCCCAACATTTTTACGGCCCAACATATTTACGTTAGAGAATTTTTACGTAGATTTTGTTAGGGAAGATTTGTCTTAGCCTTTTTTTTTTTTTTTACGATTACCTAGCGAGTAGGCGGGTTGAACGTCACTGGCACGTGTCAAAGTTTTCAAAAAAAAAAAAAAAACGCTAAGACAAATAGGATCAAGCCAAAGTAGCCCAAAAAATGTTGGGCCGTAAAAATGTTGGGACGAGCGAGCCTTTTTTGGGCTGTCCCAACATTTTTACGGCCCAACATTTTTACAATTACGGTAGCAAGAATTTAGTTTTGCTGATCATTAACGCTCCCTCTTGATGGTGGTTGATGTAAGCAAAGATCTGAACAGAAACGAACAGGCACCCACGAACAGAACGCAACGAACGCATCCAACACAACGCAACCGATCTGAATGCATCGAACGGAACCCAAGCAACGCAACGAGTGGTTACAAACCGCAGCCCACCTTCGGTACCCCGCAAGTGCGTTTCCGGCGCCACATACACGGGTCTGGGCCCAAAAAACCGGGTTTTGGGCTGAAACTCGTGGTTTTCGGTGAAAAACGCCCGTTTTGCCTTTAGGAACGCACGTTTTTAAAGCGCTTCCCACGTAAACTTGCGACACGAAAATAGGAATTAGAAACAAATCTCTCAGAAAACTGTATTCTAAATACCTCATTTTTTTGGCCCAATCTTTCCAACGCCGAAAAAATCTTACACTTTGGTGCCTCTGCGTGAAATGTCGATTTTTGGTGGACCCCGTATGGGGGGGTGTAGGTACAGGGTGCGTAGCAAAAGCAACCTTAAAAACCTTAACACAGAGTGTTAAGGAATTTTTGAGGGATGGGGTTATCCCAGGGCCTCACTTCCCCTTCCTCTCTCACTCATGTTTGGCTTCTCCGAGCTCCGTCCGTCAAATGGTGGGGTCACATTATCTGCAAAAACAGGATTTTTCTGGCCAGAAACCCTGTTACGAGGAAAAAAATTTTTTTTTCAAAAATCCAGATTTTCCATAGCTTTTTTTTTTTTTTTTTTCAAAATCCTCAAACCGAATTTTTCGGTTTTTGAAACCGGTAAACCGATATTTTAAACTCCCCTGCTTGATTACTTTTTTTTTTGCATCAAGTACTTGATTCGGCAAAAAAATGGAAAAGTACTTGTGGGGTGTTCCGGGGTGTGGAATTTTGGGCACGTTCACAAGTTTTCACAAGTTTTCACAAGTTTTCACAAGTTTTCACAAGTTTTCACAAGTTTTCACAAGTTTTCACAAGTTTTCACAAGTTTTCACAACATAGTATTTGCCATTTTTATGTGAAGAGTTGTGAAAAGTTGTGAAGAGTTGTGAATTGAAATGAAAATTTGGATGAAAAAAACACAGATGTTGTGAAGAGTTGTGAACAGTTGTGAAGAGTTGTGAATTGGATTAAAAAAAAGGGGGGCTTTTTTTCCAGGGTTTTTTGCAGGACTGGTCAGGTCAAGTGTGCTGTGCACAGGGCTAGCTAGCGTGGGTCCGTGGGTCAAGTTGGCCGTACCACCCCACCCCCTGTGCGAGGAGGACGACGGAAGTCCGCGGCTAGTTCGCTTGTTGTCTTTTTTTTTCAACATGTTCGCAACTCATAAAAAAGTAGCGTACCGTGCGCCTGCGGCGCAGCTAAAAATTCCGAGTGGTAGCCCGCAGGTCTACCCGAAATGTTGCGCACCTTGGCTTCGCCAGAAAAGTTTTGGTGCTATTTTTGCCAGGGGGTGACCTGTTTTGCTTGCTCTGAGCTGGGGTCTAAACGGGAGACTATACTAGATACGACGACACCCACTTCGAAAAGTGGGTGATCCCTTGCTGCTGTCCCCAGTTTTTTGTCAGAGGGGAAAGAAGGTTTCAACGCTCCCAAGGCCCACCCACAAGACCTGTCAACTCCCTTGGGTCGAGAGCCTCCAGGGCCCTCCTCATAGTTTCGAGAGCTTGACGAGTGCTCCTCGTTTAGTGTTGAAGCCAAACCGGATTTTGGGGACAATTTTATCCGAAAATGGCCCCGCCTATTAATGACCGGGCTCATATTTTCCAAAAATTTAAGTGGTCATAAAATTGTCCAATTTTCAACATTGACCCCACCACTGCACGGGCGGATCCCAAAAATGCAAACCGATTAAAAAGTTGAAAAAAACACCTAAAAACACGTGGCCCGAAAGGGCCCAAATTGTCGGGTCAGCCACACCGTTTTAAGCACTTTTTGCACACAGAACCGCCTGTGTTGCCAAACAACGTCCGCCAAGGCGCCCTGTACCTACCTGGGTAGGTGGGTGCCCAGGCACCACCCAGACCTCGCCACGTCACAACTGTTCACAACTTTTCACAACTCTTCACAACTTTTCACAACTCTTCACAACTCTTCACAACTCTTCACACGCACTTTTTTGTGAAGAGTTGTGAAAAGTTGTGAAGAGTTGTGAATTGAAATGAAAATTCCCAAAATTCCATACCCCGGAACACCCCAACTTGAATAAATTCAAGTACTTTTCCATTTTTTTTACTTTTTTTGCCAATTCAAGTACTTGATGCAACAAAAAAAGTAATCAAGTACAAAAAAAGTGAAAGTACTTGAAGGAAAAAAAGTACTTGAAGCAAGAAAAAAATATTTTTTTCTTTTTTTTTTAAATCGATCAAGTACTTGAAGTACACCAAAAAAAGTGAAAAAAAGTAATCAAGTACTTTGTACATCCATGTTGAAAAACCCGAAAACCCGAAAACTGGGTTTTGAAAACCCAGAAACCCTCCCTAACTTAACCCCTGTATGTAACGATGCTCTTCGCGACAAAGCGACTACGCTTTCGACAGCCAAACACACCCCACGCATATGAGGCCCCAGCAGAGTTGAAAACTCTGGTAGAACTACCTCCCCCTGGAACACCCTCCAAACCACCTGTCAAGAAAAACAGGGTCTTCGTGGGAGTGTTCCATAAGGCAGACTCAGGTGGTGTACACAGAGCGTCTACAGTGCTGAAGGACGTATGAGACAATTAGGAAAAATCTTTGATCGCTTTGCTCTGATACAAAGACACATTGAGACTCGCACTGCATGGACAATACAGTGCAACAAACCCGGTTGAGGTGACAAAGGATGTGCAACATCTTTGCAATACAAGGACCGATTCAAAGGGGTTTTGGCTTAGAAGAAACACAAAGAAAAATAAATAAAAGAGAAGTTGAAAGCGCAAAACGCCTGTTCATAGGCATTAGACTAAAAAAATTGAAAGACGAATATACCTCTGATGAACGTGCACACATCCAAATAAAGAAAATATGCCAATAAGAGGGGGGGAAAGAAAAAAGTCCACGCAGAAAAGACCTGCACGCACACCTATTGTTTCCTGATAATCATTGGGTTTGACAATCGCTGCCAGAGACAGCCTTTCATCTTTCAAAAAAAAAGGAGGGGGGTAGGTGGAAAGCAGGCAGATAAAAAAATAAGACTGCCTTCCACGATCCTTTTTCAATCCCTCCGGTCAGACCTTGCACGCAATATCACCTCAACATTTAAAATAACACTAAACTTATATTTCTAGAAAAATAGAAAAAAGGGATTTTGGAGTTATTGCAAATCAAGACACCCCAACTTCTCGTCTCATGACAAAATGGGAGTCAAACACAAGCACCCATCCAAATAGGGGAAATGCAGCCTCGGATTGCAGCTTTTGGTGTTAAAGAACACACTGCTGTAGAAACTGGCCTAAAGGATAACCGCAATTTTGCATTGCAGTGGTTTACGTGCGTCATTTGTGTCATGCCCAGAACTTTCTTGTGCACATGAGGGTGTTATGTCTTTCGTAACACACCTTTTGCATCGATACTCACCAAGAAGTGAGCAAAGTTCTCAAAATATCACCCAAAAAAAGGAGGTTTTTTGATGAATTTCAATCTCTCGTGAGATATGAAAACCTCTTCTAAGGTGGGCTTAGGGAGAGGGTGTTGTGGACCGATATTTTTTTTAGTCCTATCTGTGGTTCGTTCTTGCTCTGTGAAGGGGAAAAAAAGAAAAGAAAAATCCATACAACACAACTGGGCACACCCACTGAGAAACAAGAGTCTCAACTCTAAGACTATCACCTATCACATTCTGCGAACAAGAAAACATACTTAGAATGCCCCGAAAATGTTCCGGGGTGTTCCAAGTATGAGGAAAGTTACTATTTTGCACAAAAAAGAGAAAAGGGCATCAACTCTTCAAACAATTGCACCGGGGAGAAATGGGAAAACAGGAGAAAAAGAGATAAAACAAAAAAAAGGGGGGGTATTTTGTCAACGACACGTTTTAAGAAGATTATTAAAGACTGTCCGACGGACTGCCTTTTTATGGTTTTGCTCTGTGTTAGTGTACACCCGAGGGTGTATTCCACAGATGTTTTCTCTCGCAACGCACAGTTCGTGTTCTGGTACACGAAGCCAACGATAGGGCGAGACATTTGTCTTTTTTTTTTATAAAATAAAGCGTTTGGCGCTCACCTCCCTCCCGTCAACTACCATAGCGGGGGCGCAGGTGAAGGGTGTGCAACCTAAGGGTGCCGCCGGCCACGTCTTCATCAAGCAAAAACACTGTCTTTCGTTTTTACCCGGCACAATGGAGCCGGGTCTGCAGGGGAGTACCTTGTGCAGAAAAGAAGTGATGTCGCAAATGTGGCGTAGGAGGCATAGGCACACCAGCTGGATCTAGAAAATCTAATTGAGAGTGTTTGGTTAGGGATGGGGAGGGGGAGGGGGAGGGGGGGTTTTGGGTCAGAGGATCAGAAGTCCTCGCTCATGGAGAAGTTTGAGACAGTGGTGTCGGTGGTCTTGTTGCCGACACCTGCCTTGGAGTAGTCGGAGACACGCTTCTCAAAGAAGTTGGTCTTGCCCTGCAGAGAGATCATCTCCATGAAGTCAAACGGGTTGGTCGCGCCGTAGTGCTTGTCGTGCCCAAGGGCAAGGAAGAGGCGGTCCGCAACGAACTCAATGTACTGCTTCATCAGGTCGCTGTTCATCCCAATCAGCTTCACAGGCAGCGCCTCCGTGATGAACTCCTTCTCAATCTCAACAGCGTTCGTCAGAATCTCCTTCACACGGTCGTCCGTCAGGCGGGTGTGCTCCAGAAGGGTGTACAGGTGGCACGCAAAGTCGGTGTGCAGTCCCTCGTCACGGCTGATCAGCTCGTTCGAGAAGGTGAGACCCGGCATCAGCCCACGCTTCTTCAGCCAGTAGATGCTGCAGAACGACCCAGAGAAGAAGATCCCCTCCACAGCCGCGAACGCCACAAGACGCTCTGCGAACGTGCTCTCGCTCCCAATCCACTTGATCGCCCAGTCCGCCTTCTTCGCCACACACGGGATCGTCTCCGTCGCACGGAACAGCTTGTCCTTCTCAGTGTTGTCCTTCACGTAGGTGTCAATCAGCATCGAGTACATCTCAGAGTGGATGTTCTCAATCGCAATCTGGAACCCGTAGAAGCAGCGAGCCTCGGGGATCTGCACGTCGTTCATAAACCGCCCTGCAAGGTTCTCAAGCACAATCCCGTCAGACGCCGCAAAGAAGGCAAGGATGTGGCTCACAAAGTGGCGCTCGTCAGAGGTCAGCTTCTCCCAGTCCGTCACGTCTGCCGACAGGTCCACCTCCTCCACCGTCCAGAACACCGACTCCGCCTGCTTGTACTTGTCCCAGACCGACTGGTGCCTGATCGGGAACAGCACATACCGCCCGGGGTTCTCACGCAGAAGCGGCTCCTTCTTCTCAAGCTCGTTCAGCGCATCACGCGAGTCCTTCGACACACACTGCCTCTTCGAGGGGTGGTTGTCCTCGGGTGCAGAGCGCTTTGCTGTCGTCTTGCTTGGTGTGGGGGTCATCCTGATGCGGGTTCTTGTCTTGTCTTAGTTAGTTGTTTGTTTGCTTGTGTGGAATGTTCCTGTCACGTGGGTGTTGGGCTGACATACTGTGTAATTTTATCACATTGTACTTTGGGGGGAAACACGTCATTTTTTTTTCCTCTTTTTTGTTGCTGCAAAATAAGCTGCTGTCACACTCGCTGTAAAGCGTTTGAACATGCTCCGTAGAACCGATGATCACTGCCAACAAAATAGCACAGAAAGTGAAAAGAGTGGTTACACTCACAAAAGACGGACACAAATGGCAGAACCTGATCCGTAGAGGAAAAGATAAAAATCTTTTACCCCCTGCTTCGTCATCAAAGCTGAAGATGAATATGCACACACACATCCAAGAGAGAAGAGAAACAACACCCACAAATAGCAGCCCTTGGTCAGCGAAAACTGACACCGAAAACCAAACTGGGAAAAGGGTGTACGGGTATGCAGGTCACCCGGGAGAACCCTTCTCCCCAACCAAGAATGAACTATAATTCTACGAAACGGAGTCGTGCAGGGAAGTGGAGGCATAGTGCGCATACCATGGCGTACGGTGCATGGCTCGTAAAAACACCACTATTCTGCCTCAGTACAGTAACAACCTGCTTTTATAGGTTTTTTTGGACTGTCACCTAAATAACCTGTAACTCCTCCCAAACCCTCCAAAACCACTCCCATACACTCCCAAACCAAACCCTCCCGAACCCAAATGTCGCTGATGTCAACTAAAAAAAACTTTTTTCTAAATTCTGAAAAAAAAAAAAACGTAGGCAGGCATGACGCATGGCACAGAAGAAAAGTTTGCTCGCCCTAGGGGATATTCGTGTTACGAAAGCGAACGTTAAAAAAAAAAAAAGCTCTCATACACAGTACACGAGAAATTCGTCGTAAAACGATCTTTCTATGACTTCTCTTCATCCAAACAGACCACGGGGTCATCATTTGTTTTTGCAGCTGCTTCGAAGGCTTGGCTTTTTACTGGGATCTCTTTTCGCACGAGACAGGGCATGTAACCGTGTTTTAGGGTCGAAAGAATATGCGACTGGATGTTACTTAAGGGACTTGCAACGGAGAAGTCTGTTGCACGGAGTTCTTCGACGATATCACGCTCTTGGTTGGGCATGGTGCGGATGGCGTGCAGGCCGGTCTGCAGGGGGTCCTGCTTGGACAGGCATTCGATGTACATCCATTCGATGGTTTCGCTGACGTCCTCGCCTATTTGGAAGACCATGACGTACCTCTGCTGGACATTCAACACCCCTATGGCGTGCAGCGTGCATGCATGCTGTATGTCCAACCCAGCTACCTCATTGCAAACCAGCACCGAAGTGTGCAGCGTATTCACATAATGCTCTGCAAACCCTGCCATCCCATTCGACTCCGCCACAATCGGACCCGTCACAACAAAGTTCCGCAAGGTTTTGCTCCCAACATTCCCCAACCGCAACGACCCTGCGGTAATCGACGTCGCAAATAAATGCTGTTCAAAGGAAGACTGCACCTTCTTCGCCGCCACCGTCGCCCTCCCAGATGGATCCGGACAATGCACCACACCATTATAAGAAAACACAAAAGTATTAGGCGTGAAGATGCCAAACCCCGAAAAGGTGCCTCTAGTACAAAAGGCGATCTCTTCGAGCACGGCAACCAACCCGCAGAAGTGTTCCGAATCTAAGACCACGTGGTTCAATAGCTTGATCTCCATGAGTACCCCACGGCTCACATTACGGAGGGACACGCCTGTGGGGTTTGGTCCGGTTTGGTGGGCAAGCAGGCTGCTGCGTCCGCCGCTGTTGGTGGGTGAGACACCTACTACAGGGATACGGAGTGTTCCTGGGTCGGAGCCCATGGTGCGTGACGCCAGGTCCTGAGGCTCGCTTACCTCTGAATTGTTCTCAGGGAACAGCGACGTAGGAAGGTATGTGCGGTACTCGAGCAACCCCTCGCACGCCCCCTGCAGGTGCCCCACCAACAGGTCCACCTCACACACCGCAACGCAACGACGCGCATTGCTCAGAATGTCAAGCGCAACGTCAAGATGCATGATCTCAATGTATTGACACGCAGTGTGCAAATCCCGAAGTGGTGCCGCAACAGCAAACGCCTCCACCACAACCACCACAACATCAAAAAACACTGCTGCAGCTACGAACACAAAAAATACGATAAATGCCTGCAAAAAATCGGCCTCTTCTGGAGCAATCCAGACCAACACGATTTCGTTTAATGAATCACCACTCTGCGGCTTGAAGACCGTAGCCCCAAACACAAATCGCTCTTTCCCCGCAACTGAACGCCGCATTGGCGAGCCAGGACGTTCCTCGAGCACATGAAACACTGCATCACGCATCGCTGCAGAGAGATTCCCTACTGTCGGAGCACACTGCGTGGGCCTGCCGGCATGCAGGGGCACTGTCCCTTCCCCCGCTTCACAATGCACTTCAGGGAGCGCAAAGCTTGCTGCAAGCACCAACGACAGAGAGACTTCACCACCCCACTCTACCACCACCACCTCCGCATCAGACTCCTGCCTTGCCAGCTCTGCACTCCACTCATCAAACGCAAACCCCACATGATAGGACACTTGCCTCCCTTTCAAATACCCCTTTTTCGCTCGCAACCCCAAGAACGTCCCGTACTCCGCGTAGTGCACGACACCCCCAGGACGCACCCACGACGACACACCAGACCAACGGTGTGCATCGGTCGTCCTTGCTGTCGCAGGCCATTCCTTTTCAACGCGAACATCGACGTCAGATCGCAAATCATACACTTTGTCCTTCACAAACGTAGTAGTATCAACAGAATAGCAGGGAACACACAACCCCTCCCCTGAACACTGCGCAGAGCTGTTAGAAGAGGCAATGATGTAGTTGCGTTCGGCTTGAAGGTCGTACCATGAGAATTCATAGACATAATCATGACCAGAGACTGCGGTGCCAGCAAGGAAGAGGTTGCTGTGGGAGATGAGGGATGCGAGGGAGATGGGTTGCGCGAATTGCGAGAATTGTTGTGCGGTGTGGTGCTGGTGGAGTTTGGTCTGCGTGAGGAAGTGCTGTGTGACGGCGGCAGGGGTTTGCATAGTAGCGTTGAGCGTTCGAGACACAGCGCTGACCTCGGCCACACCACGGTCCCGCACAGCCTCCCCCAAAAGCACCTCACCTCGCAGATACAACAACGTACCCCCCAACACCACAGCCAACATCGTTAACAGCGCGTTGAGGACCGTCAAAACCACGATAGACACCTTCCGACTCCCCAGGGCGGGGTCCTTCGCTTCAGGGACGGACGGCATTGTGTCCCCCCTCACCTCCCCAACTGTGAATCGTGTGAGAAAAAAAAAATTGTTTGGTTATGGACAACATAACGTCGCCAGTTTTTGAGAGTTGCTATTTTTTGAAATGAATGTGAAAAGTGGTATACTGAATCGCAAAGTTAACCCGCCTTTGTTGAAAAAATTATTAAAGATGAACCTAAGTTGGTCGTCCTTGAGAAAGGCTGGTGAGAAAGAGGGGGGTATTTTACTCATTTTAGATTTATTATGTCTCTCCCTGTGAAAACATCACCCGGAAGGGCTAGAATTTTAGGCACCTTTTTTCCTTTTTCTATAACGAGGAATAGTCCTGCATGCTCATGGAGCTTGCCCCGAGAAGCCGTTTTTCTTCTTTGAGAAGTGTTTTGTAGAAACCCTCATTTGGTTTGATCACAAGACGCCGTTTCTTAACTGCAAGAAAGATTTCGATGAGGGGTTCACGCCGTGCCCTGAGAAGATACATTATTGCAAGGGTGCTGCTACGACTTACCCCTGCTCGACACTGCACAAGAACATGCCCTTTAGCAAGAGCCTTTCTAATACGCGTGTAGACAGTATCAAAATGCATTCCTATATCAGCCCCAGGGTCGTCTCGTATTGTGATATTGAGATAGTCAACAGGATACCGGTCAAAGAGTCTCTCTTCTAAACAGATTATGGTCTTGATCCCCGATCGTAATACATAATCTAAGGTTGTTTCCTGTCCTCCAACGTGCAGGCCAGGGGCGATTTCATTGGCTTCGCTCATTGTTTGTTTCTAAGGAAAGAAGAGGAAGAGAAAATAAAGTGAAGTTGTTAATGCAGTCACCTCCCACTGACCTACGTACGATGTCAATTGGATGAAAGTACTACTCTGTGGCGAAATATTTTTAAAAAATGTGTAAAGTGAAATCACCGCTCTGAAAACTCTGGAAGAGAGAAAGGTGTATGAAGCCTCTCTGTGCTTCAAAAAGGGTGTAAACAATAAATATCCTGAATCTGTGGAGAAAAAAAATGGGGGTGATTAAGGGGGAAAGGGAGCGGGAAATAGGAAATCGGAGGAAGGGTTGCACCTTTGAGGAAAGGTTCTAATGTGGCCCAAACATCTTCAGATGGTTGGGGGGATGAAGGAGAGGGTGTGGGGGGGAGAGAAGAGAGGCTGTGTGGTCAGAGAGCATTGGAGCCAGCGTGGCGATTGAGACCAAGGCTGGTGATGGTTTGTTCACGTTTGACAGCTAATATCTCTGATGCTTGGATGGCTTGGTAGTTCATTTCAACTTCTCGGCGGACGGATCGGGCTTTCTGTGCATGTTTGTTTTTTTTTTTGTTTTGGTAAATTTGTTGCCAGACAGTCGCTCAATCGATAGTCCAGTTGGTAATCTGGAAATAGAAACACTCATCACACGATAAAACCCATGGGAGAGGTTGTGAAGCGCACACAAAAAAATAGCTTTCTTCGTTCGATTCGTAAATTTGTTTTGGGTAAAAAAACAAAGAAACGTTGAAAACAATATGAATATGTCTTGGCCTGTATGCGCATCAAATACTAGGTGGGATTTTAGAATAAGTAAAAGAAAGTGAAGTTGATAGTGCAAAGAAATAAATACTGGACTGGAGGGAACCTCCCAATTTGCGCCTTGTGCAAATTCTATTTCCTTTTGCCAATGTGTGAGGTGTATGTAGTAATGAAGTCCATACCTTTGGAAAAAATATCTCCGTTCGTAACAACCAACACCCACCACACAGTGCACCGCAGGCCACCGTGGTTGTTATGAACTGCGCCCACAGCTTGGCGTGCATCTCCTTCGTCATCTTCACCATTGTGCCTTTATGTTAGCTTTTTAGTGCTTTTCTTTGTGCCCTTTTTTTTGCTTTTATGTGTACAGGGCAAGCCCTTTCTTTGTATCTTCTGTATGAAATCGTTTGCGAATCACCTAAAAAAATATTGCAATTAGTTGCATGGTTGAAGAGTAGAGAGCAGATACGACGAACCAGTTAGGGGTACTACTAGTGAACCTCCTAGTCGTGACGCCTTAGGTGCTAACTCTAACAATGATATCGGAACACTTTCGTCGGAAAACACTTAGTCATTTGGACTAGTAGCACTCCACCAGTAATCCCCGAACGTTTTAGCACCGCCAGATACTACACGACGGTGAAGTAAATACCTTGACTTGTGGTTTCACTGTTGTAAACCAACGGTGAAACCATAAGTCAAGGTATTTACTTCATCGTCGTGTTAGGGGGTAGGGGGTAGGGGGGGAAGCCGAAATTTGGATAAAGGGAGAGGGAACCGATTCTGTTTTTTTTATTTTTCTTGTAACCTACAAAGCAGATGGCTTTGACTACCGACAGGTTTTCGGCAATTTGTTTTGTTTTTAGTTTTTTTTTTGTTCACACAACGAAACTCCTTCCGTTTTATTTTGCATACCCCCTTTCCCCTTTAGACGTCAACATGCTTTGCTTTTGAGTTTCCATAAAAAATCCAAAAATGCATTTTTGCTGTTTCCGTCTATTTTGAGCAATGCTGCCTCTGACCCAAGCTGCCCCCCCAGCGAGGATGAAGACACGCGCTACACAAACGTAATGGCAATATTCCACGCAGGACTTACGCATCATTTCATTTTGAAAAAAAAAAAGAAGAAGAAGAAAAAAAAAGAACACACAGCACCAACAACACTCCCAAAATAGGCGACAATCAGCCTCTCAAGAGAGTTATCCATACCCTTCAAATAATACACACAGGAACTTTATTTTTTCTTTTTTGCAATCTCCGCAAAAGAAGGGGGGGTTTTTTGGGGGGGTATAATTAATCTAAAAAAAAAATATCATAAAATGCAGTTAGAATGACTGACGCTGTGTAGCCAGTATTGTTATCCCCAAAAAAATATATAAAATGCAACGCGTCACAAGGACAGCAACGGCAAAAAAAGCTTGAACTCTGAACAGAATACAGTAAAAGAATAAATTCATAGGCATTCTCATCAATAGAACGGCATGACCGGGTTGTACCATGTACTCCCCATTCTTTTGGAAAAAGACAAAACTGGGAATGTGAACACCAGCATTAGTGCGTTTTTTTTCCCCTGGAAATCAAAGTGAAATCGGGTGAAATAGAGCAAAAAAAAAACCCCCCGCCATGAGGTAGAATTCCCTATGGCATCTTCCTTTAAAAAAAAAAACGAACGCTTGCATTGCAGTTAGGTGAACCGAAACACTTTTTCGACAAAAAAAATTGGTAAGATGATTGGTGCTCCGGGAGGGGGTCGATATTGACAGGTCGTTCGACCGATTTCTGAAAGCACCAATAATATTAAGTCATGCTCAGTCATCAAAAAAGGACATGAAAATATGATAATTTTCACAATAAAAAAAGGGGGGGCTGTAGCGTGGGATGTGTGGGGAAACTCTCTTCTGAGGGTCAAAAATATGAAGAAATTTGTGCATTTTTTTTTCCCCCCTTTGTTGAGTGTGTGCGTGACCACAGCATCAATGGCAGAGTGTACGTATGCAGATTACAGTTTTTTTTTCTTTTCCTCAGAATAGAATGGGAAAAAGAGAGAAAAAGAGAAAGCTGAAAGTGATGCACCTTCTGTACCAGGGGAGTTTAAAATATCGGTTTACCGGTTTCAAAAACCGAAAAATTCGGTTTGAGGATTTTGAAAAAAAAAAAAAAAAAAGCTATGGAAAATCTGGATTTTTGAAAAAAAATTTTTTTCCTCGTAACAGGGTTTCTGGCCAGAAAAATCCTGTTTTTGCAGAAAATGTGACCCCACCATTTGACGGACGGAGCTCGGAGAAGCCAAACATGAGTGAGAGAGGAAGGGGGAAGTGAGGCCCTGGGATAACCCCATCCCTCAAAAATTCCTTAACACTGTGTAAGGTTTTTAAGGTTACTTTTGCTACGCACCCTGTACCTACACCCCCCCATACGGGGTCCACCAAAAATCGACATTTCACGCAGAGGCACCAAAGTCTAAGATTTTTTCGGCGTTGGAAAGATTGGGCCAAAAAAATGAGGTATTTAGAATACAGTTTTCTGAGAGATTTGTTTTTAATTCCTATTTTCGTGTCGCGAGTTTACGTGGGAAACGCTTTAGAAACGTGCGTTCCTAAAGGCAAAACGGGCGTTTTTCACCGAAAACCACCAGACCCGTGTACGTGACGCCGGAAACGCACTTGCGGGGTACCAAAGGTGGGCTGCGGTTTGTAACCACTCGTTGCGTTGCTTGGGTTCCGTTCGATGCATTCGGATCGGTTGCGTTGTGTTGGATGCGTTCGTTGCGTTCTGTTCGTGGGTGACTGTTCGTTTCTGTTCAGATCTTTGCTTACATCAACCACCATCAAGAGGGAGCGTTAATGATCAGCAAAACTAAATTCTTGCTATTTACAAACCGCCTCAAAAATTCACTTTTTGTAAGAAAATTTTTTAAAAAGGAACATAAATCGAAAAAAGTTGTTAAGCACGGTGATGATGTTACTAGGGTTTTTGGTCATATAACATGTTATATGACATGCTTCATGACATGCTTTAAACATAACATGCTTGAGCATGTTATATGACATGCTAAGCATGTTATATAACATGCTCAGCATGTCATATAACATGTTATATGACATGCTGAGCATGTTATGCTTAACGTTTTTGGTACTCAACCACGCGCTCAAACTGGCCGTGGTAGGTCATAAAATGGCCCAAAAAATCCAAAGAAAACCTCAGATTGGGCAAATGTTGAAAAAAAAAAAAATTCAAGTCAAAATTTCGGCCAAAATACGGTCATACCCCGTGTACTGTAGTAGCTAATTTTGACGATTTGAGGCCATAAAAAGCAAAATTTGGCACTTTTGAGCCTCCAAACTTTTGGGAGCCTCTGTAGGGGTCTAAAATGTCTAAAATGTGGTTTTGCGTACTCGATTTTTTAGACGAATTTTTTTTCTGTACTGGACACTGGGCACTGTACCCAGAGAAGGCACCTTGACAGCAGCGAAGGCGCAGGTTACGATGAAGACAAGGTATGTAAATATGTTTAACTGTCAGGCACTAGTGTAGATTCATTCCTTAAGTGGTTGTCAAGTTGTTGTGTGGTGGTGTTTGTTTTCCCTGATCACCCATCTCACTCTTTTTGGCTGGTGCTTGCAGACTACCCCTACTTTGTGGAATCGGAATAAACTTACGTATTGCTTGTCATAAGGCAGCCGTTTTTTAACTTCTGCAGGCGTGCTCGTTACCTGCTGCACATAATATTCACCTCGCTTCGCTCGGTAAATACTTATACATGGTCTCCTCGCTTCGCTTGGGAACCATTAGTGCAGCAGGAAACCCGCTGTAGCGTGAAAAAAGGCTACCTTATTTCACGGCAATGTATAGTTATTACCACTTTCTTCATTAACCTCATCTTTCCCGAATACTGTAAAATCGTGTATTTTGTCACACCCTAATTAACCGAGTTGAAATATCAGTCATAAATGAATTTTGTCACCCCCTCACATTACGCGATGATTTAATTTATGTTTGTGGTTATTTTTTGTGTCTACTTTTTAAAGTACGGCCTTGAGTGATACTTTCTGTATTGGCACTGCCACCGATCCTCAGTAGACAGCAGATCCCCGTAGGGACGGAAGAATTGTAGGTGACAAATTATACGATTTTACAGTACTGCGTTTGTACAGCATAACTTAATCACCCCACATTTACACTCATCACAGGATCGTGAAATCTGAACTGCATCCGTGATTGCGATGAGAAGTTTCGCCGCTCTTCGACATTCTATCAACAACTCAAAATCCGAAAGGCTTCACCCACATCAATCTATTCTGGGTTTGTGGATGAAGACCTGGGGGGTGGGAACATTTTGTCAGTCACTGCTATTGCCATTTAACCCAGGGAGCATAGCTAGTGCAAGAAATTCGACTTTGGAAACCTTCCGGAAAGTCTGTCCTCTGCTTCGGAGGACTAGACACAATTAGATTCACATACTTTCATTTCACAGAATTGAAAGTATGTGAGAGGGTCAACACATGCACCCTTTCTTTTTTTTGGTGGTTTTAGATTTATGTTAGACCATGGGTAGTATCTGGATCCAGATTCCAGGTAATTCCAGAAAAATTCCAGAAAAATTCCAGGTATTCCAGATCTGGATTTTTTCTGGAATTAGGCTTTTTGCACTGTTGGTGACTGTGTGTATTTACGTATGTACCACGAATTTGTCCATTTTGGCAAAGTGACCCCACTACTGGACGGACGGATTCCAAAAATGCAAATGCTGGTGTTTTTGGACGACGCATAATATTCTTTCCCGGCCAAAAAACCCACACAAATTATAAAGTGGGACCCCCCACTGTCAAGGACCTGTCAAGGACATGTCAATCTTGCCCCCCTCCGGAACACCATGTGATGGAAATTCTAAAAAACCTTGTGTTTTTTTAGTCTTTGCCATTGTCGCTGAAGCGCTCACTCCCCTCTATCCCCGAGTTCTCTTCCTATTCAGTACACTGTGTAGAGAGAACAACAAAAACCATGGGGAGGAAACCAAACGCAACGACCACGCAAGTGAAAAAGATTGCGGTGAAACAGGGGGCAGAAAAGGAAGAGGGTAGACAGCAGCAGCAGTTCCAGCGGCAGCAGTGTCAGTGGCAGCGACAGCACCACCGAGTGTTTTGTCATCGTCCACACTTCCACCGTGCAGATTTCTGCTTAAACCCACCTGGAATACACCTGGAATTACCTGGAATTGACCTGGAATTAACCTGGAATTACCTGGAATTACCTGGAATTTACCTGGAATACCTGGAAAAAACCTGGAATTTCACGAAAAATCTGAGAAACCTGGAATCACCTGGAACTGGATCCAGATACTACCCATGTTAGACACAAGAAAATATTGCGTTCCCCCAGAAAACCAGTGCACATTTCACACTCCTTGTGGGTGGTCTTGTTGCCTTTCTTGTCAACAGTAATTTTGGCCCAGACATGCTCTTGAAGCATGACAATTTAGTGTGTATGGGGCAGGGTGTTGTTTTGTTCTGAATTCTCTTTGTTATAACATCTAAGTCAATCGCGGGTGGTGGTTTGTGTAGCGTGAGGCACTCTTTTTAACAAACTTCCTGCGGCTGCTAAAGCGTTATTTCTTCGGATTTAACAACGTACAGCGTAACATAGTGGTTTCGCCTGGTCGACACAACCTTTGATAGATATGGGATAACCAACCCCCTTCGACCCCTCGTGGGTTCACTGAACAAGCCCTCGTGGTAGTTAAACGCGATTGACATTTACATTCCTAGAGATGAAAGAACAAGACAACACTTCTGTACCCGCGCATCAAAATTGTGGAAAACTTTGCACCCCAAACACCCTCAACAACGCCCGCCAAAAGGCGCCCCTTGTTGCTGGGAGTTGGTTCTCATGTTTGATACCTGCACAGCGGGCATTCCTCTGAGTCCAACGCATGTTTGGCCTGTCTGCGGCGTTGTACTTCAGGTGCACGAAGACAGGGTCTGGTGGTAAATTTTACGTAGTACTGCGACGTGGTACTGCGTGGGTCTGGGAATATGGGTACCTGGGTACAGGATATTGGTTGTCAAAGACATCTTCCACCATGTATTGAGGAGGGTAAGACAGTGGTCGCAGTTTCTACTTGATAGCATTACAACATTTAACTTCTCCACGGGGGTCTTGGGCCGTTCATTCGGTTATACCTTGACTAGCGGAAGAGGCCTTTTTGGTCTCTAGAATATCCGGTATTCCCGAACGGAGGCACACTTTGTGTGTTACTACGACCTGGCAACTTCCAGCAGTAGGTTAAGTAATCTTTCTTGTAAATTGTTGGATCATTATCTCCTCAGTGCATGAATGCCCCACGTGACTGGACACTTTTGTGTTTGTCATGTGGAGCTGTGGTTGCTCTTTCACGACTTTTTTCCTTGTACACAGTGTGCCGTGTACCTGGGTACCTGGTCACCTGGGCGCCTGGGTACTTACCTGGGTAAACGTGACCAGGTACCTGGTCAGACCTCTGACCAGCGCACCGTGTATGACATGCTCAAGCATGTCATGTGACATGCTTAGCATGTTATATGACATGCTTGAGCATGTTATATAACATGCTCAAGCATGTCATATAACATGTTATAATATAACATGTTATGAAGCATGTCATAACACCAAAAACCCTAGTAACATCATCACCGTGAGGGATGAAGGGTGGGGGGTGGGGCCCGTGGGGGGGCGAGAAAGCTCGGAATTCGCTTTTTTTTGCCCAAACCGATTTTTTACCTCAAACCGAATTTTTTGAAAAAAATCCAAACTTTTAAACTCCCCTGTTCTGTACGTACTTCTTGAAAAAAATAAAATAACTACAACTGCACACAAGCAGACTGCAAGGTTGCAGATCAGCATGATGAAGTGAGACACAAGAAAAAGCGTAATTTGTTATCGTCAAAAAAAGGGGGGGGGCAAAAAAAAAAAAAAAAAAAAACTTGAAAGTTTATCATACCCAGAGAGTCACTCCCGCTAGCAAAAAGAAAAAAAGAAGAAAAAGAAAAAAGACACACGTCCCATCCTCCCAGAACATCGATACACAAGAGCTAAACGGGGTTTGTGTGTTTGTTTATTTTAGTAGACCTCGATACGGAAGGGAGAGAGAGGGGGAGATGGAAAACGAAAAGTTATTATTTCATATACTTTCTTTTCTGAACGAAACGAAAAAAGGAAAGTTAGAATGACAACCTCGTCGGGGGGGAAGAAAAAGAGAAAAATAAAAAAATAATAAAAAGATGTGTTTTAAGGAGCATGCAGACGGCAATGTACAGATTTTTTCAATAGATGAACACGGGTTCTCACGAAGGGAAGCATACCACTAAAACAGATGTCATGAGGTTCATTTTACATACTTTCCCCCCAAAAAAAAAACTACATCTCCTTCTCAAGACATCTTTTTTGTGAGATGAGCTAAACTACATCCTTAGTCATCTCATGAGAAGAAAAACACACACATTTTTTTTTTTTTTTTTTTTTTTTTTTTTTTTTTTTTTTGGCTGGCATCCACGAACGTCGAAAGATGCAGACAAAAGAGGGGGGACGAGGGAACATTACACGACGAAGAAGTAAATGACTTGACTTGTGGCTTCTCCGTTGGCTTACAATCGTGAAACCACAAATAAAGGCATTTACTTCATCGTCGTGTACGTTCGCTAGGCACACAAACAAATGGGGACTAAAAGAAACGCGTTGGTTTCTATGCTGTCCAGGTTACACCACATTCAAGCGCACATTGCTACACAAAATAAAATAAAATATAACAAAATAAAAAATAGACGAACATACCACATCTGACCCACTGACCAGGGCATACAGCCGTATCTTTGTGGATGTAGCAATTTGCGGAATTACGAATTTTGCTCATAATTTTTTTTTAGGGGCCATATTTAGCGCGCCCATAAAAAAAAAACTAATGGGCGTGTTCTATGATATACAGTGCCTCAAAGAAAATGGGCACGAGGAAAATTATTTCCAAAAAAAAAATGTACTAAAAAAAAAGGGCAACCGTTGAAGAGGCAAAAACATCTTCATCGTGGCACCGGTTCGCCTCTGTGGGAACCATTTTTTTTTTCGCTGACTCTGGCATTTTCACACGGGGAGTCGTTTTATTCAAAGAGTTAAAAATACGGTTGTATTTTTTTTTTGTTTTCTTGACACACATAGGGGATGCGGGGTACCACTAGGCACACACAGGGCATCCAATGGTAGGGGCCCACTCAGGGGAAGCTGTACGGGCGTTGTGTGTGCACCCAATAAAACGGATTGTATTATAGAATTAAAGTATGGGTTGCTGCACAACGCACCTCACCAGCAGGGGGGGCTTCTGTACTCAAATGTGACCTTTTTTGAAAAGGGCTAGGATTCTTACAGACAGCACACCTCATCCATAAAGAGTGTGGCAGAGAATGAGACAGGGAAACTCTGGTCTGACCTCCTTTCTTTTTGGTTGTCTCTTATTGAACAAAATGGGAAAATATCTGGACATTCGATAAAAAAAGTTCACTTGAATTCAATATCAGCTCAAAAAACCTGTTGAAATTCTCTAGAGCATAGGTGCCTTAACGTAGGTGTCTGTGCCGATAAGGTTAGGCTCCTTTAGGAGAGGCAGGTCGCCTCCGTACTCCTCCTCAAGATGCGCAGGGTCGAAGCCTTCGTTCACGAAGTACTCGCGAAGCTTGTCCTTTTCGGTGTGCTTGACGAAGCACATCTTCTCGACAGAGACCTTGTCCACAAACGCAGATACCATCGTCCAGAACATACTGAACACCGCAGGGTAGTGCACCAGGTAGGCACGGTGCAGACGCTCAGGGTAGTGGTTCCCAAGCATCTCACCCCACTTCTTTGCAATCCCAGTGTCCGCACCCGGTGCGGACATGCTGAACTCAGCCAAATCAATGATGTACACAACCTTCTCTGTGTTCGGGAAAGCGTCCATGTTGTGCTTCAGAATGCGGAGATGCTCCTCCTGCTGGAACATGATGTAGTGCACCTTCTGGTCGAGAGTGAACTCCGCGGGGTCGCGTCTGAACCGCATGTAGCAGACAGGGTGGCCGTTCTTGGTGGTCATGTGGAAGTAGTTTGAGAGGTGGCGTGCGAGGGGGAGGACAGCTTCCGGTTTAATCTTGTGTGCCTTGTTGTCGACACGCCAGTCCAAGGTAGCGATGAGCATGGCCTTCGCGTCCTTCACCTTAAACTTCCGTGCCCGCAAGTACCTCAGCAAGCAGCGGTCGTCAAGCCACGCACGCTGCGATTTGCTCAGATGCTCCCATTTGTCAACCTCCCTCTTAAACTCGCTCAACGCAGACCGATCAAAACTACTCAAAGTATCGGGGCGGTAGTCCACAACTAGCTTCGACATATTGTAAAAAAAAAGATGTGTAGTTTTTTTCCCCCGTTCTGATGAGCAAGGGGGGGAAGTGTTGACCGCATATTCCCACCCATACCACCCAAAAGTACCCTGCCCTGTTTTGACCCCAACCCTTTTTTTGGCCTCAAAACGAGCGAACTAAAAAAGTGGCAAGGGCTTGGTACCTAGGGTTCCAGGTCCCGGTACCCTTTTTGAAACAGTGTTTCTAAGCCCTCGGGATAGGTTCTGAGGTGAAAAATATGTGGCATTGGCGGCTTTTCTGGCCCCAGAATGGGTAAAAGCGGTCCAAAAAGCAGCGTGTGGTTCTCTCCACTGTGGCCTTCATCTGCACCAGCTGCTGTAAAAAAAAAGGGAGGGGGGTTTTTTTTTGAACCGTTTTTTGTCCTGCGTTAGTTCTACTTAATATTAAGATACTAAAAAGAAAACAGAAATGCGAGGAGGGGATGGATAAAGAGTTGATGCTACGATTAAAGAGTCGTTACAACGTGTTAAAACGCATCTCAGTCGAGCTCATGCAAAGGGTGGGACGTGAGTGGTCTGTACCGTAAGAGAACAGAGGCGGTTCACAACCGCTCGGTGAATCACACGACCTTTTTATACCCTAGCCTTTTTTAACGGCCAAAAAAGAAAAATAAAAAACCAAAATTGGTGCTCCTGAAAACCCCATTTTGCGTACTGGTTGCGCACTTTGTGCGTAGTTGTTGCGTACTTGGTATTTTTTTTATTTCAGGAGCACCAAAAATGGTTTTACGCGTGTAACCGTGGGAACATAGCATAGGTCCTGTACAAGTCTTAAGGGGGTGCTGGTTGGGGGCCGGGATTGTTGCCTACAAAACATCGGGATTACCCTGAAAAAATAAAAGACAAAAGGTTTGCAAGATGAACCTCACTTCTTTCCTACTAAGATAAACCGCACTTACCTTTCAAACGATTGAAAAAAATGGGTAAATAAAAGAGAAGTTGAAAGTGCAAAGAAATAGGGTTTTGCCCCTCTTTGGTCGTCAACCTAGAGCCATCATGAGACTCTCTGCTGTATATTGGGGGAAACTGTCCTCCCTGCCCAGTTCGCAGTGTGGAACCCCGCTACGTAGCACAACAACAAAACAAAGCAAAGAGGCAGTACCATGTGGCGCGGCTACCCAAAATAAAAAATAGTAACTCTGATAGGTAAGTAAAAGGAAAAAAGGTTTTTTCGTTGATTGCACAATTACCCTGTTTGAGGGGTGATTGGCGACCGTATCTGAGGAACTATTTCTCCTTTAAGCTACGCTTGTAGGAATAAAAAAAATAAAAAATACCGGCAGTCAGCGTCACACCTACTTCTAGGTAGGTGACAGTAGGAAAGAGAAAAAAGAAGGGAAATATGTTGATACAGAGATGCTCTGCCCGGTGAGACACCGAGAGAGGGGGGGGTTGGAGCTTGGGAGATGGGGATAAAGGGAACGTTGGAAAGGAAGAGAAAAGGATGTTGAGATTTATTCTTGTGTCACGATAACAATGCGCGGATCATCTTTTTTTGTTTGTGGGGATATCCGGGTTGTCATGCCACTGTGTTCTACAAAAAAATCACAAAAAAAAAAAAAATCACATCTTATTTTTTGTGATTTTTGCGATTTTTTTGTGAACAAGATTGTTGGACACCCGGATCTCCCCAGTTTGTTTGGTGTGGCTCATCCCAAAAATAAAGTGTAATTGTTGTACTTATGTTGGTCGAAGCCTTTGTACTACAAAAGGTACAGACGTCAGTCGTTTTGAACCCTTTTTTTCCCCCCCGTTTTCGACAAAGTCCTGTTGATGATCAACAGACCTTTGTTAGGTGGCGCCCCCCATATATGTAACGGAGCTGAGGGGGAAGCGGGAAGCGGGAAATATATCTGGCGTCTGATGCAACTCCATTGGAAAGAGCTGAGGAAAACAACCTCGAACAGTATACGTTGTGGGGGGAAAGAATGAAGAATAGAAGGGGTAAAGAAAAATAGAGGAACGGGAAAAGAAACCTAAGATGCATATTATTTTGTGGGGGATTTTGTCGGGTAGGGGGGGCCAGTCTGCAGACTAAGGATTGGGGGTCTGGTAATTAATTAATTAAATGCTAGTCTGCACGGGGTTTCGTAACGAACAATGCAGGCGAAAACGCCGTTATTTGCATTTTTGAGCCGATCCCAGTCAGTGGTGGGGTCAATCTGCAAAAATGGACAAAATTTCAATGACTTAAATTTTGGACAATATGAACCCGGTCACTAATACGTGGGGCCAATTTTTCAAAAAAAAATAGGGGGTAAGATAATTAATTAAATGATTTCTTAGTCTGCAGTCTGGTAGGGGGGCAGAGAGCTAGTGTGGTACTTTTTCGCGGCCGTGGTCCTCGGGTAAACCGTCATAGGACTTCAGGAGGCATCACACTCATCGCTGTGCCAATGGCATGGTTTCCCCCGGATGCAATTTAACGTCCAGCCCAGGACGTGTGTGCGGGTGTGTGTGGTTTGATGACTAATAGGGGTAATTCTTGTGCAGAAGATGGCCAATGGGTGTGTGGGTGTGTGGGTGGCGCGCGTCTCTTTAGTAAAGACTAAAACACTCAGGTATTTTAGAATTTTTTTTTGTTGAAACAATTGCCTTGCAAAGGTTGTAGGGGAGGAAATGAAAACGTATCTGAGTGTGTCCGAATTTTTGGTGAGAGCGATGTAAACACGACACAACTTATACACAGAAAAGTTTTTGCTTTTGTCCCTACACACTCCACAAAAATCCGGTGCGATCAACGAAAAATTCTCTTTCTGATTTCGGTTCTTTCTTTATCTGACTAGTTAAAACTCAGATAGTTTTTATTTTTGTAGTGTCAACAATCGCCGGGGATGTGACACAAACGTCGCCCGAAGGCTAATAAATTTTCAAAGGAATTAGATACTAGATCATCCTCAACGCAATGAAAATACTAAAAAAAGGGGGGAATACTTTGTTGCATCGACAACCGCCTCGGGAAGTCAACCAAAAAAGGATTTTGAATGGGTTGTACTGAATATTAGCCAACGCCTTTGTGCTCCAGAAGGAGAAGGTAGAGATTCAAGCTGTTCTCAACGCTGTTTTTGTTTTCTTTTTAGAGCAACTCCTTAACAAACTATTTGGGGAGAGCGACCCAAAAAGCAATAGTAGTATAAAAAAAAGGGGAGAAGAGGAGGGGTATTTTTTTGAAAATAAAACAAGGTAGAAATTTAAATCTGCTAAAAAGGGGAAAGCCATTACATAGTACATCCCTTAGGGGACGCAGCGAAATGGACGTGAGGGGTTTGGGGTACTTCAATGCACCATTATTTCAAATTACAGTCGTAATGCTTGAAAACGGCGGTCTTGAAGATAGGGACAGAGGCAACGAGGGGGGGGTGTGAAATAAAAAAATAAATAGTTGTGTTGAGGGGTTACTGCACTGCATTGCAGGGGGGAGAAAGGGGTCTACGAGGAACGATCGCCGCAGGAAAAAAAAGAGAACAGAGAACAAAGAGAGAGAGAAAGGATGAAGCTAAAATATGGAAAAATAGAAAAAAAAAGAGAGAGAAATTGAAAAAAAAAAAAAAAAAAAAAAATTGAATGTGTACCAGAGTGCACACGCAATCTTCAGTAGAAAGGTTTTTGGCCAGATAATCCTCAGCCTCTCTTGGGATTAGCGAAATGGGAAGAAAAAAATACGATAGCAATACTTTTGGTTCTCAAATATGGATAAATGATGTCCACATGGTTCAAATAATAATAAAATGCTGAAAATTTAGTGCAGCGTGTAGGCTGAAAATGGCATGTTTTCTGCACATGTCCAAGGTACGCTGACAACAAAGGCAAATAAAAGTTGATGTCAAGCATATTACGTTTACATTGCTGACATCATAGAGACCGGAGCGGGGTTAGCCACTTGCGAGAAAAAAAAGGAGGGATAATTACTTTATTTTACTTAGAAAACGGCCGGGTGTGACAGCAAGTTCGCCCCCTTGGGTTGGGACCAGGGAATAGGGAGGGACAAAAACGCTGTTTCTCTTTCCAGGGTTTCCGCGTAGGCTTTTGGGAATCGCAAAAAAAAAAGGAGGCAGTATGAGCCTTGCTATGAGGCACACTGGGTGGTAAGGTGCGTGGTTTCATAGGCACCTGTGACCCCACCGTGAGCAGCAATCGGCTCGATTAGTCCAAAGAAGACAGAAAAAGGAAGAGAAAAAAAGGGGGACGTAGTGTACCGTGCGCCTGCGGCGCTGAATTCTTTCCTACCAGCACACAATCAAATGGCGTCGCAAGGTTTTGCGCGACTTTTCAAATTGCCTGCACTTACCCAACAAACACCATCACCGTCTCAGCTTCCTTCACAAGCCGTTCAGCCTCCACCACCTCCACTAGTCAAAGAAAAGAGAGCAAAAGTAGCGTACCGTGCGCCTGCGGCGCTCTTGCTGTCTTCAGACAAAAGCACACGGCAAAACTGCGAATAGTGAATTTTTTTCGGCGCCCACCTCCCTCCCCTCTCCTTCTAGTGGTTGCAGGGAGTCGCGTGCGCGACGGCTCGGCAAAAGCGGGGACCAAATTTTGAGACCAAAAACCAAGCGGAAGCCCTGAAGACTTTCTGAAAAAAAAGAAAAGAAAAAAAAAAAAAGATTAACTCACCACAAAGACAGCAAGCATACTATTAATTCTGATTAAGAGTGGGGAAAGAGAGACAAGAGGTAAGCTTGAACAAGACAACGAGCACCAAGATACATCCTGCAGAATGAAGATGGTATTCACAAAAGCAATACTAAGCAATAAAAACAATAGAGAAAGAAATTATGCAGACACCTGAAACGACGAACAACACATTTTCGAGGGGGGGAAATGTATAAAACATCCCGGGATCGGGGTACGAGGGTCAAAAAAGACTTGAAATACAAAGCCCTCTCGTGACAGTGTACCTTGGCACAATGACCGGCTGTACCGGGGTGGACCCCCAACCATGCAGTGCTACATCCATTTCGTGGTTTACATCTGAAAAAAGGTAGTTTAAGGAAACTGACCTGTGGGACCTACTAGAATTTGAAAAAACTTTCCGAGAATGCTTTCTTTAGATTCATTCGCCAAAGATCTTTCAATTCCGTTCCTTTATTATTTTTGAAAACTTGGTTGTATTAGTGTAGCCACCCTAGAGTGTGCTCCACAAATTTTTTATTATTTCTTTACTTGGTTGTGCTTCGTAGCTCCACGAGGAATGCCAGATATCCGTGATATCTGGCATCAGATGTCTGTGGTGACGATTCTCCCCTTTTGGGAGTGTCTTGCCATTACGGAGACACCTAACCATTCATTCCCACCAGCTCTATTGATTCGCAATACGGCCTCTTCACTGTGTGTGGAAGCCGTCCCAGCACCTTTCACCCTCAGGTATACCTTCATAGAGTTTCAGGAGGAAGTGCTGAGGAAAATGGCTCACGATTCGGTAATATGATACTAAGCCTTTATGCTAAGAATCAAATAAAACTTCGTAAACGACTGAAAACAAAAAAAGGGGGGTGCAGAATATGATACTAGGTAAAGAGATACTTCAAAAATAAAATGTATTGAAAGATGAACACATCTCATGGACGACCACATCTTCCAAAAAATAAAAAGGGGGGAAAACTCCTCTCATTGGGGTGGCCCGGGGGGTACGGCGAAGTGTCGTTTTCTGGTTTTTCGGGAAGAAATCACAAAAAATCACAACATGAGGTGATCCAGTCTCACGCTTTTTCACACATTTTCACTTGGTTTCACACATTTTCACACATTTTCACATGGTTTCACACATTTTCACTTGGTTTCACGGTGTGAAAAAGTGTGTACGAAAGTGGAAAAAAAACTGCTTCACGCACTCTGAGTGGATTCCTCCAGAAAAAAAACTTGGTGTTTTCACATGGTTTCACACATTTTCACTTGGTTTCACATGTTTTCACTTGGTTTCACATATTTTCACATGGTTTCACACATTTTCACTTGGTTTCACACATTTTCACATATTTTCACTTGGTTTCACATATTTTCACATGGTTTCACACATTTTCACTTGATTTCACACGTTTTCACGGTGTGAAAAAGTGTGGAAAAGTGTGCGCTGGATCACCTCACAACAGCCTAAAAAAATAATCACAGGATTCTTTTTGATTCTGTTGTGACTTGTTGTGATTTTCAGAAAACTACACTTCGCCGTACCCCCCGGGCCACCCCACTCATCGGCGGATACTTTGGGGAAAGGGGAAGTTCGGGTGAATATAAGTTGCTTTGTTTGACAGACGAATTTAAAAAAAACTGGGGCAGTTACGATTGGACAAAACCAAAAAGTTAGAAGGCCAACCCCACATGACACCACACCCCCAATACTTTGCCCAGGGTTTTCACTGTGGTTCTTTTAAGATCAGCAGAAAGTCCTGGTTGGGGGTGGCGGGAATGGTGCTTGTGTAGGGACTGCCTTGCGTTTGTTGGGCTTGGGTGGGGCACGGTTGAAGTCGACGACTGTGCGGTAGCCTTTGTGCATGTCTTCGAGCCTTACGTCCTCGAGGAGGGTAAGGTGGTGGGTAGCAAGGGCACATTCGCAGGTCAGGCTTCTGATGTCCTCCATCTTTACCTTCAGAACTTCTGTCGAATCTGACTGGAAGATTTCCTCAAAGCATTTAGCAGATTCTTGTGAAGCCTTCGCACGGGACATGCCAGAGTCGTTAAAAGAAGCACTCAGCTCCGTCCCCTCAAATGCCCACCCACTCAGCAGCTTCGACAGCGACTCGCTGCTCACCTGGAAAATGTTGATCTTGACATTCAACTTCTCATAAAACCAAATATCCGCCAAAAACAGACATTCGGCAATATGCTGTGACTCAAAAGAACGCAGCATCGAGCCCCGTGTCGCATCTGCGTAGCTGCAATAGAAGTCTGCGTCCTCAGCGTACTCAGCCGCAGCCTCCGCCACCACAAGAGGAAGCCCCAGCGACGTGGTGTACCTCTGCTTCGTGGTCCCCACGTTGCCGTGCATGAAGTCGCCTGTCGCAATGCCAAGACACATGATGCTCTGTGTGCGCACCTCTAAGTGCTCAGCAAAACGCAGTGCAGACGTGACATGCTGTTTGCACTTCGAAGCATTCCACGTCAGAATCACTTCTGCTGAAGACACTGAAGCAACTTGCCCGTCCAAAGAGATGGCTGCTTCTGCAGCTGAACGTACGAGGAGGTTGAAGTCCTCGAAGATGTGCCCGCTGGAGGAGTACCCGCCGTTCAGCTTGCAGACAGCAACGGTTCCGGTTGTGCGGGTCAAGAAGAGCTCAGTCTTCTTTGTCACACCGCCGATGTAGGCGTTGTGCATGATGGATGTGTCAGTACTCTTCGCTTCTGACCGTGCGACAGCGGAGAGAGCGGACCCTACGCTGCCGTCCCTGTCAAGCTCTGTCACGACATTGGCCGTCTCCGCGCACACCCCGACATAACGGTGGGAGAGGTAGCCAGGTGCAAGGAGGAACAGTTCATGCCCGTGGCCCAGCCCCTTCAGCTCGTGTCTTCCAAACTGGTGCAACACCGGGGAATGAATGAGATCCTTCATACCACCCTTGTGGTTTCCAATCGCAGTGATGACACTGCGTGTGACACAGATGGTACCCCCCTTCGCCTTTGCCTCAGTACGCGACGCCATGTTGACAGTGCTGCCACGGTAGTCCACACGGCCTGTGATCGGGTTCTCCTCTGCAATGGTGCTCCCGTAGTGGATGCCAATGCGCACCACAAGGCCAGCCTCGGGGAGACGCAGCCGCTCTGGCCACGACGCCTGCTTGAATCTGTGTTGTATGTCCAGCGCACAGCGCACTGCAGGGACGGCCTCTTGGAAGGTCAGCATGAACGCGTCGCCAATCGTCTTCACTTCGTAGCCGTCGTGGTTTCTGTAGACTGCACGGATGATCTCGTTGTGCTGTTCGAGGGCAAGGTTCATGTCAATTGCAGAACGCTTCCAGAGTTTTGTGGAGCCTTGGATGTCTGTGAACACAACGGCGATGTCGCCTGTGGGTGGTGCGACACGTCTGCTCTTCTCAAGCATGTCTGTTGTGGATCCCATGCTGTCGGAGCTGAGGATGGACTCAGGAACGTAGGCACGGAACTCAAGGAGGTTGGCAGTCATCTTGAGGAAGTTTGCTTGCATCTCACGCACCTCGTTGAAGGGGGACGTGGCCTTCACGGCGCACGTTGAGCTGTTGATGTTGAGCTTCGCGACGTTCGACATCTCGTGCTGGATGACACGGATGGGTTTCAGGATGTAATATATTACGAGGATCACGAAGCCCACAAGCAGGAAGCCGAAGCCGACAATGATCATGCGCGACTCAAGACGCTGCTTGTCCACCTTGTCCTGCACACGCTCTGTCTCGGCGGCTGTCGACTCCTGTACCTCCTGGTTCTTCATGGTGACTGCGTGGAGGACGTGCTGGGTGTCGAGGGCTGTTGTGAGCCACCAGTCAATGCCACGTCCATCGGACACACGGAGCACAGTGACGTAGTACTCCTCCTCAACCATGTCGCCGGGGAGAAGTGTCTTGAAGTATGCGTCGCTTGCCCTCTGGAAGTCGTCTTCACGCCTCTCGCGCGTCACCTTGAGACGCGTGGACTTGGACTCCAGCATGTTGATGCCTTCGTAGCTGTTGTTGTATGCGTGGATCGCACGCGCCACACCACGGATGACAGAGTCGTCTGCGTCCACATCCTTCATCTTCCTTGTCACGTTGCGCTCCATCATGAAGACCGGGTCAGGCTCGAGGGTGGACGTGAACCCCAACCCATGCGACACTCCTGTCAGAGTGTCCTGCTGCTGGTGGTACGCAAACTGTTCGTCCGAGAACCCTGCACGGTTGAGCTTCATTTTTTCGTACATCCACGACCCTGCAATGCATGAGAAGATCCTTGTGTCCGCACCTGTCGTGGCCTTTGTCTTTGCTGCCAGGCCCGATAGGAACTCTTTGATACCACTCAACTGAACATAGGCAACTGTCCACAGCGGCAGGCCTGGGGGAAGGTTTGGGTCGACGTGTGTCATGTTCGTCATGAGCAGCATGCCGATGTACTGGGAGAACTGGTCAAGTGCCCCCCAGCGTGGCTCGCGTGCTTGGAAGAAGCCGGGGCGGTAGATTAGCTCCTGACTGCCGAAGGTGTCGGGGTTCTTCAGCCACATGTGTCTTGCTTGTGGGAAGCGCATGATCGCCCCGGTGATCGGCTGGGCTGCGGACATCTCGAAGTGTGTTCTGTTTTCCGCTGTGCCGAGGATCGACATGAGGTGGCCTGCCTCATAGTTGAGCGATACCTGGGTCTGTGGTGCATTGATGCCGACGCCGAAGAGACCTGAGTTGACTGAGCTGAGGGCCTGCATCTGATGCCAGAGGCGGGGACGCTGGTCGAGAAGTACCTGCTCGTCTGAGAAGTTTGCCCCTACGTTGAGCAACTCTACCTGCACGTTGAGTCGCTGTGCCTCAAGCACTGCAGTGTCTAGAAAGGCAAGCACCGACGACTCTGCGGCAGACGACGAAATGAACAGCAAATCCGCAACAGTGAGCCCCAGTGTCAACGTCGACGTCGCGAAGCACTCCGCCAAAGACTCTGTGGTGTGGTCCCGTGTCGTGGTGAGCGCCTGGTCGCAGGAGGACTCAGACAGGTACGATACAATAATTCCCGTCGACGCAATCATGAACAACGACAGAAACGCAATCGCCCCGCGAATTGAAAATATGTACGACACAAAGCAGTTCCCCACCGCATCTGCGCTGTCATCCCCTACTATGTTGTTCGGTGACTCCGGAGAGGTGGCTGAGGAGTACGCTGTGGCGGCAACGAGCATTGTTTTGCTTTGCATTTTTGGTATTATGTTTTTCGACCCAAAACAAAACTCGTCGAAAACTCCCCCCTCCCTCACTCCTGTTGTTGTGGATGGGTTTGGGTTAGGTTGGGGGAAAAGAATACAAAAAAAAAAAACAATACTGCAAACCTTTATTTTTCCACCTGAACAGGTATCAGCCAAAAATAATAAAATAGAAAGGAAAAAGAAAGGAAAAGAAAAAGGTAAGAAAAACTATGAATGAAATAAATTGAGTGAAGACACCCAATTACTTAAGAATTTTTCGTGTCGTGAGTTTACATGTATAAACCCTCTGTTACGTGTGTTTTTACAGATACAACAGGCGTTTTCACCAGAAAACTGGAGTTTTCACCTCTTTTGGTGGGTTCTCAAACCAAAAATTGGTTTTTTGAGTCCATACCCAGGTATGTGGGGAGGGAAACGCGATTCCGGTGTCAGAACCACAGGTCGTTTCCACTGCGGCACCACGTCACCCGCATTTAAACCCCAAAAAAAACCCTCTGACACAATCTTCTCGGTGAGCAATGAGTGTGACCCGCGCGTGCTCCTTTCATCACACAACACGTGTCCAGGTAAACGACAAGGAGGTAGGCCGAGTGGAGTACGCTCATTGTCATATTCTAGGTGTTTATGCAGCATAATACCCTGGAGGCTCAGCTAACACTTTCAAAAAGTCACCCGGCTCGGATTGTATTTCCGACCTCCCCCCAAAAATAGCGGTACAGTGGTTGTTGTGAAATTTTGAATATTTTTGTGGGGCCTGATGGTTTGTACATTTTATTGCGTTTTTTTTTTTTTTTTTTGTGAGTTTTTGTAGCTTTGGTTGTGATCTTATGGGGTTTTTTGTGTAGCTTAAAGACTGAAGATAGTAACGGAGCTGAGGGAAGCGGGAAGCGGGAAGGGGGGAATATATCTGGCGTCTGATGGAACTCCATAGGAAAGAGCTGAGAAAAACAGCCTCGAACAGTATAATAATAACGTTGTGGGGAGGGGATGAAGAATAGAAGGGGTGAATAGAGGAACGGAAAAAGAGAGAAAAAACACGTCAGAAACCTGGGATGTCTACTATTTTGTTGGGGGAGACAAAAAAAAAGGGGGGGTTTTTTTAGATGAACCTAAGCCTCTCTGTGCTTCGTCACCTAAAAAAAAAAGAAAAAATTGGGTAGTTGAGAGCTCCTACACCCCTCACAATGTAGTCACCTTAAGAGGGGGGGGAAATAGGTGTGAGGGGTTGGGGTATTGGTTGAGGTTGGGGGGCACGAAATAAACTGTTTTTTTTTTTTTTTTTTTTCTGGAAATGACTGACGGGCGAGCCATGAGCGGAATGTGTCGTGATATTTTTTTGGTTAAAAGGTGGGAAATGGTGAGATGAAGCTTAAGTATCACTGTGCTTAGCCATCTAAAATGGGGGGGGGGGAAGAGGTGAAAGTTTTGATAGTGCAAAAAAAAAAAACGTCTCTGGGACGACAGACACTAAAAAAATCAATTCGATTCGCACTTTATTTTGAGTAGGGTAAGGTATTCTACTTTGTCTGGCTTGCCAAAAGCAAACCTGAGAGCAAAAAAAAAATGGAGAACATTTATTATCCCCAAAAGATCTGTAAGAGGGTGGTGTACAAACTGCACCATAAAAAGTGAAGTCGATGGAGTTCAGGGGAGTTTGAAATATCGGTTTACCGGTTTCAAAAACCGAAAAATTCGGTTTGAGGATTTTGAAAAAAAAAAAAAAAAAAGCTATGGAAAATCTGGATTTTTGAAAAAAAAATTTTTTTCCTCGTAACAGGGTTTCTGGCCAGAAAAATCCTGTTTTTGCAGATAATGTGACCCCACCATTTGACGGACGGAGCTCGGAGAAGCCAAACATGAGTGAGAGAGGAAGGGGAAGTGAGGCCCTGGGATAACCCCATCCCTCAAAAATTCCTTAACACTCTGTGTTAAGGTTTTTAAGGTTGCTTTTGCTACGCACCCTGTACCTACACCCCCCATACGGGGTCCACCAAAAATCGACATTTCACGCAGAGGCACCAAAGTGTAAGATTTTTTCGGCGTTGGAAAGATTGGGCCAAAAAAATGAGGTATTTAGAATACAGTTTTCTGAGAGATTTGTTTCTAATTCCTATTTTCGTGTCGCAAGTTTACGTGGGAAGCGCTTTAAAAACGTGCGTTCCTAAAGGCAAAACGGGCGTTTTTCACCGAAAACCACGAGTTTCAGCCCAAAACCCGGTTTTTTGGGCCCAGACCCGTGTATGTGGCGCCGGAAACGCACTTGCGGGGTACCGAAGGTGGGCTGCGGTTTGTAACCACTCGTTGCGTTGCTTGGGTTCCGTTCGATGCATTCAGATCGGTTGCGTTGTGTTGGATGCGTTCGTTGCGTTCTGTTCGTGGGTGCCTGTTCGTTTCTGTTCAGATCTTTGCTTACATCAACCACCATCAAGAGGGAGCGTTAATGATCAGCAAAACTAAATTCTTGCTACCGTAATTGTAAAAATGTTGGGCCGTAAAAATGTTGGGACAGCCCAAAAAAGGCTCGCTCGTCCCAACATTTTTACGGCCCAACATTTTTTGGGCTACTTTGGCTTGATCCTATTTGTCTTAGCGTTTTTTTTTTTTTTTTGAAAACTTTGACACGTGCCAGTGACGTTCAACCCGCCTACTCGCTAGGTAATCGTAAAAAAAAAAAAAAAGGCTAAGACAAATCTTCCCTAACAAAATCTACGTAAAAATTCTCCAACGTAAATATGTTGGGCCGTAAAAATGTTGGGACGGGAATTTTTCGCCCAGCTGTCCCAACATTTTTACGGCCCAACATTTTTACGTTTCAACATTTTTACGTCCCAATATTTTTACAATTACTATACATAGCGCTCTAATTAGAGTATTAGGGTATAATTAGAGTCTGGGATTTTGGGCCAAGTCAGTTAGAGTCCAGTTAGAGTATAATTAGAGTCGCTTTTCTTCAATTAGACTATAATTAGAGTGCAGTTAGAGCATAATTAGACTCTAACTACACTCTAATTATAGTCTAATTAGAGTAAAACAACAGGCTTCTTGTAGGTGCAAACGCCGTAAGGAACCGGTTCCCCTAAGGTTCCTCTGTAGGACCCAGGTGCCCAGATACCCACATAGCTGAAATAAGACTTGGGGAACCGAGTTCTCAGCCGGACTGGGACACAATATGTGAAGGCGCTGTGGTCCGCCTGAAAGCGGGTCGGGGACCCGGTCGCGGGAGGGTGGGGGCCTAGTCCTAGTCCTACTGTACCTACACGACGGTGAAGTCAATGACATGACATGTGCTTTTACATGTAAAATGACATGTGAAAAGTGACATGTGACATGTAAAATGACATGTGAAATGACGTGAAATGACATGTGAAACACATGACATTTTTACGGCCAATATACGTTACTGCACATGTCATTTTACATGTAAAATGACATGTGTTTCACATGTAAAAAAAGTTACATGGTAAGCACATGTCAAAAGCACATGTCATGTCATTGACTTCACCTTCGTGTAGTACCCAGTACCGGGACTCGGGACCCGGCTTATTCTCAGCTATGGGTACCCAGGTACTCAGACCCGCGCAGTGGCACATGCCCTCAAGTGTGAGTGCCCCATACATTAGGGAATGCGATGCAAAAACTCTATGTGCACCTTCGGTGCAACGCCGCAGAAAGGCCAAGCAGCGTTGGACTCAGAGGAATGCCTGCTGTGCAGGTATCAAACATGAGAAACTCCCAGCAACAAGGGGCGCCTTTTGGCGGGCGTTATTGAAGGTGTTTGGGGTGCAAAGTTTTCTACAAATGTTGATGCGCGGGTACAGAAGTGGTGTCTTGTTCTTTCATCTCTAGGAATGTAAATATCAATCGAATTTAACTACCACTAAGGGGAAGGGGTAATCCCAGTATCAAAGGCTGTGTTGACGGGAAATCTATAGCGAGCATACGTTCATTTCAGCCGAAGAAATACTACTTATGAGCCCAGGAGAGATCCAAGCCTCGCGTTGAACAACTACCCGCGATCGACAATACCAAAGAGAATTCATAACAAAACAACACTGCCCCACACACACTAAATAGCCATGCTTCAAGTGCATGCCCCTGGGCCAAAATTCCTGTGCTAAAAAGGCAACAAGACCATCCACAAGGAGTGTGAATTGTGCACTGGTTTTCTGGGGGAACAAACAATATTTTCTTGTGTCTGGTTCTCTGCAAGCAGAGAACAGACTTTCTGGATTACAAAGTCGAATTTCTTGCACTAGCTATGCCCCCTGGGTTGATGGCTATAGCATTGATTGATGTGCCCCTCTTTATTGACCCTCTTATAGGACTCTAATTAGACTCTAATTAGAGTCCAGTTAGAGTATTAGAGTTCAGTTAGAGTTTTAAAGACTCTAATTATACTCGAACTGCCGACTCTAATTATCTAGTTAGAGTCTAATTGGAGCGCTATGTATAAATTACGGTATTTACAACCCGCCTCAAAAATTCACTTTTTGTAAGAAAATTTTTTAAAAAGGAACAGAAATCGAAAAAAGTTGTTAAGGGATGAAGGGTGGGGGGTGGGCCCGTGGGGGGGCGAGAAAGCTCGGAATTCGCTTTTTTTTGCCCAAACCGATTTTTTACCTCAAACCGATTTTTTGAAAAAAATCCAAACTTTTAAACTCCCCTGATGGAGTTGCAAAAAAAAAAAAAAAAAAAAAAAAAACGTTTCTCTGGTTTGAACGCAGGCCTGTAACACTCCAATGGGTCATCAAATCCCAGAGGTGCTGTATAATGGAGAGCCGTTCACAGGAAACCGGTAAAAGCAATCATACAGTTATTTTTAACAAAAAGGAGAGGTGATATGGTTATCTTAAGCCACCTCTTGTGCTTAGCTAACGGAAGTAAGACTTAAAAGGTGAAGGCCGCCGCAAGCGGCCTACATTTTGCCTTCTTCTTAGCGAAAGAGAAGGGGGAAAAGGGGGGGAATGGAGAGAGAAAACGCGCAGGCAAAAGTGTTTCTACCTTATTTTAGTGGCAGCGTGAAGGAGTTTGGTTGGGGTTGCTCATATAAAAAAAAGGGTGACTTGAGGTCAGTACTGCGTTCAGCAAACCTGCCTTTGAAGCTACAACAGCCCCACTGGTGGTGGGAATGTGACCCTGAAAAAAGAGGAGAAAAGAAAAAAAAAGAGAAGTTGAAAAGTGTTTTAACGTCTCGCCATCGGCGGACGCAGGTACTGCAAAAAAAAAAGGAGGATTTGGTTTGAAATACAAAACCCTCTCGTGGCAGTGTACCTAGAAAAAAAAAAGATTCATATACTTTCAGTTCACAGAATTGAAAGGATTTGAGAGGGTCAACACAATGCACCCTTTCTTTTAAAAAAAAAGAGAAGAAGAAAACTCGAATGTGCCTCTCGTGAAGACATTAAAAGATTTTCCATATCCCACAAATTTCGTTTGAAAAATGGAAAGATACCCTCAGTTTAGAAGATAGAGGGTCTCGCAGGGATGCATTTAAAATAAAAGAGTTGAAAGGTGAATATGCCTGGCATACACATCATAAGTAAAAAATATAAACCAATAACGTTAAGTCGCATTGGCATTTCTTCTGCTGGGTTTGCTTTATTGCATTGTAGACACTACGCGGGGAATAAAAGTAGAGTTGAAATACAAAGCCCTCTCGTGAAGTGTACCTTTGGTACAATGACCGGCTGTACCGGGGGGGTGGACACCGCAACCATGCAGTCCTACAATCCCATTTTGTGGTTTACATCTGAAATAAAAGACATAAAATGTGCGTTAGCTTAAAGATGCGATTTTTTTCGTGATATAATATTACATATTGTTCGGGACCGTATTTGGGAAAATGTTTAGTAATCGTTAGCCAGATGTCTCCCAAATCAAACCCCCTCCAAACTTAATACGGTCCAAACTATTTCCGATCCAGATCCTCCCATGGTACTTTCTTTTTGAAAGCAAAAAAGAGAAAAGTTGAAAGTGCAAAACGCCTCACCGTGCATCGGCAGACGCAGGGCACTGGTTCTGTGCGTGTTATCGAAACCCCAGAGAGTACTTCGTTGACATAAAAAGAGCGTGGAGTGCGTACAGTAGTACCCTTGCTTTTTTAAAAAAAATTCGTATAGGAACCCGAGGATGCGCCCCACTACTTTTTTGTCAGTGGTCGCGCTAATTATGGGAAAAAATGGGGAAAAAATGGATTTCGGGTACGGAAAAACGTTCCTTGAAAAGGTTAGCTGGGGAGGCCCGGAAACCCCGTTTTGTGGCATTTCCGGGCCAATCCCGGCTTGTGGTGGGGTATATACGGAAAAATGGACAAAATTTTAGTGACTTAAATTTTCGCAAAATATGAACCCATACTCGTAAACAAGGGTCATTTTCAGGAAAATTCGGAAAATTCCGAGATTTGGAAGCAATTTTTCTCCTGAAAATCAGTGGGTTTTCAGCCCCAAAACACACCGCGATTGGAATTTCCGGAATCCGTCCGCGCTGTGGTGGGGTCACTTTGCCGAAATGGCCAATTTTTTGGTTTTGGTCAAAATCCATGTGGGTAAAGAGGGCCAATGTAAATCCCACAACCAGATTTTCTCTCCCTGATCCTGACGTCTTGCAACATGAAAATGCGCGAAAACACCGGCATTTGCATTTCCGGAATTCGTCCGTTCTGTGGTGGGGTCAATTTGCCGAAATGGACAAGTTCTTGGTTTTGGTCAAAACCCGTCAGTGTAAGGTAAAGGGGGCAAGTGTTTGCCTGTAGAAACTGGAAGGGAACAGGCAGCGCCGCAGGCGCACGGTAACCAACTTTTTTTTTTTTTTCCTTTTCTTTTTTCTCCTCTTTCTTTTGACTTTCCGAGCCAATTGCGTTCCACGGCGGGGTCACATGTATATGCAAGTCCACTATGTGGTGGTCTTACTCAACAATATTAGAACTTCTGGTTTCTTAATGAAATCCCCGTACTGCAAAAAAAAAACGTTCCTACCAAAACCCCCAAAAATCCCGGGATGAGGATGGACTTTAGCGCGAGCCCTGTTTTTTGTTCGGGGTTTTTTTGAAAAATTGTTGGAATAGTGTACAGTGCACGCGGTAATTATGTCGCCTTTATTTAGGTCGGTTTTAATGATGTCGTTTTTTGTGTGTCGGAATCGAAAAAAATGACCGATTTTCGATTTTTGGGCTTTATTTATTTATTTATTTTCAGTTTGGCCGGGGGCGGAGCCCCCGGCCAAACGGTACGCTACATTTGGAGTGGGAGTGGGTGTGAGTGTGAGTGAGTGGGTGGGAGTGGGCGCGGAGTGGGTGTGGAAAAAATATTCCAAGTTCCAAGTCCTCGTAGCTCTGGCAGCCGAAGTCGTTCCCGCCATGTCAGTGAGCGTACGAAGGTCCTCATTGGACAGGGATGCCTTCACGGCGGTTGAAGGGGTGATGTTGGCCTCCGCCGTTGCACTTGCAACCTCCTGCGAAACCAGGTGAGCGTCCATTAGTGTATGTTTAGGTTATGAAACTGGGTATTGTTTTGTGGGAGGAATGTATGTGTTTGTGTGGTTGTGACTCGCGAAGCGAGCCACGGTACGATGGAGCGATTAATGGCGCTCTTGATTTTGGCGGTTTTAATAATGTCGTTTTTTGGGTGTCGGAAGGGGGGTAAACCGACATAATTAAAAACGACATAATAGAAACTTGGACTGTAGTTGCCACCTGTGCAAGCTTCACTGTGTTTTTTTTTGGAAATACCGGCATAAAAAAAATGTATACCAGCATGTTAAACAAATGGTAAAGCCCAAGAACTGAACCTTCGTTTTATTTTTTTGATTCATAAAAAGAAAATAGATTTGCATGTCACCTAAAATAACCTAAAGAGAGAGAAAAGAGAGAAATGGTTAAAAGAATATACTGTTGTGTCTCTTGGTTCTTGTAAGTTCGTCATAGTTGCAGCTGGAGTCCATCCATACGGTTGGAAAAGATAACCCATGGACGTACCTTCAATAAAAAAGGTCATTTCTCCCAACAGCGACGCGAGTACAAATATTTCAAAAAAAATAAATATAAAAAAAAACTTAGCCCAGGTTATTGCACCAATTTAGGTGTACGGTGGCTAGTCAGGGGGGCGACTAGTGGTGCTACTCACCAAGTGACTAGCGTTTTATGACTAGTTTAGCACGTTACGACCAGTAGTTCCACTAGTAGTCCCTCTGATTAGTCCCCGTGTGACTTTTTGGACCCATTCATGATTGGGCCCTTTCTTTGCACAAAAAAGAAAGAAGTTATGTCATATACTTTCTAAACGAAAAGAACCGGCATAGAGGAATAGAAAGAAATTAAACGGGTGGTTCAATACCTCGCGTACAGGGAGGTGGGAAAGGACCCCCCCACAACTTGAACTCTGTTACCAAACACACAATTGTTGGAATGGTGTGAAAAAAAAAAACTCCCTTTTACTTACAAACCGAACGTACCGCTGTATAAAAAATATGGCGGTTTCGACACCAAATCGAAGTGATGGATCACCCGAGATAAAGGCGGATCTGATGAAGAGAGGAATGACACACGCACAGACAAACCTGAAAGAAAAGAGAACTTTTTTTTGATAAGATGATCCCAAGCCTCTCTGTGCCCAGTCACCTTGTGAATACAAGCCCCAAAGTGGTCACAGACCTCCCCCTCTGATCTGTAAGACTTTCTCGGAATAACAAGAAGTGAATTCAATGAAAAAAAAATGGTATAAACCTTAAACATATCGAAGAGAAATAGAAAAGAGAGAGAAAGACGTTGACATATCCGAACGGGAGAATACCTTCCTGTAGAACATAATCCAAAGGGGGGTTTTTTTGTGTATGAAGTAGATATAGGTGTCCCAATAGCGGAACATTGTCCATATAGGAGGGGGTCTACGTCACAGCAGACGACCAGCGTGTGGGTCACTCTGCATGAGTTGGGGGTATGTGTGTGTGTCAATGAAATCAGTTTGTAGGTAATTCCGTGTGTGGAATATTGCCTATAAGACTGTGTGTATATGGATATGTTTGTAAGCAAAGGTGGAGGACACTACTTCTGAAGAGAGGAAAAGATGAGATAATAATTTCAATCGAACTTCTGAAGAGAGGAAAAGAAGAAAAAGAAAAAAAAGAAGAAGAAAAAAAATGCCCCTGTTGTACATGTGTATCTCCAACCTTAAAAAAAATGGAAGTCATCGAAGCACCACAATGCCAGATGAAAACACACAAAAAAAAAAAAAAGCCCATTTTGGGAAGAGAAGCAGGGGTGTCGCTAATTTTGGGGAAATTTTTGAAAAATCTGAAATCGGGGTGCAAATTTTTTTTTTTACGTGGGGGTTTTTTTTTCCATTACCAGGGGGCGAAAAAACAGTGTTTTGTGGCATTTCCGAGCCAATCCCAGGCTGTGGTGGGGGATATACGGAAAAATGGACAGACTTTTAGTGACTTAAATTTTCACAAAATATGAACCCATACTCTTAAACATGGGTCATTTTCAGGTCTGAAAACCCAAATTCAGATGAAATTGTGGTGTTTTTGACACTACTGAGAACAGTAGGTAGCGCCGCAGGCGCACGGTACCCAACTTTTGTCTTTTTCTTTTTCCCTTTTCTCTGCATTCTTTTGATTGTGCGAGCCGATTGCTCTCCACGGTGGGGTCACATGTGTGCGCTAAAATACGCTAAAGTACCCTTACTATGAAGTATGAGATTCTCTGGTTTTAGCAAGTAAACCCTTGCAAGCATGTTCCCAGATCACGAAAAAAGGGGAGGCGTTTTTGGGCGTTTTTGTTGATTGCATCGTCCGATGCGGTGCAATTGCAGAAAGTGATGGGGTCATTTTGGAAAAATGGACGAGTTTTCGGTATTTAAGTTTTCGCCATTTTTTTGTTCCTGTGCACTTTTCGAGACTGCCGATTCTCGTAAACAAGGGTCATGTTCAAGTCTGAAAACACAGCTTCAGATGAAATTGTGGTGTTCTTGACTGAGAACGGTAGCGCCGCAGGCGCACGGTACCCAACTTTTGTCTTTTTGTCTTTTCCTTTTTCTCTGCGTTCTTTTGATTGCGCGAGCCGATTGCTCTCCACGGTGGGGTCACATGTGTGCGCAAAAACACGCTATGGTACCTTTACTAAGGAAACCCTGGTTTGCAAAAAAAAAGGGTAAGGCAGGGTAAGGTAAATCTGGAAATCCCACCCCCAAAAAAAAAAATCTTCGCGGGGTGAGGGCGGCACCTGGGGATTTTCCCTGACCCCCAAAAACCTCGTTTTTGGAACGTTCTGACACAACCGAGTTCACGGTGGCCTCTCACTTAAAAAAAGAACAAGTTGTTAACACATTAAACCCACCCTGTATTAGGTGCAAATTTTTTTTTTCCTACACAGATTTTACTAGGGGTGCAAATTTTTTTTTGGGTTTTGAAAAAGTCGGGACCCTGGACCCGAATTAGCGACACCCCTGGAAGAGAAGCCAAAATAAAGAAAATATGGGAATTTTTTTTTAGGGGAGCAAGACGCAACTCCATCATATTGCACGTTGCGGTTACAAAAAATAATCACACCCTTTTTTTTTGTTGATTTTGTTGCCACTTATAAGGGGAGTTTGAAAAAGTTTTGAACAAGTTTGTTTCAACTTTGTTTTATTTTTGTTCTTGTTTTTGCTACTCTGTTTGTTTTGTATTGCATTTCATTGTAGTACTTTGGAAGTTGAGAGGTAGGTGCGCTTCTTTGTTGAGATAGCGACTAATTCCTGTTGAAGCCTCACTACAAGAAAAGAAAAATGTTTAAAAAAAAAAAAAGGGGGGGAAAACTTATAAGGGGAGGGGAATAGGGGGGGGTTAGGGGGGGATAAGCCTCACTACACACTTTTTTGTGTGATTGCTGTATTTTTTGTTGATAATCGCCGAGTTTGTCCACCTTTGGTAGCTAGGGTTCTGTACTCAATGTTGGTTGAAGCATTGTACTGTGGAATCATTTCTTTTTGTAGTGTCGACAATCACCGGGGATTCTGACAACAAACGTCACCCGAAGGTGAATGCATTTCGAAGGCATTATATGCTAGATCATCTTCCCAATGAAATTGATTTTAACACAACAAAACTTCTCCTTTGTGCCGTCTTATGCGGAGTCAGCTTAAGGAGAATTTGAAATGCAGAAACGCCTCACCGAACATCGGCGTGCGCAGACTTCTGAAGACAGGCTTAACTATGTGGACAACCACAATAATGTCGCCAATGGGCTACGATGATTACAGAACAGCACACATTCACCCTTAAGAGTGTGGCAGAGAAGAACGACAATCAGAAAGCGGGTAAAAAAAATACTGCAGTTGTTGATGCAGGCACCACGTAAGATGCCAGCCATCCGGATGAAAGCACAAATACCCTGTGACCTACAACATAAAAACATTAGGAAACCCTTTTGTTCCCTGGTCTAACACAAATATTTTTGGTACATTTTTTTTTTTTTGCGCCGTTGAAAACAGACGCAATAACTTTCTCGCAATTAAAAGAAGGGGGAAAAGAAGAAGAAAAAAAAATTAGGGGAAATAAGAAACTTGAAATACAAGGTCTGTGACAGTGTATCAAGATAATACGTAATACATAGCGCATTTCGTGCTATAGATATTAGCCCTGTGTGGGGCAAAGAGAGAAAAAGAAAAATAAAAAGGACGAAGCCAGTCAGGAGGGGGAAAGCGATTTCGGCATCCCATTAATTACCCTGACCAGCCTATAGTTCTGAACCCCGAAAGATAAAGCCTGAGCGCACATCAAAAGGGAATCCAGAGCTCGCATATGTTTTATACCCATCGAATTGCAACACTGCACGACACCACATGCCAGAATAACATGCAAATTGCACATCACTTTTCTGACACATCAGAATGACATTTAGTTTTTTTTGACACATCATGCGGTACATATCAATTTCACATGCCATTATGACATATGGTACGTTAGTAATATGTCATTCTCTGTACAGAACACACACTTTCACGTGTCATAATGACATGTGTACATGTCATCGTTTTTTACCATGTCAACGTGACACATCATTCTGATATGTCACGCTGAGATGAGGCATCGTGCAGCCGATGACCAGAAGGAGTCTCACCTGTGGTCAATATGGGGATAGTGTGCATGGTAAAATGTTGAAAATGTATCGCACCTCAGAGAGGAAGTTAAAGGAGCAGCAGGCGCCTCACCATGGTGGACGCAGAGTCTCTCCAATGAAAGAAAGAGAATCAGTGATGCAGACACCTTACACTAAAAAAATGCGCATCTAATAAAGAATAGCTATTAATACACGCACCTCCCTGACTGACCCGATGCCAGTCATCTTAATAAAAATCATATATTACCCTGCGGCCAACAACACAGGGGGAAAAAAAAAAAGCGTTGTAGGCAACATCATGCGCCATTCTTTTTGGTGCTTATAGTTGCCTTCAAAAAGAAACCTTGTAAAGATGAATGTGCCTCACGTACACATACATCATAGAAAAGCCTTCGCAAAGGGTTACGGTTATCTACAACCAGAGTGGGTGCAGGGGGGGTGGGGGTGTCGTCTTATGTGGTTCTTTTGTTGCGTTATAAATTGCCTTTGGATACAAAAGGAAGAAACGCTAAAAAAGGGGGGTTGGGAGGTGAACCTAAGAAGTGCTTGGTCGCCTTCGGGAGGAAAAAATGGTGTGTGAGGTACAAGGGGGAAACAGAGGGTCAGGGGGGTTTGAAAGTTTGTTTTGTTTTGTTTTGTTTTTGCTTTCAGAGGGTCAGGGGGGGTGGTATTTGGGGTGGCCCGGGGTCACGGCGTTTTTTTTTTTCAAACACGGTGCAGTCTGTCCTGGAAATGTCGGACCCTTTTGTCGGAGTCCGAGGGGGTCCGACAGTCGGACCCCCTGAGTCCGACAGTCGGACTCAGGGGTCCGACTGTCGGACTCACAGTCGGACCCCTGAGTCCGACTGCCGGACCCTGGGGTCCGACAGGCACACCCAGGTGCCCAGGTGCCCAGGTACCCAGGTACCCAGGTGCCCAGGTACCCAGGTACCCAGGTACCCAGGTACCCAGGTACCCAGGTACCCAGGTACCCAGGTACCCAGGTCCAGGTCCAGGAACAGGTACCCAGGAACAGGAAAAAAGTCGTGAAAGAGCAACCACAGCTCCACATGACAAACACAAAAGTGTCCAGTCACGTGGGGCATTCATGCACTGAGGAGATAATGATCCAACAATTTACAAGAAAGATTACTTAACCTACTGCTGGAAATTGCCAGGTCGTAGTAACACACAAAGTGTGCCTCCGTTCGGGAAGACCGGATATTCTAGAGACCAGAAAGGCCTCAAGAATATCTTCCGGTAGTCAAGGTAGAACCGAGTGAACGGCCCAAGACCCCCGTGGAGAAGTTAAATGTTGTAATGCTATCAGGTAGAAACTGCGAACACTGTCTTACCCTCCTCAATGCATGGTGGTTGATGTCTTCCACAACAAATTTCCTGTACCCAGGTACCCAAATTCCCAGACCCACGCAGTGGCACATGACCGCCAAGTGTGAGTGACCCACACATGAGGGAATGCGACACTACGCAAAATTTACCACCAGACCCTGTCTTCGTGCACCTGAAGTACAACGCCGCAGACAGGCCAAACATGCGTTGGACTCAGAGGAATGCCCGCTGTGCAGGTATCAAACATGAGAACCAACTCCCAGCAACAAGGGGCGCCTTTTGGCGGGCGTTGTTGAGGGTGTTTGGGGTGCAAAGTTTTCCACAATTTTGATGCGCGGGTACAGAAGTGTTGTCTTGTTCTTTCATCTCTAGGAATGTAAATGTCAATCGCGTTTAACTACCACGAGGGCTTGTTTAGTGAACCCACGAGGGGTCGAAGGGGGTTGGTTATCCCATATCTATCAAAGGTTGTGTCGACCAGGCGAATCCACTATGTTACGCTGTACGTTGTTAAATCCGAAGAAATAACGCTTTAGCAGCCGCAGGAAGTTTGTTAAAAAGAGTGCCTCACGCTACACAAACCACCACCCGCGATTGACTTAGATGTTATAACAAAGAGAATTCAGAACAAAACAACACCCTGCCCCATACACACTAAATTGTCATGCTTCAAGAGCATGCCTGGGCCAAAATTACTGTGACAAAAAGGCAACAAGACCACCCACAAGGAGTGTGAAATGTGCACTGGTTTTCTGGGGGAACGCAATATTTTCTTGTGCCTCGTCCTCCGCAAGCAGAGGACAGACTTTCCGGAAGGTTTCCAAAGTCGAATTTCTTGCACTAGCTATGCTCCCTGGGTTAAATGGCAATAGCAGTGACTGACAAAGTGTACCCATCCCCCTTCCACCCCAGATCTTAGTCCGCAAACTCAGAATGGATTGATGCGGGTGATACTCTTTGGATTTTGAGTTGCTGAATGTCGGAGACGCGGCGAGGCTTCTCATCACAATCGCAGATGCAGTTCAGATTTCACGATCCTGTGATGAGTGTAAATGTGGAGTGTGATTAATGAATGAAATGTATGGTGTAGAAACGCAGTTATCGGGAAAGGTGAGGTTAATGTGGTAAAAAAAGGGGATAAAACTCGTGTAATTTTGTGAATTCCCACAAAGGTGGGTGATAATGTGCCCTTTGTCACTCAATTGTAACCGAGAATGTATGGGAGAATGAAATATTATTTCCCAACCCAACAACAACGATAAAGCGTGAAGACAATAAATGAAATCAAAGCGGAATAAATTTGAGGTTTTGTGAGGCACTCAACGAGTGTGCCGGCTCTGTGGCGTCACGGAGCCACCAACACTCCCCAGTCATTTTTCCTGCGCTTCCAGGAAAACTCGCGTTTGCGACCAGGCCGAAACGAAAAAATTTAATTCACAGCAAACAGGTGTGAGGGAGAAGAAAAGAAAGTGAACAAAAACGAAAAAACAATGTTTTTCTGAAATGTGATGTTGTTGGGGTGGGGAGAATAAAACAGTTCCAGAAAAGCTCCTGCGTCGGTTTTCTTTTGGTTAAAAAAATCACTCAGTAAAAAAAAGAACTTTTTCATCACTCCCCTCAAACACTGCCAAAACGAAGAAGGACAGGATGTATGACACTTACGGATACCAAGTCTCAGCGGGTATGAGAAGCAAGGAGGTGTACAAGAAGAAATGGGACGAGTTCTTGCGGTTTTCAAACCTCGAGCGACTTGGTCCGCTTTGTATTGACACGGACCTCGACACCCCGACATGTACTGGCTTTTGAGAAAGGCAGTCGGTTCCTCGGTAGATTGCGTGCAAGTGAGGGAATATCCATCTGCTTGGAAGACGTCAAAACACCAAACATAGTATTTCGCGACATAAAGGGCAGATCAAATACTCACTGCCTTACATTCTCGGTTACAATTGAGTGACACAAAGGGCATATAATCTGCAAAATTACACGAGTTTTATTTCACTGAGTTAGATAATTATTATCTCATGAAATAAAGTGAACATTATTTCACGAGGTGGTGGGTGACTCAAACTGGGGCTCAACTTCACGAAGCGAGTGGAGTTCAGCATTTTGATTTCATGAGTGAAGTGAGTGTAATCATAAAAGTGATGTCACGAGCGATAGCGAGTGGGTATCACGTATTCCAGTTTGTGAATCACCCATCAGTTAAATAATGTTCACTTTAGTTTTCGATACGTAATTTTATACCACGCGTGAAAAACGTAAACAGGTGAAAAAGTGAGTGAAATAAGATTCGTTTTATTTCACGTTTTATTTCACGCAAATCGTGAAGGATTGGGTGGGGGAGTGAAATAAAAGATCACGGAGTGATCTGAAGGACACGACGTGTTCTTCCCTGGGCTCGTTCGCTCCTGAAAGTCTGTTGAAACGGAGGAAATCGTCCCATGTTTTCCTGTACTGCACACCACTGTTCATGTCGTCGAACAAGTTGTCATATGCATCCTCCATCTCCGCAAACTTGCGCGTGGGTTTAGGCATGTGTGTAAGAGGCAATAAATAATCTGTAATTTGAAGTGTGGTGGTGTGAGGGGTGGAGCGTGGGCTCAACGTTCCACTGTTTACACCTATAAATACGTTTTTCACTTGTGGAATAAAATTACATATTGAGTGAAATAAGAACATTTTCTTGCACTTGCCACTAAAAAGGCACCCTCGTGACTCTCACTCTTATTCCCCTCGCTTCGCTCGGGAAATAACGCACTCGGGCACCTTTTTAGTGGCGCGTGAAATAAAATAGTTCTTATTTCACTCGAATAAATAGTTATTATCTCACGGGCAATAATGTTGTGCTGCGTTTTCGAAATTCCTACAGTATATTTGACAAATGATGTATGACCACCTAGTACGGGGCGTCAAGGTTGGGTATGGTGAACAGTTCCTCGAAGTCCTATGACTGCAACCCTTTTGGTTGCATGCGCAGATCTCCTCCACATTGCTTTTGCGCCTACTCTCGGCATGGGTTTTGTTTTGTTCTTTGTGTGCGGAGATAATGTCTACTGTATTTTGTGTAATCTCCAGGAAGGAATTTCGAAAACGCGGCTAAACATTATTACACAAGTGAGATAAAAAATTGTTGGCTCTCTCTCTGTTGTTTTGGCTTTTGTTTTTTTGTCTATTTGTGACGAGGCCTGGAACACCTGAACATAGGCATATCTGGAAAATCTATCTGAGGTGTGGCAAATTAAATATATTCAAGCGTGTGGTTGAGGCGCACCTAAACATAAGTAAGTGCCAAGTCTGAACATTTATTTTCAGAGGCCTTAGTGAGGCTGTTTCGGCCTCGTTGCATTGTATCATGATGTAATAAGGTTCACATACTTTCGATTCAAAGAAGAGAAAGCACACAAGAAAATAAAATGCTGCAAACCACTGGGTGTGTTGTTTGCATCTACACAAGTAACTGAAAGTTAAACATTTACATACCTTGTCTTCCCCGTAGCCTCCGCCTTCGCTGCTGTCAAGCTGCCTTCTCTTGGTACCCAGTACCCAGTACCCAGTACCCAGTACCCAGTACCCAGTACCCAGTACCCAGTACCCAGTACCCAGTACCCAGTACCCAGTACCCAGTACCCAGTACCCAGTACCCAGTACCCAGTACCCAGTACCCAGTACCCAGTACCCAGTACCCAGTACCCAGTACCCAGTACCCAGTACCCAGTACCCAGTACCCAGTACCCAGTACCCAGTACCCAGTACCCAGTACCCAGTACCCAGTACCCAGTACCCAGTACCCAGTACCCAGTACCCAGTACCCAGTACCCAGTACCCAGTACCCAGTACCCAGTACCCAGTACCCAGTACCCAGTACCCAGTACCCAGTACCCAGTACCCAGTACCCAGTACCCAGTACCCAGTACCCAGTACCCAGTACCCAGTACCCAGTACCCAGTACCCAGTACCCAGTACCCAGTACCCAGTACCCAGTACCCAGTACCCAGTACCCAGTACCCAGTACCCAGTACCCAGTACCCAGTACCCAGTACCCAGTACCCAGTACCCAGTACCCAGTACCCAGTACCCAGTACCCAGTACCCAGTACCCAGTACCCAGTACCCAGTACCCAGTACCCAGTACCCAGTACCCAGTACCCAGTACCCAGTACCCAGTACCCAGTACCCAGTACCCAGTACCCAGTACCCAGTACCCAGTACCCAGTACCCAGTACCCAGTACCCAGTACCCAGTACCCAGTACCCAGTACCCAGTACCCAGTACCCAGTACCCAGTACCCAGTACCCAGTACCCAGTACCCAGTACCCAGTACCCAGTACCCAGTACCCAGTACCCAGTACCCAGTACCCAGTACCCAGTACCCAGTACCCAGTACCCAGTACCCAGTACCCAGTACCCAGTACCCAGTACCCAGTACCCAGTACCCAGTACCCAGTACCCAGTACCCAGTACCCAGTACCCAGTACCCAGTACCCAGTACCCAGTACCCAGTACCCAGTACCCAGTACCCAAATTGGTCGCCCCCTGGTTGGTCGAGAACCTAAAAATGCAAAAAAACGCAAAATTCATGTGTTTTGACCATGTCTGGGTACACCAAATACACACCTCTGAACAAGCCTATACCCAGTAGTAGGCAACAAGCGCTATTTTTTGACCAAGAAAAAAAAAATCCCCCAAAAATTGGGTGTAGTAGGTCATAAAATGGCCCAAAAAATTCAAAGAAAACCTCAGATTGACCAAACAATGAAAAAAATTTTCAAGTCAAATTTTCAGCCAAAATACGGCTATTTTGGTAAAACCATGTGTACTGTAGTGGCTATACAAGGCGATTTTCGGCCAAAAAAATTTTTTTGGCCAAAAAAAAAATTTTTTTTTCGGCCCAAAAAAAAAAAAAATTTTTTTTTTGGGTCCGACTGTCGGACCCCAGAGTCCGACAGTCGGACTCCAGAGTCCGTCTGTCGGACTCCAGAGTCCGACAGACGGACCCCTGAGTCCGTCTGTCGGACTCAGGGGGTCCGACTGTCGGACTCAGGGGGTAAGTCCGTTATTTACACACTCCAAGCACGACAGACCGCACCGTGAAAATAAAAAAAATAAAAAAAAAAAATCACAAAAAATCACGAAAAAATAATAGAAAATAATCACGGCAATCAAAAAAAAAAAATCACAAAAAATCACAAATAATCACAAAAAGTCACAAATAATCACGGCAATCAAAAAAAAAATCACAAATAATCACCAAAAATCACAACAATCAAAAAAATAATCACAAAAAGTCACAAATAATCACGGCAATCAAAAAAAAAATCGCAAATAATCACAAATCATCACCAAAAATCACAACAATAAAAAAAAAAATCACAAAAAGTCACAAATAATCACGACAGTAAAAAAAAAATCACAAAAAATCACAAGATTTTTTGTGATTCTGTTGCGCCTCTTGTGATTTTCTCCGAAAAAAAAGAACACAATTTCAGCCGCGCCCACGGGCCACCCCAGTATTGAGTCATTTCTGTTTGAAAAATGTCTCGGGTTTTTTTTGAATACACGTTGTGCTCATTTTGAAAGCTTCGCTAATTTCGCTGTATTGGTATACACACCTGATGCGCTCCATCATATTATTTAAATTTGCATTATTTTGAAGATAACATTCCAGACATATGAGTCACAGAGGTGAGGGGGGAAAAGAGAGTAATATTTTGTTGTATCGACAACCGCCTCGGGAAGTCAACCAAAAAGGGTTTTGAATGGGTTGTACTGAATGTTGGCTAACGCCTTTGTGCTCCAGAAGGAGCAGGTAGAGATTCAAGCTGTTCTCAACGCTGTTTTTTTGTTTTTGTTTTGTTTTGTTTTTTTTTTGTTTTTTTTTTTTGAAAAATTGTTGGAATAGTGTAGTTGCCACCTGTGCAAGCTCCACTGTCCCTAAAGTCACTTTTTTGAGAACACCTCCTTAACGAGCCCTATTTTATTATTTGGGGAGGGCGACCCAAAAGCGATGGTAAAAAAAGGGGGGGTAATAGTTTTCTAAGATGAATCTAAACCTCTCGTGTTTAGTTCACCTTGATCAGAATTGTATAAAGTATTTCAACAGAATTGTATAAAAATTTTACCTGAAATACAAAGCCCTCTCGTGAACAGTGCACTTCAAAGAATATGGTACAAACTTAATATCTGCAAAGAACTCAAAAAAAAAATGATGTTTTCGTACATCGAAAGAAAGCCATTGAATATTACATCCCTTCTTGTGGACGCAGCGAAATGGACGTGAGGGGTTTGGGGTACTTCAATGCACCATTATTTCAAATTACAGTCGTAATGCTTGAAAACGGCAGTCTTGAAGATAGGGACAGAGGAATGCACAGATTGCCAGACCCTCTACCCGTCTCTCCCAAAAAAAAGTAAAATGATTGAGCACATCTCGTATGGGTTGCTGGATTGATCAAATGACACTGGAGCTTGTTTATTTTAATATTTTGGCGTTAGGTGTTGTGTGAAGCGGAAGAGAAGAGGGGGAAAAGCCCTTTGTTTACAATATTTTTTGGGCTTATACTGAGGGTGTAAACAAATGTGGGGTGAAGAAGTTTTTTTAAAAAAAGGGCAGAAAAACAGTACCATTCATCTTATTCCTTGCAAGGAATGACCCAGAAGAAGAGAAAAAAAAAAAAATCTCCCTTGGTGCAAGATCTGCAAATAAAAGCAAATCATCGATCCTGAGTGTGTAACAAAACAACACTCTCGCTTGCCGGATGAAAGAGAAATTTGAAAAGTGCAAAAACGCCTCACCGTTCATCGGACGCAGGGCACTGTAATGAAAACCCGTAGCTGGAAAGCGTAAATAGCTCATTTGTTTGGCTTTAATTTAACTAAAAAAACTTAAATTGCTCGAGGGCGTGAATATATAATATAAAATCCACGCAAATCGCCGGTCCTCCCGCTTTACCGATTTTTCTTTAAAAAAATCATGACTCTCACCCCCAATATCCACTAAACGGCTACTTCCACAAAGAAAGGGTAAACTCATACTCGAGAGCCTCCCTGTTCACTGCTAACTACCTGTTTTATGAACTGTTATTTTGTTTCAAGTCTTTGTGCATTAAAAAGGGTGGGGGGTTAAAAGAATTGCGCAAAAGAACATACAAAAAGCACGGATAATATACAAGAACGAGTGAAATAGGGAACAAAATTATTTCATTTTTCATTCTTTTCTACACGAAAAGAAGGCTATAGAGGGTGCGAAAAATGTACCCTTTGCTTTTTTTTGAAAAACTGTTCCATTTCATTACATCGGGGGCAAAAAAGAAAACTATATTTTCAAAAAAAATAAAATTTTAAAAAAGGGGGTTGACAACAAAAAGCAAGCTGAAGGCATATTCTGGGCAATAAGCTAAGCCTGCAGCACAGCGAATATCAAAACTATGGGGGTATAAAACCAATCACAGCTAGTGCCCCCCCACCGGGAGTGGGGGAGTGGGTGAGTGGGGCACTAGGCCCTGTACATGGAAGTGAAGTAAATGACTTGATTTGTGGTTTCGCGGTTGTAAGCCAACGGTGAAGCCACAAGTAAAACCACAGGTCAAGTCATTTACTTCATCGTCGTGTACCCAGGCATTTGTTTGTTGCTTCAACATTCACCCACTAAAAATGGGATTATGTCTTCTTATTTTTTGCTTGTCACGGCTTTTCGCTCACACCGGGTTACTCACATATGACAGGCGGTTTAATTCCTCTTAACGATTCGAAGGCAATCAAAACAATAACAAAAAAGAGACAAATAAAATAGGAAGTCGAGAGATGGAAAAGTTGGGCAATTGCGCACTTCAGTTTATCTTGTTTTTTTTTTTTTCCTCTCGAGATCGGGAAAGTAGGGGAAGGGGAAAGCTTGAAACATGGAGGAGCCCCAACTATACCAGACGCACACATCTGAAAATAGGGATTTTTTTTTTTTTGGAATTTGGAATTTTTTTTAAAAAAAAGTGGAATATGTGCGAGTATTGCCCAGAAAGTGTGTACTTTTGGGGTGTGTGATAATTACTTTGGAAAGGTGGAAGAAAAGAGGAATAAAGACCTCACAAAAAAAGTTTCTAAGATGATTCTAAGCCTCTCGTGCTTAGTCACCTCATTAAGAAAGAGAGAGAGATTTGGAAGGAAAAAAAAAAAAAAACAAAAAAAAGTGATGGCGGGCAAAGCAGTAAAACACACAGAATAGGAACAAAGGACTAAAAAAGAAAAAGCGAGATGTAATTTTAGAATCCCCCCCACTGCCACGAGAGAAAAAAGGTGGTAGGTAGGGGGGGGTACGATGGTGTACTATTAGGGGAAATGGGTTGATTGGGGCTAAAAGAAAAGAAGGGGAGAGAGAGAGAAAAGCAAATTCGAATTCTTTCGATTCATAGAAAAGAAAGCAAGAGAGGGTGAACCAGGTGCCCCCTTTTTTTTTTTTATTTTGAGTGGGGGAAAAGGGGGAAAGGGTGTGGGAGGGGGGGAGAAAAAAAAGAGAAGCTGAAAGACGGATGGGCCTTATGAGGGCACTCACATCTGGAAAAAAAAAGGCGAAAAAAAAGGGGTGGGGGGTGAAGTAAATGGTAGGTGTTGATGCAGGCACCTCCGACTGACCCACCGTACGATACCAGCCATCTGCTCTGCTATTTTTCTTTTTTTTTTTAGAAAGCAATCAATAACAACTAACAAGGGGGGTGATATTATTTTTGTCCTATTTTTTTTTTGAATCATTTGCGAGAGTTTTAAAAAAAAAAACGATGTATATTTTAGTTTTTGGTCTTTTGAAAAATTGATAGGGATTTTTTTTTTTTAGGGGGAGGTGTTTTGTTCTTGCTCTCCCTGGAAGGTGTTGGAAAGAGATTTGAAGGGTGGGTATGAAAAGCTTTTAAAATAAAAGAGAAGTTGAAGTTGCAAACGCCGCACCGTTCATCGGCGGACGTAGAAATACACAAAAAAATATGAGCAGTTGGCTAAAACAGAAGATAGAATCTGACTTCGGGATATAACAAGTGAATACAAAGAAGGCAACTTTTTTTTCGTTGATCGCTCTGCAAATGTTGCGGTGTCTTTTCGCTCTATGAGTTGTGTGAATGTGGCAAAACACATCCTATGTAAAAAACAATTTGCAGTCACGCACCCTTCCGTCGATTCTATTTCCTTTTTTTTTTTTTTTTTTTGCACCACTGCTTGGTACATGGTTCTAACTCATTAGTGAGCATTTCCTCACCCCCTCTTTTCTTCTTACCTTTTTTCCATTTCATTTGCATCGTTCTTTCTGTATGCAGAGAACTGGTCATTCGCCAGCGTAAAAATAAAATACAGAAAGTACAGTAAAAAGGGGGTAGACGTACAGAGGGAACAATATTTTTTCCCCATTTATTTATTCATTTTCTGTAGAAAAGCAAAGTGAACTGCATGTTTTTGCATGTACAGACCCCTATTTTTGTCTGCTACTGTCAATGGAACAGCAAACAAAAAATGGGGATTTCCAAACAAAACTGCCACATGACACGTTTACATACTTTTCTTTGTTCCTTTTTTTTTGTATTTGCAAAGCCAGGAGTTGGGGGTGGGGTTGGGAGGGATTGGGGATGGCAGTTGGCGTCGTGTCTACCTAAGCACTCGGTAGGTTGCAGTCAAAAAAAGTTGCCTTGAAATACAAAGCCCTCTCGTGAACAGTGTACCTTTGGTACAATGACCGGCTGTACCGGGGGTGGACACCCCAACCATGCAGTCCTCATCCTATTTCGTGGTTTACATCGGATGTATGCTACCCCCCGCTTCCACTCATCAGCTAGATGAACGGGGATCATTGCAAGCATAGGACAACAAAAACAGTTAATGGGAGGACCGCCTCTTTTGGGAAAAAGGCTCTCTGCTAGCAGCAATATGCTTCGGCATGGTTGAGGGAAAAAGAAAAGTTGAATGTGCAAAAACGCCTCACCGTTCAGCGGGCACTCAAAGGAAAATTGAAACCGCACTCCTACTTTCCTTTTTTTGTGTTTCCCCACCCCCCCACAAATAATAAAGACAAAAGGGAGAGATTGTGGTGAAACACACACCTCAACCTCAGTGAAATGTGGCTCTACTCCAACCCGCCCCAGAGTAGGAAAAAAGGGAGTTGGGCACTTCAATTTCCCCTTTTTCTTGCATTGTAATCATAAAAAGAGAGAAAAGGTTACGATAAATGCAAGACTACACAGTGGTTTTTTTGCTAAGGGCACGGTAATTTTTTTTCTTGGTAAGCGTCAGACCACTTCTCAAAAAAAAGTACGCACGCACGCAAAAAAAAATTATACAGTAAAAAAAATTATGAGTGGTGAAAAAAATTATAGAGGAAAATTATAGTGGGGGAAATACAGGTACCAAAAATATTTTCCCACCAATTTTTGCCCACAAAAAATCGGGGAGAATTTTTTTTGATTTCGGCTCTCAGGAGTCTGTGTGTGCTGTGATGGGGTCAATTTGCGCTGAAAAATGTACATTTTTTACCTAAAATACATTGTTGAGTTATTGAGGGTCCCCCCTTATAATTTTTTTTTCTGCATAATTTTTTCCCCTGGAATCTTAAAAAAAAAGTACGCACGCAGACGCTTACCAAAAATAAAAATTACCGTGCCCTAAAGTAATAAAATGAAAAGGGTTGCGCTTTTCTCTTGCATCAGGCCGTACCGTTTACTGGGGGGGGGCTATTAAAGTATACGGTGCTAATAAAGTATACGGGGGTAATAAAGTATACGGCGCGGAAACCCATTTTGAGCGTGGAAATCTGTGAAATAAAGTATACGGTTTTTGTGTACATTTTTCTTACTAAAAAAAATTTCCACCAATTTTTGCACAAAAAATCGAAAAATTTTTTTTTTGATTTCGGTGGTCCGGATTCTGTGCGTGCTGTGATGGGCTCACTTTGAGCTGAGAAACGTGCATTTTTGACCTAAAACGCGTGTGTCAGTTTTTACACGATTGGTGCCTGATGGGGTTCAGATTTGTGAAAATTTAAGTCACCAAAAAATTGTTCATTTTTCCACATTGACCCCACCACTGGCTGGGATTGGCCCAAAAATGTCAATGGTGGTGTTTTCGCGAGGTTTCGGCCACTAAGAAACCCCGAAATAACAGTGATTTTTTTTTTTTTTCCTTTTTCGTTTTTTGGCCATTTAAACAGTAATTCCCGCCGAATAAAGTATACGTATACTTTAATAGCTCCCCCCCAGTAACTACAATAGGTCCTCCTAGGCTGAAAGCCTCTGGCCGACAGAACGATGTAGGTAAGGGACATCACCTCTTGCAAGCTCTACGTCTTTACTCAATTCTTGGGAAAGGGCGTAGTTGAAAAGAGAAAAAAAAGAGAGTTTATTTAGATGAACCTAAGCATTCAGCTCAAGTCACCTTTAAAAAATGGGTCCATAAACGCATATTTTTTAATACCAGAAAGGTAAACTAATAGAGGAAAATAGCGTACTATGGTGTATATATGAGGAATGAGTAAAGCCGTGCGGAGCAGCGGCGAAAATCAAAAATGAGGGGGTGAAAATATATTTGTGGGTTGGGGGTGTATACTGCACCAGTATTGCAAGGGGGGGAGAAAGGGGGTGGGCGTAGAGTGTACGAGGCACAATCGCTAAAAAAGAAAAAGAAAAAGAAAAAAAGAGTGAAAGGGTGAAGCTGAAATATGAAAAAAAAGAGAGAGAAAAAAAAAGAAGAAAAAACGCCTCTGCCTGTATGCAGGACGCTGAGATCTTTTAAAGAGCAAAGAATCTCGTCGTCGGAGAACGGGGATGAAAGAAAAATAAAAAAAAAAAAAAAAAAAAAAAAGAGAAAAATTGAAAAAGATGAATGTGCCCCAGAGTGCACACGCAATCTCTTCATCAGAGAGGTATTTGGTCAGATAATCCTCAGCCTCTCTGGGATCACCTCAAGGGGGGGAAAAATATATGATAACAATATCTTCTGTTTCTCAAATATGGATAAATGATGTCCACATGGTTCAAATAATAATAAAATGCTGAAAATTTAGTGCAACGTGTAGGCTGAATATGGCATGTTTTCTGCACATGTCCAAGGTACGCTGACAACAAAGGCAAATAAAAGTAGATGTCAAACATATTACGTTTACATTGCTGACATCATAGAGACCGGAGCGGGGTTAGCCACTTGCGAGAAAAAAAAGGAGGGATAATTACTTTATTTTACTTAGAAAACGGCTGGGTGTGACAGCAAGTTCGCCCCCTTGGGTTGGGACCAGGGAATAGGGAGAGGCAGGGGTGTGGGGTTGTCGTCAGAAGGCTTGCCAGGTTTGAACAAGCCATCTCTCTTATTCAAAAGAAATAGACATTCTTTTTGGGGGGGGGGGGGGGTTTGGTGCTATCAAGAGCAGTATTGCTCACTAAGTGAGGGGGGGGTCCGTTCACGTTCCTTACCCTACAATATGGAGAACTGATACGGGGGAAAAAAATCTGTTAGAAAGACAAAACCTCGGTAGGTGCACACGAGACACAAGAAAAAACACTGTTTCTTTTTTTTCTGAAGAAAAACATTAATTCACCAAAAAAGACAGCAATCGAACTATTAATTCTGATAGAGTGGGGGGAAAAGAGAGACAAAGGGGGTGAGAAGGCTTAAAACAGAGGTTAAAAGGTTAAAAAAAATAGGTACAAACCGTTGACCCACTCTCTGCGAGCTGCACTCTTTTTATTTGTGCCAAAAATAATCAAGGGAAGAAAAATTAGACATCGATAGAGCGTTTTTTCCCCCTGGAGAAATCAGGGTGAAAAACGCGCCAAGGGTAGAATGCCCCAATCAACTTATACAAAATAAAATAGCTTGGCATCGGTGGTCCCAAGCCCTAATCTGTAGTAATTGGAATAAAAAGAAATAGATGATTTTGACACAACAGAAAAAGGTGTTACCTGACAGAGCAGGGTGGAGTCATGGCAAACCCGTAAACCCGCAAACGCGGGTTCGCTGGTGTGTCTCCAACTGCGTTGCAGTGAGGGGGAGAAGAAAAAAAAAAAGAAAAGAAGTTGAATGCAAAAGAAATCCTAAGAAAAGTGTGACCATGCTTGGAAGAACAGGCGGGTATAATGCACGTTGAAAAGAAAAAAAAATTATAAGATGAATCTACAGTGGGGCGCTATATTACCTAATTATGGGTAACTCCAATATTTACCCATAATTAAGTTACCCGTAATAAAACGCGTCCGTAATATTGTGCCCTACTGTAAGCCTCTCATGATTAGGCAGCTTTAAAAAAAAAAGTGAGAACGTGATGTTTGATGACATTGCAATAACCCAGCTGTACCCTGTAGCATGCAGAAGAAAAGAAAAAAAAAAACATTAAATTCATATACTTACAATTCAAAGGAGAACAGAAAGCATTTGAGAGTGTAACAACATAAATAAAAAAAAGGGGGAGAGAAAAAAAAAATGTGAACCTAATCGTTTTCGATTTGCCAACATGTGAAAAACCTTAGGAAAGAAAAAGAGAAAGAAAAATTGTCCCGTGAAATAAACACAGACGCTAGGGAGAAAAAAAAAGGGGGAAAAGTCTGATGTCCACTCCATCCTCTCGATACTCTTATTTTTTGATAAATTGTTGGAGTAGTGTAGTTGCCTGTTGTGTTGCCACAGTTGTGCAATCTCCACTTTCCATTTTATTTTATTTTTGATGAACAAGAAAACGAGATTTTATTTTAACACTATGATGTCGATACAGTGGAAGAGAGGAAGACAGAAAGAGGGTACTTTTTTTTATTGTGCGCTACTTTTTTTTTTCTTTTTCGCGACGAGCACCAGGATACATCCTGCAGAATGAAGATGATATTCACAAAAGCAATACCAATAAAAACACGAGAGAAAGAGAGAGAAACGTTTATAAGATGAACCTAAGCCTCCTGTGCTTAGTGTCACCTCGAGAAAAAGTTGACTTTACTAAGCCTCTCGGGGGCTGAGTCACCTAAATGGGGGGTGGGCAATAACAGTATATTTGGTATTATATGAGTTCGAAAATTCCGGAGAAAAAGCCAAAAAAAAAAAAGCTGGGCAGGAGAAAAAATTAATTGCCGCTTTCGTCACAATAAAAAATGATAGTTGCATTGGGCCTCGCTCGGATAACTCTTATTGGAAATAGTTGGGGACGTTTTTTTTTATTGGTGCTTTCGGAAGTCGGTCAAGGACCTGTCAGCGACGTGCTACGACCTGACGACGACCTGTCAATATTGACCCCTCTAGCACCATTTATATTTATGTTTTTGTTTTTTTTGTTCTTTGAAAACTTGGTTGTATTAGTGTAGACACCCGAGAATGAACTCCACTATGCTGTTCTTTTCAAGAGGGGGTGTGGGGGGAGGGGGGACATAGCTACTCTGAGGTAGGGGGGGGGATACTAAAATAAACAAAAAATGCGCCTATCAATACAAATCTTCTGACAGTGTACCTTTTGGCATTTCGAATAAAGTATGTCCAAAAAAAAAATGGGATATGAACGGACCCTGAGGTTGGGGCAACCACAGGGTGGAGAGAAAAAAATCCCCACATGGCCACTTTTGGAGTAACCTGTGGGAAAGGCAGACACGATAATTGTTCAAAAGAGAAAAAAAAAAACTTGTGAGATGAATGTGCCTCTTGTGCACAAACATCTTCAGAGAGAAAAAAAAAACAGGAATAACAAAAAGATGTGGAAAGCAACAGAATGCGAACGGAAAGAAGCAATTTTCGAATCAGAACTGGGGTGGAGGGGAGATAAGTAGCGGTATTTTCCTAAAATATAAAAAAAGAGGAAAGGAAAAAAAAAATCATGTGTATCCTCAATGAACAACAAAGCGCTTTTACACCACCAAGGATTTTTTTTTTCTCTGCTCATTTTCTTGAGCCTCCGAAGCAGCAGCGCTAGTGGGATGAGGGGCTGTCAATGTCATTGAATGAGAACAGAATTCTTGTTGAAAACTTATTTTCGGTTCCTATTAGGGAACGGAGCATGCACGGTCCTGGAAGCTCCAAGAAAATGGAGTCGGTGGACTAGTGAAAGTTTTGTGGTTTTTTCTTTTTCTTTTTTTTGCAAAAAAAATTAGGTATTTATATCTCCCTCAATACAGACCTCCAAACTACAGCAAAAAAAAAAAAAACTAAAATAAAATAAAATAAACAGCAAAAGAAGAGATAATATGATTCAAAGCCTTTATGCTAAGAATCAAAGGAAACGTCGTGAATGACTGAAAACAAAAAAAAAGGAGGGGGGGTATTTTTTGTTGAAAAAAACGCTTAGAAAGACCACGAATGTGCAGAATATGATACTGGGCAAAGCGATACTTCAAAAAATATATATTGAAAGATTAACGCATCTCATGGACGACCACATCTTCCAAAAAAAATAAAAAGGGGGGAAAACTCCTCTCATCGGCGGATACTTTGGGGAAAGGGGAAGTGCAGGTGAATATAAGTTGCTTTGACAATAAAAGAATTTAAAAAAAAAAAACCTTGAGCAGTTACGATTTGACAATAAAAAAAATAGCTAAAAGACCAATCCCACATGACACCACACCCCCAATACTTTGCCCAGGGTTTTCACTGTGGTTCTTTTAAGATCAGCAGAAAGACCTGGTTGGGGGTGGCGGGAATGGTGCTTGTGTAGGGACTGCCTTGCGTTTGTTGGGCTTGGGTGGGGCACGGTTGAGGTCGACGACTGTGCGGTAGCCTTTGTGCATGTCTTCGAGCCTTGCGTCCTCAAGGAGGGTAAGGTGGTGGGTAGCAAGGGCACATTCGCAGGTCAGGCTTCTGATGTCCTCCATCTTTACCTTCAGAACTTCTGTCGAATCTGACTGGAAGATTTCCTCAAAGCATTTAGCAGATTCTTGTGAAGCCTTCGCACGGGACATGCCAGAGTCGTTCACAGAGGCAGTCAGCTCCGTCCCCTCAAATGCCCACCCACTCAGCAGCTTCGACAGCGACTCGCTGCTCACCTGGAAAATGTTGATCTTGACATTCAACTTCTCATAAAACCAAATATCCGCCAAAAACAGACATTCAGCAATGTGCTGTGACTCATAAGAACGCAGCATCGAGCCCCGTGTCGCATCTGCGTAGCTGCAATAGAAGTCTGCGTCCTCAGCATACTCAGCCGCAGCCTCCGCCACCACAAGAGGAAGCCCCAGCGACGTGGTGTACCTCTGCTTCGTGGTACCCACGTTGCCGTGCATGAAGTCGCCTGTCGCAATGCCAAGACGCATGATGCTTTGTGTGCGTACCTCTAAGTGCTCAGCAAAACGCAGTGCAGACGTGACATGCTGTTTGCACTTCTTCGAAGCGTTCCACGTCAGAATCACTTCTGCTGAAGACACTGAAGCAACTTGCCCGTCCAAAGAGATGGCTGCTTCTGCAGCTGAACGAACGATGAGGTTGAAATCCTCGAAGACGTGCCCGCTGGAGGAGTACCCGCCGTTCAGCTTGCAGACAGCAACAGTGCCGGTTGTGCGGGTCAAGAAGAGCTCAGTCTTCTTTGTCACACCGCCGATGTAGGCGTTGTGCAGGGAGGGTGTGTCGGTGCTCTTTGCTTCTGACCGTGCGACAGCGGAGAGAGCGGACCCTGTGCCATCGTCCCTGTCAAGCTCTGTCTCGACATTGGCCGTCTCCGCGCACACCCCGACATAACGGTGGGAGAGGTAGCCAGGTGCAAGGAGGAACAGTTCATGCCCGTGGCCCAACCCCTTCAGCTCGTGTCTTCCAAACTGGTGCAACACCGGGGAATGAATAAGATCCTTCATACCACCCTTGTGGTTTCCAATCGCAGTGATGACACTGCGTGTGACACAGATGGTACCCCCCTTCGCCTTTGCCTCAGTACGCGACGCCATGTTGACAGTGCTGCCACGGTAGTCCACACGGCCTGTGATCGGGTTCTCCTCTGCAATGGTGCTCCCGTAGTGGATGCCAATGCGCACCACAAGGCCAGCCTCGGGGAGACGCAGCCGCTCTGGCCACGACGCCTGCTTGAATCTGTGTTGTATGTCCAGCGCACAGCGCACTGCAGGGACGGCCTCTTGGAAGGTCAGCATGAACGCGTCGCCAATCGTCTTCACTTCGTAGCCGTCGTGGTTTCTGTAGACTGCACGGATGATCTCGTTGTGCTGTTCGAGGGCAAGGTTCATGTCAATTGCGGAACGCTTCCAGAGTTTTGTGGAGCCTTGGATGTCTGTGAACACAACGGCGATGTCGCCTGTGGGTGGTGCGACACGTCTGCTCTTCTCAAGCATGTCTGTTGTGGATCCCATGCTGTCGGAGCTGAGGATGGACTCAGGAACGTAGGCACGGAACTCAAGGAGGTTGGCAGTCATCTTGAGGAAGTTTGCTTGCATCTCACGCACCTCGTTGAAGGGGGACGTGGCCTTCACGGCGCACGTTGAGCTGTTGATGTTGAGCTTTGCGACGTTCGACATCTCGTGCTGGATGACACGGATGGGTTTCAGGATGTAGTGTGTCACGAGGATCACGACACCAACGAGCAGGAAGCCGAAGCCGATGACGATCATGCGCGACTCAAGACGCTGCTTGTCCACCTTGTCCTGCACACGCTCTGTCTCGGCGGCTGTCGACTCTTGCACCTCCTGGTTCTTCATGGTGACTGCGTGGAGGACGTGCTGGGTGTCGAGGGCTGTTGTGAGCCACCAGTCAATGCCACGTCCATCGGACACACGGAGCACAGTGACGTAGTACTCCTCCTCAACCATGTCGCCAGGCAGAAGTGTTTTGAAGTATGCGTCGCTTGCCTTCTGGAAGTCGTCTTCACGCCTCTCGCGCGTCACCTTGAGACGCGTGGACTTGGACTCCAGCATGTTGATGCCTTCGTAGCTGTTGTTGTATGCGTGGATCGCACGCGCCACACCACGGATGACAGAGTCGTCTGCGTCCACATCCTTCATCTTCCTTGTCACGTTGCGCTCCATCATGAAGACCGGGTCAAGCTCGAGGGTGGACGTGAACCCCAACCCATGCGACACTCCTGTCAGAGTGTCCTGCTGCTGGTGGTACGCAAACTCCTCGTCCGAGATCCCTGCACGGTTGAGCTTCATCTTTTCGTACACCCACGACCCTGCAATGCATGAGAAGATCCTTGTGTCCGCACCTGTCGTGGCCTTTGTCTTTGCTGCCAGGCCCGATAGGAAGTCTTTGATACCACGGAGCTTGACATAGACACCTGTCCACAGCGGCATGCCTGGGGGAAGGTTTGGGTCGACGTGTGTCATGTTCGTCATGAGCAGCATGCCGACGAACTCGGAGAACTGGTCAAGTGCCCCCCAGCGTGGCTCGCTTGCTGGATAGTAGCCGGGGCGGTAGAGGAGGGACTGACTGCCGAAGGTGTCGGGGTTCTTCAGCCACATGTGTCCTGCTTGTGGGAAGCGCATGATCGCCCCGGTGATCGGCTGGGCTGCGGACATCTCGAAGTGTGTTCTGTTTTCCGCTGAGCCGAGGATCGAGAAGAGGTAGCCTGCCTGGTAACTGAGCGATACCTGGGTCTGTGGTGCGGTGATGCCAAGGCCGAAGAGACCTGAGTTGACTGAGCCGAGGGTCTGCATCTGATGCCAGAGGCGGGGACGCTGGTCGAGAAGTACCTGCTCGTCTGAGAAGTTTGCCCCTGCATTGAGCATCTCTACCTGCACGTTGAGTCGCTGTGCCTCAAGCACTGCGGTGTCTAGAAAGGCAAGCACCGACGACTCTGCGGCAGACGACGAAATGAACAGCAAATCCGCAACAGTGAGCCCCAGTGTCAACGTCGACGTCGCGAAGCACTCCGCCAAAGACTCTGTGGTGTGGTCCCGTGTCGTGGTGAGCGCCTGGTCGCAGGAGGACTCAGACAGGTACGATACAATAATTCCCGTCGACGCAATCATGAACAATGACAGAAACGCAATCGCCCCGCGAATTGAAAATATGTACGACACAAAGCAGTTCCCCACCGCATCTGCGCTGCCCCCTACTATGTTGTTCGGTGACTCCGGGGAGGTGGCTGAGCTGGAGTTCCCCCTGGTGGCAACGAGCATTGTTTTGCTTTGCATTTTTTTTTTTTTTTGGTATTTTTTTTTCTTCACTTTTTTCGACCTTAAACAAAACTCGTCGAAAACTCCCCCCTCCCTCACTCCTGTTGTTGTGGATGGGTTTGGGTTAGGCTGGGGGAAAAGAATACAAAATAATAATTCAAACCTTTATTTTTCCACCTGAACAGGTGTACAGCCAAGAATAATAAAAAAAAGAAAAAATACAAAAAAAAAAAGGTAAGAAAAACTATGCATGAATTGAGTGAAAGACACCCAATCTCGTTACGTTGATAACTCTGACACTGGAGAGGTGGGAGGGGATTGATGAACGTGAGGAGCGATGAATGTACCTCACGTACACAAAGCACTTGTGGATAAGGCTCTGAACAAGAACTACCCATACGCATACAACATGATAGACACTAGATTATTGCTTACAAGCGATGAGACAATGTCACAATTCTGGAATACATTGCGAGATTCCTCTCTCTCCGGGGGAAAAATCATTATTATTCCACAGAAGGAAGCTTGGTATAGCTGACAAAAAAACTTTCAAATTTCTGCTAAAGTCTGCCAGACCCTTCTCTTCTTTCTTTCGTTTTAATAAAAACAAAGGCATAAGGGTGTGAAAAAATGGACCCTACAAGCCATACCTTTTGCGGGGGTATGATACGGGGACTCTAGCGATATATGCATCTTGAAACAATATTTAGGTCACAATTTCGGCTGATTTTTGTTGTTTTTTTTGTTGTATCGACAATCACCTGGTCCGAAGACAGGTTAGAATCTCTTGTTATCTGATGGTTTTGTTGTTTGTTTTGCGGAACCACACAAATGTCACCCAGAAGCGAGGGTTTGGATGTCTTACAGGCAGGCCTACCTCATAACATTACCTTCAAGACGGATGGACACTTTGTTAAACAAGCAAAAATGCTTGTAAGACGTGGTTCGTCACCTTTTCAAAAAACAGTATAGGACACATTCACATACCATCAAGAAGAAACGAGTGTTCTCTAATGGGGATTATTATTGAGCTAAGGGTGGGAGCCAGAGTGTTAGCCTTGAACAACTTGGCTGTGGGTATGTGGTTCCACTGTTTTTTTTTATATAGAACATCCAGGATTTATTGCATCCACGTTGACCTCGAACCACGTTTTCTTGTTGTTCTACGTAGAGGGGTTCCATGCCACTCAAGGCAGTGGGACAGTTTCCCTGTTCTTGTTTCGAAGGGACTTCCTCTATTCTCTGATTTTCCTCCAGAATTAAACAAATCTTGGCAAATGACAACAACAACAACAAAATAACGCAATTTCCACATAAAATGTAGGTATATTGCGCCCTTTTAGGCAGATGTTTCCTTGGGTTCATACCTTGTGTATTCATATGGGACATACTCATACACAAACTTTAGGCTGGATAGGGGCAAATGCCCACCTGCCCCATAACTGTTAAACCCAACACTTCTCCTCACGGGAGAGAAAACATACCCCAGGAAGCTAGATTAGCCAGTCTGACAAACATCTGCTAGGAAAGGAGAATTGCAGAAACAGAAACCCGTAATAGGGCAAGATGAAGAAAGACTCTTTGTACTAAGTCACCTTCTTGAAAAGAGAAAGACGTGATGAAAAAAAAAAGCTGAAATCTGGAGGATTAACGTACCATGCTGTGCGCACGCATGAGGGGGAAGATATTTTTTGATATTGACGTCTTCGAAAATACCATGCAGCGGGTACTACCAACCAAAAAGAAAAGGAGAGGAAAGGAACGAACATGGTGCTGAAGAAGTCAGAGCTGATGACTCGTGCAGATGCGTCCACATAAAAGTTGAGTGCAACGCATTGCTGAGTATTTAAAAAAAGCTTGAAAGATGCGAGACAAAAAGAAGAAGAAAACGAAAGGGTTGCTATATGATCTCCAGGTTCGCACAAAGGACTCCGAAACAGGGTGAAAAAAAATTGGGGTCACAATCTACATTTTTGTAGATTTGGAAACCCCAAAGCTCTGCTATTTCCCCCTTACACTCAAGGGGTAACGCTCAGTGGAGCAAAATTGAGATGAAATTTGAAAATATATCTTTAAAAAAAAACAGGTTACTTCATCCCTAAGAGGGCGATACAGATACACTGACCCTCTCTCTTTGCTGATTTATAATCACACTTCGTGAGGGCGGAAAAACACACAGTACATCTGAGATTCGTTTCCTGTCACTGGAACGGTAACGTTTTAATTGCCTTCTTATGTTCCTGGGACCCAATACAACGAAACTCGGGCAACCGGATAAAGTCAACCCTGACTTGAAACTCCACTCTTGGTGTAGGACGGTCTGCGGTTTTTCTTTTTGACGGCTGTCCTGCTGTGACGGAGACGTGGTGGGGCGGGGTTTCACAACTTTTCACGACATTTCACACCCACCTCAGCAAAGCTGTGAAAATTTGGTACACAGTTGCGAAAAGTTGTTAAAAAAACCCCCCCCCGTATAGCACTGCCTGGGATAAGAAAGTAAGATCAAACAAAGAGAGTTGAAACGTCGACAACACAACTCGGTTGTGCTCATGCAAAGGGTGGGACGTGAGTGTCAACAAAGAAAACTTGAAAGATGAACACACACATCGTAACAGTGAAACGATGGAGGTACACACTCAAATATTTTTAAAAAATAAAACAGTGAAAAAAACACAATCAGGTGCTAACACGCGCCAGGAAAGAAGACGAGGAGCCACACTGTCCCACACTGATATAGAAAGATGACCAACCTTCAAATACCATACAGTGGTACAAAATAAGCTTTTGTGCTTCAAAAAAAAAAAAAAAAAGAACTGATAAACTAAACGGAACGAAAAAAGGAACGTAAGCAACAGAGGATGAGATATCGAGAGGCAAAACACTTTTTTTTTTGATAAATTGTTGGAGTAGTGTAGTTGCCTCGGTTGTGTTGCCACAGTTGTGCAATCTCCACTGTCTGTGTTTTTTTTTTTTTGAAAACTTGGTTGTTTTAGTGTAGACACCCGAAGATGAACTCCACTATACTACACGCTTCTTTTTTTCTTTGAAAGAAGCCACGCATCCTGTGCAATACCTAAGTCTTTGGCAACCTAGGACAATATGACACCGCAGGTTAGATCTGCGAGGATGAGGTTACATTCAATTATAAGAATTCAATCAAACAAACAGGGAAAAAGTGAAGCACTAAAAAGGTGCAAAGAACAGCCCTCACAGGGAGCAGGCACCAATTCTCCTGTGTTTGAATGGAAAAGGGCACTTCACTTTACAAAATTTGCAAGAATTTTTTTTAGACACTTTCGAGTAGAAAGCACAGAAATAGTAGGAACATCAGATGCTATCTAAAAAAGTAAAAACACACACACAGAGTTTTATGGGGAGAAAAAAAAAACCGTCTTGCAAAGACTGATAGGAGGTGATGTAGCGCGAAGCAATGTGAATCTCACCACGCAGTTCAAAGTCGGTGGGTCGATACACCACGGAGCTTGCTGTTGTGACACCCCATCATATTAAATCGCGTTGACAACAAGAGAGAGAAAGACCCTCTCAGATCGTCAGTTTTTTTTTATATATTTGCCAGTTTCTATTAAACGAAACAGTGCAAACGGTAGGTAGGGAAGAAAAAAAAGCAAAGAATAATATTTTAACTACAAGATGGGCCTTCTCCAACGTTGTCTTCCTCGTCTGAAATAAAAGAAAAGTTTATAAGATGAAACCTAAGCCACTCTATGCTTGGTCACCTTGATTTCAAGAATTATAATTGAAAAGGGTATCAGCGCAAAGGTGATATGTGGAATTTCTCTGAGGTTTTATGCTATGTCAAGACACCCACAAGAAGGCTCGACTCATCCACAAATCATCTCTAAAAAATGATACTTCTCATGTCATGCGCTATGAAGTGAACAGAACGAATGTAAAAGGAAAAAAAAAAATACAAAATTGTGTGCCTGAAAGATGAAAGCGCCTCCCGGCGCATCAAAAAAAAAAGAGAAAAAAAGGTGGAATTGGAGATGAAACAAACTCCTTTCGAATACGGGTACAATATGGACCCAGAAACCTCTGCAATTTGAATCTAAATGCCAGATGCGGTGGAATATTTCATTTTTCGAATACATTGCAGCATTTCACCAGGCTTTCAAAGACGGAGCTATTTTTGCAATAGGTGGCGTGATCAAAAAAAAGAAAACAAAAAAAAACTCTATTTTCGCTCATATCGAGGGGTTTGCAGGCTCAATGAATTCTCCACTATGAAGAGGCGAACGAAGGAGATCTACTTCAATGAGATAACCAGACTGCAGATCCGCCTCCTTTGCCTGCGCGAGAACTGCGTGGTGATGTGCGGCAAGTTGGCAGTCCTTGGCGAGCTCTTTTATGAGGCTGAGGTTCGTCTCGTAGAGCGAGACGTCGCTAAGGACGGCCTTGAGCAACTTGACAGATGCTTCACGCTCCTCAACGTCGTGTGTGAGGATGTTCACACGGTGTGGGAGGTCCGCATCCCAGTGGCATATCACAGACTGCAGTATCACTGTGCACAGGTGGTGTAGTTTGATCCTCGTTGCTGTCTTCCGGTAGTACCACACATCACACAGCAACAGTGCCCGTGACACATGGAGTGCCTCGTGGCGTACCAAAGCGTTCCCCTCATAAGTCGCGTCAGCATACATAGAATAAAACTCAGTGTCCGCAGCGTACTCAGCCGCAGCCTCCGCCACCACAAGAGGAAGCCCCAGCGACGTGGTGTACCTCTGCTTCGTGGTCCCCACGTTGCCATGAATAAAGTCGCCTGTCGCAATGCCAAGACGCATGATGCTTTCAGTCCGAGTCTCAAGGTATTCAGCAAAACGCAGTGCAGACGTGACATGCTGTTTGCACTTCTTCGAAGCGTTCCACGTAAGAATCACTTCTGCTGAAGACACCGAAACGACTTCCCCGTCCAAAGAGATGGCTGCCTCTGCAGCTGAACGTACGATGAGGTTGAGATCCTCAAAAACCTTGCTACTGATGAGATTTGTGTTCAGCTTGCAGACGGCAACGGTTCCGGTTGTGCGGGTCAAGAAGAGCTCAGTCTTCTTGGCCTCAACGAACATCTCTTTGTCGCCTTCAGAGTTTTTATCGCTGAGCACTTGACGCCGGCCTGGTGACATAGGACTGCATTCCTCACACCCGTTGCCGTAGCGATGCTGTAGGTACAACGGCACAAGAAGGAACAGTTCATGTCCCTGGCCAAGCCCGCGGAGTTCGTGGGCCCCCATTGGGAACAGTGGGGCGGAGAAGGAAATCAGACTAAATCCGCCACTAGTTTCAATCGCAGTGACGACACTGCGTGTGACACAGATGGTACCCCCCTTCGCCTTTGCCTCAGTACGCGACGCCATGTTGACAGTGCTGCCACGGTAGTCCACACGGCCTGTGATCGGGTTCTCCTCTGCAATGGTGCTCCCGTAGTGGATGCCAATGCGCACCACAAGGCCAGCCTCGGGGAGACGCAGCCGCTCTGGCCACGACGCCTGCTTGAATCTGTGTTGTATGTCCAGCGCACAGCGCACTGCAGGGACAGCCTCTTGGAAGGTCAGCATGAACGCGTCGCCAATCGTCTTCACTTCGTAGCCGTCGTGCTCTCTATAGACACCACGGATGATCTCGTTGTGCTGTTCGATGGCGGTGTTCATATTGCTTGCGGAACGCGTCCAGAGTTTTGTGGAGCCTTGGATGTCTGTGAACACAACGGCGATGTCGCCTGTGGGTGGTGCGGCTGCACGGTGGGGTCTGATGGGGCTCCGTTCACAGTCGTCGGTCAAGACTGCGTCGGGGATGTAGGCACGGTATTCACGCAGGTTGGCAGTCATCATGAGGAAGTGCCTCTGCATTGCGTTGACCTCGCGGAAGGGGGAGTTTGCGATGACCTTCTCAGAGGCTTGGTCTAGCTGCATTTGCGCCACATTTGACATTTCATTCTGAATGATGAGGATGGGCCGCAGCACATAGTGTGTTGCGAAGACACTCAGCACTGCGAGAAACACCGACACACCGATCACAAACCACCACAGCGTGGCGCGTGTATCGCTCACCTCGTTCGACACCTCTGCGTGCTCGTCTGATGTACGTTGGGTCACTGTTTGCGACGTCCTTTCAACAAGCGCCATGACCTGCTGGGCACCGAGGGAGACGGTCATCCACCAATCAACGCCGTATTCGTCATGCACCCTGCGTACGATGATGAAGTGCTCCTCTGCGATACGGTCGTCTCCTATGGGGGTTTTGAAGAAGTCGTCTTCAGGGCTGACGAAGTCGTCTGGCTGCCTTGGGCGTGTTATTGTGAGCTTTGTTGTGCGTGTGTGGAGGCTTTCAATGTAGGTGTAGCCGTCGTAAGGCGAGGCAAAGCCGCGGTCGTGCGCGAGGGCGTGGATAGCGGTGGCGACCCCGCGTATGATGGGGTCCGTTGCGTTCACGTCGCGCATGACGACCCTGTGTTGCGTACCGAGCTGCGGGGTGAAGATGCCGTCCTCTGTGACCGGGTCGCCCGGCGTGCCAACGGAGGCGCCTGTCAGGATGCCCTGCTGGTCGTGAACGTCGATGTCGTGTGGTGTGAACACAGGCCGTGTCCGCATGCGCTCCGCTATCCAGCTGCTCCGCACGCAGGTGTAGATGCGTGTCGCAGACTTCGCGTTCACTAAAGAGTTTGTCAGCTTCGACATATATTCGCTGATGCTCGCCAACGTCAGAGTCACCGCCGTCCGCAACGATCCTGACCTCCCCAAGGGGTCCTTCCGGAGACTGTATATACTCATGGTCGTCAACGGGGTGTAGTGCTCTATTGTCGACAGCAGAGACTCGCCTGGCTCCCACAGACGCCGTGCTGGGTCGAGGCCTGACACATTGAGAAGCGAGTCGTGCAGAACCTCCCCCCACGCAAAGACTTCGTACCTGCTGGTCATGTCTATCTCCCCCGTGACCTTGAGACTGGCGCCGACCTCCATATTGCCTGCGTTTGCGCCGCCCTCGTGGATAACAACGGTCATGAGACGGCCACCCATGATCTGTACGACGAAGGCAGAGTTGTCGTCGTAGAAGGCCACGCCACGCACAGCGCTGTTGAGGCCCTCGCTATCGACAAACGTTTGCATGATGTGCCAAGCTTGGGGCTTCAGGTCGTGAATCCAGTCCTTCCTGCGTGGGATGGTCGCTGCAAATGTATCAACCACCAGGTTCACCCGCGCGGTCTCCATATAGGCCTGCTTCAAATACCCAACGACACCAATCTCCGTCGCTTCGGCAGTGTGGAAAAGTAGGTCAGAAACGGTCTCTGTCAGAGAGTCCCTGCTGTGCTGCAATGAATTGTTCACGTTTTCTTCGCTCAGACGGCGTGTCTTCGCTAGAGCGTCATCGCAAGTGTTCTTCAAGAAAAACCCAGTCCCCAACGATATCGCCAAAATCGACACCAAACACAATCCCGCAATACACCCCCTCACAGATAGCATTGACCACACGGTCCTGATGCATGGGCCCCCTTTTGAATCCACGTCTTTTATTACATCGTCTCGAGCAGGCATGCTGCCCCCCTCCTGGGTGTTGGAAAAAGTGAGAAAAGGATTGCCTCCAGTTGACAATAGGTCAGGGGCGGGGAAGGAACCTTAAATACATACTCCAAAGCCTGAGTTGAGACTATGGTGGACTCTGAAAGCCCGCCTCAAGTCCGCCCGAGTCAGGCACCTGAGTTGGGTACAGACCAACTTCATTCCATTTTCCACCTCAGGAGACTGCCCCACAACTTTTATTTGCTGAGGGATGGGACAGTATCCCGAGGTGAAAATGGGTGAAGGTGGTCCGTACCCCAACTCAGGCAGACTCGCCCTGAGTCCGCCTCAACTCCGGAGGGTCTTGCTAGGATATTTTTTTTTGGCGGGACTCAGGCGGACTATGAAGTACGTAAATGGCAATGAAAAATCTCACATTCGTTTATTTGACAGGGCCGGATGTTGTAGTCCGCCAAGGGGAGAAGGAATTGGGTGTGGGGGTGCTGAGTAGAACGTGGGACACAGTCACCATTGGGTCGGGGGTCAAACAGACCGGGGGGTGAAAAATAAATATTGGTCAGATGTAAGCCTCACTGCTTAGTTACCTTACCTAGAGAATGAAAAGGAATGGACACATATTAAAAGCTGATCGTTGCACCTCAGTAGGATACATTTTTGCGAATGTCACACACACGGTATTTTTTGGTTTTGCTTTTTCGAGTTTTGGTCTGGAAGAACTCTCCCTCTGTTTTCACTTTTGTCGGCAGACAGTATAAAGGAAAGAAGGGAAGTGTAGCTGTCTGTAGACAGTTGTATTTTATGTTTCTTTATCACAATGCAATAACCACGTAGAAAAACCGCTTGAACGGTTTTTTGTTGTTTTTCGACACAAAAAAAAAAAAAAAAAAAAAAAAAATGAAAATAACCCCCAAAACGAAATGCATACACCTCCTTGAACTTCAAAGAAATAGAAGAAAAATAGAGTAAACTGCAGTTGTTGATGCAAGCACCTCCCGACTGACCCACATACAATGCCAGCCATCCGGATGAAAGCACAAATAAATGCCAAGGCAAATCGACAGGGGGGTGAATACATTCGACAGGAATCTTTATCAATAATGGGGGGGGGGGATGACTTGAAAACAGTAAGGGGGCAATGTTCTGTTTGCAAGTGTTCTTTTGATTATTATTATTTTTCACAAATGCAAGAAGAAGAAGAAGAATCTGACGCATGGGCCTCAGGGGACACACATATCTTTCAAATGTTCAAATAAAATGTAAAAATGTAACCTAAAGTACAAAACCCTCTCGTGGCAGTGTACCTTTGGTGTGACCCGAACATAGAGGGGTGGACCTGTATCCATGCTGGTACACTGCTACCTGTTAAATAAAAAAAGAGTGGGCAAAAAAAAAAAAAAAAAAAAAGAGACAATATCATTCGCCAAATCGGCGTTATTTTGTCTAATTTCTTGTCCCATTTTTTGAAAAGGGGAAGAAAAGGGGGGTGAGTCTGAAACAAAGGATCTTCACGCTTTAAGATTGCACACGTAATAATAGTAATAAAAAAAAAGGGACATTTTCGTTCGGACTCAGGTTTTTTGATTTTCAAGGTTTCACACTTCGCTTTACTATTTTCTTGATACCGCAACGAACACACGCAACACAAGACAGATACAGATTTTTGTTTTTTGGAGGGGGGCTGAAGAATAAGAATGCGGCAGGAAAATGAGACATTAAAATTCTCTGGTCTGACCACATGCGTTTTCCCCTTTGAAAATCGACACTACTTTGTGCGATATTCATGTTTTTTTTTTTTTTGGGGGCATATTTTCACGGGTAACTACTCGGACTGAACGAGACACGCAGAACAAAACAGAACAGAACCATAAACATGCATGCAACATGCACTTCTTTTTTGTTTGAATAGACAAGGATAGACGGAACCCTCCCCCCGGTAGTGAATGACATATTGTATTTGAAACATAGGTCTTTTAGACAGCACTGTCCTCGCCGTACCACCGTTCTAGGGGATGTCTTTTCCTTGGAACAGACATTGCCTGCACATGATGCACAGCACGGTCATTCTGGACACGACTCAAATGCCAAATCAAGTACACAACAGACAACAGCGCAAGGGTGAACGTGCTTGCGACATACACATAGTTGAACACAGGCCGTGCAAACACCACTTCACGCACTATCTTGCTGAGTTGCGACTCAACACAGGGACGTGTTGTGTTGATGAATCCCGGCACCTCTGCTTCGATGCCGTCGGTGTCAGTTTCCTGCAATTCTGGCGATGGCGTTGGCGGTGCTGGTGTTGGCGGTACTGGTGTAGGTTCAGGTGTCGGGGGAGCGGGTGTAGGTGGCGCAGGCGTTGGTGGAGAAGGCGTTGGTGGGGAAGGGGTGGGTGGGGAAGGCGTTGGCGGTGCAGGTGTAGGTGGTGCAGGTGTAGGTGGTGCGTCTGTCGGAGGGGAGTCCGTCATTGGAATATACGCGTTCCTCATATAGTTCCCATAGTAGCAATCCTTCTGCCCCGCAAAGGAGACAAAGTCAGGCAGCACCACAGGCAGGTGGACAGACAACGACGTCGTGATGAGAAGGAAGAAGGCCGACTGCATGAACACGCCCTGCGACGTTGTCCTCCCCTTCGGCAGCTTGTCACTCGAGAGACACAGCAATCTGAGGCCCAAATGCGAGAAGGCGCTGAGAATGCTTCCCAAGATGTACACCATGAACAGCAGCAGCACGCAGAGGGACGCTGGGGTGGGCATCTCCCGAAGCATCTTGTCCAAGGGGTTGTACCATCCTGCAGAGTTGTGCGTGATGAAGCCACACTGCACACCACATTTACTGTTCAGCAGTCTGTAGAACGTCCCAGATGCAATGCTCCCTGCAAACAGCAGCACCATGCACGCAAGCAGCAACCCCACAAAGCGGATTGCGATGAGCTTCACGATCGACCCCTGCGGTGTCTCTTCGTTGAGGAGGAGACGTGAGGTCTCGAGGCCCTTCGCCGCCGTCTTGACGTCCTCCAGGTCCTGCTTGTCATCGCTCGTGGCGGAGAGCTTCAGGTTCGAGCGGTATTTCTTTGTGATGGTCTTCATTGCCTCTGCTGTGTCTTCGATTCCGTCATCGATTAAGTCCGCTTCTGCAGAGATCTGGTCCTTTGTTCTGTACTTTCTGAAGAACGACGCTGTCACCAAAGCAAACCCTTGCGCAAGGTAGTAACACAGGAAGGGGAGGCCGAGGAAGCCCAACGCTGTCACCAACGCACGGAGCGCCTCCTCCAGGCTGCTTCCATCTGTCGAGATGGACTCACGGTAGGGCACAAGGCCGTCACCAGGGGTGATGCCACTGTCGTCCTTATCTTCAATGATGTACGAGGCTGCGAAGATCCCCGCCACGCAGATGGCAGGAGGGAAGACAAAGAGACACGAGACAAACACCTTCCAGAGCGTCAGGTTGTCGTCCTCCCCTTTGCGCCACGTTCTGAACTTCTCGCTGTCAAATGCGTACATGAACGGCAGGATGATGGTGAACAGTGCAAGACATGTTATGTCCGCACCGTTGTAAAGCTGTCTGATGACGTGACCATAGCTTCCATTGTCGTAGTACACATTGTAGAGGTCGAACAGCAGAAGGAGCACCTGCATTGTTCCGGTCAGCATCGACAGAACACCCAGTCCGATGGTGAAGACCCTGTGCGGGTGGTACGACGCATGGAGCCTCGTCCAGTAGAAGATGCTTCCCCCGAGCACCGCACACGCCACCACTGTGGCGACTATAATGCTTCCATGAGCACTGTCCATAGTAGGTATGCCACTGACTTCCTGAAGGTAGGTAGGGTGTTGTGGCAGGGTGGTGTGATGTGGTGATGTGGTGGATGATGACCTAGTGAGGGTAGTTCTTGCGCAGAATATGGCTGTGGTAATGTGGTGTGGTGGCAGGGTCAAAAGAGGGGGAGGGGGGCTGTGAGAGCTTCTCAGCGAATGTCAACGCTGTTGTAGAATTAGTTTGGATCACCATCACGAAGACAAAGTCCCCGCTCAGCGTCCAGTGCCCTGGAAAAATTCTATCATCATTGAAGCAGTAAAATCGTGTTCTTGTTGGTGGTCTCAGCAGTATTGGAACATTCGTATCAAACACAGCTGTTGCTGCGTCAAACTCGAAAGATGGTGTTTTGTGTTTTGTGTTGGTCATCATGGGAATGGGAAAAGAGTGTTCGGAAGAAGGTGAATCAGCTTCGAAAGGACGTTGTACTTCAAAGGGCTGTGCCCTCAGATGAAAGATGGTGAATGTTAGTCGTGGTTTGTGTCATCATGCAGTGCAGGTGTGTGTGTTCGTTGGTCAAGCAAGAGAGCTTCTCAGCGAATGTCAACGCTGTTGTAGAATTAGTGTGGATCACCATCACGAAGACAAAAGTCCCCGCTCAGCGTCCAGTGCCCTGGAAAAATTCTATCATCATTGAAGCAGTAAAATCGTGTTCTTGTTGGCGGTCTCAGCAGTATTGGAACATTCGTATCAAACACAGCTGTTGCTGCGTCAAACTCGAAAGATGGTGTTTTGTGTTTTGTGTTGGTCATCATGGGAATGGGAAAGAGTGTTAGGAAGAAGGTGAATCAGCTTCGAAAGGACGTTGTACTTCAAAGGGCTGTGCCCTCAGATGAAAGATGGTGAATGTTAGTCGTGGTTTTGTGTCATCATGCAATAAATATCAAAATAAAAAAGCTCTACGACGTTCTTATTCGTTTTCCATTTTGTAAATTTACAATCAATACTATGTTTCCTACTATTGCCCTTTTTGCTTATCTTAGACTGTTTTTTTAGGTACATCACTTGATGCATTTATACAATCGATACACGATCATTTGCTTTATTACATTTTACAGAAAAGGATATTTCCTTCTACCCCTCCCACACACCCTCTCCCGAACCCCAACCCATCTTATGGGCCATTTCAGAGCCTCCTCCCTCCCCTGCCCCAAAGACTCATTGGCCACCATGAATGTAACGAAGGCCATTTGACTTTATTGAACTCTGTAAGAAGCTGCCACTAACGCTATCCGCAGTGGTGGGGGTGGCTGTGAGGCCTTCAGAGACTTTGTGTACGGCGGCCTGCTTCTTTTCACTGGAGTGTCGTGAGGTGCGTGCAGCCGTGCCTGCGCCGTAGGCCTTACGGATCTGTTTGAGAAGTAACGTCACAGTGAGAACATTTCCAGAGAGCACCGCTTCGCCGACGTCATCTTCAGTTTGCTTCATGTGGTCGGTGATACGCCTGCGGGTGTTGAAGAGACCTAGAACCTTGCGGATGTTGTGACGTTTTTGTGCGTCCCTCAAGGGTTGCAAGGCGACTCCTGGGATAGGGGTGTACTCGTGTTCGACCTTCATGAAGAGCTCTGCAAGGACAGTACCGTTGCGCACCCCATCTGCAACACCTGACGCTGAGGCTGCCGGGTGGCCAGTCAATGATTTGACCCATTTGCTGAGAACTGCAAGCTCAGCGCACTCTGCACGGCGCACATCAGATGCCGCAAAGTTGTTCTCTTCGGGAGTGCTCGCCTTTAACGATGCGGAGCGTGTCAACGATGGCTGCAGGGGTGACTTCCGTGGGGTGGGTGTTCGTGTGGGCTTAAGTGCTGGAGGCTTGGACTTTGCAACAGGTGAAGGAGGCAGTACACGGTGTGCAGCGGAGACCTGAGGTGAGACGGCCTTTGCAGAGGTAGGAATGTATGGAACATCCCCAGGGCGCACGCGGTGGCGTCGTGGTGGCTGGCGGTCGCAGGAGCGGAGCACATCTTCTAAAAGAGGAAGGACAACGGCAGGGTTGCCTCGCGACACCTCGAGCAGGGCCGTGCGGTCCAAGTAGACCTTGGACATGCCCCGTACACTGCGAAAAGCGTCCATCGCCTTGTCAATGTTGAGGAGACACGCCTTCTCCACGTGCGGGTGCTGGAACACACCAATGACAGGGTCATCACAAACGACCTTCGCCAAATCGCACAGCAAAGTGCCATTGCAAATGTACGGCTTCACATTAGGATCCCCAATCGACTTCGGAAGCTGGAGACACACCTCGCTGCTCCAGTGCTTCAGCGTTTCGGTGGGGGCGACAACAACGTTTGGTTGCTTTTTGAGAAGCTTCATGTGGAAGAGGAACTGCAGGACGGCACCTTCTAGGGACGCCATGTGGTAGCGACTGTAGCCACAGAAGACACTGCCTGCGTGGACATGTGAACGTGTCTTGAGTGTTACTGCAGGGGGGTAGGACTTCACTATGTACCACATCAGACCCCATGCGGTGTCAGTATCGCCTGTCGCCACGTCGCCCACAACGGACATGAAGACCTCTAAAGAGAGATCGTGTGCTGGGCCCAATGCTTTGTAGACCTCGTGGAAGAGTTGTTTGCTCTTGTTCGGGCAGTCTGGAGGGGAGGAAAGGAGACGCCGTGTCTTTGCAGGGATTTCTGCCTCGTTTAATGTTGCGAGGCAGTTTGCGGCTATTTCGAGGGCTAGTGTGCCGTTGAAGAGTGGGTTGTCAAGAGGGCGGCGGGAAGGAAGGTCTTCTGGTACAGGACGGCGGAAGTTTGCTGCAGCGAGCCATTGCGCGCATTCTCGTCTACAATGCACGCTGTCGCCGCGCACTGCCTGGAGGAAGTACGAATCTGCGTCTGGCGCGTGAGACCGTGCTCGTGGTGCGGATCCGGCACTTCGCGCACTGCCTTGCGAGCAAGACCGTCTTGCGGATAATGGTGTCTGGGAGATGCTTCTGAGCCCACTTCTTTGCAGGGAAGACTCCACACTGGAGGTGCGTCGCCCCAAAGACGGTGTGCGCGGGTGTCGTGAGGGAGGTGTCGCACTCCGATGTGCAGGCGTCCCCATCTGGCTGCGTCCCTGCGTCCTAGCTGTGTGCGGGTGCACAGCATTGTTCTGTGTCTCTCGGGCCGGCCTCACCGCAGTCTGTGGCGCATCTCCCCTCCGCTCAAAGCGTGATATCGGTGGTGTCGGTATGGGGGTGCGCTTATAGCGCAGGGGGGGCTCTGTGTGGTGGGAATACATCATATGGCCTTAAGACACTGTCATCTGCGTCAAGAAACAAAGGGGCTATCGTCGCATCGTTCGTTGTGTAGCAAAAGGGTTTGGGATAAAGGGGACAGCCCAAACCTGTGTTGGGGGCTTGAGGGGTGATGGGACAAAGGCGGTTCTCCTGCAAAGGATACAGGAGGAGGACGGCCTCAAGGCTTCTGACGAAACCAAAGAGACTGGAGAGGATGACAATGACACAGATGATGAGGATGATGAGGGTGGAGAGGGCGACTCATCTGTCGGGTGTCATCAGCCTGGTCTGGTGAATGCGGGTATCACTTGCTTTTTCAATGCCATTATGCAGGCATTGTTCTCATGTGATTCCTTTAGAGAAGGCATAGAGAACGACGAGGGGGGGACTCCTGTGCAGAAGCAGTTGAGGGCACTGTTTGCCAGGTTGGAGGCAGTGCGACGCAAGGGAGCTGGCAGTGTGACTCCGACTGCAATGTTGACTCTCCTCCGGAAGACGGACAGCGTGAAAGAACTAATGTACAAGGAGTCTGATTGCCAAGAATTCGTGATGGGTTTGATGTCTGAGCTTTCGCCGGAGACACATGGCTTCTTCACCGGGTCAATGGTAAAGTACAACAGCGGAACCCCGCAATGCAACCCCTTCACTTTTGACCTTGTCCTCCCTTTATTCTCAAGCGTAGCTGAAAGCGTGCGATCTTTATTCAACCCTCAAGTCCGTGACGACGTCCACACCCATCACTTACAGCTCCTCACTCCTCCTCCTCCTATACTCGCGCTTTACTTCCAGCGATTCACACGCACTGGGCGAACCACCCATACGAAGAATACTGTGGATATCGACGTGGATTTGTCTTTGGATCTGAGCGAATACTGTATCAAGTCGAAGCCGAATACCAGCTTGTGTCGGTGATTGTGCACACCGGCTCTCAGGAATTAGGCCACTACTACTCTTGCAATCTTAGGGGGGGGGTAGGTGGTATTTGATCAACGACAGGGAAACTGAACTCGTCGTTGGACAAGTTTCACAAGAGACAAAATGTGCGGTGATGTGCTTTTACTGCAGGAAAACCATTTCAAGGTGGTAGATATGAGATGAGCAGTGTGAAGGAGCACTACCAAAGAGAAGGTGGGGTGGTGATGCGGAGGGGAATGTTTCATAATGGGGGCAAGAGGGGAAGGGGTGCTTCGTGTTGTTTTTGTCTTAACTACGTTTATTTTTCAAAATGTGTCAAGTGGTTTTTTTCGCAATTTGAGGGTAAGAGTCTCAAAAAGAGAAGGGGAAAAAAATAGTGCGGTTATGAACAAAAAATAATAATAATCTAAAGAGGTTGTTAAAAGGTTTTCCCAACTGCGTTGTATCTCCTGCAACGCTGCACCGTGGTGTCGGCATCTTCTTGTCTACCAACCTGTGTTCTGTCAGACGTGTTCAGGTGTTTACTTCCCAGGGAACTGTGCGTTCTTCTGCTGCTCAAGCAGCTCCTGGAACTTCTGCTTGAAGTGCGCAGAGTGGTCACGCATCTTCTTGTTGAACTTGTCGGTGTGCTCCTTGATCATCTTCTCGAACTTGTCGTAGTGCTCCTTCATCTCGGGGGAGAGCGTGCTCTCGTCGGGCTTGTCCGCAAAGAACTTCTTGTTCTGCTCCTCCATCTTCTTGCCGAACTCAGCATCGAGACGGTCAAGCTTGTCAGAGAACTCCTGGTAGGTGGTGCACATTGTTGAGGTGTAGTGGGTAGGGCTGTGGTGGTGTGCAGATGGGTGGGGAGGAGGGTCGTGTGGACGTGAGTCAGGTTCGAAAGGACGTTGTACTTCAAAGGGCTGTGCCCTCAGATGAAAGATGGTGAATGTTAGTCGTGGTTTGTGTCATCATGCAGTGCAGGTGTGTGTGTTCGTTGGTCAAGCAAGAGAGCTTCTCAGTGAATGTCAACGCTGTTGTAGAATTAGTTTGGATCACCATCACGAAGACAAAGTCCCCGCTCAGCGTCCAGTGCCCTGGAAAAATTCTATCATCATTGAAGCAGCAAAATCGTGTCCTTGTTTTGGTCTCAGCAGTATTGGAACATTCGTATCAAACACAGCTGTTGCTGCGTCAAACTCGAAAGATGGTGTTTTGTGTTTTGTGTTGGTCATCATGGGAATGGAACTTCTCTCTCCTCCTCCCCCCTTCCCCACAATCAGCCGGAAGAATCAAAATCACTTTTCTTTTTTATATTGCCAGACGGAAGATGCTGACGTTCTTTGAAAAAAAAATAATCTTGTAAAGGTGCAGGCAAGGCTCTGAGGAAGGGTAATAAAGAGTAATAAAACAAAAAGCACAAAAGCGCCCTTGAAGGTGCAGATGCCTCTTTCTGCTAAGCAAGGCACTACCAAACAAGGCTCTCGAATTCCGAGAGCTATGCTAGCAATAAATTGATAGCATAGGCAAAGGGGAAAAAGGTTGCAAGATGAAGCCAATCCCCGCCGACAAACTTGAGAGATAAACATGCCACTCCAGTACATACACATCTTCAGAAAAGAAAATTGAAATATGCACAACTCCGAGATTCCATAGTGTTTTGCTGTGTTTTTTTTTGTTGCACCCACAAATTGCACAGAACGACAGAATTGTGGGCCAGTGAGAGGAAAAAAAAAATAGCCAAAATATAAGCTAAACAATCAGTAAAAACACATAACGGGGAGAGGCCACAAAAAGTGGCTAACACATTTAAAAATTTCCTTTTTCGGTTATCCCATTTGAACATTACTTTTTCATAATATTCAATTATCACACAGACTCCTCCTACAGGAAGACTATTTTTTTCTTGCGCAAATTTAAAACTTTTTGAGAACTAAAACCCCCCCATCCCCCTCCCCTTCCATCCCATCCTCCCCCCTCTCCACACAGAACATTTCGTTGGGAAGTGAAGAATTGCTCTGTATTCAGTATTATGTAGGATAGAACGTACTACTGTTTATTTACCCTGTAATAGTGAGAACTGCAAAGAAGAGCACAACACAGATGCAGAAGGCAAGGAGCTGGCGGTGTGGTGTGAAGAAGACTTCCGCCTCTTTGGCACGTTTTTGGTTGGCACGCTTTTTTGCTTTTTCTGCGTCGGCTTCACGTTGGCGCGCTTCCTTCTCTGCGGTGCGTCTGAGCTGTACACGTTGCTCTGCTGCTACACGGTTCTGTTTCGCCACCTCCGCAGCACTTATCGTAGGCTGTACATTCTGTTGTGTCTGCTTAGGCTTCTGCCGCTTGACCACCGGTTTGCCTTTGCTTTCCATCTCACGAATAATGCGCTTCAGACGCTGAATCCGTGCTGCCTCACCACGTTCCTTCGCACGTTCAATCTCCTCTGGGGTCATCTCCTTCTTCTTAACTGTTTCATCCTCAATTTCTGCGTCCAAAACCCAGTCGGGGATCTCCAGCTCATCAGGGTCCACCTCCTCCCCGTCGTCGCCTGCGTTGATCTGCAGTAGAGCCTCAAGGGCACGACGCCGTGCTGCTGCGGAGTGGCTTTTGCGCAGCTCCCTTCGCTCTGCGCGCGCGGCCTCCTCAATAGGCTTGCGCACCTTCACAGAGGAGGAGGCGTGCCAGTACTTCTCGTGGTAGCGCTTTCCAAAGCGGGTGAGGTACACCAGCTCCTTCCCTCCCTCCGAGGTGATTTTGAGAACGCCCTTCTCTTGCACGTTGTCGAGGTATTCGCGTGCGTTTTTAAAGCCGAGGTGGTGGAAGCCGCGGATTCCTAGGTCCTTTTGTATGAACATCTTGACGTCGGAGAAGTGGCACCGTTGGTTGCCTTCAAAATCGAGGACATCGAGTGCATGCGCAAGACGTGCATGCCAAGGCGGCATCTGTCTACGAATGTTGTGTTTCGGGTGCGCCTTCTCATGCTGTTCCATGCGTTCCAAGAACTTCTTCTTGTAGTCTTCCTGCATATGAGGGTTGATCGCGATGTGCCGTTGCTCCTCTTCTTCTTCATTGTCATTCGACGCAAAGAACTGCGCGTTTTCTGCAGCGTCGCAAGCCTCCACCTCATCCTCCTCCTCCAACTCCACAGGTTGCAGGTTCTTGGAGAGGTCCACATCAATGGCCCAGAAGTCTTGATAGTCGTCGCCATCCGTTTCGAGCATTTCGAAGGAGGAGATGGGGGGCGCGATTGTTGTGCCTGCTGTAGAGGATTGGGCGGTTTGCGCTGCTTTCATGACGGTTTTGACAGCGCCAGAGCCAGAGACTTGGATAGATTCTACCCTAGCCGTGGAAGAGGCCATTTGGAGCTGTTGTTCTGCTGTGGTTGCGTCGTCGGAGGTTTGAACAATCCACTCAATGAGAATGTCAATGTCGTGTCCTTGGCATTCACGCATGGCAAGCTTCGCTTTGGTAAGATTAACGCCAACCGAGGTAAGCTGTGTTAATGTTTCCTGAGTCTGTGCAATAATCTTGTCGCGTTCTTGCTTCTCCTTTTCACGTACCTTCCGCGATTCTTCTTCCTCCCGGCGCCGCTCGTTTTCCTCACGTTGCGCTGCACGAATCGCCTCCTGCTCCTTCTCCCTCCGCTTCCTCTCAACCTCCTCCCTCCTCTTCTTCTCCGCCTCCATCTTCATCCGTACCTCCTCCTCCAGCTTCCTTTGCTTCTCGTCTTTTTTCTTTCTCTCTTCCAACTCGATGCGACGCTCCTCTTCCCGCCGTATCCGGTCCGCCTCTTGCTGCTCCATTTCCACCCGCATCCTTTCCTCCTCCTCTGCCTCCCTTTGCACTCTTTGAAGCTCCTCCTTCTCTGCTTGCACTGTAAAATCCTTGAGAAGCGACTCTATCGTCTCCTTATGCTCAACTGACCCCACCTCTGTGAGGATCGGACTAAGCACTTCTCTGTGCGTCATGATGATGCCTCTAAACGATGTGCCCTTTGCGCTTAAGGAGAGAATCGTGTCAAGACACGTCTTCCCTTGAGAAGAGTCTGCGTGAAGCGCCTGGAGGGTAGTGATGAGGTGAGAGATCAGCATATCTGCGACCTTCGCCACTTCCTTTCCATCAGAGGCAGTGACAAGGACCTGGAGAATCGAGAGAACGTTCGCTGTGTCCGGGTCTGCGGTGTGGGTTGCAAAGGAGAGAAGTTTTTTGTAGAATTTTGGGTCAGAAGGGACCTTAAGCCCTGTCTGCGTGGGGTGCAGGAGGACAGCCGCAACGGAGGAGAGAATAGAGCCACGCACTGAGGCGGCGGTGTGCCAGGTAGGAAGCTTGCAGGTCCCGTACTTCCCGAGGCTGGACAGAACCTTGTCAAAGCTTTGTGTTACCTTGGTGAAGAGTGTTGATGTAGGGGCGTCAACGTCGGTTCCCTGTACAGAGCGAATGTGTGAATGAAGAATGTCAACCGCGTGGATCGCATGCATCTGCGGCACCTCCTCTGCAGGGAGCAGGAAGTAGGCAGAACACTTCGCCAACACTGTCGGTGGTATGCGGAAGGTGGTGTGCCGTTTGACGTACGCAGCGATCAGATGCAACGTCCGAGTTGGGGACACTGCGATAAGAGTTTCACACGCAGCCGCAGCCGTCTCAGAGGAATGGAACAACCCCATTGCCGCAAACCCTGGTCTCTGCATCGCATTGGGCGGCAGTGCGTTGAGGTCCTCCTGTGTAAAGCTGAAGTCCGCAAAGCTCGAAGGAGGCTCTTCTGCAAGACAGGCAGGCGTCGCAAATCTGTGAAGGAACAACGCCCACATAATCCCCGAGAGGTGCTCGCCCACATCGCAGTGGAGCATCCGCACGACATCGCTAGGTGGAAGCTGCAGCTCCTTCAAGAGAGCAGTGTCCTGCAGCACCTCGGTGTCAGGGGCGGCGGCAGTGTTCTTTTTGTTCTTAGATTTTGGTTGTGCGTCATGTTGCTGCTGTTGAACGCATTTTTCAGCAGCAGAGACCTGTTGATGGATATGCGTCACCACTGCCTCAGTGCCGTATGAAGACAATGCTGCAAACCGGAACAGATAGCTTGACAGCAGCGCATCAAGCGAGGTGAAGGCGGGTGTGTCCGCTGGGTGCACGATGTGCCGGTCCAGCACCTCCCGCGACAGCAACTGCATGCACCCAGGAAAGCTTGCGGTGAGTGCAACGCACACCCGGGCGAATGCGTGCACCGTTCGGTGTGCAGTGACGTCTCCCACCATCGCCGCCATGTCGCTCAGAAGGTACTCATTGTTGACATAACCTGGGAGCGGGTCTGCATCCAGCGTTGTTGTCGTGTCGATGGTTTTTGCCTTCTTCTTCTTCTTTTTCTTCTTTGTTTCTGTGTCCTCAACTTCTTCTTCTTTTGTGTCCTTCGCAGCCAGCGGCCCGCGACATAGTTTCTCAACAGAGGGCAACAAAAACAGATGCGCAAACACTGCTGCTTCGTCCGCATTGTTGTACACAGCGTTGTCACAGGGAGTACCAGGGGTGAAAAGAGCGCCTGCCTCTGCAAGAACCTGCAGGAGAGCAAGCTGGAGAGCAAGCCCCTCTGCACCAGGCACGCAGACGGCGGAGAGCGCACACGACTTGACAATTTGAAGCGGGCAGACTTCATTCACAAAGTGCGCAACACAGAGCGCAGGGCGTGCCAGCAGCGGCAGCACCGCTTCCACCAGGCTAAGGTGCACACCACCCTCTTGCATATGAACATCCTTCACATGGAGGAGCACCTCACGCACCCACGCAGACACAACCGTACACACCTCCTTCGTAAAAACATCACCCCCCGACACATCCCACACAGACACAAGATAGCGACACGCAGCCTCCAACAGACATGCCAAAACATGCCGCTGTCTTTGATGCGCATCGTTCTGTCCCTTCCCCAGGGGTGCCGTCAGGCAACGCAATGAACTGTCCTGCGAGACATTGAGGAACTGCGTCAGGCATCTTTTCATGATATCCCAACACTCTGGGGAGAACCCATCCGCAGCGTGCTGTGCGATATACAACAACCCCTTTGCGCTCGACGCGGCGGCAGGTGTGTACACAGCGGACCCTCCTGCCACCTCCTTCTCAATACACTCAAGGAGGGGCTGCGCCCATTCTAGGGGCACACCCAACACTGTCCCCCCCGCACGCAGACGCGCCGCCACTGCCACACCCACACGCGGCACCAAATCAAGACAATCAAACTCCCCTACCTCCTCCCCCTCCCCCTCCTCCCCACCCATCAACCCCGCCCGCACCGCCTGGTTGAACAAAGGCACAACCACCTCTGGGGAATGCACCACCGCCTCTTGCAGACGCTTCCTCCAGGGCATAGGGTAACCTTCAGGGGTGGTGCTGTACTTTGCAGAGAGTAGTGTGCAGGCAAGGTCCGCTGAGGGTGGGTGCGAGAGAAGCGTTTCTAGGATGGGGTCGGGGGTTTGGGAGGCGAGGGCGGTGATGCGGGGGGTGCTGGCTTTGAGGGCTTCGGAGCAGAGGCGGGCTGCTGCGGTGAAGAGGAGGTGTGAATAGCTTGCGTGCTGTTCGAGGCAGAGGCTCTGCACGGTGGTCTCCTGGAGGACCGCCTCTAGCACTTCCCATAGCAACGTCTGGGATAACCACCCCGCAGCATACCCCACAACCAACAACGGAGGTGTTGCGATAGGGTATGCATCGTTCACACACACCTCCTCCCTCTCTCCCTCTGTCGGTACAAAGCTTGCGTCTTTCAGTACGATAAACCCTTCATCATTCCCCTCAGTCGGAGTCCCCGACCTCATCCGCAACGAAGAAATCAACTGTGCAATAAACCCCTCCGGTAGCATTTCTATCGCAACATAAAACCCGCTCCTATCCAACAAAGACTTCCGTTTCAAAAGAAGCGCCTTAAGCAGAAGGGTGATAGGAGTGTTGTTGGGGATAGAGGAAGGGAGGGGAAAGAGAAATTCGTAGCGTTTTGGGAGGAGTTGCAGGGTGTGTTCGAGGGGAAGCGATTTGAGAAGGACCTGGACGAAGATGTCGTGGTCTGGGGTATAACGTTGCCGGAGGTATTCTGCGAGAATCATGCCTTCCTTGTTGATATCCCATTCACCCCACTGCTGTGTATCGCGTACTAAAAGCCTGCTGATTGCGGCGCGACGTTCGGTGCGTTCAGCTTCCATCCCATCTATATCAATCTCAGTGCATCCCACATACCGACTCACCAAAACCGGTGGACCACACAGAAAAAACGCAGCAGAGGGTGGGAGACGCGCACGAATCACCCCAGCAGAGGAGAAGAACGTCTCTTCAGACCCTCCCCCATCATCCACCTCCTCTACAGACGACCCCACATCCGGTACAAACACCGCCACAGCCTTCTCACCCCCGTACCCAAGAATTGGGAGACACGGTGTTGTCATGGTTGCTTTGTATAAGGCAAAAGGGTGGGGATAGGGGGAATAGTGTGCAGCCTAGCTATCACACCCTTCTTTTTCTGTTCTGGTGTGGTGGTGTGGTGGTGTGGTGGTGGGGGTAATAGATGATAGGAGAACTCTCATGGATTTGAAGAAAAGGAAGAGGGGGGTGCGGGTGGGGTAGGATGGGGGCATTTTTTTTTTTTTTTTGAAACAGATGAATATATTCACTCCCCAAAGAGAAGGCCCTATGGTGGTCGCTTGAGGAGGGTTTTTGTTTTTATTTGCTTTGCTGTCGCTCGTTCTCTCGTCGTTACTCGTGTTTCCTCGTTAAACTCTTTTTTTTTGCTTATTTTCTTTGCTCAAGGAAACTATTGGAAACAGTGCAGTTGTACAATTTTCACCCTTCCAATTATCTCGTATAACAGCGTTTGCTCTTTTTTACTTTTTTTTTCACTGACATCAACTAAGATTCTTTTTCTCTTTGGTATAAGAAAAAATGCATGGCAGCAACCCTAACAGGCATTGCTCTCTTTTTTCATGCATTTTCTTTTTTTTTTTTTTTTTGAAAAAAATTTGGTGGAGTGGGCCACCTTGAACTGATGTAAAAAATGATGACTACGGGGGGGGGGAAAGGGGGAGGAATACTTGAGAAGATGGCAGGCCCTTAAGGCGCATCTATCAAGGTCCAAAAGGGAGGGGGGAAGCTGCTTCCGGGCGTTCACAAAGATACAGAAAACGCAAAGACAACGGAAGGTCTGAGACGAGTTTGTCAAAAACCGAACATTTTGCAGAGAAACGAGAGGGGAAAAAAAAGAAACTGAACGAATGAAAACGATACATCATGAATAAAACATGACTCTGATACAGGTTTTCACATAAAACAGGGTCCAGAGTGTGAGGAGGGCGAGGGGCGAGGGGCGAGGAGTCAGAGAGTGACAATGCCAGGAATTAGGAAGGCAGGTAGGAAAACAAGGAACCGTAAAGGAGGAATGACATCAGTCTAGTCGTCCACTTTTTTTTTTTTGAAATAGATACATATTTTTTTAATTGGTTCATCTTTCCCTTCGGAAAATTCTGAGGAAACAGTAACCACTTTTTCCTTCTTCGCTTTTTTTTCTTTACTACCTAAAAAATTCCGTTTCTCCTTTCGATACATTATCTCCACCATTTTTTAAACCGAAACAAAATGAAGGGGCATGACAGCTCTCTGAAAACGAAGTGTGATGAAACGAAGTTTCATCACAATGTGGGTGCTGTGTGGTTGGCAGTTGTGAGGGCGGAGGTGTGGGAGTGGTTTGCTGTGAAACGTGCCTTTGCCGCCTTGACAGCCTCGTTGGCCTTCTTTGCGTCCTTGATGTTGAAGGTGTCGAAGAACTGTGTTGCGTCTGCGCTGGTGATGACGGTACCGTCGTCGTCTGCGCCGTCACAGTCAATGAAGAGAGCGTCTCCTCCAGTCCAGTTGCAGGCGTCGCGGATCGACTTACGCTCGTTCTCACGGGTGATGTCCAGACCCACAGTGTTGAAGGTGAAACGAAGACCAGGGTTCCTCTCGCCAAGGAGCTTGACCATGTTCTCAAGCCCGTACTCGCCACGCATGGGGAACTTCGACGCATCGTCAGCGCCGTTGGTCACAGCAACAATGCTGACCTCAGTGTCATCGCGGGCCTTCACGACGCGCGCAATGTTGCTCCACACACCGCTCGGCCCGTGGTTGCCCTTCAGGTCGACTGCCACCTCAGCGTCGAACGCCCCCTTCTTGAACTCCACCTCCTCGTTCGGGCGGTAGTATCCGCTGTTCAGCTTCACAAGCGTCGATGTGTCTGCGTTCAGCTTCGGCGCCATCTTGTCCAGTGCCTGACGAAGGTTCTCCGAACGGCTCTCGTTTCTGGTGATAATCGAGTGGTCCTCAACGAACACCAGCTGGTGGATCGCGCGCGACCCGCGCACAACAGCGTTCTTGCTAAGACGGAACATAATACTGGTGGTTGTGTAGTTGCTGGAAAATGGTGGATTTGGTTTTCTTTGTATAAAAGGATAATGTTAGGGGAAATTCAAACCAAGCACTTTTTTTTTTGGACAAAAATTCATCTACAAAGCAATCGCATTTTTACAAAATGTCGAACTAAATTCTAAAAACTAAAAACAGGGATCTACAATCGCCGTTCCAATATGAGTTGGCGCCGATTCTGTCGCTGTGCTTCGGAGAGGCCGCGTTCGTGTGAAAGTGCGGTTTCGAATGACTGTGGGATGTACGTTAGGAGAGGGCCTGATATTTGACGTGGTGCGGGTTCTGTGGTGAGGTGCGCGCTTTGTGTGACTCGCCAGTTGGTGGATGCGGAGACCGCAGCAGAGCGGATGGCATTTGTTCTGTTGAGTGTGTCTTGCAAGGATGTAGCATCTTCCTCGGGCGTCCCTATTTCACATACTATCTCCGCCCCGGGTCGCAACTGGCTGCCTACAAGCAGCCTCGCCCACCGCGCACCCTCACAGACCCGAACCCGCATCCTGAGAATAACGCATCCCACACCCATCTCCTCCATCAAGGCCACCACAGTCGCGTCCCCCTCCGCAACCTGCCAAATATGCGCCTCAACCTCAGCTATCGTAGGCCGAACATCAAATCGCAGCTGCGCAGGAAGCACGCCATGCCCCACCACATGAATCTGCACGACAAAACTGTACAACATCCCACCCAAGTGTGTTCGTCCAAGCCCCCTGAATAAATATTGGGGTGGCGAAGGGGGGGGTACCTCACGCAAACATTCACTAAATACAAAAACAAAAGACCCTGCGGGCAGGGTCTCCACAATGGCTACAAGCCAAAAATACTTAGCCCAAAACTGGAAATTTGAAAAAAGATCGGGTATTTTATTTGTGCGCTCAAAGCCGGAAAACAAAAAGGTTATTTGATATACTTTCTTTTCTAAACGAAAAGAAGGTAAAGAGGGTGCGAAAAAATGCACCCTTGCTTTTTTTTTTTTTTGGATGTTTTGCAAAACGTAGAAAAAGAAAAATAAATGCTTCATGCACAAATTGAAACTTCAGTAGATTGGTTTCTAACAAAAAGGTGAAAAATGTGTTAAACTGAAGTACGGTTGTTGTGGTGAATTGAGTACTCAAAGAAAACAACCAAACTTCTGTTTTTCTTCAATCCGTTTTGTTTGCCCTGCGGCATCGCTGCCTCCAATCTTTTTAGAATTGACAACAAGTTGTTTTAGGTCAGCCCAATTTTTTTTCTTGTTCCGGGTCCCAGCCTCCCCTAAAAATCTGTACGCACGTACGCAAGAACAAATTCATATACTTTCAAATAAAATTTGAAAGCATTAGGGAAGTGTATAAAAAACAACAACAACCCATCTTTTTTTTTAAATTCTTTGTTGCAAAAATGTGTGCAAGAAAAAAAATAGTGAGAAAAAAACTACTGGGGGAACAGCAAAATTCTGGAAATGTGGTATCGTTTTTTTTTCCGTTTGGGGAGGTTTTTGGCCTTTTTCGGGGTTTCCTAGCTCTGCCCTCACTGTAGTGGCTTTATTTCGGCAAAATGGACAAGTTCTAACGCAGACAAATTTTGTCATGGCCACTAATTGCTCACAAGGTTAAATGAAACTATTCTTTTGGACTCCCTTCAGCGTGAACCGCACCCTCTAACATACAAAAAAGGGACCAAACTAGGAACTTTTACAATTTAGGTCAAGGTGCATTTTTTGGCCGCAAAACGCAAGGAGATTCGCAAATAAATCCGGAACTATATTCTTTGCGGAGCAAACAAATATATAATGGCGCCGCAGGCAAAAAAACTAGGTGATTGTGTAAAAATGTAGCTTTTTGCCCTGAATCACTCAACGAACCCCTTTTTGGAACAAAACGTAAAATACGACGACACAGACACAAAAAAAAGGTACTTCCCTGGATGATGCGGGAGTTTTTCTTGTCAATTTTTTCGCACCCTGAAAACTCCTGCTCGTTGTTGATTACAATCTTTGGTTATTAGGTCAAACGGGGGGATGCCCGGCTGTGACGGGGACAACTCGCACACCTCCCTCATCGGGGGAAGCAACCTCCGCCACTTGGTTCCTTTGAACCAGATTACGCTTCATGATTTGGACGAATATTTCATAGTCTTCTGGGTATTGGGTCCTGTACTTGTTTACTTCCTGTAGAATCCAGAAGTATGGGCTACTCGGGGAGAGTCCTCCGCCTGACATATTATCTGTGATGTGTGATTCTGTGTTTGTGAGTGTAATCGGGGGGGGATTAGGGGGCACAGCCCTTAAGGAAATCCTTAAGGACCCTCTGCAACGCTCATGGTCTTTCAAGAATTTTTTGAAAAAAAGTCATAAAACCCGCCAATGTGGGTCTACCTGGTCCCAAAGTGACCTAAAATTCGTCGACTCTGACCAATGAAACACCAAACAACCAAAAATGAGCGTTTATTTTCGAAAAGAAATCACTTTTATGGTGCTCCAGGAGGGGCCGATATTGACAGGTCGCTGACAGGTCGTTGCCATAGGGGAGGGTCATTTTTTAACGGCCCTTAGCGATTTTTTGGTGGGGCACACACACAGACACACAGTGGCCCATACGGACCCTCAGGGTACACGAAGTAACGGGTGGTACATGTGGTATTACATGTAACTTTTGTTACATGTGGTACAGGTGGCGAAATCAGGTAGTGGTACAATGGTTTTGGGGGTGGTTCTGGGCAGCTTTCGGCGGTGATTTCTGGTGAGACCAAAAATATCCTCAAAAATCGTTGTGAAAATTATGGTGGGTGGGTTTTTTACATATCGACACATGTAACATGATCACATGTACTAATACATGTAACTGTTACATTACATGTGAAGTTACATGTCATTTAGGTAACGGTTTTTCACATGTAACATTCCATGTAATGTAACTTACTTCACCGCCGTGTGCTCCCCAAACCCCGGGGTACCCCGCGCGGACCCTACACGACGGTGAAGTATAGTACATTACAAGTGAAGTTACTAGTAACGTTACAAGTGAAAAACCGTTACAAGTGAGTTACAAGTGAGTTACAAGTGAGTTACAAGTGGGATACATGAATTACAGGCAAAATCAGGTTGTAACTGGTGGGTTACAAGTGGGTTACAAGTGAGTTACATGTAACAAAAGTTACATGTAACTCACTTGTAACTCCACTTGTAACACCCGTTACTTCACCGTCGTGTACACGACGGTGAAGTAAATGTTATGTGCCCCCTAAAAATGACATGTACTTAACAGGTCATTTCACCTGTGGCACATGTCACTTTACATGTCAAATGACATGTGGCTAACATGTAAAAAAAGTTACACGTAAATCACAATGTAAGGGGACAATGGGATATACTCCGGACATGGATACCCACACAGAATACACGGTTACCCAGACATCTGTCAGGCAATCACTGATTCACTTCACACAGGTCGGGCAGGCGCTGCCTGCCCATCCTCTTGTTCCTGTCTGCTATCGATTCCAGGTTCAGAACGTTCAGACGTTTAGTCAAAATGCTTTGAGAGATGACTCCTTTTGGGATACACAAAACCACACCAAGCGCGATCGCTGCTTCGGCAACGTGTCGAAATCAGCAGCGTCACACAGCCCTGAGTCCCTCAAAGCTGGAGGTGATTTCTACTACCACAGCTGGTCTGTGAAGCGGCAAAGAGTCGTTCAAGCTGGGATGCACAAGATAGAACGTGTGGATTTTGCACTTTTGACCACCACAGATTATGTACCTGTGTACCTGTGTACCTGTGTACCTGTGTACCTGTGTACCTGTGTACCTGTGTACCTGTGTACCTGTGTACCTGTGTACCTGTGTACCTGTGTACCTGTGTACCTGTGTACCTGTGTACCTGTGTACCTGTGTACCTGTGTACCTGTGTACCTGTGTACCTGTGTACCTGTGTACCTGTGTACCTGTGTACCTGTGTACCTGTGTACCTGTGTACCTGTGTACCTGTGTACCTGAAAATTCTAGAAAACACTTGTGTTTTCTAGTTTTTAAAGGTTGCTTTCCTCGCCGCCCCCCAGTCTAACCCCTACCCTTCAGTCCCTGTAACCCCCCCCCCCCAGTCTCCCCCCCCCCCCTGCTGGATCCGACCAAAAACCGGTTTTTTTTTCAGGGTGTAGAAGCTTCGCCCAGCTCAAAAAATTTAGTTTTTTTTGGCAATCCTTAACACTCACTGGCTGGTGTGGTTGATGTATGAAAGGTTTGCAACGCACACAAGCCAACGCAACCGATGCGATACGTTTCTTGCGTTCACATCGTTCCGTTCAGATCGGAACGATGTGAACGGAACGAATGCAACCGACGCAACGCAACCGTTCGGTACGTAACGTCTCGAACCAAAGACACGGAAGCAACGCAACGCACCGAGCGCACCGCATCCAACGCAATGCAAGCGATGAGTACGTAACGATCTGTATGCAACGAACGCAACGCAACGAACGCAACGCAACCGATGTGTACGAAACGATCGGAACGCAACGAACGTAACCAACCGAACACAACCAACGCAACGCAACCGCTCCGTACGTTGCACTCTGTATATAACGATCTCTACACAACGAACGCAACGCATGCAACACAACGTAACCGGTGTGCACGTACAAGGCTCTAAGTCGACAGTGTGTCTTTGTGTCTAGACACTGTCGAAAGACACAAAGACACAAAGACACACTGTGTCTTTTGTCGAAGACACAGTGTGTCTTTGTCGACTGTCGACTGTGTCTTGTCGAAAAAAAAAAAATTTTTTTTTTTCGACATCACAAAATTTTTTCACCCAAAAAAAAATTTTTTTTTGGGACCCGCGGGCACCGGGCATGCAAATAAAGCAAGAATTTTGATGTTTTGAGCATCTAGAATTTATTTCCCGGTCATTTTGTGTGTACCCTGTACATTTTGTATGGGCCAGCGACTTGTCGAAAAATCGAAAAAAAATCGAAAAAAAAATTTTTTTTTTTGGGAAAATTTCGACCCTGAGGTGGGTTTTTGGGCACCAAAAAATGCAAAAAAACGCAAAAATCGGGTGTTTTGACCATCTGTGGTTACACAAAACACACTTCTGTGTACAAGCCTACACCAATACAGTGGTAATACAAGGCGATTTTTGGCCAAAAAAAAATTTTTTTTTTTGCCCAAAATCAGGCGTGGTACCTCATAAAATTGCCCGATGAATCCAATGAAAACCTCAGATTGGGCAAATTATGAAAAAAATTTTCAAGTCGAATTTTCAGCCAAAATACGGCTATTTTGGTCATACCTTACGTACTGACAGTACCCCAGAAAGTAGTTGTCGAAAAAAAAAAAATTCAAAAAAAAAAAAAATTTTTTTTTCGCAAAGGCAAATTGAGTTCTTTTGATCTTTTTTTGCAGAAAAACGCGGGGAAATGCCTTAAAAAGGCTCAAAAGTTGAAAATTCTGGCTTTATTTGAAAGATAGGGCCAGAACTAGGAAAAAAGGGCCAAAAAAAAAAATAAGGTTCGTAAGGCAAAACCGAATTCCATAATTTCCAAAAAAAAAAAAAAAAAAAGGCAAAATTTTTTGTATCCCTCAGGGTACACTTTATACCCTCCCTTACGCAAAAATTATTCCCTATAGGGTGTAAAATTTACCCACTTTATCTCCCTCCTGCTCACTTTATCTCCCCAGGGAGATAAAGTGAGCAGGAGGGAGATAAAGTGAGCAGGAGGGAGATAAAGTGAGCAGGAGGGAGATAAAGTGAGCAGCAGGGAGATAAAGTGAGCAGGAGGGAGATAAAGTGACCAAAATTTTTTTTTTGGCAAAGACAAATTTCAGGTGAAAAAAAAATTTTTTTTGGGCTCTGATTGGCCCAAAAATGCAAAAAAACGAAAAATTTTGATGTTTTGAGCATCACATATTTATTTCCTGGCCATTTTGTGCATAAAATACCCACCCTGTACAGTTTGTATGGGCCAGCACCTTAGCAAAAAATCGAAAAATCTCAAAAAAAAATTTTTTTTTTTCGAGAAAATTTCGACCCTTGACCTGGGTTTTTGGGCACCAAAAAATGCAAAAAAAACGCAAAAATCGGGTGTTTTGACCATCTGTGGTTACACAAAACACACTTCTGTGTACAAGCGCACACCAATACAGTGGTTATACAAGGCGATTTTTGACCAAAAAAAAAATTTTTTTTTTCGCCCAAAATTTGCCGTGGTACCTCATAAAATGGCCCAAAGAATCCAATGAAAACCTCAGATTGGGCAAATTATGAAAAAAATTTTCAACTCAAATTTTCAACCAAAATACGGTCAAAAGTCGCCCAATAGGCTCGCTTCGCTCGCCTATTGAGCTCATTCTGTGGGTTAGGGTCCGGTTTTTTTTCTCGTTTTCCCGTTTTTTTTTGAAAAATTGCCAAAAAATCAAAAATAATACCCAAAAAGTCACAAAATTCTGAAATTTTGAATTTTTCCCTGATTTTTTTCAGAAATTTCAAGAAAAATGACAAGGATTCTGGTCTACAGTAGCCTGTATAAGAGACCCTACATAGGGCCTTATAAGCCATTTTTTTTGCTTCGGGAGGTCAAAAGTGCACCCTTTGGGATACAAAATTACATATTTACCCCCGGTGAGTTCACTTTATCTCCCCTCGGGAGCCAATATTTCCCCTCGGGCCCTACGGGCCCTCGGGGAAATATTGGCTCCCTCGGGGGAGATAAAGTGACTCCCCGGGGGTAGAATAAATAACTATTCAACGACCAAAAAAAAAAAAATTTTTTTTTTTTTATGGGGGTCGCGACCCGGGTCGCGGGGGTCTCGGGGAAATGGTCGTCTTGTTCGCCTTTGTTGCTAAAAAGGCCATATGACCCAAAAATTTTTTTTTCGACATCACAAAAAAAAAATTTTTTTTTTCCTAACAAAAAAAAAAAAAAAAATTTCACGCAGGGTCACCAAAAAAAAAATTTTTTTTTTTTCGACTTTTCGACAGTCGGCCGACAGTCGGCCGACAGGGGCCGACACTGTCGACTTAGAGCCTTGGCACGTAGCTATGTGTACGCAACGTAGCGAACGCAACGCAACCAACGCAACGAGTGGTTACAAACCCCCACGCATGGTTCTCGCAGCGCGCTGGCACGTTTCCCAAGCCGGAAACCCGGTTACCTGCCTGAAAAACCGGGTTTTCGGCCAAAACGCCTGTTTTGCCTGTAGAACCCTGTAGAAGCCTTAAGAAACACGTGTAAAAAAGGGGTACTCGCGACACCCTCGTTTCAGGGTCTGTCAGGGTTTGGAGGTCTTTGCTTCAGAGAAAGTCTCCTAAAAACCTCCTATCTTCCCAAGAATCCACTTTTTTGACCTCTTTGGACGTTGAGAGACCTGAAAAAAAATGCCCGAAACCCACCCTGGGGGGGGGGGGTGGGGTGGGAGGGTGGGTGGGAGGTGATCAGCAACCTTAAAGACCTTAACACCGAGTGTTAAGGAATGATGTGTACGGAACGAATGCAACTGACGCAACGCAACCGTTCGGTACGTAACGTCTCGAACCAAAGACACGGAAGCAACGCAACGCACCGAACGCAACGCATGCAACGCAACGCAACCGATGTGTACGAAACGATCGGAACGCAACGAACGTAACCAACCGAACACAAGCAACGCAACGCAACCGCTCTGTTCGTTGCACTCTGTATATAACGATCTCTACACAACGAACGCAACGCAACCAACGCAACGAGTGGTTACAAACCCCCACGCATGGTTCTCACACCGCTCTGGCACGTTTTCCAAGCCGCAAACCCGGTTACCTGCCTGAAAAACCGGGTTTTCGGCCAAAACGCCTGTTTTGCCTGTAGAACCCTTAAGAAACACGTGTAAAAAAGGGGTTTGTAACCCTCCAGAGGTCTCAAGGGATTCCCTTGAGAGCTAAGAGGATTCCCTTGAGAGCACCAAAAATTCCCGCGAGAGAATATTCGTTTTGGTGACTGAAACCGGCCAAAAACTTTTTAAAACGGCCCACAACCTGGTTTCTGCGACTCGAAAAGCGTATCCGCATGCTTTTGGGCGTCCGTAGGCCACAAACGATGGTACCCATGTGGGCCGAAAAACCTACGTGTTTGTACACAAAACACCACAAAAGCGCTTGTTTGCAGGCAGTTCGGGTCGAAAACGACCTCTTCGGGTCACAAAGCTACATCCCTCCCTCCCTTGGCCCTCGGGCTGCCCTTTCGGGAGGTCAGGGCGCCCTCGGGCCTTCGGCCCTCGGGCTGCCCTGACCTCCCTCAAGGGCGCCCTCGGGCTCTGGCGGGAGGGAGGGAAATAGCTAACTCGCGACACCCTCGTTTCAGGGTCTGTCAGGGTTTGGAGGTCTTTCTCATTTGCAAACCCTAAAAAAAACCTCCTATCTTCCCAAGAATCCACTTTTTTGACCTCTTTGGAGGTTTAGAGACCTGAAAAAAAATGGCCGAAACCCACCCCGCGCGGGGAGGGTGGGGTGATCAGCAACCTTAAAGACCTTAACACTGAGTGTTAAGGAACTGTTTCTTTGGAAAGATCGGGCACTTTTTGGGGCGTGTATAACTCAGTTTGAGCTGGGAGCCGTTAGAGACCCTGACACCAGGGTGTCACGAGTACCCCTTTTATACACGTGTTTCTTAAGGGTTCTACAGGGTTCTACAGGCAAAACAGGCGTTTTGGCCAAAAACCCGGTTTTTCAGGCAGGTAACCGGGTTTGCGGCTTGGGAAACGTGCCAGCGAGCTGTGAGAACCATGCATGGGCCACACACGGCACGAGTTGTAGCAGCCCACCGTAGGTGGGCTGCGTTTGGTAACCACACGATACGGTTAACGCGTGTATCGCATATACATAGCGTTGTGTGTATCGTATACGAAGACCGTTGTGTGTAACGCATGTGTAGACCGTTCCTTTATCACAACCACACGAGCCAGCGAAGTGTCACAGCGGCGCAGGTGTTGCGTTAACGCGATGGGTTAAACCCGTAGCATGCTTTAGGTGCACACGAACCGTGTATCGCATATGCATAGCGTTGTGTGTATCGTATACGTACAGCGTCACGTGCAAACCATACACAGACCGGTTGACACACCAGCCAGCGAAGTGTTTTCAAGACCGTCAACTCAAATTCTAGAAAACACTTGTGTTTTCTAGTTTTTAAAGGTTGCTGTTCCGGCCACTCCCTCAGTCTCTAACCCCCCCTTCAGTCTCCCCCTCCCCCCTGCTGGATACGACCAAAAACCGGTTTTTTTTTGAGGGTGTAGAAGCTTCGCCCAGCCGAAAAAACGTTTTCTTTGGAAAGATCGGACACTTTTTGGGGGGTGTATAGGCTCAGCGAGGCTGGGAGCCCTTAGAGACCCTGACACCAGGGTGTCACGAGTACCCCTTTTATACACGTGTTTCTTAAGGCTTCTACAGGGTTCTACAGGCAAAACAGGCGTTTTGGCCAAAAACCCGGTTTTTCAGGCAGGTGACCGGTTTTGCGGCTTGGGAAACGTGCCAGCGAGCTGTGAGAACCATGCATGGGCCACACACGGCACGAGTTGCAGCAGCCCACCGAAGGTGGGCTGCGTTTGGTAACCACACGATGCGGTTAACGCGTGTATCGCATATGCATAGCGTTGTGCGTAACGCACGTGTAGACCGTTCCGTTATCACAACCACACGAGCCAGCGAAGTGTCACAGCGGCGCAGGTGTTGCGTTAACGCGATGGCGTTAAACCCGTAGCATGCTTTCGTACAGATCGCTACGTACACATCGGTTGCGTTGCGTTGTATGCGTTGCGTTCGTTGCATACAGATCGCTACGTATGCATCGGTTGCGTTTGTTGCATGCGTTGCGTTGCATGCGTTGCGTTCGTTGCATACAGATCGCTACGTATGCATCGGTTGCGTTGCGTTGCATGCGTTGCGTTCGTTGCATACAGATCGCATCGTACGCATCGGTTGCGTTGCGTTGGTTACGTTGCGTTCGTTGCATACAGATCGTAACGTACGCATCGGTTGCGTTGCGTTGGTTACGTTGCGTTCGTTGCATACAGATCGCTACGTACACATCGGTTGCGTTGCGTTGTATGCGTTGCGTTGGTTGCGTTGCGTTCGTTGCGTTGTGTTCGTTACATACAGATCGTATCGTACACATCGGTTGCGTTGCGTTGCATGCGTTGCGTTGCATGCGTTGCGTTCGTTGCGTTGCGTTCGTTACATACAGATCGTAACGTACACATCGGTTGCGTTCGTTGCGTTGCGTTCGTTGCATACAGATCGTATCGTATACGTAGAGCGTTACGTGCAAACCATACACATACCGTTTGACACACCAGCCAGCGAAGTGTTTTCAAGACCGTCAACTCAAATGGCTAAGTACTATTAAAAAATGACCCACCCCCCCCGATATTGACAGGTCGCTGACAGGTCGTTGACTCATTTAGTTTTTTTTGGCAATCCTTAACACTCACTGGCTGGTGTGGTTGATGTATGAAAGGTTTGCAACGCACAGAAGCCAACCAACGCAACCGATGCGATACGTTTCTTGCGTTCACATCGTTCCGTTCAGATCGGAACGATGTGAACGGAACGAATGCAACCGACGCAACGCAACCGTTCGGTACGTAACGTCTCGAACCGAAGACACGGAAGCAACGCACCGAACGCAACGCATGCAACGCAACGCAACCGATGTGTATGTAACGATCGGAACGCAACGAACGTAACCAACTGAACACAACCAACGCAACGCAACCGCTCTGTTCGTTGCACTCTGTATATAACGATCTCTACACAACGAACGCAACGAACGCAACGTAGCGAAGGCAACGCAACCAACGCAACGAGTGGTTACAAACCCCCACGCATGGTTCTCACACCGCTCTGGCACGTTTCCCAAGCCTCAAACCCGGTTACCTGCCTGAAAAACCGGGTTTTTGGCCAAAACGCCTGTTTTGCCTGTATAACCCTGTAGAACCCTTAAGATACACGTGTAAAAAAGGGGTACTCGCGACACCCTGGTTTCAGGGTCTGTCAGGGTTTGGAGGTCTTTCTCATTCCTTAACACTCTGTGTTAAGGTTTTTAAGGTTGCTTTTGTGGCGTACCCCCCCACCCCTTGGCACCCCCGACGGGGTACCCCAAAAAATGACATTTCTCGCAGAGGCGCCAAAGTGTAAGATTTTTTCGGCATTGGAAAGATAGGGCCAAAAATCGAGTTCTTACTAAATCAGATCGCTGAGAGATTAGTTTTTAATTCCTATTTTCGTGTCGCGAGTTTACGTGTAAAATGCCTTAGGAACCGTGCGTTCCTTAAGGATTCTTAAGGATTCTACAGGGAAAACAGGCGTTTTGGCCAAAAACACGGTTTTTCAGGCAGGTAACCGGGTTTGCGGCTTGGGAAACGTGCCAACGCGGTGTGAGAACCATGCGTGGGGGTTTGTAACCACTCGTTGCGTTGGTTGCGTTGCGTTCGTTACGTAGCGTTCGTTGCATACAGATCGCTACGTACACATAGGTTACGTAGTGTTGCATGCGGTTGCATGCGTTGCGTTCGTTGTGTAGAGATCGTTACGTACAGAGCGCAACGTATGGAGCGGTTGCGTTGCGTTGGTTGTGTTCGGTTGGTTACGTTCGTTGCGTTCAGATCGTTGCGCACACATCGGTAGCGTTGTGTTGGTTGTGTCGTTGACACATGTTCGTGGGAATCTGTTCGTTTCTTTTCAGATCTTTGCATACATCAACCACGATCAATAGGGAGTGTTAAGGATTAGCAAAACTAAATTTGCAAACCCTCAAAAAAACCTCCTATCTTCCCAAGAATCCACTTTTTTGACCTCTTTGGACGTTTAGAGACCTGAAAAAAAATGGCCGAAACCCACCCCGGGGGGGGGGGGGGCGGGGGGGGTGCCTTAGAGGGGGTGGGTGGGTGGGGTGGTGAAGCAACCTTAAAGACCTTAACACCGAGTGTTAAGGAATTGAAAAAACGGCCTAGAATATAGTAAGATTTGAGTTGACGGTCTTGAAAACACTTCGCTGGCTGGTGTGTCAAACGGTATGTGTATGGTTTGCACGTAACGCTCTACGTATACGATACGATCTGTATGCAACGAACGCAACGCAACGAACGCAACCGATGTGTACGTTACGATCTGTATGTAACGAACGCAACGCAACGAACGCAACGCAACGCATGCAACGCAACGCATGCAACGCAACGCATGCAACGCAACGCATGCAACGCAACGCAACCGATGTGTACGATACGATCTGTATGTAACGAACACAACGCAACGAACGCAACGCAACCAACGCAACGCATACAACGCAACGCAACCGATGTGTACGTAGCGATCTGTATGCAACGAACGCAACGTAACCAACGCAACGCAACCGATGCGTACGTTACGATCTGTATGCAACGAACGCAACGTAACCAACGCAACGCAACCGATGCGTACGATGCGATCTGTATGCAACGAACGCAACGCATGCAACGCAACGCAACCGATGCATACGTAGCGATCTGTATGCAACGAACGCAACGCATGCAACGCAACGCATGCAACAAACGCAACCGATGCATACGTAGCGATCTGTATGCAACGAACGCAACGCATACAACGCAACGCAACCGATGTGTACGTAGCGATCTGTACGAAAGCATGCTACGGGTTTAACGCCATCGCGTTAACGCAACACCTGCGCCGCTGTGACACTTCGCTGGCTCGTGTGGTTGTGATAACGGAACGGTCTACACGTGCGTTACGCACAACGCTATGCATATGCGATACACGCGTTAACCGCATCGTGTGGTTACCAAACGCAGCCCACCTTCGGTGGGCTGCTGCAACTCGTGCCGTGTGTGGCCCATGCATGGTTCTCACAGCTCGCTGACACGTTTCCCAAGCCGCAAAACCGGTCACCTGCCTGAAAAACCGGGTTTTTGGCCAAAACGCCTGTTTTGCCTGTAGAACCCTGTAGAAGCCTTAAGAAACACGTGTAAAAAAGGGGTACTCGCGACACCCTCGTTTCAGGGTCTGTCAGGGTTTGGAGGTCTTTGCTTCAGAGAAAGTCTCCTAAAAACCTCCTATCTTCCCAAGAATCCACTTTTTTGACCTCTTTGGACGTTGAGAGACCTGAAAAAAAATGCCCGAAACCCACCCTGGGGGGGGGGGGTGGGGTGGGAGGGTGGGTGGGAGGTGATCAGCAACCTTAAAGACCTTAACACCGAGTGTTAAGGAATGATGTGTACGGAACGAATGCAACTGACGCAACGCAACCGTTCGGTACGTAACGTCTCGAACCAAAGACACGGAAGCAACGCAACGCACCGAACGCAACGCATGCAACGCAACGCAACCGATGTGTACGAAACGATCGGAACGCAACGAACGTAACCAACCGAACACAAGCAACGCAACGCAACCGCTCTGTTCGTTGCACTCTGTATATAACGATCTCTACACAACGAACGCAACGCAACCAACGCAACGAGTGGTTACAAACCCCCACGCATGGTTCTCACACCGCTCTGGCACGTTTTCCAAGCCGCAAACCCGGTTACCTGCCTGAAAAACCGGGTTTTCGGCCAAAACGCCTGTTTTGCCTGTAGAACCCTTAAGAAACACGTGTAAAAAAGGGGTTTGTAACCCTCCAGAGGTCTCAAGGGATTCCCTTGAGAGCTAAGAGGATTCCCTTGAGAGCACCAAAAATTCCCGCGAGAGAATATTCGTTTTGGTGACTGAAACCGGCCAAAAACTTTTTAAAACGGCCCACAACCTGGTTTCTGCGACTCGAAAAGCGTATCCGCATGCTTTTGGGCGTCCGTAGGCCACAAACGATGGTACCCATGTGGGCCGAAAAACCTACGTGTTTGTACACAAAACACCACAAAAGCGCTTGTTTGCAGGCAGTTCGGGTCGAAAACGACCTCTTCGGGTCACAAAGCTACATCCCTCCCTCCCTTGGCCCTCGGGCTGCCCTTTCGGGAGGTCAGGGCGCCCTCGGGCCTTCGGCCCTCGGGCTGCCCTGACCTCCCTCAAGGGCGCCCTCGGGCTCTGGCGGGAGGGAGGGAAATAGCTAACTCGCGACACCCTCGTTTCAGGGTCTGTCAGGGTTTGGAGGTCTTTCTCATTTGCAAACCCTAAAAAAAACCTCCTATCTTCCCAAGAATCCACTTTTTTGACCTCTTTGGAGGTTTAGAGACCTGAAAAAAAATGGCCGAAACCCACCCCGCGCGGGGAGGGTGGGGTGATCAGCAACCTTAAAGACCTTAACACTGAGTGTTAAGGAACTGTTTCTTTGGAAAGATCGGGCACTTTTTGGGGCGTGTATAACTCAGTTTGAGCTGGGAGCCGTTAGAGACCCTGACACCAGGGTGTCACGAGTACCCCTTTTATACACGTGTTTCTTAAGGGTTCTACAGGGTTCTACAGGCAAAACAGGCGTTTTGGCCAAAAACCCGGTTTTTCAGGCAGGTAACCGGGTTTGCGGCTTGGGAAACGTGCCAGCGAGCTGTGAGAACCATGCATGGGCCACACACGGCACGAGTTGTAGCAGCCCACCGTAGGTGGGCTGCGTTTGGTAACCACACGATACGGTTAACGCGTGTATCGCATATACATAGCGTTGTGTGTATCGTATACGAAGACCGTTGTGTGTAACGCATGTGTAGACCGTTCCTTTATCACAACCACACGAGCCAGCGAAGTGTCACAGCGGCGCAGGTGTTGCGTTAACGCGATGGGTTAAACCCGTAGCATGCTTTAGGTGCACACGAACCGTGTATCGCATATGCATAGCGTTGTGTGTATCGTATACGTACAGCGTCACGTGCAAACCATACACAGACCGGTTGACACACCAGCCAGCGAAGTGTTTTCAAGACCGTCAACTCAAATGGCTAAGTACTATTAAAAAATGACCCACCCCCCCCGATATTGACAGGTCGCTGACAGGTCGTTGACTCATTTAGTTTTTTTTGGCAATCCTTAACACTCACTGGCTGGTGTGGTTGATGTATGAAAGGTTTGCAACGCACAGAAGCCAACCAACGCAACCGATGCGATACGTTTCTTGCGTTCACATCGTTCCGTTCAGATCGGAACGATGTGAACGGAACGAATGCAACCGACGCAACGCAACCGTTCGGTACGTAACGTCTCGAACCGAAGACACGGAAGCAACGCACCGAACGCAACGCATGCAACGCAACGCAACCGATGTGTATGTAACGATCGGAACGCAACGAACGTAACCAACTGAACACAACCAACGCAACGCAACCGCTCTGTTCGTTGCACTCTGTATATAACGATCTCTACACAACGAACGCAACGAACGCAACGTAGCGAAGGCAACGCAACCAACGCAACGAGTGGTTACAAACCCCCACGCATGGTTCTCACACCGCTCTGGCACGTTTCCCAAGCCTCAAACCCGGTTACCTGCCTGAAAAACCGGGTTTTTGGCCAAAACGCCTGTTTTGCCTGTATAACCCTGTAGAACCCTTAAGATACACGTGTAAAAAAGGGGTACTCGCGACACCCTGGTTTCAGGGTCTGTCAGGGTTTGGAGGTCTTTCTCATTCCTTAACACTCTGTGTTAAGGTTTTTAAGGTTGCTTTTGTGGCGTACCCCCCCACCCCTTGGCACCCCCGACGGGGTACCCCAAAAAATGACATTTCTCGCAGAGGCGCCAAAGTGTAAGATTTTTTCGGCATTGGAAAGATAGGGCCAAAAATCGAGTTCTTACTAAATCAGATCGCTGAGAGATTAGTTTTTAATTCCTATTTTCGTGTCGCGAGTTTACGTGTAAAATGCCTTAGGAACCGTGCGTTCCTTAAGGATTCTTAAGGATTCTACAGGGAAAACAGGCGTTTTGGCCAAAAACACGGTTTTTCAGGCAGGTAACCGGGTTTGCGGCTTGGGAAACGTGCCAACGCGGTGTGAGAACCATGCGTGGGGGTTTGTAACCACTCGTTGCGTTGGTTGCGTTGCGTTCGTTACGTAGCGTTCGTTGCATACAGATCGCTACGTACACATAGGTTACGTAGTGTTGCATGCGGTTGCATGCGTTGCGTTCGTTGTGTAGAGATCGTTACGTACAGAGCGCAACGTATGGAGCGGTTGCGTTGCGTTGGTTGTGTTCGGTTGGTTACGTTCGTTGCGTTCAGATCGTTGCGCACACATCGGTAGCGTTGTGTTGGTTGTGTCGTTGACACATGTTCGTGGGAATCTGTTCGTTTCTTTTCAGATCTTTGCATACATCAACCACGATCAATAGGGAGTGTTAAGGATTAGCAAAACTAAATTTGCAAACCCTCAAAAAAACCTCCTATCTTCCCAAGAATCCACTTTTTTGACCTCTTTGGACGTTTAGAGACCTGAAAAAAAATGGCCGAAACCCACCCCGGGGGGGGGGGGGGGCGGGGGGGGTGCCTTAGAGGGGGTGGGTGGGTGGGGTGGTGAAGCAACCTTAAAGACCTTAACACCGAGTGTTAAGGAATTGAAAAAACGGCCTAGAATATAGTAAGATTTGAGTTGACGGTCTTGAAAACACTTCGCTGGCTGGTGTGTCAAACGGTATGTGTATGGTTTGCACGTAACGCTCTACGTATACGATACGATCTGTATGCAACGAACGCAACGCAACGAACGCAACCGATGTGTACGTTACGATCTGTATGTAACGAACGCAACGCAACGAACGCAACGCAACGCATGCAACGCAACGCATGCAACGCAACGCATGCAACGCAACGCATGCAACGCAACGCAACCGATGTGTACGATACGATCTGTATGTAACGAACACAACGCAACGAACGCAACGCAACCAACGCAACGCATACAACGCAACGCAACCGATGTGTACGTAGCGATCTGTATGCAACGAACGCAACGTAACCAACGCAACGCAACCGATGCGTACGTTACGATCTGTATGCAACGAACGCAACGTAACCAACGCAACGCAACCGATGCGTACGATGCGATCTGTATGCAACGAACGCAACGCATGCAACGCAACGCAACCGATGCATACGTAGCGATCTGTATGCAACGAACGCAACGCATGCAACGCAACGCATGCAACAAACGCAACCGATGCATACGTAGCGATCTGTATGCAACGAACGCAACGCATACAACGCAACGCAACCGATGTGTACGTAGCGATCTGTACGAAAGCATGCTACGGGTTTAACGCCATCGCGTTAACGCAACACCTGCGCCGCTGTGACACTTCGCTGGCTCGTGTGGTTGTGATAACGGAACGGTCTACACGTGCGTTACGCACAACGCTATGCATATGCGATACACGCGTTAACCGCATCGTGTGGTTACCAAACGCAGCCCACCTTCGGTGGGCTGCTGCAACTCGTGCCGTGTGTGGCCCATGCATGGTTCTCACAGCTCGCTGACACGTTTCCCAAGCCGCAAAACCGGTCACCTGCCTGAAAAACCGGGTTTTTGGCCAAAACGCCTGTTTTGCCTGTAGAACCCTGTAGAAGCCTTAAGAAACACGTGTATAAAAGGGGTACTCGTGACACCCTGGTGTCAGGGTCTCTAAGGGCTCCCAGCCTCGCTGAGCCTATACACCCCCCAAAAAGTGTCCGATCTTTCCAAAGAAAACGTTTTTTCGGCTGGGCGAAGCTTCTACACCCTCAAAAAAAAACCGGTTTTTGGTCGTATCCAGCAGGGGGGAGGGGGAGACTGAAGGGGGGGTTAGAGACTGAGGGAGTGGCCGGAACAGCAACCTTTAAAAACTAGAAAACACAAGTGTTTTCTAGAATTTTAGTAAGATTTCCTTTAGGAATGTAACGCTTTCAAAAAAATGGATCCGGGAGCACAGTTTTTCTTCTAAGGTGCCGAAAACCACCCCACGTCCCCTCCGGTTAGGCCCGGCAGTGGAAATATGTGTGTTTCGAAACTTTTGGGCGTCCAGATTGGGAACCGAGCGTGTACTTGAGTGTATGAGACAGAAAAGGGGGCAATTTTTACCTCGTTGTTTAGGCCTTTTGGTCACCCCAAAGCCCAAAACTCACCCACAAAACGTCCAGAGAAGTAACAAATACCCCCGGGTTTGAGCTTAGATACCTTATGGTGGTCGAAAAATCGTATCTACAACCATTTTCCGGTCCATTTTGGTGCCCGGAGGTAAACCGACTCGCTGAAAGCGACGAGTTGAAACCGATGCGTTCTATCGGATGCGTTGAAACCGACGCGTTAAAACGGCCACGTTTAAACCGATGCGTCGAAACCGATGCATTGAAACCTATGCGTTCTATCAGACGCGTTGAAACCGCTGCGTTCTATCGGATGCGTTGAAACCGATGCGTTCTATCGGATGCGTTGAAACCGATGCGTTAAAACGGCCACGTTGTAACCGATGCGTTCTATCGGATGCGTTGAAACGGCCGCGTTGAAACCGATGCGTTCTATCGGATGCTTTGAAACCGATGCGTTAAAACGGCCACGTTGAAACCGATGCGTTCTATCGGATGCGTTGAAACGGCCGCGTTGAAACCGATGCGTTCTATCGGATGCTTTGAAACCGATGCGTTAAAACGGCCACGTTGGAACCGATGCGTTGAAACCGATGCGTTCTATCGGATGCGTTGAAACCGACGCGTTAAAACGGCCACGTTGGAACCGATGCGTTAAAACGGCCGCGTTGAAACCGACGCGTTAAAACGGCCACGTTGGAACCGATGCGTTGAAACCGACGCGTTGAAACGGCAACGTTGGAACCGATGCGTTCTATCGGATGCGTTGAAACCGACGGGTTAAAACGGCCACGTTGGAACCGATGCGTTGAAACCGATGCGTTCTATCGGATGCTTTGAAACCGATGCGTTCTATCGGATGCGTTGAAACCGACGGGTTAAAACGGCCACGTTGGAACCGATGCGTTGAAACCGATGCGTTCTATCGGATGCTTTGAAACCGATGCGTTCTATCGGATGCGTTGAAACCGACGCGTTAAAACGGCCACGTTGGAACCGATGCGTTGAAACCGATGCGTTCTATCGGATGCGTTGAAACCGACGGGTTAAAACGGCCACGTTGGAACCGATGCGTTGAAACCGATGCGTTCTATCGGATGCGTTGAAACCGATGCGTTAAAACGGCCACGTTGGAACCGATGCGTTAAAACCGATGCGTTCTATCGGATGCGTTGAAACCGACGCGTTAAAACGGCCACGTTGGAACCGATGCGTTGAAACCGATGCGTTCTATCGGATGCGTTGAAACCGACGCGTTAAAACGGCCACGTTGGAACCGATGCGTTGAAACCGAAGCGTTCTATCGGATGCTTTGAAACCGATGCGTTCTATCGGATGCGTTGAAACCGAAGCGTTCTATCGGATGCTTTGAAACCGATGCGTTCTATCGGATGCGTTAAAACCGATGCGTTCTATCGGATGCGTTGAAACCGACGCGTTAAAACCGCCACGTTGGAACCGATGCGTTGAAACCGAAGCGTTCTATCGGATGCTTTGAAACCGATGCGTTCTATCGGATGCTTTGAAACCGATGCGTTCTATCGGATGCGTTGAAACCGACGCGTTAAAACGGCCACGTTGGAACCGATGCGTTGAAACCGATGCGTTCTATCGGATGCTTTGAAACCGATGCGTTCTATCGGTTGCCTTGAAACCGATGCGTTCTATCGGATGCGTTGAAACCGACGCGTTAAAACGGCCACGTTGGAACCGATGCGTTGAAACCGATGCGTTCTATCGGATGCGTTGAAACCGATGCGTTAAAACGGCCACGTTGGAACCGATGCGTTGAAACCGATGCGTTCTATCGGATGCTTTGAAACCGATGCGTTCTATCGGTTGCCTTGAAACCGATGCGTTCTATCGGATGCGTTGAAACAGACGGGTTAAAACGGCCACGTTGGAACCGATGCGTTGAAACCGATGCGTTCTATCGGATGCGTTGAAACGACCCCGTTGAAACCCATGCGTTCTATCGGATGCGTTGAAACCCATGCGTTCTATCGGATGCGTTGAAACAGACGGGTTAAAACGGCCACGTTGGAACCGATGCGTTGAAACCGATGCGTTCTATCGGATGCGTTGAAACCGACGGGTTAAAACGGCCACGTTGGAACCGATGCGTTGAAACCGATGAGTTCTATCGGATGCGTTGAAACCGATGAGTTCTATCGGATGCGTTGAAACCGATGCGTTAAAACGGCCACGTTGGAACCGATGCGTTGAAACCGATGCGTTCTATCGGATGCTTTGAAACCGATGCGTTCTATCGGTTGCCTTGAAACCGATGCGTTCTATCGGATGCGTTGAAACCGACGCGTTAAAACGGCCACGTTGGAACCGATGCGTTGAAACCGATGCGTTCTATCGGATGCGTTGAAACCGATGCGTTCTATCGGATGCGTTGAAACCGACGGGTTAAAACGGCCACGTTGGAACCGATGCGTTGAAACCGATGAGTTCTATCGGATGCGTTGAAACCGATGAGTTCTATCGGATGCGTTGAAACCGATGCGTTAAAACGGCCACGTTGGAACCGATGCGTTGAAACCGATGCGTTCTATCGGTTGCCTTGAAACCGATGCGTTCTATCGGATGCGTTGAAACCGACGCGTTAAAACGGCCACGTTGGAACCGATGCGTTGAAACCGATGCGTTCTATCGGATGCGTTGAAACCGATGCGTTCTATCGGATGCGTTGAAACCGATGCGTTCTATCGGATGCGTTGAAACCGATGCGTTCTATCGGATGCGTTGAAACGGCCGCGTTGAAACCGACGCGTTAAAACGGCCACGTTGGAACCGATGCGTTGAAACCGATGCGTTCTATCGGATGCGTTGAAACCGATGCGTTCTATCGGTTGCCTTGAAACCGATGCGTTCTATCGGATGCTTTGAAACCGATGCGTTAAAACGGCCACGTTGGAACCGATGCGTTGAAACCGATGCGTTCTATCGGATGCGTTGAAACCGACGCGTTAAAACGGCCACGTTGGAACCGATGCGTTGAAACCGACGCGTTGAAACCGATGCGTTCTATCGGATGCGTTGAAACCGATGCGTTGAAACCGATGCGTTCTATCGGATGCGTTGGAACCGATGCGTTGAAACCGACGCGTTGAAACCGATGCGTTCTATCGGATGCGTTGTAACCGACGCGTTGAAACGGTCACGTTGAAACCGATGCGTTCTGTGGGATGCGTTGAAACCGATGCGTTGAAACCGATGCGTTCTATGGGATGCGTTGAAACCGATGCGTTCTATCGGATGCGTTGAAACCGATTCGTTGAAACCGATGCGTTCGATCGGATGCGTTGAAACCGATGCGTTAAAACGGTCACGTTGAAACCGATGCGCTCTATCGGATGCATCGAAACCGATGCGTTAAAACAGCCGCGTTGTAACCGATGCGTCGAAACCGATGCGTTCTATCGGATGCGGTGAAACGGCTGCGTTAAAACGGACACGTTGAAACCGAAAATTTTCACACACCTTTTTCCCGGACTCCCCCTTCTCGCCGTCATATTGAAAGCCTCGACGCTTGCAGAACTGAATAACAGTGGAGTACGGTGCGGCGCGGCCGCTGCGAGATGGTCGTATGCCTCGGCGAAGCAAGTGTGGCTAGCCGGGGCATGAACGCTGAGAGCTTCAGCAACATGGAAACTTGGTTGAACTCCCTGGGAGAAAACTACCAGATGGGGGACGGAAAATAATTTATTAAATGCCCCGGCAACAAGTAAATATTTCATCGGTAAATAATACAATGTTCGGTAGTATTACACATAGGTTAATATTGCAAAAGGTAAATAGTCGACGGGGCACCCCTTTAATTGGTCCATTATTTATTTATTTTATTCTCTCGAAATTCCCCAACAGGTTTTCCTGCCTTCCAAAATTTGTTATCCAGCATATTTAACTCCCCTGTGCTCCCCCCTCAAGGTTCTGATTGGTGGTGACTTTCCGCTTTTGAGAAAACTCCTCGGGCCTCCTCAACCCATTTTCTACATCATAGGACTACTAAAAAATAAATTATTATCAACCCGTTCTGGAATACAATTCGCTTCTATTTTTTAGATTGTACCCAACAATAGCCTGTACTCAAATCACACTCTTCCATACACGCAACAGACGACCCTTCTCCCCTTTTCCCCCATCACGAATATTTTTTTGAAGAAGTGGGCTTGGTTCTGGATGGGTGATGGGGTGTGGTGCCTCGTCGCCGAGTGAAGGTGACAAGGAGTCTACGAAGGGCAGGAAAGACAGACGGAGTAGGAGCAGCGCCAAGTACTCCGCGTCACCCTCAAAGGGAGCGATACAGGATCAGGATAATGTAGAAAGTCCGCCACTTCCTCCTCCTCCTCCACCTGCACCTGAACCCGCACCGACACCTCCTGCCAGCCTCTCGCCCAGACGTCGGCAGTCGTTCGCCGAGCCACTTCTAAGCCACTCCCTCAGCTCTGAGAGTGCTGACGAAACAACCCCCATACAATGTGTCACACCCCTCTACCCCACGGACGTGGACCAGGAACTACCAACATTTCAAGAGTCGATGCTTGTAGAGGGCGAGATGAGCATCAACCTGCAGGACGTTTCTGGCAGCAGTGATTTCGCCACCATCATCCTCCAGAAGGTGACGGAGGTGCTGAATTATATAGAGTCACAGAGGTTGGACAAGGATGATACGGTGGCGAAGTCGTTTGCACAGTCGCTCTGCCAGTTCCCTGTCGTGTACCAGAACGCAGTGAAGAACGCACTGCAGAAGAAGATGGCGTGCAAGGAGGAGCGCGAAAGCTTTGACTCTGTGACGTCGATTGAGGGGCTCTGCATGGATGAGTCGCAGAAGCACTTTGTGCGGCGACGGTCGCGTGTGTCGTGCGTGGTGCGTGCGTCTTCTGTCGTAGATGACGAGGACAGTTCTCAAGGGGAGAACTCATGCAGGAGAAGACGGCGTTCGCTGTGCTCGTCGCCGCCAATGTCTGTGGTGTCAGGGAAGAGTGCGGTAAGCCACGTTCTCTCCGAAATTGCGAATGGCCGCATTTCAATCAGAACACGCGAAACCCTCCTGGTACCCGAGAAGGTGGAGGAGACCAGCGCGCCCCCTCTTGAGTCCCTCCTTCTCTCTGCAGCAGAGTTGTCGCGCTACTCTATGGACTTGGTGCAACTCACCGCCTCCGTCTCACGAGAAGCAAAACAACTCCTCAACTCAGAGTCATGCACCGTGTGGACTCTGCGGGGGCAGTGTCTCACTACATTCGTCTCTTACACCACAGGCGCGTCGTCGGATATCTCGGGACAAGATGCACAGAACGGTTTTTATAAGACAGAAAGGCTCTTGCTGTCGTCTCTGTACGAGCACAGCCCTGAGAAGGATGTGTTCAACACGCGCCAACCTGTGCATTTCCGAAAGGAGTTTGACTTTGGCACAAAGTGCCACCACTCAGAGCAGCATGAAGTGAGCGAGGCGTTGTACTACCCAATCTGCTTTGAGGGGACGCTGCTGGGCATCTGCAAATGCACAAACAAAGTCCGCTCCCATGACATAGACTTCACGGAGGATAGCGAGAACCTTCTTGGGTCACTTCTGGTGTTTGTGGCGGTGATGTGCCAGAACGCTTTTCTGTGCGAGGATTTAAGGGAGTCCATAGGGGATACACAACAACTTCTGCAGATGTCAAGGGACGTCTCTGCGTGCAGGATGATGAAGGAAGACCTGTGTGCGACCATCATCGAGACGGCGCAGCAGATCGTGAATGCGGAGAGCTGCCGTCTCTTCCTTGTCGATGCGGAGAAGAAGTTCCTCGTCACTCAGGTCTCTGTGTCCACAGGATCGCTCTCCCCCAAAAGCATGCAGGAGGTGCGGTACTCCGCTGGTGGTGACCTCTTCGAGGTTAAGATCCCTGTCGACAACGGCATAGAAGGGTTGGTCTACAACACTGGGGTCAGCGTTAACCTCGCAGACGCCTCTGAACACGAAGCCTTCGACTTCACTATCGACAAGGTCACGAAAAAGAAAACGCGTTCGGTCCTCTGTGTGCCCGTAGTGTGCGACGGGGTCACAATCGCAGTCGCGCAGCTTGTGAACAAGGAGGAAGGGGACGAGATGTTCTCCGAAAAGGACCAGAAGATGTTTCAAGACTTCTCCTCCTTCTGCGGGAACTCTATCCGCAATGTGCAGAACCATGAGGAAGTGCAGCGGAAGCAGCAGATCACAAAGCTCTTTGCAAGCACCATTCACGAGGTGCAGCAGGTGGACAGCACTGATATTGGACAAATCTGCGACAAGATCCTCACTGGTGTATGCGAGCTCGTGCACTGCGAGCGTGCGAACATATGGATTGTCAACAAGGAGTACGACACCCTGCAGAGCATTTGCGGCACATCGTCTGCGCCGCTAAGCTCTACTGTTGCAGGCTTGACCGTCGCATCGAGGGAGACGAAACGCTACAGAGACGTCCTTGCCGAGACGACACAGGCGAAAGAGGACACGCTCCTTAATTGCACCCCTTGGCTTCAACCCACTTCGGTGATATCGATCCCCTTGTTGTCGTTGGACAACGAGGTGATAGCGGTGGCTCAGCTTGTAAACAGGATTGGCAGCTTCTTCACAGACGAGGACGAAGAGATTCTGAATCTCTACAGCAATTTTGCTGCAATGTGTCTGCGGAACGCAACCTTGATTGAGTTCATGAAGGCGGCGTCGGAGGCGCATTCCAACTTGGTGAAGGTGATGGCGATGGACGCCCCAATTGCAGGGACGAGGCGGAGCAGCCTGCATGCCGTGCCTGGGGCAGCAAACCTTGATGTCAGCCTCTTGGCATACTTCAACGTGGAGTTGACAGAAGAAGAGAAGCTGACTGCTCCAACCCGGGGGTTCGCCGTACATGACTACAAAATTAAGCAAGAGAGTCACGTACGGCTGCCCAAGGTCTGTGCCTTCCTAATCGAGCGATATGGTGCGTACGAAAAGTTCAACACAAGTGAGGACCGTGTGATGCGCTTCATTCTCGCTGTGAAGCGCAAGTACCGCCACGTCAATTACCACAACTTCACCCACGCGTTCGATGTTATGCAGGCAGTTGTGTGCTCTTTAGACTGTCTCCCAGAGAACAAATACATCACGGATTTGGACAAATTTGCTCTGCTCATCACCGGTATGCCGGAGGATCTGATGCTTTCATAATTCCAAAGGCTTCATTCTAGTCGATCTCTGAGTTGCTTATTTTTGACTCTACTGTTTATTTATGAACAAATGCCACAACCACACATCTCACAGCGTTGTGTCACGACATTGATCACATGGGGCTGAACAATTCTTTTCAAATGAAGGCTGAGACGCCTCTAGGGGTGCTGTCAAGGTTTGTCCATAATACGGGAAGTGCGGGTGGGATGGGTTGGGTGAAGGGGAATATGTCAGCATTAACCAAACCACAGTTCCGCCGGCAGCAAAAGCGTGCTGGAAGTGCATCACTGCAACCTCTCCATTGAAATCATCAGGTACCACCTTCCCCCTCCCATATGCATACACAACACGCGTATTCTCCTTCGCCCAGCAACCCACTGACAAACGTCCTCGAAGGCCTCATCGGCAGCGAGACGAAGGAGGTCTGGCGTACAGTGATCGAATGCATCTTGGGTACCGACATGGACAGGTGTGCCGCTGCCTTCACACACTCCCCCCCCTCATGTTTTGCTTGAAGTTTTGTATTATTTCTCTATCATGGTGTTCCTTGTATTGGGGTTTGAGGTATACCCCAGAAGGCCCTCGGCTTCAAGGAGACAGACAGTTTACCTCGGGGGCATAAAGCGTACCCCGGCAGAAGTATCGTTTAGATCCCGCGAACTACTGTGCCACAGTAAATCCAGCTAGTCACTGTATTACCGATATTCAGGAAGCCAAAAACCGTGAATGAGGGACCGATAATGACTTTTCCCTCTTCTAGAAACTATTTTTTGCTAAATTTAAGCGTTGATTTGATGACAAAAGTGCATGAAAACGAAACACATTTTTTTTTTTTTTTGAATATACGAGAATCGTCATATAAAAATAAAACTCTGTTTTTAGATAGTGCTTGCCGAATTACTCCCCAGATTCATTCACTCAGGGACACTAATTCGAGCGATCAACGAAAAAACTTTCTCTCTTTTTTTCCTTGTTTTCGTTTCTTTTTACTGAATATCTATCTAAAAAAGGAAGAGTTTTATTTTTTTAAATGTGTTTTCTTTTCTTTTTCAAACCCCCTCTCAGACACCGAGAACTCTGCGAACTTTTCGGCAAAACGATGAAAGAGTATGATGTGACGCAAAGTGCGCATCGTCGAATATTCATGACAATGATTCTGAAGGCGGCAGATATTTCGAACATCACACGTCCATTCGAGATCAGTCGGGTGTGGGGTGAGATGATCACAAAAGAGTTCCTCTCTCAAGGCGACACCGAACGCGAACAGGGTATCGATGTCTCTGTGTGTCCTGCCTCTGAGCTTGCAGAGTCACAGATCGGCTTCATCGAAGGGGTAGGCCTTCCTATGTACACTCTGATAGCAGAACACGTTCCAGAACTGCAACCATTTGTCGGCTATCTTGAGGAGAACAGGGATACCTGGAAAAGCAAGTTGAAATAAAGAGGGTTGGGGTTTGCAAGTCGGGAGGCAGTGCGCTTTGTGTTTGGTTGAATGCCTGTTAAATCTGTCTCTGGGGGTTTTGGGGTAGTGCTATGGTTGAGCTTGTCGTTTGTCACTGACAAGTTTTTTTTTTTTTGCTTTGTTCGTTTGTGGCTTCGTTTTGGTTTTCATTGGATTCTCTCCCCTCCGTGCTGTGTCTCTGCACAATACGAGATTTTTTTCCCCGCTACAGTTGCGCCTTCTATGAAAGCTATATGTCTCAGTTGGTGTCTTTTATCCCAAGTGTTTTGTTTTGTAGCAATGCGTGTCTACGCGTTTCTGTAGAGAATAGCTCTGTGCTGCGTAAACATCAAGTGGACAGCGACCAAACTGAACACCCATTTCCGTGTGTCTTCAGACTTCTCCGATGATGATTGGTGAGGAAGAAATTACTTTCCCCTGACCAAAAGAATGCCAATCGCATAAAAAAGAATACTGCTTTCCAGCATTGTTTTCGTGTGTTGATTGAAGCAAAACAAAAATGATGTAGTCACCCCTTCCCAATCAGGATGGGGAAATGACTGTGTGCCTGCAGTTTCCCTGTCAATAACTCCAAAGAGTCAGCGCCTGCGTCCCAGAGGCGTTTAGGTACAACTCAATTTCATTTTTCTTTCTCTTTCAAATGCTTTTTTTCTTGCAAATGCTACAAAAAGAATTGTACAGAACCCGTCCTCGGACAGGTGATTGTCGAAGCTACAAAAAACAACAACAAACAGAACGCTTACATCTTCCCACAGTTTTTCTGATCCCCTCCACCCTTCAAGATATTACCCACCCACCACTTGCCGCAGACTACACATACGCACCCTCCCCCGACCGCTCTTTTTCTACTCTGGCGTGCACGTGCGGCACTAAGGGTCCTCCGCCCAAATTTTCTGCAACAGTACCAAGACCACCTCAGAAGATGGATGAAAGCGAGAAAAAGGATGACTTTGGGTTTTACTACTGCGACGGGGATGAGACAATGAGTCCGGGCAAAGTGGACAAGAAGAAGGACCAGGAGCGAGGGGAGAAGTGGCGCAAGATGTTTGATGACTGGGATAAGTCTGTGAAAAAGGGGAAAGTGAAGGAACGCGTTCGCAAGGGCATACCGACCGAGCACAGAGCTCAGGCGTGGGCGCTTCTGACTGGTGCAAAACGCGAAATGGACGCCAACCCCAACCTTTTCCAGCAGTTTCTCGATCGAAAGGAAGAAATACCGGAAGACACCCAAGGTGTCATGCAACGTGATCTGCACAGGACACTCCCAAACCATTCAATGTTCCGCGACAGTGAAACAGGTGGGCAGGCAAAGCTCCAACGCATTCTCTCTGCCTACGCTGTGAGAGACCCCGACTGCGGGTACGTCCAGGGGATGGGGTTCATCGTCTCAATGCTTCTCGTCACCGGCATCGAGGAAAAGCTTGCGTTTTACACGATTTCTCAGCTGATGTCAGACAAACCCCACCCCGTTACCAAAGAGCCCAACCCATACCACCTCCGACGCCTATACCTCCCCGGGTTCCCTGAACTCAAGAAAATGCAATTTATATTGAGTGGCTTGCTTGAGAAGTTTCTTCCCGATCTGAACGCACACTTCCAAAAGGAAGGCGTTGACAGCAGCATAAGTGCGAGTCAGTGGTTTCTCACCCTCTTCATTTACCAGTTTCCAAACCACCCGTATCTTCTTCTGAGGATTTTGGATACATTTATGAGTGAGGGGTGGAAGATTATGTATCGTGTGTCATTGTGTCTCTTGAAGCTGGAGAGGGCGACGTTGCTGAAGATGTCGATGGAGCAGATTTACCCACACCTCAAGAACCTTCAACACAACAGCCAGCCCAATGTGTTTATGGGTGAGATGCTTGCATTGTCCCTGAAGAGAGAGCACATCGATAGATTGGCAGAAGCATACGAAACACAAAAGCTTGCAGGAAAGCTCAACTAGCACCCTACGGTTGATTCGCGGTTCAGTATACAAATGATTTTTTAAAAAACAGATGTACAGTATATGCCCCAAGCATGCGTCTTTCATCTATTCAGCTTTGTTATTTTTTTTCTTTTTCAAAACGGATCCTACGATCGGAGTACTTTGTGTTGTGACTTCAAACTGCACTTCCTACTGGCCTCCTTACAACCCGATCGCTGGGGTTCTTCCCCTCCCCCCTCCTTCCGTATCTCTTCCTTGGGTGTGTGCAATATCGAGTTCGGTTATTTCGGTCAACCCCCTTTTGGCCTGGGTAAGGGAAAGTGTGAACTATTCATGGATGGAAAGGATTGGAGGAAAAAAAAAGGGATCCAGATTTTTCAAAAAAAAAAAAATAGTGGAGCACACTCTAGGCATGGATGTCCAAAGTACTTGAAGTATATCAAGTACTTGATCCCCCAAAAAACCCAATACTTGATACTTGAAGTACTTGACACCCTATTTTTTTTTCTCGTACTTTTTTACTTGTTTTCTCTCTGTCAAGTACTTTTTTTACAAAAAAAACGTCAAGTACTTGATCAAGTACAAAAAAAGTGGGTACTTGATCAAGTACTTGAACGTTTTTTTTCGAAAACAAGTACTTGACAGACCCTGTCAGAGGGTAAAAAAGTAAAAAAGTACGAGAAAAAAAAATAGGGGGTCAAGTACTTGATCAATCTTCAAGTACTTGACTGTCATTTTGAGAGGAAAAAAAAGGGGGGGTCAAGTACTTCAAGTGCCATAAAAAATCAGAAAAAAGTACTTCAAGTACTTTGGACATCCATGTCTAGGGTGGCTACACTAATACAAGTTTTCAAAAAAAAAAAAAAAAAAAGATCAGTGTGCACGAGAGGCACATTCATCTTATAAGTTTTCTTTCAATGTTTCATAGCTCTGTGCAGTCGGCAACACTCATGCCAACTGCAATGAATGTTCTGTAGTGAAAAATGGATGGTCCTTTTTACGTGCCTAGTCTTTTCTTTCATTTTTGGGCATTTGTATTTTCTCCCCAAACACATGCATGGTTCTTCTTGTATGGTGTGATCGAAAGGTAAGTTCTTCAAAATCTCTGCGAAGTTTGTGTTTTCAGTCACACCTATTTGCAAACCCTCTCGTGTACGGGGGTTTTACCAAAAAAAAATTAACATAAAATCAGGGATAAAATTCCTTTTCCACAGCAAGGCTTTGGCCAACATTGAGTATAGCGAAAGAGACGCAAAAACGCTTCGTTTTGCGGACTCTTCCTTCGTTCTGTGGTTCGGGGTGTGGGGGGAGGAGGTTGGGCCGGTTTTATTCGTAGCAGCACCTGTCACAAACACCTCACCCAAGGTGTAGACGATTTTTTTCTTCTTCTGTGCGTACGAGGCACATTCATATTTCAAGTTTTTTTTTTTTGCTTCGGGGGTTTTCTGTTTTTATTGTGACCAAAACTGCTCAAAAACTCTGGCGTTCCGTATGTTGTATTAAAGGTGAATCAGACAGCTGTCATGTGGAAGAGAGAAACATTGCCCCAGCAGTTTCCTTCTCTATGCTTACAACGTGACGTAGCGCCTGAGGCATTTCCCATATCCACTCCACCCCACCCCACCCCACCCCTTATTCTCTATCCTTTTCGACAGTGTGTTCCTAACTACACATTCTCAAAAAAAAGAGCCACCCACAGAACCTGAAGAGTGTGTATGGGATTGGAAAGTGTTTCTCCCCCCCCTTCTGTACCGTCCCCCTCTCACGAAGCAACACTACAAACGTTGTCTTCCCCCCTCTCCCAGACGCTTTTGAGATGAAGCGGAAAATAATAACAACTCAAAGAAAAGTGTCCCACTCATTGTATGTTTTCTGTAATACTATAACCACCTGATTTTTACCCCGCATACAGGCGCGTATAGGACCGTATACGCGCCTGTACGTGGCCTGTATGTGGGGTAAAATCAAGTGGTATAACATTACTCTTATGACGGCGCTATTAAATGCAAATCATAGCTCCGATTATTTCTGGTGAGCATAGTTTGACAGGCAAGAGCTGCACTCATAACAGCTTTGTATAGGTGCACCTGCATCAGAGCGATGAGGTGCAGACATGGTATCAAATCCACGCCGCACAACCACCACATCAACAGATACACAACACACCCGCCTGTCAACCAAACTGGTCGTGTCACCGGTTTCCAATCAAAACAATGACCGAGCTTACACACGACATCTGCCACACTCTGACGAAAAACCATGTTCTCAATGCAACAGACCTGGGGTACGGTTCTGTCCAATCCCCATTTGAAGAGGAAGTGAAGAGGGCCGACATGACCGGAAACCAACTTACCGACGTGACACCCTTTCTTGAGTCGAGCTCCTTGGGGATGCTGAACGTCGCACGGAACAAGGTGAAGGCGCTTCCAAGCGTGGCAAACACTTCGCTTCATATTTTGGATTTGTCTGAAAACCCTTTAGAAAACTTGTCAGGCCTGGAACGCTGTACGGAATTGAAAGTGTTGATCCTTGCACGCTGTAAGGATATTGCGAACCCTGAGTCCATGGCCGCAATCGCCTCGCTGCAACAGCTCCACACCCTCATCCTGCGTGAAGTTCCCTTGACGACCACACTTCTCAAGCCCATCATCAAAATGAAATCCTTAAAGAAACTTGTCCTTAGTGGGTGTGGTCTGACAGAGCTTCCTTGGGGCAGCTCTGTTCACCATTTGAGTGGTTTGACGGAACTCCGACTTCATGGGAACTCTATTCGGTCCCTCAACATTTATATGACTGCGTGCAAGGAGCTCAAGATTCTGGATCTTTCCCAAAACCCTGTTTCTGAGGAGTGTTTGGAGACGATTGCGAAGCTGCCGAAGTTGACGCATTTGAGTTTGAAGGGGTCGGTGCTTGCGGAGCTGGGGGAGGCGGAGTACAAGAAGAAGACTTTGGGGGCTTGCCGTGGGAAGCTGAAGTATCTTGACAACGACTTTGCGACGGAGGAGCTGAAGGAGCGGAAGGAGCGTAAACGTGGTGCGGCTGCAGAGGTGCGTGAAGAGCATGAAGCAAAGCGTGCAAAGCTAGCCATCTATGAGGACTCTGCACGCGAAGCTGAGAAGCTGAGCAGCATCGTCAGGAACACTGTCGTTTTCGTGGACCCTCCCGTCCGCACCCTCACCGAGCAAGAACTCCACATCGAAGAACGCGAAGACGACCTCTTCGAACTGAAGAAGCTCCAAAACGGCTCCTCCGCAGACGACCGTTCCTGCGGCCTCCATCGGGGCAGCCAATGGGCCCTCAGTGGTGTCTCTCTCGACACCTCTGGCGCAGATGCGGCCCTCGCATTTCTATCAAAATAGCTGTCATCAATCAAAACAGTGGGGATGGGGGGAGAGCAAAAACCAGTAGAACAAAAACATCGGACCACAACTTTTTAAACTCCCTCCCCCCTCTCCCCTCTCCCCCCTCTCCTCTCTCCCCCCTCTCCCCTCTCCCCCCTCTCCTCTCTCCCCCCTCTCCCCCCTCTCCCCTCTCCCCCCTCTCCTCCCTCTCCCCCCTCTCCTCTCTCCCCCCTCTCCCCCCTCTCCCCCCTCTCCTCTCTCCCCCCTCTCCTCTCTCCCCCCTCTCCCCCCTCTCCCCCCTCTCCCCCCTCTCCCCCCTCTCCCCTCTCCCCCTCTCCCCCCTCTCCTCTCTCCCCCTGAAACACGCTTTAGCGGAGCAGCTTCGCTGCGTGTTGGGAGATCTTTGATAGAGACTACCGTCCTTTTGATTTGACATGGCACGCACACTGCTATTTGGCAGAATATTTATTTGATTTTCCTCAGGCTTTGTCCTGGTTGGCCGGGGTCCGTTTATGTTTCAGTCTCTACCCTCACCAAATCACCACACCATCTTCATCAGATTTTTTGTTGGAATTTGTTTTGGGTTGTTTCGGCTTCCACATTCGCCCCCCTCATCGTAGCGCCTATTTCGAGATAAAAGTATCCCCCTTCCCTCCTCTCCGTTTTCATCATTGCTGTTCGCCCTTCGCGGGTCTTTTAGGTACTCTCTATCTATCTCAGATCTCCCCTCCCTCCCCCCTCTCCTCTCTCCCCCCTCTCCCCTCTCCCCCCTCTCCCCCCTCTCCCCCCTCTCCTCTCTCCCCCCTCTCCCCTCTCCCCCCTCTTCACAATCAAACTTGTTTGAGCAGCTTTGCTGCGGATTGGGGGGTTCGGATAAAAAGACATAAAAATAATAGCGACAATTCCTCTCACTTTTTGATATTTTCTACCACTTACTTACGGTAAGGTTGGAAGGGGACCGGGAATAAACAACACCTCCTTCATCAGGATTTTCAATTTTTGATTCCCTAGTCGGTGTGTTTCTCCTCCCCCGTACGTTTTACTTCACATCGGGTTTGTTTTTGGTTAGGGGGGGGGGGGGGGGGGCTTTTTCTCTTCAACACAAACTTGTTTGACTTTGAGCAAAGAATAAAGACTGGTCTTTTTATCTTTCCGGACCCCCCCTCCCTCCCCCCTCTCCTCCCTCCCCCCTCTCCTCCCTCCCCCCTCTCCTCTCTCCCCCCTCTCCCCCTTACTCATTCAAGGAACATGGGTTGGCCTCTCCGTGTCGCTCATGCTGACATGCGTGACGCAAAGCGGGTAATATCATTATGGCAAGCCGCTGTTGAGATCTTAGCACTCAACACCCGGGAGGGGCGGGTGCAGGCTGTGGTTGCTGCGTTTGCGGTGCTGGCCTTGGTGTATTGGCAGAGGCTGCGTCGGGCGGCGGGCTTGCGGGTAGCAGGCAAGCAACGGTCTGCTGTTGCTTCGATAGATGACATCCGGATGGACGTGAGGGAGGTGGAGACCGAAATACCTTATACAGCCCCAGCACCACTGCAGGTTTTGGAGAGATCATCACCGCCGTCACCCACGCTTTCATCATCGGCAGAAGAAGGAGACAGGGAAACGGAAAGGGAAACGGAGAGGGAAAGGGAAAGCGAGCCTGCCCCACGCACGCACCTCAGCGCCCAGCTCCTCTCTGAACACATTGATGACCACTCCGAGGACGGTACCGTAGTCTCCGCTCTCTCTGACATGCCTAACACCCTCCTCCCCCCCGTTTCTCCACAAGACCCACCCCAAGTCAAGTTCTCCCCCGTCTTCCTTGAAGTCTACGGGAAATATCTTGAAAGTGTTGGTCCTGAGAAGTGAATAGGGGGGAGTAGAAAAAGCTTATTAGATCGTTATTTGGGGTAGGGGAGGGTATGGAGGGGGGGTTTATTTCTGTCTTTCCCAGATTTTTTTTTTTGTAAGTTGTTCTGTTGTCAAAGATTACTCTTTTCATTTGCTGTTTTCCCTCCTCCGTTGTTATTCTCTTCCCCTCTTAACCATTCTCCTTACCCCCCTATTTCCCCTTATTGCGCTATTAGGATAAGCGTCGTGTGCAAAAGGGGTTTTTATTGATATATCAAGATACTGTGCCATTGTGCGTAGATATTTTGAATCGTTATTTAAGGTGACTAACCGCGCGGAGGCTTAGATGCATCTTTTTTTGCTTTTTCTTTTTATTTCGCTATCAATTTTACCTTTCTTTTTTCTTTTTCTTCTTGTGCTTTCATCCGGATGGCTGGTATCGTACGTGGGTCAGTCGGAGGTGCCTGCATCAGCAACTACAGTTTTTTTATATATTTTTTGGAAAAAGATGTGTTCGTGTGTGCACAAGATCCACAGAAATATTTTTATCTACAATACTGAGAGGTTATATGTTCCTCACAAAAAAGTAGGTCGCAGTGAAAAAATAACGATGTTATTGTCACCAGGTGAAATAAACGTCTTTATTTATTCTTCTCTCTTTTTTTTTGTCTTGGTGTTAATCCGTCTCTCATAACGAAGTAGAAAAGAAAAAAACAAACTAAAGGGAAGCAAAATGAGCAAAATACAATAACGAAAAACAGCACCCACATATCGAGATCTTCGTTATGCAGCAGCGATACATGCCGTGAGCTTTTATGGGGTGAGTTCTTTTTTTTTAAAGAAGACGTGTGCATGAGAGATACCTTCATCTTACTAACTCTTTTCTTTTTTCTTCCTTGACAACAAAGGAAGCATTCACGGCAACGGTCAATGGGTGAGGGGAGGGTGGTTGGTATCAGGAGGGTGTGCAAAGCGGGGATTTGTTGTTTTGTCATTTTTTGTCACTTTCCAAAACCTGCACACCCTCCTCACTTTAATAGTATTTAATTACTATGCAATTATTTCACCATAATTGCTACGAGGAGGTGTTTTTTTCACGAGTGGTTAATTGCACGAGCGCAGCGAGTGCAATTAACAAAACGAGTGAAAAATACACCTCCGAGTGCAATTTTCTGTGAAATAATTGCATGGAATTTGATATTTAATTGCCGTAAAATTATTTCCGAAAGCCAAAATCCGTTTTCGGCAGCCTGTGCTGTCACGGTGCGCTGGTCAGAGGTCTGACCAGGTCACCTGGTCACATTTACCCAGGTACGTACCCAGTCACCCAGGTACACAGGTACACAGGTACACAGGTACACAGGTACACAGGTACACAGGTACACAGGTACACAGGTACACAGGTAAGTCGTGACAGGGCAACCACAGCCAACCCGCCAGTCACTGAGAAGTGACCAGACAGTCCACTTGACAAACACAAAAGTGTCCAGTCACGTGGGGCATTCATGCACTGAGGAGATAAATGATCCAACAATTTACAAGAAAGCATTACTTAACCTACTGCTGGAAGTTGCCAGGTCGTAGTAACACACAAAGTGTGCCTCCGTTCGGGAATACCGGATATTCTAGAGACCAAAAAGGCCTCTTCCGCTGGTCAAGGTATAACCGAGTGAACGGCCCAAGACCCCCGTGGAGAAGTTAAATGTTGTAATGCTATCAAGTACAAACTGCGACCACTGTCTTACCCTCCTCAATGCATGGTGGAAGATGTCTTTGACAACAAACCGAGCTCTGATTATCAATCGTTAGACTCAGAGGAATGCCTGCGGTACAGGTATCAAACCCGGGGTGTTCACAAAAGAAAAAAAGAAAAAAAATCGCGATTTTTTTTTTAGCCGGGTTTCCCACACAAAAAATAATTACCGTGTAATTATTTCCTATAATTACACGGTAATTATTTTTTGTGTGGGAAACCCGGCTAAAATACCTCCACTGCAATTATTTCCAGACGTCAATTATGGCATTCTTAAAACTCCGCTCCTAGAAGGATTTTGGCTTGAGGAAATAATTTTACGGCTATTAAAGTTTAACTTCAACGTTTATCCCCCATCCCCGCTTCTGAGACATTAACTTCCCCCTTTGTTTTAGTTGTGCAGATTTGTGTGACACAACGATTAAAGTGCAAATGTGATTTCTATTTAGCGTACAAATCCCCATTGCCTTAACCCCAAAAACCAACGTACCAAAATGCTTGATATTATCGCATTTGAACGCCATCCATCAGTACAATAATCCATGTCATGTCCTCATTAAGTATCACTCCTTCGGGTTGCGGTCTTTGTGAGGCGTGTGTATCTCAGATTAGTTTACGTAGGGTGGGCACCTGACATAGCGACCTTTAACTACCCGTCTTGAAACACGGACCAAGGAGTCTAACACGTGTGCAAGGCTTAGGGTGTCAAACCCATAAGCCGCACTGAAAGGGAGATGTGCCAATCCTTGAGGACGCACAGCCCGATTCTGATTTACTGGAAAGGGATGCAATTAATGGGCGGTATTAAATATCTGTCTGAGGCATGCCTGCGTGTGTTGTGTATGCATCTGGCTTTGTATTGCCGATCAAAGGTTTTTATTTCAGGCGACGTGTGCACTTTCAACTTATTTCAGCGTTTATTTCAGTCCCCCAGGTGTCACCACCTCAATGGGGAGAAAGGTTAACAATTGATACATTTTACGGTGTGTTTTATTTTATTTTTTTATCGTGTAATTTTTGACTCGTGTACAAATCCTTCAGGAAGAACCAAAAATTATAATCTGGGAGCGTGTAATTATTACCAAGCGTGTAATTATGAATCGTTAGCGATTTGCGACCAAAAATGTCAGCCGTGTAATTATGGGTAATAATTACACGCTCAAACCCACTTTTGGTGATCCTAAGTCGCCAAAGGGAAAGGGACTCTGCAAAATTTTTTTTCCCCCCTATAAGGGTTAATTTCGACGATTTGAGCCCATTCAAAGCAAAATTTGACCTATTTGAGCAGTTCTAGGCCCCTCAAACACGTTTTTGATTATCCGCCAAAAAAAAAAAAAAATCCCGGAAAAACACACCGGAAACCTCAACTTCACGCTTCGCATCGTCCAAGGATAGACAGTTGTTACCAACTTGTTGAAATGTGATTCCCAACCCCAAACCAAAAATGATCACAAATAATTATACCCTCTCCCACTTTTTCGGTTCAACATCCATACTTCGGCACATTTCCCACACCCCACATACACCCTCCCATCATCGACATGCACAGTGACTGGAGGGTGACGGGGACTCGCCGGATTTGTACACTCGTCAAAAATTGCACGATAAAAAAAAAACTAATTATGTGAAATTATTACCAGATAATTACACTTAGGTGTGTTTTTTGTCACTTGTTCCCTAAACCCACTCGCTTCGCTCGTGGGTTTAGGTCACTCGTGACAAAAAACACACCTGCGTGTAATTATGGGGTAATAATTACCCAATAATTATATATATTATTTTATTTTTAAATCGAGTCTCATTGTGGAAATAATTGGTTGTGAGTTTTTGTCAAAAAAAAGGCGTTCTGGTTTTGCGTAACAGTTCACAAGAATGGACAGGAGCTTCTTATGGTCACATCTCTCTTTATGTCAGAGATGCGATGTGTCGTTCTGTAAAACAGCCAAACGTTTTTTTCTAGCATTTTTTGTTTTTTTATTTTTTATTTTATATTGTGCGCAACAATCCTATCTCAGAATGGGATTCTCAACAGAGTTATTTGGGGTCTAACTCCACTCTGAAATGGACCTGATCTGTTGTCTTTACCCTTGCCTGGGTTTAAATAGCACTTCATTTGCCACTAGGGACGGGCAGGAGGACAATCCCATCAAGCCCACACTAAGGTCTGTTTTGTTTTGTATATTCAACCCCTCAACTGCCCCCCCTTTAGGTGACTATGCACAACGAGACTTAGGTTCATCTTACAAAAAAACCCCTGGTTCTCTTTTCGTTTCACTCTAATTGCATTAAGGTGCCCATGGCAACGCTTACCTAATCGACTTCCTAGCCCCTCTCCCATCCCTCTTTTCTTTAGATGTAAACCACGAAAAGGACGTAGGACTGTATGGTTGGGGTCCAGCCCGGTGCACCGGTGGATGTAGTACATACACATCTATTTTTTGAATTTTTCTGTTACAGTTGGTGTGGCTGACGACCCCAAAATAGCAGAAAATAGCAGAAAGTAGCACAAAATAGCACCTCCCTTCAGCCGCACCAAAAAATCCAGATGCCCAGAATTAGCAGAAAATAGCACACCAATAGCACCCCCTTTCAGCCACGCCAACAGTGTTACTAGTAGTTCAGTAGCACGCTACTTGTAGCGTGTATCATGCTCTTTGTAGCGCTGGTAGCATTGGAGGTACCAACGGTAGACTGTTCACGAGAGGGTTTTGTATTTAAAGTCATATTTTGAGGTGATCCAGCGCACACTTTTCCACACTTTTCCACACCGTGAAAACGTGTGAAACCAAGTGAAAATGTGTGAAAAAGCGTGAGACTGGATCACCTCATATTTTCTTCTTCTTTTCTCATCTCTCTTCCACGCCTTAAACACAAGAAAAAAACCCACCTATCCCCCAAACACACTCCCTCCTACAGACGCTATCCCCTTCTCCCCCCCCCTCTCTTGCCCCTTGAATTATCCCGACTTTGCTTCCTTACACTTCCCCCCCTTTTTTTGTTTCTCGTTCAACCCCTTTCATATTTTTTGTGCGTAGCCCTTTTTGATCCTGACGGGAGACAGCACCCCCCGTGTCTAGGTGAGGGGGGAGGGGCGCGTGCACGGACGTGTTGCTGCGACCCCGCCTGCTATGGCGGGGGCAAATAGTATCCTGCATTCCCATGGGCTTGCCCGAATGCGAAAAGCGCGTGCATTGCCCACTGTGACGAGATCAGGGTACTACGTTAGGTATGCAATGATGGAGATGGATGTGGGTGGGTGATGGGGGTAGGGGGGGAGTTAATGACCCACATGCACGGCGGGACCCAGTGACAAGTGACAAGTGAAATCACATGTCATTTCACTTGTCATAATATGACAAAAAAGTCACTTGTCATGACAAGTCACTTTCTATGGAGATATAGGTTATTTACTTGTCATTTACTTGTCACCTTTTTCACTTGTCACTCGTCACTGGGTCCCGTCGTGTGACGACCTAGTTATGCCCTAAAATGGGGTCAATAAAAATATAGCAATTTGTTACCGGTAATCATAAACGCTTTACGCCCGGAGGGGTCCAGTTGGAAAACGACATCATTAAAACCGACCTAATGAATACCGCCATAATTACACCGTATACTATTACCACCAGATTTATAAACAATGATTTGTTCATTTTTGTTAATATTTTTATTCTTACAGACGAGCTGCAAATCAAGTCGGCGTATTTGTGTGCTTTTTCGTCTTTTTGTATGGCGTTGAGCATGTTATGGTGTCGGGACAGGAGTACAATGTGACAGAATCGGCACAGGTTAACAAACGCATGAACTTCCCGATGGTGATGACGAACCGTACCGTTGATATATTCGGCCGGAGCATTTCGGACTACGAGACTGGCGACACGCTTGACGACACGAACGCTGGCTTCAACGAGCGTCGTTGGACGTTCAAGAACGGCGTGGACATGGTGCTTCGTCTTGACAAGGGCCTCACCTTCTGTTCGTCCTACGTCACAGTGCCTGCAGAGAGCGCCTGGCCTGCCGGCCTTCGTGGCTTCATTTACATGCTGTGCCTCTTCTACCTCTTCCTCGGTGTTGCCATCATCAGCGATCTCTTCATGGCAGGCATCGAGCACATCACAGCCGAAAAGGAAAAGGTTGTTGTCATGAAGGAGAAAGGCAAAGAGAAGGAAAAGGTCATCATGTACACCATCTGGAACGAAACGGTCGCCAACCTTACCCTTCTCGCCCTCGGGTCCAGCGCACCAGAGATCCTCCTCTCCGTTGTGGAGACAGTCAGCAACCTTGACAAAGTGCCTGGAGAGTTGGGCCCGTCCACGATTGTGGGCAGTGCTGCATTTAACCTGCTCATGATCACTGCGATCTGCATGTGGTCTTTGAAGGAGGTCAAGAAGATCAAGGAGTTTGGTGTCTTTGTGATCACTGCGCTTGCCTCGATCTTTGCCTATGTATGGATGATTATTGTCCTGCTGATCAATACACCCGATGTTGTTGATGTGTGGGAGGCGTTTGCGACGCTGGCGTTCTTCCCTTTGTTGGTTTTGTTCGCATTTTTGCAGGACAGGAACTACTTTATGAAGTCGAAGGACGACGACGACGGGTCTGTTGCAGACGAAGAGGAGGGACAGCCGCAGGAACGCAGGCGTTCGAAGGTGCTGGACGCGAAGTTTGTTGGCTGCAACGAGGATGAAGTGCTCAACATCATCAGCAGCGCAAAGAACAAGAAGGGCGGCTCTCTCACCGAGGACGACATCAAAGAAGAGCTTGACAAGCTGCGCCCACACAAGAAGCTCAACTCCGGGCACTACAGGATGAACGCCATCAGGGGTGCGATCTCCAAAGGCAGCGGATCGCACAAACACCTTTCCTCCGAACGCTTCGGAAACAAGGTGGCCCCAACGCCGATGGGTATGTCCCCATTTTTTTCATCTCCTTTTTCTAAAATTCAAATAACCTTAGCTCATTCCTCAACTCCCTCAACCTCCTCAACCCTATTGTATTCCTTCAAACAGAACGCTCCCGCGGTGATATGCCCGACACCGGAGTGGTGGAGTTTGTGAGCCCCTCATACTCCGTGCTGGAGGGCGAGGGTGTGGTGTGGCTTAAGGTCCGCCGCCACCACGCAAGCAAAGGCAAGCTCTCATTGCGCTACTCCACTGCAGACCTGACTGCGGTGGATGGTGTGCACTACCACAGGAAGGAGGGGGTGCTGGTGTTTGAAGACAATGAGTGTGCGGACAAAGACATCAAGATAGCGATCATTGACAACGACGTCCGCAATGCGGACATGCTGTTCACATGCAAGCTCGAGCCTGCCGCAGACACCATGCCCAACGCCGTGGGCGACGTGAACATGGCACTCATCACCATCATCGACGACGATCTCCCAGGCGACATCCGCTTCCGCGACAACTTCATGAACGTCCCGGAGTCCTGCGGCAGTGCCAAGATCGAGGTCATGCGTGAGAACGGCTGCACCGGCTCCCTCCTCGTTAAATACCGTACTGAAGACGGCACAGCAAAGTCCCAAGGTGACTACATCTCCCAGCAGGGCCACATCAACTTCTCCCCAGGAGAAACCCAAAAGGTCATTGAAATCCCCATCATTGACCGTTCGCAGTATGCGCGCGAAGACTTCTTCTTTGTGCACCTCACCTCTGTTGAGGGCAAGGCCGGCGGGCGGCTTGGCACGCTGACAACAACACGCATTGTGATTGAGGCGGACAGGAAGGTGGTCTCGCTTGTAAAGGACGTCATGAACCAGGCGAATGACGACGGCGTTCCTGCGCATGTGTCGTGGGGTGGGCAGTTCCGCGAGGCGATGAACATTGGCGGGGAGGAGACACCGTCGAACCTTGCGTACACGATGCACTTTTTCACCTTCTTCTGGAAGATCCTTTTCGCCCTGGTACCGCCTCCGCATATTGGCGGCGGGTGGGCGTGCTTCTGCATCTCGCTGTTCTTTATTGGCCTGGTCACTGCTATGGTTGCGGAGATTGCGGGGCTGCTTGGCTGTGTGATGGGTCTTAAGGACAGCGTCACGGCTATCACCTTCGTTGCCTTGGGCACCTCACTGCCGGATACCTTTGCCTCGAAGCAGGCAGCGGAGAATGAGGAGTACGCTGACGCGGCTGTGGGGAACGTGACGGGGAGCAACTCCGTGAACGTCTTCCTTGGGCTGGGCATGCCGTGGGTGATTGCGTCGTTGTACTACACATCGAAGGGAGAGTGCTTCATTGTGCCGTCTGGGAGCATCGGCTTCTCGGTGTTCGTATTCACAGTGACGGCGACCATTTGCCTCCTCACGCTCGTTGTTCTTCGCTTCAAGCAAGGTGGTGAAATCGGAGGACCTATGAGAAAACCCATCGCAATCTTCATGGGAAGCCTGTGGCTCGCGTACATCACCATCTCCTCCCTTCAAGTCTACGGGCATATCCCCAACTTCCCAGGAACCGAAAAGAGGTGTCCATGTGACTGCAAAAACAGAGGAATTCTCCCCTGGTCAGATCTACCCGCATTTGTAACAGGAAGTTGCAACGCATGTGCCAATCTCATTTTTTAAGTATTCCTCCCAAAAAAAAAAATCTAAACAAAAAATCCAAAAAAATAAGAAAGAAAAAAAACTAAAAAAAAAGTGCGATATTCTTTGAGTCCCAAAGAAGCAAAAACAAAAAATTAAAATAAAATAAAAGCGCTCTGTCTCCTTTACAGGAGTGGGGAACGGGATTCAGGAGGGGGTAAAAATATGCTTGATTTTTTTTTTTTCCCCTTTACCCTTCAATTAAAGGATCAGTTCCAGAAAATGCAGACACAACAGGTTTTATAAAACAGGAAAAAAAGCAACATTTTATGAAAGAAAAAGAAAAGAAGAAAAAAGAAAAGAAAAAAAACAGAAAACTATCAGCATGATTTGTACCGTATTTTCAAGACACGTGTACGTGCTTATAACACATTCATCTTCCCAGTTTTTATTTCATTATTTATCCCATTTTACTTTGTGCAAACCTTCCGGTTTTGCCGCTCCCTTTCCAAAAAAGAAAAAAAAAATCCCCGAATTATGAGTGCACGGATGAAGACAGAAAGAATTTTTCTTGAACTTATTTCACCTGATTTGGCCGGTAGCAACTTCTGGTTCAAACCCGGAAAACTGGTTCAAAATCAGGTGTTTGTTGAAGTAAACCCCCCCTTGAAGGTCACCCCTTCCCCATGCGTGGCTAAAAAAACCCAGCTAATGACGTATTGCAAGATGTGTATTCATGGGTACATTCATCTTTCAACCTTCCTATGTTTTCCTCTTCTACTTTCCATGGCTGGTAACAGTTTGAAGGTATGACCCCCCATCCTCTCCCATTTTCATTTTCATTTTTCTTTTTTTTCATTTTCCTAAAAATGGGAACGAGAGGCATTTTCATCTTCAAGTTTTTGCCCCCCTGTAGGTGTTTAAGTGCGAGAGTCTCAGTTCATCTACCCATCCCTTCTTTCACTGCATTTTTTGTGTTTTTTTGTGTCTCACTTTTTTTTTGATTTTCTTGTATCGAGGGGGGAAGGGGAGAACGTTAGTTGTTAGTGTTGTGAGAGACGTGGCAAGACCACCTTGTTTCAGGACGACAGGGCTCTTTCATGCGTTGGTTGTTCACATATACACGCTAGCAAGACCCTCATATGAGTGTGTGCATCATTTTATCCTCCAAATTTTATGGAAAAAAAAAGTCTTTTTTGCGGGGTTAGTGAGTGTCGATGATGAGCCCACTAATTTCCCTTTTTTTCTCTCTTTGTCTCCCTATTCGATAATATTGTGAATGGGTGACTCATTTTTCAAGTTTTTTTTTTCCCTCTCTTTTTTTACACCCTTCAGCGTTATCTTTTTTTTTTTTTTTTCTTTGAAAAAAATTGGAGTACGCAACCGGTCAGATTCACCTTTGCGTGGTCCTCCACGTTTTTTTCCCTTCAAAAGGTTTTTTCTTTCTTTCCTTCTTTTAAGAGGAATGTGTGTGCCTGTGAGAACACATTCTCTTGGCCAGAGGACTTTTCCTTTCTCTGGATCATCACTTACACATCCACCACTCCTTTTGCTGCCCTATTGTCTTATGAATGAAGCAGAGCAGGATGAAGGGATATGGTGGGGCTCGGCCAGGCCGTGCAATACACTGAAAACCAGTTTTTTACCTTTTTTTTTTTTGTACTCAGGAGAGTCTACCTGTCTTTAAAAGACTTGCAATTCTCAATTTTTCGAATGTGGTGTGATGATTGATGTTTTTTATTTGATTTTTTTTTGGAGATGAGGAAAAGAAGGAAAAAAAGGAAAAAGAGAAATGGAGTCTGTGTGCTTCCGCATATGGCGAATGGAAAAAAAGTGATAAAACAGGAAAAAAACCAAAAAAAAAAACCAAAAAAAATAAACAACAACAAAAAAAAAAACAAAAAAAAAAAAACAAAAAATAAAAAAACAACAAAAAATGACTAAAAAACTTACACAAAAGAAAAATAGTGGCATTTTTTTCTCCTCTGCCCCCTTTCCCTTTCGTCTTGGCAATGAGGTGCTCTCTGGGGTTCGATAACCCGCAAGAGAATCAGTACCCTGCGTCCGCCGGTGTACGGTGAGGTGTTTTGCACTTTCAAACTTCTTTTTCCTTCAACCGTGCTTCCACAGTGTCTCGATTGAGAGACGTAAATGAAACACACACATGCGTCGATCTGTACTGCAGCATAAGAGGAGCCACCAATGGGGGGTACTAAGTATCGCAGTTGTCTCTGCGTGCATTGTGGCCCTCAACATCCGCCTCGCTGCCTTCAGCCACACCGCAGCTCCTACACTGCCCGCAACACAGAAGCTTGCCTCCCACGAGACCCTCTTGACACCTCTCCCCTCAACCCCTACGTTCGTTAATGCAGAAGGCAAACCGATTGACCCCGAGGACGAAGACGCATGGCGGCAAGACGGCATTACGTGGTTCACAATTCTCAATGACAAACGCTACTATTGGTGTGATACGCTGGCATCGGCGTTCCATAATAACATTACGATGAACATTTGGGGCTGGGGGAATAAAGAGTTTGACGGCTGGCTTGCGACGTGGCTGAAGATTCCGCTTGCAATAGAATTTTCTGAGGGGCTTGAGGAAGACGATCTGATGGGGTTTGTGGACGGTGCGGACACATTGTTTCAGAGTGGCATCGCTACACAGATGGAGGAGCTGAAGAAACTTCGTGAAGAAACCTACAACTTTGTGATGAGCACGGAAATCAACTGCGCGGTGCAGTCTCTTCCAAAGCATGGGTGTGCGGTGGAAGGCGTCTTTCCGGAGACTCCATGGGGGAAACGGTATCTCAACTCTGGGCTGTATCTTGGAAATGCGGGGAAGATCCGAGAGTTTTTGCAGTTTGTGGAGAAATACTACTTGCCAAGGTATAAGGTAGGCACAGTGCAGAGGAACGACCAAAGCGTAATCGGCAAAGCATGGCATGATGGATGGCGCAAAAACTTCACTCTCGATGCATACACGAATCTCTTTCAAAGTGTGCGCATGGCAGAAGGACATTACTGCCAGACAGGCGCCGACCCCTCTTCAAAGCTCCCCTTAGTGGACAAAGCAACCCAGCGCCTCAAAAACTGTCTCACAAACAACACCCCCAGCGTCTTCCACTTCAACGGCAAGGCAAAGCCGTTCCTCGAGAAGTGGATTGTGAAGTTCTGGTGGCACGGCAGGAAGTTGCCTCCCAATGCAGTGGTCTTCCTTAACAAGAAACCAACCAGCCTCAAAAAGTTGTGCCCAAAGCTGAAGTATAGTAAACAATAAAAAGAGGGCAGAAGGACCTAGCTAGAGAAAAAGATCCTCACCTTTGGCAATACCACCCACTTCCCACATCCACATCCCCACACCCCACAGAAACGTACACAGTGTCCTGTGGACACAATACACGATGCATATCAGTATCACTGTGGGGCCGCCCATATTGGAGCTTCCCGATCAGATACAATGGCACATCACAGATGACTCGCCTTTGGAGGCGGCAGTGCCGCAGCTGTTGGAGAATTTGAAGAAGAAGAAGATGAACGAATCTGAGGCAATGACACAGGAGGACTTCAAGGAGCTGTTCAGTCTGTTCCCTGCCGCGAAGGCAAAGCAGACAGACCTCAACTTCCAAGAGAACGGCGACCCCATCCCCTGGGACACAATAGCAGAGCCGCCGGACTTCATCACCGGTGCAGAGTTCCTTCTCAGGAAGAAGACCGACGAGGACAACGAAAAACTGCAGAAGCTGGACCAGCCCACACCGCTCGAGGACCTAGACATCCTTCCCGAGGAACCGCCACCGCCGCTGGGTATGTAGACTCGCTTTGATGCCCTGAAGAGGGACGAAGAGGAACGTGTAAGGGACAAAGGTGGAGACATCGTGGGCTTGCGTCCTGCACGTTGTGCACGTGAAACGCTTCCGGCACCGGACATCTACCTCAGAGGTGTTCTCCCTTGAAACAACATGCATACTTCCACCATATACTCTTGTGAAGAGATGCTCATTTTACGGTGAAGACTCAGCACCGCATTTGCCACTGTCTTGTAGGACTTTAGGGACACCGATCGTTTCACTCCGTGAATTCGCTCTATTGATTTTGTAAAAGTCTAAACTCTAAGGGGGGTCCCCCTTCTCTTGCTCCTCGTTCACCTGACAACGGGAGGTGCTGCTGGTACGTAAGAATCCGAACTATCAGATTCACCATCGTCAGACCTCTCGCCTTTCACAAATCTGTGCTGTTTACTCAGGAGGGGGTTGTGCCAAATTAGTATCCCTTTGCTGTGTCTGTCTGAAAATCAGCATGGACACTGCCGTTTTCCAGGGCCGGTGACGCGGTCCAGCCAGAGGTAAAAGAAGTTTCCGCTGGGCGTCTCTGAGCAGACGAAGTTCCTTCCGAAGTGCAGTCACGTCCATCGTGTCCACATCCTCGACAGCTCCCTTCGTAGCTGTAGAGGAGGAGCGCGCAGCGGAGGACACCTTCTTGCTCTTGCGACTATCATGCGTTCTTTTTTGTTTCTCCTCTGAGTTCTCCCTACTCCTTTTCGACCTGCATGAACCCACTGTTTTGCAAGCGGGGGGAGTGAGCGCACGCAATCTTGCGGCTCCTGGGTGCCCTGGGAGCCGACATTTTTTTTTTGATGAACATTCCTTGTGAAGTGGGGGCAGGGTTTTATGCGCCATAGCCCGTTTCAGGGAAAAGCTGCTAACTTTTGTTGTATAGATATTACAACAACAAAAAAATACTCCCCTTTTCTCTCTCTCTCTCAGGTCTCGAAGGCGAAACCGGTATTGGTACTTCTACTGCTGACATCCCTAAGTTCAATGAGGTGCAGGTGTCAGGGCAGCTCCCCCTGCAGCACCTAAAGATTTCTGCCTTGTCTTGGAAGGGCATGCCTAAGAAGGGTACAGATGGTCTGCGCAACCGCCCTGTGTCAACCGCAACGATGTGTCCGTCCTGTGGTACACCCTTTGCGATGAACATCCCGGACACTGTGATGAAGGATAAAATGTTGTCGAGTGATATGGAAAAACAGTTGAACGATGCGCTTGACGCGCAACGGTCTGTTTTGGACGGTGAGAAGAAGATGCTTGAGTCTGAGGTGAACGATTTGAAGACTGCGCTGGCGAGTATCAATGCGAGTTTGAGCAGGAGTCGGGAGGATGGGGAGGAGTTGTCACAGCTTGCAGAGCAGCAGAGGCAGTGGACGGAGTGGTTGGAGGTGGAGGTGCGACAGACGAAGGGTGAGATTGGGCAGGTGGGGACAGACTTCGACCAATGTCTGAAGAGCAACCAAGACCTGACCGGCCTTGTGGAGACCGCCATCGCACGCAAGGTGGAGGCCAAGTATTGGAACGGTGCCTCCCGCCGTGGTGGCCTCCCCGCACAGCCGTCCACCTCCTCCGCACCCCAGCCACCCAGCCCCCTCCAAGTGCCGCATGACATTCCCAGCTATTCAGACCCCTACCTCCACACCTCCTCTTCAAGGTCCGCAAAACGGGATCGCTTCCGGGATATTGTCACAAGGTTTGGATTTTTTTTTTTTGAAGATTTGATGGGTGGAGGTGCTTCACGTTTTTTCTCTTTTTGGGATGGTTCTGGAGATTGTTTCGTTTAGGCTGTTTGATATGCACATGAGGCATATTCATCTCTCAACTTCTCAAAATTTTTTAGTACACCCGCAGGGGTTTGTGACTAAGCATATAGCTGAGGGTCATCTTAGCAACCTTTTCTTGATCTTTAGGAACGTCTTTTCCTTATCTCTTTCTCAGGTACTACCAAAGACATAACCCAACCAAGATGGGTCTGGTAGAAACGTTAGTGGACGAGTACGAAGGGAAGGAACGTGAGCTGTTGAACCTCATGGCAAGGAAGTACGGAGACGTGTCCATCCTCAGCTATGACCCGCTTATTGACGACGACCTGGCGCCAGGGAGCACGTCGGGTATGTCGTGTGTTTATTACACTCTAGTTGGTAATTCTGAGAGACATACTTCAGTGAATTTGTAATTCTGGGAACTCTAATTCATGGATAATTGATTATTTTCAAAAAATAATGGGAGCGAGGAGGGGACAGGCACCTCGCTAATCACGAAGGCTTCTTAACCTTATATTTAGGTGCCTACGCACAGACGGAGACCCATCTTACCACCTTTTCTTTTATTGTCACGAGAGGGCTTTGTATTTCAAGTCAACTTTATTTATCAGATGTAAACCACGAAATGGATAGTAGGACTGCATGGCAGGGGTCCACCCCAGCCGGGCCATGTACCAAGGTACGCTCTCACCGAGCGGGCTTTGTATTTCAAGTCAATTTTATTTTCTTCAGCAGTCCTTCACATTTTTCTTCTTGATTTTTGTTTTAATTCCTCTTTTTCACTTTCAGGCTATCCAGCAGGCCCTTCTGATGTAGGGTACCCTCCAAGCAGGGGGAAGCGGCCTGATGCAAAGATTCAGTCACTTTTGGATAATTTTGTTGACAGAGACACAGCGACGTCGAGCAGTCTCTCAGGGTTTTCCGACATCAACCGCCCCCGTTTGCATAGACCCGCAAGCACGGGCCCGTCAAGCGACCCTTCCAAAGTCACCTTTGAACTACCACCCTCCTCAGACGTCTATCGACCCGGTGCCCGTCGAGGCCCTCCTCCTCTCCAGCCTGCCAGTTCCTATCTCAACTGATCGGGTATTTATTTTTTGATAGATTTTCCAAAAAAAATAAATAGAAAACTGCGTTTGCCTTACAAAAAAAATGTTTTTGGTCAAACATGGAGTGCAAGCAGACTCCCCGAGTTAAACCACCAAGGTGCGGTAGGCGATTGTTGACACAAAAAAGAGAGAAAAAAATAACGCAATTGGTACTCCAGAAATAAAAAATACCAAGTACGCAACAACTACGCACTAAGTACGCAACAAGTACGCAATATAGGGTATTCCTGTATTTTTTTTTTCGTGCACAAAGTGCGCAACAAGTACGCAGCAAGTACGCAACAAGTACGCAAAATGGGGTTTTCAGGAGCACCAGCAATACGATTTTTCAGTCGCCCCACCTCCTTCGTCGGATGTTGGGAAGTTTTATTTTTTTGGGGGATGAAGGATTTTATAGAGTCTGCTGGTAGATCCTCTTCGTCTTTCGAAAAAAATTGTTTTTTTTAAATTCCTACGAAGCTTGCTTTAAAGGAGAAATAGTATTACCGGTACGGTCGCCAAATCATCCCTCAAAACAGAAGGATTTGTGCAATCAAACGAAAAAAAAGCAATTTTACGTACCAACCCCGATCCTACTAGCGAATCTAACAACCTTCCTCTCTCTTTTGTCGTATGTTGGGTAAATGGCTAACGCGGGCTAGGGGGATGAAAGGGATCTGAGTAGAACATGATTCCTTTATTTTATTTTTATTTTATTTTTATTTTATTTTTACCTCTCCTTTGTTTTCCAAACCTTCTCTCTTTTTTGTTAGATCCAAGACTTCTTTTCCCAAAAAATATCACACCCCTCCCTTATTTTTTCTTGTCACCTCATGAAGGAGGAAATAGAAACACATCAACTGAATGAACACACTTTGCGGTTCTGGGGGACGAACCGCGCTGCAGAAGCCACTCCTCACCAAACAGGTCGAGATTGTGTGCGTTTCACCATAACCTCCTCTCCCATGGGTTTTATCTTTGTGATGAGTGTTCAGTTTCTATTTCTTCCATAAAATCCCCTTTCCCCCAACTCCAAACATTTCCACTCATCCCAGGTCAGCATACACTTCCCCCCCATCCCTTTTTAACCCCTCTCTCTCTTTCCCAAAAAGCTTTCTTTTTTATCAGCTTTTAGTTTTTTTACTGACCTTACAAAAATGGCATACAGACAGGGTGGTGGTAAGGGGTACCCTATGAGGGTGCAGGATGAGTATACAACCGACGAGGCACTGAGCAGTGACACCCTGCAGCATGTTCCCCGCGCTTTGTATCAGCAGGCAAGGAGGAATGGGGTGAAGGGGAGGAAGCAGCAGCCGAGACGTGATGGTGGGGGGTATGGGAGTGGGAGGAACCAGAGCCGGGCGGGGAGTTCGAGTGATACGGGGGGTGCGTCTGACACTACGGCACCGTGGTTGAAGATTAGACCGATGCAGCCTCATGAGATGCAGGAGGTTAGTCTTGCGGAGGAAGTCATGAAATTCGGTGAATTCATGTCGCTGACCCCCTCGGAACAGGCAGTGCGTAACGTCATGAAGCAGACCCTACAGCAGCTTGCCAACCAGCTCTGGCCCAACTCCTCTGTCAAGATCTACGGCTCCTTCGCCTACGGTCTCTCCCTCCCCTCCTCCGACATGGACATGGTCATTGAGGACTGCACCCCATCCCTCACAGAAACCTTCCCAGAATTCATCGAACTCTGCAAAGGCTCAGGGTTCACAATCGTAGGAGACCTTACCGGAACTTTCCTCAAGCTGAAGGATGAGAGCTCAAACCTTGTTGGGAACATTACCTTTACCTCGGACAAATCCCCAGTGCGCAAGTCTGTTGCAGTCATCCGCACTATGCTTGAAAAGTACCCCGCCGCATCGGCAGTGATCATGGTCATTCGGTATGGATATGTAGATGAGTTGAAAACATAAATTGATAAATTTCTAAAGAGGAGGTTTTTTACACCGTTTTTTAGAAATTTTGTGTTTTTTTTTTTGGCAGTAAAACAACTACTCCACTAATCTAATCGAGTAAAAATATGGTGGACTCAGCGGAGGTCAGGCCCAGCGAGGAAAATGCAGAAATTAACACAATAGTGCCTTTGTGAGCTGTTTAAAAAAGGTTATGCAAGAAGAGATAGTGGAATGGAGGAGGCGGCATGTTGTTCCCCCTTTTTTTTGTGGTTTCATACGGGGCTGGCGTCGTGGGCCAGTCGGAGGTGAATCGATAATTACCATTTTTTTTCTTCTTTGATGTGTTTGTCAACTATTCCCTCATAGGACCGTGCTCTCGCAATGCAACCTTGTGGATGTGCCGTCAGGTGGTATCTCGTCGTTTGCCGTCATTTTGATGACGTTTTTCGCATGCCAGAACTGCGGTGTGGGCTCCAACGCTGGGGAGCTGCTGAAGGTATTTCCCCCACCCTCACCCCCTCCGCCCCCCCCGCCCCCTCTTTTACGCCTTTGATGCTGTGCTTCACATTTTATTTTTTCTGCTCAAATAGCGCACTCACTGTTCTTCCAAAATCTTAGTTATCATCCGCGGACATCTGACACACATTTTCTTTTGAATATTTATACAATGTCGTCTCCTATTGTCATACTTAATCTCTCTCTCTCTCTTTCTTCTCACAGGCGTTCCTCCGTTTGTTTGGTGTCGACTTCGACTTTGCGCAATCGAGTGTGATGCTGAACATTGAGAGTGACGAAGGATACGGCTTTGTCCCCAAGAAGCACGCTGGAAGCATGATCAGTGTCTGCGACCCTCTGGACGGCGTGAACAACGTGGCCGAGCAGTGCAGACGTCTTGCACAGATCAAGTCGATGTTCAAGTACTGCCACATGGCCCTCGGCAAATGGGAGCCCCCATCCTCCGAGCAGTTCAGAGGTAGGACGCCTCTGTCTACTATTATCGCGCACAATGCACTGTGGAGCAGACTGACAAAGTTCCAACCTCAGGCTGAAGTGCACCCTTGAAAGGTTGTGATCACAAAATGTTGATGTCTTTGTGATTGTTCCATTGGGGGGGCTAAAAAGCTGGGGGAAAAAAAGGAAATCCGTTATCGTAAAAAAGCTGACCCTGCCATCTGTTTGCCAAGCCAAAAAAGAAACCGCCTGCAAAGAAGACAACAGCGCTAATAACAACACAGCAAAAATCCGTTTCCCGACGTGTGTGTCTCATAATATAAAAAAAAAATGTCCCCTTTTTTTTTTGAATGTTATTGTTCTGTGTAAAAAAAAAAAAACCAAAAATTAAATGGTGGGTGTTGTTGTTGTTAATGTTGGTGTTATTTGTGGTGCGGTTTACCTCTGTCTTGAAGACTAAGCACGAGAGGCTTAGCTTCGTCTCACAAAACCCATTCCTTTTATTTTTATATTTTTTATTATGAATTTTATTGAATTTTGAGAGAAGATAGTTTCCCAAAGGGAAAGGGCTTTGGGGAAGAGACGATTATGAATGCATCGTAACATCCACGATTTTGACCAAAAACACATTTGCAAAGTAACACAGGACCCGTTTCTGTTCTTTGAAAATGAATTTATACGGATCAAGCAAACCACACACTTCTAGGATTGCCTATATTCAACCTGATTTTTTTTTTGTTTTGTTTTACTGTACATGAACAGAAATGATTTTATTTTATCGTTCTTTCCCCATTTTACATTTGTGCCAAAAAAAACCAAAGAAAATGTGTGATCAGACCAGAGATGTTACCTACTGTCTCATTATCTGCCACATCACTTTATGGATGTAGTGTACCGCCTGCAATGGATCCTAGCCTGTTTTTTTCTTTCTGGATGACATTTGTATGTGTACAATAACTATGTCCCCCTTTTTTTTTTATATTTGACATAGCTGTCGCTACAAAGAAGACAACATTCCGTACCCCGAACTTAGAACGAAAAAAAAAAACTGTTGGGAAATGAACAAGAAAAAAAAGGCATAGAAATTGCTCAGAGATCAAACAATTTTCTGTCATTTTTTTCAAAAAAAAAACAAATATTGGGTAAAACTCTGAATTGCCTTGAGTGCATCTGCCTTTAGTTGCTGTATTCGAGAGAAGAAAAAAAAATATGTTCCCAACGGAAAAAAAGGGAAGGGTAAAAAAAGGTGAAGAAAAATTTTTAAAGAATAGTGAATTTGAGCGAGAAGAAGAACGACGTTGCAACACAGACCCAATGTGTACACACACCCGGCCTTTGTATCAAAACGCTACACTCCCATCAGCTCAACTCAAGATCAGGCCAGAACCCACCATGTCAAAAGTTCATGTACACTCCTTTTTCCCCTGCATGTGATCAAGGTGACTAAGCACGATACGCTGAGTCATCTTATAACTTTCTTCTATTCCTCCGAACATATGAAAGCAAAGACAAAAAAAAAAAAGTGTTTGGTGGGTGCTATCTTTCTCTCTCGTTCCCGAAAAAAAAAAAACTCCCAAAAATGAATAGCGTTATGCACAGAACCTGTCTCAATGACAGAGCTGTCAATGCTCAAAACAAAAACAAAAAAAAAGGCAGACCACCCATTGGTCCTCGAGTGAAATGTGCTATTTTTTTCTTCTTTTTTTTTTTTTTACAAAAGAAAAAAATGTTGTGTCTTTTTTTCCTCCTGTGTACGTTTCCGTTTCCATTCATTGGTGTATTGTATACCTTCGAATATCCCCCTTCTCCCCCTTTTTTTTCCTCCGTCCCCTTTTTTCACAAAATTATTTTGTGTGAGATGTCTGTTCATCTCAGACGTCTTCTTTTGTAGGGGATAGGTGAATGCAGGAAAACAGTGTTTCCATGCGTTCACCATGTCGAGCGGAAAAAAAAAAATCTTACAAATAAAAGTGATTTTCGATACGTTTTCCACCATTTCAGTCCAAAAACCTTCGGGGTGACATTTTTTTGTGTACATCAACCTGCTTTGGCAGGGGAGTGTCGAAACAAAGAAGAAAAAGCAAACTTAAAAGAGATTTTCTTGGGTTGAGGATGAACTGCCTCTCTATTACCTTTGAAATTCATTAGCCTTTTGGGCGACCTTGTGTACAGAACCCGTCCTCGGATAGGTGATTTGTCGAAACTACAAAAAAGAGGGGGAGAAGCAGTCCGAGAAGAGAAGAATACCCTCTGAGATCGATTCTGCCAACCTTCCCCCCCCACCACCACCCCCCCGGCCCTTATACCCACCCTACTTAGCCATTTGCGAATAAGCACCTATTTCGAAGCAGAACGCCCAGAAGCTAGCTTCTATTTTCTGCTGCCTCAATCACATTTTTTTTTTTTTTTTTCATTCTGGTTTGTGTTGTTTTTTTATGATTCTCTCTCTTTAGTGAGAACCCCATACATGAAGTGCCACATTTTTTTTTTTTGTTTTGTTTTCCTTATTTTTTTTTTTTTCCATTTTCAAAAAAAAAAAAAAAAATGCACTACTTTTGTTCCTCTTCCTTCTCCCCTTGCTATTCTATGTGAGTGATTTTTGAGTTTCTCCCCCATTCCTCCCTACGTTTTTTTCTTTTTCCTTTTTTATATGGCAAAAGCGCAAGCGAAAGATGTTCTTTTCCCCTCCATGAAGAAAAAAAAGGAGTTAACGTATCACCTCCTCTGTCTCACATCAAAAACAATATTTCAAACAAACAAACAAAAAAAGAAACAAAAAAAATGCGTTTTGATCGTTGTAATATGCGTAATTCATCCAAGAACACACGCGAAAACAAATTTTCCAAAAACTGTTCAAAAAAGAGATTACAAAAACCCACTTCACCCCTCTTTTTTTAAAATATTTAGGCACCCCTCCCTGAACGCTTATACACCATCTTCAGATATGGAAAAAAAGGGGAGGGGAGAGGGCCAAAAAAGGAAATAGGGAAAACGGAGGGGAATAGGTGTAAGGAACTGCCTTTACCTTACTACCTGGAAGAGAACGGGGAGGAAAGAAAAGAAAGTATATTGTCTATATCTTTTCCGTACAATAGCCTTCAGGCGACACTGTGTACAGAGCTTATACCTCCCCCCCCTCAGTAGGAAATTGTCGATAATATTATAACAAATCAACAATGAACAGGAAAAAAATGGACAGTGGGCTTTGCAGGTGGCACTACACTATTCCAACAAATTTTTTCGAAAAAAAAAAAAGAAAACATCCCAATATTTAGGATATACCCTTGGTGGTAACAGATTCCACCAAGGGATATTGCGTTGTACTAAATATTTACAAAAAAAAAACTCGCAGAAACAAACAAAAACCAAAATGGAAAAAAAAAAAAAAAGTTTCAATACCCCCCCAAAACTCTCTGCTCCCTTCCCTTCTCATCCTTTACTCTTCACTTCATTTGGCAGAAAAAAAGATAAAAAAAATGGTGAAACCCGCAGGCAAGAAAGGAGCTGGTCGCGGAAGATCTGACCGCGACAAAAAGCCATTCAAGCAGGGTAAGAAAGTCTTTAAGGAGAAGAAGCAGGAGTACCTGAAGAAGCAGTTGAAGAACGAGATTAAGAAGAACGAACAAAAAAAGCGTGAGGTTGCGTCTTCGCAGCACCAGGACACTGTCACTGTTGCATGGAAGGGGAAGAACCAGGAGATCGACAAGAAGAAGCTGACCGCAGACCCGAAGGGACGTCAACTGCTGAAGAAAATCTCCCAGAAGCGTGTTCTCTCTGCAGATGAGAAGCACCACCTTAAGATGCTTGGCTCGGCAGGCGATTTGATGCGTCTGTCGGAGATCCTGCGTGAGAAGTCTCGCCCGAAGGCTGACAAAGACAGTGCAATCAACCAGATCATGGAGTTCTGCAAGGATTCCTTTGCAGATGATGTGCGCAAGCCCGATATGTCACGTATCTTCCAGTCTGTCCTCAAGTGGAGCAGTCCCGAAGTGCGTACCGAGATGTACACTCGTGTTAAGGGTCAGATTGTCGAACTCATCTCCTCATCCTACTCAAACCAATACGTAAAGTCCCTGCTCGAGTATGCTCCTGTTGAAACCCGTACCGAAATCTTCAATGAAGTGCTGAAAGCCGGAGGAAAAATTCTGTCACAAAAAAATGCGCTTCCCGTGCTCGAGCATATCTACGGAAAGAGCAACGCAGAGAAGCAGAACACCATGCTGTGCTCCTTCTTCGATGGGATTGAGGTCAAGACGTTCACAGGGTACCCGAAGCTGCCGGATATGTTTGACGGGCTGGAGGCGTCGAACCTGGACTACAAGCGTCTTGTGGAGAGACTTCTGCGGATTGTGTCGCCTTCGATTACCAAGGGCTCATTTGACAACGTTATTGTGCATCGCCTGTTGGAGCTGCTGCTGAAGTATGGGACGGACTTTGAGGTGGAGGACATTATGGAGGAGGTGTCCAAGGGTGTTGTGAACATTTGCAGAACCAAGCCTGGGTCGTCTGCGGCGCTGTCCATCTTCACTCATGCGGACCCACGCACGAGAAAGAGCATAATCAAATCGTTCCAGCACTCTGTTGTGGATATGTGCTGTGCCAAGAGCACGTCCTTCTTCTTTGCTAAGGTGTTTGACCTCTTCGATGATACAGACTACCTCTGTAAGTCGGTTGTGAAGGAGATGGATAAGGGGATGAGTGTGCTTGTGACTGACTCGCAGGGGTCCATCCCGCTGCTGCATTTGTTGACCCCCGAGGTGGAGCAGAAGAAGAAGTACTTCACCTTCACACACTTCGACACCCTCTGGAACGACAGCGTTGCAGACCCCACCACGCTGGACTGCCTCACCTCGAAGTACACCCCGCAGAAGAAGCAGATCTGCACAATCGAGCCCAAGAAGAAGCACGCTGAGGTGCTCGCTGTGCTCATCCCCTCCATGGTCCAGGCGTTGATGACAGACGTCGACGCCATGGTGGAAAACACTATCTCAAGAAGGGTACGTTTTGTTTTAAATTGAGGAAGATTTTGGACACTTTGCAACACACGATTTGTAATTTTTTTAGAGAAGAGGTGTTGATGAATAGGCATTTTTTTATATGTTTTTCTTATGGTACAGACCATTCACATTCCACCCTGCGTTTTAGCACGTTTCAACTACTCATTTTCTTGAGAAAATGCCATGGTTCTCGTGCAAAATGCGGCTGATGCTGTATCATAATGTGATTCTAGAGACTTCGAATCAACCATCCCAACCTTTTCTCCCCCCCCACCTTTTTAAATGTTCTATAATCAGATTGTATTATCTTTTTTTTTTTTCTTCAACACAGGTTGTGACCGAGCTGCTTCACTACACATCAAAGCACAAAACGAAGGCAAACAAGACTGCCATCCAGGTGCTCTCTGAGGCACTTGCGAAAAGAACGGAGAGCAAGAAAAGGTATGTTACTGTGGATGTTAAGCAGACAGAGAGAGGTGAGAAGCAAGAGCCAGGAGTAGAGAAGTTGTCTCATTTTGCTGTCTCTCAGTGAGTGTTCCGATTTAATATACCACCCCCACCGCAGGTCCGAATGGTTCGTTTTTTGTATTATTTCAACGGACATCCACCGGGTGAATAATGTCACTATTAACGATTGATTCGACTTTTTTTGTGCTTTCATCTGGGGCATCGTAGGTCAGCCGAAAGCTTTTCCTGTCAATACCTTTTATTTCAAACATTAAAAACTACGTTAAATAACCTTCCTTTGATGACTAAACACGAGGCTCAGTTCATCTTATAAAATTTTATGTTTTGCGAAAACGATGGTTTTAAGGTGAAATCCATGAATTTTACTTTTCTCTCAGGAAGAGCCCCGCAGCATCTCCTTCGCAGCCACCCACGAAACGTCTCCGCAAGGACTCTGACGTTTCCCCATCAACCAAGCCCTCCACAAAGAAGGCAGCAAAGAAGTCTGTCAAGAAGGCCGCAAAGAAGGCACCGGCAAAGAAGGCATAGAAACGTCCTTTGTGGATACGGCAAAGAGGGGAAGGGGAACGTTCCACGCACATACACATTCCTCTAGTGGAGTCTGCTGTGACTTAAGCACCCCCTCTTATAAGCAATATTTCGCGCTTAGGAACCACCCACATCTGCTTTCAAGCATATCTCGAAAAAAAATTAGGGCGAGATGGGTTAGGGAATAGGGAGGGGGGAGGAGTGCAACCTATGATGGTTGGGTTATTATTCATTTAAATAGATGCTTTTATTTTTTGGTTTTTTCTTTTTTGAGGTGGCTAAGTGAGGCTTAGGTTCATCATGTGGGTCTCTCTTTATTTTGCGCGACCGAAAAACTTTCCTTCGTGAAGTGGTTGTTGAAAAAAAAGAGGGGAATTTTTATGGGTATATTAAGTCTCCACAATGCAGAGCAAACAAAAAAAAAAAAGACAGCACTTCTCTAGATCAGTGCTGACAAAGCAAGCCTGTTTTCCCAGATCACCAGATATCTTTTTTAGCCAAAATTTCTGGCCACAGATCACGGGGGGAAAAGAAAAATACAAAAATCTGTCACTTTCGTCATTATTATCACAAAACAAAAAGTCAAAATCCTTTCACCCCCTTTTTTTACTCTTTTCCAACTTCCACCTCCCTCTCCCCTCTCCCCTCTCCCCTCTCCCCTCCCCCTCTCTCTGTCCTCTCTATTAAACAATCCATCACAGGGAGAAGGGGGCTTGAACCCTCTTATAAAAAAATGACCTCTCCTTCGGAAGAGGTTAGTCAATCTGAGGGTCCAACCTGCCCCTTTTGCTTTGGGTCTGGAGGTGAGATGATTGCTCCTTGTGTGTGCAGGGGGACGTTGCAGTGGGTGCACCGAACTTGCGTCAACCAATGGCGCAGCCACGCGAGCGACCCAAACCGTTGCCCGAACTGCAAACATCGGTATCGGGTGGCAACGGTTCCGCTATCAAATTGGGTTGTTGCTGGACTGAGGGAGGTCTCCCGATGGTGCGCGGTTCTCTGTATAACCGGGGTGTCCGAGATGGTGTCGGACCGGGTGGAGGATGTGGTGAGCCAGGCTGCGTTTCAGATGTGCTATTTGCTTGGTTTGATGGATAATTTGCTGCCGGAGGTGCTGATTGCGGGTTGTGTCGTCAGGTGTGCGGTAAGCACCTATGTTCAAGCGGTTATCCTAGGGGTGGCAGGAAGGTACACACAACTCCCACTCCTCTGCGAAGCTGAGGACGAAGTTGCCATCGACCGAGTCAGCTCTGCAGTACGGTCAAAGCTGCGAACCCGCATGATGCTTCTCGGGTTCGGCAAGCCTGTACGCAGCTTCCTCCACTGCTGCGACCTTGCTGTCACGACCTGCATGCTCCCTTCTCTCGTCGATACACTCCATACCCTTGCTATCCAAGCAAAAAACCGCATCTGTCGTGAAGCCACCACCTCCGCTCGTGTCCTGCAAATTTCTGAGTATGAGACGTTCGGAGAAGGAGAGGGAGAGGGAGAGGGGAGAGAGAATGCAAACTGAGGCTGAGGTGGGTTCGTGAGTGTTGTATCGCAAGAGGCTAGGGACTGATGTTACTAGATTTTGCCAGGGGGGGGGGGGGGGGAGAGGGAAATACACGAGAGGTGAGTGGAGTGCGTCGTGTGTGAACACAAAAAAAGTGCAAAATTTTTAATAAAGCGGGGAAAAAGAACATCTGTCTGCACGGCATTGTACTGTGTGTCGTCGATACAAAGTATTGCGGTTGTGTCCGCCTAAGCTGCTAGCCCTTTGGGTGCAATAGCCATGGTCTTTTGTCGATGCAACATTTTTTTTGTTTTTTTTTGTGGCCAGAGATGTTACCTATTGTCTCATTATCTGCCACACTCTTTATGGATGTAGTGTGCTTCCTTTCAGGAAAGGATCCTAGCCTTTTTTTCTGGATGACATTTGTATATACTTTCTTTGTCATGGTTGGTTCTTGATGCTACAGTGCAAAAGGCGATGTTCCGCGTCGCCGGTATTCGACGCTTTTTTTTTTTGCCACCCTTCGACCTTTTGTTCTGTCCTATTTTCTCTAACTTCTGCTGTGTGAATATTTCTGACAAAACAAAATGACACCCCCCCCGACCTCTGATTATTTTGACACTAAATAGTACTCACTACGAAATGTCGCTCACCGTATGGGTGTAAGTGGTTAGCCACGCTCCTACCTGAGACATATGTCTTTGTGTGTCCACATGTGCCCACCAAACACAACGAACATACAGACACCTCGATCGCTTCAGCCAAACACAAAGATGCCAGAGCAGCGCAGAGTGTGCATCGGAGGAGGTGCCGGATTCATCGGATCGCATCTGGCGAAGAAGCTTATGAAGGATGGCTGCCACGTGGTGGTTGCTGACTGGAAGAAGAACGAGTTCATGAAGGAGGAGGAGTTCTGCCACGAATTCAAGCTTCTGGATCTGCGTAAGTTTGACGCCTGTGTGGAGGCCACGAAGGGATGCAGCGAGGTGTACAACCTGGCAGCAGACATGGGTGGTATGGGGTTCATCCAGTCGAACCACAGTGTGCTGTTCTACAACAACATGATGATCTCCTTCAACGTGATGGAGGCGGCACGCAAGAACGACGTCAAGCTGTTCTTCTACGCTTCGTCTGCATGCGTTTACAACGAGACCAAGCAGGAGGACGAGAACAACCCGGGACTGAAGGAGGCCGACGCATGGCCGGCACAGCCCCAGGACGCGTACGGGCTTGAGAAGCTGTCGACTGAGGAGCTGGTGAAGCACTACGGCCAGGACTTCGGAATCAAGACCTACATTGCACGTTTCCACAATGTGTACGGACCCCACGGTACCTGGAAGGGAGGCAGAGAAAAGGCCCCTGCCGCAACCTGCCGCAAGGCTGCCACCTCGAAGGAAAGCTTCGAGATGTGGGGAGACGGCAAGCAGACACGCTCCTTCACATACGTGGACGACTGCGTGGAGGGCATCCAGCGTCTCTGTGCGTCTGACTTCCACGACCCCATCAACCTGGGTTCCGACTTCATGATCACCATCAACGACCTTGCGAAGATGGCAATGGGCTTCACTGGCCGTCCTCTCACCATCAGCCACATCCCCGGACCTGAGGGAGTGCGTGGCCGCAACTCCGAGAACACTCTGATCCAGAAGGTGCTGGGATGGGCACCGGGCATCACCCTGGAGGACGGACTGAAGAGAACGTACGACTGGATCTGCGAGAAGATTGAGGAGGACCGCAAGAACGGCATTGACGTGTCGGTGTACTCCTCGTCGAAGGTTGTGCAGCAGACCACTGAGTCGCTTGACAAGATGTCATAAGCACTTGCGTGGTTGACAAAACGTAATTCTCCCCCTCCCTCCCTCCCACTCCTTCCCCGCGTTGCCCTAGTTTCTGCACCACAGAAACAGAGCGGTATTTCTTCAAAATTGAGAACAGTGGTTCACTCGCGTCTCCTGCACGTAGCCCACATCTACATCTACTTAAGAAAATTGCTGTTCCATGGGTAGACCATTTGTTACAACGATTGCAACGTTATCCCAAGACCATTTCCCCTATTTTTACTCCCCTCCCCAAAGAGGCAGAATACCCTCCCAGTAATGTTTTCTCTCCTTTCATTTTAATGCACGGTTGTGAAGGGGAAAAAATAGTATAAGTGCCCGCCTGAGAGCTGTCAGTAAGGGTTGATGTTCTTGTTACTCTCTCTTTCTCTCTTGGTGTTAGGCCATTTTTCCTTTTGTGCATATTTTTGTTATAAAAATAGACACTTCGCGTAGTCACCGCAAGGGTGAACTCCGTTTTGTTTTGTTCGAAGACTGTTGTCAGGTTTGATATATCTTTTTTTTTTCTTTGATTGTGGAAAAGGAGACAATATTCGTCATTGGGCTGATTTATGTATTTTTTTGTGATTTCATCCAGCTGGCATCGTATGTGGGTCAGCGGGAGTCAATAACTTCACTTTTTATTTCTATTTTGGTGTTTTCTTTCTTCATCCCACGCAGCCTTGGTAGCATTGTCTCCACAAGGTGTTCGCACGACCTGCATTTCCGTTCTTTAGGAGCTACAGCCTCTTTACTCACGCGAGCTGTGATACAAAGAGTACAGTTTTACTCTCTGATTGTACACCGATATTTGTGTTGACAGTACACAAAGACGGTTTTCCCATTAGCATTGACTTTGTATGTTTGTGCGGGTATTCACGTTCGTTTTTTTTTATATTTTTTTCATTCAGAAATGTTTCCCTCTCTTTTTGTATTGTTTTTTTGTGCAGTGATATCCTCCTCGTCTCTTGCAGAGATGCAAAATCTGTTTATTTCAGATCTGCATTCCAGTAAGATATCCAAATTTGTCAAAATGAAAAAAGCCGTATAGTGGAGCACACTCTAGGGTGGCTACACTAATACAACCAAGTTTTCAAAAAGCCAAAAGTAAAATAAAAAACGTGTTTTAGTGGTGCAATGCAATGCAATGCAATACCACTCTTAAATCAAATAAAAAAATACACCAAACGAGAAGCAATTGTTAAAAAAAAGAGTACGATTTCTTTAGGTCCCCCCCTGCCACATTTTCATAGAAGCTGTCGTACAAGGTATTCTTTATTTCGAAGTCCTTTCGTTTGTGATCCTGTGGAATGCTGGCATCACTGTCATCATCCTCGCTATAGACGTTGTGCATCGCTCGTCCAGACCTATGTGGTTGACTGTAGCAGTGCTGTACATCTGTGCATGAGGCATATTCGTGTTCACGTCTATCTATTTGTGTCTTGACGTGGTGGTTGTGTGAGGCGGAGATGAGATTAGCATTGAAGGCCTCTTCCTGGCAGTGCACCGTACAGACGAAGACGTTTGATGACCAGTCCGAGGGAGAGGGACTCCTTCCTTTGTCGCAATCAACTCATCTGCAAGCCTTCGTCTGATTGTCCTTTGCTTCGGTTGGTTGTCAGCAGCTGCCGTGGCAGATGGTTGTTGCTGTTGCTTCAGCTGCGATTAGGTTATTTTATCCCGTCAAAACACCCTTTTCACAGAGACTCTTATAAAAAAAACACAAAGATGCCAGAGCAGCGCAGAGTGTGCATCGGAGGAGGTGCCGGATTCATCGGATCGCATCTGGCGAAGAAGCTTATGAAGGATGGCTGCCACGTGGTGGTTGCTGACTGGAAGAAGAACGAGTTCATGAAGGAGGAGGAGTTCTGCCACGAATTCAAGCTTCTGGATCTGCGTAAGTTTGATGCCTGTGTGGAGGCCACGAAGGGATGCAGCGAGGTGTACAACCTGGCAGCAGACATGGGTGGTATGGGGTTCATCCAGTCGAACCACAGTGTGCTGTTCTACAACAACATGATGATCTCCTTCAACGTGATGGAGGCGGCACGCAAGAACGACGTCAAGCTGTTCTTCTACGCTTCGTCTGCATGCGTTTACAACGAGACCAAGCAGGAGGACGAGAACAACCCGGGACTGAAGGAGGCCGACGCATGGCCGGCACAGCCCCAGGACGCGTACGGGCTTGAGAAGCTGTCGACTGAGGAGCTGGTGAAGCACTACGGCCAGGACTTCGGAATCAAGACCTACATTGCACGTTTCCACAATGTGTACGGACCCCACGGTACCTGGAAGGGAGGCAGAGAAAAGGCCCCTGCCGCAACCTGCCGCAAGGCTGCCACCTCGAAGGAAAGCTTCGAGATGTGGGGAGACGGCAAGCAGACACGCTCCTTCACATACGTGGACGACTGCGTGGAGGGTATCCAGCGTCTCTGTGCGTCTGACTTCCACGACCCCATCAACCTGGGTTCCGACTTCATGATCACCATCAACGACCTTGCGAAGATGGCAATGGGCTTCACTGGCCGTCCTCTCACCATCAGCCACATCCCCGGACCTGAGGGAGTGCGTGGCCGCAACTCCGAGAACACTCTGATCCAGAAGGTGCTGGGATGGGCACCGGGCATCACCCTGGAGGACGGACTGAAGAGAACGTACGACTGGATCTGCGAGAAGATTGAGGAGGACCGCAAGAACGGCATTGACGTGTCGGTGTACTCCTCGTCGAAGGTTGTGCAGCAGACCACTGAGTCGCTTGACAAGATGTCATAAGCACTGCGACCATGATATCCGGCCCTTAAATGTTATATCTGCCACGTTTTTTTCTACTTTCCCTCCCCCAATTATTCCCATTCCGCCTTGCCATTTTTTCTCTTTCTTTTTGTGCATTCCAGGGCATTTTCTAGGATTTCGGTTTTTCGATCTCGCCCCCACTTTTAAAAGCCCTCGCATTCTTACGCTCCTTAGTTCCAACCCATCCCATGCAAATTGAACTCGTGGCTGTGCATACATCTTGTAGACATTCTTCCAGTCTGGTGGAGACCCCTGCTGGTGTTGTTTGTGTGTGTTCCTTGGGACACATCTTCTACGTGAGGCCCTTGCGCACTTAGTTGTTCGCAGGTACCATGTATGCAAGGTGCAAGTAGTGGGGCCCTGTTCATTGCGTAACCCACTCCCCCCCCACTTCCCCTTCACACTGGAAACTGAGGAAAACACCCGAAAACCTATTTTCAGCAGATTATAAAAAAAACGAAGAAAGGCCAAAAAGAAGAAGAAGAAAAAAAATACAATGCCCACAAAACGTTTCAAAAAAAAAAGTATGTCTGTGAAGATTTTTTGCGTTTTTTATTTTTAAATTTATTGATTTTCATGTGTGACAGAACGCTCTGTAGTTTTATATGAGGGGCTTCGTTGCATTTGTTTTTTCTTCTTCTATTCGCAGAAGAACTGAATTTCGTTGGTGTTATTTGTAGCCTTTTGGCGAAGAGTCGATCTCCGAAGCAAAGAAGAAGAAATATAATAAAAATAAGAAAAAAAAAACCAAGATACCTACAAATGTGATTGTCTGTGAGTGGAAGTGAGACAGATGGATTAGAGAGGACAAAAATATTAGTTCATTGTTTTTTTGTGACTGTGCCCTCGGCCTTCACAGAAGCAATGAATTTTTCTGTTAAAAAACGAGGGTTTAAAAAAATAAATAAAGGGTAACTGAGGTGTGCAACAATAAACAAATATTTGCTCAGCCTTAATCGCTTATAGCAGGTGATTAAAAATAACGACAACAAAACGATAAAAAAAGCAAACAAAGACAAAAAAAACAAGCAAAACAAAAACAAAAAAAAAAAACACAAAAAAAGCAACTAAAAAAGAACGGAGCCCCCACCACCATTCACCATCTTTCATCTGAGGGCACAGCCCTTTGAAGTACAACGTCCTTTCGAAGCTGATTCACCTTCTTCCAAACACTCTTTTCCATTCCAATGATGACCAACACAAAACACAAAACACCATCTTTCGAGTTTGACGCAGCAACAGCTGTGTTTGATACGAATGTTCCAATACTGCTGAGACCACCAACAAGAACACGACTTTCTGCTTCAATGATGATAGAATTTTTCCAGGGCACTGGACGCTGAGCGGGGACTTTGTCTTCGTGATGGTGATCCACACTAATTCTACAACAGCGTTGACATTCGCTGAGAAGCTAGCCTTCTTCCCTCCTCCTTCCCCCTTTCCCCTTTCCCCCACACGGCAGCATTGTATACCATGATGCTATGATACATACCATGTTAACATGACGTGATACACAATGCCATGCTATATCATGCCATGCACCGTACAGCACCCACACCACCACCACCACCTAGGTATCAACATCACCCCTCTCATCTTGCTCTATCTTAGTTTTTTTTTCATAGGTTACTTTAAAGATGTTTAGATACTTTGTGGTGGCTGCTGTGTTTGCTGTGTCTGTTGCACAGGTTACCAACACCAACTGTGACGACGTGACCTGCCAGGGTACCGGTGGACGCCAGGCATGCCTTCCCGAGGATGTGCTGTACCGTTGTTACTGTGTCGGTAATGCGGCCGTGTATGCGCAGGGATCGAGTGTGGAGGACTGTCCTGAGGATGTGGATATGGGAAACAGCACTGATTCGTCGTCTTCGTCGTCTTCTGGCTCGGATGACGATGACGACAGCAAGCTTCCTATGGTGCTTGGTATCGTCGGTGGCGTCATTGCCGCTGCCATTCTTGTCTATTTCGCATTCAAGGGCTGCAAGGCCGACTCCCCTGAACAGGACAACCTCCTCGAAGACCCTGCCGTCAACGCCACTGGGCACGTCGAGAAACCCATCCGCCCGGAAGAGCTCCGCCGCTCAGTGTACGACCCCGAGCACGAAACCAACAAGATCCAACAACAGGATGTTCTTGCTGAATGATTCTCTTTTGGATTTTTTTTTTTTTTTTTTTTTTTTTTGTTTTCCCTTTGTGTTTAAAAAGTGCGTGTGTGTGTATATGTTTTGAGTTATGTTATGTTTTTTAGGGGGGGTGGGGGTAGGGGGTTCCACCAAGGGCGTTTTGCTGTCCAAAACCCATTTTTTTGAAATTTCGGTGAAGAAACCCACTAAAATGGGCGTGCCTGGCCGCAAATCGCCCTGGGGATCACCCATATATCCCAATAAACCACCTGACGACCTTCACAGAGCATTTCTTGTCTTAAAAAAATCGATTTTTTGTGAAAAAAAGCCCCAAAACTGCGTAACGCTCGCGTAACGCTTGGGGGCCAAAATTTAACACTTGCCAAGAAATTTTCCCAATCAGACAAAACTCCTTCTAAGCACCCGAAAAACACTTCAGTCCACATCTTCTGGGGTCCCGGGGTGGAAATGTATAGTTTTTACAGCTTTTGGGGGTCCTGGGAGGGTCCCAGACGTATTCATGAGGGTCGGAACCGCTTAAAATGCCCGAATTTACCTCTTTTTCAGGGTGATTTTTCACCTTAAAAATTCAAAAAAAAGTTATCAGACAATCACAGAAGTGTCCAAAACCCCTCGGAACTACTCGCCAGACCCCCTGCGGGGTGGAGAATCATATTTGCGATCGCTTTTTGGGCCATTTTGCCCAAAATAACCCCATGTTACACTTTTGTTACACTTGCCCCAAAATAGGGTATTTTAGGCTATTTTGGGACAAGCGGGACAAAAGTGTAACACGGGGTTATTTTGGGCAAAATAGCCCAAAAAGTGATCGCAAATATGATTCTCCACCCCGCAGGGGGTCTGGCGAGTAGTTCCGAGGGGGTTTGGACACTTCTGTGATTGTCTGAGCACTTTTTTTTGAATTTTTAAGGTGAAAAAGCACCCTGAAAAAGAGGTAAATTCGGGCATTTTAAGCGGTTCCGACCCTCATGAATACGTCTGGGACCCTCCCAGGACCCCCAAAAGCTGTAAAAACTATACATTTCCACCCCGGGACCCCAGAAGATGTGGACTGAGGTGTTTTTCAGGTGCTTAGAAGGAGTTTTGTCTGATTGGGAAAATTTCTTGGCAAGTGTTAAATTTTGGTCACCAAGCGTGACGCAAACGTGACGCAGTTTTTGGGCTTTTTTTCACAAAAAATCGATTTTTTTAAGACAAGAAATGCTCTGTGAAGGTCGTCAGGTGGTTTATTGGGATATATGGGTGATCCCCAGGGCGATTTGCGGCCAGGCACGCCCATTTTAGTGGTTTCTTCACCGAAATTCCAAAAAAATGGGTTTTGGACAGCAAGTCCTTAAGGATTTCCTTATACGTGGAACCCCCTAGGCATACATAGCGTGCGAACGGCTCATTCGCATCATTCGCATCCTGTTCGCATTGGGTATTCGCATCCTGTTCGCATTGGCCAATGCGAACAGGATGCGAATGACATACGAATAACATTTATTATGGGGTGGCGACAGGCAAGTTCTCATTTTTTGGTCAATTTCCGCACTACACAGTACACACAATACACAGTATACACAGTATACACAGTATACACAGTATACACAGTATACACAGTATACACAGTATACACAGTATACACAGTATACACAGTATACACAGTATACACAGTATACACAGTATACACAGTATACACAGTATACACAGTATACACAGTATACACAGTATACACAGTATACACAGTATACACAGTATACACAGTATACACAGTATACACAGTATACACAGTATACACAGTATACACAGTATACACAGTATACACAGTATACACAGTATACACAGTATACACAGTATACACAGTATACACAGTATACACAGTATACACAGTATACACAGTATACACAGTATACACAGTATACACAGTATACACAGTATACACAGTATACACAGTATACACAGTATACACAGTATACACAGTATACACAGTATACACAGTATACACAGTATACACAGTATACACAGTATACACAGTATACACAGTATACACAGTATACACAGTACACACAGAATACACAGTATACACAGTATACACAATGTACACAGTATACACAGTATACCATAGCTGATAAGCTAATAAAGCCTAATAGGATATTAGCCTATTTAAGCCTTATAGAATAGGCTAATGAAACTGGAATAGGCTAATATTTTATTAGCCTATTCCAGTCCTTCCCAGCTACCACTGGTGGTACGGTGGTAGCTGGCTTAACCCGTTAAACAAATCCGAAAAATCCAAAATTTAAGGCCAACTCCGTTACAGACACAACACAACTTATTTCTCTTGTGTTTTTCACTGATGAGCGTGAGTGAGGTGTATGTTACAGCACCGACTGCAGCCTACGTCTAAGATGGCATATAATAGGCTATTAGCCCAATATTAGCCTATTATAAGACATACTGTGGGTGTTATAACGTTATCGATAACGTTATAACAAGTGTTATTTTGGAATAACGTTATTCAGCAGTACAGTACAGTACAGTACAGTACAGTACAGTACAGTACAGTACAGTACAGTACAGTACAGTACAGTACAGTACAGTACAGTACAGTACAGTACAGTACAGTACAGTACAGTACAGTACAGTACAGTACAGTACAGTACAGTACAGTACAGTACAGTACAGTACAGTACAGTACAGTACAGTACAGTACAGTACAGTACAGTACAGTACAGTACAGTACAGTACAGTACAGTACAGTACAGTACAGTACAGTACAGTACAGTACAGTACAGTACAGTACAGTACAGTACAGTACAGTACAGTACAGTACAGTACAGTACAGTACAGTACAGTACAGTACAGTACAGTACAGTACAGTACAGTACAGTACAGTACAGTACAGTACAGTACAGTACAGTACAGTACAGTACAGTACAGTACAGTACAGTACAGTACAGTACAGTACAGTACAGTACAGTACAGTACAGTACAGTACAGTACAGTACAGTACAGTACAGTACAGTACAGTACAGTACAGTACAGTACAGTACAGTACAGTACAGTACAGTACAGTACAGTACAGTACAGTACAGTACAGTACAGTACAGTACAGTACAGTACAGTACAGTACAGTACAGTACAGTACAGTACAGTACAGTACAGTACAGTACAGTACAGTACAGTACAGTACAGTACAGTACAGTACAGTACAGTACAGTACAGTACAGTACAGTACAGTACAGTACAGTACAGTACAGTACAGTACAGTACAGTACAGTACAGTACAGTACAGTACAGTACAGTACAGTACAGTACAGTACAGTACAGTACAGTACAGTACAGTACAGTACAGTACAGTACAGTACAGTACAGTACAGTACAGTACAGTACAGTACAGTACAGTACAGTACAGTACAGTACAGTACAGTACAGTACAGTACAGTACAGTACAGTACAGTACAGTACAGTACAGTACAGTACAGTACAGTACAGTACAGTACAGTACAGTACAGTACAGTACAGTACAGTACAGTACAGTACAGTACAGTACAGTACAGTACAGTACAGTACAGTACAGTACAGTACAGTACAGTACAGTACAGTACAGTACAGTACAGTACAGTACAGTACAGTACAGTACAGTACAGTACAGTACAGTACAGTACAGTACAGTACAGTACAGTACAGTACAGTACAGTACAGTACAGTACAGTACAGTACAGTACAGTACAGTACAGTACAGTACAGTACAGTACAGTACAGTACAGTACAGTACAGTACAGTACAGTACAGTACAGTACAGTACAGTACAGTACAGTACAGTACAGTACAGTACCCCTGCTAACGACCCACCCAGAGTGGGACAAAAAAAGCTCATCCCAAAATATGCCGATCACAAAAAAATCACAAAAAACCCCGATAATCCAACAATCACACACCCACAGAATTCACACACTACTATAACATTCGCACTACGTTCGCATCATTCGCACTATGTTCGCACTGTGTTCGCATCGTTCGCATCATTCGCACATGCGAATATAGTGCGAATATAGTGCGAATGATGCGAACGACAATGCGAATGAATGCGAACAGGATGCGAATGCATTCGCACATGCGAATATATGCGAATGGTCATTCGCACGCTATGTATGCCTAGGGGGGGGGGGGGGGGTGTTTAGATATTTTTACAATGGAGGATTTGTGTGAAAGAAAATGCTGAGGCAAAAAGCAACCTCCAGGTCTGTGGGGGGGTTTTTTTTTTGTGATATATGTTCGTGTCCTGTTGTTTGCACCTTCAACTCATCGTTTTTCTTTTTTCCAAGGTGATTCAACGTACAGGGCTTAGGTTCATCTCACCCATTTTTTTCTCTCTTTTTTTCCTTCCTTTTTAGTTACTCATCACTTTGCACAATATACCTTCAAACACCACCGCTTCTGTATGGCCTTCTGTAGGCCACGAATGAAACACTAGTCATGAGGGACTACTGGTAGTGCTATTAGCCCAAATAGCTAGTGTTTTACGACTAGTGTTACACCAGCAACACTCCGTTAGCACCCTCAGGGAAATGTTGCTTGCATATTTCCCAGTATGAAGGTATTATTTTAGTCTTTCCCGCCATGATTTGGGGGGAGGGTGGTTTTTTTTTCCCCAATACAAGTACTCCCCCCCTTTTTGGCTTACCCTTTTTTTTTTTTTTTTCACCGTTCTTTTTTCCAGCGTTTTTTTGGTGACATAGTGCCTGATTGACAGCAGATTTAAATTTCTACTTTATTATTTTTTCAAACCCCCCCCCTTTTTTTTTTTGGTGCAGACGGATCTAGTGTGAGTGACTTACTGTCAACCCCCCATTCCTATTTGGTTCCCCACTTCCACAAATCACTGTCTCCCCCCCCCCCTCCCCCCATACACAATAACTATTTATTGGTATGAAATAAGGAATACTTTTTTTCACGCTACAGGTCGTGCGAGTTACCTGCTGCAGAAATGGTTCCCGAGCGAAGCGAGGGGACCATGTAATAGTATTTACCGAGCGAAGCGAGGTAAATACGGAAAAATAATTTACCGAGCGAAGCGAGGTGAATTATGTGCAGCAGGTAACGAGCGCACCTGTAGCGTGAAAAAACGGATGCCTTATGACAAACAATACGTAATTTTATTCCGGTTTACAAAGTAGGGGTAGTCCCCAAGCACAGGCCAAAAAACAGTGAGATGGGAGATCAGGAAAAATAAATACCACCCACACCACACGTATCACCTGTTACAGGAGCTAATCAAAAGAAAAAAAAGAACAACAACAAATGCCGAGGACAACGCTTAAGGCGAAGATGCAGGAGGCATACGAGAGCGGACTAAGCAACTACAAGAGCTTCGCCTCTTACAAGCTCGAGTGAGCTCCAAATTTTTGTCCAGATCCCCACCCTCCCCACCTGAAATCCACCCACCACACAGGAATCCTCATACAGGTGCGCCGTGAAATAAGGTGACTTTTTTTCACGCCCCGTGCAATTTACACATAAATTGCCGTGAAATAAGGTGACTTTTAACACACAAAGTTCTTCTTATTTCACTGCATTTTGGCCTGTGCTTGGGGACTACTACTTTGTAAACCGGAATAAAAAAACTTAAAACAAAAGAAGCAGAAGCTTTTTTACGTTCCCCCCCCCCGCCTCTGAGACATTAGCTTCCTAATGAGGCATTATGAAATACACCCTCGTTGAGTCCCTTACAACAACAAGGGGGCAACTATTTCGCGCAGTGCTGGACATAGCAAATGACATCTTATTCTCAGAGTAAAAAAGGCATTTTTCTTGAATTTTTGTGCAAAAAAAAAAATAGTTGTGGGCCTCAACCCCGAGGTATCTACACTAATACAACCAATTTCAAAGTGTTTTTAGGGGGGGTCACGAGGTTCGCTGAACCCCCCTAAGCACTTTCAAAACAAGCAAAAAAAACATTTTAAAATTCCCCTAGTTTTGTACAAACACTTCGAGCTCGATATAGGCCCGGGATACCTTTACAGACAACTTATTCAAAAAATCGTCGTCGTTTTTCGGACCGATGACGATTGTGGGAACCCTGGAAAACCCCCCTGAAGAAAAGAAAATAGTAAAACGTTTGTTCTCCCCCCCCGCCCCGCCCCCCCCACTTCAAATTGTGCTGCCACCATTGCCCTGTTGTATCTTTGTGTGTGTTTTATTAGCACCCGCAATGTCAAGTACATTCGCAGTACGAGTGAATAATTGTCGTTTTTTTTTTTTAAATATTTAAAGTGTGCACAACGCGTCCCGCGCATCTCCCAAAAACTTTCTTTACTGTTTGTGCTTTCATCTGGATGGCTGGCATCGTGATGGCTGCATCAACATCTATTCCTAAAGTTAGATGTGCATTTACTATTATTTGAAGAGAATTTTCAAGATGACTAAGCACGAGAGGCTTAGGTTCATCTCATAAAGCATCTTTTTTTTTCCTTTTCTTTTTTGCACAAAAAAGACCCCCTCCCCCCCCGTCGTTTCCCCACCCTTGGCTTCAGAGAAAAAGCAGTGATCGCGAAAAGAAATTATTTGAATGTTGGAGTCGATAATCGTATTTGTATTGCCTCGCTGTGTGAAGGGGTCCGTAAAGCCTGTCCGTAAAGTGCTCTTGACTTGAGCGGTGCGGGGACTAATATTTCTGTTAGATACATTTTGTCTCTCTGTGAAACGAATGATTCATCTTTTCAGCAGATCTTTTTTTTCCCCCCTCCATTCCTACAAAAAGTAGATAGTTTGCGGAAACAGCTAGCACTTTTTTTTTTCCAACTGATCAAAACTAGATTCCTTTTTTTGTTTGTTTGGTATACTGTTCACGAGAGGCTTTATATTTCAAGTCAACTTTGGTTTTTTATTGTACAGGATGGCAAAAAGATTAGCATTATCCATCAGCCTTCCGTTTTCTTTAACCTCACTCTTTCTCGATGCCACCCCAGCCCCATATGATTTTGTCTCTCTTCGCGACTTTTTTTTATACTTTATTTTGATTTTTTGTGAAAGCAATCCGAAAAAAAGGTCAGACCAGAGTTTCCATTTGATGTATCGTTTAGGATGTTTTGTTTTTGAACGTCCTTTTTGTGCTTTTCTCTTCTTTAAATGGAAAAGGAGATGAGATTGATCATTGATGCAATTTCTCTGCCACGCTCTTAGGGAGGAAGTGTGCTGTCTGTACGAGAAGAGAGGAGTCCTAGCCATTTCAGGTGATATTGTGAAAAACAAATCCAACCATTGTCTTGTCTGACAACGGTGATAGCCGAAGCTCATTGCAAAAATATTTAAAAAGTCTGTATGTGAACAACTGTCTCGTCTGGCAGCTGCACTAAAAATTATCAACATTAAAGTACATACCCCAGACTTCCCAGGTGTGAGGCGGGATTCCTTCGGCAATCCTCAACACAATAAAACCCGAACAAAAACCATATTTAAAAAAAAAATAAAAAACAGTGAAAACACACCCTGTTGGGTGTTTTAACACCTAAACAAAATTCGAGATTTTTCAAAAAAAAAAAAGCAAATTTACAGATCCTTTTTAGCCACTTCACTTTGTTTTTTTCAAAAACGTAAAATCCAAAAAAGGCACCTTTTTAAACTTCCCCATCCCCCATCCCCCTCCCCATCCCCCCTCCCTCATCTATCATTCACATAACCCCTCCCCTCATTGCAGCATCCCAATCCCCCCTCCCTATCCTCCCCTTCCCACCCCTTCCCCCTCCTTCCCCCTCCTCCCCCTTCCCTTCACAGCACAATGGGTAAGAGGGCATATGAACCGTCGCATGACCGAGATGACAAACGCAGGAGGGGCTCGTTCAGCACGAATACTCAGTACACTGCAGCAGAGTCTTCAGTGTCAAGTCTGATTACGAATGATGGTTGCTCTTCTGGCCAGCCGTCGACACAGCCGAGGAAGCGGAGGAGACGGACACGCAGTGAGACACCGAATGACGGTCGTTTGCAGTTTTGTGAATACACATCTACTCTGCGGAATCGGTCGCAGCAGTACCATGTACTGCGCAAGCTTGGTCAGGGGACCTTCGCAAAGGTAATGCTGTGTCAGCCGTACTCAGCGTCGACGTCAGGGTCGGATTCGTCTTCTCGTGCATCGGGTTCCCCTGTTGCCATTAAGATTGTTCATGCGATTAAACGGTATCATGAATCGACGTTGATTGAGGCAAAGATGCTTAGAGATGCGCAGCGTGCGAAGTGTGAAGGAGTTGTTCGTCTTCTTGATGACTTTGTTTTTGATGGGCATGTTTGTCTTGTTTTCCCTTCGCATGGGCCGTCCATTTTTCAGGTTTTGGAGAAGAACGATTTTGCTCCCTTTGACCTCCAAACGATCCGCTCTGTTGCCACCTCCCTTCTTAACACCCTACAGAGCCTCCGCTCCCTTAAAATTATTCACACAGACATTAAACCTGAGAATATCCTTTTTAAGAAGGGCTCCCTTTTCACCACTTACATTAATGGACGGGCAGTGGTCTCCCCGGTCAACCCTGAGGTGGTTTTGATTGATTTCGGCAGCGCGCAGTACGACAACGAATACAAATGGGATGTGGTACAGACACGGAACTATCGTGCACCCGAAGTCATCTTAAGCGAAGGAGAATGGTCCATGGAAAGTGATATGTGGTCCGCTGGATGTGTATTAGGTGAAATGGTGTTGGGGAGATTGTTGTTTAAGACAGACGACGACGTATACCATTTAGAAGATATGGAGCAGTTGGTTGGGCCGTGTTGGGGTTCGTACCGTAGGGAGGCGGATCAACTCCTCCGCAAATCGCATCGCACCCAACGAAACTCTCACCCCCGCCTCAAATCCATCGTAATGAACGCAGAGCACGCCCCACGCACCATGAAATCCGATCTCCTCGACCTCCTAACAGGAATGCTACACCTCGACCCCGCAAAGCGTCTTAGACCTACCGAAGCGCTGTCCACCCCATTCCTCAAAGTAAAAGAATGGGGTTCCAGGTAAAATCCTAAAACAAAAAAAAAGCAAAAAAAAAAAAAAAAAACATCTCTTTAGAGATGAGACGTTCTATCCTGGGGTGGTATTGAATGGAGAATACCTTAGGCGTGTGGGGGGGTTGTATAGAAGCATGCAGCAGAGGGGGAGGGGGGAAGGTGAGTTAGGGTAGGAGGGGGGGGAGCAGGGGTGGTGTGTACGTTTTTTTGTCAGTTAACTCAGGGGGTGTTAGGGAGGATCAGTTGTCAGTTTGGGGTTGGGAAAGTGAGAAAAAGAGAGGGTGGGTGTGGGGGGTCTTTTTTGTGGAAAGAAAGAAGAAGCTTGGTTGTGTAGGGTGTGGATTCCCAGGCGCGTTGCTTCAATGTGTTGGTGTAGCTCCTTTTTTTTTTTTTGGTTCCAGCTATCCTGAGGGAAACTTCGGAGTGAACCAGCTACTAGATGGTTCGATGGGTCTTTCGCCCCTATACCCAGCTTGGACGAGAGAGATGCGTCCGCGAGATGACACATTTATCTGATAAGTCCTTGACTTGAGAAGGATTTGGCGGACTCGGGCCGAGTCTGGGCGAACTCAGTCAAAAGTCCGCCTCAAGTCCGTCTCAACTCGGGCGGGTTGGTGAGATTTTTTTTTTTTGGCGGACTCAGGCGGATGACGAAGTATGTTTTTTTTTGGTGACTAATCACACCAACTTCTCTCTTATTTTTAAGGATGTATCTGATCAGAACCTCCTCATGCTTTTCCTTCTTTGATGTGAAAGTATTTGAAACTAATATTTATTTTTTACATCAAAATAACAAGAAACACCACAACAGCACCCCACAGTACCTAACATTAGATTATCCCTCCCAGCGTCCCTTTGTTTTTGCACCTTTTAAGTTTTCCTTCCCCTTCCCGCAGAGAACCAGTGCCCTGCGTGTCCGCCGATAAACGGTGAGGCGTGTTGCACCTTCAACTTCTTTTTTTCCTTCGCATGAACGTTAATTAAAACGCCTTCCGCGGTTCCTGCAAGAAGGTACCGGTGTCAGCGTTTTTTTTATCTTCTTATACCTTCTATTCAGTAGAATGGTTAGTATATGAAACAATCTTCTTGATACACTGTCACGAGCGGGAGTTGTATTTCAAGTCAAACTTTTTTTTTTTTTTGTGTCTAGGTAACAACGGTGTATGTGAGGCTAGGTTCATCTTACATTTTTGTTTTTTTTGTTTTTTGCACGATATCAAGTGTTCTTCATATGTGCCCTCAAATCCTATTCTTTCTCCTTGTGTATTATGCTTTGTAATCAGGTCCGAGGAATTCGAGCGGAATTATTTTTTTTGGCCTCCAGGCCAATCTGTCAACCCAGCGTACCATTTTTTCCACCCTGTCAGTGTTATCATGATCAAAGGCTCTGTCAGTTCCCACCCCCCTCCCTTTTTTCTTTTTTTCTCTTCGTGTTTACTAGGTTTTTGTCTGAATTGGAATCATGTCTATCGAGATACAGTCCTCAAAGCTGTGTGTTGTTTCACAAGAGGGCGGAAGGGTCTGCTGTTTCAACCCTTCAATAACTGCTACACAGGAATAGCATGTCAGCTATAAAAACGTTGCAAATTTTTGTATTTTTTAAACATGGTTGGGTATCGATGTCACAGAAAGTGCAACTTTGAACTGGCAGCTACAGGATTCTAACAAATTTATCAAAAAAATAAAGTAAAAAGTAATATCGCTCAACGGAATGATCTTTCTCAAAGTAATGTATCAGTGATCAGTTCGCGGAATGGTAATCTGGCCTCTGTTCCGCATGTTGTTGTTTTAGTGCTTTGAATACGAAAAAAGATTCTCGGATATTTCCGGGTTCTTTTTTATTTGTATCAAGCAGGTTTTATGTAGGTGGCTGCAGGTTAGATATGTATTATGATTTGTAGTCAGTCTGAGTCAATCTGACTCATCTTGCACCCCTCGCACCTCTCTCTAGAGCGCACTCGAGTGCGAGGAGTGCGAGAAGTGTCCGATCCTCGGCCTGGCCCAAAAATCAGTCTGACTCAGACTGACTACAAACCATGATGTATTATGTATGGTTACCATTCGTAATGCAATGCACTGCATACTCTGTAACTAACCTGTAACGTTTCGGATCATTCTCTTTCTTTAAAGATATTTTTTTGTTCAAAAAGAGAGGAGACGCTGGTGGACAAAAACTCCATCTTTTCGATAAACATTATCTTAATCATCTTTTACTAAAGATGTTGTCTTCGTTGCAGTGCAGCCACCATCCCCCTATCAACTTTTCTTTGTATTTGACCTATCTTTCCCCTCCCCCCCTCCAGTCGTACTTTTTTTTGAGCGTCATCATCAAACAAAGTAACGTCTTTTTTCGTATGCTAAATCACAGCAAAACGTTGTGCACACCACGCCCTCAATAAGATATTGTAAATCAAGGGCAAATCATTTTTTTTTAACCCCCTTTTGGGTGATTTTTGAGTACACACCCCATCTTTCTTGGTGATCGCTGAATGCAATAAAAACACCGCCGTTCAGGGTCATCGTATAAATCCAGCCCCCTTTTTTGGTTGGGGTTTTTTTTCTCTCTTCTCTCCTGTCTGCAATTCAGGAAATTTTTCAAAGATGAGTGTTGCGTCTCATCTATGTCATGAGGTGGTGAAACACGCAAGGGTTAGGATCTTAGGATCTTAGGATCTTAGGATCTTAGGATCTTAGGATCTTAGGATCTTAGGATCTTAGGATCTTAGGATCTTAGGATCTTAGGATCTTAGGATCTTAGGATCTTAGGATCTTAGGATCTTAGGATCTTAGGATCTTAGGATCTTAGGATCTTAGGATCTTAGGATCTTAGGATCTTAGGATCTTAGGATCTTAGGATCTTAGGATCTTAGGATCTTAGGATCTTAGGATCTTAGGATCTTAGGATCTTAGGATCTTAGGATCTTAGGATCTTAGGATCTTAGGATCTTAGGATCTTAGGATCTTAGGATCTTAGGATCTTAGGATCTTAGGATCTTAGGATCTTAGGATCTTAGGATCTTAGGATCTTAGGATCTTAGGATCTTAGGATCTTAGGATCTTAGGATCTTAGGATCTTAGGATCTTAGGATCTTAGGATCTTAGGATCTTAGGATCTTAGGATCTTAGGATCTTAGGATCTTAGGATCTTAGGATCTTAGGATCTTAGGATCTTAGGATCTTAGGATCTTAGGATCTTAGGATCTTAGGATCTTAGGATCTTAGGATCTTAGGATCTTAGGATCTTAGGATCTTAGGATCTTAGGATCTTAGGATCTTAGGATCTTAGGATCTTAGGATCTTAGGATCTTAGGATCTTAGGATCTTAGGATCTTAGGATCTTAGGATCTTAGGATCTTAGGATCTTAGGATCTTAGGATCTTAGGATCTTAGGATCTTAGGATCTTAGGATCTTAGGATCTTAGGATCTTAGGATCTTAGGATCTTAGGATCTTAGGATCTTAGGATCTTAGGATCTTAGGATCTTAGGATCTTAGGATCTTAGGATCTTAGGATCTTAGGATCTTAGGATCTTAGGATCTTAGGATCTTAGGATCTTAGGATCTTAGGATCTTAGGATCTTAGGATCTTAGGATCTTAGGATCTTAGGATCTTAGGATCTTAGGATCTTAGGATCTTAGGATCTTAGGATCTTAGGATCTTAGGATCTTAGGATCTTAGGATCTTAGGATCTTAGGATCTTAGGATCTTAGGATCTTAGGATCTTAGGATCTTAGGATCTTAGGATCTTAGGATCTTAGGATCTTAGGATCTTAGGATCTTAGGATATTAGGATATTACGTAGTATTCTTTCAGATGTGCGTGTGAGAGGGAACATTCATCTTTCAATTTCTCTTTTCCCCCCCCTCTTCTTCTTCCGTGTACATGTTGTATTACCAACATCGGATTTTTGTTTTTGGATTTTAGCTTCTCTTTTTATGGACCCTGTGAAGAAATCGTGCTATTGCTATCCACGATAAATAGCCTAAAAATCAAAGTTTTTCTTTTGGTTCTTAGCCTCACGACGAAGGAAAAAAACTCCAACCAGACAACAAGGTGGGTTCTATCTAGCCTCAAATATGTCACCATCTCTGTTGCCCTGGAAGAGACGTTACCGCCCAAAGACGTTACCGCCCAAACCTTTTAGGTGAACTAAGCACAGTGAGGCTTGAGTTCATCTTACCGACCTAGTATTTTTATATACGTATTGTGATCTGTGTGTGTGAACACACCCGCTCTTACCCTCTCTTCAGGTACGTTATGTTTAGTTGCCCACGTATTTTTTGCTTAGAGTCAGGCACTGTCTTCCTTAGGGCAGTTGCAGTGGATTGTGGCGGGGTGGTGGGGGGGTGTTTTACTATCTGTTCTTCACCTTATTTGCCAGGTTATTAGTCTGGCCCTCTGGGTCTTGAGGTTTTTTTTTAAGTTTTTCCAGCGAAAAACCAGGCCTTTTGCTAACCATCATGCCATCGTGCCACGTTTTTGGGCGTTTTTTATTTTTTTTTCCATCATGCCACCATCATGCCACGGGGGGTGGTGGGGCAGGGCTTTCGCTATCCATCACCTGGGGATTTCCCCCCAGATGGCATGATGGCATGATGGCATGATGGCATGATGGCATGATGGCATGATGGCATGATGGCATGATGGCATGATGGCATGATGGCATGATGGCATGATGGCATGATGGCATGATGGCATGATGGCATGATGGCATGATGGCATGATGGCATGATGGCATGATGGCATGATGGCATGATGGCATGATGGCATGATGGCATGATGGCATGATGGCATGATGGCATGATGGCATGATGGCATGATGGCATGATGGCATGATGGCATGATGGCATGATGGCATGATGGCATGATGGCATGATGGCATGATGGCATGATGGCATGATGGCATGATGGCATGATGGCATGATGGCATGATGGCATGATGGCATGATGGCATGATGGCATGATGGCATGATGGCATGATGGCATGATGGCATGATGGCATGATGGCATGATGGCATGATGGCATGATGGCATGATGGCATGATGGCATGATGGCATGATGGCATGATGGCATGATGGCATGATGGCATGATGGCATGATGGCATGATGGCATGATGGCATGATGGCATGATGGCATGATGGCATGATGGCATGATGGCATGATGGCATGATGGCATGATGGCATGATGGCATGATGGCATGATGGCATGATGGCATGATGGCATGATGGCATGATGGCATGATGGCATGATGGCATGATGGCATGATGGCATGATGGCATGATGGCATGATGGCATGATGGCATGATGGCATGATGGCATGATGGCATGATGGCATGATGGCATGATGGCATGATGGCATGATGGCATGATGGCATGATGGCATGATGGCATGATGGCATGATGGCATGATGGCATGATGGCATGATGGCATGATGGCATGATGGCATGATGGCATGATGGCATGATGGCATGATGGCATGATGGCATGATGGCATGATGGCATGATGGCATGATGGCATGATGGCATGATGGCATGATGGCATGATGGCATGATGGCATGATGGCATGATGGCATGATGGCATGATGGCATGATGGCATGATGGCATGATGGCATGATGGCATGATGGCATGATGGCATGATGGCATGATGGCATGATGGCATGATGGCATGATGGCATGATGGCATGATGGCATGATGGCATGATGGCATGATGGCATGATGGCATGATGGCATGATGGCATGATGGCATGATGGCATGATGGCATGATGGCATGATGGCATGATGGCATGATGGCATGATGGCATGATGGCATGATGGCATGATGGCATGATGGCATGATGGCATGATGGCATGATGGCATGATGGCATGATGGCATGATGGCATGATGGCATGATGGCATGATGGCATGATGGCATGATGGCATGATGGCATGATGGCATGATGGCATGATGGCATGATGGCATGATGGCATGATGGCATGATGGCATGATGGCATGATGGCATGATGGCATGATGGCATGATGGCATGATGGCATGATGGCATGATGGCATGATGGCATGATGGCATGATGGCATGATGGCATGATGGCATGATGGCATGATGGCATGATGGCATGATGGCATGATGGCATGATGGCATGATGGCATGATGGCATGATGGCATGATGGCATGATGGCATGATGGCATGATGGCATGATGGCATGATGGCATGATGGCATGATGGCATGATGGCATGATGGCATGATGGCATGATGGCATGATGGCATGATGGCATGATGGCATGATGGCATGATGGCATGATGGCATGATGGCATGATGGCATGATGGCATGATGGCATGATGGCATGATGGCATGATGGCATGATGGCATGATGGCATGATGGCACGATGGCACGATGGCACGATGGCACGATGGCACGATGACACCTTACAATTTTTCTGCTCGCTGCGCTCGCTGTACGCTATTTTCTTCCTGCCTACGGTGCCATTTTACAATGTCTAAGGGGATTCCCTTGCATTTTGCAGCCAGAAATGAAACTTGACCCAAGCTGCAAAAAATTGACCATTCTTATTTCAAAGGAACCCAACCGTTGCAACAGCCCCTGCTTCTGGAAGACGTATTGATTTTGTACGGTTAGTGTACGTAAGGCGCAAGACCAAGGACCGTTAATAAAGGATTATATTCCGTTTTTTGTTTATATCTCGCAAAGCTGACCCTTCGCCTCTCCACCCTGTGGCTGGCAGGGAGGCGCGCGCGAAGCGCGCGACGACCGCTTTCACCAGGCGGGAAAGCTCGGAATGTACTTTTTTTTCCAGGAAATTATTTTTTTTTGACCATCATGCCATTCAGGGGGAAAATCCCAAAGTTAGCAAAAGGCCTGGCGAAAAACTAGGTTTCGAGACACTCAATAGTCGTATCCAAGACTATTTTCAGAGCACCGAACAAAGTGTTTCTCTTGGTGTGTGTTTTTTTTTATAAAGTTAACAGTCCGGCCCTTTGCTCAAGGTGGCTAAGCAGAGGCTTGGAGTCATCTTATCTTACACAAAAAGTATTTCAAAATTGACAAAAAAAAATTATACCAAGCAGTGGTAAACGAGGAAATAGAATCGACGGAAGGTACCTGCAATTTGTTTTTCATTCAGTATTGTGCTTTACCACCACACTCATACAACGAAAAAATACAGCTTATTTGCAGAGCGATACACGAAAAAAGTTGTTTTCTTTTTCATTTGTCATATCCTGAAGTCAGATTATATTTTGTGTAAAAAAAGGAATGAAGAACGTCACTAGCGAAGGGAACGACATCTGCATGTGTGCCAACGTCAATTAATGACTCATGCGCACATCCAAAACCAAGGTCGCTCCAAATTTAAAACAAAAAAAAAAAAAATAGTTTCCATTTCCCCCCTCACTCTTTTCTCTCTCAACCTTTCCCCACCCCACCCCACCTCCCTCCTCCCTTTCACAACCGCATTACGTACTCCTGATGTATTTTATCACAACACAACCCAAATATATTGACAATTTGCACTACTAACCTACTACTTTCTCACTCAACACTGCCATCACCCACCCCACCTTTTCACACTTACCTTGAATACACCACCACTCACAGACCCCCTCCTATTCCCCCTGCCTCCCCCTGCATTGGGTTTTGACACAAAGAGGGCTTCCTTTTAAATGGAGGGAAGCAGTTATGACGGGTCACCAGTAGTGCGTCTCCCTTCAGAGATGGGTGAGGAGTTGATGGACAATCCTCATATGAGCAGTATGTTCGATCTGTGCAACCAGCTGGTCAGACAGTTGGACCAGGTGTCAAACGCATTGGAGGATGAACGGATCGCACATTTGGAGACAAAAGAGAAGTTGAAGGCAGCAGAATCGGCGTGCGAGGAGCTGGACACAACGTGTGTACAGGCACATACTCTGTTAGAAGAGAATAAGGAGTTTGTGAAAAACGCCATTCTCGATGCGGTTCGACGGGAGGAGGTTGTTGCAGCCCTGAAGGCACGGCTTTTGACAGTGGATACCAACAACAACAACAACAGCAGCACACACGACATACCCACCCCACGCTTCACAGTATACGAAGAACACCAAGGTGTAACACCGGCCACGCCAAACCGCGAACGTCGGAGAGGAACCGACAGAGAACGGGAGTCTGCCCACCGTCCTCCCACCCGCGGTAGATCACGCTCGCAAGGGGGGAGAGGAAGCGGGGCAGGAGGAGGAGGGGGAGGAGGTGTGAAGGCACGAAGTCTGTCCCGTTCCCAACAGCACCACCGCCCCGCGCTGTCAGAGCAACGACCCAACCAACCCCTTCTCTGCGGAAAAGGGAAAAAGGTGACACGAACAACGCTAAGAGACCTCCTTGTGACACTACACACCCAGAGCGACGCCGTTTAAGGGTAGAGTGTGAGAATTTTTTCACTTCCAACTTCTCTTTTTTGAACTTTTTTTTGGGGTTTTTTTTTGGATGACTTTCACTCAAATCAAAGTATCCATTTAAAAAAAATTCTCTCGAGATACCCCACCTCTGCTCTCTTTTTTGAAAGAGGTGTAGGGTGGGGGAGAAAGAGAGAGAGATAGAGATAGCGAGCGAGATCGTCTCTGCTTTCTGCTCTTGGCTCTCTCGAATTAGACTAGACCGGTGTAAGCCGTGTATTCCCCACCCTACCCCTCCAGCCCCATCTGGGGACGTGCTTCCACTCTCCCACGGCAGCATTCCTCATAACAGTTCTCCTCCCAATCGCTTGAGGGCTCTCCCCCTTGAGAGTGGCCGGTGGGTCATATAGAGTTAAAAAAAAAGGGGGGTTAATTTTTTGTATCAGAGTGCAGCTTGAAGTCAGCCCAATCCGGACTCAGGGGTCCGGCTAAGAGTCCGTCCAAAAGGGTCCGGCCATTTTGGTCAGACTCCACCGTGTGGGCTGTGGGGTCTTGGTTTTCTTTGGATTTTTAAAAATTCGGGGGGAAACGGCTTAGCGAGAGGTAGGGAAACCATCCACATCCACATCCATCACCCCCCCTTCTCAGGCTATCACAGTTGAAGATGGCAACAAAAATGGCATCGCGCTTAGCTGTGCAGAAGAGGGCCTGCACATTCCCCTACAACTACTGTGACATCAACATGGACCAGGCGTACCCTTGCCCGGCGACCAAGAGAAGCCCGCCCACCCCCACTGCCGCGACCGGCCACTCCCTCCCGAACGGCACGCGTGTTGTGTCGCAGGACAACGGAGCGGCAACATCGCTTGTGAGTGTGTCGATCGACGCTGGGTCGATCTACGACGCACCCGGCAAGGAGGGAACGGCCGACTTCCTGTCGAAAATGTTCTTCAGATCGAACCTGCAGTCGTCGGACTTCCACGTGTTCAAGACCTTCCAGCACGCAGGCGCGAACTACTGGTCGAACCAGGTCGGCAAGCGTTTCCTCACCGCAAAGGTGGAGTGCCGTCGTGACACCGTCGAGGACGTGATGAAGCGTCTTGTTGAGGGTGCATTCATCCCCCGTTTCTCGCCCCACGAAATGAAGCTCGAGCGCGAGACCCTCGAGACCGCTGTGGTGACCGCAAAGCACGACGGCAAGACGTTCACCATGAACCTCTTCAACAAGCTTGCCTTCAACGGCACCCCCCTCTCCACCAGCGCCATGTGCCCGGCGCACAACGTGGACCACCTTACACACGACGTATGTGGGCAATCCCTCCCTCAAAGAACAGAAGGCCAAAAAGCAAAGACATCTTTCCCTCCATCACAGTAAACCATATGTGCAATATACAGGAATTAACACATGATTCAAACCACCACCCACACACACACAGGACCTGATCCAGCACTGGGCGTCGCACTTCACCCCCAAGCGTGTCATCATCGGAGGAGTGAACGTGTCTCAGGACGAGCTCATCGCAGCCTACAACAGGGCTGAGTGGAACAGTGCCAACTCTGACAGCAACCCATCCCACGCAGGTATGTGGGGAACACTGCACCCTTTTTTTTTAGCCGAACAGCTGATTTTAAGTTTGTACGACACCATGATCAAGGTACCACTGTTGTGGCTTAGGGTCATCTTATACAAACTTTTCCCCATTTATGCTCTCTTTTTTCATCTGCCATTTTAGTAGTTTTTGAATACGACAAAAACCACCACCTTTCTCTTTTTCTTCTCCATGGCCAGCCGTGAGAGTCTTAACAACATTCTCTTGAAATTTTCATCTAATCTTTTTATTCAACAGACGCGGTCGCCGCTGTCGCAGCACCGAAGGGATCGTACACTGGAGGATCCGACAGCGAATACCTTCGTCGCTCTGAGACCTTCCTGCGCCAGTCGTTCTACGATGATGTGTTCATCGCGTACGGCCGCAAGGGGAACGGGTCGGCGAACATCCAGGAGTTCGCTGCGCAGCTGGTGGCGGCAGGCAGCGTGGGTGGGCCTATTGGAGATGGCTTTGGGTTTGAGGGTGTGGTGCGTGCCTTCCCTGACGTGTCCGTCGTGGGTGGACTTGTGAGGTGCCGTCCCGAGGCTGCCGACGGCGCAGCGCGCTGCCTCGCCTCCACCGTCAACTCCGTTGGCTCCCTCTCCGGCGCGACCCTCGACGCAGCGAAGAAGGTCGCCACCGTCTCCTTCCTCAGCTCCGTCAACACCCGTGAGGGTCTCCTTGACTTCCTCACAGAGCACGCCTCCGCGGAGGGGCTCGGCAAGTATGTTATAATTCGAGGACATTTTTTTTTTTTGAATTTTTGGTGAAATTCATGTGATTTTCACACAGACAGGCCAAATAATAGTAATACATAATGCACCTGATTTTTACTCGCTATATTTTACAAAAAAAATCGACCTAATAATACAACGCATCAAATAAACCCCAAACAGGACCGTGCCAGACGTTATCGCCGCAATCTCCGCGGTGACCGAGGCTGACATGAAGAAGGTATGGTTTTCATTACGTTTCTGAGGTGACGAAAGCACAGAGAGAGCTGTGATATTCTTTTGGATCCTAAAACAACGGACAATCGATACACTTTTTCAAATTTTTTAGAAAATTTGAGGTAACACAAACACCAGATACTTCTATTCATTTTATCATCTATAGATGAAGATACACATCCTGTCTTCTCAATTGAACCAGCTACGATGGGTCTTCCTATTAACTCATGGTTGTACTTGTGGTTTCACCTTTAAAAAGCCCCAGTTTTGGACGAGATATTTGCACGTCAAACACCTGAACGGTCCTTTTCAAATTTACTTTTAAGCAAGGGTACATTTTTAGCACCCTCTTTACCTTCTTTTCATCAGAAAAAGAATGTATAATTGGTGTGGCTGAACGGGGGGTGCGATAAAGTGCGATAAAGTGCTATTTTCTGCTATTTTGGGGTCGTCAGCCACACCAGTATATGAAACAAAAATGTACTTTTGTTGATCCCTACACTGCTATCAATTTATTGAATGAATCTGTTGAAATACAAATCTACCTTTCAAAACACCACACACAGCTCGGAGACGTGATGCAGTCCGCAGACGCCACCTACTGCTCGCTGGGAGACCTGAAGGGCGTGCCTTCCCTGAAGGTTCTGTGAGCACCGCCTCACTTTGCACTCGAAGAGGACTGAAAGGATGATATCTCTATCGAACGTTAGGCAATTGCCGTTACCTAGTGTTGTGTCATTTTTTTTTTTTATTTTCCACAAAAAAAATATTGGGGGATCAACCTTTTTACCGAACCGATACAAAAAAAAATGCAAAAAAAAACAAAAAGAAAACTATTTTATTTGAAGCTGCAAACATTTGAAAACATACAGCTATGGGCAAGACTCTGGGGGGGAGGGGAAATGTGAATTTGGAAGAAAAGGGGTGGTGGTTGACATTCAGCACCGCAGCCATCTTTTTTTTTATTTGTCAAGTTGCATTTAGTGAGGGCATGCATGGGGATGTAGCTTAGTGCGCAAAAAAAAGGTAATATTCGTTATGTATTTATCAAAAAAAAATATGAAATGCGACAGGAAGAAGGAAAAGATCAGATTAGTCTCCCAAAAAAGTTTTCTTCGTTTTGCTGAAGGGGGTGTCGGAAACAAAAAAAAAAGGGGGTTTTTTTTTCTCTCTCTTTCGAATTGTTGCGTAAAGACCTCTGAAGAAATAAGCTGTTCCCACTTGGGTTTAGCGACTGCTTGACGCACAAACAGGATTTTTTCGAAAGGGGCTGGGAGGGGACTTGAATTTAGCGAACATAGTATATAAAAAAAGGGCAAATAATATGGTACATCAAACAAACAAAAAAGAAGAAAAAACAAAAAACAAAAAAAACAAAAAAAAAAAAGTAAACCAAAACAACACACAACCATATCTTTTGTTTATTATTATTTTTGCTACAAAACGGGAGGGGCGACAAAAAAGAGAGAGTTGGGGAAGGACGTGCAAAAAAAAAATGCGTTTTTATGATCTTTTCTTTTTTCTTTTTCTTTTTCCATTTTTTCTTCATATGTTTTAAAAAAAAGCCTTTATCTTTACTCTCATAACCCTCCCCTCTAACTCCCTTTCCCCCACCACACACACACACACATTGGGGCCATATTCTGAGCAAGAATTACCCCTACTAGTTATCAAACACACACACACACTAGTGGTCTATACTCCGTTCAGGCGTTACCCACCTAAATTCCTGATCAAACATACACACACACCCCATGGGGCCACATTCTGCGCAAGAATTACCCCTATTAGTTATCAAACACACACACATCCATCACAGGAAATCCATCGGGGAGACCGATGCAGGTTGCCCCCTTGAGATGTTCTGTCTTCCAAGCAAAGACACTGAAAAATTGCACACGGTTTGTGTCTGATGGCACAAAGAAGCGGAGTGACACACGGGAAATGGCTGAATCAGCCAGCAAGCTTGCGGGCACTCTACGCAAGCTTCTGAATACCAATGAAGAGGTGTTCGCAGAAGACGCCAAGCGACGGACTAAGGCAGCCCAGCTGGCAGGCTCGCTCTCGAAGCTCCACCACTCTCTGGAGGGGGGGCTGTCTTTGCCTGGTGCGGCTGCCTCTGAGAAGGTGACCTCTGCGCGACTCATACGCCAGGTGCTTGATGGGAAGAACCGCATGGTCACCTCCCTCCATATGAGGCCTCGTGTGAAGCCTGCAGAGATGGAGGACAATACGTATATCCGGCGAGAGGCGATGTCGGTGTGCGGTACACAAACGCATTTTAATGATACCCTGCGTGTGCCTGTGACGGCACGGATCGCACCACGTAGCATTCCAACAGTGGTGACACCACGTCTCCTCCAACGGAGGCTCGTCATCTTCGCAGCAGACTTCTTCAACGGGAGTGACCTTCCCTTCCGCACCATGAAACGCGGTGTGTACGAAATGCAAAACCTCGCCCCGATCCTCCGAGCGCACGACTTTGGGACCTGTGTTTTCCCTGCTGGGGTGGATGTTTCCCAACTCCTCACCCTGCAGGCCTGCGCTGCGAGCAATGGGGAAACCGAGAAGCTTCGGTGTTATAGGACTGACAGTGTGGTGGATTTGGCCCGTTCTCTTCAGCGGGCTGGGCACAACATCGTCTTGACTGGGGTGAGGGGGGATGGGGAGGGTACGGCAGTAGATACACAACGATGCGCTGTCTACACCCCACTGAACGTTCCTATGTTCCGCCCCTCTGCCAACATCGCCATCATTGCATGCGGAGACACCCCGCCCAGCGCAGAGCTCCTCTCCCTCGCACAGATCTTCGTCACAACAGATGCAGGCGACAGATGTCCAGCAGCACTGCTCTCCTACGTCCTCTCCAGGGCGCAATGGACGCAAGATGATGCAGGATACTACGACGGGGTGGAAGGGGAAGAGGGAATAGAAGAAGCAGAAGACACTGAGGAGCCTGTGTTTCTGTTCTAGGGGAGGGGATGGTGGTGGTTTCCCCTTTTTTTTTTACTCAGACAGCATTCGCTACTGGGAAAGATCAATCAGGGATTCCCTTTTGAGATTTTCTAAAAGAACCAGATTTTTTTTGATTTTTTTTTACTGCATTTGACCCCCCCTTTATTTCCCTTTATCTTCAGGTATACAACAAAGTTGCAAAAAAAAAATGAATTAATTTGTTCGATCGCAGGGTTCAATTTGAGACCTTTTTGCAGACCCAAAGGAACATGCATGAGGTGCAAATCACCCTATCAGGCTGCCATGAAGTATCGTCAAGATGGTAGTGTACACTACGAGGTTGCACCGCTTTTTGTCCTACCGCCATGTGGATGGGGGGATGGGGATGCTGAGGGGAGGGGGAGAAGTTTGTGGGCAATAAGAGGAATGTCAAAACGAATGCCGGCGGAGGAGGGAGGAGAGAGAAGAGGAGAGAAGGGAACGCTGTCAGAGTGAAAGAGGGGGGTGTGTGTGTGTGTTCTCCCTACCGGGATGTCGGGTGTGGTTCTGATTCGGGCAGGAGAAGGGCTCTTTGTTAAATTGATGGTTTGCTATAGGGGAGAGAGTATTGGCTAAGTGAGGAGGGCGGTGTGCACCTATAGGTCACATTGAGAGGGAGACAGAGAGAGGTGAACGGAGCTTTTTTTGAGGGGGTGTGCACAAAATGTGTCTTTCTGCATTCAATCATTGTGCACAAAAACCTTCACAGTAGGCTTTCCGACAACCTTTTGGTGGTCTGAATACAACGGCACTGTGAGGGGATAAAGGGAAGGTGTGGCGTGGCTTTATTGACACAAGACAGTTCTTGTTTTTTTACATGATCTGGGGTGTTGTGTCAGCAGAGCTTGGGGTATGAGGTGGACTGCAGATGGGGTGAAAATGAGCTTTTTTTAGGGTACCCGGTCTGGTGCATTTATCTGGGTGGCTTAAAAAACACCAGCACTTAGTCCAAAAGGGTGGGGTCGTTCGGGTCTGTTGATGTGATTTGCATTTGACAGGTGTCGCTTTTTTTGGTTGATTGTTGTATTTGTGTTGCCACTTTGCTCCGGCATGGTTGGTGCAGTTTACAATAGTCAAGGGATATCGGGTTGGGTTACGCTCTTGTTCGCATCATGTGATCAATGAGCTGTACAGGGAAGCCTTATACGGATGAGGATGGTATTAGCTGATTGTGCTGCTAGCAGACATATCTATGATATATCTGTGGACTGGGGGGAGGGGGTTCAGTCAAAAGGGTGTTGGGCCGTTGTCGGGTGTGAGTATCGAGGTTGAAGAGAGAGAGAGAGAGAGGGAGAGGTGTGTGCGTGGTGGGATGCTTGGTGTAGTGGGGAGGGCCTCTTTGCTTTTGCGGATGTTCCAGAGATCGGAAAGTGTTTGTGTCAAAGCCCTTTTCTGGATGTGGGGTGGGTTGGGTTGAAGGGTATGGCCATATATTCTTTGTTCAAGCAGTCTGTACGTTTACCAGCTTCATATGTTCGCACCTTGGTTATCATCGTGACAGGGTCAGATGATGTAACTGCGCACAAACACCCTCTCCCAAGCACACCCTTGAAAACCTACCAGTGTTCAATGGGAGCAGAGATGGGCATTTACTGTGAATAGCTGTAATTTGCGTGCGGGCTGTGGGCAGGGGCAGGGAGGGGGCTTTGCCGCAACGAAGCATTCTGCTTGGACGCACTGGGCTGTCTTCTTGGGAAGTGAGAGGGGAGGGCGGAGAGGCGGGGGAGGAGGGAGGGGGAGCAGCAGAGGTGACGTTGTTGAGGCGCTGTGAGGCTGCTGCGTTTGCGTACACTGTTGTGAGACGTGCCGTGCGTTCATTGGGGGGTTTTTTGTGGTATGTGGAGGTGCTCAGGTAACAGATTCGGATGTGACCCATACTGCATAACGTAACGTATTCCTGGTGTGGTTAAGCATGCGACTCATCGTACCAACGTCTTATGTAAGACAGCAGTGAGTGGATGGAAGGGGGATGGGGTAAGTGGGGAAGCCTGCAGACGAGAGGCAGCTTGATTCCTTGGAATCATGCAAGCCCACTGTCGCAAGGTCAACAGGGTTTGTTGGGTGTCACATCCTCGACTCGGAGGGTGGGTGTGGCCTGTGTACATGGATAGGGGGAGCAGGTGTGGGCGACTCTGATTGGCTATCTTTGAGGACAGCACAGATGGAAAAAGACGCTGGTGTGGAAAAAGACGGCGGGAATGTGGCCCCAAGGACACCAGAGCAGATGTTCCCCCCAAACACAGTCACCCTTCTGTCTTTGCACTCTGCGATGACAGAACGGTTTCAGCACTTTTCAAAGCCTTGCTTTGTGAACGGCTCTCTGTGGGGGGGGAGAAGGGGGATAGCGAGTGGGGAGGGGCAATCCACCTGGTGGGGGAGCTGAACCTTGCGTGACACCATTGCAGATGAGATGCTCGGTTCTCTCACACAGTGTACGAATGTGCCTTACGAACCTATCCTTGAGGCCAAACAGTATCAGAGAGGCAAGGGGAGGGGTGGTGTAATGGCAGGGTGGGTGGGCTGTCTCTATGGGTTCTGTAGGCAGTTCACCTGCGGCGATTTTGGGTTCCCAACAACGGTGAGGCAAACGATGCTGTATGTATTCCTTACCCCCTTTTGGGTGACGTTTGCGCACAGAGCCCACTAGAGGGTGGGTGTCGATGCAACCGAAACGGTCCTGTTGTGCAGTGCCGGCCTTTCGATGGGGGGGTGCAGTGAAGCGGTATTGTTTGCTTCTTGGTCCATTCGTTCCGGTCCTGTGTATAGATGCTTTTCCACCCCCGCCCCGCTCCGACCCCCACTCAAACCCGACCGCTTTCCGCATTCGTTATCACCGTCCAGAGCGTTATCCCCCCCATCTTCCCCCCCCGTATTGCACTTTAAATAACCCATTTTTTTCTTCAAATTAGCGGATGGCTAAAAAGGAGGATATTTTGCTTTGGATCCAGGTGCGTCTCTGTGTGGGGCTCAATGTAACGGACCGTGCTGCAAATGAGTTCTTCAAGGCGCACGGTGCGGAGGAGGCGGAGTACTGGGAGGGGCAGCTCGGTGACGACGCGGCTGCGGGGGTGACGATCTACTTTGCGGATGAGGGGGACAACGTTGAGGGGGATATGTCCTTGAGGCGGTTCACTGGGGACAAGCCCTATGCCATGTCTGAAGCAACCTACCCCGTGCACTACATGGTGTTTTACCCAACCCTCGCACAGCCTACGACAGGAACAGTGCCGGACCCGGACCCACCGACGGCGGTGCTGACAACACAGCAGCAGCTTGACGCACGGTTTCAATGGTCGGTGCTGTCGTCGAGGGTACCGCCGCTGTCGAAGACCTCTGCGAAGAAGGTGTTCGAGATGCCGGTGGAGGAGCGCTCATCGCATTCAGTGACAATCAACGGGTGGTCCGTGGAGCTAGGGTTGGTGCTTGCGAAGGAGGGGACCCGCGTCATGGACGATACCTCGCTTGGGGAGCTCCAGTACTGGCAGGAGCGCCATGTGGTCCTGCAGGAGTACTTCGCACGGCTGCGCAACCCAGAGGTCAAAGCCGTCCTCGCGTCGATGGAGCAGACCCCACACTCCCGGTGGCCGATCCTCCACGCACAACTCCTCTGTGCACACACCGAGGCGGTGCGCAAAGTCAGCGACTGCTACCTCACAGCCAAGCCGCTCACGACAGTCTCCAACACGCTGCCCGCAAAGTCAGGCATCGGGCCGCTCTTCGACGCAGCGTACCACTTCCACATCTCACTGTGCCTCATGGCGGTGTGCGCGAGAGAGCCCTTTGAGCTGGCAGACCTGGAGCGCATCTACACGAAGGTGAATACGGAGGTGACGGCACGCATTGTGGAGTACATTGACGTGGCGTCGCTGTTTGCGCTCAGCGAGGAGGAGCTGTCCTTGGTGCCTTCGGAGGCTCCTAATGTTCAGGTGACGGACAGCATCAGCCTGCATACGACGCAGACGGTGATGCCGTCGAGTGTCGAGAAGGGCAAGGCACGTCTTGCAAAGGCGTCACAGCTTCTTGTCGAATGGCGGCGTGTGTACACACAATGCAGTGTCTGGATGGCAGGCTGCAAATGCTGGCCACGCGACACAAGGCGGCTCTTCCTCTCCTTCGAAGTGGCGTTAGAGCGCTGCCAGCACCTCGTCCAAATCCTTGACGATCTCATAGACGAACAACCCGACATCGCCGAAGACAGAGGCGGCCACAGGCGATACCGTGCATTGGTCGAAGTCCTGCAGAAGTTTGAGTTCGACATCTTCGATGTGGGCCACCTTGCCAACTGGCGTATCTTCATCAAGCATTGGTCCGAAAGCGTTGCCGACAAGATCTCCCACCCTGCCACCCCCCTCGTCAGCACGCCCCCCCTCGCCCGCGTCACCACCGAGCCAATAAACGAACGCCTCCCAGTCTCCAACGTGCTGCGGAACTTCAGCCCAACACAGGATGTGACAAAGGACAGCTTCAAGGTGGACACCTCTGATATGTCGGATTTCGAGCGCATTACACTCCTCTCGCAAGAAAAGCAGATTCTCGCTGAAAAGCTGGCAGAAGCGAATGGGCTTCTTGCTGAGGACAGACAGGCCATCACCGCACTGACACGTGAATATGACAAATCCCTTGAGCTCATCGCCTTCCTCAGAGAACAGCTCAAAACGACCAACGGAGCTGCAAAGGCAGCTGCTGCAGAGCAGGTACACCCACCTCCAGCAGCACCTCTCCCACACCCTGTGGCCTCATGCGTTTGATGTGTGGGAGTTGAAAAAAAAACTAAATGGTCGTCATAACTAGAGTTTCCTTGTCTCCTCTCTGCCTTCTTAGGGGTCTGCAGCTGTACCCTTTTGGGTGGCATTTTTGAGTACAAAACCGGGTTGTGGATGATTGTAGATACAAATGGTGGGGCAAAAAGGGCAGTGAGTACAGACCTGTGGTGGGTTTACTAAGGTGGTTAAGAAGTGCAGGCTTGGAATGATCGTATCAGCTTTTGTCTTCTTCGGCGATAGTCGATAAAGTAGTGCAGTGCCCTCTCGTATTCCCCCTCTTTTAAGAAAAGTGACGGTGTTGTCGTGGTGGGGTCCAGGCGCTTCCGTGTCTTGTGTCCTTTGTTTGTTGTGGTTTTCCCAAAACACAGCAACACCACACACCCTCCAAACAAAACCAATTGAACATAAGAACGCCCTCTCATCTCCCCCCCTTCTGTGCACGACCTTTCCATTTTGTGGTTGTGGCTGATCTCTGCGAGGGTAGTTCGATTCGGCGCGGTGTGGGGTGGGGAGGATTTTGTTGTACAAAGTTTCTTTTCAAGGTAAAGAGAACGTTTGCGCTAGGTGTAGCTACGTCTTTTCGTTCTCTTTCCTTGGTGCACCGTACCAAGGTACACTGTCATGAGAGGGTTTTGTATTGGAAGCCGTGGAGCAGTGCTTCCTTTCATTAGCTCCTCCCAATGTCTGAGGTATACAGGTTGTTACCACCTTTGGTGTCACTGCAAGGCTATCCACAGATGGTCACTTCGTGACGTGCTTCTGTCTCACGAGAGAAACTTGGTTTGCATTCCAAGGAGCTTAGGTTCCTTCGCAATATTTGTTTTCAAGATGGTCATGGGCTGTTTTAAGGCATCAAAGCAGAAGAAAAATACAATGTCACACAATGCAGCAGTGCCTTCGAAGGAGGAAGGTGAGTACATCGCGGAGTGGATGCGGAGCATGGAGGGGGGTGACGAGGCAGCACCTGGCGTGGTGCAGTATGCTCTCAGCACGGTCTGTGCGGTGTTGCTGTACCCGGTGACATGGCTGCTGCACTACCTCTCCGCCACGCACCTTGCGCACAGCATCGCAGCAGAGGACGCACACACCGCAGCCTCAGTGGCACTTCCTCTCAAGGAGGAGCTTCCATTGCCCAGCGACATCCACAGGTGGAAGCTGCACACTCATAAGGGACGGCACGTCTGGACCTACGAGGAGGAAGGCCACGTACAGGACACGGTGTCCGCACTCATGGCAGGAGTTCCACAGGAGGAGACAGATAAGGGTGCAAAGTCCGTCGACGCTGCAGTGAACAACGCTGCGTCGTATCTGGCATCAATCCAGAGCAGTGACGGCCACTGGGCGAATGACTACGGAGGGCCGAACTTCCTGCTTCCAGGGCTGGTCTTCACGAAGTACATCCTCTGCGGTGGGGATGCTGCGAAGATGTTCCCGAAACCTCACACCCGCGAGATGATTCGGTACCTCAGAAACACGCAAAACCCCGACGGCGGGTGGGGTCTCAACGAACAAGGGTTGTCATCGCTTTTTGGCACCGTTCTGAACTATGTGGTGCTCCGTCTGCTTGGTGTAGGCAAGGAGGATGGTTCGCTGCGCTCTGCCCACGCTTTTTTGAAGACGCACGGCGGAGCGGTGGGTGTGCCTCCATGGGGAAAGGCGTGGCTCGCTCTTCTGAACCTTTACAGCTGGGAAGGGGTCAGCCCTGTGGCGCCTGAGTTGTGGTTGTTGCCGAAGCTGCTTGCGATTCACCCTGGGCGTATGTGGTGTCATACACGTATGGTGTACATCCCGTTGTCGTATCTCTATGGGAGGAAGTTCCAGATGGCTGAGACGGAGTTGATCAAAGAGATCAGGGAGGAGATCTTCATGGAGGTCTTCTCGCAGATCAGTTGGAAGGATGCGGAACACATCGTGTCGCCGCTGGACCAGCGCAACCCAACGCATTTCTGTGCAAAGGCAGCCTTCTTCGTTCTCCGGCTGTACGAAAAGGTGCATTCCTCGTTTCTCAGGAATAAGTCTGTTGCAGAATGCCTCAAGCATATCGTATACGACGACTGCACAACAAACTTCGTCTGTCTCGGCCCAGTCAACAAAACACTCAACCTGGTTGTAATGTTTGCGGAGCTGCAGGCTCAAAAGAAGGTTCTTAAGAAAGACGCCCCTGAGCTGCAGCAACTCGAAACCCACGTTGCTTTGAGCACTGCGCGATTGGATGATTATCTATTTTTGGGAAAGAATGGAATGAAGATGACTGGATACAATGGATCGCAGTTATGGGACACTGCCTTTGCGTTGCAGGCGGTACGCATGGCAGGGTTGAGCGCGACACATGAGAAGAGCACCGAGATGGGGAAGCAGTACATCTTTGATGCGCAGGTTGTCACCACGCCACCACAGCTGAATAGATACAACCGTGACGACCCTTACGGTGCGTACAACTTCTCCACCGCGGAGCAAGGGTGGCAGGTCTCAGACTGCACCGCCGAGGGGCTGCGGTGTGGCATTCTCTTTGATTGCATTCCTGCAAAGCGTATCCTTGCGGGTGTCGACCAGCTGCTGGCGCTTCGCAACCCAGATGATGGTGCATGGTGCTCTTATGAAAACCGCAGGTCCCCAACGTGGATGGAACTGCTCAACCCTGCTAATGTGTTTCACAGAATTATGGTAGAGCATACCTACACGGAGTGCTCCAGTGCGTCGATGCAGACGTTGAAGGTGTTTATGGATTCGCCTCTCTTCGTTGAAACGCAGCATCGCAAGGAGGAGATCATCAGTGCATTGGACTGTGGTGCGAAGGCGATCAAAGCGCGTCAGCTCCCCGATGGATCGTGGTATGGGAATTGGGGGGTCTGCTTCACGTATGGTACGATGTTTGGGATTGAAGGACTGCTCGCTGCGGGGGAGGGGGCAGGGTGTGTTGAGATTAAGAGGGCAGTGGAGTTTTTGATGTCGAAGCAGCGTGGCGATGGGGGGTGGTCGGAGCATCTCATCTCATGCGCAACTTTGAAGTACACTGAGTGCGCTGCAGAGCAGTCCCTGCCGGTGCAGACCGCCTTCGCATTGCTAGGTCTTGTAGCAGGGGCTGGAAGCAAAGAGGACGCTTCGCCTGAGCACGCCCGGTGCATGCAGCGTGCCGCAACCTTCCTCTCCTCCACACAGCGGAACGGTACCTGGCACCAAACGGAGATCTGTGGTGTCTTCAACGGTACCTGTGGTATCCACTATCCATTTTACTGTGCGGTAATGCCGCTCTGGGCGTTGGGGGCGTACCAGAGACATCTGTCTGGGGCAGGTCATTGATGGTGATGTGATAGGCATAGTGGTCACAGAGTGACTAAAGAAAAGGCATCTCATTTAACAAATTGCATGGTCTCAGAATGAGATGTGTTCATGTTATGTGTTCATGTTATGTGTTCCGTCTTCGGAGGCATTTTGCGTGCATAATTGGAGGGATTGTTGATTTTTTTTGGGTAGTATTGTCCTTGTGTGTCCTTTCGGGGGCTTGTTTTTTGAAAAAAGAAAAATGATGTAGGTGTTGTTGAAGTGTCCCTCGGTTGGGTTCACCCCAGGATCAGGGATTGGGCAACATTTTGTTTGTTTTGAAGAATGATGTATCACATTTCATCTTTTTGTATCATTTTTCTTTTTTTTGAAAAGATGAGTGTGTTCCATTTCATCTTGTTGAGCTTTCTTTGCTTTTTTCCATCTCAAAAAAAAAGCGATAGTTTTTTAGAAATAGTTTTTCTGTTTCTTCAAGAACCTTCCCTCAGACTCAGAGTCACTAAGAATAAGGGGCTTAGATTAGGTTCACACTTTACCAACTTTTTTTAGCCGTATGAGGGTCTATCTGCTTTTTCTTATATTGTACCCCCCTTTTTTTTTGCCATCTTTTTCCCAAACGTTTCAAAAAAACAGAACAAGGAACGCACAAATATACTTTACGCAGAACTTTTTTCTTTCTCTGCTGGCTTCATGCCTTCTGATTGTGCGTTCTCTGTCCTTCCCCACAGTTCCCCTCTTTTCTTTAATTGATGTGATGATGTACCCGAGGTGCAGTCATCTTTCAAACTATCTTTTGTTGCGTTTATGTTGACCGAAGCTCATCCTTGTGGAGCTCTTACCAACTTATTATTTTGTCAGTGCCTGCGTCCGCCGATGAACAATGAGGCGTTTGCACTTTTCAACTTCTCTATTATTTGTTGATCTTACCAACTTTTCTCTTCCCCACAAACCTTTTCAAATTTTTCTATATTTTTTTGTGCCGCTACCACCCAATACACAACCACCACCCTGTCAAATGGTTAAAAGCACACCGCACTGCAGTACGGTGTAAACACGAGAGGCACATTTCATCTTGCTTTCTTTTTCCCCCCCTCTTCGTTTTTCAAACAAAACAGACATCCCCATATATTCCTATATATTTTCCACTCCCCCCCTTTTACTTCTTTACTTGGGCTCTTGTTTGACAGACCGTAGATTGCGTTGAACATTTTCACCTCCTTGAAGGCGATGGTCATCTTTTTGCCGATCGACTCGATATTGTTTCCACGCTGCAAGAGGAGAACAATCATGCTGCACCAGTCGGCAAAAAAAAATCGCGTTGATTCAGATCAGCGGTCCACACTGCCGCTTTCACAACTCCTGCTGGCGAGAATCGCTGGAACCTCACTGCAGACTGGTACGCTGTGAACTGGGTGACCTCTTCACAAAGTTGTCCCCCAGCTTTTCGACAAAGCTGGCAATAGACACCTTCTCCATGCCCGTCTGCACAGACGACACCTTCTCCTCTTCTTCTCTTCTTCCACTGGGTTCCCGTCAATTGCAGAACCTCTCTTCGAGATACTTCAGACTGATTCCGTTACCATTTCGTCACCAGTGAAAAACATTCCTAACTTGCCATCTTTGATTTCGGAGTATCAGCAGTATGCTTTGAATTCCTGGCTGAGGGTCTCGAACAGGCTTTTGTATTGCTCTGCTGTCTTCGCTCTGGCGTCAGCCCAGAGACACAATTCCTCTGCCACACCTTCGGGGAGGTGTGCGGCTGTAACCCCACCTCTACTTTCCCACTTTTGAAAAGAGGGCAGTTTCTTAACTGTAACCTCCAACACTCCCTTCTTAGCATGTAGCCGTGCAATGGTGTACAACACCTTTGATGCGGACTACCCTTGTGAAGGTTCTTTTCATCCTAAAAGTTGCTCTTAAGGGTTCAGGACGAACGACGTCTGTACGTAGTACAAAGGCTTCGGCCAATATTGCGTACAGACCCGAATTCTCCCACCTGGTGGGATTACTCGGCGATTGTTGACACAACAAAAAATCCACCTCTATCCATCCAGCCTACACAACAAAATGCGGGCTGTTCTTAGTCTTCTATTGATAGCGTTTTTGGAGGTAACCCAGGGGAGCATATCCGATGTCATCCCTGGTGTGACAGAGCTGCTGAGTCTTGAGGAGCTGGAGTCTGTGAGTGGTGCGCCCAAGGCTTCTTTGAGTGTCATCTATGCACCGTGGTGTGCGCATTCCCAGGCCATGCAGGCTACGTTGGTACAGACTGCGAAAATCCTTCAGGATACTCCGGCTGCACGCGATAAAATTGCTCTTACCAAAATTGACGGAAATTTTCATGCAAAGGTCACTGCCTCACTTCAAATCGAACGCTATCCACACATCCTCCTTTACCGTGCTGGCAAACAGCTTGAAAGCATAGACGGTTATATGAGCACAGCAACCATGCTCCGTATGCTCGAAGTCGACCTAGAAATCGATCTCAGTGCTCCATCTGAAGGGGGTAAAACCAGCCTTGCAAGAAGCAATATAGTAATGTTGCGCCCAGATACCTTGAAGCTTGCAGTTGAAGTGGAAGGAAGAACAATGATGATTCAGTTTTTGGTCAAAACGGACCAAAAAAGCAGGGCCTTCAGTGAAGGTTATTTGGCAGTCTCGCAGGCGTTTGCGAAAGAGGAGGATGTGCTCCTAGGCGCATTTGACATGGAGAGTTCCGCTGAGGTGCAGAAGAAGTTTGGCATGCGGGCAGAGGGGAGCCCCTACTTCATTCTGTTTAAAGGAAATCTGGACCGTCCGACGTTCTTCCCGAGGGAAGGTGAGGAGATGCCGAGCCCGCAGGAGCTCATCGCGTTTGTCAATGACAAAGCAGGAACGTACCGTAGTGTTGATGGTGGGCTTGCGAAGGGGGCGGCGCTTGTGAGTGAGGTGGACGACATCGTTCGTGGGGATTTTAGCGCAAAGACGCTTGAGGCTGCGCTGTCGCTTGTGATAGCAAAGCTGCAAACCAACCCAGACAGCCAAGACTTCACCCTCTACAAACGCATTCTCACAAAAATAACCGAAAAAGGACCACAATTCCCGGAAAAGGAGATCACAAGGTTGGAAACGTTGATCCAGCATGGAAAGGTATGATCTTTTTTTCGGTACACTGTCACGAGAGGGCTTTGTATTTCAAGTCAACTTTTTTTCTGACTTAGTTCCCTGCGTCCGCCGTTGACGGTGAGGCGTTTGCACTGTCAACTTCTCTTTTTCTTTCCCCGCCCCTTTTTCGACCCGATTTTAGCACAAAAAAAAACAATCATAAAATACATTGGAAATCCCCTTCTCCGTGACCAAAGAGGATGTGATTCATCCAACCAACTATTCTTAATCCCTGAAAGATGTAATTCTCTTCTTTTTTTGATGCAATGAGAAAGCAGATGAAAACTGGGGTTCTTTTTAATACCATTTTTTTTTTTTTTTTGGGCGGTACAGACAGAGGAGGGTACTGAAAAAAGCAATTTTCAGTGTTTACAGTATCACAAATAATCAATGTACGATGATAATAGGGTGATGGGAATAATCAACAGGAAGCGTGAGGACACATCAAAATTTGTTGGATAACAATCTTGTTTAGTTTCTAATTAGTACATGGGGGGGAAAGCCTTTGTTTTGTTTTCTGTGATCGTCAATACAACAATAAAACATACATACAGGTTCCCGAAACGAAGCTTGACGTGTTTACCAAGCGTCTGAACATCCTGAGGGCTCTGAGCAGGGAAAGGGAAAAGGATCCTAACGTTAAAGCGATTGAATAAAGAAGTTGCGTCTCACAGTAATATTCGCAAAAAAGGACATATTTTTATTTGTTCTTGGAGAAGGGGTTTTGAGGGGGATGTCTGGTTCTTCGAGAACGAAATGAGCAAAAGAACTCTACAGGCAGCGAAACGTGTGTGGGTGGGTGGAAACAATACAACACTCCCTCCATTTTTTTCTTCTCTCTCTCTCTTGGTGACTAAGTCAGGGCTTTATACAGATTTTGTAGAGTACCCTATAAGTCGGTCAGACTGACTGAGTTTTAATACACTGTATAAACCCCTGGGCTAAGTATGAGAGGCTTAGGTTCATTTTACCAACTTTTCTCTTTTTTTTGTGTGGTGATCTTTGTTTGCGGGTCTCACTTAGTCACCTTGATGTGTCCATGTAGTGGCTATCCCTTTGCAGTGTCTCACTTTTAAGAATAGTCTACATATTTTGTTTCCCTTTTTGTGTTTTGATGCCTCGTGAATTCAATTCCCTCACTTTTTTTTTTGTATTTTTTTCTTTCCCCCCCTCACTCTCTCTCCCTCTTCAACAATATTATAGGATCTAAAAAAAAGGAAAAATGCAAGGATACACAGGTATCGGTGAGGAGCAGCACACGATCCTCAACCGTGGAAAGCGTGCATGTGGGTTTGGCCCGCTTGAGGAGCTTACAGGGGATGTGCCTGCGAAGTACAGGCGTGTGTCGTTTGGGATTGCGCTGGTGTGGTTGTGCATCGTGCCGTTCATGGTCAGCTTCGCACCCAAGCTTCAGGGGGCCACAAGCATTGCGTTTGACCCCCCAAGTGGCCACCAGAGTGCGTACGCCAAGGATGCCATGAAGGAGTTTTGGCCGCAGGTGGTCGACTCCTCCATCATCGTTGCTCTTGTCTACAGTACAAACGGTGCCGTGATCCCCACAGACCCTACCCTCAACACCAGCGTGCCCGCATTCTCAAACGAGCTGATCGCATTGTCGAAGAGCAAATCCGAGTACGACGTCCTGGGGATGACAGTGATGGACTACTACATCGCAGCAGAGCTCCACAGCCCCCTCGCAAAGAGCTTCAGGACCGAGCACGCCACCGTCATCGCCTTCCAGATCAGCACCCCCGGTAGCACCAACGATGGCTCCCCCTTCGTGGACCTTGTGGATGACCTGCGTGATTGGTCGAAGGACCTCAAGAAGAAGTACCTCGGCAAAGATTTCAACGCAGAGATCACCGGAGAGACCGTGCTCACAATCGATGCGCGTAAGGGAACCATCAAGGATGCGTCCAAGGCAGACATGATTGTCATCCCTGTTGCGTTTCTGATTCTCGCGCTCTTCCTCGGGTCGTTCCGTCTCATGCTTCTCCCTCTGGTGACGATCGGAGCCTGTGTGGGTACCGCCTTCGCACTGTGCTACCCCATTGCGAAGTCGATGTCTGTGCAGAGCACAACCCCGCAGCTGATGATGTCCGCCACGCTTGCGCTGAACATCGACTACAACCTGTTCCTGCTCATGCGCTTCCAGGAGAACATCAAGCTCGGCATGTCCTTCGGGGAGAACATGCGTCTGCTTGTGACACACACAGCGATTGAGACCGTGCTTGGCAGTGGTTCGCTTGTCAGCATCGCCTTCTTCTCGATGGCGATCATCCCATGTGAGGTGCTCATCACAACCGGTATCTGCTGTGGTATCACAATTGCGGTAGTCGTGATGGTGAACATCACGTTGACGCCTTCGCTGCTCACTCTCTTCAGCGGGTTCTTCACCGGTGAGTCCCTCAAGACCAACTGCTGTGCCTCCTCCGGAGAGAACAGCGCCTTCAGACAGGTGCGCGACAAGATCACGTCGTTCCGCTTCCTGTCGAACAACAACCAGGAGCTGACGATGATCAACGAGCATGAGTCGGTGGAGGAGGACGAGCTCAAGAAGACTGCGTGGTACCGCATCGGGAAGCAGATCCAGCGTGCGCCCATCGTTGTGATCCTTGTGGTGGCGGTGCTCTTCTCCTTCCTCTACATCAAGTTCAGCTCGCTCACCACCTCCCTCGACCCCCTCTCCTTTGTGCCACGTAACTCCGAGAGTGTGGAGGCATGGCGCAGGATGGCCGACAACTTCCCCCCCGGTGAGTTCGAGCCGTACTACGTCGTTCTGTCTAAGGCGGACAACGTGTCCAAGACTTCTCTCGGGTACGACATGATGTACGACGTCATGGAGGAGGTCATGAACCACACCAGCATTGGCCTGCCCGAGTACATCAAGCCGGGTATGTCGCCCTTCATGTACACTGTGGGGCCTGCTGCGGTTCCAGTAGCGTTTGCGCCGGGGCGGCTGATGCAGCTGCTTGCGACGGCGGATGTGCAGCCGCCGTTTGCGTGCTGTGATGGCATGAACTGCACGAAGTGCTACTCCCTGGGAGATGTGACGGTGTTCACGGGGAAAGAGTACGACATCGATGCTTGCCTTCAGGCAGATGTTGCCAAGCGCCCTGCTGACTGCATGCTCGAGGAGCCCGGTACCCTGCCGTATGAGTTCGCCCTCCGCCTTAACGACGTTTGGCGCAGCGGGGTCGTGCAGCCCGACATCGGCGTGCTGAGCAAATACTACAACCAGTCTGTGGAAACCGCCGTCTACTTCAGTGTGATGCTCCCCTTCGAGCCCACCGGCAAGCTCTCCAAGGAGTGGATGGACTCCATGAACACCGTGATGAAGACCAAGCAGGCGCTCTGGAGAGGCCAGGGCTACCCTGAGCTCGACATCAACCTTGCAGGTGGAAACACTGTTGCATACGACTTTGGAAAGGTATGTGGGTTTGCTTTGAACAGCGCCGGTTGAGAGGGAAGAACAGTGCGTAGAGGTTGCGCTGCTATTCTGGTTGTTTGAGTGTAGAGGGTTGGGAAAGACGTTTTTGAAAAAAGAGGGGGAAAATAACATAGTGAAGGTCGTAGAGCAATGGACCAATAGATTAGTAAAATAAAAACCCACCACACCTCTCCTCACAGATCGTGGACGACCACATGTTTATCATGCTTGCAGTGCTTGTGGGTGCAGTGACAGTGGTTGTCATGATGATCTTCAGATCGCTTGTGATCCCCCCGATCATGGCCATCACCATTCTGTACAGTGTTGGGTGCGCATTCGGGTATGTTAAAAAAAAAGGACGACTTACGTCTATATCTTTTAAGTACATTAGCCTTCGGGCGACATTGCGTACAGAACTTGCTTTAGCAGGTGATTGTCGATACAACAAAAAATGATTTACTGCTGAAGACTGCCATGGCATCTACACTGAACCAACAGATTTAAAAAAAAGCATCCATTTTTGTTTCCATGGAATGTGAGAAACGAGCCAGATCCTCATTCATCTCAGCAAGAACTATTTCAACACTTGAATTCAGTTTCGCCGCATCTTTCGAGCCCTCTCTTCTTTTAAACCTAACTAAGATGACTAAGGACGAGGCTTGGGTTCATCTAATAAACTCTCATATAGTGGAGCACACTAAGGTGGCTACACAAATACAACCAAGTTTTCAAACTTTCAAGGTGACCCACTAGACTTAGGTTGCATCTTACAGACATTTTAATGTGTCAATACCACCTTCTCTTACCTTCTAACCTTCCCCAGCATCTGTAACTTTAAACACATCACCACAGGATGGGATACTACTTCTTCGACACCACCTCGTTCAGCTGGTGGTACTCATACTTGGACGGCGACTTCAAGAAGGAAGGAGTGTCATGGAGTGTGCCCCCGATGGTTATCAGCATTACCGTGGCGCTTGCGATTGACTACAACATCTTTATGTTGACCCGCATTGCGGAGTACAAGAAGATGGGGAAGTCGAGCGCAAACGCGATTCTCTCGGGGATGGGCGCTGTGGGCACTACGATCTGTGGTGCGGGAATTATCATGTCTGTTGCGTTTGGTGGGCTGATGTTCTCCCACGTTGTTTCGCTCAACCAGTTTTCGATCATTCTTGTGACCTCCGTCCTGCTTGACACCTTCCTGCTGTCGACTATCTTTGTCCCCGCATGTGGATTCCTTCTTGGGGACTACTTCTGGTGGCCCTCCATCGGGTACTACAACAAGAATACTGATGAATTCGATGGATGAAACGAGACCCTCTGAATTTTTCAAAAAAAAAAAAAAGTTTTGGGGGGAGTTTTTTTTGGGGGGAAAAGGGGGGGTTTTTTTGTGAAATACTGTCTCGCATGCAGTTAGGCAGATTATCATAAAAGAAATGGGGGAAAATACAACTCCTTTGTATTTGAGAAATAAGAAGAAGGTGTGTCAACCCATTGCTCTGCTCCCCTCGTTTTTTCTTCCTTCCCATCATTGTCGGAGTTGTTTTGTTCTGTGTTCTGGTCCGTGATTCTGTTAGAAAATGAAAGGATGTGCGTGTGTGTGTGTGACTTAGCGCAATATAGGTGAAGGAAACCGGTCAGACCAGAGTGATCTTATCATGACGCTTCTCTGCCACACATTCTCAGGAAAAAGTGTGCCGTCTGTGTAGCACTCTCTTGCCGTAGGGTATCATTGTTATTCGAACAGGCTGATATGACTTGAAAGGATGTCTGTGCGCGAGACCCATCTTCGCAAGTTTTCTTTTGACAATTTGACAATTTGCCTCTTTTTTTGGGTACTACCTCAGGCGATTGTCAACAAACGAATAGCATAAAAGAGAGGAAGAAATATTTTTTAAAAAAAAATGAAAGATGCGACGTTCATCTCGTTCAATTCTTTTTTGAAAAAAAAAAAAATATCATTGCCTTTGCTGCCACCCTTCCTGTTCACAAAATATAAAAGAAAAAAAATGCAAAAATCTATAAAAAATCGAGTGAAAAAGACCAAAGAAAAAATAAAAATAAAAAAGTGAAGGCAACGTGTTTGAAGAACGGATTCTTGTAAGTGTTTTTTTTTTTCTAGGTGTTCTCTGTGAGTCCTTGGACATTCTTCTCTTTACCCCCACCCACACATTGCCCATTCTCTCTCTGTCTCTCCCCCCCTTTTTCCCCCCAAGATTAGTTTTTTTTTTTTGAAGCTTGAAAGATATGTGTTTCCTTTGTGAGGCCCCGTTTGAGTGTCATTTTTTTCCCCCCTCCCCCCTTTCCCTGCATTTTTTTAAAAAGCATGAATGACATCCATTACCGGTAATCGAGTATTATCGGGGTGTTTTTTTTTATACCGGTAATGCCACGGAAAATACTTGGTCATGCATGGTAATGAAAAATCTAAAAACCGGTAATTCCCGGTGTCATCTGTGAAGAAAAAAAAACTTGAATTTTTTTTTTGTGCCTTGTGATGGAAGACGATGCTGCATTGTGTCAGTACCTTGCAACCGTGCGATGTATATATAGGTGACACACATTGTCCACTTCACTCTATTTATCCGACTCCTCTGCATCGTCCTTTTTTTTTTGGTGTGTCCACATCTGTATTGGAGCAATCTCACTTTCATGAGGGTCCACAACCTAAAACAACTATCACCAAAAAAAAAAAACGAATATTTGGTTTAAACCTGATACAAAGGCACAAAAAAAAGGGGGGAAGGGAATGAAAGCAAAGATGTTCTGTTACCTATGAGGGTCCATTCATCGATAATATTCTCCCTTTCCCCCCCCTCTTTTGTTTATCGGATTGGCAGTTCCAGTAGTGCGACATCGACTTCCACCTTTGCCTTTTTGGTGTAAGATCAGCGAGGCTCAGGACTATCCAATATTTTTTCATTAGATTCATATACTTTCAAGTCTGTGAACCGAAAGTATGAATCTCATTTTTCTTTCTTTCTTTGAAGATGTGTGTATATGTGCCCGTGAGGCCCATTTCATCTTCAATCCTTTTTTTTTTTTTTTTTTTTTTCCCCCTCTCAATCCTTTGATTGTGTGTACTAATGAGAGTTGCTTCCCTACCCAGGCTTTATGTAAAATCAGACACGCTTAAATGCTTGAGCCATCTGACCGAATTTTCTTTTTATATAAAGATGTGTGTGTCCATGAGTCATCATTTCATCTTTCAAAAAAAAGAAACGTTCTTTTTTTTTTTTTTACATTGATTCATTACAGCGGTAGTACTGAAGCACTATGCGGAGAGAGGTAAAATTCGTAACACACCTGTCAAGGCTCAAAAGGAATACTTTTCTTTTGTTCAAAAAACAAAAAGATGTGCAAAATACCAGCCGAAGCCATCGATCTATTTTCTTTTCAAGTTCTCTCCCTCACCCCCCTTTTTTTTTCAAACAAAAAAAGTCAAATGGCTCAAAAAAAAAGCGAGTCTGCTATCTACGTTACTTACCCCGTTCAGTGTGTGGCATGCATTTGTATCTATGCGTGATTTTTTTTTTTTTTTAAAGATGGTGGCGGAGCAAGGCACATTCATCTTACCTTTTTCTTTTTTTTACGGTACACTGTCACGAGAGGACTTTGTATTAAAAATAAAGATTTTTTTTGTTTTTGTTTTGCTGCGCATATGATACATTTTTCTTTCCAGTTTGGTTGTTCCTTTTATTTTATTGTTTTCCCTTTTCTTTTCTAAAAGGTGCCTAAGAACGAGAGGCTTAGGATCATCTTATCAAGATTTTCGTTTCTTTTTTTGGGTACATTTTTCTTTTTTTTCTAAACGATATGTTTCGCTCAATCTTCCCGACATATTTTTTTTTCTTTTTTTTTTATTTGCGTTTTTCTCCCCCAATTGGCATGTGATTTACCTCAACATCTCCACCACCCTTCTACCTGTAGGGTTTTCATAAAGAGTGCTGGTTGGTTCACAACTCATAAACCCCCCCTTCCCCCCAGCATCCAAGATGGTTTTACCAGGTGTGTTTCTAAAAAAAAGCCAAGAAAAAAGGAAATAATTTTAGAAAAAAAAAGTGTTGGTTTACAGAAAAAAAACACAAAACAAAAACAGTGGAGCTCACCCTCGGGGTCCTCGGGGTTTGTCTACACTAATACAACCAAGTTTTCAAAAAAAAAATGCAAAATACACGACATTTGAGTACAAAAAAACCCCCCCTTTTTTTTGACATGGTGATTTCCGTACAATGAAGGGTGAGCTTTTCCCCCCCTCTCACTTTTCAAAATAAAAAACACAGTTTTGGTCGCACATCTAAGATGTGTACCATCAGTACAAAACAACCCCTTTTCCACAGAAACCTATTTCCGTCGAGATTTGTTTTTTCTTGGATAGTATCAGTGTGTACGATGTATCTCTCTAAGGTGCCTCAGCAACGGGGTGGCATTAGGCCGTATCGTTTGTAAATAGCTGTGGTGCCCTGCGTCCGCCGATGAACGGTGAGGCGTTTTTGCACTTTCAACTTCTCTTTTATATTTTTTTGTGTGAACCCCATTTGAACCGTGTGGAATGTTGTGTAATACGCAGCGATACTGGGGAAGGGGAGAAATGGGCACCCGGCCCCTTCACTGTAACCTACCAAGGTAGGCATGACGCTGACGACGCGGTAATTATTGATAGCCGTGCCACTGGTACTGCCTCTTACTTTAGACTTAACCTCTACAATGCGGGTCACGTTGCTTTTCTTAAATATTTTTTATTTGAGATGACTAAGACTTTTGGTTGCCTTTACTCCCCAAAAAAAACCCCTTTTTTTCTGATGCTGAGTCCATCTTTCGAGTTTTTCTTTTTAGATACACTGTCACAAGAGGGCTTTTGTATTTCACGATACTGATTGTGTCCAAGATTACAGTGAGAGAGAGAGAGGTGGTGAATACTCTTGCCAAACCACCTCCCCTTTTTGCATTGCATTGCATTTTTTTTCTTCTTTTTGCATTTTGTACACAAATTTTTGTGTACCTTTGCAAAGTATTGTTGAATGTTTATGACCCCCCCCACCCTCATGTGTTACTTTTCGGTGTGGCTTACTCCCTCCCCCCAATCCCCGTCATCACCGCTCTTCATTACTATTTTTTTTTATTGCAACGCAAACCGACAAAAAAGAACAAAGGGGGGACAATCAGTGAATGGCGACAATTCTTGAGGAAAAGGGGGTAATAGTGTGGGGGGGGGAAATGGCCTATTCAAAAAAAAAAAAAAACAACATTGAGTACAGACCTTAGTTTCATCATGGTGGGTGTGCTTCGGCAGTTGCCTATTCAACAAAGCAATATTATATCCACACCATTTTTTTTGGACGTTTTTTATAAAGATGACCAAGTATGAGAGTCTTGTATCATCTTATCAGTTTTTTTTTTTTTTTTTTTGCTTCTTTTCAGATGTGTGCACCGTACATTCATCGAGAAGTTTTTTTCTCCCCCCCTTTAGTTTTAAAGAGATGTGTACCAGATTATCTTTTTTCCTTTTTTTTTTTTTTTTTTTTTAATTTTAGTATTTGCGACCTGACACAGATCCAGGAGAAGAACCGTACGTGCCGTCTCTCCTGATTTGAGACTGTTTGGTATCTCTTTACCCAGGTCCTTATTGTTGACAGAGGTTGTTTTTATAGGTTATTTTTATAGGTCCTTCATCGCCACATCATGCAGGGGGTATTGATACCCTCTAGAAATGAATTTGTGAGTAGGATTCTATGACAATGAATGAAACTACTTGTATTTTTTTTTTTTATGTAGAATTAGATGCCACCGATAATTCCTTCAGTACCCCAAATACTGAGGAAGCTATTTTCCCTCAGCAGTATTTTTGGGGGTTACCTCAAAAAATATATTGGTGCTCTTTTTTCTATTAAAAAAACCCCATTTATTCCCCCCCTTCAATTTTTTCAAAAATGATACAGCAAAAAACAAAGAAAAAAAAAATCAAAAAAAGGGAGAACCAAACCACCCTCACCCCCACCCCCCTCATTCCTCTCCTCTCACAAGAAAAAAAAAGACTTCATCAAAGAGAAAAGGAAAATGGATTCCCTTCCCTCCTCTATTTTTTATGTGGAAGCGTACAACTAACAAACTCTGCCCCTGTTTCGTTTCCCGTTTTTCCTGTGTGGGTGAAGATAGCTATTGGCACTGTAGTATTTATGTTAAAGGCACACCCCGCCCTGTGCCACTATACACATCCTTTCACTTCCTTTCTCCTTGGTGTGTATGCATATGCAGCCGTTCCCTTGCACGCTCACTCCCATCTCCATCTCATGGGTGTTTGCTCCATTCGCGCTCCCCACCGCCTCGCTACCCCAGTCGAAGGAAGTTGCACCTCGATGTACAAGACTTCACCTGCCCCTCCGCACGTGACACATTTCTCTCAGATTTCACACATTTTTTTAAAGCAATGATGCGTCTGTGTGTGCTGCTGTTCTGCTCTGTTGGTGTGCTTGCAGGGCAGGGAGATGAGTGCACGGAGCTGACGCAGTCCAACGTGACCGCGTACATGGGAACAGCGATCAATGCGGCTGTGTGCTGGCACACAATGTGCAACGGTAATATGCAACTCACGTTTGGGGCGGAACTCTTCATGACGGGCTGGGTCAAGATCGCTGGAGATACGTCAGTCACAGTCAACGGCGGTGATTTGCATGGTGACATCACCCACACTGTGGCAGCATCGGGTCCCGTCACTATCAGTGCCCTTGTCACTGGCTATCGCACGTCTCGCTGCCCCTCCGGCTGGCCCAACGAATGGTGCTACAGTCGCTGGGTTAGTACGAACTTGACCAACTACGTTAATTTCGAGTGGGTGTGTATCGACTCCACCGCACCGCAGACAAACACCCATCCACCCACTACGGATGTTCCTCATGCACCTCACGTACCAACGACGGATGCTCCTCATGCACCAGTGACGGAGGCGCCAGGGCAGGGAGATGAGTGCACGGAGCTGACGCAATCCAACGTGACCGCGTACATGGGAACAGCGATCAATGCGGCTGTGTGCTGGCACACAACGTGCAACGGCAATATGCAACTCACGTTTGGGGCGGAACTCTTCATGACGGGCTGGGTCAAGATCGCCGGAGATACGTCAGTCACAGTCAACGGCGGTGACCTGCATGGTGACATCACCCGCACTGTGGCAGCATCGGGTCCCGTCACTATCAGCGCCCTTGTCACTGGCTATCGCACGTCTCGCTGCCCCTCCGGCTGGCCCAACGAATGGTGCTACAGTCGCTGGGTTAGTACGAACTTGACCAACTACGTTAATTTCGAGTGGGTGTGCATCGACTCCAACGCACCGCAGACAAACACCCATCCACCCACTACGGATGTTCCTCATGCACCTCACGCACCGACTACGGATGCTCCTCATGCACCAGTGACGGAGGCGCCGGGGCAGGGAGATGAGTGCACGGAGCTGACGCAATCCAACGTGACCGCGTACATGGGAACAGCGATCAATGCGGCTGTGTGCTGGCACACAACGTGCAACGGCAATATGCAACTCACGTTTGGGGCGGAACTCTTCATGACGGGCTGGGTCAGGATCGCCGGAGATACGTCAGTCACAGTCAACGGCGGTGACCTGCATGGTGACATCACCCGCACTGTGGCAGCATCGGGTCCCGTCACTATCAGTGCCCTTGTCACTGGCTATCGCACGTCTCGCTGCCCCTCCGGCTGGCCCAACGAATGGTGCTACAGTCGCTGGGTTAGTACGAACTTGACCAACTACGTTAATTTCGAGTGGGTGTGTATCGACTCCAACGCACCGCAGACAAACACCCACCCACCCACTACGGATGCTCCTCATGCACCTCACGTACCAATGACGGATGCTCCTCACGCACCTCACACACCGACTACGGATGCTCCTGACACACAGGACACAAACTCCCCACTTACCACGGAGGCGCCAAGCAGCGCTGCTGCCGTGTGGTGCAGCTCTGATACACAGTGCCAGGAGCACGGGGACACTGTTGCGACATGCGATCAGAACAGACACTGCACGTGTGGGGACGGCTTCGTGAAGCCCTTTGACGCTGCTAGCGGACGCCGTGCACACATCTGTGTGACAAGCAATACGAAGGTGTCCGACGTGGTGCATGCAGCGTTCGACGTTGCCTGCGACGGGAACTCTGGGAAGGGTGCACGTGTCGCAGAGCTTGTGGTGGACCTTGTGGGTGGGACTGTGACGGACGTGCGTGAGGAGTGCGGGTCGCTGAACGTGTTTGTGTCTGTGTCGGACATGCCTCTGCTTGACGTGGCTGCAATGGACGTGGCAGCACGCCTCTCGGAGAAGGTGCAGGCGTCTGACCTGGGCCTTGGGGATGTGTTGTCGGCAGGGCTTGCGTCTGTGGATGACCTGCAGTGTGAGACTGTGCCTGGTGTGAGCGATGTGTCATTCATTGCGGGTGAATGTGTGCCAATTGCCTGCTCAAGCGGGTACACCAGGGTCAGCACAGGGAGTGTGCATGTGTGTGTTGCCGACACAGCAGCACCACGCACGGCAGCGCCGACCACATCTGCGCCGACCACGACCACGTCTGCACCAGACAGCGGGAGCAGCGGGCTCTCCACTGGCGCCATTGTGGGCATCTGCGTTGGAGGCGGTGTACTGTTGCTTGTGGCTGTGGCTGTGGCTGTGGCGGTGTGCTTGCTGAGGAAGAAGACGGCTGTGGACACCGCACAGCCTAACACACATGCACCGGATGCGGCGCAGGAGAACAACGCGAACGAAAGCGCAGGGGCGAAGAAGGTGGATGCTGAGGTGTGAGCACAGAGCACAGAGAGAACATCATCACACATGTGAGTGCAAGGATCCTCTACAGAGCAGGGGGCAACAGGTGTTGGGGGTTGCTGCTTTGCACTGTCATTTCTCTTAACTCCTACCTGCCATGCAGGTAGGGCTCTTACTCTTTTTCACATATTCCATTTAGTAGACAGTAGTGCGCGTAGTTTTCTGCGCAATATGACGGAGTTTCCTGACCACCTTTTTATGTTTCTTCTTTTGTTCAAGGTGACTAAGCACAAGAGGCTTAGGTTCATCTTATTAACTTTTTCTTTTTTATTCACACAGTTACTTTTTATTTGTCACAACACAAAACAGAGGTGTGTCTGTTTCTAATTTAGCTGGAAGCTGTGAACAGGTGTACCCTGGCACAGGTTCTGTCTTTTACGTGCCCATACTTTGTTGTTGTGTGGTTCAGTGTCAATAGAACTGCAATACCTCTGAACCTAGTCTGACCCCCTTCTTTTTCTTTCATCACGTCTCCTGCAGAGGCCACTATCCCCCCCTTCCTCCCCATCATCACCCCCACCCACATCACCGCCACCAACCACAATATTAGAAATGAAACCGTAGCAAAATACCAGCCTTCGGGCTACTGGTCGCTGCAGAAACCCTGTCTCGAGCAGGGGATCTGCAGCCGTTACGTATAGTATAATATCAAGTGGGTGGTGCAGTGGAGGGTACATCTGTCTGCCTGCTCCTCCACATTTATCTTTTAGCTTTTGTTTATCTTGAACCGGGACACGTTTGTGGCTTAGTTTTTTTCTTTTCACCTAGCGGTGACGCCCGCTTCGTGGTTTCGTCGCGGGTTGTGGTTCCATATGGGTCCGTCCGGAAACCCTCCTGGTAAGATTCATCCTTTTGGGGTTTTTTGAGGTTTTTCTGCTCAAAACACCCAAACAACCCAATTTTTTGATACCCACCATACACCTACCACCCCAGAGGGCATATTTTGGGCATTTATTTTTGTTTATTTCCCCTCCCCCCCTTTTTACTTATATTTTTTTACGTATTTTTTGGAAGAAAAAAACGTGGCAATGACAGCAGTGAAGTTCACTTTTTTGTCGAGAAACACGGTAAGAATGGGTGCGACGCACACTTGGTGTCGTTTCGAACCCTCTCTCTGATGATTCTTGTTGTCAGGAGATCCTTACCGTAGGGGTCATTGTCGGTGCCCTGCGCGAGCTTCCCCACACAGAGGCCTTTGTTATCTCATTCCCTCGTACTCATACGTATCAGTGCACCCTTCTTTCCATCAATCTCTTTTCGTCTGTGTACTGCTACCCGAGCAACGGTCGTGTCATTTCAGCTAGCGTGTACTCTGACACGGAGGGAACCTGTATTTACTATGGAGTCTCCACATCCAAGGTGACCCGCAAAGCAAAAGTCCCTGGCATTGATCCAGTAGATTTGACAGAGGTCAATGAAACCTTGTCAAGGCGGCATGGCAGGATTAAGAGAAAGAGAGAAGAGATCCAGAAGAACGACAATAAAAGGCTGAAAATCTGATTTAAAAAGCGAAAATATAGCCTCAGACCCCCCAAAAAACCTATTTTCATATCAGAATATCACCTAGATGCACTTTTTGTGGGGGGCATCATCAAAAAAACCCAAAAATACCCAAAAGGATGAATCTTACCAGAGGGGTTTCCGGACGAGTCCATATACAACTGGCATGTTTGCCATGTGTAAGATGTGGTGTGCCTCCTGGTGGGGCCTCTATGTCTTTTCCCGTCTTCGCCATTGCTTTTCTTGTTTGTAAAGATAGGTGTGCTCAATGAGGCATTTGTCTTTCTTCGATTCTTTTTTGTTTTTGTTTTTTTTCCCTCTTTTCATACTGTGGCGTTACTGTGCACATACAACTACCACTACTCAGTGGCCCGCAACATCACGCTGATGGATTTCGTCGAATTCATATTACAGTCTTCTTTTCCTGACTGAAAAAGTGAGACTGGATGCAGATGTGTGGGAAAGCGTCTGAATGTGTTTTTTTGGGATTTCTTTGTTCCTAATATCGTTTGCTATCGCTTCGTGCAAATGGACACCACCAGAAAAAAAGTGCGCGTTGACAATTTTGCCTTGAGCTTTTCTCTCATCCATTATTTCCCCTATTCCTCCCTATGGCCTTTGGGCCTTCACCTCCCCTCACCTGCGTCACAGTTGAGTACGCTCCTTGTAGCAAGACTTCCATGTCGCGCGCATTGCAGTAAGAATACAGTCATCCAACAAAGGTTGGTGGGGTAAAAACCCACGAAATTTTTTCGAGCCCCCAAATCCACCAATGTTTTTACCCCACCAACCTTTGTTGGATGACTGTTGTAGTTCGCGGAGACGAGCGGGTTGCAGAGGAATCGGCCAAGAACTATGTTGCCATGTGTGAGGGCACGTCTACTGATATCCGGTATTTGTTGTATCGTTGTAGACTTGCCCCAGTGTTGATTTCGCGGTGCTTCACTCAATCTAATGACAGTTCACCCCCCGCTTATTCCAATCCCCTCTCCCCACAACCAGGACCAGCTTGAGGTAACTAACCCCAAACCAAACACAACCTCATACACAAAACCTCTTTCTCCTTTCTCCTCTCTCTTCTCTCTTCTCTTTCCGTCCCAAACACACAAAACAGACAATGACGAAGCTCTTCGTCGGGCAGGTCCCTGCGATCTGCAGCGAGGACCAACTGAGCGCGATCTTCGGCCAATTTGGCGAGATCTTGGATATCAGCATCATGCGCGACAAGGCGACCGGACGGAGCAAGGGGAGTGCGTGGGTTGTGTTCGAGGACGCGACTGCGGCAGAGGACGCCATCGCCACGCTGCACGACAAGCACTCGATCCCGCCACAGAGCAACGCACTGCAGATCCGCTACGCCGGCAAACCACCAGGACAGGCAGGAACCACGTCACCCACTGCGGCTCCTGCACCAGCACCGGTGGCTGTGCCTCAGGCAGCACCACACATGGCCGCACCTCAACAGCAGCCGCCACAGCAGCAGCCTCCCATCCAGCAGCTGCCCCCACAGCAGCAGCAACAACAACAACAGCAGCAGCAGCAGCAGCAGCAACAGCAGGTCCCCATGACCCTCTCCCCTCAGGCGCACTACGCGCCACACCCACCCGCCCCGCAAATGCACCAGGGAGGCCCCGGCATGCAGAACATGCAAGGCATGGCCCAGTCGCGCTTCATGTACCAGCAAGGCCCGAGCCCCCAAGAGATGCAGGGCATGCCTTTCAACGGCATGCAGTGGAACCCGCAGCACCAGGAGATGATGCAGCTGCCCCCGTCCTCGTTGGCGCCGAAGGAGGAGGACAAGAAGGGGGCGCTTGGGATGGGAGGGGAGAAGCGCTACCCCCCATGCGGAGGGAGGAAGCTCTTCGTCGGTCAGGTGTGTGTCTTTTGTTTTCTTCACCTCTAGAACCACGTTATTTTCACGCCCCTTAACAAAAGTAGACTATGATGTGCAATACTGGAGATTCAAAGGCGCTGTCCTATTTTCTGGTTCTTTTTGATTCGTGTGATAGTATTTTTTTCTCTTTTGGTTTATCCTTCTTTTTGGTTTGGTAGTTTCGGGTTCTTTTAGCACACTGTCACCGAGAAAGCTTTGTTTCATGTACAAAGACAGCAGTAGGACCATATTGAATTTCATTTTACCTACAACAGCTCCCGAAGGACATGGGCAAGGATGGTGTGATGCAGCTCATGAAGAACTATGGCCAGATTGAGGAGCTCCACGTGATGATGGACAAGAAGACGGGGCTTGGAACGGGCGCTGCCTTTGTCATCTTCCAGGACAGGAAGGACGCCCAGCGCGCCATTGTCGAACTCAACGGCGTGTACACGGTGCCCGGGATGAAGTGCCCGATGCAGGTATACTACCCCCCCTCCACTGCAAAGCAAGCACATTTCATTCCCCGAGATGCCCCAAATGGGTTCACCTGATCTGCCATTAAAGCCTCCTGAGGCACCTAGCTTTGATTTTTATTTTGCCATCCTCAGTTCAATGTGTTCAGCACTAAACCCCCATCAAAAGCTACTACCTCCGAGGCTTTTACACTTTCCCCCCCATTTTTATCCCTTTTGATACCCCCCACTTGACTTAATCTCAGACTCAAACAATACTACAATGTTATAAACATTCCTTTTAACCCTCCCCCTCCAACCATGCACACACACTACTCAGGTACGTTATGCCGAAGGAGAGTTGGACCGCACACACGACGGCAAGCTCTTTGTGGGGCAGGTGCCGTACTCCGCCAACGAGGAAGACCTCAAGCGCCTCTTTGAGCCCTTTGGCGAGCTCACAGAGGTGGCCCTCGTGCGCAAGGGTGGGCAGAGCAAGGGGTGCGGCTTCGTGCGCTACAGCGACAGAAACTCCGCGGAGCAGGCCATCGTCTCGCTCAACGGCCGCCACACAATGGCTGGTGGACACAGCCCCCTGACAGTATGCATTTTGAAGTTATTTTTAAATCAGTCTAAATGGGAGCCAATTACCCCCCCCCCCCCCCCCCCCCTTGAAGGTCATATTCGGGTTTTGGGGGTAATATAAGGGGGGGGGGGTAATAGACACCCAAGGGGGGGGGGTAATAGACACCTACCTGTGTACCTGTGTACGTGTGTACGTGTGTACGTGTGTACGTGTGTACGTGTGTACGTGTGTACGTGTGTACGTGTGTACGTGTGTACGTGTGTACGTGTGTACGTGTGTACGTGTGTACGTGTGTACGTGTGTACGTGTGTACGTGTGTACGTGTGTACGTGTGTACGTGTTTGATAACTAGTAGGGGTAATTCTTGCTCAGAATATGGCCCCAAAAAGGGGGGGGGGGTGCTCACGTCACGGCAGACGCCCCCGAAGGGTCGTGACGGTGATGCAGTGGTTGAATGCCTTCCTGGGCCGCGTGCTTGAATTGCGGGTGGCAGGAGTGGCAGCATTCGTTTAGGCTTTTTCTGTCCAAGTGGCAGGCCCCACAGCGCGTCAATCTGTGGCTCAGGCAGAAGTCCATCACAAGCTCAAGGCCATCATCCTCTCTGTGGTGCAGGTTGCAGCAGGTTTCCACTACGGCTCGCACTTTCACACAGGACACACATCTGACTTTTCCGTGGCTCTCACATGAGATGATTTTGGCGTTCTTGCGGGCCCCCGCGGGGGCTGGTCGCGGGGGTCTGGACCTGAAGGCTGCAGTGTCCACCGCCGCTCTGCCCCGTGCCTGGCTGGATGCCTCCGTCCAGTTCGCGGCGTAGTGGTCCTGGGGGTAGAACCGTGCTGCCCATGCTTGGCTCTCCTCATACAGGATGGAGCTAGGGCCATGCGGCTGTTCGCTGCGGATGTTGTGGGCGTTGAGGTGGCGGAGGACGGCCTCTGTCTTGGCGGAAAGCACAGCCCGTCGGTTTACCCCTTGCACCACTGTCCCTCCGAGCGCTGTCAGACTGGTGACACCTCCCTCTTTGCCTCTGGTCCAACTGTCGACTTGGACCACACTGCGTAGGTCACGGGTGAGGCTCTGCAGTGACAGTGCTTTGGCCCATACGCTCTTTTGGAAGAGAGGGTATTCTGCAGCTGCCTGGCTTAGCTGCTCCGCCCTCGCAACTTCGACCGTATCCATCGCTTCATTGCTGAGAGCGTCAGCGTCAGTGTTGAGGTTCCGCTTGACGTGGCGCCATTCGATGACGTAGCGGGGTTGCAGGTCTCGGATTTGGGCCCTGATGCGGTGGAGGAATGGCTGGAGGTTCTCTTTGCATGTTGTGTTCCCCTTGATGTGCTCGATGATCAGTTTAGAGTCACCGTATATGGTCGCCTGGCCACACACTTCTGGGGGTAGGTCGCGAAGAAGGCAAAGGCCACTGCTAGCCCCTTCGTACTCGGCAACGTTGTTGCTTCTTGCAAATGGCAGGGGCGTAGCTACGGATGCTGCCTTCACCCCGTCGATGTAGACAACTGCTCCTGCCCCTGCCCTCGCAAATACCGTACCGTTCTGTCTAGCACCACCATCAAAGAACACCTCTGTGCCCTGGCGGCCTTCTAGGGTGTTGCGCACAGTGCACACGGTTTGAGACGCACAGTATGGCTGGTATCTACGGTTCTTGATACCCGGCAAGGAAAGTCCCGTGGTCAGCTCGAAGTCTATTGCGAGCTCAATGTAGCTAACGGAGTGCTCCGATCCGTTATGCGCCCATTGCAGACTGTTTACCCAGTGGTTGGTTGCGTACCATAGGTCTTCACTGTGTTTCCATATGGCCCCCACGTCTTGGTAACGCAGTGAAGGGAGTTGCACTCGCATGGGTTGGGGAGAAGACCATCCCCATGGGTAGTCAACCAGGCGGTGGTGGCGGGCCGACTCTGCTGGGCGGTCATCTCGAATCTGTCTTTGCCTGACTATCTCTATGAATAGCCTTTGCAGATTTCTCACTAGTGCGATCCTCTCGTGGTCGTCTCGCGGGAGAACGTTGTCGTGGCAGTCGTGACGGTACCGTGGTGCCACCCCGCAAATGACCAGACAGTTCGGCCAGTCCGTCCTGTCCGCGGCTGCGACAGGGTGACGGCTGCGTACCTCCTCCCACGCACTGCATTCCCACCACATATGGCGAACTGTTTCGCGGGCTTCGGTCTCACAGTAAGGGCATCCGTCGGTGATGAGGCCGGATCTACCCGTTGTTGTCATTGCCCCTGCGATGATGGAGCGAAGGATGCCTTTCTGGTACCCGGTTAAGTTGCTCTCGGGGTCTTCCAGCAGGTGCCTGGTCACTCTGCCGTCAACACCATGTTGGAGTCCGTCGTAGTCGCTCGATCGCTTGTTCGCAAGGGACCTCATTAGGGCATTCCGCAGTTTGTGACGTGCCTCGGCCTCGACTGACGTGGCTTGCTTTTCGGTGAGGGTGTCAACGTCCAGCAGGGTTTGGTCTCCTGATTCGTTGGTGAATCTGACTTGGTTGGGGGCAACCCAGTCCCACCCCAAGGCGTTCAGTGATTCATTGAGGAGGAAGAACGGTCCGTAGGACAGGGAATCTCTGTGCTGCCACGCCACCGCACATAGATGTCTGCAGTTTTCTCTTCTCATCTGTTTGATCCACGCACGTAGCCTGCGAATGTGGAAGACCATCTCCGGGTCTAGTCGGTGGCCGTGCTGTAGGATGTGCATGACCGCCACCACAGCACGTCGCGAAGGCCCGGTCCAGACAGCTGCTGTGAAGTTTTTCTGAAGTTTTGCCCGTTTCTCCGGGGACAGGTAAGTCACGGACGCGCCATAATAGCACTTTGACCCCGCAGTCATTGCCGCTATGTGGTCTCGGTGGTTTACTGGTGTTGGGAGGGACCGCACCCTTCCCAGGTTCTTCACCGCGTTTGAGGACCTGTTGGAGATGCGATTGGAGACGGGCAAGGAGCTAAGGTTGGTGCCTGGTTGTGCGTGCTGCATGACCCCTGTGCTGTCGAAGCTGTTCTTGACAGGGAGGAACGTCGGAGGGTTGTGGCACATTAGCTCTCCGGTTTGCACGTTGATCACCTTGATTTCACATGGGCGCGTGCGGCACGTGGAGAAGGTGAGCGACTTTGAGACGCTGATGTCCATCTGGGTGTGGTGAGAGAAGATCACTGTTCGGTCAACGGCCATCTGCTGGAGCTGGTGAGATGGGGCAGTGGCGTAGATGTCGTCAACGAATGATGTGGTCTCAGCCCCCTTGCTGTCGACCTCACGCATCCATACGCTGATAACAATGTTTATTAGGATCACACTCAATGGGCACCCCTGCATGATACCATTGGTTGGTGTGAAGGGTTCTCCCACAGACCCGTTGCACCGGAAGTGTCTCTTCATCTTCACATAAGCCTCTCTGAGTACCGATAGCACCACTCCATTGAAGCCCAGTCTCGCTGCAAGGCACATCGCGATGTTGATGGGGACGGTATCAAAGCACTTCTTAAAGTCTATGGCTACTCCAAAGATGTGTTCACCGGTGAGGTGTGCGCATTCTAACTGTGCTGCGAGGTGCCAGTACAAGTCCTCCGTCCCGTGTTTGGGCCTGCACCCGTGCAATCCTGCAGGTGACAACTTGTCCAACCACGGAAAGGCGGATTGAGCACGTATCGATGCCCATATCCTATAGAGGACCGCCGTGATGGTGATGGGTCGTTGCGACAGGGGGTCTCCATCACTGTCTGGTTTCGGGATTAGCGGCACCAGTGCTTGCATGAGGGCTTCAGGCCACACGCCGTCCCGTTCGACGGCATTTAGGCATTCCACAAGGATGGCGATGATAGAGTCAGGTAGCTGTTCCACTTCGTGTGCTCTCCATCCGTGCATGCCTGGTGAGGTGGTACGCTTCATACGTTTGAGTGCCTTGTGTACATCTTCCACCTTGATGGGTTCACAAGTCATGTCTTCTGCCGCCGGTAGTACATCTTCGTACACTGCGAGGAAGGAGTCCCAACTTGGCTCGGGTGAGGAGGCGTATTTTTGGAATATACCACCCCATGCCTGGTTGTCTCTGAGGAGGGAGTCAACCTTGGCTGGGTCAGCCGTGAGAGTGCCATCTTGTTGCTTCATGAACGCTGCCGGCGTGGTGAAGCGGTCAGCCACATAGTCGAAGATGGCACCTTGACCTTTGCTCCCAACGTTTTGCATGGTGTGCTTCCAATGCAGACTGCGTTGTGCCTTCATGGCGGCAAAGGCTTCTCTCTGGGAGCCTTCGAGTTTCTCTAGGAGGCGGTGCAGGTAATCCACTCCGGGGTTTGGTACGAAGAGGGCCTCAGTGATCTCATCCCTCAGCGGGCCTCCTCGGAGTCGGGACAGCGCCTCCCACGCGTACCTCTCCCTGCGGGTCATTGCGTACGGCTTGTCCACAAGCAGTCTGGCCCTTCCTATTTGGAGAAGCGTGCGTAGGTTTCCCATGACAGCGTCCCTCGCCCTTGTTAGCTTTGAGGACGCCCCATTTTTGCTGCTGTGCTTTGTGGCGTGCCTGGCCGTCTTCACAAGGGATGTCTCGCTTCGCCCGCAGTAATCAGAATGTGGGGACGCTATGCTGTCCTCATGGAGGAGGAGTAGGAACTTCTCACCCACCTCTGCAAACTCAGCAAGCTTGCTTTCTCCTGATGCCTCGCTCCTGTCGTTTTTCTCCAGCTGGCTAGCAAATGCCACCGCAGTCTCTGGGGTGTTCCTTGGTCTATCCAGTGGGAAGGGCTTGGGGAGCACGCATCTCCGGGTGCGGCCAGAATATACGTTTAGGTCGAGGGTGAAGGTGAGCGGTACATGTGTCGGGAAAGGGCAGTCGTCGAAGCTGGAGTCAACTGTCACTTTATAGATCGCTGGTGCTGCCGTCGCATTCGCCAGGCACATATCAATCCGCGTTCCGTTCGAGTTGGCCGTTCTGCAGGTGAAAGGTGGAGGGGTCCGTTGGGCAGCGGCTAGGCTCTCCGCCACATCAACCCATCTTCCAGATCTCTGCGCTGCCGCAAGAGTGACGCTATTGGAGGCGTTGCAGTTGAAGTCCCCGATGATGATGACTGGGACTGCGTGACCCAGGCCAGTTGCCATCTCCAATGCGTCCTTGATGAGTGCTTCTCGTTCGGCCGCCGCCTCCTGGCCTGCGTGTGCGTAGAGGGAGATGACGTGGAAGGCAGCCCCTGCGCCCACCGCAACAGCTGTGTGGACCACCCTCGTTGAATCGTGACAGCGTTTTTCCACCGGTGATTTAGGCGCGATGGTTTGCGCTATCAGGCCACTCTTGGTCATTATCGCCACGCCTCCCGGTGCGATTTGCTGGCGCTCGCCTCCTCCCGTCTTTGCGAGGGCCTTTCCCCAGTGTACCTCCCTTCCTTTTGCGTGGAAGTATTGCCCATGTGTGCCCATGTGTTCCTTCCCGACCCTTGTCTCCTGTAAGGCAAGGATATCAGCCGGGAGGTCAGCCACGTCACGGTGGTGCGTTTGCAGCGACGTTACGTTGATGGTGGTGATGGTTAGGGGTCTGGGTGCGGGTGTAGGCGGAGCTCGGGGTTGCCGTCTGTTCCTGTTCGCCGGAGACGGTGCCTCGAGGGGGAGAATGCCGTTCTGACAGGCTCGTAGACTTCGGAGGAGAGCCATCGGGATTCTGAGTATGTCATAATGCTCAGGTCTGTACGTTAGTCCCAGCACACGGTTCCGTTGGGCAGGGCAGCCCTCACGTCGCAGTGTGCCACGACTTCCCGTGCTGGCGTTGAGGACCCATACCTCCGCCTTGAGGATCGTCGCTGCCGCCTGCAAGCAGAGGTGGTCCCCGTAGGTGCCGTCACGGCTCATGTGGTCCAGGTATATGCTGAACGAGGTCGTGGCTGCTGCCGGCCCGGCTTCATACAGGTACCTGGACTCTTCGTTTGTGCGCAGGTGGCTGATGACGTCTCTGCGCAAGGAGGCCGCACATATACTCCCGGTGCATTGTGAGGCGAGCGCCCTAAAGAGGCAGTTGCCGTCCCCAGGGATCACGTGACGGGAGGTGTGCAAGCTCGCTGCTGTCCGGTCCAGCCACACATTATTCTCTGCTCTCTCTGCAATAGGGTCATCCCCCCCGCCTCTCATATTTGTACGATGCTTCCCGCACGCGGACGCGTATCCAATCTTTGAGTCGATGCTCATCTCTGGAGATGCTGGCGTTGTCACAAGCGGGAGATATACTTTCGGAGGGACTGCTAGGGTCGCCGTCATGAGAGGTAGGGGGATGATATGCTGAGGGTGCTGGGGTTGAAAGGATGGAAGTCGGGATGGAATGGTGATCGTTGGAGAGGGAGGGTTTGAGTTGTGTGAGGGGTTCGTTTGAACAGCCTCATTGCCGATCCTGATTGCGTTCACGGGGGACTGTTGCGAAGCTCGTGATGAGCGGCTGCCCTGCGGACTTGGTCCCCTTTGTCGCCGTCGGTCCCTTCCCTTTCCCTTCCTTCGCTTGTGGTTTCGGGCCCACGCTGTACGGCCCTGTCACGATCTTCTTAGCCCGGTTGAACGTATCGGCGATCTGTTCCATCCGTGTAGCCCGCGGCATTTCCCCCGCGCTCCGGGCGATGGACCTATCGTGGTTGTCGCTCGGGGCTGAGGTGGGCTTTTGCTGGGGGAGATTCGGCGGTGCCTCCTGCACCAGTGGCTTCAACTGCTGATGCGACGCTGGTGGTTGCTGCTCAGCCCTATCATGTGTGCTGACGACGTGTTCCAGCGCCGCTTCCACCTCACCATTGTGTTTGCACTGGTAACGCATCGCCTGCTCCTGGTCCTCCTTTATCCGTTGCGCTTCCCCGTCCACGGCGGCGAACTTGATGGTGGCGGCGTCAACCAGGTTGGCCGTACCCCGCTGTGTTTGCATCAGGGCCTCCTTCGTTTTGGCTTCGAGAGCGTGGTTGCGCTGCCGGGCCAATGCCGCCTCCTCCTCTGCTTGACTCCGGAGGAGGTTGACTTCGTTGCTGAGGCGGTTCGCTGCGGCTGTCAGCCTGTCGTCGGTCTGGTGCGCCTTCTTCAGGGCCTCTTCAGCCATGGCTGATACCACAACAGTATCAGCTGCCGCCTGCTGCGTGCGCCTGCCCTGTTCTTGCAGCCCTTCCTGGAGGTGGGGAACAGCGGCCTCAGCTCTCTTGTGTGCCTCCACGAGCTGTTCAGCCGTGCTGCTGGCGGTGGTAGCTTTCGCCGCAACCTCGGTTGTCCACGCGTGCAACTTCACGTACGCGGACTGCAGCTCCTCCGCCTGCTGGGTCTGCTGGCTTGCGGTTCTGGTTGACGTGTCTTGTGCCTTGTCTTGTGCCTGCGTCACTTGCATCACCCGTTCCTCCAACAGCTCCATTCTGACCGCTAGTTGGGTGGCAGCGGGTGCGCCGGACTGCACTCCAGAAATGGCTTTGACGATGACCTGCTGCTCCTTCTTTTGGTTGTGGAGTTGAAGGCGGATGTCTTCCATTTCCTCCCTCTCAAAGGTAACGACCCTCAGATTAGTGGCGGTGGCTGCTTCGAGTGCATTGGTCGCCTGCTTTGCCGCGCGTTCCGCCTTCTTCTTCACTGCCTGCAGTTCCGTGGACACCCCCACCTGGTCAACGGCCAGCGCCTTGGTGGCCCTCACCTCTTCGCGGAGCTGCTCGAGGAGGAGCTGCGTGCCTTCTGCGTTCTCCACTGCCTTCTCCGTCATCTGCCTTGTCACGGCAGCTGCCTCCTCTTTCGCCCGCTGCAACGCAGCAGCAAACTCCTGCCGCAGCTGTGCAAGCTCAGGTGCAGGTGTAGTAGCGGGTGCAGTAGCGGGTGTAGCAGCGGGTGTAGCAGACACAGCAGGTGTAGCAGGCACAGCAGACACAGGTGCAGTAACCTCACTAGGCGCAGACGCAGCAGCAGTGGTGGTTGTGACTGGAACTGTAGGGGAGGGCAGTGGTGTGGCAGGTGTCGTGGGCGTTTGCTTGGTGCGGTCCTGGGCGATGACCTTCAGCACCGCGTGGAGGTGCGCGACGGGGACGACGACGTCCTTCGCGGTGTAGCCCCTACCGCCTCCCCGCCCACCTGTTCGCTTGACGCCTTGCAAGGCCGCCAACAGGGCCGCAATGGCGTCCTCGTGTGCGCGGTGCTCCTTCTTCAGCCGCTTTTCCTCCTCCCTCCTTTTCCGCTCGGCACGGATGGTGTCCATGTCCTGGATGGACATGCGGTGCCCGTTGATGTCGAGCTCTGTGTTGGGGGGCGGATGCGGGGCGGTGACCTGAAGGACGTCCGCCTTCCTGCCCGTCACCTCGGCTTCCCACTCCATCTGCTTCAGCATGGCCGTGGCCTGTGCCTGCAGGAAGCTGGAGGGGAAGGGGTGGATGCGGTATTCCCGCGGTGGTTGGAGTGTCAGCACGAGGGGGCGCACTACCTGCTGTCCGGCTTGTTCGCCGTCGAGAATCTCGACGTTGCCGGGGGATGCCGCATGGAGGCCAGCCGGGTTTTGCATTGTGATAGTGTTAATTTCCCTCGTTCCCCCTACGTGTGTACGTGTGTACGTGTGTACGTGTGTACGTGTGTACGTGTGTACGTGTGTACGTGTGTACGTGTGTACGTGTGTACGTGTGTACGTGTGTACGTGTGTACGTGTGTACGTGTGTACGTGTGTACGTGTGTACGTGTGTACGTGTGTACGTGTGTACGTGTGTACGTGTGTACGTGTGTACGTGTGTACGTGTGTACGTGTGTACGTGTGTACGTGTGTACGTGTGTACGTGTGTACGTGTGTACGTGTGTACCGTATTTGCGGGTTTGTGTATACCTGGGTACCCACGGTACCCGGTACCAATGGGATATTTTGGTGATCCCCAAGGCGATTTGCGGCCAGGCACGCCCACCTTAGTGGATTTCCTTCACCTAATTTTAAAAAAATCCCTGCTCAGCCCCTCTCGTCCTGGGCTGGACGTTAAATCGCATCCGGGGACCCTGTTGTGGCACTCCTCCTGGAACTCTATGAAGGTCTGACCTGAGGGTAAAAGGTACTGGGAATGCTACCCTGGGTGCCGAAGGCAGGCACATTACATGTGCGGAGGGACCTACTGGAGCCCGAGCCAGTGAAGCCCCCTAGGAAACTGGGGTACGGATTGGAAGAGACCTTGCCGGTAGCCCCTCCCTGGGCTAGTACAATGATGAAGTGAGTGTACCCAGTACCCAATGCCGTGACTTCACCGGCTAACACCGGAAAACACCGGCAAAATCAGGTGGAATATACATAAGTACATCACGGGGGGTAGGGAACAGATAGCGCCGCAGGCGCATGGTACACAACTTTTTTTCTTTTTCTTTCCCCTTTTCTCTGCTTTCTTTTGATTGCGGGAGCCGATTGCTCTCCACGGTGGGGTCACATGTGTGTCCATAGCAAATCCTTAAGGATTTCCTTCTACGTGGGACCACCTAAAGGGGGGGGGGTAATAGACACTGAAAAATCTCGTATTTTCGGATTTTGGAAAAAGGGGGTAATATAAGGGGGGGGGGTAATTGGCTGGGGGGGGGGGGGTAATTGGCTCCCATTTAGACTGATCAGTCCTATTCGTGGTCATTTACCCCCCCCCCCCTAAATTTACCCCCCCCCCTTATTTTACCCCCTTTTTCAGAAAAAAACGGTTCAGGCCAAAATAACATGGTAATTTACCCCCCCCCCTTATAATACCCTGTTGCGGCTGGTACTTTACCCCCCTGGGGGGGTAAAGTACCAGCCACCAGGTAATTTTTGGGTACTTATCGCCGCAACACGCCAGGTGGTGTTTTGTCACGAGTGACCTAAACCCACGAGCGAAGCGAGGGGGTTCAGGGAACGAGTGGCAAAACACCACCTGGCGTGTAATTATGGGGTAATAGTTTCACTTAGTGCAGCGCATACCTGTTTTGCTTTATGGTTTGCTGGGAGGGGCTGATGTGTTCAGCGGGTCGTACATCCGTAGACTGTAGGACTCGTCTGATTTGAAGCTGGAGACAAGCTCGAAATGAGGAAAGGGGTAAAGTGCAAATAATCCTTCACCCTGTTTTGCATCGCGTGTGCAGGTAGATGGGTGCAGGTGGGTACGGTTCTGCTGCGTGGGCGATACGTTTGGGACACGTCACGGAATCTGAGGCAACATCGTGATCCCTGACCAGTCATGGTTCAGGCACGGGCAGAAAGATGATGTGGATGATGTGGATCCATGATGCATGACTGCTTGCGATGTCGCAAGGAAGTGAGGAATTTTTTTCAGACGACACATTTGTCATGAGAGCATGTGTTGTCACACTGTGTTGTGCAAAAATTTACCCCACCGTGTATGAAAAAGTCCCCCCTTCCCACCCAAAAACATGACCAAACCCATAACATGGTAATTTACCCCCCCCCCCCTTACCCCCTCATTTACCCCCCCCAGTGATGCAAGGTGGGTTTTTTTGCTGGGTTTTTTTGCGGGTTTTTTTGGGTTTTTATGGGTTTTTTTGGGTTTTTTCAAAACCAGTTTTTTCGGGTTTTTATGGGTTTTTTGACTTTCTGGTTTTTGGTAGGGTATTCGTGAATTTTTAACACTGGCGGCATGCTTCCCAGCACACACAAGGGCATAGAAAAAATGCCTTGGAAAACATGCAATCTGTGGTGGTCAAAAGTGCAAAATTCCTTCGCCAATTGGTTTTTTGGGTGTTTGTTATACCTGGAGAATAAGGTCAGATCACTCATCATACCACCTGTGGTATGGTCACACACAGGTACCAGACCCCAAAAACACCACTTTTTCAGGCCATTTTTGACCTGAAAAACCAGTTCATACAGGCACCAGCCAGTTTTACTGTATTAATGTGGGCAGTGAAGCTTCCCAGAACGCACCCTCCATTTTCAGCAAAAAGAGTGTGTCTTTGGACACCCACGGTAAAGGACAACAATGTGTATCGCCACTATTCTGCCTCATTGCGGTACCAACCTGCATTTTTGGTGTTTTAGGCGGTGGCCCAAATTTACAAAGAAAAAAACGAAAAAACCCACGAAATCTACACAAAAATCTACAATATCACAACTCAAAACGCAATAAAATGTACGAAAATCAGGAAATCTTAAAAATTCACAATATTGCACCGCTTTTTGGTTTGCGTGACGAAAGGAGCACGCGCGGGTCACACTCATTGCTCACCGAGAAGATGGTGTCACCAGGGGTTTTTGGGGTTTAAACGTGGGTTACGTGGTACTGCAGTGGAACCACCCATGGTTCTGACACCGGAATCACGTTTCCTACCCCACATACCTGGGTATGGACTCAAAAAACCCACCAAAAGAGGTGAAACTCCAGGTGAAAACGCCTGTTGTAGCTGTAGGTGCACATGTAACAGAAGGTTTATACACGTAAACTCATGACACTAAAATTCTTCAGAAACCGTATAGAAACGTCTGACTTAGAAGTCAATTTTAGGTGGTTAAACTCCACCAAAAAAAATGTCCGACCCCGCAATTTTTTCAGATCGCTCCGAAAATTCATATTTGCGATGTTTTGAGCAAAAAAAATCACACTCCACGCCCCAAAAGCAAAATATAATGCGGTGGGTTTTTATGGGTTTTTTTTGGGTTTTTTTGGGTTTTTATGGGTTTTTTTGGTTTTTTTGGGTTTTTTGGGTTTTTTTGTTTGGGACCCTGGATTCCTGCATCACTGTACCCCCCCCCCCCTTATTTTACCCCCCTATTTCCAAAATTTCCGGTTCACCGACCCAAAGGGGGGGGGGGGGGTAAATTACCACGAATAGGACTGATGTTATATTTCGTTGAGTTGTCTGATTTTTACCGTTAGGGTCTATGTGACTATACAACCGCGGTTGTTCGTAATCAGTCAGGGATTTTTTTCTCCCCACCCTGACATGTTTTCCATCATGTCGGTCACCGACCCCAGAAGGGTCTGCATCCGTTGTTCGGTGAGGCGTTTGCATTTTTCAACTTCCTTTTTAAAAAACATTGATGAAATCCGCCCCAAGAAGGGCAGGTGGAGTCCACTGGAATGAATAGCCACCTCTATGGCGAGATGCTTTGTTTATTTTGTACCCTTTTTCAGGTCCGTTTCGCCGACAGTGAGGAGGAGAAGAGAAAGAGACGTGAGGACCGCACGACACAGCAGACCCAGGAGGGGATGATGGGGATGAGCGCGGGGCAGATCAACCCGCACCAAATGGGGATGCAGCAGCAAGGCATGCATATGGGCATGCAGCAGCAGGGCATGAACCTGACGCACACACCCCCCCAGGCCAACATGCAGCAGCAGCAGGGGCTCGTACCCGGAATGATGAGCCTCGGCATGCAAGTGCCGATGGGCGTCCCCAACCTCATGGGCCGCTTCCCCATCTACTCACCCGTCATGAGTCAGTAGAGAAAGAAAGGGAAAAAAATGATTGAATGGAGAAAAGGATGATTTGAAAAATGACTAATGAGGGGGAGGGGAGTGGGGATGGGGGTGGGGGTGGGGGGGGGGAGCTGAAGAGAAGACTCTTTTTAGAGAAGCTGGAAAAGAAGGGGGGGAAAAATGCGAATTCTTATTTTCCCACCACCACCACCACCCCCTAATCCCTTACCCCCCCTACCTTATCTCCCCTCGTTTTCCTCAACTATTTTTTTTTTGTGTCATTTTTAATCCCACCCCAATTCCCAAAAAAAAATTTTCCAGAAAATATCTCTCAAGTTACTCAAGAGAAAATGTTCCCATGGGGGAGGGTTTCTTTTTCTCCCTCTTAATTTTTGGCTCCCCTTTTTTGTAAATCATCGTTTTTTTAGGGTTTTTTTTAGGGGTGTTGACCTCATGACTGAACATAGGGCGCTTTCTCAAGACAGAAGGTGTCACTCATGTGGTGTCAGAGGGATCTTACTTTTGATTTGATTGTATTTTAATTGTGCAAAAACTATTTTTTTTAAAAAAATAAGACAAGGAAGAGCTGAGATGTTTCTGATTGTTCACACAATGCTGTAGCACCTCGCCTTTCTCTTGGTTGACTAAGCACAAGGGGATTTGTGTCATCAACTTTACCAGACTTTTTTTTTCTCTTCTTGGCATCGTTTGGAGGTGCCTGCTTCAACAACTACCTTCTGATTTTTTTTTTTTTTTTTGTTTGCAATTTCGAACTTCATTTTTTCGCGTCTATGTCCTGCAGAGGCATTGTCGTCGCTTCAATTTTTTTCCCATCCACACCCCCCTTTTGAATACGGTTATTTCATTTTAAAAATGTTTGTCCGAGGGAATTCCGTTCGTCTTTGCTAATTTTTTTTCTCTTTTCGATGACACAAAGTAAACCTAACGAGTCTTAAGGTTTCATCTCCTTTGTTATGTCATCCCTCACGATGGTTTAGCAAAACAAATCAACCGATCACATCCAAAAAGAAAATAAACAGAAAAAAATAAAACACACAGATATGTTACCTTCCATCTTTCCCATTCTCTTCACTACCAAAGCACAATCCCTTTCATTTGGGGGTCCATCTCACACATGTTTTTTTCCCCCCCTCTCCCCACCCTACCCGAGTGGAGACTTCCACACCCCAACCACATAATTTTTTTTTTTTGTGTTTATTTTACGTCACCACTACAGTTGTACCATCGCCTCGCTCCACACTTCACTTATCACTCAATTAATCCCTATGTTGTGACCTATTTTCCAAAAAAAATGTATTTTTTGACAATAATAAAAGGGATAAAAAAAAAACATCTAAAAGGTGCTATGCGAGGCTAGTTTTCTATATTTCCCCCCTTTTTTTTCGCCAACTGCTGTTCGTTACCCCCCTAAAAAACGTGTAGAAGAAGGGGTAAAGAAAAAAAATGGTTAGTGGAGCACACTCTAGGGTGGCTACACTAATACAACCAAGATTTCAAAAAAAAACAAACGGGGCAACAGTATTGGAGTGTACCATTGGTAAGCAATGTTATTCCAATGATGATACAAAGGTGAGTGACGACACCTCCCCTTTTTTTTTTGCCAGTTGTGTGTACGTTTAGGAAAGGCAACTTCCTTTTTCTTCCTCTTAAGCCCGCCGACTCCATCTTCTTGGAGTTTCCAGGGCCGTACATTGCTCCACTCCCTAAAAGGAATGGTAAACAAGTTTTTATCAGACGACCTTAGGCTCTAGAGGCTTAGGGTCATCTTATAAATTTTTTTTTTATACCTACAAGCGTAGCTTAAAGGAGAAATAGTTCCTCAGATAAGGTCGCCAATCACCCCCTCCAACAGGGTAATTGAGCAATCAACGAAAAAAACCTTTTTTTCCTTTTACTTATCAGAGTTACTATTTTTTTGGTTTTATGTGTGCCAATCTCCCGCTCTGGCCTTCTGTTGTATGCGTAGGTAAACCCGCTTCGGTGAGGTTGTTAACTTCAGCATCTTACCCCAAGTGGCGTATAGTGAACTCCCCACACCCACCACCCACCCACCCACCCCTCGATATTTCGGGATTTCGTGCGTGAGAATTGAACTTCAAAAAAAAAAAAGTTTTTTTTCCTGGGTGACATTTGAGTGCAAGAAAACCTCGTAGTAGGGTGATTGTTTCGACATAACAATGTGAAACAAAAAATTCCTGTTCACTCTGTACCAATAATGGAAAAAAAAGGACAGTGGAGATTGCACAACTGTGGCAACACAACCGAGGCAACTACACTACTCCAACAATTTATCAAAAAAGAAGAAACTATCAAAAGAAAGGTGGGATCTTGCACAGACCGCTCCACAATTCCAACAATTTTATCAGAAAACAAAAAAGCCAAGTGTTCCAATAAAAAAAAGCTCATTGGTTTGCTTTCCAATGAGAATATTAACCAAAAACCCCCACACTAAGTGTGACTCTCACTCACACCTCTGGCGGGCGTACTTCGGTACACAAACACAGTATATATTTGCCGGCAGTTTAGAACAAAACAAAAAAAAACAAAAAAGTGCGTGTTCACATCACCCTAGACGATTATGATATTTTGTGGGTGCCCCATTGTCTTGATTTTTCTCTTTTTTTTTGTGACACGCATTATATAAAATGACAAGAAAAAACGCGCAGTTTTCCTTTTTTTGTGCTCATTTTTTTTTGTCGATTTATTTATTTATTTTGTTTCATTTTTGGGTTGCGTACAGTAACATCCACTTTTTTTTTTTGAAATGGTGACAGCCCTCTCTCTTAATAGTGAGCGCGCGCCAGCGCCATTCAGGGAGGGGAACAAAAATAATCCATTTTACGTTTAGTGGAATGATCGTGCAAAAGAAAACAAAAAAACAGGAACGAAAAAAAAAAAAAAAAAAAACGGAAGAAACTGTGCGTGTGGACATGCCGCGTTTCCCCCCCCCACACCTCCCCCCCCTCCCACCAGCAACAGAAGCATCACATTTTGTTGTAGCCTCCTGCCTTCTCATTCACCTTCTCCAGTGCAGTCCTATGGGGAGAGAAAAACAAAGGGAATAGTTGAACGGCCATCCTCGTGTGGGGGTGTGTGTCTACACTAATACAACCAAGTTTTTCAAAAATAGATTGCTATGAGGGTCTGTGGCCCTTACTCTTTGGCTGGCCCTCAGCACCAGAAGGCTATTTTATACCCCTCTTTTTTAAAGATGTATGTGCACTAGGCATATTCTATCATACCCCCTCCCCCCCCAGTGCGAAAATATTTTAGAAAAATTATTCCAAAAAAAATGTTTTGTGTGTACTTATTTTTTGTGCGAGATTCTCCCTTTTCCCCAAAAAAAAAAACATCACCCAGTTGTCCAAGTATATTTGGCGTTTAAAGGGCGCTAAATTACCCCCAAAAAATTTTTTCCCGAAATCTGCCAAGCTTTGTTTGGATGGCTGTAAATACGTAGAGGAGAGGATTTTTCTTTTCTTTTCTTTTTTTTTCTTTTCCTCCGCGTGTGGTCACTGTACGCTCTCAATGCGTCGAGGGGGAAAAAAAGTGGAGATGCACAACTGTGGCGACACCACCGAGACAATTACACTACTCCAACAATTTATCAAAAAAAAAGCAAGTATTACAAACTCCCGAACGATTTATCAAGGGAGAACCACAGAGTCGGCGACTATTCCAGGTTATTTCCTAAATCCCGGAAAAAAATTGCAAAACCTGTAAACCCGTTTGGCAATAGCCTGCTATTCCAACAACAAAAAAATAGTGGATTTTATCCTTGGGTGTCTACACTAAAACAAGTTTTCAAAAAAAGATGTGTCTTTTTGTGTACAACAGTATCTTACCTGTACAACTCGAAGTTTTCTCCCCCCTCCTTTTTCAGCTGTGGTCTTTTTCAAAACCCTTTTATTCTCCCCTCTCTTAGTAGGTAATTCCCCTGTGTGTTCCCCTCCCTCTTCTTCACATGTTTTTCCCTCCATTTTTTTTCACTATTTGTGACTTATTTTTTTATCAGAGCAAAGCGAGCGTGGCCTTGTGTGCACAACTTACCTCTTTCTCCAAAAAAAAACCCCCTTGAATGGCAACTGTGTTGGAATAGTTGGAATCTTCTGTTGGGGTTATCAGTATCGAAGTGCAATGTATTATGGTGCGGTCAACGGTCCACGGGAGAACCCATGGGTGAACTGGGTTGTTGACAATCACCATTTATATTGTACAATATGCTGGTAAAGACCCATCAGGCGCCAACCGGGGAGCTGCAACAACAAAAAAAAAGACACGCAAACAAACAAAAAAAACAAAAAAAAAAAAAATGCCGTATTCCCCCTTTCACCAACATCGCCCTTCTCACCCCCTTTACACGAGGATGCTCTCTCTTAGGTATCCTGCATCTTTCTTGCCCCATCCCCTGTTCTTATTTGTGTGTTGGGTGTGTGCTATTTTGTCATCCCCCCTTTTTTAAATTTCAACATTCCCTTAAAGATTTGTACAGAGAGAGGTACATTTATCTTACAAATTTTGCTGCATTTTTTCTGCAAGGTGCTTTCACCCTTCGGTGTGTTTCTTTTTGAGAGTGGTTCATGTCCGCCGGTGTCCGGTGAGGATTTTTTTTTTCTTTTTCTTTTTTTGGATGCACTATCTTTCCCCCCCTTTTGGCTTCGCACTCTCAATACTTTGATGAGCAGCCTGTTCTTCATCATTTCTTAGCCTTCCGTCCATCTCTCCCCGAAATTGATTCTACCCTTATTGATAGGTTCCAACGCCGTTTGGATCTAAAAACAAAAAACAAAAAAAGTCATGCGAACAAAAAAATCGCTGATAAAAATAAACAATTATTTCCATCTCCTCCTCCCCTCCTCTCCCCTCACAAAAAAAAAATTCGGATAATTTGGATTTCTTTTGGAAAGAGATTAAAGACAATTCTTCGGAAAAAGGGGTGGGGGGAGGGGGAGTGTGGAGGGGGAGGGGGGAAGACACCCCTTGTATTCTGTGAGGTACATTCATCTTGCGGGCTGTTGTATTTCAAGTAAACTCTATTGTTTTTGGGGGCTGAAGAAAGGATGGGAGGGGAATCATTAATGGTTGCTTCTGTGTGGAGTATATTTCCAACAAACCATTTTTTTTTCCCCCAAACTTTTTCTCTTTTTTTTTTTGATCTGGAAGCCAATTTAAAATGGGCTCCTCAGTAATTTTTTTTTTTGTTCAAAACAAATTTTTAGTGTCATTACATCCCGTTCTCAGCAACGATCAGAAGGGACTCTGGATGAAGAAAAGGTTTTTTATTTTTAGGGTCAAAAAAAGAAGAGCAAAAACCCCTACGTTTCCCCCACCCCAGGTGGGTTACTTAGGCGAGAACAGAAGGAAAAAAATCCCCATCCCCATGCAAAAAAAAACACACACCCTCCCCACAAGATAAGAACACAAAAAAACAAACAAAAAAAAAAAAAAAAAAAAGCAACAACAAAACAATACACCCACTCAAAAAAAAAAAAAAAAAAAGGTCTTTTTTCCTCCTTCAATCACCAGCTTTCAAAGGGTACATCAGTTCTGCAAAGAACCTCAGTCTTTCAAATGAAGGACACATCAATGGAATCTCACAGATTTGTGTGCACTTTTTTTTCTCGAAGATTTTTTTGAGTCATACCTTCAGCGCGGACTCATTGAACACACCCCCACCTAAACCAAAGTCAGGAGACATACACAAAAGAATAACGTGAGGTTTTAACAGAAATCAAACAAACAAACAAACAAGGTGGCACCTCTACACATCCGGCCCTTCAAGTGAGACGGAGGGTTCTGGCCTTCATCATCTCCCACCACCTGCCGGTAGAATGCGTTCGTTTCCGTTGCGGCGATATACGGTTTTGAGTGTCTTCCTTTTGTTCTCTGTGGGTGACTGTGGTGTGGTGGTGTGCACTGACACATGCCCCGAGTCATATTCTGTGTCCACTAGTCCCAACTGCACTGTAACGTGTGGTGCGGCGGCGGCTTGTTGCGAAGAAAATACGTGCGCAGCAATCAACGGGCTGGGTGTCACCTTCACCGACATTTGCGACACAGTGAGCACCTGCCAGAGTGTTGTCCGGTGCAATGATGACAGCGTTCTTCCCACTGGAGCAACTATTAAACTGACCTGTCTCGTCTCTGGTGGGGCATTCACTGCTACAGGCTGCCTTGAGAAGGTTGCTTGCAAGGGTCTCACCCAGGACGACGTTCCTAGTGTGATTCAGGTGGACAGTGCGACTGAGGGGCTTGGGGACAACTTTATCGGCTACTGCGAAGGGTCTAGTATGGAAGATTGTGCGCAGCTGAGTCTGACCAGCCCGTATAGGTTCTTCAAGGTGGAGTGCCGGGATGAGTATGTGTGCAGGTCTTCGGACGCGGCTTGTGGAGACGAGCCCAGTTCGAATGGCGGCATTCTTACAGAAAATCCCGACCTTGGAGATGCTGGGCAGCACGGTTTTTTGTACTTCTGCCTATGTGGGGACGACTGCTGGAACGCATCGCGCCCCTTCACGCCGTACACAGCAGACATCGCAGACTACTGCCACATCCCCACCCCGTCAGCAACACTGACGCAGACACTCCCGACAGCGACGCCAACGATCTCGCCTACACACCCCCTCACCGCGACGTCAACCCTCGCCACCGTCACCCCCTCCGCTGAGGACCGCGTCGACACATTCACCTCCTCTCTGGTCTGCCAGGTGCACAGCATTCCTCTACAGACATTCATGACTGGGAAGAGCACGGTGTGCATCTTCACTGCACGCGATGCGGATGGACTCTTAGTACGCACTCATGCTGACGCACAGGTACACTTGGAAGTGACAGGCACGACGCGGGACTTGGTGCGTGCGGTGCAGGCAGAGGGGGAGACCCTTGGGGTGTATAAAGCGGTGTTGCCGCCTTTTGCGGCAGAAGGGTTGTACCATGTGGTTGCGACGTATGCGTCTGATGCGTGGGCGCATCTGACGGTGCAGGCGACGAACACTCTGTCGGTGGAGCAGGGCTATCCAGAGGGGATGGTGATACGGTGTCCGCCTGAGGGGACGCAGCCAGGCGATGCGTCGTTCCCATTCGTGTCTGCCTGCGACAGCACCGACTGCACACTGCCCTTCGTCGCAATGGGCGCAACGCTTCTCTGCGAGGTCACCCCCACCGTCGCGGACTGCCCAAACTGCCGTCTCCTGCTTCCCCTTGAGATTGCCTTCGCAGACGCAGGGTGGAACGTCTCCTCGTACCCTTCCATTCTGCAGACTGGGGTCGACTCTCTTCTTTCACCCACCCCTGTAGTGTACGGCTTTGTCATCCGCAATATGGACCTCAATGCCAACCGGACTCTCGATATGCGGGTCAGTGTGTTGCCTCAGGAAAAAGTTGCGCTCATGTTGGAGGAAGAGAGCATTCGCCTGAAGCGTGTAGCGGTGTCGGGGCAGGAGTTTTTGGGTGCGCTTGAATTCGATTTTGTGAATATCGTGTCGCTCGAGAACCAAGGCAGTGCGGCGCAGTCGGAGGCTGTGACTGCATACTCTACTACAACGAGTCAGACAGGGGCAGTCGTGTACATGACATTTGCGTATGCCTTTGAGACAGATATGTCGGCATTTCAGATGATCTGCCCAGCTTCGCCCTTCGCCTCCAATATAGAGGAGGCCTCTGTCTCCGAGCCCATCGCAGCAGCGGCAGTACCCGACACCAAAATCTACTCGAAGGACCCAGAGCGCTACGACGAACGCCTCACCTTCACAGACTACAACCTCCCCAACGCCTCAGGGGTCTCCGACATCCGGTACTGCTACGTCCGCGCCGTCTCCACCGCCAGCAGGGTTGTCGTCCCAGCACTACTCTTCCCAGAGACATACGTCCTTCGGGTCTCCTCTTTATTTCAGAACATAAGCAGTGCACGGGGACCAAGCGAATCACCATTTTTTACAACAAATTTCAAAAATGTGTACACAACGTGGGGGCAAGATGGGGCGGTGGTGAACGACCTTATGGCTGGCGCCATTGTATTTACAAAAGATGTTACACCTTCAACTACCTCTGCACAGAACACCCCTGTTACTTGCGTGGGGATAGGCGCGGAGTGGTGGGGGACCGGGACGGCAGAGTTTTACTTCAGAGAGACGGAGCCTGTTGTGTACATGGGGACGGCGCCGCCGTTGTATGAGAGTAACGTTGTGTCCAAACCAATGCCTCTTACCGCCTTTGCGAGAAGCGCCGCTACCTCGCTTCTGAGCTGCGCCCCCACCGGCAGTGCCAGCATCGATGCCACCCTTGCAGAGTATTATGCAAACCTTCAAGAAAACCAGGACCTCGTATTGTTCCCTTCCTACCCCATAGGCTGCTCGCTGCGGATGAAGGACGCTGCAGGGCAGATTGTGCCTGGGTATCGGAAGGACATTGCGGTAGAGGTCGCTGGGGATGAGCGGTACGTCACAGTGGGGGGGTTGGAGAAAAAGTTTTTGGTGGATCTGGGATTTGCTGAAGGGGTGGATGTAGCGTCTGATCCGTTTGAGTCAGAAGAGGTCTCCTTTGGATATGAGTTCACGCTTGAAACACAGGAGTTTGCATCCGATATTTTCTCTCGATTTGCCACTAAACACGCGAAGCTTTCTCTGAAATACACTCCACGGCGTACTCAAGATATTCTTGCACAGAGTTCAGCTTATCTCAACTTCTACAACTCTCGTAAAAGCTTGGATTTTACTGATGCCCGAGAAAACCCATTTTCTCCATATTTCCCACTCATCTCAGAATGGGCCCTAGAAGATCTTATTACATCTGCTTCTCCTGAGGTTGAGATAACGAATATCGTCATTGGGGCGATAATTGATCCTTTATTGGAGGTCTTTGCAAACAATCGGGCGGTTGTGGATACGCATGAGTCTTCCGCAGAGGGATTCATTCTTTCTGCGGTGTTGACAGGAAAAGGGTCGGATGCTGTAGCATTTACTAAGGCTGCCATAGTACGGTCGTGGGTCTGCCACGACACAACAGACGCAACCAATACCGTGTACACCTCCTCCGAAGCGTACGTTAGCATCAACGCAACAGTGGTGCGTGGGTTGGGTGTAGACTCCCTGCTCTGTACAGCTACGCTTTCGTGGAGTGATCCAAGAGAGGGTAACGCACCCCCAGAGTTTGTCCCTACGACTGGAACTTTGTCAGAAAGCGTGACAGTCACGTTTAATGTATTTGAAACAAAGGGGAAAATTCTTGCGGCGATGAACGAAGTTGACGCGGTTCCTATCGAAACCACCGACACCATTGTTGTCGCCGATAGCATTGATGGATCCGTCTTAATTGAATGCACCGGATTCGAAGATACGAACACTCCGTTGTCTTATGTACTTCGCGTCTATTCTGTTGCAGATGATGAGTATGAGGATGTGACAGAGGTGCAGGAGAATGCGCGGTTTACGTTTAATATGCCGAAAATCTCCCCTGTGGCGTATGGTCTTGCGGTGTGGTGTGTGGGTGTGGATGTGAAGGGTGCTGAAGCGTATTCGGTGAACACCGTGGACATCATTGTGGGTAAGAACAGCATGCCCAGTGAGACGGAGAAGCAGGACCGTATCATCGAACGTTTGTATAAGGATGTGACTGTGGGGGTGCACGACTTTCTCTTCTACGCAAAGGTGCTGCAGCAGCTCGAGGTTCTCACAAACGCCTCAGCCTCGGCGCTGGTCCGTGGCACAACCAGTACATTAGCGGCACTCCACAAAGCACTGCCAGGGACAACAAAGGACAGCTCCCCGACGCACACCGCACTCATCGCCGAAGCGGTGAACAGTGCTGCCCAGGTGTTGAAGATTGAGGTATCCCCATGCCCCCCTTTTTGGTGTGGTCAGTTTAGGTATTTGAAATAGTAGGGTTTTCTGGAGGTAGCATGCCAAATGTTTTTCTGGTACTTTTGAGGTGTTTTTTTTGTCATTTTGTCAATATCTGACCCAACAATCCTCAGGTCACCCACGACGCAAAAGATGGCGACCGTGAAGACGCCTTTCTCGCCATGGCTCAGGTTCTTCGCTCGATCCGCGTTGGGAGTGTTATCTACCGCTCTGCTGTCCTCATGATGGCACGCGCTGTGGACGGGATGCGCGAGGTGCTGAGCAAGCAGACCTTCAAGACACCTGCGCCTGCTCCGAGCACTGCACGCACAGCGTCTTCCTTGGCTCTCTCGCAGGGACAGGACGAAGAGATGGCGGGCAGCGTTATTGACACAATGTGTGTATCGGGGGTCAGCCTTGGCCTTGCCCTGGCACCCGGCAGCTGCACCTCCATTTCTGTAGACGAAGGTCAGGGCCTCACCTTCACGGCATGCGCCCTCCACGTTGCTGATCTGCTTCTGAGGCCCGTCGAGTCCGCCTTTTCCTCAATGCAGTTCACAACAGCCGCGCACAATGACGTCAAAGTCCCAGTGGACACCCCCGTCATTGTCGTGATAGGGTCGGTACAGCATCAATACTATGGATTTGATGCGTCGTCTCGAGCGCTGTTGGGCAGGGTTTCGTCGCTGTGTGTGTACAATAGGGATACAGACAGCTTCCTGGAGGCGGATGATAGTGTCGTGCATTGGGACTTTAGGCTGCGGGATTCGTATCGGTTGTGGAAGATTCCTGAGTCTGCGACGGGGGCGATATATTCACAGAGCCGTTTTGACATTCAGTGTGAGAATGCGAATGCTTCTGTGGACACAGCCAATGGACCGCATCTGGAGGCGGACTGCAGTGGGTTCCACACTGCGCCTATGGTGGCGGCGCCGGTTGCGAGCGGTGCGATCTGTCTGCCTGACATCTTCGAAGGATGCGACAAAACGAACGAAGCCGGCGACATTGCCTTCTGCCGCTGTACACTGTGCGGCAACGGCTTCATCCCCACTCCCTTCGCAGCAGGCCTCCTCTGCAGGAAGGAGCTCCGCTACCGCTGCGACTCCGTCGCGCACGTAACAGACGCCCTGCTCTGCCAGGACTCCTCCCTCATCGACAACCAATGCCGCTGCCTCCCTGGCCTCACCTGCAGAGGCACCCCAGGAGTATGCACATTGAACAAAAAATGCGACGAAATCGGCACCGGATATGAATGCGTCGAATCGCACCTCATACACGACCCTCTCACACAAACCTGCAAATGCAAGCCCCACAACGAATCGGACTCCCTCTTCTGCGACAACGGGGCGTGCAGGAGAACCCTCGGCTGTGGAGAATCTGCTGCCGCAGGGGGCACCTGTGGATATGGTTCGACCAGTGAGAATGGAATCTGTGTGTGCCCAAAAACACATCATTGCAGCCACATCGACAAAGACGAGCCTGCGCGGTGCGAAGAGTCTGGACGCTGCTCGGAACACCCTCCACAGGGTGATGCGTCGCTCTGCTTGCAGGGTCTCTCCTATTCGCAGGACAGCCTTGGTACATTGGATGATGCCTCAGAGTTGATTTCCTTTGTAGTCTCCACTACCTCGCTTGCGATCAAACACCCTGTCTCCAGCGCTGCGGAGTTCTCCGAAGCGTTAGAGGCGAACCTCATGGCAGCGCTTCGTGGCGGGGACATCGTGCACAGCACCGATAAAAGCATCTCATGGAAAATTGTACCACAGTCAATCACCTTTCGTGTTGAGCCGCCGACCACTGCGCTGGGTGTCTCCTCTTTCTTCTCTGTGGTCGTTGTTTTGGCAAGAGAGCTGGAGGATAGCGGTATCCTCGAAGCACTTCTTGGATACATGGGGGTCTCCGAGCGTGGCACCGCGCAGCGTTGTGTCGTTGCGGATGACGCTGCGAAAGGGGTTCCATGTGTCTTCTCTGCAACAAACATAGAGGCCATTGCGGTGGACCATACGCTACCTGGGGTGTGTGTGTGCGCGGATGACCTACTCTGTGTTGCAAAGAAATGCACCTGCCCGAAGTGTCAGAATGGAGGTGAGTGTCGGTGGCCTGAAAATGGATTGGATGAGCATTCGTGTGTATGCCCAAAGGGATGGCAAGGAAATGCTTGTCAAGACCAGGAGGAGGCCAAACCACGTGGAATAGTGTACATCTTCCCCGACGCGGTGTACGATGAATACCTTGCACTGTCGGATGGGAACAAAACGTTGTTTGCCTCTGCAGCAAGGAGTATCATAGATGAGGAGTCCTCGGGGGTAGCGCCGGACTATAGAATGCACATCTACAGAGGGTCGATCCGGATTGCGGTTGAGGTGACCATGCTCGACTCCACCTGGGCAGAGGGCTTTGCCGACGCAGCCAGTTTCGAAACCGCAGCCAAGCTGCGGAACGGTCTAAGCGTCTTCCTAAAAAGCTCCTTCGGCATCCCCTCATACGACCTCAAGGAAGAACAGGACCTGTGCCCTGCTGTGGTAAACTGTGTAGAGCTACCAGCTCATTGGACAACCCCTGCATGTCAATGTCTTGGAGTATGTAAATCTTTCCTAAAAAAGAAAAAGCCAGAATTTTATGTGTGGTTCTGTACGGAACTAAAAAACCGTGTTTTTTTTTAGCCCAGACTATTTGTTTCCACGACCCACCCTTTGCATGAGCTCGACTGAGATGCATTTTAGCACGTTTAAACTCTTTGTTTTCCCCTAATCTGTTGTGTATCTATCCTAGGGCTTAGAGAGGGATGTATCTATGGTGAATGGTGATCTGTGTTGCCTAGCTACTCAAGGTGGAGTATCTTGAGTCTTCAGTGTTTTATGTTAGATTTCAATTTAGAAAGAGATATTGCGAAAAATGTGCCTTCATTCTGATTGCGCCGTTCGACAGTAATGAAAATCTGCATCTGGAAACACCACCCCACACAGTGCGCAACGGGGTACCTCCTGAACGCCAACGACGACAACAAGACGTGCATCCCAGACACGCTCTGCAGCACAGCAGACTGCAGTCTGCATGGAAAACCTGTATGCCATTATCCACAACAACCCCCCATCATCTTTCTAAGGTGACTAAGCACGAGAGGCTTAGGATCATCTTATAAAACTTTTCTTTGTTTTGTACGGCGCATTCGTCTCCCCCATTTACCCCAACCAGACATCATAACAATGATGCATAAATGTGCCTCATAAGAAGTGTTAACACTGTTTCTCCTTTTTTTTGTGCTTTCATCCGGGGCTGGCATCGTACGTGGGTCAGTCGGAGGTGCCTGCATCAGTAATAACTTCACTTTTTTTGGTCGGGGTTTTTCTGTTTTCCGTTTGCAATACTTTTACGATGTCATGCTATCCCACCTTCCACCGTTCACTTCCCACTTCCCACTCTCTATTCTACAGTCCGGATACGTATCCCTGGGTTGCATATGTGAGTGTGCGGAGAACTTCCGCAGCAACAGTACTGATGCACCTCTGTGTGACATCGACACGTGTCTCGACAGCATCGAAGCATGGCAAGGGGAACGCTGTGGTGTGCTCCGGTGCAGCGCACGTAGCGACGGCAACACCGACCCCGGGGATGTCGTCGGTGAGTGTACCAGCTCCTCGAGTGCGATATGTATGTATTGTTACTTTTCCGGTTTTCATATTTGAAAGGTTCCTCGCATTTGCAAATAACCTATCTAATTACAGTAGGACAAATTTGTACAAATAATATTGGCGACCAAAATTTTTTCCAATTACAACACCCCCAAAATCCGCCAATATTATTTGGTCGACAAGTTATTTGGTGGGATGGCGGTTCTTATTGGCACAAGCACAAAAAAGGTGCCCCTTCAGTGCACCAGGTGCAGCGTATCTATAAAGAAAGTTGAACATTAGTTCCGCGCCACGCTGCCCAAAGCCACCCAAAGATACACATGGTGAGCCGAAGGGAGACACAAAAACTTTGTCAAAGCTTTAGCAGAAACGTCCCTCAGCTCTTCGCGCATCTCACTCCTCTTCTCTGCCGAGGCTTGCTCATTCACCACAGAACCGGAGGACACCCGTCTCCGTGCCTCAACAACCTCGATCGAGCCCATTCGTGGGTCAACTTCAATTTGAAGATCCTCTTCACAGTACGGGCACTGCGGGATAGACATAACCCCCTCTTTCCTAACTGCGCTCCTGAGTCGTTGAAGGACTTTGGTCTGCTCTGCGGTTGGCGCGGACGGTCTCCTCGCTGGTGTCCTCTCCTTCACTTCACCAGTGCTGCACTCCTTCACGATCCGAGCCCTTGCACGTCGCATCGCACCCTCGTTTGTTTGTAGTTGTGAGTGACGGCGGTTGTACGTTTGCCGCAGTCCGTGATGTGGGCGGTGCCATGGTGTCGTTGGCGGTTACGAGGCGGTGAGGTGTCCTCGGAGCCGGCTGCACGCTTCCTACTCGGCTCGGCGGCGAGGCAGTTTCATCAAAACGCTCGCACATTTCCACGAGTTCGGAATGGTTTCATTTCGTATACGGCTTCGCTGACTTCTGCCGTCTGTCTGACATCCAACCTCATGACGTCCCATGGTGTCTTAGAAAATAGCACTGTGTGTGTGTGTGTGCTAAATATGGGTTAAAGGGTGGGGAGTTCCGAAAAAGTCATTGCAAGAAAACCCCCAAAAATCCGCCAATATTATTTGGTCGCCAAGTTTCTTATCCTACTGTAATGAATGATGCAACCTGTATCCAACAACAAAAATAAATCTACAGTTTCAATCGGCAGTGTAGGCGTGGTTATCAGTGTTGGCGTGCTTTGTGCGATTTTTGCGTTTTTGGTTGGATTTTATACACACAAGAAGCACATGCCTTGGGAGTCCAAGCCTGAGTTTAAGTACGAGACGGCAGACGACTCGGACTCGGGCGAAGGTGTGGAGATGGATGTTGCCGACCTCATGGCGCTGGGTGCCGGGCTGGGGGACGGACCCCACACACCTGTGTCACCAGGAGGCCCTGTGTGCGCCGCTGACCCTCTGCAAACAACGCAAGCAGAGCTCCATGACACGACCCCAAAGGTAAGCAAAACCCCTAGCTTCGACGCATCCTTAGACGCATCGTATACACAGTCGGAGGACTGATGGGGCAGGTGGGTGCGCACAAAAAGTAGTGCAAAGGGTTCAGAAGATTGTGTGTTTTTTTTTTCTGGGTTGCTTCAACCCAGATCTCTCAACTGGTTTGGTACACTACAACTGGCTAAAAATAGTCTTTTTGAATTTTGTTGTGTTGCCAAAAGTCTGGTGGTAAGATGTGTGTGGACGAGAGGCGCATCCATCTTGACAGAGTTTTAGTTATTTAGTTCTGCGGGGAGTATGGGTGGAGGGGGGGGGAGAGGGGGGGGTGAAGAGTTTTTGAAGGTTGGGAGGAGGGTGTACGTGGTGGTTGTATTTCTCAAAAAGACGAACCCTCGTTCTAACCATTTCCTGCGTGTTTTTTCTTGCATTTTGGGTAGGAAAGTGCATAAGTCTTGACCGCAGTTTTGGAGAGGGAAGGGAAGGGTGGGGGAGAGGGATGGGGAGGGCGTGTTAGGATTTTCCTGCCGGGTTTTCAGTCAGAACCGATGAACGTATTTTTTTTTTCACCTTTTTGTGAAAGGTGACTAAGCACTGCGGAGGCTTGCACTCCACCCAGATTGACACTTTTCGTTACAGCATTATATCCACGTTCTTTTTTTCCCCCCCTTTGTTGCTTTTTATCAGCTTTCGAGGGGGGGATGCTCGCTTTGCATCCCTGCCTGTTACCAGCCATACCTTCTTTTTCCCCCCCCTCCTGCTCGTAAGTCGTACCTTTTTTTTTTCAACTCCCCCTTAGTTTGGAGTTCACTTCCTAAGTAGTAGTGGTGTGCTGTGATGGGGTTTTTTCTCTGATGTGCTTTTTTTTTTTCGAGAGAAATTTCCCCCCTTTTTTTTCTTTTTCTTTTTTCCCTTTTTTTCAACAGTAGAATTTCTAGGAGAAAAAGAAAAGAAAAATTTCCTGGCGTCCCTTTCCTCCCTCCTCCTCCTCCTCTCCCTCCCCCATCCATTTTCTCTCTCAACCCAACCCCACCACATACCAAAAAAGGATACACACAACACACCCCCTTCTCAACACATCACTAACACAGTCACCTTTCTCAGCAAATCTCTTCTTTCTTCCTATCACCCAACACCACCTCCGTCCCCCCTTCTTCCCTTCTTATCATCACTTCCGATGCCGCCAAAGAAGGTTGCAGGGATTGATATCCCTTCTCATAAGAAAGGGATGCGGCAACAGGATGCTGTGAAGAGGCGAAGGCTGACGCATCCAACGCATGAGTTTGTGTCAGAGGGGCGGTTGTGGGATGTGACCCGGCAGCGTGACAACGTGCGCATCCACAAAGGGAGTGGGAGCTTCGAATGGACCCTCCCTCCAACCTACCTCAAGCAGACAGCAGAGGTCGCAGACAACCATGCATTTAATACACAATGGGTGGAGAGGGTAGCGCAGAATCGGAGTGCAGTGCAACGTTATCTAGCAAATATCAGAAAATTGAAAGCCCAGGTTATGTCACGACTCGAAGAAGTAAAAGCACAAACGGTACACAACAAAAGCGACGAAGAAGTAAAACAAATGCGAGAACGACAGAAAGAGCAGGATGACGTTGTTCTGCGAAAGCTTAAAAGCATTGCCACTACTGGAGGGGAGGACAGTTGGGTTGCAGTTCCGAGCACACAGAAGGAAGAAAAACATAAGATGATGGAGGACGATCCGCTGGGTGCAATCCTTCACAACATCTCTGAAGGGAAAAAGGCAGAGCGTGCGGCGAAGTTGGAAACTGTAGTGCACCCGCAGCCAGCTCTCCCTCTGCATGAATTATCTTTGGACGACGACGACACTTTAAAAGAAGCTTTAACGCTTCCACATGAGGTAGAAGCTCCTATGGGGGTTCCAAAGAAAAAACCAACCCGGTCTCGCAAAGGAACGAAACCTGCCCCCATGGTGTTGGGATCGGAGGTGAAACGCCCTGCTCCGATGGTGCGGGAGGAGGTGGAGGAGGTGGCGGTGCTTGGGGCAATTCCTTCCCCTTCCCCGATGACGATGATTCCGTCGCCTGCAGCAGGGCTTGCTGTCTCGTCTGATACCTTTGGTGCGTTCAGTGCAATGCTGTCCCCTCAGTTAGTCGCAACACTGCCATCGCCACAGACTGTTGCTACCCTGGTCCCATCCCCAGACGTCCCTTTTCATATTCCCTCCCCAATCAGCACGGTGCCTGAGCTAGAAATAATATCCTCCCCTCCGAGTGTGGTGGATGCTGTGCTAACGTTTCCTGCAGCGCCTTTGGAAGGTGAAGAAAAGGGAGACCCGAACGGTGCTTAGAAATGGGGTGAAGGAGGGGAGGGAGGCACGGCAGAGAATAAGACTCGGGGACCCGGTTATTCTCAGCCGGACTGGGACCCGGGACCGGGACCTGGACCGGGAACCTTGACCAGGAACAGGACCCAGGGACCGGGGACCGGGAACCCGGCTTATTCTCTGCTGTGGAGGGAGGGAGGGAGGGGGAAACCAGTTCTGCAGAATGCCCTTATGAGGGTTGGAGTGGGTTCTGTTGGTCGTTTTTGAAAGTGTGGTAGTGTGCCCTCGATTTGCACATTGGGATTTAAAATATGGGGTGGGGTGGTGCAGTACAGTATGGGTAGAATCTCGATGGTTTGTTTTAAAGATTTCCAAGCATTTTTCTCTCTCTCTCCCTGCTCCCCAATTCTCCTTCTCAGAACAAAAAGACCACATACACCACACGATGGGTACTTCACAGTGCAAACACAAGGATTTGGATTCTCAGGTATTGCCACACCTTTTTTTTTTCCCCCTCTTTCTTGCTTTATTGTCTTATTGACATCCTGTAAGCTTCAGTGCTTTAAACATTTTTGCGAGTATCTGGGGCTTCTGTCTTGGAAAATAAGAGGGAAAATAAAAAAAGGGGGAGATGGGAGTATATTGTATTGCAGTGTGGTGTGTGTTCGAAACAAAGTGATTAACCACACCCTCCTCCTTCCAAGTCAGACGTATATAACCCCTCCTAACACATTTCATTGGAACAATGATCCGTGGTCTCGTTACGCAGCTGCGCCCTGTCACGTCGGCAGCTTTCAAAGTGTGTGGCACAGTGCTTTTGGTGTCTTTGGTAGGGTTGTTCTCACACGACGCGTATTATACTCATGAGTTTAGTCCCTCCGCGAAGGTCAGAGATTTTTCCTTTCCCCCCTAAAAAAAGGTGACTTAATTGGTTCATCTTATAAACTTTCTTTAAAATATGACTGCGAAAGGATTCTCTGATTTAGCTGTTTTCTGCACAATATTATGAGTTAAGGTGACCTCCACCGTGAGGGTTTCTGCTTTCCCCCTATTATTCTTCTATTTTTGTTTTTTGCAACCAAACATGACATCACTTCCTTTTTACAGAATGTGCACAGTTTTGAGGCGAAGGATATTGACGGAAACCTTGTGAAATTCGCAGACTTCAAGGGCAAGCCGTTACTCATAACGAACGTAGCCTCTAAGTGAGGCTTGACTGACGCCATGTACAAGGGGTACGTGGCGTTGCGCAAGGAGTACGAGGGACAGTTCGAGATTGTTGCATTCCCGTGCAACCAGTTTGGCGGGCAGGAGCCGGGGACGCTTGAGGAGATCAAGGCTTTTGCGAAGGATAAGTACGGCTTCAATGGCCTCCTGATGGACAAGGTCGAGGTGAACGGAAAGGGAGCACACCCCCTCTGGACCTGGATGCAGAACAAAATCCCCGGACTCCTTGGAACCACCTCCATCAAGTGGAACTTCAGCAAATTCCTTGTCGACAAAGACGGGAACCTCGTCAAGCGTTACTCCCCACAGGACAAGACTGACGCTATCAAGGTTGACCTTGCTAAGCTTCTCGCCTAAATTCAGTTTTTTTTTATATCTGCAAAATGCTGTAACGTTTATTGCACGAAATGAAAGGGGAAAAAGAGAGAGAAAATGAAAGGAAATGCTTCTCTTCGGAAGGAAATGGATTGAGAGAAATAGAGGTTACCTATCATCGCCTTGTGATGTTCTGAAAGAAGGGTGTGCTTCGTTCGGGAGGTCGTTTTGAATCGTTTTTTTTTTTTTATAAAATGATTATCTTCCCCTATGTCAAATACCCGCCTTGATGCGGCTGACTTAATAGGGGAGGCTGACCACCATGAACTAGTTTTTTCACCCAGGACTGATAGATGGTTCGGTTTTACCTTTTTTTTCTTTTGTCACGGCTCTTATCGACAAGGAGTTAGTCCTCTTTTTTTCTTTCTCCCCCTCCCCCTTTTATCTCAAAAAAATATCGTTTATTTTTTATTTATTTTCTTGCCCGAAAAGAAACACAAAAAGAGCTAACAATGGTATGGCTGAAGGGGGTGATTCGCACTTCTTGCGTACTTTTTTGCGCCTTCCATTCAGCCACACCAAATAAACCATTCTTTTTTGCCTTGCCTCAGTCTCATTTTAGTCTGCAAAAAAAAAAGAATGTCGCCAATGAGTAGCACTGCGTGTACGTGCGCTCTATTTTTTCCCCCTCTGTTTCTCTCACTATATCCGCTTGCTGTTGTTTTCGGCAGTGTGTTTTTTTTTTTCTTTTTTCTTTCAGGATCTGATAAATTTGCACCTCGTTTCTATATAAAGACGTGTATATGTGCATGAGAGGCACATTCATTACAATTTTTTCTTTATTTTTCAAATCTGAATGGTAGCTGAGTTTCATCTAACTCGACAACCAATCAGTGTTTTTTTGCTGCACAGAAGAGTTTTTTTTTTTTAAGTTTGCGCCACATGGTATCCACGGGGTTGAGATTTATCTTCAAGAAAAAAACCCCTTGCTTTGACGCTCTGGATGCGCATGCTGACTGAAAAAGCTTTCTTGCCTGCAATTTTCCTTTTTTTTTTTTACTACTGACAAGAATACCTTCTATCTACGACGAATTATTCTTTGTTTTTTTTTTTCGGTGACGCAAACAACGTTAAGGCTCTTTCTTACCACCTTTTGTTGTGCGTGAACCCCTGTGGGGCATACTGGGAGGGTTGCCACTTTAGCCCAATCGGTAGATACTCACAATGCACTGTGTTTGCGTCTCGCCGGTAAGGTGTCCGCTCCAAAGCAAGCTGTCGATAGAAAGCAGAGGCCTTGTCAACAAGGCAAACAGAATTGAACGGCTGGCGTTTCTCAGCCTCCGTTTTTTTTTTTCTTTTTTGGGCTTCAGAAAGAAACGAAGAAAAAAGAAAGGTGCATGTGTGCCCATTTTGTCTTTTGTTCCAGTCTGTCTTTTCCCAGTCCCATGATGACCAACACAAAACACAAAACACCATCTTTCGAGTTTGACGCAGCAACAGCTGTGTTTGATACGAATGTTCCAATACTGCTGAGACCACCAACAAGAACACGATTTTACTGCTTCAATGATGATAGAATTTTTCCAGGGCACTGGACGCTGAGCGGGGACTTTGTCTTCGTGATCATGTGACTGGACACTTTTGTGTTTGTCATGTGGAGCTGTGGTTGCTCTTTCACGACTTTTTTCCTGTTCCTGGGTACCTGTTCCTGGACCTGGACCTGGGTACCTGGGTACCTGGGTACCTGGGTACCTGGGTACCTGGGTACCTGGGTACCTGGGTACCTGGGTACCTGGGTGCCTGGGTGCCTGGGTACTACCCAACCTGGGTAATACCCAAAAAGTTTACGATAATACCCAAAAAGTTTACGATAATACCCAAAACTAATACCCAAAAAGTTTACGATAATACCCAAAAAGTTTACGATAATACCCAAAACTAATACCCAAAAAGTTTACGATAATACCCAAAAAGTTTACGATAATACCCAAAAAGTTTACGATAATACCCGGTGATCCAAACTAATTCTACAACAGCGTTGACATTCGCTGAGAAGCTCTCTTGCTTGACCAACGAACACACACACCTGCACTGCATGATGACACAAACCACGACTAACATTCACCATCTTTCATCTGAGGGCACAGCCCTTTGAAGTACAACGTCCTTTCGAAGCTGACTCACCTTTTTCTCAACACTCTTTTTCATTCCCATGATGACCAACACAAAACACAAAACACCATCTTTCGAGTTTGACGCAGCAACAGCTGTGTTTGATACGAATGTTCCAATACTGCTGAGACCGCCAACAAGAACACGATTTTGCTGCTTCAATGATGATAGAATTTTTCCAGGGCACTGGACGCTGAGCGGGGACTTTGTCTTCGTGATGGTGATCCACACTAATTCTACAACAGCGTTGACATTCGCTGAGAAGCCGATGCAGTGTCTGAACTTCTTTTCTTTTTTATTTTCTTGTTCTTTTTCTTGTTCCCCTCTTCCTTCAGATGTAAACCACGCAGTGGATGTAGGACTACATGGTTGGGCGTCCACCCCAGTACACCGGTCATACCAAGGTACACTGTCACGAGAGGGCTGTTGTATTTGCCAACTTCTTTTCGATAATAATCGGGAATATATAATACCCACAACCAACCATGTGTTCATCTTTTTGTTCACCACATTCACATCACCAGATTGTCACGACCTTCTTTCCCCCCTACACGAACAATGCTGGTATGGGAGAAACAATATGATTTGTGGTCCCGTCTTATTGCTTGCTCATTTGCAGTGGTGGTAAATGCTCTATCGATTGCGTTGAAGGGCAGCTATTTTGAGCAGTACCCGGATTCGGTGAGCAACAAGCATCTGGGAACGGTGAGTTGTGGGTTGTTGCTGTGCCAAGGTCATCTCGGGAACTTGATACCGGGTGCGCTGGCCCGCCGGGACGAAAACTCACTATTCAAAGCGGACCCTTGCCGTCCACGTGTACAGATGCTAGAAGTGATTGTCGCCCTCGCCTCCATGGCAACTATTTCGATGTTCATAGAGCTGATCTACCACATGCGGGCCGTGTGTCGTGGCCAGCAGTATTATGAGTCCGTGCGGTACCTCTCCGCTGTGAGCTGCTCACTGCAGTTCATGTTCATGGTGCTCTTCTTCGCAGGGTTCACGGAGAACTTCGGTGAGGGTGGCTCGCTGCAGTGCACCCCCGGGAGCTACCAGGGCCTGCTTGGGACGCACCTCAGCTACGGGCCGTTTCTCGTTCTCGTCTCTTTTCTGTTTCACGTTGGGCTCGTTGTGCGCAAGTTTGTCATGGATCGGAGATACCCCGAAGAAGCAGAAAGGCTTGTCCGCGGAACGATGACCACAGAAGAGACAGGCCGCATGAACACTGCTGCACACTAGCATTACCCCATCATTGGGTGATGGCACAGTAGCATCCGGTGGTCGAATTATATATCAAGGGAAAAAGTAGGACGTAGTAACGGTATCCACGAAATGAGAGATAGCTGCGTGGAGTCCAAGTGGGTCTTTAGGCCATATTGTTAATCATTTTTTCCGCCTCCGTTCTCTGACGATGCGGACCACCCTTTCAGCGCGTTTCAACTACTATTTTTTTTTTTTTTCCCCATGTGCGTGCGCATGAGGCACATTCATCTTCCAAGTTTTTTTCTTTCTCCTTTGCCGCAGGACATTTGCTATCAACTTCACCTTACTTCCAACCTTCGCGATTGTCCCCACAATAAGCGAGGCGGGAGGAAGGGGAAATTTTTTTAGGGCAGCAGTCTTCGGACAGGTGTGTAGCGACACCTCCCTTGCGAGCAGATTGCAAAACATTACTAGGACTGGCGGCAGTATTTTTTTTTATTTGAAAGGAATCAGCAAAAACACGACGCGGTCCAGAGGCACCTGACAAGTGAAATCACTTGTCATAAAAATGACAAGTGAAATGACATGTAAATCACTTGTCATGACAAGTGAATCCTTAGGGTCCCTGTTAACCCTGGATTTTTTTTTTATTGTTTTTTTTTTGAGTTTATTTTGAGTGGGGAGTGGGTTGTGCAAGCAAAGTAAGGCAATGGGGTGGGGATTTCCCACCACCCACTCAAGTAAATCACTTGCCATGACAAGTGATTCATTTCACTTGTCATAACAAGTGACCACTTGTCATGAATTTCACTTGTCATTTCACTTGTCACAATGACAAGTGAAATTGGTCCTGGACCGCGTCGTGAAGAATGGTGTACAAGTTTTCTTTTACATTTTTAATTTTAAGAGAAAGATCTAGTGGAGCATTGAGTGGTGTTCTATTTCGATCTCAACGTAGTAGCAAAACAAAAGCGAACCATTATGCTCTATTATGATTGTTCACGTGTTGTCTAAAGTCGTTTCTTCATGCCTTCTGTCCTGATCTTCCCTATGTTCCCATGATGACCAACACAAAACACAAAACACCATCTTTCGAGTTTGACGCAGCAACAGCTGTGTTTGATACGAATGTTCCAATACTGCTGAGACCGCCAACAAGAACACGATTTTTGCTGCTTCAATGATGATAGAATTTTTCCAGGGCACTGGACGCTGAGCGGGGACTTTGTCTTCGTGATGGTGATCCACACTAATTCTACAACAGCGTTGACATTCGCTGAGAAGCTCTCTTGCTTGACCAACGAACACACACACCTGCACTGCATGATGACACAAACCACGACTAACATTCACCATCTTTCATCTGAGGGCACAGCCCTTTGAAGTACAACGTCCTTTCGAAGCTGATTCACCTTCTTCCAAACACTCTTTCTCGTTACCCTCTACGCACATCAGAGTCTTGACCGTCCCCTGACCCCCCTCTCCCTCCTGCTCCTGCAGAATATTCCACTAAAACCAAAAACCTTCGAACACTTGCACCACCTCACCACCCGCCACCAGACCCCTCCCTACACGGCTTCCTAAGCCTCACTCAAATATGATGCTCTGGGAGAATAAGTATGAGCTGTGTGCACGTCTTGCGGCCTCGCTGTTGGCAGTGCTGATATGCATTGTTGTGTTGTCGACGCAGGACAGCTGGTTCTGTCAGTACTCGGATTCTGTTCAGGGCAACCCCCCGGTTTGTTGTGGGCTGTTTAAGTGCGATGAGCGCGTCAGTTATTTGATAGCGGGTGCGCTATCGGATGACTCTGACTCGCTGTTTAAGGCGGATCCCTGCCGTCCACGGACACAGCTGTTGGGGGCAATCTGCGCCTTCGCGATCATGGGGCTTATTGCGCTTGCTGCAGAGACAGTTTTCCACTTCATTGCCGTGGCACGCTCGGAGACGCTCTTTGAGTCCGTACGCTACCTGTCGTGCCTGACGTGTCTGCTGCAGTTTCTCTTCATGGTACTCTTCTTCGCAGGCTACTCAGCCAATTTCGAAGAGGGCAACTCCCAGCAGTGCTCCCCCGGGAGCTACCAGGCCATCAACGGGGTGTACCTGAACTACGGGCCGTTCTTGGTGCTGGTGTGCTTCCTGTTCCACATGGTTTTGGTTGTGCGGAAGTTCTTCTGCGATTGGCGGCGTCCAGAAGAGGCAGTGCCGGTGATACGGACCTATCTGGATACAGAGTCGGTCCGTCTGAACGGCACTGCGCCGCCGACATACTCTGGCAAGCCGGCTGTTGCTGCAAATGGTGGTGGTGGTGGTGCGCGCGAATCGTGGAAGTACCAATCCGTTGCTTCAACGACAATGAGCACTGCAGCCAGCACCCCACGTCTCGGTGCTGACACAGGAGGTTTCCACACCATCCCCGAAGGTGAAATGCAGATGCCGCCCGGCACGCTCTCCGTCTCTGCGGGCCTTCTCTCAGCAGGCACCATCACAGAGCACCCTGCGCAAACAACGCTTGTCAGCACCTCAATGATTTCAACAGAGAATGAATAGAGCGGTTGACGTTGCAAATGTATGAGGTCTCAAGGCTCAACGTACCCAGCCATTCTCTTTATTTTTTATTGCAAGGTGACATCTGTGCGTTGTAAAAGATGTGCGCGCGGCAGCGAGGATTTATCTATGTTTTAAAATGTTGCTTTTTGTTGAGGACCGCAGTCCAGTGAAGGTGTTTGGCACGTTCAGACAAAACTCTTTGTTTCGTCGCTTTTGATTATTTTCGCTCATTTGGAGCTGTTAAAAAAAAACACAACCACTTTTTTTTTAGAGCTACAGCGTGTGTATGTGTGTCCCATATTGCTTGGATATCAGCAGATACCCGAGCAGTTTCCCTATACCCAACCACCCCCCCTCACCTTGGTGTGGTTGTTCTTTGTGTTCGTTGGCAAAGGGTCTCGTATATTTTTTCTTTCCCAAAATAACAAAATCTATACTGTACCAACGTATACTGACCATAAAAAATGTTTGATCTCCGGGTTTTTAGGGGAGTTTGACTTTTTTTACGGTCAGTATGTGTTACCGGTACGGTATTTCATACTATGCATACGGGCAGAGTCGGGCCGAATCAGCCTTTGAATTTTGGCTGAGCCCAGGATGAGTTATATTTACCGGACTGAGTCGAGGCTGACTGAGTCAGTCCAGACTCAGTCTGGAGTATTTATTTATTCGGGGGTATTTTTCTTCCCGACTCGGGCCGTATGCATAGTATGTTATTTTCAGTATCTATCATTCCTCCCCCGTTTTTAAGATGTACACAGTCATCTCTTTCAATGGTTCTATGGTGGTCGTGACCCCTGCTATTTCGTAGCACACCTTCCGTGCTTTTTTTTTTTTTTTGGTGTAAAATCACGAACACCCACACGCCATTCTATTATTATTGTTTTTTTTTTGTCTAACGAAGCTTCACGCTTCGATGACTCCACTGAGCCTCTAGGTCTCTATCTTATGGCTTCTGTTGTTGATGTCAAAAGAAATACTGTCTTCTCCGCGAATTATGCAATAACCCGTGGAGCTGCCATATCGAAAGTGAAGACTGTCTATGTGGCAGATGCACGGTAGTAGTGTAGTGCACGATGAGATCCACTAATTTTATTTTTCTTTAGGGAGAAGAGAAGAGGAGACAAAATGCTGGTGTATCCCATCTTTCTGTCAAAAGGAATTTTTTTTTTTTTTGCTTTTTTTTTTTGCTCATATTTTAGTGGAAATGCCAAAGCACCTGTCGTGCAGCTCTCCTCCTGGAGGCTCAGAAGTAGATTCTGCAAAGCAAAGAGAAGCAACAACTCTCACACTTTCTCTACACACGACTGGAGGGTCGAAGAGAAGGGGTCAAGATTTCTTTGGGCCTTTCACTTTTTTTTTATTTTAATTTTTTACGCTTTTCAACACAGATACTGCCAGATCTGGCAGTATCCGTGTTTCAACTTTTCTTTGTTTCCTTCGAACCCACCCTTCCTCGTGCAGAGGTGTAGCAGACGCCCCCTCATAAATGATACAGCCTTTGCTTTGCGTCGTGTCACAGCAGAATTGTTGCTATTTTCAAAGAACGATTTTTTTTTTCCCAGCGCTTATTTAGAAACAAAACAAACGGGGCAACAGTATTGAAATGCACCATTGGTAAGCAATGTTATTTCAATGATGATGCAGTTGAGTGTCTATACTCAACTAGATCATCATTGACCCCAATCCCTCCAATCCCCCCTTTTTTTGTTGTGGGAAGGCAACTTCCTCTTTAGCCTACCGACTCCATTTTCTTGGAGCTTCCAGGACCGTACATACTCCGTTCCCTAAAAGGAATGGTAAAAAAAGTTTTTCAAACAAACAAAAAAACACCGAGAGAGATAATGGCTCTATTTTTTGACTATTTTATGTAATCAAACACCCACACCTACTCTACACTTAGATGAGCAAGGTGGTGCAGGTTCCTGTTTTCTGGAGAGGTTTTGCACCTTTTTTTTTTTTTTTGAAAAAAAATAACGTGGTCTCCCCTCATGATTGTGTTTGTGTATTATGATAGATTTTGCCAAAAAAAGCAAACACAAAATACGTTCTGCTTTTTCCTCTGATTTGCAAAAATATCAAAATATATACCCACCATCACCCTCCCCTCCCCCTCTCTCTCCCCTCTTGTGCGAAAAGCTATTCCAACGAAAACTCACTGATTTTTTTTTTTCTTCCCGCTCGTCAACAGTAATGTATATAGGGGTGGTGGTGGTGCAGTAAAGGGGGAAATATGTGGGAAACCCCCTTTTTTGGTTTTTCGCGTGGTTGTGTGCAGGGTTTTATATAGCCAGCACCCACCAAAACGGTGGTTTTGTGTGAGGCAGTCATTGTTTTTGTGTATGAAAAACTAGTGTCCTATCCAGGAATCCAGATTTCAAGATCGGGGTCAGCTTGTTTTTTTGCCCAAAAATTCAGCACTGCTGACAAAGGAAGACATTGGGTGCTGTATTTTTTTTTTTTGCGGAGCAAAAATAATATGATAAAATGGCGCCGCAGGCGAAAAAATTTCATGGTACGGTGTAAAATATAGCTTTTTACACCACGAGTCACTCAAAGAACCCCTTTTTGCGGAATCCCGACTCGTTTTTTAGGATCCTTGACGACCGTGCTCTTCATGATGGGGTCTCGTTGCTCTGGAGTCCCTTCGGGACCCCTCTTAGAGCCCTGTAAGGTAAGGTAAAAATTGCAAAAAATCCCGAAATTCTATAGTTTTTTTTTTTTTTCCCGTTTTTTGTGGGATTTGGTCCCACATACAGATACCTATATACATCACTGCTCGTCAATACGCTCGGCAATACCGATAATCAAGGCTGCTACACGACAGTGAAGTAAATGGCTTGGATTATGGTTTTAATTGAGGTTTCACTGTTGGCTTACAATGAAACCACAACTCAAGTCATTTCCTTTACCGTTGTCCACCTGATTTTTACTTTTATAGGCGCGAAAAGGAAGGATGTACGTGTTACACCCTTTAGTGCTTACTGTTTGTGTTTTAAAGAGTAAGTATATGAATGTATTTTATAGGCGCGTATAGGACCGTGTACGCGACTATACGCGGGGTAAAAAATCAGATGGGTTGTGTAAGTATGCGAGGTGTAGGTGCTTCTGAAGAATTCTCTTACACGAGGCACATTCATCTTATCAGTTTTCTTAATTTTTCTGCATTGGTCGATGATGCACATCAACGTGGTAAGGGTTCGGGGGGGTGGGTGGGCAATGGATGAGGCAATGATCCCAACAGTAAACAAATCCCCCCCCCAGGGGGAGATACAAAAAAAAAAAAGTGGAGATTGCACAAACTGTGGCAACACAACCCCGAGGCAAACTACACTACTCCAAACAATTTATCAAAAAGCGTTTTTTTCCCCCTCTCATTCTAACCCTGGGTTTTCTACTCAAAAACACTGTAGTGAAGGGAGTTATTGCCAAGAGAAAGGCGGTGGGGGGTGAGGGGGGATGATTTTGTTTTTGACAGCTATTATTTAGATTTTCGCGACGTTGTGCTCTGTGTGCGTGACAGTGTGCATGATTTTATACTTTTTTTCAACTTTTATTCAAATCAAAGGAGATGAGGCATCTTTCAAAACTGTCTTTTTTTTCCCTCTTGGGATCTTAGAGACAGATTTGTTCCTTTTTCTGAAAATTAATGGGATTAGAAGACCAGGAGGAGGTAGAATTCATTGCTGAAGATTTTGGAGATGTGTATCTGTGTGCACGAGAGACACATTCATCTTAAGTTTTTGGGGAAACGACAATGTGGACTCTAAAAATGTGGATTACGACAATGTGGATTAATAATCCACATTGTCGCATAATCCACATTGTCGTAATCCACATTGTCGCAAAAAATAATCCACATTGTCGCATAATCCGGATTCTTGATTTTTTGCCTTCTAAGGTGAGCCTCTGTAATAACTAGACTCTCGAAAATTTTTTTGGTCGCATCCTAAAAGTGCCCAATTTTGCAATTAAAGCCAGAATTGAGCAGTTTTGAGCCTCTCTGGGGGTCTAAAACGCGTTTTTGCGGTTTTTTCCACCAAAACACCAGTATCCACCTTGTCACATAATCCGGTATTGACTATTTTTGCCTTCTAAGGTGAGACTCTGTAATAACTAGACTCCCGAAAATTTTTTTGGTCACATCCTAAAAGTGCCCACTTTTGCAATTCCAGCCAGAATTGAGCAGTTTTGAGCCTCCTACTGGGTACCCAGAGAAGGCACCTTGACAGCAGCGAAGGCGCAAGACAAGGTATGTAAATATGTTTAACTTTCTGGTGAATATTCAACAAAATAAGGCCGTCGACTCGTATTTCCTCCAAGAGTCTCCAGAACAATATTTTACACCCCGCCAACTTATTTTTTTAAGAAGTCACCTTCTTTAATTTCCCCACCACTCACAAATTCACTTTTAAACAGGTATCGCAATGAGTGCAACGTCGAGAGTGCAGAACGAGCGAACATATGGGTAGAAAGGGGGGTGGGAACACTCTGTCAGTCACTGCTATTGCCATTAACCCAGGGAGCATAGCTAGTGCAAGAAATTCGACTTTGGAAACCTTCCGGAAAGTCTGTCCTCTACTTACGGAGGACTAGACGCAAGAAAATATTGTTTGTTCCCCCAGAAAACCAGTGCACAATTCACACTCCTTGTGGGTGGTCTTGTTGCCTTTTCGTCACAGTAATTTTGGCCCAGGCATGCTCTTGAAGTATGACAATTTAGTGTGTATGGGGCAGGGTGTTGTTTTGTTCTGAATTCTCTTTGTTATAACATCTAAGTCAATCGCGGGTGGTGGTTTGTGTAGCGTGAGGCACTCTTTTTAGCAAACTTCCTGCGGCTGCTAAAGTGTTATTTCTTCGGATTTAACAACGTACAGCGTAACATAGTGGTTTAGCCTGGTCGACACAACCTTTGATAGATACGGGATAACCAACCCCCTTCGACCCCTCGTGGGTTCACTGAACAAGCCCTAGTGGTAGTTAAACGCGATTGACATTTACATTTCTTAGAGATGAAAGAACAAGATAACACTTCTGTACCCGCGCATCAAAATTGTGGAAAACTTTGCACCCCAAACACCCTCAACAACGCCCGCCAAAAGGCGCCCCTTGTTGCTGGGAGTTGGTTCTCATGATACCTGCACAGCGGGCATTCCTCTGAGTCCAACGCATGTTTGGCCTGTCTGCGGCGTTGTACTTCAGGTGCACGAAGACAGGGTCTGGTGGTAAATTTTGCGTAGTACTGCGACGTGGTACTGCGTGGGTCTGGGAACCTGGGTACCTGGGTACAGGAAATTTGTTGTGGAAGACATCAACCACCATGCATTGAGGAGGGTAAGACAGTGTTCGCAGTTTCTACCTGATAGCATTACAACATTTAACTTCTCCACGGGGGTCTTGGGCCGTTCACTCGGTTCTACCTTGACTACCGGAAGATATTCTTGAGGCCTTTTTGGTCTCTAGAATATCCGGTCTTCCCGAACGGAGGCACACTTTGTGTGTTACTACGACCTGGCAATTTCCAGCAGTAGGTTAAGTAATCTTTCTTGTAAATTGTTGGATCATTATCTCCTCAGTGCATGAATGCCCCACGTGACTGGACACTTTTGTGTTTGTCATGTGGAGCTGTGGTTGCTCTTTCACGACTTTTTTCCTGTTCCTGGGTACCTGGGTACCTGGGTACCTGGGTACCTGGGTACCAAGAAGGCAAAAAATCAAGAATCCGGATTATGCGACAATGTGGATTATTTTTTGCGACAATGTGGATTACGACAATGTGGATTATGCGACAATGTGGATTATTAATCCACATTGTCGTAATCCACATTTTTAGAGTCCACATTGTCGTTTCCCCTAAGTTTTTTCTCTGGATAGCTTTGCTCTGAAGAAAAAAGAGAGAAAAAAATCACAGACTTGTTTAAAGGTGACTTCGCATGGGGGACAACAAAAGATTGATGAATAACCAATGTTCAAAACATTAAGTAATCTAATCAGACTAAGCACGAGAGGCTTAGGTTCATTTTATTAATCTTTCGTCTTTCCCTCCCGTTGCGCGGTACAAAAGAAAAACAAAAACCACCAGGGAGCAAACATTATCAATTCACTCGACTTTTCAACTCTGTTCGGTGCTCTGGCCTTAAGAGAACAAAAAAAAAAATCACAACCTGAAAGTAGATCTTGCACAAAAAGAGGTGCCGTTAATTCCAACACAACTTTTATTTTTTTGCAAACTTGGTTTTGTATTAGTAGACACCCCCCCCCCCCGCACCACATACTAACAAATATAGTTATTTTACCAAAAAAGATACTCTTTACTTTATCCCCTCAAATCTTCCTTCCCCCCCTCCCAAAACACAAACAACTCACAAAAGGCGGTAACACACACCATACACCACAAAACCACTAACATATTTCCCCTCCCTCTCCCTCTCCCCCTCCCTCTCCCCTTAATCTGTTCCAGGCACCTCTACAACTCTCTCTCTCTGGGATAGAGGGTTAAACGCAGACGTATCTCGCCCTTTTCTCTATATCTTCTGTTGTTAGCTGCAGGGTATTTTTTGTGATTTCATCCGGGGCTGGCATTGTGGGTCAGTCGGAGGTGTTTGCCTGCATTAATAACTTTCCCTTCTCTGTATGGATGTATCTTCAGCAACACCATGCACCGTACCAACATCAGGCGCAATCAGAGCCGTACAGAAATGATGTTAGCACGTTGAAGGTGGAGGTCGACAAGCTGAGCAGTGCGTTGAGCGATGTGATGGGCGCGGTTCATGTTCTTGTGGATGAGAAGCGGAGGGCACCGCCTCCACCTCCACCACTGCCACGCCCATGGGAAGGATCACAGCTCTCCGATGCCCCCAACCCGCACCGCCCGCAGCTGCACATCACCCAACCCCTCCCTGCAGAGCAAGGCGGCTCCTCGATGTATCATTACGCCTCTGCGACTCATCAGGCATATCCTGACCAAGCCCAAGCCGATGCGTGCGACGCAATTCAAACAGCGATCCGCGCCCTCCGAAGCTCCCACGCCCCCGATCAAAGCCGTGCACGAAGTGGAAGTCCTCGGATTAACCGCTCCTACGTCTCCCCTCTTCCACCACAAAGCCCGCCGATAACAAAGAATATGCCTATGGAGGTCCGTTGGGCGCAAGGGGGTGCGGATTCGCTGCAAAGCCAGCATGGATACGTTCCTGCTGCAAAGGCAGGCTATGCCCCGAAGTCTACCCGAGTCAGGACCCCAAATGGGTCGTGGTGAGGAGTTGCCTCCATTGGAAGTTTATCAGAGAGCAAAGGTCAGGAGGGGGGTGGCTTCTGGGTGTGGGATGTGATGAGGGGGTGGGGGTGGGGTGGGATGAAGAAGGGTTGGACGTCGCAGACGTTTTTGTTAAAAACAAAAAAGGTTTTCGGACCAAATTGAAGGGAATGCACTGCAGGGAGAAGCGGTGTGTGGTATTGTGTATTTCTGTGTATTTCATCAGAATTTCTTTTTTGCGAATTTTTTGAAAAAATTCCATCAGAATAACACAATACAGCTGGGGTGTTTTATGTTGTACACATTTTTCTCTGTTGTAGATCCGTGAATTATTAGAAACCAAAATAAATGCTCTTTTTTGTCCCCCAAACAGCTTTGTTTTTTTTCCATTTCACTTTGCTCATAATAAGACCCTCTTGCAGCGATACACAATTGGCATTTTTTGCCAATTTTAAAGAAAAATGCAGTTTCTTCGTGGAGGGGTTGCCAGGGCAGTGCTTCGTACACAGTTGAATGCACGGTGGTGTTCTAACAAAGGCAGCAATGTGGTTGAGGAGGAAAGAGAGTTTTCGAAAGAAAAGAATAAACATGGCATCTCAGAGGAAGACGTTATGAAGCTTGCTGCAGCGAACGAACAGGCAGACAGGGTGTGGGCAATGGCGGCCCCGGAACGGCAATGGACGTGGCACAGCCCTGCGACGGCAGTCATCTTCACCATCATCTGCATCATGCAAGTTGCTCTGTACATGAAGCACGGCGACACCATGCCCGACGACACCAAAGAAAAAGCAAGACTAAAGGAAGAAACCAAAGGTTGGGAATAAACAAACCCCCTTTATGCACGTACATGGTTGGGGGGTCCACCCACCATCACCATTCATACCAAGGTACGGCACACAGTTCAGGTACCAAGGTGCACAGTCACAAAAGGATATGTATTTAAAAAGTTCGTCCTAATGGGCGAGGAGATGAGGAGGAGGAGGCATGGGAAATGTATCAAAGGTTTGCCCTCTATATTCTAGCCATGAGAGAGGGGGTGGTGGTGGTGGGTGGGGTAGTGTCTGGGGAAGCATTGTGTGGTTGTGGTGTGAGCTGTACGGAGTCAAGGTCAGAGACTACAACAAGATCTTGTGTGTGGGTTGTGTTTTCCACATTTTTTTTTTCCCCCCGTGCTGGAATTAGTGTCGTGCCTCCCCAAGGTGCTTTGCACAGCTGTCAGTTTCTTCTCTATTGCATGATGACACAAACCACGACTAACATTCACCATCTTTCATCTGAGGGCACAGCCCTTTGAAGTACAACGTCCTTTCGAAGCTGATTCACCTTCTTTTCCTAACACTCTTTTCCCATTCCCATGATGACCAACACAAAACACAAAACACCATCTTTCGAGTTTGACGCAGCAACAGCTGTGTTTGATACGAATGTTCCAATACTGCTGAGACCACCAACAAGAAGACGATTTTGCTGCTTCAATGATGATAGAATTTTTCCAGGGCACTGGACGCTGAGCGGGGACTTTGTCTTCGTGATGGTGATCCACACTAATTCTACAACAGCGTTGACATTCGCTGAGAAGCTCTCTTGCTTGACCAACCGACACACACACCTGCACTGCATGATGACACAAACCACGACTAACATTCACCATCTTTCATCTGAGGGCACAGCCCTTTGAAGTACAACGTCCTTTCGAACCTGACTCACGTCCACACGACCCTCCTCCCCACCCATCTGCACACCACCACAGCCCTACCCACTACACCTCAATATGTGCACTACCTACCAGGAGTTCTCTGACAAGCTTGACCGTCTCGATGCTGAGTTCGGCAAGAAGATGGAGGAGCAGAACAAGAAGTTCTTTGCGGACAAGCCCGACGAGAGCACGCTCTCCCCCGAGATGAAGGAGCACTACGACAAGTTCGAGAAGATGATCAAGGAGCACACCGACAAGTTCAACAAGAAGATGCGTGACCACTCTGCGCACTTCAAGCAGAAGTTCCAGGAGCTGCTTGAGCAGCAGAAGAACGCACAGTTCCCTGGAAAGTAAACACCTGGACACGTCTGACAGAACACAGGGTTGGTAGGCAAGAAGATGACGACACCACGGTGCAGCGTTGCAGGAGATACAACGCAGTGGTTCGTGATTTCGCCTTGGTTTCCTCGTGTTTCTGCCATATTTACATTACCTTTTAGATTTTTATTTCCCCTTTGTTTAAAACTCCCATCCAGTCTCCCGACACAATTAATATGTTTTTGCAACAATAAAAAAAAATGTACGCAACCTCCCCTTTGATATACCGCTTGGTAAACATTTTTCTCAGAGGCATTTTTTCGAGAAATGATGATACAAACCACGACTAACATTCACCATCTTTCATCTGAGGGCACAGCCCTTTGAAGTACAACGTCCTTTCGAAGCTGATTCACCTTCTTCCAAACACTCTTTTCCATTCCCATGATGACCAACACAAAACACAAAACACCATCTTTCGAGTTTGACGCAGCAACAGCTGTGTTTGATACGAATGTTCCAATACTGCTGAGACCGCCAACAAGAACACGATTTTGTTGCTTCAATGATGATAGAATTTTTCCAGGGCACTGGACGCTGAGCGGGGACTTTGTCTTCGTGATGGTGATCCACACTAATTCTACAACAGCGTTGACATTCGCTGAGAAGCTCTCTCAATTGTTTAAGGGTTGGATTGTTCACCCACTAACAGGGAACGTGAGCTGGGTTTTAGAGGTTGGTTTTACGCTCTTCCTAGCCTAGGTTCGTCTTACGACCTTTCTCTTCCTTCCCCCCCTATCTTCGCCCTACAGAAACAAAAAAGCAAAAAGCCAAAACCTACACAAAACCCTCCCTCCCCCCCGAGCTTGAAAGAGTTCATCTACCCTTGTTACATAAACAAAACACCGGTTTTTTATTTGATTGTTTCACCGTTATAAAACCCATTACACACACTTTAGAGGCACCTATTGGAGGGGCCTGTCTAGTTGTACAACGAAGCGAGCGGGATCGCCTACTGACCAGGCCGTGTGTGGGAGCCGTCGTGAGAGTCTGCAAGGTAAGCGTTTGACCATGCTTGCGGCAAGAGCGATAACACCACTGGCACCGGCAGACGTATGCGTCGGTGAGCTGCACGAACACGTCGAAAGCCTTGCGTCCACATACCTCACTGAACAAGAGTATGCCCCCGCCCAATCCCATCTTTTTTTTTTTAAATCCCCACAATTTTGATTAGATCATGATTGCCTATACCTCCCTTCTTGACCCATCGAGAAATACTGTTCTTGCGATTGATATTTTCAACCCTTTTTTTGTGCACACGAGAGGCACCTTCATCTTAATGCAACTGTTGCGTTGCCTATTTTCCCTCAGACTTTCATTCAGATTATCAGATGACTGTTCTATAGATACTACAATAGATTTTCAATTTTTGTTTTTATTCTGCTTCTTCTCAGGATTGGAGATGGAGCTTACTCCCGCGTTGTTGCTGCAAAGGAGTTGGAATCTGGCGATGCGTGCGCGATAAAGATTGTTGACAAATCCGCTACTACCCAGCCCCCAACGGACGGTGAGGAGAGCCAGATCCTTAGCGCAGTGCGGCATCCCAACATCGTGCACTTACGGCAGATTCTGGAAACACCGACCGAGATATGTTACGTCCTGGAACGCCTCGAATCTGATTTATACAACGTCCTCTACAAGAAACGCCGTCTCGAAGAAGACACGGTCCGCCACGTGGCCTCCAAGCTCCTCAGCTGTCTCAGCTACCTCCACGGCCTCGACATCGCACATCGGGACATCAAACTAGAAAACATTCTGGTCGACACAACAGCACACTGTTCATCAAAAGGGGGGATGGTCGTGAAATTGGCGGATTTTGGATATGCAAAATGTTTGACCGAAACGAACAAACCGGTTGGAACGTCTTTCTACCAATGCCCAGAGATATTAATGGCGCAGGAAAGGAGAACGGAAGTGAGCGCCGAGGACGCGAAGAGTGGTGATATGTTTGCGGTTGGGGTGGTGTTGTTCTATCTGTTGTGCGGCAGGCCTCCCTTCATGGGGAACACATGGCCGCCTAGCGCACGGCATGCCCTCTTTGCTGCAATGCGCACCCCACCCAAGGTCGACGATGCGCGCTTCCCCAACGCAGTTTCCGCCCCCTGCCGCTCCCTCATCACACAGCTCCTCTCCTCGTCTGCGAAGGACCGCCTCACAGCGGACCAAGCTGCACGGCACGAATGGATTTCCGAAGTGGCCCAAACCTCCGAAACTGAAGGGCAAAGTAGTGAAAAGACGCAAGTGCTTCCAATCCCATCTTCCCCTCTGGTGCCGTGTATTGCATAATTAGGGTTGAGAGTTGATATGACCCAGAGAGACGTCTTTTCAAGTTTTATTTGTATCTTGAAGAGAGAGGTTTGCCTTGTTTTCTGTAAAGCAAAAATTTAAAAAAAAAATATGAAAAATCTAGCCCCTCCCCACCCCTTTGTGTGTGGGGTGGTTTGTATTTGTGGAAAAAAAACACTGTGTTTTTTGTTTTTGTTATTATTTTTTGGAAGTGGGATATTTTTTTGCAAAGAAAAAAATATATAATGACGCGCATTTTCTCTCCCTCTGCTCTGGTTTTGAAGGAACCAACTGTGGGGTGGAGAGAGCTTGCGGATAGCGAAGGAAAAAACAAACCCCTTACCCACAAATGCCCTCCCGTCGTACCCATGGATAGCAAGAACACAAAATATGACGTTAAATGCAACTAAAAAAAAATTCCTCAGTCTTCTCGGCACTGTGCGGGATTTTTTTTTTCTCAAAAAAAAGTGGTGGTGGTTGATACCACACAAACCTTTTTTTGTCTCAACATTTGCCAAAAGTCTGACTAAAAAAAGGTGTGTCGTTCTGTAAAAAATATTACATTCTTCAGTGTCTTCTAAGTGTTTGAGCAGAGTTTGTATTTTTTTTCCCCCTCTTTTTTTTTCAGAACCTGCCTTTGACAATGCTTTCTGGCAAAATAATAGGAAAATAATAGAGAGTTATCGAGGTGGCACAACTCCGCTGTTTTCACGACAGACTAGCCAAGGGGGGCTACTAGTAGTGTTCCTAGTACAAATGACTGTGTTTTATGACTACGTTATACAGTGATAGCAGTTTAGCAAGTACTACTTAGTAATCGTTACGATTAGTAGTTCTATTAGTGGTACTCCTGACTAGTCCGCCGTGTTTTCTACAATACACCCCACCCTACCCAATTTTGTGACAAATCCTGCTGATTGTCGATACAAAAAGAAAAGCTGAAAAAAAAAAGAAAATAAACGAAAAAGAAGAAATTAAAAAGGAAGAGGAAAAGGCATTTGCACATCATTATTTTGGACAGCTTGCTCTTAGACAGCAAGTCAGTAGTGTATTTTCCCACCCTCTGCCCTCTGCCTTGTTCCCCCCGATTTTTTTTTTAAAGCTCGTAAAGTAAATGTCCTCGGTAACAAAAAGTGACAGTGGAGATTGCACAACTGTGGCAACACAACCCGAGACAAACTACACTACTCCAACAATTTATCAAAAAAAAAGACCAATACACCTACGCATGACCATCTGGCTTATCTGATTTTTTATGAAATCAAATAGCTATTTTGTTTTTTAAAACTCCGGCAAGGTGCTCTTTCAGAATACTACGTCACTATAATATGTGGGACCACACATCTTGGGAACCTGGTCTAACTTTTTTTTCTGGCAATTCCCGAAGAACCAACATATTAGCTTTTTACGTGGTATTCAATTTCTCTATACCCTCACTAACCCAATTTTACCGAAGGTGAAAAAAGTACTCATAGAGTCTGCTGGTAATACTTTAGAGCACACAATACAGCTCCCTCAATAAAAGCCCTTTTCAAATGGAGTTAAAGGCCGCAGATCCTGGCTCAGTGTGTGCATTCTCTTGAATGCAAGAAAACAGCAAGATTCCCCCCCTAAAAGATGAGTGATGTTTATTTTACCGGTTTTTTTCTTTTGTGCCTGTGGTAAGCAGTGCGAGCAAGGCCAACACAGAGCACAGCCTCATCCCCTCCCTTTCCCCTCTCATTGGATTCAAGAAGTGCCCTTTTTTGTACTTTATTTTACTTTCTTTATGAGATGACTAAGCACGAGAGGCTGGTCATCTTATAAATTTTTCTCTTTTTTTTTACCGGCTGGCTAAGAATGTGAAACTCTTTAGACTCCCTTTAAAAAAAAAAGATTTTTCAGTTCCTCTCAAAGAAGACCATTTTTTTTTTTATGCCTTTTTTATTATGTTATGTTTCTCAGAAGAAAAAAAAATAGATAGCACTTTGGGAGGTTTCCGAGAGGTTTTTTGATGAAAAGATGTTTCTTGATCGTTCTTGCTTTTTTTATAAGGTGACTATGTACGAGAGAATAATCTACAGTACACGACGAAGTAACGGGTGTTACAACTAATTTCAGGCAAAATCAGGTGGTGGTACATGTAACTTACACATGTAATATACATGTAACGTACTTGTAACGTTACAAGTGGCACTTGTAACGGCTTTTCACTTGTAACGTTACGAGTAACTTCACTTGTAATGTAACATACTTCACCGTCGTGTAAGGCAACAAACACCGGAGGGGTAAAAACTAAGGTGGATTTTTGGAATTTCAAAACTCTAAGGAGAGGTTTTTTACCCCCACCTATGTTGTCTTACTGTATTATTTTGGTCATTTCCTTCCCCCCTTTCATTTTGTTACCAGATGTAAACCACGAAATGGATGGTAGGACTGTACACCCCCCCGGTACAGCCGGTCATGTACCAAGGTAAACTGTTCACGAGAGGGCTTTGTATTTCAAGTCTACTTTGTTTTTGCATGAAAAGGACTTTGAAGTGATTGTCTCACGCTTCCCCTTCGCTTCCTTTGAAGTGTCTTAGCAAGACCATGTTACCAATCTTCTTTTTTTCTTCGATAAAACCCAGTCGTGCGAGAGGTGTGCCATCTATCCTTTGAGATTGCTGTACACCTTTCAAATTTCCCTTTGTTTTATTGTTCCATATTAATTTGCGTGGTTCGGATGGTACCTGTGTGTGTGTGTTTTCTTTTTTTTATATTTTCAGCTGAAGGAAGTGAGACTTCTTCGAATTGATGTTCAACAAAATGCAAAAAGATTAGTGAAGCGACCTCCAACTTTTCTTGAAGCTGTGTGCAATGTGATGTACTTTTTAAAGCTTGCTTTATCATTTGTGGTTTTATGGTTTTATGTTCAGGAGGGGTATGGAAAAGGACCAGTGGTAGTGGAAATGTTGTTGTTTTTTAAAACCCTCTCCACTCCAAGCGCCACTTTAGACTCATATGGACTCTAAAGTGGCTTAAAAATGTGGCTTGGAGTAATAAGAGTTAACGGATTTTTTGTGCGAATGAGTTTAAACAGAAAGGGAAAAGGCAGGCATTTGTAACATGTGCAACACCAATCCCATTTATGTTTCTTTTTTTCTTTTTTCAAAAAAAGAAAGCAGCTACGGCTGATATTGGATCGCAAAACACCTAGGCGGAATTCCAGGGTGATTTGATGACACAATTTAAAAAAAAAAAACAAGGTAAAAAAAAAAGAAGTGGACACCTCACTATTCCAAGAAAACCCTGTCCAAAAAAAAAACCGTTCACAACTTCTCCTCCCCCTCCCTCTTTTCAGGTCCGGTTTGTATGTCTGTATTTTTCTTTTATTTTACCCCCATTTTTCCTCTCTCTTTTCCCCCCAACCTTTATATGAGATCGTGATTCCAAAGAATCGGACACAGGTCCGAAATGTGTTTTTTTTTTTCTCTCTCTTCTTCTTCTCCTTCTTCTTCTGCCGATTCTTCGAGCAGAAAAAAGAATGTGGAACGTGCAATACCAAGGAAACAAAAAAATACGTTTTTTTTTTTTTCGAAGAATATCAAAAAGAGTGTTTTTTCTTCTGGACAGTGAAAAAGACTATCTGAATAGTCTAACACCGAACACAACAGATTATGTGGCGGAATGGGGGAGAGGCGTACAAAGTACGCAAGAAGTGCGAAATCACCCCCCTTTCAGCCACCCCTGATTATTTTTTTTCCCCTAAAAAAAACGCAAACTCAAATAATACACGGTACAGCATTTGACGAGATCCCAACGGAAAATGACCTCATCCCTCACCCCCCCCCTTCCCACCTACTGATACAGTAAAGCGGCTCTCGCTGTAAATGCTGTTTCCAGAAGGATTCTGTGAAGGATCGTTAGGGAGATGGGAGTACCGATCGGTGGGAAAAGAAACCCCCCGTACTTTTTTTTTTTTTTTTTTTTTTTTTTGTCCCGGGGTTCGATAACCCGCGGAGTGTCAGTGCCCTGCGTCTCCGAGGCGATTTGCACTATCAACTTCACTTTTGTCTCATTACTTAGGGGACAAAAAGTCAAACAAATAATTAGCAAAAAAACAGTGAAACTCATCCTCGGGTCTACAGGGTTTGAGTGTCTACACTAATACAACCAAGTTTTTCAAGAAAAGAAACTGCGTTATGTACAACAAACAAAAGGCATAAAAAACAAAGTACAATTACCTTCGGGTGATGTTCTGTACAAAATAAAAAAAACCCCTACCTTGGTGGGAGATTGTTGAAGCGAAATTGGGTCGAACGAAAGAAGAAAAAAATGAAAAAAAAAAAACCTCCCTAGTCCCACCTCGGTGGGTACTCAGGCGATTGTCGATGCAAAAAAAAGGGAGTATTTTGTGAAAAAGGAAAATACAGAAATAAATGAAGGGAAAAAAAAAATGGTGAAGCACTGCGGGTGCCTCATGTCAAAAAAGAGGGAGAAATAAATGCTATCCCTTTCCAGTCTGAGGTCGTATTACTGCCACAGGAGAGAGGCAATGTGACCGACGGAAAATTTTCTTTTTTTTGTTTTTTTTTGTGATTATAAAATAGGAGTACATTAGTTGGTTTTTTCAAATGTTTTTTTTCACATTTTTTATATATATTTTTTATTCCCACCACCTCTCACTCTCCTTTGTCCCCCCCTATACACTGTTCTACGTTTTTTTTTCTTCCAGAGTCGCCTCTGGTTATGACTGTATGGTTTTATTTATGAGGTGACTAAGCACGAGAGGCTTAGGTTCATCTTATAAACTTCTTCTTTATGTATTGCTTATGTCCTCAAGCGAGGTATTTACATTTTCAACACTCTCTCTCTCTCTCTTTTAGCTGACTGAAGAACAAAAAATTCTAGCTGCTATCCCGCGAAAACCTAAAAACAATAATCGTGTTTTCATCAGCAGTTACTACAAAAAAGTATAGTGGAGCACACTCTAGGGTGGCTACACTAATACAACCAAGTTTTCAAAAAAAGCAAGACAAAACAATGCAATCTGCAAGCAAAAAAAAAAAAAATGCAAACCACCTCAGTCTACACTAATAATTGGTTACAATAGTGTCTCTACGCACAATAAAAGACCATCAGGGAACCCCTCAATCAGTCTACTCTAATACAATCAAGTTTTCAAAAAAAAGCAAAAAATAATAATAATCAGATTACAATCAGATTAAATACCTGAGGCATATACGACGGAGAAGTAAATGACTCGACTTATGGGTTTTGTTGCTTCTGGTTTCACTGTTGTGAGTCAACGATGAAAGCACAACTAAAACCACAAGTCAAGTCGTTTACTTCTCCGTCGTGTGTGCTACCAGCACTACCAGCACACCCCCCTTTTTTTTGACCCACATACTAGCAAAACACTCCAATGGGGTTGCTGATATTCGTCTAAAATTTTCTGTAGTGCAAAAAAGAAAGGCGCTTCGTACAACAGTGAGCACAGATCCACACATCTACCTAAGTGGATACTTTGGGCTATGTTGATACGAAGATTCTTTGAAAAAAAAAGTGCCTGCATCCACCGATGTACGGTGAGGCGCTTGTACTTTCAACTCCTTCAAAAAACGCGTAGAAGACCACACAGGGTGGCTGCATGTTTTTTTTCTTCTTATTCTTCCCCCCCAGTCCTCCCGTTGTAATAATAGTAATGAAAAAAGAAAAAAAATCGGACAATAAAAAAAAACCCCCCAGCTTTCCTCACGTTTTGTTTGTGTCTCAGTCGTTCTCAATGGAAAAAAAGAAGTGTCTTCGTAATGTCGATTTTCTTTGTGTATGAAAATCAGTTTTTTTTTTTGGGTATTTCCTAACATACGGAAGAGTGTCCAATGTGTGCAAAAATGACATACACTTCCCCAAACCCCAAAAAAAAAAAATCCCTCCCGAAGTAAAATTTAAAGCAGCAGTGGAGCCCCCAAAGGAGGCCCTTTTGTCTTGCGTGCTGTGTGCCAACACACACTTCCAACCTAACCCCAGCCCCCAAACTCTGTTGATTTTTTTTCTTTTTTTCTTTTCAGGGATGATTTCCTTGTCTTTTTTCTTCCTCTCCTTAGCCTCTTCCTATTTTGAAGGGGTAGTACGGTGGGTTGTGTTTGTTCTTTTGTTTTTTCATTTTTTTATGTGTCGTGTGTCTCCCGTGATATTCTTCATTTCCCCCCAATTTTTTTTTTTTTTTGTTTTGTTTTTCATCTGCTAAGGCATATGCTCCTTTTTGAAAGGAGGGATTTTTTTGTTTTTGTTATCTTTTTTTTTTTGCACCCATCCAACTCTTCCCACCCTGCACAGTCAAAAAAAACAACAAGAGCACATCGCAAAAACAAAAAAAAAAATAGCAAAACATAGCAAACACTTTATAAAACCCCAAAAGAAGAGGTCCGAAGGGGGAAAAAATTGGATAAATTTTGACTTTTTTCTGCTTTTTCTGCTTTTTACTCAAAATTTCCCCTTGAAAATCCTCTCATTTTTACGGGTATGCTTTTTGAAGCATACTTTGTCACCCAACCTTTTTTTTTTTGATTTTGATTACAGTCGCAGTACAAATATTGGAGGGTCAAAAAATAACGGTCAAATACCAAGCACGGTCAAATGACTAAGGTGTATTTTCAGATTTCTGAAATGCTAGGGAAAGTTTTTACCCCTCCGATGGTATTGCCGCTAGGTGACCATGTACACTGCGAGGCTGATCATATTTCAATATTTCTCCCCCCTTTTTAGGTGTGTGCACGAGAGGCACATTCATCCTTCAAACTTTTATTTTTCTTCTTTTTTTTTTGTTTTCATGCCTGCGTCCGCAGAGTCGTTTGCATTTATTTTTTCAACAAAACCCCCCCCCCCCCCCCCTTTTTTTTGCCTGTCCCCTTTTGCTTTTCATCCTATCCTTCCCTCTTGTCTTGCAAAAAAAGGAGGTCAGACCAAGAGCTTCCCAATTGTCTCATCTTTGCCACACTCTTCGGGATGAGATGTGTGGTCTGGAAAGGATCCTAGCCCCTCCTCCGGTGATTATTTGTCTTTTTTTCTTTTCTTTTCTCTTTTTTTTCTTCTTTTTTTGGGGTGGGAGGGAAACCTTTTTCTTCAAGGGATGATTAAAGCACAGTGATGCTTTGATTCATCTATCCTTTTCTTTTTTTTCTCTTTTAAATGTCTCGAATGGCTCGAAGTTGTATTATCGACTACTTCTTGTCAAAAGCAACATTTTTTTTAAATGTCTGTGTACAGAGGGCATCTTTCTTTTCTTTTTCTTTTTTTGTGGGTATTTGTTGTTATCCTTGGATATTGTCCGTCCAAGAAGGAAAAAAAAAAGAAAAAAAAAACTGCAATCGCAAAAACAAGCAAGCGCACTCAACAACACAAAAAATACAAAAAATGAAATTTATTTTTACACCCTTTCCCCTCTCCCATCTCCTACATCTTATTCAAAACACTCCCCTCCACCATCCACCATCACATCTCCCTCCCCACCCTTCAAACCCCAGAAAAGAGGTTTTTTTTGACACACTTCTAAACACTACACAGAAGATACCCTTTGGTAACTCCATTTCTCTCTCTCTCTTTTTGAGGTACTGTCAGGAGCGGGCTGTCGTATTGCCGATCAACTTTTTTTTTTGTGCCTTTCATCCGGTCATCTGGCATTGTGGGTCAGTTTGGAGGTGCATCAATAACTACCATTTTGCTTTTTTGACAGTGCTATAAGGCTCCTCTACCGTCTTCTCGCTGAACAGTAACAATGGGGAGCCAGCCTCGCGAATGGCATGGTGTGCTGTGGGTGTCGTTTTGGGGGTTCATGATGAATTCGTGTCTCGTGTTGACCACATGGGGCATGGCGTTCTTCCTGAGCTTGTTGAAGGTGGCTGTGAGTGTCCCATTGGCGTCGTTCTTCATGCTTGTGGCACTTCTCGTCTTCTTCCTGAATATGCGTGTTGTGGCAGCACCGAAAGACCTCACCTCCTTTATCGGCCTTCTCTGGCCTCTCCCGCTCATGCAGCAAGCGGTGATGGGGATCTCCATCGGGGTTGTGCTTGCGCGGGCGCATCAATACACAAGGCTCCACGTTCATCATGAGTGGGGTGAGGAGTCGATTAGGTATGGGTTAGGTTCTCACCAAAGAGGTCCAGGTTACTGCAGGGGGTTTAAGGGTTTCATTAAAGCGACAAAGAATCCGGCAACTAAAAATGTTCAAATTGGTTGAGAAGAGAGAGAGAGAGAGAGTGAGTGGTAGGTAGTGCGATGTTTTTTATATCTGCGGTTATGATAGTTGTGATCAATTGGCTTATGGCGGAGACAAACTTCTGTATCATCTCCAAAAAATCCAACAAAATCACACAGGTACATAGTGTGGGTCTTCACCTTGTTCGGATTTCTTCTCTGCGAAAACCTGGCGTTCGGGATCTTTTGCGACTCTTCCCCACACACGCTTAAGGACCATTCTGAATGAACGCCACCCCTCTTCACGTCTTTACGCACAAACCTTACCACCAGCAGCAAGAACCCCCGGCACCCTCTCGCCCCCTCATGGGGGTATCTCTACGCGAGCCTACCGCAGCCCGCTTTCCCGCACCCTTATTGCCCTTACCTTTTTAACACACCTTTTAGAGGGTTATGTTCCCCCCCCTTTTTGTTTATTTTTCTTGCATTTTTTGGTTGTCGGCCTGGTTCCTCTCTCTTGGGGGGTTTTGTTCCGAATTCGCAACAACCCTCCCGGCCTTTACCTGTTGATAGTGTCTGAGAGCTGAATTATCTTAAGTGACCTCTGCAGATGGCGATATGATTCACCTCCTCTGTGGAAGCATACATGCCGTGATACATATCCACATGAGTAAGGACGTACCTTCGGCAGAACCCTCTGCCCTCTTCCTGCTGATCCTCTGTAAGGAGAGTAATGCTACTCACCCCACCTTTCCCCTCAACACCACATAGGAGAACACATGGCATGCGCAGCGCGCAACAGACACAAACAATAATGGCACCATCCGCGTCGCACGCACCGGGTGGGGTGCTGGGTGCGGGACACCATCCGGGGCATACCACCGTTTCTCCTGTATCACCGATACACACGCTGGCTGCGCCGACTGCTACTGCTGCGACGTACACTCACAATGGGTCGTGGGACCCGCTTGGAGGCGGGGTGCTGAGGCCTGAAAGGTACAACGACTATGACGAGGCGCACCGACCTGGTGGTCTGCTTGGGGAGATGATGGATACGGGTGATGGAGGCATGCGCCCTGCGCTGTCCAGGAAGGCGTCTCAGAATATGCGGGAAGACCTAACCGATGCAGAGCGCACTGAGATGACCGCCACCACACAGCAACGTTCTGCCACACCTATCGAAGGTGCGAAGCTTCATCTCGATGAGCTAGGTGTCCTGCGCGACACAGAGGCAGGCAACTTCACCATACGCGAAGACGGAACACCCGAACGACGAAGCGAGCCTGACGAAGAATTCAACACCATGGCGCAGTACGACTACCGCGTTGCTGGCGAGCCCTATCGGACGTACACTTGGCGGATGTCGTTGTGTTTATTGTTGCTCGGCTACCTTACGACAGGGCTAGGTGGGATCACAAACCATTGGAGGAGGAAGGGGTGTCTCATCTACAAGCTGACGTTGCTCGAAAGCAGCAAGCCTGGCTGCTGCTCAGATACCTTTCTGTACCCAGAGGTGATGGGGTTTCTTGGGCCAGAGGCAGGGCGTGCACGCTCGCCTCCAGTGGACCTCATCAACCAGACACCTACTCCAACAGGGCTGCCGCATTGCACCAACGTAGGGTCGTGGCGGTCGGGGGACGCAAAGACTGCGCATTTTATTGCAATTACGTTGGTCGTGATATGGCTGTTTCTTCGTAGTTGTGCCGCGTATTTCTTTCTGTGGGGCAAGCCTGAGTCGAAGAAAAAGCTTTTTCCCCGGTGTGCCTTCGCCTGCGGAGTGTGTGGCATCTGTTGTGTTGTGTCCTATCTGGTTGCCTGGAATGAATCAGGTCTCGAGTCGGGTCCCGCCCTTTGGATGGCAGGCTGCCAAGCCGCAATCGATATGATCGCCTTCCTGTGCACCCTCAGCTCCTCTGGTGCTGGGGGCAGCGATGCGCACCCACAAATGCGCTCGAAAATCAGCGAAGTGATGGACGCCTGGCACACAATGCCGCGTCGTGTTAAGTTTGTGTACACCTACTTCATTGTCAGCTGGGCGCTTATTATACCGGCTATCCCATTCCCTTGGATTACGCGTGAAACGTGCACAGGGATTTACTGCTGTGAGATGAACATTCGTCTGTTCTATGTCGATGAGAAGTGTGGTCTGCTCTCGCTCGTGGACCGCGACTACTCGTTGGACAAGAACTCAACGAACGTCATCTTCCAGGCACCGAGCGCGACGGTCATGGTCTCGGGTCTCACGGGGTTGCTCTTCTACCTGCCTGCCTTCGGGCTCACGGCCAAGGCGTGCTACCTAGGGTGGCATACACCTACACGCTGGCCTAAGTACGGCATGGCCGCCTCGCTCTGCATGTGTATGAGTGTCGCGTTGTTCGGTGCGATTCTCAGTGGGGTATGCCTTTGCAGAGGGACCCTTTCATTGGAACATTAGGGTTGCGTTGGGGCCCGTTTTTTTTTGAAAAGAGAAGTAACCTTTTTTTTTTGACACACTTTAAAAAAAATCATTCAAACAGTTTGGCGCATACACAAAGCTCTACGTTGCAACCTGTCTGTACTATACTCTCTCCGTGCTGATGCTGCTGCTGTTGATGTACAAATACCACACCCAGGTGTTGAGCAAGAACTTCCGTCTGCGACGGGGTACTGGCAATCGCGACATCGACGGTGGGGGCAAGGACGAGAAGACAGCAGGGGGCACACAACGCTCGCGCCCTATTGCTGCACGCGAGCAGGTCAGCCGGCGGGTGAGCTTCATGGGGCAGGGATTTGTGCGGTCGCCTATCAAGCCACGCCATGAGGCAGCAGAGGGGGACGAGCCGAGGGCAGGGGTGGGGGTGGACACCGGGGTGCGCACAGGGGCGTCGCTGTCGCCACATAGGCAGGGCATTGCAGCCACCACCACCACCACCACTACCCCGATGCGTGAGGTTGCGCCACTGTCGCTGTACCCTTCACCACCACCAGCAACGGCGGCAGCCAGCTCGGCTCTGTACCTTTCACCGGGTGGAGCAGGAGGAGGAGGAGGTGGTGCTGGTAGTGCTGGTAGTGCTGGTAGTGCTGGTGGTAGTGCGCAAGTGCAACGTACCGTAGTAGAGGTAGACTGGGAAAACCAACACAACCCCCTCGCAGACGCCTTCCCACAGCAGCGTATCTCCGCAAGTAGGCGGATGTGAGGGGGGAAAAGGGGGGAGGTGGGGTTTTGGTGTTGTTCTTTGTGTTGGTTTTGTTGTTTATTTTAGTGTTGTTGTTATTATTTTTTTTGTGATATCGCATGGCATAACTAGAAACTGTAGAACCTTTCATTAGATAGATACGACAATCGCCCCACCCCACCCAGATCTTTTCCCCTATTTCCACACTTCCTACACTCTCTCCGCACCCTTCCCTCAAACCCAACACCCCACACCCCCATAGGATACACATGAAAGCCCTCCACCTATGTAGCGCGCCACTGAGAACCCTCTCCCTCCACCACCCCCTTCACCGTTGTGTTCGAGGATTCCGATCAGAGGCTGTCGAAGCTTTGCAGGATGAAGTGCACAATGGATTGCACATGAGCCTTGCACGCAACAAGAACGCGGCACGACCCTTACCTCCTTTGGAACGCCCTTGGGGGTGGAACGTGCAGAACACCCCAGGTACGAACTATTTGGGTTTGCAGAGGAGCCAGGCGGACGTTGAGGTGCACGTTGTTGTGCCGTTGGGTGTGAAGGACCATACACTGCAGGGGGGAAGCTGTGCGGAGGTGTTTGAGTTTAGTACAATCGTGTGCACAGAGAGGGGGGCCGTACGGTATGAATGTATGTCGACGGAGTGCATGCTCAGGGTGGTCACGGTGCGGAGCTTTGCAGGAGCATTTGCACCGCAAGCATTTTCGGCACTTCCATCGCCTTCGCTGGACGCAGCGTACCACATACCCGACTTCGAAGACCAAAGCGACCCTGTCCTGCGCGCCCACCACGCCCTTCTCTCAGGGCTTGGCATCACTTCTTCGTTTCTTGACTATCTCGCGAGTCTCATTCAATACAAAGACTGTGCAGAAACCACGTCATGGTACGCACGTCTCGCAACGTTCTCGACAGAGGGTGTACCTACTGTGGGTCGTATAGGGATTGAGATGGGTGGTGGTGGTGGTGGTGTGTTGGAGGAATGAAAGTTTTGAGTTTGGGGAAATGCATTTTTTTTTTGTCCCAAACAGCCGTCTTTTGTGATGAAGGGTCAGCCCATCTTCAAACCCAGTATGTTCCAGCGCGATAACGAGAATATGTGTGTACACGAGAGGCACCTTTCATCTTACAAGCTTTCTTTAAATCAACTGCGGAGTGTCAGTACCCTACGTCCCAGAGGCGTTTTGCACGATCAACTTTAAATGTTTTGACTGGATGTGAAAGGGAGGAAGGTGGTCACGGACCGTGTTGCGTATATTGATTGGTACGCTATAGGGAATGCCAAGCAGTTGGGGGGGTGGATTCCCGTGAGTAGGTCCGTGTTAAGGTGGACGTATATTGGTCACCCCTTAGGGATGGAGAGGGAGGGAGGTGGGGGAAATACTCAACAACCCTTAGGTTTTGTCCTGTCTGATGGCAAAAGAAACAAAAGTCGCACCCCCTGTTTCGTGTCATTACCTTTTCCCTCAAAAACCCCATATCCAACGACTTTTCATTGACAGTACACAACCCCGAAGAAAACATACACAGTACACACGACGCGGTATGGCATCTGTTCCCCTTTCAGGGGCGGGTGTGTGGCAGGCCCTGGGTCTTCCAGACATGACCGCTACACGATACAGCCATTTGACAGATTTGTATGTGCATTTTCCCTACTTTTCCCAATCGCACTTTTTCCTTTGCCTTTTTTGTACAAAATAGTACCACAGTTCTCACTAAAATATGAATAGCATTGGCATATTCTGTATCCTTCATATCGAGGATTACTGTTGACTTCTATCCTATAATGGTCTACGGTGTTAAATGGTACATGGTTTGTATACCTCTTTCATACTAAGCGCTACGGAACACTTCATCCTACCAAAAAAAACATCTAAACAAACGCTTCTAACATACCCCAAACAGACCACACCAAAGCGCCGCAGAGAAACGTCGTGAAGCGTATGACCGGGTACCAAGCCGCAATGCACGCCCTGATGCATACCAGGCCAGCGTCGTGGCACCGTCGTTTCATGATGAAGACGCCATGCGACGGTCGGGCCTCCTGCACGGCAAGGGGACACGCTACCCACGCCCCGACGACAGCGACACAGACCCCTCCGACCCATCTGACGGAGAGTGGCAAGCCAAGGTCAACCGCAAACGAAAACCACGCCGCAAGCTTGCACCACACACAACCTCCCAGCTACAACAAGCATGGCTCAGCGACGCCGGTCTCACCCGGGCACATGACACCGCCACGAGACAACTTCGTGGACACGCCACACGGCACACCGGTGCACCAGACTACACCATGGCAACTGGAGTGCCATTTCATCCACATCACCAACCAGCGTCACCTTCACCACGACGAGCCTCGAGCAGTGCACAGTACCAGGCACAGTCACCGCATTCCCCTGGCGGTGCGCTCAAAGTAGCGGACGTTGTGGACGCAACGCGACGTGCAATATTTGATATGCGCACCCTTAACGCTTCTGTTGCTTCATTCAACGTTGACAACCTGGACAATCCAGGGGCAGACAAAACAGGTCTCTTCGAAAACCTTCCTGGTCATGAGGTCAACCCATTCCCAAGCCGTGAATGGGCGCATGCAGTGGCACTCATGAAGCAGGATTTGGAAGGGACAGCCAACTCCGTCGAAGCCTGCATCGCAGTGTTGTACAGCCTCCCCGCCCTCCGTGATGGTGGCAGTGCGGCAACCCTGCTTCGTGTGGACGACACCCTCTTTCCATTAGTGTTTCTCCTCCAAACGGTGTCCCACCTTCGTGGTCTTGTTGTTTCTTGTACTGCTGTGCTGCCTAACTTCTTTGGAACACGAGATCTATCGAAATACAACCAAGACGTCAGCCACGCAGAAAGCGCTGTTCTCAAAGCCATCCGCGTCATCCAAGAAGAGCTGGACAGAGGTGGATCCGATCTGACCGACCCTACAGAAAGCCTGCGGCTAGGTGCCTCCGTTCTATCTGAGATGGTACCTTGCCCTGCATCACGGCGACTTTGGGTTGCGTGCTTTGGACCGAACGTTCTTTCTGTAACTAAGCGCGACTTTGTCAACGCCCTTCGACCATATACCCAGGACCTCTTACCTGGCGCGGCACACAGTATAATAGAAGGTATTGCTGATACACTGATAGGTGGTGCACCTACCGCTGCAGACCGGCATGACGACGGTGCTGTCACAATGACTGCCTTTTCTGGTCTATTTGGCGAAACCTCCTTGCTAGACATAATAGACACATTAGGAGCAGAAGGGGTGGCGAATGTTACGTACGCCTCTTTTGTGTCACCAGCCTGGTCTCCCGGATTCGGTGGGGGGTTTGGTGGGGGTGCTCCGTTCAAACCTGTTGCGGTAGTACCAATCAAAGAGCCGCCAAGAGAGGATCTCGCAGAAGAAGGCAGCCGTGGTGTGCCCACACCGCAAAACAAACACATACAACCGATAGACATGCCCTATGTGCAGTACAACACACCTACAGGGCATCCACGTAGAGCAGAGCCTAAGCGGAAGACTTATGTCCCCAAAGAGTCCTCACCAAAGCCTTATGCACCCGCAAACACCACGCAGGTAGAAGACCCAAGCTTTGAGGAGTGGTTAGCAGCGAACACAAGGTGATATGGGGTCTCCTGTGTTGAAGGGGTGTTGAAGAGGAGCCGAGGGGGGTAAAAAAGGTGCCCAGAGTGGTCGTTTCGTATGGGCGCAAAGGGTGGAGGAAGACGCACCCCGAGCGTGCCGGTGCCCTGCCACCAGAGACGCAGGAGGTGGCCTTGCAGACGAAACAGGGGCAGATGCGCCCTGAGCCTCCGGTTGCTGTCCTGCCGACTACTGTTCTTCCCACTGCCCTCCCGGCCACGCTGCAGATGGCGGTCGTGCCCGAGAATGCTCTGTCCGAGGCTGATCTGCAGCGCAAGGTGCTGGCAGCACAGTACATGGGTGTCGCACCGACGCAGGCTGTGCCGCCGTTTCAGATGCAGTTCGTGGACGAGGCAGCGTACCAGAACATGCTCCTCCAGCAACTGGCACTGCAGTCGCAGATGAACCAGCAACAGCAGCATGCACAGATGCGAGCACATCAGGCACAACAGCAGCAGCTCTTCCTTCAGCAGCAAGCGCTGGGGATGCAGCCTGTGATGCTGTCCTTTCTGGTCCCTGTTGTCACTTACAAGCCCTAAATTATAGTAGGTTTATCTGAGCAAGGATGGTGGTTATGGAAGGATGTGAGTTTCCTGAATTGAATTGCGAGGGCTTGTTTTTATCTAATAGAGTGTTATTTGAAGCTGATGGCGTTCGTTTTTTTTAAGTTTTATTGTAGGTGGCGAAGTGCGAGGTCTTACGGGGCTCATCTTATAAGATGAACCCCGTAAGTAACCTATCGCGTTTTTTTTGCGATTTTTTTGTGATTCTCATTCCCGCAAAGGTACCCCACATCCCCTTGGTGTCTTATATATTGTCAAGCAAAGACTTGACGCTGTATCTTCTCAAAATGTGCCTGCTCCTCTGGGTAACGTTTATTTCTCTCTTGGGGGCTCCCTAAAAAGGAGTATTTTGGATAAAAAGGTTCAAAAAGCGCGTGGTTTCTGGGTCAAAAAAGAGGGGAAAAATAGTGAGGGGAGTTGGGTCCAGTCATAGGGGGTATAGCATATTTTTTGGAAAATTCTTCAAAAAAACGACGATTTTTGCTGGGCACAATGCAAATTTCAGAAAAATCCCAATTTTCGACTGGTTGAGCAAATTATGGCCCACCCACCCCGATTGTGTGTCAAAAACAGACTTCAGAATGTTTCTAGAAAGTATTACCCTTATCAGAGGGCGCAGTGTCCGACAAGGGTCACAGACAGAACGCGATTTAATTGGGGTCAAACGCCTAAGGAAAAGGAAGGATGCAGTATGGCGAGAGAATAAAAGTAGCGCACCGTGCGCCTTGGGCGCAAGCTTGCAACCCACACTTCGCGTGACTTAGTTTGGCACTAAAAACGTGCAATTTTAAGCGCAATTTTTAGAAATGTTGCGTACCGTGGCTTCGCCATGGGTGCCATGACCGCCGTTTCTTTTGTAAATGTATTGAGATTACTGATACTGCGTGTGCCCAGTGCAAATATCAATGTAGTGTCGAACTCCGCAGTAGGATAACCGAGGAATTCTCACATTCTGCCGGAGGCCCCGAACGAGCTGGGTTGGGCTCGACCGAGTAATGACCGAGTTTCAGCGAAAACCACCAAAACCTATATTCCCCTGGGGTTTAGTTCTGCGACAGCTGAGATGTGTAAAAAAACACCACTATTCTGCCTCAGTACAGGTCCCAACCTGCTTGTTCGTTTTTCTTTTCAGACGGTCACTCAATTTTTCGACTCGCTGCGCTCGCGGACAAACCATCAACCCCCCCACGATTTCCTAAAAACCTGACAGCTAGCATCAGGCCTGCGCGGAAAAATCTCAAAAACGGGAGAGAAAAATAAAACGAAAAAAAATCTCGGATTTTCAGCGAAAAGAAGGATCCACCCTGCACCGGGGAGAGAGAAAGGTAACGCTTCCGCCTCGTCGCAAAATCGTTAGTGCGTTCGCACTGCTCACACTTGTACTGAACCCGTAAATGCCAGACGTCGTCCGTGTTCACGTTTTAGGGAGCCCCCTTTGGATAAATAACTAATGCGGTTAGGTATGCACTAGAATTCCGAACTGCGCCGCAGGCCCCCAATTGCATAGGGGGGTCTGGGGGGCGTATGCTTTACGCCCCCCGGCGCCTTTTTTTTGGACTTTCGGGCCAGAAAAACCGAAAATTTGGGTTGAAATGGGCATTTTCCTAAGTAAAAACCACGAAATTTCGGGTGCGCGAAACCACGTTTTAGACCCCCACAGATGCTCAAAAGTGTCAAATTCTGGTTTTAATGGCCTCAAATCGTCGAAATTAGCCCTATATAGGCGGAAAAAAAAATTTGCGAGAGTCCCTTTCTATAAATGGGTCATACTATAGAAAGTGGGGTGGGAGGATCCGTAGTCCGAGGGTCCGTAAACATTTGAAAACATACGAAAACATGTGTTTTTCCCAGTTTTGGCTGGCAAAAAACATTTTTTTTCCCTTTGTATCTCAGTTTTGGCAAAGGTAAAAAACACTTTTTGAACTTTTTTGCGATTTTTTAACATGTTTTAGGGAGCCCCCCTTATTTTTGTAATGATCCCCTCCCTTTTCCCTCCACCTGTTCATCTAAAAACAGCTGAAAGAAAAAGTATATTCTACACCTTGACACAACCCACCCTCTGCCCACACTCTTGAACATTTTCAACACCCAACCCACCAGTCCACACCCCCCCCCTCCTCCGATGACATCTTACACAACATCGGCGTTGATAGCGTGCGGGTCTGCTGCCCTTACTAGCGTGGTGTGTTTGCTGCGGAGGAGGAGGCGGAAGAGGGTGTTGGTGACAGGCTTTCACGATTGGCATGGGATAGCAGGCAATGTGTGGAGGTACGAGAACAACCCTACTGCAAAGTTTCTCTTAGGCTGGACAAACGACGATGATGGTGACGACGAACCACATACTCAGGTAACTGGGCGCTACTCCGGGGCGCTAGCGATTCTCCTGCAAAACGAACGCTCTGATGTCGACTGGCACTTCCTCACACTCCCCGTGGTGTGGAACACCGCAAACAGCATCGACTACGCCAGCTACGACATCGTTATCAACATGGGGCTCGACACCTCGGTGCCCCCCAAGCACGTCCACCTGGAGGATGGGGCGTACAACAAAAGGTCCGTTGCTGACGGCATCGGGTTTGCTCCTCCAACAGACGTCTGCGACACACATGAGCTCAAAGGTGCTGTGCTCTACAACAAAGCAGTCGGTGAAGTGATTGCAGACGTCTGCGAGACCACCTTCGACGGTGGAATGACCTGCGCCCGTGCAGTGGCACGCCCAGAGAACACATACATTTGCAACGAAACAAACTGGACCGGCCTGCAATCCTCCGTGGAATACAACTACTTTGCGCATGTCCCGCAGGTGACCACAGAAGACGATTACTATGGAATGTCCGACACGATGTTCACAGTGATCACCCGTCTTGTTGATGCTTCGAAGGTGGCAACGTGGGTGTAATATGAGTCCTTTCTCTTTGCAAAGAAGGGAAAGTGGGGCTATTACAATCTAACAAAAAAGGCTTATCTCCCCCATACAAGCTAGGGTTGCATTCTCCCTTTTAGATGTGTCTATGTGCCACCAAAGGTCACAATGTAACCCACCAAAACCCCCATCCCCCCCACTAGCCTTAACAGGGTGCCCTTGATGGCAGACAAAAATGCGAATGGTATCCCAGCCTCAAAAGGTGGCATGATCATACACCCTTGGTGTATCGTCGATACAAACGGAAAAAAGATGTACCAAAAACAAAACACAACATCTCCAGAGCGAGTTAACGATTCAATAACAAAACAGGCAACTTTTTTGGTGACACAAGAGACTTCGTTCTCCCACCACCCCTTTCTTCTTGTATTCATCCCACCTTGGGGGTTTTTACCATCCATCCGAAGCCGTACTCTTTGATACCAAATATCCATCAGGTACAAAACGTATCACCCCCCTCACCTCACCTCCCTCACCTCACCTCCCTCACCTCCCTTCTCCACCCCCCTACCCCACACTACCCCTTCAGGTTGGGAACATTCAACATGAGATTCCGCAGAAAAAAGAGCGAAAGCGATGAGGACTCAGCACAGGAAGAGAGCGCAGTGAAGTCACGCCTATATGGCACTGCGGAGCCTGAGGCACGCGACTGGGAAGATGGATTGGAGGAGCAGGTGGTCGCTCCAGAGAGGGAAACCTTTGTGGACCCGACACGCAACATCTATGCACTCAGGAAGGAACGGGAACAGACACGCGCTGAGACCGCAAAAAACAGCATTCCACACGAGGCAGAGCCCGCAGCGGAGAGCATACCCGCAGCACAGCTTCCTACCCAAGGTGAGAAAGAAGGGGTAGATGCATTCATCGAGAAAACCATGAAGCAGCTGGAAGAGGAGGCCGCGTGCAAGCTCTTTATAGGAGGGTTGAGCTATGAGTGCACAGAGGAGCTGTTGCTAGAGAAGTTCTCCGAGCACGGCGACGTCGTCAGCGCGCATATTGCAACCAGAACAGACGATGACGGTGCAAAAGCGTCACGCGGCTTCGGCTTCGTGACATACAAACACCGTGACGATGCCGAGGCAGCTATACAAGAGCTCAACAGGTCGCAACTCATGAAGCGCTCCCTCACAGTGAAAAAGCAAGAGGTGTCGGAGGTATGTTCATATAGATATGGGGGTGTATCTCTCTCAGTGTTTGCTTGGTTGTCAACGTAGGCGTTTTTTACTCCACCTTAGGCTAAGTCATCTTAGTAGACTAAAAATCATTATCCTTTTTTACAGGAACAAATGAAGAACCAGCTTCTCCGGAAGCTCAAGCTAGCAGGGTTTGTGGATAACCACAACACCAACAACAACACTGCACGCAACACCAGACGTGCAGAGAGGCGTGGTACTGGGTCACCGGAGAGTTGTGAGAGACCAGCACGACGCGAGAGTCGTGACCGGACGCAACGACGCAGTGAGACGGGACGCGACCGACGTGAGAGTCCACATGAGAGGCAAAGACACCACAGCCGTGAGCCGCAACGACGGGAGAGCCGGGAGAGACAAAGACGCATGCACAGCCGCGAAAGAAGACACGACAGCCGAGATAGGCCACAGCGACACAACAGTCGTGAAAGAAGACGCGACAGTCGCGAGAGACCGCAAAGACGAGACAGTCGCGACTGCCGCCGTCAGAGCGACAGCCGCCCCTCTCGCGACAGGGACACACACCACCAGAGAGAGAGACGTGACAGCAGAGACCGCCACCACAGAGACAGGCGTTCTGATAGGGACCGCCCTGAGCGTCACGACAGCCACGCACACAAGGCACGTACACGCAGACACCGTAGTGCCTCGTCAGAGCAGAGCCCTGTACGTGATGCGAGGTCCAGACGCTCTGACCGTAAGACCTCTGACCGCAAGCCTCGCCACGACAGCAGCAGCGACGCAGGCACACCGCGCCCAACCAAACGCCACCGCAGCCCAAGCAGCTCCAGCGACCGCCGTCCCAAAAAGAAGGAGAGGAAGGAGAAAAAGCAGAAAAAGAGCAAAAAAGAGCGTCGCATGGACTCCCTCGACTCTCAGGAGGCAAGAGACCTTGAGCTGGCCATGTCCGCAGGTCTGCTGGACGAGAAGCAACACGACGCAGAGGAAACACAGGAGGTATGTCATTGAGCACCATTCACACTTTGACTGAGAGCACCACAACAAAATAAGTTGAGCCTTTCGCCCACTACCCGAAAAATGAACCGTTGAATGACACACACAATAGTCTTTTCTTCTTCTGGACAGTGAAAACTGCCTTCGTCTGGTACGCTCAACCAACAGCTAATCAAAAGAAACAACGCACAGAGCATCCTCATCTCTTGCCTCTCTCTAAGGCTGTCTGAGTATTTGTTCTTTGTGTGCGGATCTCCCTCTTCGAGAATTGTCGGTGCAACAACTGCTCCAATCAAGCGGAGGAACGACACAATAGGCCGCGAAGAGGAAACCCTTTGCGGCAGGGGTGGCTCTAAGTTGAGCCAAAAACCCCGATTTTGGCCGAGGTGCCAATGACTTTTTTCTGTACAAATGCCACACGTAAAAAACCCCCGGAAACCCATTCCGAGCTTTCCGGTCGGTACGTTGGCGGGGCATCTCCCCGCATATTTTCAAAACCCATTCCGAGCTTTCCGGTCGGTGCGTTGGCGGGGCATCTCCCCTCATATTTTTGAGAGGGGTTTTTCGGGGGTGGGGGTTGAAGAAGGGGAAAAATGAGTCAAATAGGAGAAGGGGCGGTTGTGAACTATCCCGTCCCCAGGCCTCTCCGGGTGGGTCGGGGTGTGCAAGCAAAGTTAAAGCAAAGGGGTGGGGGTGAGGAAAAGAAAAGTATGGTCAAAAGTGACGTAAGGACACCACTAAGCGGTGCACAGAAAGGGAAGATGCCCTTGCGTATGAACTAGGGAGGGAGGGGATGGGAAACCAAGACTAATTAACGCAAATACGAAACAGAACTGATTCCTGGCGAAGCCACGGTACGCAACATTTCTAAAAAAATGTTGACATCAAATGGCACTGTCGTTGGTCATTATCGTCAGTTCCCGTAAATGTTACTTCCATATTTTGCTGAACGAAAGTTTTGGCGAAGCCACGGTACGCAACATTTCAAAATATTGTGCTTAAAATTGCACATTTTACAGCCAAACTATGTCATGGGTGGCTTGCAATCTTGCGCCGCAGGCGCACGGTACGCTACTTTTTTCCTTTCGCCATGCTGCATGCTTCCTTTTCCTTCGGCGTTTGACCAATTGGGTCGCGTTCTGGCTGTGACGGGGTCACTTTGTTCATGAGGCCAGTTCTGGTCACTCTTAGAGGCCCGCCCCCCACCCCCACCCCCCCCCCACCTCCCATGTGGCAAAAGTCCAGAAAAAATATTTTGCCTGTGGCATTTGTACAGAAAAAATATTTTTTTTACGTGTGGCATTTGTACAGAAAAAAAGTGTGTTTTCGGAGGGGTGCCATGGGCCCATGGACTTAGAAAAGGCCCTGCTTTGCGGCCTTTTAAAAAAAAATTGAATTATGTCTCTAAAGTACAAAATACACACAAAAACCCGTCGAATCCAATCAAAAAAAAACACCACAGGTCGCCGTCCCAGCTGCACCTGCAGCCCGTCCCCCAAGGGAAGAAGAGCGTTGCTACAACTGCCACGAGAAGGGACACAAAGCCTTCGCATGCCCAAAGAAGTCGAAGCTGCAACGTTTGGCGTATTGATGCTCGCAATACAGCATTTGCTCAGATGGGGGGTTTTTTTTGTACGTATTTTTGCGGGTTCGATAAATCCGCGGGGGGAGAGGGGGGGAAAGAAACTAGCCGAACCGATACGCTCTTTGCGAGAAATAAAACAACCTCCCCTCCACCCTATATTTCTTCACTGTATGGATGCCACGAAATGGATGTAGGACTGCGTGGTTGGGGTTCACCCGGTGCACCGGTCATGTACCAAGGTGCACTGTCACGAGAGGGCTTTGTATTTCAAGTCAATGTGCATATAAAGTTGTTAGGCAGGAAGTGCGAAGCAGGACGGGGTGGCTGTATTCCCTCGTCCACGGCGGCGAACTTGGCGGCGGCGGCGCCAACAATGTTGGCCGTACCCTGCTGTTTGCATCAGGGCCTCCATCGTTTTGGCTTCAAGAGTGTGGTTGCGCTGCCGGGCCAAAGCCGCCTCCTCCTCTGCTTGACTCCGGAGGAGGTTGACCTCGTTGCTGAGGCGGTTCTCTGCGGCTGTCAGCCTGTCGTCGGTCTGGTCCGCCTTCTTCAGGGCCTCTTCAGCCATGGCTGATGCCACAACAGTATCATCCGCCGCCTGCTGCGTGCGCCTGCCCTGTTCTTGCAGCCCTTCCTGGAGGTGGGGAACCGCGGCCTCAGCACTTTTGTGTGCCTCCACGAGCTGTTCAGCCGTGCTGCTGGCGGTGGTAGCTTTCGCCGCAACATTCGTGCGGGACGGGGTGCTCCATCCTATTTTCTAAAAACGTACACCAGGATGTGCGAAGCAGGAAGGGGGGGAGGTGGGTGGTGCGAGGTCTGGTTTTTTTCGTATTTTCCTTTTAGTGATGTTCTTTGAACACACGCTTCAAGTAGGTAGACAGATGGTGCGCATAGCAGCACACTGTTAGCATAGCTGAACACTACTCAAGGCTGATATGTTTGATGCTGCGTCAGATACGTAGTAACTGACGCGCTTGAATTCCACAGAATACTTGACTAACGTGCGCTTCAGGGACTGCGAGATCTCCACCGCAGTCCACGCAGCCCCAGGTTCGCCGAGATCCATCTCAGCAAGCAAGTCTTCTTCCAACAAGTACACACCATGTGCGAGGGCTTGTGCCTTCTTCCGTTTGACGCCAGTTGTGTCAAGCCCGGTGCCGACACAGAAACCCCCCTCAATTTCTGCTCGGTGTAGGCATTGAGCTCGTGAAGGACACACTCCTTCACCTCCTGCAGCAGCGTCCATAGTTTGCGGAATCGCAGCAACGTGCTTGCTAAAAAATGGTCGCATCCTTGCGAGTTGTGTCAGCCCAGCAGCGGTTGTGCACCTGTTCTGCTTCGTATTTTAGCGAGTTTCTCCACAATGTTCCCAATGTTCGCCAGATTCCCAACATTGCTCCCATTACACGCCATCATTCACAAAATGGAAACTCAAAAATCACCATTCCCCCACAACAGATACGCATTTGCTACACCCCTCTCCTCTTCCTCACCCTCTCTCTTTCTCCTTACAATTTCTCACACAATTAACATGGCAGGCGCATCCCTTGCTGAGTCACCCGAGGAGACGGTTGGGCTCTTGAAGGAGCCGCTGGTGAATTCCCAGAAGGGCCCACAGGTATCAACGCCCCCGAAGAAGAAGGCGATTGTGGAGATGGTGAGCAGTGGGATTGAGCCGCCACCACCGCCTCGTGTGGCACAGAACGCGCCGAATGGGGGTACGGAGAACGCGCCGCCACAGAGACGGAGTATTTTAAGGTATCTTGCCGCAGGGCTGGTCGGTGGGGTGCTGGCGCTTGGCGGGGCGGTGACCTTTGTGTGGCTGCAGTTTGGCCCCATCCCCGCTGCCGTCGTCGCTGCGACCACCATCGTTGTCTTTTATGTTGCCTGGCGGGTTCCATCCGATCCCTCCCGTCTCGCCAAGGCAGAGGTCAAGCTTCTTGACACATTAAGCGAGTCTATTTCGTACAAACAGCTTCGCACTAAAGTTGGAGAAAAGCGGTTCATCGGTGCAACCGCATTTCACCTCACGGAGGATCGTCCGGAGAGTGGTGTGTTGGTCATGCTGCATGGTCTTGGATGCGGGGGTGGTGTTTTTATCAAGAACGTGGAGGGGCTGTGCAAGCATTATAGGACGGTGTACTGTGTGGATTTGTTAGGGTTTGGCGCGTCGTCGTCGCCGACGTTTAAGGGGAAGACTGTGGAGTGTGCGGTGGACTGGTGGGTGTCGTCTCTGCACGCATGGAGACAGGAGGTGATTGGTGTGGACCAAAAGATCAATCTCCTTGGCCACTCCCTTGGTGGCTTTGTCGCGACGCACTATGCTTTGGCGCATCCTAACACAGTGTCCAGGCTGGTTCTCGCTGCGCCTGCTGGGGTTGTCCCTTTGAAGTGGATACCCACTATGTCGGATAGAATGAGGAAAGTGCTTAAGACCGTTCATTTTTTGAAAATTACTCGTACAAAAGTGGTGCGTTCGATGGGGCCTTCCGCAAAGCGTGCAGTGAAGTATGTGTTGAGACAGCGTGCAGCGTGGTACGGCATGGACTCACCCGAGCTGGTTGACTACATGACACACCTTCAGTGCGCGAAGATCTCTGGGGAGGATGCCTTCCTCGCGACGGTGTGTCCAAAGGTCGGCTGGAAAGACCCTCTCATCACAAAGATGTCTGCCCTCGAAGTGGGTCACCTCTCAGTGATCCTTGGGCAGCGTGACTTCATAGGGGAAATCGGGGAGGAGATCCGAACCTCCGTGTCGGTTCCTCTCAGGGTGACGACTTTCGAAGGGGTTGGGCATCATATGCACACAACCGTCCCAGATTTGTTCAATGAATACGTCGTGAAAGAGGAATGAGGGTAAACTATAATTTTTTTTTTGGTGACTAAGCATGATGGGGCTTAGGATCATCTGATAAAACTTCACATTTTTTTTTGTAACAACTGCCTTGCAAAGGTTGTAGGGGAGGAAATGAAAACGTATCTGAATGTGCCCGAATTTTTGGTGAGAGCGACACAACACGACACAAATTATTCACAGAAAATTTTTTGATTTTGTCCCTACACTCTCCACAAAAATCCGGTGCGATCAACGAAAAATTCTTTTTCTGATTTCGTTTCTTTCTTTATCAGACTAGCTAAAAATCAGATATCAGTTTTTATTTTTTTCCCAAAGAAAAAAAAGAATAAATGCCAAAAAGAGAATGGCATTCCATATTTCTATCTAAAATCTAGCTCACGCCCTATTGGGGGCGTTTTTTTTTTCCTCTCTCCCTCTCCATGCATTGCTATGTTTTTCGTTTTTGTTTTTTAAAGATTTGCGCAGTGAAGAGAGGCGCAACTCTTTTCAAGGTTTTCTTATAAGGTTGGGGGTGTCCACCCCCCCCCCCCCCCCCGGTACATCGTATGTTATGTACCAAAGGTACACTGTTCACGAGAGGGCTTTGTATTTCAAGTCAACTTTATAAAAAATAATGTACGGTGGTGTGATTCAGGGGGTACGGACAACCCACGGGAGAACCACGGAGAACTGTTTCGGGCTATATTAAGATTTGCGGAGCACCTTCGGGGGGAACCACGGAGAATCCGTTTGGTGATCATATCATACGGTGGTTCAGTTTATAAAACTCCAAAAAACGAACAATAGTGAATACATCTCGTCTACAGGTATCTACACCAAACCAACAAAAAGCTGTCCGCACAGAGATTCTGCCTTATGTTCTGCCACACTTTTTTTTGCAATGGGGTGTGTGTCCTCTGTGAAGCCAGCCCAACAGTGTTATCTCTACATAAATTTTTACCATTTTTGCGATTATTCTTTTTGTCGCAAACTTTCATAAAACCCCTTTCAAAAAAAATCAGTAGGTTTTCTGTCTATACCTCAAAAAAAAAAAAAAAATCACCTTGCGCAAAACAATGAGTGACCGATCTCCCTTTTCCCTGAAGAGGTGTCCCCGCCCCTCTCTCCGATTTCGTTTACACCACGCTTCAATTTTTTCTTGGTGGACTAAACATGAGAGGCTTCAGGTTCATCTAATAAACCTTTCTTCTTGTTCCCCCCCTTTCTTTTGGCTCCGTGCGAGGAAATATTCAGTATTGTTCCTAAGATGACTAAGCAAGGCAAGACGCGGGGTTTAGGATCGTCTCACAAAAAAACTTCTTCCTAGTGTATGCGCTTTTTTGCATCGAAAAAATTTGACCACTTTATCTCACATTTTATTAACTCTACCTACGTTACTAACCTATTTTTTTCTTCTCTATTTCCCGTCACAATTGCTGCTGTGGCGTGTTCAGTTTTTACTCCAGTGTCCTTACTCCAATGACCATGATATGGTCTGCAATGAGTTAAGCAGACGTCAGTTAAGATGTGTACACTCTTCTTTCTTAGAGAAACCAATCTACTGAAGTTTCAACTTGTGCATGAAGCATTTTACTTTTCTTTTCTACGTTTTGCAAAACACACGCCATACAAAGAAAGATGGGACCATTTTTGTTGATCCCTCACCATATAAAGGGGGGCCCCGTCGATTATTTACCTTTTGAAAAGGTAAATATTACACGAAAGGTAAATAATACACGAAAGGTAAATAATACATGGAAGGTAAATAATACAATATTTGGACTTTATTAATTCAAAAGGTAAATAATATACGGTTTGACCTATTGCGGGTAAACGGTCCTGTTTTCGATGCACACCCACTAGACCCCCGACTCACTGCACAACAGATTTTCACACCCCGCCCTTCCCCCTCCCCAGAACCCCTCTCGCCGTCATGTTGAACGCCTCGACCCTTGCAGAGCTGAACCACCAGTGGGATGAGGTGCGTCGTGGCCGCTGCGAGATGGTCGTCGGCCTCGACGAGGCAAGCGTGGCGAGCCTGGACCTGGACGTTGAGAGCTTCAGCGACACGTCCAGTGCCTCAGAACTTCACCCAAAAAAAGCGGGGCGGAAAATTAATTAATTAAATGCCAATTCAAAAGGTAAATAATACACGAAAGGTAAATAATACAATGTTTGACATTAAAAAGGTAAATAATACACGAAGGTAAATATTAAAATAGGTAAATAATCGACGGGTCCCCCCTTTACTATCAATTTATTGATTGCATATGATGAGAATACTTAGAGGCGTATTCATCTTTCAACGTTTCCTTCTCCCCCCCGGGTTGTGAAGGTTATGATTTAAAGAGCGCCAAAAAATCAGTGTGAGGTTTGACTTTCATCTCACAAACTTTTTATGGATCGGATCTGTGTGAAGAGTGTATAGTGCAAAGGTTTCCCCCTTTTTTTTTAAAGGTACACTGTTCACGAGAGGGCTTTGTATCTCAAGTCACATTTTAAAAACGGGCTCATTTCGCGTGCTTATCTTTCCAGGGCTAAGGTTTGTTTTCCCCCCCCCTGCTCTATTTGCCCTCCAATTTTCCGCATTTTTTTTTCTTGTGTTTTGTCTTTGAGGGGAGGCGATCGTCGCATTCCCCTCCAGGAAAAAAGGACCCGTTTTTGGTGTGGCTGACTAGGGGGGGGTGGGAGAAGTGCGCAAGAAGTGCGGATCATCCCCCTTCAGCCACACCGGTTTTGCTTTATTTCCTTTGAGCCCGCAATGGAATGCACAAAAAAAGGAACTACCTCCCCCTCTTTTCTAATACTGCCAAAACAAAACGCCCGCTGATTTTATTGAGCATCCTGCATCCTTGCATCCTGCCCAGGGTCCAACCTTACCCTCTAACCCTCGCCTTAACAGCACATTTCACAGGATTTCTTACACACAGAATAGTCGCGCTGTGGAAGAGAAACACCAAACCATCACAGCATCACAAGTAAAGTTCGAAAATCCCCAAAGGCTGTTGGGAGGGGGGGCTCCTGGATGCACTGTGAAGCTCTGCGTGTGTTCCTTATTGGATAGTGCTAGCTTTTTAAGCGTTGAAGCAAGATGAGCGGCAGACGCGACAAGCCGAAGAAGGTGCGTGGGGTGGGCATCATAAGGCAGATGCTTGATTCGCACAAGAAGGTATGATTTTTTTTGGATATGGTTGGCGTCCCCCCCGGTACCGTCATGTACCAAACCGTCATGGACCAAGGGTACACTGCCACTTTTTTTGGCGACTAAGCAGCGTCATCTTACAAACTATTCTTTTAAGGTGTGACCGGTAGTCTGGCGGACTCTGCCAGAATTTTGAAAATTATGAATTTTCTTGACTTTCAGAAGTTAAGAAACAGTCAAAAATTGGGTGTCTTGAGTCTGGCGCAGTCGGCCAGACTACCATGTATGGACACTACAAAACACAACCCCCAACAGAACGAAGAAGAATACCATGCTGTCATGGCCACCCTGCAGTCCCATATTACGAACTATGTTGGGCTCGAGAAGACACCGACGTTGACTGAGGACAGACTGCAGTTTCTTGAGAGCAAGATCAACAACATGAAGAACGTGCTGACTGCAGAGGCGCTGGCGAGCGCCATGGGGCCGTACCACGCATTGAAGCTCTCTGGGCAGATGATCGCCAACTTCATATACAAGCTCCACACCCTGCTCATGACGATCCACACTGAAAACTACCTACGCATATTTTCCGAGCTGGCGCATAATTTGGAGGTCAATCTTGCGGACGTTATCATTGTTGAGCGTCTGCTTGTAAAGAAGTGGCTTGCCATGCGATCCGATGCGGGTACAGAGACTGGCGACCTTGATGGCAGCGATGCACTCCCGTTCCCTCCTCTGATTCTTCTTGTTGTTTTCATTTTGGTGACACCGATTCCGCAGTTGAACCATATTTTTCATACCCAAATCGAGCCGCAACCTAAACATGGAGAGCCGCCAACCTTTGGGAAAATGTTAGTTGTCGCCATGGGAGAACCGGAGTGGCCGGTTATCATAAACTGGGTAGGATCTTTGTCGGTTCTTCTTGCAATGCCGGTGTGGTTTCCTGAGGTCACATGGCCTGCTCATATAAAAATGCCTTTAGATTTCCAACAAGACAAAGCTGTCACCGCAGTCACTGCAGGGGTTGCCGTTTACCACGATGTCGAAACAGAGCTAGAAGAAGCCGAGCTCCGCCAACAAGCCATTCTCCTTGCATCCACGAAGCTGAAGGGGAAGAAAGGGCAAAAGGACAAAGCCAAGGCAAAGGGGGTACGCGTTGCGATCACCTCTGAACCAGATGTTCGCGAGACCATTGATGGATGTGTTGTCTGGAAGGTTCCAATCTGCATGCCCACCGAAAGCGGAGAAACCGCACACCCAGGAACGGTTTTCGATGTTTCCTCTCTTATCACCACTGCACCAAGCAAGCCAAAACCGAGAGAGCTCTTTGGCATGCTCAAGGCAGGAGGCGCTGCGAAGGCGCTCGCAAAGCTAGCCATCCGCCCTGAAGACACTACTGCGATGTTTGCACCATTTGGGATGTTCGTTCGCAATAAGGATGCTAAGGAAGACCCCAAAACTGTAGGCCGTTCCGGAGCTGCAGGCATCATCAAAAGCAAGGCAACACCAGAACCCGGAAAGAAACCTCCAGTACGCGGTGCAGACGCTTCTGCGCCTGCTGCAAACGCTGCAGAGGTGGTGGAATGGCAGGGCAGTATATACAATGCAGCGGCCTGGAAGGAGTGTCTCCTGATGGGGGATGAGGAGGAGTCGAATGAAGAGCAGCTTGAGGAAAGTGACGATGGTTCGCAGGGCAAAAGCGAGGTGAAATCGAGCAACCCCTCGCTCCGAGGGACCAGCCGGTCCCAAAGCAAAGCGGCCAGAGGCGGGAAGGACAACCAGATTGGCGAGCTGAAGAACAACAAACGCCTCATGAAAGAGATTTCTGAGGAGGACGACCGGGTCATGATGAATTTTCTCAGCAACATCAACAACTACGTCGAGACAGCAGACGAAGCCTCACAACGTCTCTATACACGCCTTCAACAGAAGCTCCGTGAACCCTTCTGCTGCACCAGACACATCTACGAACAACTCAAATACTTTTGCCCAGAAAAACGCGCCGTAATCTGCGAGCAATGCACCAAGGAGAAGTACGCCGGGAAAACGGTTGTCCCCCTCCCAACGCACTGCGCCGAGGAGATACAACGTCTCAGCAAAAAGGAGGAGGAATTACGCATTCTCGTCAAAGCTGCGTCGGACCTGACAAAAGCAGTCCCTATCGAGAAGAGCGAACTACACAAACACGTTGACAGCGAGGTGGATTCATTGATAGCTGCGCTCAACGCACGGCGTGAATATCTACATGAAGACATCGACCGACGAACCAGCAAGGAGGTTGCTGCCATTGAACGCGAAACCGGCATCTGCAGCGGCGAACGCAACACCCTCAACGAAGCAATCCTTGTCCTCGAAGGACTGGCTGCAGGCGACCCCACCGTGGTTCCTGTGAACAACCCTCTCGGCGCGGTGCTACGGCAGGAGGCCACCTACGTGGAGTTCTGGAAGATGGCCTGCATCCGCCTGCACCGCCCCATGGGTATCGCAACAGGGTTGAAGCTACTCCTCCCTGTAGAAGAGTTGATGAAGGATGCAGAGCGTCTCGACTGGTCTGTCCCCAAGCAGTACCTCTCGAATCGGATGTACCCTCCCCCAGACTCAACGTGCCCGACGTTGCCGTCTGCGATCCGTTCGTCTTTGAGTACTGTGCAGTGTAATAAGGGGTATAAGGCAAGGAGGTCGCAGATTCGGACACAAAGAAAGTTTAGTCACAATTCTGCGGAGACGATGGAGGTGTTGCGGACGAGGGAGTTGGCGGATAGCTTAGAGTCGGTGTGGGGGTTGGTGCACTGTTTGGAGTGGCGTGCGGCGTTGGGTGCGTTGTTCAGGCGGTATTCGGATTTGATTCGAACCATCGTAACGAATGGTGGCATGTCGCTGCCGCGGTACAGCGATTTCTATGAAGAGTTTTGCGCACTGCTGCAAGAGGCCCTCGTGACGCACATAGCAGAAGGGAAGTACGTTCTAAAAAAGCGTGACGCAGTTCTGTCACATCAAGAAATCGCAGAGGACCTGACAGTGCTTCCAGCAGCAGAGAGAAACCGGCTTGTTACGGTGGATACTATGGAGGTATGTGAAGGGTGAGGTAAAGATATTTTTTGGATTTTTTCTGTGGGTGATTGTGAGATGATTAAGCAGAGAGAGAGAGGCTTACGTTCATTTTTTTTTTTTTTTTTTTGGCGTTTTTGTGTTTCCTGAATGTTCTTTCGTTTACGGTTGCATATGAGAGGGTGTAGGGTCATCTTTTAATGTTCTCAAAACAGGCGTCGCGTTCGTTGCCAGAATTCATCAACTTTGTAGGGCTGTATTATGTCATTTATGCGCCAGATTTGAAGGGAGAAATGACAAAGGTAAAGCAGCGGAAAAGGAACAGCTGTGCGAACATTCGTGGTCTGCTGCGCAGTAAGGAGGAGCTAGACAACGTGGAGGAGGATGGTGAGGGCAGTGAGGACGGCGATGGTGGTGAGGGCAACGGCGCCGTGCCAGACAGCAGAGACAGTGCGGCGGAGGCACACATCCTGGGGCTCTCAGCGCTCGCTAGTAGATCGAGGGTCCCTCTGCCAGAGCTCTAACGGTTTATGGGGAAAAATCAAAAAGGACTCCATGCTGGTATCACAGTGGAGGTGTCTTACCCTGTTTTTTTTTTTTTTTTTTTTTTTTTTTTTTTTTGTGTTTTCTAACCAATTTAACCGCGCTTTATTGAGCCACCTTTTTATTGAGGCTTTACAGTCATCAAAAAGGAACCATTTGGTATTCTGGAATCTAAGCTAAAACGATTTAACCCTACTTTTTTTTTCAGATCTAAACCACGAAATGGATGTAGGACCGCACGGTTGGGTGTCCACCCCGGTACAGCCATACCAAGGTACACTGTCACGAGAGGGCTTTGTATTTCAACTCTACTACTTTTTTTTGGCTTTTCCCTCCCTCATACACCCTCAACAAGCAGCCCCCCTCTTCCCATACACATGCGAGGGTCCAGGGTGTACACCTGGGTGTTCCCTGGGTTTGTCTGTGGGGTGGTGTATGGCGTGCGGAGGAGGGTGCATGCGTCGGGGTGTGAGGAAGGGGCAGGTGTGGGAGGTGCGCCGTCACCCCTGCAGCTGCTGCAGGCAGAGTCTGCGGCGGACTGCTCGTTGCAAGTGAGGAAGGCAGTGGGGTTCAAGAGAAAAGTCCTCTTTCGCGGGATCACCCTCTTTTGTGCAGTCCTCCCCTTCCTCGTCGCCTTGACACTTCACAGAATCGCCCCCTTTCTGGTCAGCAAGGAGTTTGTGCATGAGCTGCTGTTAAATCTCTTCACCTCATCAGGTCCGTGCTTCCTGAAGCTTGGGCAATGGGCAGCAACGCGGCCAGATAAGTTCTCAAAAGAGTTCTGCGACGTGGTAGGGAAGCTGCACCACGACGCACCCTCGCACAGCTGGGAGGACAGCGAGGCGCGCATTGTTGCTGCGTACGGTGCGACGGATATGTTTGAGAGCATTGAGAGGGGCCCGCTGCATTCGGGGTGCATTGCGCAGGTGCATCGCGCGCGTTTGAAGGGCGAGGATCGGGACGTTGTTATCAAGGTCATGCATCCGAATGTCGAGGAGTCCATTGAGGTGGATTTGGCATTGATTCGTGTATGCGTGGCTGGGGTGGAGTGGCTTGCTTCGCATCTCATACGGACGGAGTGGATGAGTGTCAACCATTCTATGCACGAGTTTCAGTGGCAGATGCGGAACCAGGTCGACCTAGAACGCGAGGCACATAACCTACTTAAGTTCCGTCGCAACTTCAATGCCACCGACACCGTCACGTTCCCCATGCCTGTAATGCGTCTGGCCTCACGCACTGTCATGGTGGAAACGTATGAACACGGTACACCCCTCGTGGACTGGGTCGCAACAAACCCGGCACTCCTCGAAAGACTCGCAGTCACAAAGAAAATATGCCTTGCACTCATGAAAATGGTGAAGGAGGACAACTTTGTGCATGGTGACCTCCATCCGGGGAACATTCTGGTATGCACCACCACCCCGAACCCAATTCCTCGATCTCTTCCCTGACTGTGGCCATGACATCCAAACATTCCTATATTTTCCAACGTGGAGATATCGATCTTCGCAACATTTCTTCCCCATTCTCTGCCTCCTGCTAAAGCTTCCGCAGCGCCTCCACCCCAATCCGCCAGGCTTCTCACGAAGTCCACTGTGCAGTTTTCTCTCTGCATGACTGTCGAGCACTGATCAACAGCAAGCAGGCCTCTTCTGTACAAATCAAAAGGCTTGGCGGTTGGTCCATTTTTTGAAGTACGCCTGCATGGAGACGCATCTTGCGTTTTTTTTTGTGCTCCTGTCTGCAGACATCCAGTCTTTTGGCGTTGTATGAGCATGATACAATGCGTACGGTACAAGTTTTCGCCCCCTCTGCAGCATCCTCTGCGTTTTGGCAACCCACCTGATAGTGCGCTTTTTTTGGGGTCGGCTTCTGCTTGCTTGAGAGGCATTTGCTCTTTTTTATGGCTTCCCCGAGCAGCCGCCACAACCTGCTCGAAGTCAAGTACGCGTTCTCTATTGACTCCACCTGATCTAGCAGTGTGGGACAGCGTCTGTCAGCGCGTTTTTCACCTTGAGCTCCAAAAAGTGTGCAAAGTCCTTGACAAGGACGGCGTTTCTCGTTTCTGCAGATGTCTTATCTGGCGTTTATACCTTTAATTTCTCTTCTTCCTTCGAAAATACAAAGCTACCCACACCCCATGCACAGATCCGCGACGGAGGGAACGAGGTTGTTGTGATCGATGCTGGCATTGTGACAAGCCTGTCTCCGGGTTCGGCGATGAAGTTCCGGTCGACGCTTGCAGCAGCAATGCTTGGACGTGGCGACGCTGTGGCAGAAGGTTTGATGTACGGTGTGCCGAGGATCGAAGGGCAAGGGGACGGGGCTGCGTTCCGTGCAGACGTGAACGCTTTGGTGCGGAGGAACTTCGCTCTTGCGCTGCAACGCAAGGAGATCGACACACGCGCCGTTTGTGCAGATGTGTTGTACTGCTTCCGTACAAACAACGTCGCCATCGATGCATCCTTCTCAGCAATGATCACCTCAGTGTATGTGGCAGAAGGCCTCCGTAAGATGCTATGGCCAGAAGGAAGCACAACCCAGCTCATCACCGCCCTCCTCCACAAAGCAGAGAACAAAAAGAAACAAAAATGGTCGAAAAAGCCCGAAGTTTCGGAGGAAAAGGAAACCTTGCAACCCCATAATCCTGCAAACGAGGACTAACTATAGTATAAAAAAGCAATCTACAATATTCAGCAACACAATGCACAATCCTAGCCTGGCAAGTCTCACAAAAGAGGGTGGTGTGTTCCGTACAATGTCTGCGGTTGAGACAGTGTTGCACCTTTTTTTTCTTCTAAGTTTTCTGTAGCTCGGCAAGAAGCTGAGGTCCATCTTAACAGTACTTTCTCTGTTTTTACCTACCGCCGATGCACGGTGAGGCGTTTGCACTTTTCAACTTCTCTTTGTCTAGGGTGCTATAACCCACGGAGAACCAATGTCTACGCGAGATGTTGTATTTTACAACTGGTACAGCCGGTCATTGTACCAAGGTGCACTGTCGTTGTGAGAGGGTTTTGTATTTCAACTTTAAAAATTCTCTCTTTTATCCGAGGTTTGTATTGTCCGAACTCATTTGCAATGTCATTCCATCGTCCAGTTTTCCTTTTTTAGATGTGCAGGAGAGAGGAGAGGCACATTCGTCAAGCTTTCTTCCCCCTAGTTCCCAGTCCCGCCCTCTGCTTATGTCTAATGACAAAACAGCGTGTTTTTCTCCCAGTTCCCTTTTTTTGTGTCTCCTTTGCAGATCAGATGTGTACGAAGGGGTTTGTGTGTGTGTTACGCACAAAGGAGAAAAAAATGCCTTGGCACGTCTCAAAGTTAAAATTGGTTTCAGTGAAAGCACGCTCCGGTGTTCTGAAGATTGTTCCGTTTGAACGATATTCGGGAAAGCGGGGGGGGGCTCTTACGGGGTGGCCACTGCACTGTTCTGCCAATTTGACAAATCTGTCCATTTTCGACAAAAAAAGAAATAACAATAACAAAAACACGCGCGGTGTGATCATCCTAAGCGTGTAAAGCACACTTTCTCCCCCAGTTTTTCTTTTGTTTTGTTTTATTTTTTTTGTACACGAAAATCCACATGGGTTCGCTATGCGATTATCTTTTCTTTGTTTCGATATTATTGGGCCGCCAATATCATCCTTTCAAAAAAAAAAACACCCCCCAAATACTTCCCCCTTTTTAGCGCCTCACAAACACTTACATTCATCTTATATCCTTTTTGACCTCCTGCGTCATTCTAACTCACTGCATTTCGAGTCCTACCTTGAGTCATACATTTCAAGGATAGTCCGAAGCTTTTAAGGGTTAAGACAATCTGAACGATCTAGCATTTCTTGGCGACAACAGAGAGGAGCCTGTCGTGGAGAGGTGAGAGGCACGCCGTTGTCTTCTTGGGCCGGTCCGCGCGTCTGTGCGTGATGGCCCCCGTTGAAGCCTGTGTGCCGTCCTAGCGGCACGTCAAACCCCAGCCCCTCGCACGCCACAGATTTTCGCAACTTCCCTCGTGTCCTGGGTGGTCTTCATCTCGCTCTGTGTGGCTTCGATTGGAGTGGTGATTAGTCGTTCTGCAGTTTCTTGCTTCGCCTCCACGCACTCCAGGCGGGTGATTCTCGAGTCGGTGATGGCGGAGCCGCATCTCCACAACTTCTCAATCAACCGAGACGAACCCTGCGGTGACACTGAGAGGGTGGGCTTCGAATTTGAGAAGACATTTTCTTCACCCTGAAACCATTCCCACACACCTATTACCCACATAGCCCACACCCTGCACCTTACTAAGTTAATCAAATACACCTGAAAAGGCAGCATAGAAAAATATGAGTCGAATAAGATACTGCCTCGGTGGCGTTGCTGCCGCTGCCGCTTCGTATAAGGCGCACGGTGCATGTGGAGTGTTGCAGGCTGAAGAGCCGAGAACAGTGTCGCGTATTGTGTTGGAGCCGCACGACAATAATAGGGAGCTTGCGCTGAAAGCGGCGAGTGAGCCGTTGACGTGGTCGAGAGTGTTCTTCAATGTGCGGGTGTTGTTCAGAGGGGTGTATCTGTTGACGAATGTTGTCGTGCCATTGCTCTGGGCATGTGCTCTGCATCTTGTAAGTGAGCGTCTCGTGTCGCGTGATACAATTAACATCCTGCTTTTGCGATTTTTCACCTCATCAGGTCCGTGCTTCCTGAAGCTTGGGCAATGGGCAGCAACGCGGCCAGATAAGTTCTCAAAAGAGTTCTGCGACGTGGTAGGGAAGCTGCACCACGACGCACCCTCGCACAGCTGGGAGGACAGCGAGGCGCGCATTGTTGCTGCGTACGGTGCGACGGATATGTTTGAGAGCATTGAGAGGGGCCCGCTGCATTCGGGGTGCATTGCGCAGGTGCATCGCGCGCGTTTGAAGGGCGAGGATCGGGACGTTGTTATCAAGGTCATGCATCCGGGGTTGGAGGAAATCATTGAGGCGGACCTTGCCATTGCTAGGTGGGGGCTGGCTGTGGTGTCGAGACTGATCCCGCAGAGTGAGTGGCTGAGTTTGAAGGAGTCTTTTGCGGAGTTCGATGGTCTCATGCGGAGCCAAATGAACTTCTGTACTGAGGCACAGAACCTCTCCATCTTCTGCAGGAACTTCGAAGGCCACAAGGATGTGGTCTTTCCGAAGGTGATACCGAACATGGCAACGGAGTGTGTGCTGGTAGAGAGCTTCGAGGAAGGCGTCCCCATGACAGAGTGGCGCGAGCAGAACACATCAACAGCAAGCAACAAGGAGGTGTCGCTCATCGGCTGCCGTGCGTTTCTCAAAATGGTGTTTGAGGACAACTTCTTTCATGCAGACCTGCACCCAGGGAATATTTTGGTATGTTACAAAACCCCCCCACCAATCACTGCAATGTGTAGATTCATTCCCGACAAATTTCTTCATTTTTTTTGTGCGGTTATCCTGAAGCGTGACTATCAACAACACTTTCTTTTCCACTCCACGTTGGGCCCAACCTGTTTCTGATAACACATTATCTCATTCGCGTATCATACCCCATCTCCTCAACCCCTTCAGGTACGAAGCAAGGAAGATGGAACGCACCAGATGGTCTTGCTTGACACAGGGCTTGTGTCCAGTCTATCGAAACAGGATAGAAAGAATTTTATCCATCTCTTTGCCGCAGTCTGTGTGGGCGACGGGGAGCTTGGTGCGGATCTGATGCTTGCTGGGGCGAAGAAGCAGGAGTGCACCGACCCTGCACGCTTCCGCCAGGATATGAAACAAATTGTAGACGCTGTTAACTGCAACCTGCTGCGCTCCTTCAAGCTGAAAGACATCAAAATTGGCAAGGTCCTCATTGACACAATGGACTCCGTACGCACAAACAAAGTCAAGATCGACCCAAACTTCACGACGCTAGTTATGGCCATCGTTGTCCTCGAAGGTGTTGGCCGCTCGTTGATGCCCGATCTAAACATTTTCAGAGTAGCAGCGCCCTACGTTATCCCCCACGTGGAGGTCTCTGACGTAAAACAGTTGAGCCCGTTGATAAAGAAAATGTACCTCTGAGGTAAGAGAACGGCGCGGTCTTTGAAACATTTTTTGTTTGAAGGTGACAAAAGCAACGAGAAGCTTATGTGAAAAATTCAGTATTTTCTGTTGTGTGTGAAATGTGATACCCCGAGAACCAATGCCTGCGTCCGGTTGTATGGCGAGGTGTTTTGTATGATAAGGTGACTAAGCACAGAGAGGCTTAGGATCATCTTATAAACTTTTCTTTGTACCAACTGTTCTATTTATTTATGTTTCCCTTTCAAATTCGATCCAGTATTTTGCGTGCTTGCGTAATGCGCAGCACAATAGCAAAAAGTATCCCAGGCCCCTTTGACTTAGTAAGTGTAGAAACTACCTCGTGTGTTGCGATTGTCGACACAGTAAATTAAAAAAAAAATGTGCAGCACACTCTAGGGTGGCTACACTAATACAACCAAGTTTTCAAAAAAAAAAAAATATATATAAACAACAACAAAACACACACAGACTAGCAATCTGTCTAACCATTCCATATCTAACCTATTCGATGACTAAGCGAATCTTAGCATCATCCCACCAACCTTTCCCTTTTTTAACTGTGCTAATGCTCAGCAATCAATGCCTTACGCCCCCCCCCTCCCCTGTTCTCAAAATCAAAGCCGTCATGGGGGAGGGGGGTGGGAGATACACCGTCGATGATGCAATGACTGTGCCCGCAACTTTTTGCCATCCAAAAAAAAAGCAAAAATAAAACAGATGTGCCTGGGCCTACTTCGGTAGTCGGAAAAAGAGGCGCAATTGTGTGTTGGAGTACCGTTTCTTTTAGTGTTGTTCCTGGACAGTGAAAAGACTGTCTTGTACGGCAGCTCCACGTAACCAGCAGATTATCAAAAGAACGAACGAAGCACTGTAAATCTGAGTGCCTCACAAAAAAAAAACACACCCTTCACAATTTTCCCCTCGCTGAATCCCTGGACTTTACCAACGGACCTTTTCTCCGGCTAATAAACCTCTGGGCATTTTTTTCCTTTATTGATTTCATATGTTGAAATACTTTCCAAAACCTGGCAGTGGCATCGCCCCACCTACAACTCCCATTTCCCCAGAGTTACACACCAACCCCCTCTTGGATGCTAAGGTAGAGAGGGAGAGAGTGACACTATGTACTGGCACGCAGCGTTGTTTGTGTGGGCTGGGCTGTTGTGCGGTGTGGGGGAGGCGCAGGACGCGGATCGCACAGGGGACTGCATCTGCGACATGACGTCTGTCGCATGCGACCCGAACTGCTGCTGCGATGTCGACTGTGTGAACGGGGATGATTCCTACATTGTGAACCTCGCCTTCACACGCTGCAAGAAGGAGAAGTTTGGTTCGCGCCGTGGCGTTCTTTGCACAGAACCTCCTGTCTCGCTTCTCGAGCCCTACTACATCAACCCACAAGGCAGCCTAGAGGCCGTCCTCAATGACGAAGAAGAGTACTACGAGCGCAAGCTCGCAACACGCAACTCAGAGACAGAAAAGAACGCGGTCTGTATCCTTCACGACAACGTCGATCTTGATGGTATGAATCCACCACTTCCCCCTCACCAACGTATTTTTTGCCGACATTTTGCGACATACGTTATGACTCTCACACCCACTCCTCTACCGGCAGCCTCACCTCTTTGGTTGTCGAAAAATATTTGCTTCTATAGGACAAACACGACACACATAGCGCAACGAAAAGCGCACTGCATTTTAGTGTCCTCCCACCACCTCCACCACCACCACCCAACAGACGGCTCATACGAGCCCCTCGCAACCAAGCTGACCACCTCTGAACTGGTCGAAATCGAACGTGAGTCTGACCACCGCGATATCTGGCAGTTCCAACGGGACCCACCTTCCGAGCGTTGGGCGACATCTGGGACAGGGTCCACAAACATCGTACCTGGGTACTGGTACCGCGTGGGGGACAAGGTGATGGCAGAGCGTGGACCTGAGACAACCGACGCTGCCGTGCCCTACCTGATGCTGCCCGAGAATGTCGATGGGGTGTGCAGTGACCGTGTCCCTGCGTTCTTCATGGAGAACACCCTAGAGTCGAAGCCCTGCACCCGAGTGGGCGACCCTGAGACTGTCTGCGTCGAGCAGCTTTCCATTAAGAAGTGGCAGGATCTGCGCATCAGCCGTCCCAAGCCTCCGGGAGACACCGACACCACACCGGTTGCTGCGGTGGTCACCATCTATGATGAAAACGGCAACGTCGCGACAGTGCAGCAGACCACACAATTCCAAGACGGTCTCTGCTGGTACGCCGTCAAGCGTGTTGCCATTGAGGTGACGTACCGCTTCCTCAAGCCCGAACAGCCGCAGCGCTATGAGACCGCAAGCTTCACAATTGCCCTCTACCTGAGCGCGCCTGCTGCAGTGCCGTTCACTCAAGAGCACACCATCTTCTGGCGTCCCCTCTCTAAGACAGGCACACCGGAGCAACGCAGTGGGAACCCAGGCTACCGTAGGGGCTACACCATCATGGGGACAACGTCCGAAGGTGGTGAAGTGCCCGAGGCTGAGGCGAGCCCCTTCGCACTGCCGTTGGGGATGAATTGCATAGACACAACAGACGTGCCCGTGAAGTTCCTGCACAACGTGGTGGCCAGTGGTTGCTATGTGGAGCTGACGTATGTGCAGTTCCGCACCCTCTGCGGTGAAGGGCAGCTCTTCGCACAGTACGCCCCCACCCAAGTCACAGCGCGTGTCGCAAAGTACGGAAACTCGCAGCGCAGCAATGCTGACGACTGGGTCACTATAGACCAGCGCTCGGTGCCCCCAGTGGGGACCTCGGTGATCAACACAGAGGAGCGGACCTGCATCTTCCATGTGGGGTACGACTACACAGTTGTCATCCGGAGAATGGGGAAGGTCTACAACCCGCAGGTGTGTGCTTTTTAAGTGTTAAAGTTTTCCATATCATTATATTCCTTGGTTGCCTATGGATGCTCGGCTCTTCTCAACTACCGCCTAACTGTCTCGAGAAGGCATGTCCATAAATCCGCCAGCACTATCTTCCCATGCTCCAAGCAAGACATTAGTAATACCCAAGTGTGTTGTGCTCGATGGGTGCTCCCGTTGCGTTGCGTGGTCACGTCGTTTGTTAAGGCGATCCCTTCGTAGCCTTGCCCCTTCTGGATGGTGTTCACGAAGTTGCAGACTGTCTTATCGTAGCTACACTAATACAACAAATTATCAAAAACACACACCCCCTCCACAGGACACCATTGCTGGCGTGCTGCGTGACAATGTGTATTCGACCTTTCAGTTCACAGCGGGGAGTGGCACGCAACGCTTCCACCTACGCTCACGTGTCTCCTTTGTACGCCAGTCGGACGTCAACATCGATGCTGACGCGATCCAAGCACCACGACTCCTCCCCGCAGTGAGCAACGATATCTTCTACCCGTTCCAGATCATCGGCAACGAACACGGCCGTCCTGACGAGAATGAAGAGTTGTAAGGCGAGAGGTCTTTTGTGCAACGGACATTTAGTGAAAAATCGGTAAAATAGATGTGGGGGTGAGGGGGTAATGCAATTAAAATGGAAAAAAATGGCAAAACTTTTTCTTTTTTTGGCAAAAAAAAAACAAAACTAGATTTTCTTCCCTAATATTGGGCCGCGTTTTATTAGAGCTTTTTTCATATGAGGGGATTGCTAGGTAAGGCTTTGTACGTAACAGAGAGAGACGGTTTGTGTGTGCTGTCAATTTTCACTATTGTTGCATGCACGCACCTGAAACAAAAAAAACAGAAGGTACCATTTTTGTTGATCCCAAAACCTGTACTTTCACTCTATTGAATGTGTGTGTTAATACACTATAGTTGATATGTGAGGGAGTGGTGTATTCATCTTAATTTTCCTTGTTTTTATTGAAGCAAGAAGAAAGAAAGGACCGCAGGTTTGTTTTTAAACACATTGCAAAGAAACACCTAACCAAGAAATTTCAAACCTTTTTGGGGTGACGACATCACCCCGAACAACTCTTATCCAATGCGAGAACGATATTGGTAAAGATGTGTTGTGCACGAGGAGGTACATTTCATCTTGCAGTTTTTCATCTATTTTGTTGCGTTGTTTGCCTCTTGCTTGGCGGGTGTCGTTGTGGTGCCCGCTCTATTGAGAATAAGTCCCCTATGCCCGCTATTCCCCCTTGCCCATCATTGTTTGCTGAGCTTATTGATCTCTGGGTATTTCCACCCCATGTGGTTGGTAAACGTAACACATCACACACCATTCAGTTCTTTGTGACGTTTACTGTTATACACAAAATCCTTTCCAGTGTTGTAGTCAAGAATGTCCACCACACCAAGCAAGATGACAGCAAAGCGCTCTGCACCCGAGGACAACCACCCCTCGAAGAGGCAGTGTGTGTCGAAGGACTCGCGCGACGCGCTGAACGAGCTTGAGAAGAAGGAGCCGCTTCTGCGTGAGAACCCCGGGCGGTATGTGCTGTTCCCGATCAAGCACAAATCGGTCTGGGATAGGTACAAGCAGGCGGAGGCTGCATTCTGGACAGTGGAGGAGGTGGACCTATCGACAGATGTGACAGACTGGGAGAAGCTGACCTCTGACGAGCGCCACTTTGTGAGCCACATATTTGCCTTCTTTGCGGCGTCTGACAGGAGCCTTGCAGGGCGGTTTATGAACGACGTGCAGATCCCCGAGGCTCGCTGCTTCTACGGGTTCCAGATTGCGATTGAGAACATCCACTCTGAGATGTACTCGATGCTGATTGACACCTACGTGAAGGACAACTCTGAGAAGGAAACGTTGTTCCGTTCGATGGAGACGTTCCCTGTTGTGGCGAAGAAGGCGGAATGGGCAGACAAATGGCTTGAGAGCGAGAGCACATTCGCAGAGCGCCTTGTGGCGTTCGCGGCTGTTGAGGGTATCTTCTTCTCTGGGGCGTTCTGCAGCATGTACTCGCTGAGGAAGCGTGGGGTGATGCCGGGGAGCACCTTCGCGAATGAGATGATCAGTCGTGATGCGGTGGTTCATGCCGACTTTGCGTGCCACCTGTACACCCTTCTGGAGCACACCCGCCTGACGGACGACCGTGTGAAGGAGATTCTGACGAACGCTGTTGAGATTGAGAAGGAGTTCATCACCGAGGCGCTGCCTGTGAAGCTGATTGGGATGAACAGCGACCTGATGAAGCAGTACATTGAGTTCGTTGCGGACCGCCTCTTCGTTGCCCTTGGGCACGACAAGCACTACGGCATCAAATCCCACCCGTTCCCCGAGGTGGAGCTCTTGTCAATGCCAAGCCAGACAGTCTTCTTAGGAGGTGGCGGGAGCGGGGGCAAGTCAAGCTTCTTTGTTAGTCATAGGGTCGGGCCATACACAAAGGTTTCTGACCAGGACAATGTGCCAAGAGAAGAAGTCTTCTCATTGACAGAAGATTTCTAGAAGCAACCATATCTGCCGTCTCTTGTTGTGTGATTTTGCATCACCCATATTCGTGACACAATGGCTTTTTGTTGAATAATTGGCAAAAAAAGGTGCCATATTTTTCTGTTTCTGTGAGGGGCATTGTTCCCTTGCATGCAGATACCACCTGCTCACCCCGCATCTAGCCCACGGTTCAAAAAAAAAGGTGAACATCTCTGATGGCCGCTACACTATACCAACAGCTTGCCAATAAACCCCCTTTTTTTTTTGCACACTTATCCGTCACCAGGGGACAACTCTGTTCCATTTAATCCCCCCTCCTCCTCCTCCTCCTCCCACCCTCCCACGGTATTTCACTGTGCAAAGGGAGGACGAGGAATGAGGGGGGACGCTCTGTTCGGTGGATACCCCCTAAGCACCCTCTCAATCCCATTCGTTAAGACCAAAACTGTACGTGCAACGAGACGTTTCGTGTTTTAGTTTTTTTTTTTTTTTCTTCCCTCCAAAAAAAATGCCGGAATTGATCTACCGCAAACGTAACCCCTCTCTCTCTCTCTTTTATCTATTCAAAAAAAAAATATAAAAAACCCCCTCCCTCTCTCTCTCTCCCTTTTATAAGGATACTGCATTCTTCCGGGGCTGTCATCGTATGTGGATCAGTCGGCGGTGTGCCTGCAGCAAACTACAGTTTTTTCCCCCCTCCACTCCTTTTCGTCCATTCCTTTTACAATCTTTCAAAAAAAAAAAAAATACAGAAAAAGGGAAAACAACAACACCACCCTTCCAACTATGGGTGTCGCGGTGGCTGGGGATGAGCCGAGTACTGGAGTGAACGAGTCTGCTGGGGACATGGAGGTGCTTGGAGGTCATGAATCTGCCACCACCCTTCCGCATGGGGGGACGGTCCGCACTGCTCCTGGTGAGGCTGAGGAGGAAGATGGTGAAACTGTGCTTGGCGAAGATCTGGATGACATGTGGGTAGCAAACATCCTCATCAAGCATGGTGAAGACCTTCCTGCCCACGGCTGCTTCAGCACCCCAACCTCCTACCTCGTCGTCAAAGTCAAGACACATGGTGAGAAGGCACGCTCCAAGACATATGTCCAGCTCCCCCCTGTTGGCAGTGTGATGTCTGCAACGCGTCGTACACGAAAAGGCGACCTTCTCACAGACTGGCAGGTCCGCAAAGGAGAGCCGACCAACTGGAACTCCCGCTTCCAGGTCCCGCTCCCTCAGTACCGCTCTGGACAGAACCCGACAGTGACGGTGCAGGTTTGGCTCAAGGGGTCGGTGGTCGACGAGAGACTTGGTGCATTTACTTTGGACTTGCCTTCGTCCTACCCCTCTGAAGACATCCAACCAGGTGAGGTGTCGTCCACAGGGTATCTCCCTAAGGGTGACGACGGCTGGGGTGACTGCATGCACAACGAGACAGACAGAGAAGGCCACATCGGGCGTGGTACTGTCACATACCGGCGGGTGTTTTTCAAACCCTGCTCGAAATCCCCCTTTGCAACCGTCCCTGAAGTCTACAACGGAACCATTGTGATGCCAAACATGTTTGACTGGGGTCTTGGCATCGGATCCGAAGCGCGCAATGGTCTGCACCATGTCAACGACGTTTCCTGTTATGAGCATGAATCCTGGCCCTTCGTTCAATCCCAAGGTGACAACTTTGACATCAACAGAATGACCGGCGAAGTCAAAGACGTAAACGGCAAAAAGGGCTTAGTGCAGGTCCAATGGCACGGCGACTCAGAGGCAAGATGGTACCGCTGTGGACATGGTGCAACAGATGTCATCCCTTTGGTGCACGCCACCACCGCCACCGCCACCACCACACAGTGGAACCCCCTCGACTTCTACGAGGGCAAGGATGTCCGCCAGATGGTCTACGTCCTGCGTCAGATGTACCAGCTGGTGACCCGCATGATTAACCAGGAGCTGGACGGTGCACGCTCGACAGAGCGTCTTGAGGAGATCATTGACAGAGCGATCCTGCCGACTGGAGGGTGGAGCGCTTTGCATGCGATCCTGAGTGCCGTGATCGGACAGCATGACCAGATGACCAGCAGCGAGACGCACAGCTTTAAGTATGCGTGGGACACCGAGGCGTCTGGGCTGAAGCGTGACTTCCTTGCGGCAGTGTTCGACCCAAGCTTCCCTGCACGCGACCGTTACCACCTGCTGCACTCCTGCCGCATCATCAGTGAAGACATCGATGACGATCTGTACGACGAGCCCAACGTCGCTGTCGACACAGCACCCTTCGAAGGTGAAGGTGAGGCCGAGCAGACCGCCATCAACGTTGCTGCCAAGCCTGTTGTCTACTCTCCACTACTCCGCACAGACGCTGTCACATGGGAGGAGATCCGCAGCTGGCGCGACTCTAACGTGTTCACCCCAGCAGGGCTTGCGGCGTGCAAGGAAAAGGTTCTCGAATGGACACGCGAGAAGACCAACGCACGCGCCGTGAAGTCCTCCGTCGACAGACTTCTGCCGAAGCTTGTTGCGCGCCTGGAGTCGACTGGGAACCGCTCTGTTGTTCTCAGCCAAGTCTTCCTTGCTGCTGTCACTGACGAGGCTGTTCGGTCTGTCTGCAAGATGGAGCGCGACCTGCGTGCACTGGCTGGCCTCACCGGGTTCCCTGGACAGGACGAAAAGGCGCTTGCGATCCGCGAGATGTTGTCGCCGTTGTGGTCCCAGGACGGCTCACCTTGCAATGGCCCACACAAAATGATGAAGCTTGTGAGCGACCTGGAGGAGGCCAGTCTGCTGCAGACTGCAGAGGCGATCGAGGACACAGTGTCCGTGAAGCCGCGTGTCCCAGGAAAGGACTTCATCCACAGCCTGCAGGTCTTCTCTAAGGCAGAGCTTCGCAAGGGTGCGACCCGCCTGGGGTGTGGCGAGCGCGTCTCGCTGTGGTGGGAGCGCCAAAGGTGGCTCAGCTTCCTGACCCGCTCCGACACCTGCGAGCAGATGGAGGCGAAGCATGGCTCTGCGATCGGGGAGTTCTTCAAGCTTCTGCTGTTCTGCATTCGTCTGAACATTGTGGGGTTTGTACTGTGGTTCTTTTTGGTGATTGTGCCTTGGGCGGATTGGATTGAAAAGTCGGACATCACGATCCACAAGAACTCTGCGTGGGGCACCATCATTGGTCTGCGCGACTACGTTGAGTACAGCAGCACGGAGGTCGCCAACGTCAACGCCGCACCCTTCGTGAACTACACCAGCGTTGCCATGCAGGAGGGCAACTGGTTCCTCTATGGTGCGTACCCACCGAGGATGAGCTCCAGCGCCAACCTGCGCGGCACCGTCCGCGACTACACAACGAACTACCGCATGGACGCAGCATGGACCGCCACCGCACTGCTGACCCTCATCATCGTCTTCCTCATCATCATGTACGAGATCGGCAAGCGTATGAGCAGCGCTGCTTCCGGCATCGCAAAGGGCTCCAACGTCGAGCAATACAAAGCAAAGTGGACCCGCACCCTGAAGAAGGATGAACGCTATGGCGCGGACCGTCTGAGTCTGGTGGACCAGCAGCTCTACGACAGCAGCAGCATCAACCCGACACGCATCGACCAGATTGAGGAGGTCGCGGAACTACAGCTCCTGGACGACGAGAAGATCACTGCACTCCTTAACTGGAACATTGGCCTCAACGACCGTCAGGGTGGTGCACGCAAGATGGACTCCGGCAAGCAGTACTGGGAGCTGCAACATGCCCTTATTGGGTACAGCCGCGCTGAGCCCGAGAAGACCGGCCAGGTCTGCTCTGACTACAACCGTGTGGTGGTGCTCCGGTGCATCGGATGGTTCCTCTCTGCGTGGGTCATCGGGTGCGGCATCTGGCTGCTCTGGATCGTCCTCGAGAACCGCCAATCCCTGGACGACGAGTCTGAGTACATTGCACCCTTCGTGATCTCCTGCATCCTCAGCGTCATGCCTACGCTCCTCAAGTTTATCGTCCGCTTCCTCGAATACTACGAGGACCCGAACCACGCGATCTACCACAGCATCAGCAGGCAGTTCTTTGCAAAGATGTTTGGCCTCCTCTTCGTCGCCCTCACAGCGCTCGACAACAAGGAGCTCTCCGAGCGGTGCCACATCAACGACACTGCGACTCTCTTTTACCAGCTCGTCTTTATGGGGCTCATTGTGGGATGCGCTGTCAACTTTGGGATGGGTCTGGCGTTCCGCATTTTGGGACATTACTTTTTGTTCCCAAACTCCATCAAGAAGATTCTGACGGAGACCACACGCCTGAGCGTTCCTAAGAAGTACTGGCCTGCTGAGGGACACACTGCGGAGTACGATGAGACGACACGCACTGCAAGCATTGAGAACGACAGCAACGCAGAGCAACGTGCCGCCTTTGTCGTGGCGGCAGAGATGGGTCTTATGTACGCATCTGCCAACGCAGAACGCGACAACGCTGACCTCCGCAACACAAGAGAAGAACTTCTCGCCGAACAGCTCAAACCACGCGACAGCACCACCGACGCTGAGATCAACCGCCTCCGCTCTGCCTTTGACTCCGAAGCCTCCACCATCCGCACCAAAGCAAGCGAATCCATCACCGCCAAGCTCACCGAAGCATCCGCCCCTGACGCAGAAAACTGCGTACAGGACGTCCTCGAAGCTCAATCACAGTTCTTCGAGACAAAGGACTTTGCCCTCGAGGACTATGCAGACGACTATGAAATGCAGAAGGTGATCCGCATCGTACGCAAGGTTCTCAAGGATGTGCCGGAAGACGTCGCCCTCGGCGGACCCGAGCGTGAAGGATGTGACCGTGCCCCTGATGCAAGCATTCTGTTCTCCACCACCGAGGTCATGCCTCCACTGCACCCTGGCACCTCGGGGTTCCATATGCCTCACGCAGAGCGTCAGCGTTGGAGAACAGATGAAAACCTGCTCATCCTCGATGTGCAGGGGGAAATGAAGCCGCAGGTCCGTGCAGCGCTGGTGACCAGTGTAGAGAAGAAGCGTACAAAGATTCTGGACGAAGCACTGAAGCGTCGTGCAGAGCGTATCATTGACCTGCAGAATGCGTACAACGGGTCTGATAAGGTGGACGCAGTGTTCGAGCAGATCTGCACCGAAAGGCGTGAGTTCAAGCGTGAGCTGCGTGACCGTGTGTACCTGAGGCAGAAGAAGCACTACTCACAGAGGGTCAACCGTGCCCTCGAAACGCTGCAGAACGTAAGAGAAACGATGCCCCCCGCATCTGGCAAGTCCGAGTACGACCTTCCAGCGCAAGTGATCGACTTCATCTACCTGCAGTCCATCATCTGGGCAGGTTCCGCATTCAGTCCCATGATGATGATTCAAGGGGTCATCGCAACAGCGATTTACTTCTATATGTCAAGACTGATCTTCCAGCTGTTCCACACCCCTCTGAAGTATGGTTATTTTAAAAGAAGGAAAAGAGGGTTGTACAGAAACCATCTATGGCAACAACATTACAAATAAACCACCTCCCCCACTCCCGCAACAGGCAGCCCCTCTCCATCGGAAGCTCGAGTGTCTTCTTTTATTGGTTGACCGCTCTCGCCCTGGTTGTCACATTGGTTCCCACAGCGTCCTTCATGCACAAGGACATGGTATGACATTCCCCTTTCCCCCACCATTTTCTTCTCCAATTATCAACTTCTTCGTCGAGATTGCCGTTGACGCTTATAAAAAGACAGTTTCCCTCTTTTTGCTTTTGTGTTATCACTTTCTACACTATACCCGCTTTTAACCCACATCACATCACACCACCCATTCGACAGGACTGCGGCCCTCACGTCGGCACCACCCCCATCGAGGGCTTCTACAGCTGGGCCAGCGACTGGCCGTTCGTTCTGCAGAAGATCTTTGAGTGGATTTTCAAGTCGTACACGCTGCTTGCGGTGGTGGTCATTCTGATTGGATCGCTTCTGATGCTGGGCATGGAGTACAGGAGGGCAAGACGCGAGATCGCACATGTGTACACAGAAGTATGCTACTCAACACCACACCCTTTGCAACACCCCACTCTTCAGACACATAGCAACTTCTTTTAAATGCATATGCACAGATAGTCAACTCTCAATTTTTCCTTCAAGGTTGACGACACTGATCTTTACTTGAGTTTTCAACACTACACCTAAACAGATGGCATCGCTGCGCGCTGAGGAGAGGGAGGCGGTTGGCTTCATGAAGCGGTACACACAGAACGTGCAGGTGTACCAGCGTTCGAAGCTTCTGCTGAACCCGAACGACAACGTTGCGGAGGCGCGGCTGGCGAAGCTTAAGCAGGATGGGCACTTCATTGGCTGCGCACAGCCGGTCAACCTGAGCTACACAAACACCTTCTCGACCACAATGTGCGGCATGCTTGGACGGTCCCCTATGGACCAACTGGAGTCCAACGTTCTGCTCGGCTCAAACGCCTATGCACTCAAAGAAGCAAAGAAGATGGGTCTCGCTCAACGCAGTGTCCGCACTACCCCTTCAGCGAGAAGCGCTGTGGTTCCTCCCCGCGAGGAGGAATGAGATGAATATGGGGGGAATATGCAAACATTTTCAAAAAAAACAGTGGATATTGCACAACTGTGGCAACACAAACCGAGGCAACTACACTACTCCAACAATTTTTCAAAAAAAAGTAAAAGTCTCAAAAGACAGTGGTGAACTGCCTATAATATTGTATCCCAAGACTTACCCAAGTATGGCTGTATTACTCCAACAAATTATCAAAAAAAAAAGTGTTATCTGTGCGTGAGAGGTGGCTAAGAGAGACTCAGGACCATCTTACCAGTTTTTTTTTCTTCTGTCAGGCCGTGTTGTATTTATGATTCTTGGCGAACGTATTTTTTTTATATAAATGGTGTGTGTCTGTATGTGTCAACTGTTCTGTTTTTTTTTTTCAACCTTTCCCCCTCCCCTTTTCTGCCAGGGCTTTTTCTAGGATTTCTATTGTTCGATCTGGGCCCGCCCCCTAGTAGAAAAAAGCCCTTTTTTCTGCGATACTTTAAAAAAAAAAACATAGATTTATTTTACAGTGCCCTGCGTTCGCCGACACACGGTGAGGCATTTTGCACTTTCAACTCTTTTTCGCTTTTTTTGTTTGAAGATGTGCGTTCCCGAGGTCCACTCATCATTCAAAATTTTCTTCTGCTTCTTTTTTTTCAAGGTGACTAAGCACGAGAGGCTTAGGTTCATCTTCTAAACTCTTTTTTAAAGGCGCTCATAGAATGATTCTATAATCCACGCGGGTGGATTCCGGCGGTCAGTGTCAAAAAAGGAAAAGACGCGGTGCACTCCCACCATATTTCCTCCCTCATACAACCCAGCTTCACACGAACGATTTTTCAAAAAAAAAAAAAAAAAAACAGTGGAGATTGCACAACTGTGGCAACACAACCCGAGGCAAACTACACTACTCCAACAATTTATCAAAAAGAAAAGAACAAATGTGAAGAAATATTGCTCACTAAAAAGGCGAATGCCTTTTTTTGTGGTTGCCCCATTATTTTTTTAAAAACAACAACAGTGGAGTGCACCCTCGGGCCCCTGCACTGATACAGCCAAGCTTTCAAAGAAGAGAAATAAAAAAATAGTACAGTAGAGGAAGACGCGCCCTTCTGGCGTCCACGACGGTGCTCTCAAATTATCGAAAAAAAATATAGCAAACATAAAGATCCCCCCTCACATTACGTATTTGTACAAAAAAAAGGAACAAATAAAAACCAAGTCTTTACAATGTAAAGACTGCACACTGGTTAATACCACAGATTTTCTGAGAATCTGTTGTTTGATATTCCCTTTTTTTTTTTTTTTTGTTTTTTTTTTGTTTTTTGCCCCCCATACAAACAGTGAAGACTGTCTGTATGGCAGCTTGTACTGATCCAACTGGTTCTCAAAAAGGAAATTGTTATCCACCCTTTTTTTTTTGCTGCAAAAAATGCACTGCCTTTGTTGTTATGTGTACAGGACGTGTCGTTTTCTCAATGCTATGTGTTTTTTTTGTTTTTGCGATCTGCAATGCCAACGGAAGTCCCCTCCAGTCGTTTCCGTCACCCCGAAGAGGTATTTGGATGATCGATCTCACTTACTTTCCCCCTCATTTTTGCATCTCTTTTTTGATCGATAAGGGGCCCCCCCTTTTTTTTCTCTGTTGTATTTGCGTTTCCTCTCCTGGAGTACTTAAAATATGCTCCATGTGAGAGGCATCATTCAATCTTTCAAGTTTGCTTTACTTTCAGATATTGTTGTCCCAGCTGGAAAAAAAAATGGGGCTTTTTTTTTTTCTCAGAGAAACATTTTTTGGCAACTATTTCACAGCGAGGCTTCGGTGCATCGCAAAAATTATTATTTTTTTTTAGTGCTCTGTGTCCGCCGGTGGTGTACGGTAATGCGTTTGCACTTTTCAACTTCTCTATAGATGTGTGTGCGCAGAGAGACATTTCATCTTTTCAAGATTTCTTTTTATTCTGCTTTTGCTGCGCCAAAGCTTCGTGCAGAGGAGATATTACATTAACTTCGCTCTGCCCCCCCATTTTTTTTATAGGTGACTTCATCGAGGTTTCATCTTACAAACTTTGTTCTAGTGGTTATTCTCTTTTGTAGGCTTCTTTTTGCAAGGATATTTTGGAAAAAAAACAAAAAAAAAAAAAAAACGCCACCCCCGTCCCATTTTACTGAATTACCATTTCTATGACTCTCGTCAGAGCTTCCTTTCAATTCTCTACTGATTCTTCTTTGCGGTAAATCGCTCAATGTTGGGCATCGTCCTCAAGTCTGGTAGCAAAAACACAATTTTTCATGAATTATCTTGCTCATCAGCATTTCCAAAGTTTTTTTCAATTTTGATGGTTTTTTTTTACCCTCTTTTCTCGATTTCCCACAAACCATCACAAAACCACTCAGGGGAAATTGAATACAATGCTCGTTGCGGTGATTGTCTCGTTGTCCACCTCTGTGGCAGCAGAGTGTGTAGGGGCGGATTTTGCGTCCTGCACGGCGACGACGGAGTGTTCGTGGGACGCACTGTCGAATTCATGCATTACTGCACAGTCGCAGGGTGGGGAGGTGCTGGTAACTGATTGCACGCAGTACAGCTTCAACGAATGCCTCTTTGCTGGTACGTGCAGCTGGAACTACAGTGCTGACAGCTGCGCTATCACCAACGTTACCCTCTGCGCGAACCTCACCCACACACAATGTGAAGTCACGTCGAACTGTGTATGGGTAGACAACACCTGCCAGAACCTGACCACCCCGTCTCCCTTCTCCGGCACCATATGCAATGCAGAGGTTTCGCTCACGGAGTGCATAGATGCAGGATGCAAATGGACCGGCCACGCCTGTATCGCCCCACACCAAGCCCCACCCTGCAAAGCCCTCCCGATGGATGCCTGCCTCCAGAATTCCTGTAAATGGATTTACAAATTGGATGCATGCGCTGAAAAAGAGAGTTCGGTAAGACCCTTCCTAAACAAATGGAGCGGAAAGCAATGGGAATAAAAAGGAGAGGGTTAAGGGGGGGGTTTTTTTGTATTCGTTTACTGGGGGGGGGCTAATAAAGTATACGGTGCTAATAAAGTATACGGGGGTAATAAAGTATACGGTGCGGAAACCCATTTTGAGCGTGTAAATCTGTGAAATAAAGTATACGGTTTTTGTGTACATTTTTCTTACTAAAAAAAAAATTTACAGCAATTTTTGCACAAAAAATCGGATTTTTTTTTTTTTGATTTCGGTGGTCCGGATTCTGTGCGTGCTGTGATGGGGTCACTTTGAGCTGAGAAACGAGTATTTTTGACCTAAAACGCGTGTATCAGTTTTTACACGATTGGTGCTGATGGGGTTCAGATTTGTGAAAATTTAAGTCAGGGTAGATAAATAAATTTATTTGTTTCTTGTCCGAGACGTTTTGAAATTCTGTACGTACGTACGGAAAAAAATATTAGTTGGGAAAAAAATGTTGGAAAAAAATCGCTACCATGGGAGCGGGGCAAGCAGAAGGGAGACAACTACATTGATTTCACATGCCTCGTTGATGGTAGGTGTCATTGGGGGGGATACGGCGATGTTAGTTCTCAGTTTTTTATAATGTTCTTGTACGTTTAGCGGTTCGCCACTGCTCCCAGAACGCTTCCACATTTTGCGCGGATAGCGCCTTGCATGCTTCCGTGGCAGGCAGATCTCCTGCACGCCCAGCTCAGCATTTCCGAGGATGTTTCTGGCCTCGCTAAGTCCCGAAGGTCATCCCTTCACTGACAAGAAGGAAGCTCACACTTAGCCCTGAATGTTACGGAGCAGGCTTCGTGCCCACTTTTGAAAAGTCTGAAAAATCGTGTTTCGGGACCAAAAAAAACACACCTCAAACAGTTGTGCATCAAGGGGTGGAAATAACAGTGTTTTGTGGCATTTCCGAGCCAATCCCGGGCTGTGGTGGGGGATATACGGAAAAATGGGCAAAATTTTAGTGACTTAAATTTTCACAAAGTATGAACCCATACTCGTAAGCAAGGGTCATTTTCAGGTCTGCAAACCCAACTTCAGATGAAATTGTGTTGTTGACTGGGAACAGGTAGCGCCGCAGGCGCACGGTACCCAACTTTTTTCCTTTTTATTTTTTCCCTTTTCTCTGCTTTCTTTTGATTGCGCGAGCCGATTGCTTTCCTCGGTGGGGTCACAAGTGTGTCTAAAAACACTCTAAAGTATATACATAGCGCTCTAATTAGACTCCAACTAGATAATTAGAGTCGGCAGTTAGAGTATAATTAGAGTCTTTAAAACTCTAACTGAACTCTAATACTCTAACTGGACTCTAATTAGACTCTAATTAGAGTCTTATAATAGGGTCAATAAGAGGGGCACATCAACCAATGCTATAGCCATAAACCCAGGGAGCATAGCCAGTGCAAGAAATTCGATTTTGTAATCCAGAACGTCTGTTTTCTGCTTGCAGAGGACTAGATACAAGAAAATATTGTTTGTTCCCCCAGAAAACCAGTGCACAATTCACACTGGTCTTGTTGCCTTTTTAGCACAGGAATTTTGGCCCAGGGCATGATCACTTGAAGCATGGCACTTTAGTGTGCATGGGGTAGGGTGTTGTTTGTTATGAATTCTCTTTGTTATAACATCTAAGTCAATCGCGGGTGGTGGTTTAGCGCGAGGCTTGGATCTCTCCTGGGTTCATAAGTAGTTATTTCTGCGGATGAAATGAACGTATACTCATAGATTTCCCGTCGACACAACCTTTGATACTGGGATTATCCCCTTCGACCCCTTAGTGGTAGTTAAACTCGATTGACATTTACATTCCTAGAGATGAAAGAACAAGACAACACTTCTGTACCCGCGCATCAAAATTGTGGAAAACTTTGCACCCCAAACATCCTCAATAACGCCCGCCAAAAGGCGCCCCTTGTTACTGGGAGTTGGTTCTCATGTTTGTTACCTGCACAGCAGGAATTCCTCTGAGTCCAACGCTGTTTGGCCTGTCTGCGGCATTGCACCCGAAGGTGCACGAAGAGTTTTTGCGGTGTCGCATTCCCTCATGTGTGGGTCACTCACACTTGAGGGCATGTGCCACTGCGGGTCCGGGTACCCATAGCTGAGAATAAGCCGGGTCCCGAGTCCCGGGTACTAGGTACAGTAGGACTTGGACTAGGCCCCCACCCTCCCGCGACCGGGTCCCCGACCCGCTTTCAGGCGGACCCACAGCGCCTTCACATAGTTGTGTCCCAGTCCGGCTGAGAATAACCGGGTCCCGGGTCCCCAAGTCTTATTCTCAGCTATGTGGGCACCTGGACACCTGGGTCCTACAGAGGAACCTTAGGGGAACCAGTTCCTTAAGGCGTTTGCACCTACAAGAAGCCTGTTGTTTTACTCTAATTAGACTATAATTAGAGTGTAGTTAGAGTCTAATTATGCTCTAACTGCGCTCTAATTATAGTCTAATTGAAGAAAAGCGACTCTAATTATACTCTAACTGGACTCTAACTGACTTGACCCAAAATCCCAGACTCTAATTATACCCTAACACTCTAATTGGAGCGCTATGTATAAAAGTACCGCTCAGGTCACAATAAACATTTTTAAAAACAAACATTTTTTTCTGGGAATCTCGAGATTCTGTACGTACGGTGGACAAGAAACAAATAAATTTGTTTATCTACCCTCACCAAAAAATTGTTCATTTTTCCACATTGACCCCACCACTGGCTGGGATTGGCCCAAAAATGTCAATGGTGGTGTTTTCGCGAGGTTTCGGCCACTAGAAACCCCAAAATAACAGTGATTTTTTTTTTTTTTTCCTTTTTCGTTTTTTGGCCATTTAAGCAGTAATTCCCGCCGAATAAAGTATACGTATACTTTAATAGCTCCCCCCCAGTAAAAGATGATTGGAGTTTGGATCATCTTTGTATAATTTGTTTAAAGCAAAGTGTTGTTTTTTAGCGAGGGGGGCAGGGGCAGCCACAACTGGGGAGGTGTCCCGGGACCCGGGACCCCGGATTGTGGCTACCCCTGGAGGGGGGTGGGGTGGGGGTGGTTCAGGAATTCTGTTTTGAGTTGATTTTCTTTGAGATGGTGTTTCTCCGTGAGGAACGCTCTAACCATCCTTTTATTTTTATTTTTGGGAGGTGTTGTTGCGTTCTGTGACTCCTCCCCAAATATTTTTAAAAGAAAACGAGGTCAGCTATCTCTGCGATTTCTCTCTTTTTAATTTTTGAGATATGTCATTTTTTTAAGGTACACTTGTCACGAAGGGCTTTGTATTTCATTCAATCACATTTTTTTGTTTGCTTCGCATGAATATTTTTTTCTCTTTCTTTGGTGCTTTCGGAAATCGGTCAACGACCTGTCAGAGACCTGTCATATATCGACCCCCTCCCGGAGTGCCAATTTCTCTTTCTTTTTTTTTGATTTGGTTTGGTTTGCATTTTGTGCTCCGTTTCGTTCTGTTATTTTTGCTTTACCCGCTGTGAGCAGAGAGGCTCATTTCATCGTACAAATTTCCCCCCTTTTTTTTTGTCACCCTGCCAAGCATGCACCCAATACTCTAAAAGACGAGGACAGGAAGTTTATCCCCTTTTTTTCAACATGCCTGCATACCAATAGGTGTCTCGCACGTTGTAAAAAAAAAAAACTTCACTTCCTTGACCTTAATCCCCCATTTTTTACACCTTCTGTTGTTGGCTGCAGGGTTTGTGCTTTCATCCGGGGCTGGTATCGTATGTGGGTCAGTCGGAGGTGCCCGCATCAATAACTTCATTTTTTTTTTTGTCGTGGTGAATTTCTACACCCCTTTTTTGGAACATTTTTTTTTACAATAACCTACCCTTGGTGGGGGGGTGATGGTCGACACAACTTAGATAATCAAGAGCGCGCTTTTCGGTGGTACCATTTTTTCAATATCCACGCAAAAAAAAGCATGTTAAGTATAGTGGAGCACACTCTAGGGTGGCTACACTAATACAACCAAGTTTTCAAAAAAAAAAAAAAAGCACTCTCTGTTCTTGACCAATGAAGACACACCCTCTGTCAACTTTTCTTTCTCTCTGTTAAGGATCCTGTGAAAAATTGTGGCTGCTATCTGATAGTAGTCTATAATCAAACAAAAACATTCTTGTTTCTCTGAGGGTTTGTTTCTTCGGATCAACCCCACGGAGTGTCAAGTGTCTGCCTTCCTGGAGAGGTGTTTTATTTTGCACAAGCTACGCTCGTTTTGTTATGTTTCGGGGAGGGGTAAAAATAATGTGTTTCATTGTAGTTCTGTTAGTCAGAATGGAAACCATATGAGGGCAACGTTGTATAGGAGTATGTGGAGGTGTTCTTCCACTCTCTGTTCTGTTGTATGCGAAAGTCTATTGTGTACACGAGAGGTGCATTTCATCTTCGAAGTGGTGAAGAAAGGGGGTTTTTTCGACCATTTTTTTTTTAGGTTTCATCACTCAAAAAGCTGTTTGTGGCATTTTTCAGCCAAAAAATATACGATTTTCCGCACTGTTTTTTTCTAGCAACAGGTCTGGAGGCGGTTACTCCTAGTAACGTTTAGCCGATAACAACATGGTTGCGGCGGGTGAACAATGTTAGATTCGTTTGAAATTTATTTGCAAGATAAGTCACGGGGCATCTTATAAACTTCTTTGATTTAAAAGGACGAGCAAACCCCTACCCAGGAGGTTTCGCGGGAAAATGAGGAAAATCACCACCCCCTTCTTTTTCACTTTACTTTTTGATATTTCCCCCTAGGAGGGTGAGGCCCTGTCGGTACAGCATGGGGTTCCCCTGCTCTCCTGCTCCATCAACACCCACCCGCCACCCACAGACAACCAACACCCAGCCTGTATGTCCTCGCAATCTGACCTCGCAATGGCCGCCGTGCCTGGAGTGGAAGTGCCCATGAAGTTTTCCCTGAACCGTGGAGGTAGACCTGTGGAGCAGCGCAGGGTGCGTCTCCTCAACCCAACCTTGGGCAGCGTGCTGGCGTGTGTGCGCGACTGGGTGTGTGGAGACTTCACACTGCAGTACACGGACGATGCTGGTGATCTAGTCACAATGGACCTGGACGAAGAATGGGCAGAGTGCCTGTCGCTGTGGCGTGGGGAGGCTGAGACGTCTCTGCATGTGGCAGTGGAGTTGCGTACCACGGTGGACAGCGGCAAGCAAACAAGTGAAATTGAATGTGCCCGTGATGGGTGTGCGTTTGCAGTGTCTGCAGCTGGTTTGGAGACACACTGTTGCATGGCGTGTGCGAGAGGGGCGGACGACCATGGTCCGAAGTGTACTCAGACGTTGAGCAAGAACAGCACTCTGATACTCTCTCGCGCTGCTGATGTGGCGGAAGCTCAAGCAAGGGGCGCAGTTGAATCCGAAGCTCAAGAAGCTGCTGCCGAGGCTGCTGAAGCTGAATCTAGGGCAAGAGAAGCTGCCGAAGCTGAAGCTGCCGACGCAAGAGCAGTTGCTGAGGCTGAGGCAAGAGCGGAAGAAGAAGCTGAGGCACGAGCGGCTGCTGAAGCCAGGGCTCGGGAAGTTGCCGAAGCCGAAGCTGCTGAAGCCAGAGCACAGGAAGAAGCCGAAGCAAGAGCAGCTGCTGAGGCTGAAGCTAAAGCAAAAGAAGAAGCTGAGGCGAGAGCGGCTGCTGAGGCCGAAGCTGCTGAGGCAAGAGCACAAGAAGCAAGAGCGGCTGCTGAAGCCAGGGCTCGGGAAGCTGCCGAGGCTGAAGCCAGAGCACAGGAAGAAGCAAGAGCAGCTGCTGAGGCTGAAGCTAGAGCAATTGAAGAAGCCGAAGCAAGAGAGGCTGCTAGAGCAATTGAAGAAGCTGAGGCAAGAGCAGCTGCTGAAGCCAGGGCTCGGGAAGTTGCAGAAGCTGAAGCCGCTGAAGCCAGAGCACAAGAAGAAGCCGAAGCAAGAGCAGCTGCTGAGGCTGAAGCTGAAGCTAAAGCAAAAGAAGAAGCTGAGGCGAGAGCGGCTGCTGAGGCTGAGGCAATAGCAGAAGAAGCAAGAGCTGCTGCTGAAGCCAGGGCTCGGGAAGCTGCCGAAGCTGAAGCTGCTGAAGCCAGAGCACAAGAAGAAGCAAGAGCAGCTGCTGAGGCTGAGGCTGAAGCTGAAGCTAGAGCAATTGAAGAAGCCGAAGCTAGAGAGGCTGCCGAGGCTGAAGCTGCTGAGGCAAGAGCACAAGAAGCAAGAGCAGCTGCGGAAGCCAGGGCTCGGGAAGTTGCAGAAGCTGAAGCTGCTGAAGCCAGAGCAAAAGAAGAAGCCGAAGCAAGAGCAGCTGCTGAGGCTGAAGCTAGAGCAATTGAAGAAGCTGAAGCTAGAGAGGCTGCCGAGGCTGAGGCTGCTGAAGCCAGAGCACAAGAAGAAGCTGCGGCAAGAGCAGCTGCCGAAGCTGCAGCACCTGAGGGAGAGCCAGACGCACCAGAGGGCGAGCAATATGCAGATGCAGTGGCAACACTGAGCGCCATGGGGTTCGCGGTGGGGGATGCTGAGCGTGCGCTGCTTGCACAGCACAATGGCGATGTCCGCCCTGTACTGGAGGAGCTCATGCTGCAGGACAGGCCACCACGCGCCGTAGATGGCCATCCGGACAGCGTCGCAGCACTCGAGCGCATGGGGTACCCTATCACGGATGCTGTTCTTGCGCTTGTTGAGAGGCACAACGGGGACACTGCGGCTGTGGTGGACGAGCTTGACGCACTTCCCGAACCACAGCCAGAGGAGCCACGCGAGCCCATACCCGAGGCACCCGCAAGCGAGTATCCCGAGGCTGTCACTGCCCTGGAGAACATGGGGTTTGTCATGACACCAGATATTGAGGAGCTGCTCACAAGGCACCAAGGAGACATGGGCGCTGTGCTGGAAGCGTTGCTGTGATGTCGACCGTTCGAACGATTGCCCACATACACAATGCACTGCCACAGCCACTTGGAGAAGCGACTTGTGTTCATACAGCTAACCCACTCAAGTCCGAGCATCTGAACGATCTTCACGCAGCTATGCAGTTGTGCAAATGTACCATTTATTTTCCTTTTTTCTTCATGGGCTTTTCTCGAGTTTATTGTGTCTATGTCCCTGGAGGTGTTGCACTTTAACGTTACCCTTTTAAAGATGTGTGCACGAGAAGCACATGCATCTTTCATCTTTCAAGCTTTTGTTCTTTTTTTTTTTTTTTTTGTGTCTTACAATATTCACCCTTGCCCGCGTTTATTTTACTCTTTTTTCCGATTTTTTTTCCCTAGCAAAAAATAAAGTGTTGCAGGCTACAGTACGTTTGTCGCGTAGCAAACCACAAAGCGCAACCCTTAGTTTGAGTCTTGCCTTCCATTTTTTTTCATTTTCCTAACATGAATGTCCGTACCAAAGGACACCCAATGAGACGTGATCTCCATGTTTTACACCACCGAAACAGTCGTGATCTCTCTCACTTCTCAGCCCACACACATGCACACTTTTCTTCCAACAGTTTCGTGCTGTGCGTCTGTAAGCATTCTGGCCTTTATGAGAGGCCCTGTGCACAGAATCGTTTGAGGGGTATTTGCCATTTTGTGTGGTTTACAGACCCCCCAACCCCCCACCAGCATCCTGTAGCCCCGCGTTTAGTGCAGGTGTGTGGGTCTGATCTGAAGGGCCGATGATGCCTCAAGCGACGCAGTCCTGCCCTCTGTTCTTGCCCTTGTTTCTATCTTCAGGGTAAGTGATTCGTTCATGGAATTCGTGTTTTACACAATCAAGACTTTTAAAAATAAAGATTGCGGCCTAAAAAAAATACAAGACTTTTGTATTGTTTTCCGCATAAAGAGAGACTTCGTGAAGTCTTTGTTACAAAAGAAAAAATGGGGATTTTTCACGGTTCGATGTCAAATGCGATCCAAATAAAAAGAGATGGGAAACCAATAAAAAACACTGTGAAAAGGAAAATATGAAAAGCCTGAGTTCCCGTTCAACTTCTCTTTTTGTTGCCAGAGACCCCCCCACACCCTCCACACCTCGTTGCCCGCAATAATGCCGATTTCTTTTATTTGTAATTGAAGCGTTACGAAACAAGATTGACTCCCGCCCCCTAGCCCTTTGAATTCGCCCACATTTCACACTGTACCCACGACTCAATTAAGCACTTCCCCTCTTGCAAGCAATATCTTTCCTTTGGTACGTTTTATTGCTTTTAGGAAAGTAGGTTCAGATAGCAAAGATCTGATTACGACCGCCTTAGTCACGTTGCGAAAGGAACAACATTTCGGCTACATATTTTGACGCAACACCACCTAACCCGAACAGGTAAGCACATCATGTTATCCGTCCTGCTCCACCTGGTCGTTTCTGCTACAGATTGCAGCACCCTTTCGTCTACACAATGTGCGGACACACCCGGCTGCTACTGGTCTGCAGTTACGAACACATGTCTCGTTACAGAGCCCACAGCCTGCACGTCCCTCCCGCATTCGACATGTCTTCTCCGCATCGACTGCGACTGGACATGGAGAGGATGCGACGTACATGATGCCATCGGTCCTACGAACTGCTCGCTGTTGGTCAACGGTACATCATGTGGCGGAAAGAACTGTACGTGGTTGGGTATTGAGTGTGTGGACAGCAACACCACGTGTCGCAACAGATCATACTCCACCTGCGAGAAGAGTCGTGACTGCGAGTGGAATGACACCTCGAACCTCTGCACTGTCGTGGATAATGTTTGCGCCTTCAACAGCTATTTGCCTTGTGATGCCAACACAGCGTGCACGTGGACGTTTCCCAACTGCAGTATGAGCCATGTCAGCAACGAGACGTGCTCGCCGCTTATGAACGGAACTTCATGTGGTGATGCCAGATGCACGTGGCTTGGACAGGAGTGCGTGAACAGCAACAAAACCTGTGGTGTTCTCCCCTACGATGTCTGTCTGAACAGTGCTGACTGTGAGTGGAGCGATGATGTGAACCTCTGCATTGTTGTGGACAACGTCTGTGCTTCGAACACCATGTCGCAATGCGAGAAGAGCAGTGCATGCACTTGGACGTGGCCAAACTGTGAGATGCGCAACACCAGTGCTGATACCAACTGCTCGACTCTCAGCAGTGGATCTTCGTGCGGAGGTGCAGACTGCACGTGGCTGGGCATTGAGTGTGTGGACAGCAACACCACATGTCGCAACATGTCATACTCCAGTTGCGAGAAGAGTCGTGACTGCGAGTGGAATGACACCTCGAACCTCTGCACTGTCGTGGATAATGTTTGCGCCTTCAACAGCTATTTGCCTTGTGATGCCAACACAGCGTGCACGTGGACGTTTCCCAACTGCAGTATGAGCCATGTCAGCAACGAGACGTGCTCGCCGCTTATGAACGGAACTTCATGTGGTGATGCCAGATGCACGTGGCTTGGACAGGAGTGCGTGAACAGCAACAAAACCTGTGGTATCCTCCCCTACGATGTCTGTCTGAACAGTGCTGACTGTGAATGGAGCGATGATGTGAACCTTTGCATTGTTGTGGACAACGTATGTGCTTCGAACACCATGTCGCAATGCGAGAAGAGCAGTGCATGCACTTGGACGTGGCCAAACTGTGAGATGCGTAACACCAGTGCTGATACCAACTGCTCGACTCTCAGCAGTGGATCTTCGTGCGGAGGTGCAGACTGCACGTGGCTGGGCATTGAGTGTGTGGACAGCAACACCACATGTCGCAACATGTCATACTCCAGTTGCGAGAAGAGTCGTGACTGCGAGTGGAATGACACCTCGAACCTCTGCACTGTCGTGGATAATGTTTGCGCCTTCAACAGCTATTTGCCTTGTGATGCCAACACAGCGTGCACGTGGACGTTTCCCAACTGCAGTATGAGCCATGTCAGCAACGAGACGTGCTCGCCGCTTATGAACGGAACTTCATGTGGTGATGCCAGATGCACGTGGCTTGGACAGGAGTGCGTGAACAGCAACAAAACCTGTGGTGTTCTCCCCTACGATGTCTGTCTGAACAGTGCTGACTGTGAGTGGAGCGATGATGTGAACCTCTGCATTGTTGTGGACAACGTCTGTGCTTCGAACACCATGTCGCAATGCGAGAAGAGCAGTGCATGCACTTGGACGTGGCCAAACTGTGAGATGCGCAACACCAGTGCTGATACCAACTGCTCGACTCTCAGCAGTGGATCTTCGTGCGGAGGTGCAGACTGCACGTGGCTGGGCATTGAGTGTGTGGACAGCAACACCACATGTCGCAACATGTCATACTCCAGTTGCGAGAAGAGTCGTGACTGCGAGTGGAATGACACCTCGAACCTCTGCACTGTCGTGGATAATGTTTGCGCCTTCAACAGCTATTTGCCTTGTGATGCCAACACAGCGTGCACGTGGACGTTTCCCAACTGCAGTATGAGCCATGTCAGCAACGAGACGTGCTCGCCGCTTATGAACGGAACTTCATGTGGTGATGCCAGATGCACGTGGCTTGGACAGGAGTGCGTGAACAGCAACAAAACCTGTGGTGTTCTCCCCTACGATGTCTGTCTGAACAGTGCTGACTGTGAGTGGAGCGATGATGTGAACCTTTGCATTGTTGTGGACAACGTATGTGCTTCGAACACCATGTCGCAATGCGAGAAGAGCAGTGCATGCACTTGGACGTGGCCAAACTGTGAGATGCGTAACACCAGTGCTGATACCAACTGCTCGACTCTCAGCAGTGGATCTTCGTGCGGAGGTGCAGACTGCACGTGGCTGGGCATTGAGTGTGTGGACAGCAACACCACATGTCGCAACATGTCATACTCCAGTTGCGAGAAGAGTCGTGACTGCGAGTGGAATGACACCTCGAACCTCTGCACTGTCGTGGATAATGTTTGCGCCTTCAACAGCTATTTGCCTTGTGATGCCAACACAGCGTGCACGTGGACGTTTCCCAACTGCAGTATGAGCCATGTCAGCAACGAGACGTGCTCGCCGCTTATGAACGGAACTTCATGTGGTGATGCCAGATGCACGTGGCTTGGACAGGAGTGCGTGAACAGCAACACGACCTGTGGTAAACTGTCGTACTCCCTGTGTGTGGACACGGGTGCCTGTGTGTGGGCTGACAGCATTAACTTGTGTGTCGTGATGTCTTCTGATGCACACGTTCTTGCCAATGGTGGTGTACTTAGAGGTGATGCGAGTGAGGTCTCCGACTGTGCTTCCTTCTCTCAATTGCGGTGTGCGTCTGAGTGGTGTCGATGGAATGGCGACAGCTGCGAGCCTGTGTCGCACGATGCTGGTTCTACGTGGCTGCTGCCGTTTGTTGCCGTTGCCGTGGGACTGACCACGATGCTTGTGGGTGCAGCCTTGCTCACTAAGAAAGCGAGGCTTATTGCGGCACCCCTCGTTGATGTGGAAGCTGCGTCGAATATTCAGGGCAGTACACCTCGCGTGTATAGGGAGACGAGCTCGTTGCTGCGGTAGGGCGGTTGTGGTAGAGATCTCTTATTTTATAGGTGCCCTGCGTCCGCCGATGAACGGTGAGGCATATGCACTTCCAACGCTTCTTTTTTACACATGTGTGTTTTATATTTGTTTATCGAAGCAAGATGCTTAGCTTCACACGATTCTTCTCTTTTAGTGAAGGGCATGCAGGCTGCGGTCTTCTATGCCAGAAGATTTTCCTCAACCCGAATGCTATTTACCAGATGTGCGTGGTTGGCTCTTGCCACACCGTCATCTGGGCTGATACATTCGATGTTGATCGCTGTGCTGTCGCATCCCTTACCCTTTTATTTGATGTGCCTACTGCTCATGCCCGGTGATGCGGTTGCACTTCTTTGTGATAACTAATCACGACAGGTTTTTGTTCATTGTACCAGCTTTTTTCCTTTTGGTGATCCTATTGGCCGCGGCCCTGCGACATGCATTTCTATGGAACCATTGAAATCGTTACGGTGGCGTAATTTTCTTGGAACTGGTCCCTACCTCCCCACTTTTCAATTACCTTTTAAGCCACGTGTTTGTAACCCGACACACTTTTTTTTGTTTCACTTTACTTCCCTTTCTGTGATTGTGAAAATGGCGAGGTTTCGCTGCCAGAGCAGTATCTCGCCTGTCACACCACCCACCATTGGTTAGCCGTGCGCAACGTGTGTCCGCATGCGGCTTGCCTTCGTGTACAACGCAAATGAAGTCTTCCCAGATCTTCTCCTGCAACTAGCAGGGGTGTTTGCATTCAACCTCACCCACCCTCTATTCCAACAGTGATTAATTATGAGTGTGCTTCTGTGTTCATTCTATGTTCATCTTTCTCAGTGTGCGTGTTTTTTTTCTTTTTTTTTTTTTTTTTTTTTTTTTTTTTTTTTTTTGGGAATATTTTTGTCCCTCCTCCTATGCTATCAATTTATTGACTGCATATGTTGAAATACCTTTGTTTGTATCATTTGCTCTCTACAGTATGCCCCTTTCTCGTGCTAGCCTAGGAACGTATCAAGCGTTGTTTGTCATACCTAAACGTACTGCAATGGGCGGGTGGTGTCTTCCTGGGTGTGTGGTGTCTTTCCCCGGGGGAAACATCATAGTATAGATGCGTGTGTACATCCAGGAGAGGCTCATCCAATCGTTGTTTCCCACGTTCAACAGATTTATCTGCAATGTGTGGTCCAACACTTCAGGTGAGCTGAGTGCGTTCTTTTTTGTACCTGATTGGCAAATAGGGAAAATGACTATAACACCCACGTTACTAATACCCATTTACGATAATACCCACTGGGTATTATCGTAAACTTTTTGGGTATTATCGTAAAGTTTTTGGGTATTATCGTAAACTATTTGGGTATTAGTTTTGGGTATTATCGTAAACTTTTTGGGTATTACCCAGGTACCCAGGTACGATGTGATTTAGCTGGCTACTCGCGCAAGGTATCAGAGGCGCTCGCACGCTGGTGAATGTGCAGACAAGGTATGGTTTCATCGACCCCAGAGAAAATACAATTTTCACTAAATATATGGGGGGGGGTTTTTTTTTACACAACTTTTTGCATCCCTGTCTTACATCCTCAAATTCAGGGTAACCATTTTTCTTGACAATTAACAATTAATCTTTCTCCAAGCGACGTAACTTAATTACACCCACATTTACACTCATCACAGGATCGCGAAATCTGAACTGCATCAGCGATTGCGCTTCTCCGTCTCCGACATTCTACACCTCAACATACGAAGACCTGGGTGGGAACATTTAGTCAGTCACTGCTATAGCCATTAACCCAGGGAGCATAGCTAGTGCAAGAAATTCGACTTTGGCAACCTTCCGGAAAGTCTGTCCTCTGCTCGCGGAGGACTAGACACAAGAAAATATTGCGTTCCCCCAGAAAACCAGTGCACATTTCACACTCCTTGTGGGTGGTCTTGTTGCCTTTTCGTCATAGTAATTTTGGCCCAGGCATGTTCTTGAAGCATGACAATTTAGTGTGTATGGGGCAGGGTGTTGTTTTGTTCTGAATTCTCTTTGTTATAACATCTAAGTCAATCGCGGGTGGTGGTTTGTGTAGCGTGAGGCACTCTTTTTAGCAAACTTCCTGCGGCTGCTAAAGTGTTATTTCTTCGGATTTAACAACGTACAGCGTAACATAGTGGTTTCGCCTGGTCGACACAACCTTTGATAGATATGGGATAACCAACCCCCTTCGACCCCTTGTGGGTTCACTGAACAAGCCCTAGTGGTAGTTAAACGCGATTGACATTTACATTCCTAGAGATGAAAGAACAAGACAACACTTCTGTACCCGCGCATCAAAATTGTGGAAAACTTTGCACCCCAAACACCCTCAACAACGCCCGCCAAAAGGCGCCCCTTGTTGCTGGGAGTTGGTTCTCATGATACCTGCACAGCGGGCATTCCTCTGAGTCCAACGCATGTTTGGCCTGTCTGCGGCGTTGTACTTAAGGTGCACGAAGACAGGGTCTGGTGGTAAATTTTGCGTAGTACTGCGACGTGGTACTGCGTGGGTCTGGGAATATGGGTACCTGGGTACAGGATATTGGTTGTGTAAGACATCTTCCACCATGCATTGAGGAGGGTAAGACAGTGTTCGCAGTTTCTACCTGATAGCATTACAACATTTAACTTCTCCACGGGGGTCTTGGGCCGTTCACTCGGTTCTACCTTGACTACCGGAAGATATTCTTGAGGCCTTTTTGGTCTCTAGAATATCCGGTCTTCCCGAACGGAGGCACACTTTGTGTGTTACTACGACCTGGCAATTTCCAGCAGTAGGTTAAGTAATCTTTCTTGTAAATTGTTGGATCATTATCTCCTCAGTGCATGAATGCCCCATGTGACTGGACACTTTTGTGTTTGTCATGTGGAGCTGTGGTTGCTCTTTCACGACTTTTTTCCTGTTCCTGGGTACCTGGTCCTGGACCTGGACCCTTACGATCGTACCAAAAAACGATCGTAACGATCGTAAAATATCGTACTACGATCAACTACGATCGTACTACGATCGTAAACGATCGTAGTACGATCGTAGTACGATCATTACGATCGTAGTACGATCGTAGTACGTTTGCCAAACGAAATAACGAATATCGCTTGAAATACCGTTCGATATTCCTTGCATGGTGTGCATGAAGCACACACAAGGTATATCAAACGATAATCAATCAGATAAAACGTTACATCATTGGAAAATTGTTGGCACCGCCGCCCTGTCTTCGTATTTATTACGTCGACAGGCCAAACAACGTTGGGCTCAGAAGAAGCAGTGCTAGACAGTCACTGGGGATCAACATGAGAACCAACTCCCAACAACACAGGCTACCGAAGTAGCACGTGGGGTGTTGCGGGTGTTTGGGGTGAAAGAAAATCGATTTTGGTAAGTTCCAGCAGAAAATTCTTAAGTTTGCACTAGTCGAGAAGGGTTACCACTGCTCACCGAGCGGTGCACCCATTTAAGGGTGGAGAAGCGTGACACGCACATACAAGTATGCACGTTACTTCAACAAAGGCTGAATTCTGGTAATTCTAAGGGATGTGAATTACAGCCACCACATGGTTGTCATTAGGTTACTACCTTCGTCGTAAACGTATACAAAGGTTTCGCCCCCTTCTCTTTCATGCAAACTTAAGAAAATTCTGAAGTAACTACAACCTGGCGTGCGGGTACAGATGCATTGCTTTGTTCTTTCCTCAAAGTCATGTGTGATCTCTCGGGTCTGTACTAAAGTCAGTGTTTAGATAAGCATCCACTTGACTCGTTCTAACAACCGTTGAAATCTAGAACAAAACAATACACTGCCCCTTCTCACACCAAGCCGCCATGCTTCAAGAGCATGCCCTGGGCAAAAATTACTGTGACAAAATTAGTTTTCTGGGGGAACGCAATATTTTATTGTGCCCAGTCCTCCGCAAGCAGAGGACAGACTTTCCGGATCCCGAAGTCGAATTTCTTGCACTAGCTATGCTCCCTGGGTTAATGGCTATAGCAGTGACTGACAGAGTGTTCCCACTCCCCTTTCCACCCCATATGTTCGCTCGTTCTGCACAGTTGGTTCTCGATGTTGCACTCGCGATACCTGTTTAAAAGTGAAGTTGTGAGTGGTGGGGAATTTAAAGAAGGTGATTTCTTTAAAAAATAAGTTGGCCTGAGGGTGTAAAATATTGTTATGGAGACTTTTTGGAGGAAATGCGAGTCGACGGCCTTATTTTGTTGAATATTCACCAGAAAGTTAAACATATTTACATACCTTGTCTTGCGCCTTCGCTGCTGTCAAGGTGCCTTCTCTGGGTACCCAGTACCCAGTACCCAGTACCCATAATACCCAAAATAATTTAGGATAATACCCACTGGGTATTATCCTTTTTTTTATTTGTTTCAATACTCCAAGGAATTTGCTAAGGAAAAGTCGATATTGTGCAGTAGTGCATATGGTTTACCCCCAGATCGTCAAAACACCCGATTTTTGCGTTTTTTTGCACTTTTTGGTGCCCAAAAACCCAACTCAGGGGTCGAAATTTTCCCGAAAAAAAAATTTTTTTTTTTTTGAGATTTTTCGATTTTTTGACAAGGCGCTGGCCCATACAAAATGCACTGGTGGTACAGAAAATGACTGGGGAATTAACTCTAGATGCTCAAAACAGCCCAATTCTTGCCTTTTTTGACTTTTTGGTCCCAGAAGGGTACCTAGGGTGTAGTGAGCAGGCCTCAAAACACTTGTGAAAAAAAAAAATTGGGATTTTTTTTTTTGAGATTTTTTCAAAAATCGACTTGTCTTTGGTAAAAATCACGAAATTTTGGGTTCGCGGAACCGCGTTTTAGACCCCCCTAGATGCTCAAAAGTGCCAAATTTTGCTTTTAATGGCCTCAAATCGTCGAAATTAGCCCAATATAGGGGCAAAAAAAAAAATTCGAGGGTCTAGGTATGGAGAGCGAGCACCTTAGAAGGAGGATCGTACGATCGTACTACGATCGTACGATCATAATACGATCGTAAGTACGATCGTACTACGATCGTACTTTGATCGTAGTACGATCGTAGTGCGATCAAAAAAGAGCTACGATCGTAAGAGATCGTACTACGATCGTAGGCAACCCGTGTTTGAAAAATCCTGAAAAAAAAAAGGAAAAAAAGGAAAAAAAGAGAAAAAAAGATGAAAAAGATCTTGAAAATCTTTTTTTTTCTCAAAAAAGATAAAAAAGATTTTTGGGATTTTGAAAAATCTTTTTGGAAAAAAAAAAAAAAAGATTTTGAAAATCTTTTTTTTTTTTTTTCAAAGATTTCTCAAGATCTCGAGATTTTTCATGAAATTTCATGGATTTTTCCAGGATTTTTCAGGATTTTTTCAGGATTTTTCCAGGATTTTCAAATCTTTTCTCTTTTTTTTTTTCTCCCAAAAATCTTTTTTTTTTTTTTTTTTTTTTTTTTTTTGGTGTTGTTCAGGGTCCTCAACCGTAGACAAAGTCTGGCCACAGATTTGTCTAAGTTAAAAAAAAAGGCTAAAAAAAAATTTTCGCGCTCCGCGCGAAAAGGTCCTGTACAAAGCTAAAAATTGGGGGCTTTTTTTTTTTGTGTTGCTTTTTCGAAACTCGTTAAGTGGTCTTTTCATTTCAATAGAAGAGTTCGACAAATGAACAATCACACCCCACCCCACCCCTTCGCCCCACCCGTACCCCTAACCCCATTGTCCCCCCAACCTGATAAGCATCACACAGAAACTCTAACCTTCTTTCTTTTAAAGGCTTCAAAAATCCTTTGGATTTGGTCAGGCGTAAATTTATTCTCATTTGTCTCTGCCTGTTTGCACATAAGAATGCATAGCAGACTTGAATCCAGCAGTTTGTTTCTGTAGCTATTCTTGACGTACTTCATGCCGTTGAAGCAGCGCTCGTCTTCAACTGATGTGACGGGGATTGACAACCCAAGCAAAACAAGATCCCTCATAATGGGGTAGGCGTCTCCTGCGGAACTTGTCAAGAATGTTGCGATCAGGTCCGAAGTGTCCTTTGTTGTAGTTCTCTTCGACAAAACGTCCACCAGGATCCTCCATTCTTTCACAGCTACAGCTTTCTTTGTCTCCAGACTGTTCAGTTCTGGCGACTCCTCAACGAACGGCGTCGTGTCCACGCTCAGTAACGGCGTTGTTTGAGTGCGCGATATCACAGTATGCTCCGTCTTGGAGTACTCTGGTCTCCCACGCGTCTTCTCGCCCACAACATCGTACTTTTTGTACTCGAGTGTATGCAGCTCAGTAAATTCCTCGATGAGCTTCTTCACCTCGGTGTTGCCGTAGATCGCCAGCCCGTCCGCGTTAGCAGGGAGGTTGCGGATGTCGAATACTGAGAAGCATCTCACAATGTCCATGTTCACGAATCGTTCACTGAGGCACTTCAGCAGCTCCTTGAGGTATGGCTTGCAGACCGTGTCGTGATGAATCGCAAAGTTCCGACGGGAAAGTTTTGTACCGTGGCATTGATTATACCTCGGTACCCATTCTGGGTAGAACGGGAACATGTTCGGGTTGGTTTCAAGCAACGACAATGACGCAACACATTTGTCGATGTGGCTGCAAACGGTGAGCAGGTTTGTGTTCCTGCTCTGGAGCGACGTCGACAGCACGTTCAACTCGTCCAGGACCACCGTCATGAAGGACAACGTTGCAAAAAAACCGGGCTCTTTGATGTGCTGCGCGATGAACGGTGCTTCCACGTCGCCGGCCTCTCCAAGCTTGCACAGGGCGCTGTGCACGGCGGGGTACTCCTTGCGGACGGTGCTGCAACACCTGCCGTTGGTGAGCCACCGGGTGTCACCCGGCTTTGCGATGAGGATGTCACAGTACTCACACAAGTCGCGAAGTTCCTCCAGCATCTCCTCCAGGGTGTCGAGCTTAATCTTGGATCCCGAAAAAAAAACCCACACCCACCGCAGGCCGTCGAAGAACCGGGTAATCTCCGGCGATTTCCCCTCTGCCGCTGCTTCTGGGCCACAGAGTGCGAGGGAGTGTGCGTAGCACCAGGTGAAGAGGGCGCCTGGGTTTATGTCTGCACGGATTTGTTGTTGGCAGCCCTTGTTCGAGGAACGCATTGCCGATGCGCCATCAAACGAGCATCCACTCATCTTCCCGTAGTCGAGCCCGAGCTGGTCTATCCACTTCGTCAGCAACGACGCGTAACCAGCCCCCGTCTGGTCCTTCAGCTCACCCATCATGATGAGCTTCTCGACGGGGGTGGCACCGACCATGTATCGCACGACGAAGACGAGTTGCTCCTTCTTGCTGACGTCGCGTGAGCAATCCCCCGACAGGCCCCAGAAACGGGAGGCTTTGACCTGCTTGAGGAGGTCTTCTGTCAACACCTCCGTGATGCAGGACATGATCTCTAAGACTGCACCGCAGCTGAGATAGCGTATTTGTTGTCTGAGGTATGCCTCCATGTCGGTGCACTCCAGCTTGTCTGCGAAAAAACTCAGAAACTCCTCCAAGTTAGAGTGCCCTACACCTTTGCGCGCGAGGAAAACAATAACCTCAATGCATATTTTCAGCATTTTTTGGTTGAACTCGACTTCTTTGTCGCTGTTGGCGTGCAACGTGTGAAGCACGGTTCCATTGGAAGCCTGCAGAGCGGCAGCCTTCACGAGACGTTGGTGTTTGGGGTCGCCTGCATGCGCAGGGAGGTCTCTGGCGAGCTTGGTCTTTGCATGAGAGAAAGCACCACAATACAAGCACTTGAACTTGTCTTCACCCACCACCAACCAGGGGGAAAAACGGTTCAAATGGCCCTGCACCGTGCTCTCCCGCAGACCCATACAACCTTTCTCCTGCGCTTCGCGTTTACGTTTCAGCGTGTTGGTGGAGTCGGTGTTCGCTGGTGCGGTCGTGGTGTTCGTGAGGTTGGGATTGTTCGTGTTGGAGTGCGTGGGACCTAAGAAGACAACATCGCCGTCAGAAGAGTACTCGTCGACATCATCGATTTCCATTGCTGCCTCGGGTTGCTCGGATGCTGCGTTGCGTCTCACTGGCACACATTGCTCCTCCTCCTCTTCTTCGGACGTTGAATCCACGTACTTAACAGCACTCACCTGTGGAGCCATCATCACCACACGTTTCTTCACCTTCTTGCCTTGCGACACCTGGCTCTGCACAGACACGGCAGAGGCATCGCTGTCTCCCCCCTTCTCTGCTTCGTTCATGGCGAACTCATGCGCCTCCGCAACGATCGTCAGGATCGTCTTCCGCTTGCTCCCCTCCCTGTCGTCGTCCGCCAGTTTGGCGCGATCAAACTCCTTCAACCAGAGTTTGAGCACCTTGTTGGTGTCGTTCTGGTGGTTTTTAAACCCCCTCACCGTCCCCTCCGCCACAAGAAAAAGGTGAAGGGAAGCGAGCCGGGGTGTCGGACCATCGGGGATGGACTTGTACTTGCCTGAAGACCACAGGTCGTAGTGCGTATCCCCTTTGTTGGGTTCCACCACACGTACCACAGGTGCCGCAACAGCTCCCTTCTTGAACATGGACACGATGGTGGGCTGTGCTTTGGAGGTCTTGGCAGTGGCAGGCATTTTTGCGGATGAGTTTGTTCAATTGTAGTTAGTCTGAGGAGGTGGCTTGTGTGGGTGGGTACAATGGGGTCCGCGCAGGTGAGGACTGAGGGAGTCTTGAGGGAACTCATTTTTTTTTTTTGTTTTCAGTAAAGCTTCTTCTCTTTCAAACCACCCAAAAACCCAAAACCCAGGTTTTGTCTAACTTAGACAAAGCGTTTTTCAAAAAAAAAAAAATTGTCTAAGTTAAGGCCTAACTTAGACAGGTTGAGGACCCTGGTGTTGTTCAACTTAGCCCAAGGCTCGACTTTTTTTTTTCCACATCAAACTGGACAGGGCGAGGGGGGTACGTTTACTATGCACATGAAAAGCACTTGGTCCGAGCGAAGCGAGGGCCAGATGTCTTACAATCTGTACAGTGCCGGTTAGTTAGAACGAGGCACAAAAGTGAACAAAACTAGAGATGGATTGTTATTGTCATCAGCACAGTCAGCACCATTGACAATTGAGGAAAAATGGAGTATTAACATGGGAGAGGCAGGGGAGAAGACAGACTGTCCAGTCAGTGTGGTTTTACTTAGCGTTCCAGTTTGGTACCCAGCTGGTTCTGGAGGGGGGGGGGATGTTTTCTTTTTTTTTTTTTTTTTTTCGGGAGAAGAGGATTTTTTTTCTCGAAAAAAAAAAAAAAAAAAAGATCTTTCCCGACCCGTGTTTTTTTTAGATACCATAAGCGCAAAATATGTCACCGTAACAAAAAGGTCCAATTCACAAATTGAAAAAAGGGCTGAGAGTAATTGTGGTCCGCATATTATACCTTTCCGTCTGCTTGAGAGGCGGGTTTCATCTTTAAAATTATGGCCTGCGTCCGCGCGAGGATAAACTTTTCTTTTTTTCATTTTAAGTGCTGATTTTTGTTTCCTTTTTCTAGGAAAAATAGTGCGTGTGGGTTAATTTTTTTGCCCAGTTTTTTCCATAATATCATATTTGAAGCTAGAGCTAGAGGGGCTCTGATCTTTATAAACTTTTCCACGTTCCACTAAACCAAAGAGGAAACAGAAGCATGCCCCTTCATTCGTTTCTACTTTGCTTTTATTTCCTCTTTGGTTGAGTGGGGGAATTTAAGAAGTCGGAGAGACTGGAATCCCGCCAAGTTTCAAGAACGTAAAAGAAAGAACACCCTTTTTGTCATATTGTATTGCAACGAAAGCGAAAAACCACCACCCCACAACACAGATAACACTTAACATTGTGCACGTAGTAACACATTGCCACCTCCGAGAGTGAGACACGGCTCCACCCCCCAGACCCGCACCCTGCACCCTTCTGCAGGCATGATGTTGTCGTTTTTTGCCTGCGTTATGCTGGCGACTGCGCACGTGGACGAGCCCCAGCAAGGCGAGGCTGATGTACTCACGGACGCGGCCGCCCTGCAGGCTGCGCTGGGTTTGAAGACGCTGGCGGAGCTGACTGCTGCAGACATTACGGAGCTTGAGCCAGAGTACGCAACGATGCTGGAGCTGTTCCCGGATATGGACACAACGTTCGCGTCTGCGGAGGTGCAGACGGGTGCTGCTGTGGCGACGCTGGCGACGGGGGACGTGGCGCTGACGCTGCACGCGCTTGTGGTGCCTGGGGATGAGCCCTACTTTGCGGTGTTGCGGGCGCAGGGGGCAGCAGTGTCGCTCCTGCCTGTGCTGCCTGGGTTGACGTTCTCGGAGCAGCGTCTGCTGGTGCTGCGCGATGCAGCGGGCGTGACGTCGGAGGTGATTGTGTCGTGCACGGCAGGGCTTAAGGATGCGTTTGCCTTTGTGCCCGGGCTGGTGGCGACTGTCGGGAACCTCTACCTCGCTGCAGTGGATATGACCGGGCCTGTGGCAGGGGCGCACGACCTGCAAGGGCTGAACTTCGATCACTACCTGCGCTTCCGTTCCCAGGTGCCGCTGGTGAAGCCGTTGCCGTTGTCTGCTGCAGGGGGCGTGACGCTGCTGTTGGACAGCATGCGGCTGGAGGTGGGTGTTGTTGCTGTGGTGGGGCAGGGGAACGGGAGTCCTTCCTTCTCGGGAACGGGGCGGCTGCGCTGGGGCACGGCGCAGGAGGATGAGGTGGCGCTGGCTGTAGAGGGGATGGGGCATCCCGATGGGAGTGGGTCCTACCGGGGGGAGGCAGAGAACTGGGTGCACCCCTTTGGCATTGACGTGACGGTGACGAAGGCGTCGCTGCAGTTCGATCTCCCGCTGACGGCGGCGGAGATGGAGGTGTCGCTGAGTCTGTGCGGCTTGCAGCTGTCGGGGGCGTGGTCGGCAACAGACGGCGTTGCGCTGCGTGGTGAGGTGACGACGTGCGGTGTGGAGCTGGCGGACTTGGGTGCGTGGTTCGGGGCTCAGGCGAACACGGCGACAGGGCTGGACATCCCGGTGGCGATGCCGGACATGACGATCACGACGCTTGGGATGTCGGTGTGTCCTGCGCCGGACGGGCACGTCTTCGGTGGGGGTGTGTCGTGCGAGCCGGGGGTGGCGCTATGGGGGGCGGCAGTGACCCCCGATGGTGTGTCGGTGGCGGTGCGTGCGTCGATGGACCGCAGCCGCTTCACCTTTGGGGCGACGATTGCAAACTTTGCAGTGGCGGACGGGATTGTGCTGCAGGAGGCGCACCTGGGGTTCTCGCTTGGGGGTGGTGTGCCTGCTGCGGTGACGCTGTCTGCGACACTTGCCCTGCCGTCTGTGACGTTGTGGGTTGAGGGCCAGTACGAGGCCAGCAGTGTCTTCCTGAAGGCAGGGCTCAGTGGCGTGACCCTGGCAGACGTCGTGGCGCTTGGTGCTGAGCTGACTGGTGGGAGTGCGTTCACAGTGCCAAGCAATATGGACGTGACGCTGACGACGCTGGAGCTGGCGGTGTGCACGTTTGAGAATGACGCACGCTGCACAAAGGGGGTGACGGTGCACGGGGCTGCGATGATGGAGGGGGTGGCGGTGGACCTTGTCATCACGATCACGCCCGAGGAGCTGTCGTTCGTCGGGACTGCAACGGATGTGCCTGTCGGGGACCTGACCGTGGACACGCTGACACTGTCGGTGGTGCTGCCACGTGGCGGCGGCGGTGGCGGCGTGTCGCTGACTGCGGAGGGGACGCTGCAGGTGACGGACACACTGACGCTTACGCTCTCGGGGACATACTCACGCACAGACGGGTACTCGCTGACAGGCGGTGTGGACGGCGCTGTCAAGGTGCGCACGCTTGTGAGTGCACTCTACAGCAGCAGTGGCGGAGGTGCGGACACACCGGTAGTGTCGAACCTGCAGGCAACAGTGGCCAAGACAACGACACCGCCAACGTTCTTCGTGTCTGTGTCTGGACACGTGACACGGATGACGCTTGCTGGGGTGTACGCGGCAATCACAGGCGACACCTTCCCTGATGTGTTCCCCGGGCTTGGGGACCTCGGCCTGTCGGCTGCGGTGGTGTCTGTGCGGGTGGAGGACGGTGGGGTGACAGTGGCGGTGGCGACGACGTCGACGATCAGCGTGCCGCTGTTTGGTGGGGACGCAATGCTGTCACTGGAGGGGTCGTACAGCAACAGGAAGGAGGTGTCCGTGCTGGGGGTGCTGCGGTGGGAGGCCGACAGCGAGGACAGCAACTTTGCGATGCGCAGCAAGGAGGGGACGGGGCTGGAGATCAGTGCTGGCTGGAGGGACGATGCTGTGGGGGTGATGGCACGCCTGCCGCTGATGATCTGCATCCACGACTGCAGTGCGCCGCAGGCACAGAAGCAGATTGTGTACATCATCGGGGAGCTTGGGATTGAGAAGAGTGGAACGGAGGTGCTGCTTGCTGGGTCGCTGGAGATGCAGGGGAAGCTGACGAAGCTGTTTGGGGTGCCAATTCTGCATGTCTCGGACGTGCTGGTGGGCATCAAGGTGGAGATGCAGACGCGACGTGTGGACGAGGTGAAGCTGGCGGGGAAGCTGGAGCTTGGGCGTGAGCGGGAGTGTGCGGTGGCGACAAGCACACGGTGCATCCGTGCTGAGGGGCGGTTGGAGATCTACACGTCGTCGCCGCAGGACAACCTTGTGGAGATGAAGATCACCTCGCTGAAGCTCGGGGAGATGTGGGATGTGGCTGGGGATTGGGTGACAGCGTTGCAGTCCTTCCCGATGCCGTCGGTGCTGCGTGACCTCGGCATCCAGTACCTTGAGAAGCCTGGGCTGGTGTGCCCCGACGCAAACAACGATGACTGCTATGCACTGGTGCGGTACCGTGCCTCGGAGGGGTTCCGGCTGCGGGGGCAGATCAACTACTTCTTCGGCCTGAAGCTTGGTCTCGACATTGAGGTAGGCCCGTCAAGGTTCTACCTGAAGACCGTGCTGCAGGATGTGACGCTGTTCGGGATCTTCAAGATCGAGAACGCGTTCTTCGAGGTGACAGAGGCACCCAGCTTCAAGCTGACCGGGAAGCTGTCTGTGCCGGTGCTGTCGCTGAGCATGACTGTCGACGGGACGATCAGCGCACACGGGATTGACGTTGCGGCGGAGATGGACTTCTTTGGCTTCGTGCGGCCGCGTGTCGAGGTGTTGTTCCCGTTTGCGGGTGGTGGTGCCAAGGTTGGGATAGGCGGTTTCCGCATCGGGGTGGTGCACGTGAGCGACATGACGGTGACGACGCAGGAGGCGGCAGCGGTACAGCTGCGCGCTGAGGTGTCGTTCATGTACTTCGCACGCGCGACGGTGGATGTTGCGATGAGCGAGGACGAGGTCTCCTTCACCGCAACTGTGCGGACACCTGTAATGGACGTGTCGTGCACAGCGACCTCGTACAAAGGGAGCGGGCGGTTTGGGCTGAGCTTCTCGTTTGACTTTGTGGCGTTTAAGAACCTGGCGAAGGCTGCGAAGGCGGTGGGGCAGGCTGCTGTTGCAGTTGGGAAGGGGATTGTGAAGGGAGTGACGAAGGTTTTCAGCGCCATCGGCGGGCTCTTTGGGAAGAAGTATGTGTACAACACACCTGCACAGAAGGAGAACTGCAGGCAGGTGCGTATCGACGAGGGTACGACACACTCCATCATCTACGCCTTCACGAAGGAGATCCTGGGAGATGGCAACATTGAGCCGTTTGCGTACCTGAACAAGTTTGAGAGCCACCCTATGCACGCCAGCTACCTGCAGCTGGCGCACGAGATGCACACCCCAGCATACCAGGCCCGCCTCAGAGGGCACGTGAAGCAACTGAACGAGTACTACACAGGCATCCACGACCTGGGGCTCAAGGAGCGCGAGCCTGCAGACGCACCCCCACTCTTCCCAGCGTCCTTCTGCCATTGGGTGACGACGGACATTGTGTACGGATGCGACCTGGTGCAGCACGACGGGACAGATGCAAACGACTGGTTTGAGCTGACCGCCACAACAGCGTCGAACGAAAACAACAAAGTGCTGAACAACGGGCGGAGCTGGATCAAGTGCATGGAGGACGACGCGACACAGTACAAGGCGATGTACGATGCGGCTGTGCTGATGGCGGACCAGAAGCGGGAGATGCAGCAGGCGACGGACGCAGCACAGCACAAGACAGGCGGGCTCATGGACCTTGCGAACAGCCCGGCCCCGGACACTGCGCAGTTTGTGGCGCAGGGTGTGCCGACTGCGTTCCAGACGGCGGGCCAGCACTACACAGGGTCTGCTGCTGCGGGCAGCACCACCGAACGCGATGCGGAGGTGGCTGCAATCGTGAACGAGTTTGGCCCGTCGGAGAACCTTGGGATCCAGGCAGTAGTGCGCATCCTGACGGACGAGGGCCAGTTCGCAGACGAGCTGGTCGACTTCGGCGGCGTGCTGGACCTGCACAACTGGGCTGACCTGGAGCGCACGGTGTCGGAGGCAGAGACGCTCATCTCCAACAAGATGTGGGAGGTTGTGCACAAGGGGAAGGCAGTGCTGCAGGACCTCAGGAACAGCATCCCCCCAGAGTACCCGACGCTTGTGGCCGACATCGACACGATCCTGGAAGAGACGATTGCAGAGGTGGAGCAGATTGTTGTTGACGAGGCGCCACTGCCGCTGACGGTGTCTGTGGACGGCAGTGCTGTGACTGTTACAACGGCAGGCGCACCGGACGAGCTGAGCGGGTCAGCGTCTGTGGATGCACTCGTAGCGGCGACGGAGGCGAAGCTTGTGGTGTCACACGATGCGGGTAGGTGTGGGTCTGTGACGACGAAGACGCACACGGTGGACGAAGTGGCAGCGTTTGCAGTGGCAGGGCTACCGACGTGCGGGTCTGTGTACCTGCGCGTGGAGTGGACAGTCTCGGACACATGTGGGCAGAGTGCGTCTGTGGAGCAGTTTGTGGTTGTGAGCCCTGCGTACACGGATGCAACAGGGTGGGCATCGACACCGGCACAGAGGGTCGACTTCACGATGGCGACGTTTGTGGATGTGGCAGCGGGAGCACCGGCAACACACACATACCTGGCAGTGGGGGCGTACCGCAGCACACTGGTGCACAGCCTGACGATGGAGGAGTCGGGCGCAGTGCTGGTGCCGGGGACATGCGAGTGGCGCTACACACGGACGTGGTCTGCGGAGCTGACCCCGTCAGCAGCGGAGAGTGGTTTCTGCCGTGCACCGGGAGCGCTGCGCTTCACGCAGGAGGTGGTAGTGGCAAACGACGTGGCGTGGTTCAGCCCTGCGGTGGTGGTGCCGAGCGTGACGCTGCTCCACGACCACAGGGTGCTGCCGACTGTGCAGTTCGCAGCACCCGACCTGCTTGCGGCTGTGCAGCCTGTGTACACTGCTGCGCAGGCAGCAAAGGGGATGCGGTACACATACGACCTGTCGCACACAGACGTGCTGGACGACCCCGTCGTGGGCCCACTGACGCGCACGTGGACGGTGGCAGCGCCGCAGTGCACACCCAGCCTCCCTGCAGTGGTGTTGACGCAGCGTGTCACGATTGTGTTCCCTGAGCCTGAGCTGGGCCCTGCCGTGCCGCAGACGTTTGGGTGTGGGGAGACGCAGGTACACACGAAGCCGCATGTGACCTCGAAGGTGGATGTATGCGGGCCTGTGACAGTGCGCATTGTGTCGACAGTGGCAACACCAAACCCCTTCCCCACAAGCGTCTGCGGGTCGCGCTACGAGACCGTGACGTGGCAGGCCTTCCACCGTGCTGCGTGCGGGGGTGTCGGGAGCAGCCCCGTTACGCAGCTCGTGTCCATCGTGCCACGCTTCTCGCATGCGCCGGCGGACGTGACGGCGGTGCCGACAACGAGCCCGCTTGCGCCTGGAAGCACCGGGGGCGCCGCTGTGGCGGATGCATGTGTGGCACCGCTAGCAGTGAGCTACGCGGACGTGGCGGACGCAGATGGGACCTGCGGGCACTGGACGGTCCAGCGTGTGTGGACGCTGGCGCCTCTTGCCGGTGCTGTGCCAACGCCATCCGGGTGTGTGTCGCTGACGCACCTGCAGCACATCCACGTGGAGGACCTGGAGGCACCCGTGTGGACGCATACACCTGACGCAGTTGTGGTTGTGCCGTTCTTTGAGAACTGGCGTGCGGCACACCCTGTGCCACGTGCAGCAGAGACACCGCACGCAGACATGGTGGCGATTGGGATCGGGGTATCGCACCCGACGTACCTGACCTCGGAGGACACTGTGGTGCGGCCGTGGATGGACGCTGCTGTGGAGGGGACGTGCCGGGAGCGTGGGCTGGCGACACTGCACCGCACGTGGACGGCGGGCGACCGCTGCGGGAATGAGGCGACCTTCACACAGGAGGTGATGCTGCAGCACCCGCCGGCAGCGCTGACCTCGACACAGCTGTGGGACGCTGGGGCGGGGCTGCTCGCCTACGCGGCAGGTGTGGACCAGCTCCCTTCTGTTTGCCATGCAGGGAAGCTTGTGTCGACGGCAGGTGAGTACGACGCGCTGGACGGCCTGCAGCAGGCGGAGGAGCCTGTGTGCGACGTGTGGGATGCGCACGGATGCAGGCGTCTCTCGGCCATTGGTGTAGTGGACGTTGCTGTGCACCAGGTGCGCCCTGAGTTTGCGACCTTCCCGCCCGACGCAACGACGTACACGAACAGCACGCTTGACGCGTACGACGTGGCGGGCGGCCTTGGACACCCGACAGGGGAGGCATACTGCGCAACACCGTTCCACATCTGGCATCGCGACGAGGCGCCGGTGCTGGTGTCGTGTGGTGTGTGGACAATCAACAGGGTCTGGAAGGTGCAGCCACACTACCAGGACTGCGGGACAGGGGACGACTACCCTGCAAGCCTGACACGTGAGCGTGTGCAGGTGATCACCGTGCACGACGTGTTTGCACCGCAGTTCGCCTCGACGCCGGCAGCGGAGGTGGCGGTGGCGTTCCTGAACGACTACGGTCCGTCGGTGGCCGGTGTGCCGACGGTTGTGGACGTGGCGACGCACGCAGACATGGCGGCACTGAACCTGACGTCGTACCGCATCAACCTGACCTTTGCCGACACGGTGGCCTTCAGCGCTGCGGGTGCTGCGGGCTGCACGGACGGGCTTGCGGTGGTGGAGCGCACGTGGACGACAGAGGACAGGTGTGGGTCTGCGGACAGCTGGAGGCAGACGATCCGCATTGAGCACCCGCGTCGTGGTGGTGAGGGCACGGGTGTGATGGGGCACGTGTCTGGGTTCAAAGCGTTCTCTGTCGGGGATGTGTCTGCTGTGGATGTGGCTGCCGCGAGCGGTGCTGTGGGGACACAGGGCGACGTTGTGCTGCGGCGGTCTGTGTTCGGACCTGCGACAGCTGCGCGTCCCGGGCACGCTGCGACACTTGCAGACAACGCGACGGAGCAGTGCGGGTCTGCGGTGGCGAACCTCACAGACGTGGTGGACGAGCTTGCTGAGTTCTCAGACTCGCTGCTGATGCTGCCCGAGAACCTGTGCACGGGGCCGAAGCTTGTGGAGTGTGTGCGCCCTGAGCTGACGACGTCGTGCAGTGTTGTGGCGAACACGACTGCGCCACTTGCGGAGGCGGTAGTGGATTACGCCGACAACCTGACCCTGGTGGGGGAGGGACAGGTGTACAACTTCTTCACAATTGACCTGGACACGTGGCTGGTGAAGCAGGAGGTCAAGGTGGAGGTGGAGCGGCGGTCGTGGAAGGACACGAAGAACTGGTGGCGTCGGGGGGTCAGGACGGAGACCCCCGTGCAGAAGCCCTTCATGCGTGTGCGTGCAGGTGGGTTTGTGTTTGTGAACGTTGTGTATGAAAGCGTGCATGGACACGAGGACACGCTGCGCGACACGCTGTTCGAGGGGGCGAGTCTGGGGCCTGACTTTGTGCTCTTCAACATGAAGCAGCTTTGCAGTAGCAGTAGCAGCAGCAAGAGTAAGAGCAAGAGCAAAAGCAGTGAGAGCAGCAGCAAGAGTAAGAGCAAAAGTAAGAGCAAGAGCAAGGGCAGCAGCAAGGGCAGGGACAAGAGCAAGAGCAAAATCAGTGAGAGCAGCAGCAAGAGCAAGAGCAGCAGGGACAGCCACACAGACTGCCGCCACCACAGATGGCATGCGTACCCATGGCACCACCTTGCCTGGGCACACCTCCACCACACCTTCGCAAGCCTGCAGTACGGCCACCACAGCAACCACCTCAACCTTGTGAACGTGTCGCTGCCCGGCACACTCCTGACACAGGACAGCTATGTGTCTGTGAGTGTTGTTGACTCTGAGGTGTTTGGGCAGGTTCTGTCTGCAGGGACAAAGCTTCAGCTTGCCACCACACGTTTCCACTGCAACCTCTTTGTTGCCAACGCTGTTTGTGACATTTCTGGTTGTCCTTCTGTGCCCTGAATTGCTCAGCACTGATGCAAAAACGGGTTTGCGAAGTGCGGTTCCGTGTTTGTGCCTACTAGCACTGTTGTGCAAGGTCGTGTTGTTTTTTATTTTATTTTGAGAGTTGTGTGCTGGGAGACGCATTCATTGATGTATTCTTTCGGGGTTTCTCTCTTCATGATCTCTCTTTATTTGAAGATGTGCCTTGCACGAGGCACACATTCATCAGTCCAGTTTTTTTTTTTTTTTTTTCTCTCATCACTGTTTGCGTGCCTGCAAATTGTTTTTCATTCAGTATTTCTATCACACTCACACTCATACAGCGAAAAACACAAATTGCAGAGCGATAAACGGACAAAAATTGTTTTTTTTTTTCTTTGTTTTCTTTACACTCACTTTGTCATATCCCGATCTTTTTTCAATATTTCTTCCCCCTTTTTTTTTTGCTGGCAGATCGAAGGGTATTTACTTTTTCACCGTTTCTTTGTTGTCTGACCGGAAGCACATTTCAAGCACAAAAGGCGTTCTGAGACTTTTTGAGCAAACTCGTCTTCGCTATGCGGGGATAAAAGGCTTGACTACTATAGGCCGAGTTGCCGTTTTTTAAAAAAATGCCCATTTGTCTGTGCCTGGTCTGAGTGACGTTCTTTTCCCCTCCCAAATCCAAAGCTCTACCCATACACCCCCCATACCCTCCCTTCCCCACTAGATGCCTTTTGACCTACAGCAGACACACGAAGTCAGATTTCAAGGGCTTGTTCAGGGAAACCTCAGCCTCAAGAAACGCTCACCTTGATCTTCCCTCGTGGACGTGTGTGCACGAAGTCGAAGTGGGACACATTCTTCACTCAAGTATTTAAGGTGACTATGCACGAGAGGCTTAGGATCATCTTATAAACATTTCTTTTCTTTGGTAGGGTAAAGACGACTCCCCTCTCGCTCTTGCTTCTTAGCAGCGTGTAGTGTCCCTTATGAAGTCTCTTCCCTCCCTCCTTTTGATTTGTAGCTCTGAGTCACCTCCGTTCTCACTTTTCGAAGATACACGGCACAGCTCTGCTTTGTAGTGTCGCGAATCTATAGCGGAAAGTCAGCAACAAAATGTGACCAGCACAAAACAAATATACACGTTTTGTTTTTTTTTTGAACATTTTTTTTTTTTGTTTTCTTTTCTCATGATCAGCGAATTCGATGTAATTGTTAATCGTCTCAACTGTCATGTCCCCGCGTGTTTTTCCTTGTTTATACTCTGAGGCTACATCCCATACCCCAACCTGCAATACAAGCAAATGGGGTGACAACATCATCCCGGACAACTGTCTTGCGAGAGACAGCCCATCTTCAAACCCAGCGTATCCCAACGCGTGAACGATAGTGGTAAAGATGTGTTGTGCACGAGAGGCACAGTTCATCTTTTTTGTGTTATCTTTTGTTTGCCTCTGATGACCACCGACTTCGATGTCTTGTCTTCTTGTTTACCCCCCCCTCCGCTCCCAACTGCAACACTCCGGGGGTTCGATAACCCACGGAGTGTCAGTGCCTGCGTCCTAGAGTCGTTTGCACTATGAACTTCACTTTCTTGTTTTTGCCTCTTTGGACATCTTCTGAAGAGTTAAAATCATTTTTTTGCCATATACACTATTTGCTTAGTGTCTCTGATGGTACAACGGAGCTAATACTCCAAACAAGATCCGTCTTTTGTCAATGTGCGAGATGCGGTCGAAAACGGAGAAAATACAGCCTGTTTGTATGTTATTGCTATTTGAGAACAACTTTTCTTCACCCCTCTCTTCCCCTTTTGCGTTCTTTTGTCAAAGCTGACTAATCAGGAGAGGGTTAGCTCACCTTTAACGTTTGTCTTTGATTTTTTTTGCTTTGCTCCTCTTGCACACAGTTTCACTGTTGCGGAAGTGGTGTCGTCTCATAAGCTTTCTTTTCTTTATATCATCGCGCTTTTTTTCATATCAGTATGTAAGTAAGTACACCCTCCTCCCCGTATTGTCATTGCCTCTCTCCTTACACCTTTCTCTATTCCAGCAGTTTCGTGTCGTGAGTCCAAGTATAACACTCTTTCCCATTCCCATGATGACCAACACAAAACACAAAACACCATCTTTCGAGTTTGACGCAGCAACAGCTGTGTTTGATACGAATGTTCCAATACTGCTGAGACCGCCAACAAGAACACGATTTTGCTTCAATGATGATAGAATTTTTCCAGGGCACTGGACGCTGAGCGGGTACTTTGTCTTCGTGATGGTGATCCACACTAATTCTACAACAGCGTTGACATTCGCTGAGAAGCTCTCTTGCTTGACCAACGAACACACCTGCACTGCATGATGACACAAACCACGACTAACATTCACCATCTTTCATCTGAGGGCACAGCCCTTTGAAGTACAACGTCATTTCGAAGCTGACTTACCTTCTTCCGAACACTCTTTTCCCTCTTTTCCTTAGCAGTGGCATGGATGGTCGCGCCGTGTGTGCATGGGGTTTTCTGCTGCAAGATATCTGTTGTTTCCCTTGTTTCCCTTTCAATCCACACCACAGGAAAAGTTAGCAAATTAGCAAAACCATGGCCTTCAAGTCTTCGCTGCTGCTGCTGCTGGCGGCAGTCAGTGCGTCGGGTGAGCGTCGTGCAATCCCAACCACGTTCCCTTCCGGGCACGTGTGGGGGTGCTACAACATCAGTGCAGGCTTCCCTTTCTGCGACTCGTCCCTTCCGATTCACTCGCGTATCAACGACCTTGTGTCGAGACTCACGGACGCGGAGAAGGTGCGCATGATGGCCCCTGATACCACCCACCACGTCGGGTCGTGCTCCTTCATGGACGGAGGCCTGCCACGCTTCGGAGTGCCTGCGTACCTCCACCTTGTGGAGATGAACACAGCTGTGGCGTCAATGTGCCTTGCAGAGGACCAGTGCGCAACGCAGTTCCCAACTGGGCTTGGTGCAGCTTTCAACACCACGATGTGGAGGGTCAAGGGAGAGATCCTGTCCGACGAGTTCCGTGCGCTCAACAACATCCGTCAGCCAAGAGGCACCGACGACCACAAGTCTGCTCTGATCGGCCTGACAGGGTACGGCCCGAACATCAACATCATGCGTGACCCGCGCTGGGGAAGGAACTCCGAGGTGCCGTCTGAGGACCCCTTCCTTGCGGGTGAGTACGCCCACCACTACCTCCGTGGCGGACAGGCAGGGTCCGACTCCCGCTACACAAAGGTGGCCATGTCGCTGAAGCACTTCACTGCCTACTCTGTGGAGGCGAACCGCGAAGGCTTTGCACCTGAGATCTCGGTACACGACCTGTGGGAGACCTTCCTGCCCCAGTACGAGCGTGGCATGGACGTGAACGGAGGAAACGCAACCGGTGTCATGTGTTCGTCCGTTGCCCCGAACGGAGTGCCTGCATGCGCCAGCAACTACCTTCTGAACGACGTCCTTCGTGACTCCTTCCACCGTCCTGACGCTGTTGTGGGTACCGACTGTGGTGCTGTGGACCACATGGTTCATAACAACAAGTACGCAAAGACCGAGATTGAGGCTGCATCTGACACACTGTTCGGAGGAGCTGACCTTGAGCTTGGAGACCAGTACTGGTCACCAAAGGAGCTTGGCGGGAAAGGACTTCTGGAGCAGTTGCTGTCGCAGAAGAGAAGCACTGTGCAGCCTGCAGTGGATCTGGCCCTGTCGCGTATCCTTGCTGTGCGCTTCAAGACTGGCCAGTTCGACGACCTTGCTGACCAGCCGTACACAAAGATCGGGAAGGAGGTTGTGAACTCGACAGCACACTGGAAGGTGAACCTCGACTCTGCCATCCAGTCGATGGTGCTGCTGAAGAACAACAACTCTGTGCTTCCTCTGTCGATGGAGAACACGAAGAAGCCGATCAAGCTTGCTCTGCTTGGACCCCACACAGTGTCGAGGGGAGGACTGTTCTCTGGCTACCACGGCGACCAGACGTGTTTCGACAACACTTTCAACTGCGTGGAGACCGTGGAGGAGAAGTTCACTGAGCTGATTGGGAAGGAGCAGGGTAGCTACGTGTCTTCGCTTGTTGTGGAGGAGGGTGTGGACATCAGCTCCACCGACACCTCCCGCATGGCTGCAGCACTGAAGGCTGGCTCTGAGTCTGATGTCGTCATTTACTTCGGTGGGCTGGACCAGAGTGTCGAACACGAAGGTATTGACCGCAGCAATGTGACCCTGCCCGGCCTTCAGGGAGAGCTTCTGGACAAGATTCTGAGCCTGCCAAACAAGCCACGCGTGATTGTGGTGCTTGTGAACGGAGGTGCTGTGTCTCTTGGGAAGAACGTGCTGGCGAAGTCTGACGCAATTGTGGACGCGTTCTACCCTGCGTACCGTGGTGCTGAGGCGATGTACATCAACCTGTTTGGGAAGAGCAACTCGTGGGGCCGTCTGCCCTACACACAGATGAAGGCAGAGACTGTGTACAGACTGGACATGAACAGCTTCAACATGTCGCGTGCACCTGGGCGCACCTACAAGTACCTGGCGGAGGAGCCTGAGTTCGCGTTCGGGCACGGTCTCAGCTACACAACGTTCTCTGTGTCTGGGTGCACTGCGAACAACGTGGTGGTGAAGAACACAGGTGCACGTGCAGGTGACGCTGTGGTGATGCTGTTCCACAGACCTGGCGACGACGTGCGTGCTGCTGTCGGGGGCAAGCACCCTGTGCCGCTGAAGACACTGATCGGCTTTGACAAGGTGGCGCTTGCACCTGGCGCAGCGCAGCTCCTGACGCTGACGGGACAGCGCTACGAGTCGCTGGACGAGAGCCTGAAGATTGTGAACGCTAATGGTGTGCGCACCCTGTACCCTGGCACACACTACCTCGACTTCTTCGACGGTGTCAACACTTGCACCTTCACACACAAGATCTGAGCAGGCACCTTTTTTCTTTTTTTGATGGTTCCAATACCACAAATACCCCCAAACGCGTCCGGAGGATCTCCCAAGGTGCGCAGTGCTGTAGAAGATGATGCAAGGTGGGAATAATTTTCTTTTTTTTCTTTTTTATGGATTTACTTTCAAGCTGGTCGATTTTTTTCGCCTCGCCCCGGAATTTCCAAAAAGAAGAAAATTTAAAAGAAGAGTTTAACAGCATAGCAGCATAGCAGCAACCTCACTTCCCCCACCTGCTCTTTTCAGTTTGGTCTGACATTCTTTTTTGAAGGCGGCTTTACGTCTGTCTGTAAGGCCTTATCATCATTACCAACGATACATATTTTTTTCTCTTCCACTTTGCAAACAGGGTTTTGATGTTCTTTTGATTATGTGTTTTGTCTTTCATGGCAACATCATACCCTGTGCACTACATACACCCTTTGGGTGGGAAGACTGCCTCATTTCATCGCTTTTGTTTTTTTTTTTTTGTTCTTCTTGTCACCCGCGGAGTGTGCATTTGCACTATCAACTTCACCCTTTTTGTTTTTCTTTTTTCGCAGAGATATCTGGTGCCTACGTCGACACTGGCGTGCGCACTTTCAACTATTTTTTTGTTGTTGTTTTTGTTTTTGTTTTACAATCAACATATGGCCTATCAATTTATTGATAGCATATGTTGAAATACTTTTTTTGCACCTGTTCACAACGTATAACGCTTGCTTTGCTTCCAAAAATGGAGGACCGTTTTACGGCTTCCTGTTCGAGTAAAAATTCAAATGGAGAAGAAAAAAAAGAAGGAATTCCGACAGTTCTCGTCGTTGATGGTTTTTCTCTCTCTTTCAGTACTACTTTTTCAGCGTTGACTTTCACTGAGAAGCACTCTAGATTGACCAACGAACACACCTGCAGTACATGATGACACAAACCACGACTAATATTCACCATCTTTCATCTGAGGGCACAGCCCTTTGAAGTACAACGTCCTTTCGAAGCTGACTCGCATCCACATCGCCTCCCAGACATCCACCCCACTGACACACCCCTCCTCCCTCCACTCTCCTCCCTCTTTCTCCTACCCATCAACTGTCAAACCCCCACCCACCCAATCCACCAGGTCTACACTACACATTATGTGTGACCACATATGCAGCGTGACGGTCTCCATGCCGGATAACAACCATGAGGTTGGGCATGTTGGGTGGCGAGGGTATTGGAGTGATGAGCGTCTGGCTGCCGTGCCCGCACCAGACACACAAAGGCCATATTCTACGCAAGAATCACCCTCACTAGGCATCACACCACCAGACACACCACGTATCTACCCCATCGGTACAACCCACAGTGATGGCATCACCACACTCGGCGCTACTGCGGTGTGTATCGACACCGCCATCCTCGGATGTGCACCCGGCACCGCTGTTCTCATCCCCTTCGCGCTGCTCTTCACTGCCGCACGATACAACGCTCTTCACACCGACACCCACATCGGATGCAGCTTCAAGCTCAACCACACACCCATCTCCATTACAGTCAAACAAATATGCTACTATGACGGCACCAGAGTGGTTGCAACACCAGAGTTCGAGGAGAAAACGTATTTCTCTTCAAAAGGCGTTCCGGTGTGGGCATTGTGCGACATCAAGGGTACTCAGGCTACCCCCTTGCAAGCAAATGACGTTGCCACTTCAGCAGGCACAATGAGTCTCGCGTCGTTTCCTTACTGCAGTATGACAACGGTGCTGGGTGCGCTGTACACCCCACTCCTTCTCAACACAACCCCTGGTCTGCACCTCCAAACATCCAATACGGTACACCCCTCGTCAGAAGGCGGGCTGGTCCTTTGCAATGGACGGCCCTACGGTGTTCTGACACCCCTCAGCTTCACTGCGGTGTACGCAGCCTGCATTGCCCGCGACCTACCAGCACTTTCTTCAACAGTAGTAATCCCATTTCCATGTGCCTCTGCATTCAACCATGTGCCCCTTCCATTGAGAGAGTCAAGGAAAGCTCCTGTAGAGCATGTCTACAAAGTGTGTTGTGTAAAGGAGGATGGCGCCTCATTGAGCCAAGCAGAGGGGCGATGCGCTGGGTCAGCACCAATCCATACCAATGGTAGTTGTGTTCATATTGGTGGCGGGATGTTCCTAACAAACGCTCATGTGGTGCAGTCCTGTACAGCTATTACCATTCTGCTTGACACCCCGATCCAAGCTAGGATCCTTTTTATTTCCAAAGGGACCACCGACATCGCAGTTCTCTCCGTGGAAGGGACACACTGCCCGCAGGGTGCACCGCCCATATGGAGGGAAAGGGTGGCGAAAGGGCTTGAAGTGGTTGTAGTGGGGTTTCCGGAGGAGTTTGGGGGAAAGGTGGTGTCGGAGGGTGTTGTGTCTGGGGTGCTGGATGGATGTGTTGTTGTGTCTGCAGAGGTGCGGCCTGGGTGCAGTGGAGGAGGGGTGTTCTGTGCGGAGAGTGGTGCCTTTGTGGGGGTGGCGTCGGCATGTCTGTTTGACTCCTCCACGAAGCGGTTGGTGCCTTCTATAGGGTTATGTGTACCTGCCTCCGCGTTGAGCCCCTTACAGACATCTCATCAGCCGTACGACGTCGCATCTCTTGGAAAGCATTATGACGTAGTGAACCATGTGCATGCCGCAGTGTGGGACCTCTCCAGCAATGCTGGCGATGCGTTGGATGCAATGCACCGCCTCCGCAGGCAAATGGACAGTGTGAAGCTAGGTGTTCGCGTGCCTAATGTCAGTGTAGACAAAAAAGGTGCAAGACTCTTCAACTATATGCTCGACATAGCGCGGCTCTGAACGGTTTTCGATCATTTTAGGTTTCATACTGTGGGTGTTATAACGTTATGACACTCACAGTATGAGATTTTTTTTTTAGCTCAGGGCAAGGAAAACAGCTCACAGCCTTCTGCAGAGGTACGCAAACCTGCTGGCTGTGGCTAGAAGAGAGAAGGGACCCTGACAGCTAACACATAGCAGATGGAATCTCATACCAAAGGAAGAACTGGAAATCTGTGTTCCAGCTCTGTGGATGAATTCCATTCTGTTCAGAATTTTTTTTCTGGGAATTATTTGTGACTTTGAGCACAAGGCTTGTTCCACCTTTACCAAACCTTTCTCTATGGACCTCACGTCCCACCCTTTGCATGAGCTTGACTGAGATGCGTTTTAGCACGTTTCAATTCCTCTTTCTCTTCTCTTTATGTACGAGCACATTCATTGACGTTTTTCCTTCTTCTCTTTCTTCTGAGGATCAGGCTTGTACTGATCCCTTTTTACAACGTCAGACCAATGTGCGTCATTGCCACATTCTGGGTAAGGTGTGCAGTCTGTGGTCCCAAGTTGTAGGGATTGCAAGAGTAGAAACATTGGTATTTTTACTGGTTAGGCCAATTTGATCGTGGTGTGGTAATCTTAGCGGTTATCTGTTGTCTCTAGTTGTGATGGAGCGACTTATAGCTAACGAAGTCCGGTTAAGACTAAGGTGGTCGCGGTACATTTGTTGTTTATAATGGTTTGGTCATGCGTGCCAATGTTATACTCTTTTCTTTTCGCTTTGAATTGTCGAATTGTACAAAGGACAAAGGATGGTTAAACGAGTTTTAATCATTGCTTGGGCGGCGAACTACTAAGTCCAGAAAATTCAGTTAAAGCTTTTTCTTTTATGGAAAAAAAAAACAAACGAGTTCTATTTTCAATTTTTGATGTTTATTGTGTGGTGTATACTGAGTGTTACACAGTACGGTGGCTGTGTAGATATTTGTTTGGATTGGTAGCATTATTGCACGGAATACTTTACGTATACACGGCAGCCATCAAAGCCAGGACTTTTTAGGTTATCTAACCCTCCGGTGCAGCATACAGGACTTACCTGTAAATAGATAAAAAGAAAACGAGACTTTTTTGCTTTTATGTGTGTTTCCCCTACCCAAAAAAAAAAAAGGGCTTTAGTAGAAGGTACCAAATGTTCACACGAACATCGGTTTCATAACTTTCACCCACCATATAAAGGGGAATTACTGAAGATGTCTACCCTTTTGAATACTACTGTATAATTCTTAAGACTGAAACAGGGTAAAAGTTCGAAACCAATCTACTGAAAGTTTCAATTTATGCAAGGAAACAGTTTATTTTTCCCCTTTCACATTTTTGCAACAAGGAATTTAAAAAAAAAAGATGGGTTGTTGTTGTTTTTTATACACTTCCCTAATGCTTTCAAATTTTATTTGAAAGTATATGAATTTGTTCTCTTTGTTTTCCTTTTGCTCCCCTATAGTTCTCCCTCACAACCTTGCAGACTGACACTAAAAACAAAACAATGGTGTCTTGACGAAAACACACACAATACAAACCAAATCAAGATGTACTTAATACGTCATGCACGACTGACCTGCAGGTTTTACTGCACCACGTCCACACCCCACCAGAACCACCCCCGGCAGCAGGTCTTCGATGAGTTTCGCGAGGACGGGGAGACCGCGATTTCGCTGCCAGCGAAGAAGAGCACCTCTCGGAGCGGTGCTCTGTTGACGCTGTGTCGTGACACATGGGGAGGCGACGCTGCGACACGGCAGAACGACTGGATGAACCACGAGGGTTCGGCAAGCAATGTGTGCTACCGCCCGCCGGTGTTGCCAAACCTACCGGAGGTTGCGTTTATTGCTCGCAAGGATGTAGGGAAGACACGGCTGTTGACGCAGATGCTTACCCCATACGGCCGCTTCCTTCTCCGCAAGGCACGTGCCCCAGGTAATGACAACGTGATTAACTTCTTCCGAATCGGGAATTTCTTTCGCATCGTCGACACCCCCGGCTACGGCTACACAGGGGAACGCAGGCAGGTGCAGTACCAATGGCAGAACCTGGTTCGTTCTTTGATACAAAACCGCCCAAACCTCAAGCATGTGTACCTCCTAACAGAGGCCAAGCCGGAGGGGTTTACAGAACGCGATGCGATGATGATGGAGTTCCTTGCACTGCACGGCATCTCTTTCACCCAGGTGGTTACCCGGGCGGATGGGGTTCTGACAACACCATACAACGAGGAGCTCAAGACGCTTCCGATGGAGGAGCGCCAACTTCGCTTGTTGAAGCAGATTGAGGCCTTAAAGGCGGAGACCGGGTGCGAGCATATTCCAACAATTCTTTGTTCACACAAGGATGGGAAAGGGGTGGGCGCGTTGCTGTACGACATCATTGGGAGGGTGGCAGACGGCGTTCCGACAGAGGATTTGACACTAAAGAACATGACACAGAACCCCTTTTATTGCGAGGATACACAACGGTACCGTGCAGCGAACACCAAGGTCACAGATGATTCACGCACAACCAACCCCGAAATTGGCGTTGATGACGACGTCGATCTGATTCATGACTGCAAATTCCTCCCCCCTGCTCATGTTGACCATGGCTTCTTCATGTCTCACGCAATGGTGACAGGGTTCAGACCAAAAGGTGAACGTGTCGCATTGAAGATGAAGAGCGAAGAGGAGGAGGCCTTGGAGAACCCGCACCACCCCCTGGCAGGGTCGCCAGAGCTTGCCAAGTATGTTTGCATTAAGGCCTTTGCATTGTTTTTCGAACCTCGAAATGAAGGGACACATGCTCCCTGCCACATAGGTGCAGACTCACGACGGCTTTTGATTATTTCAAACCTTTTTCATTTTGTTTATCTCGGTGCGCCCTTGGTGCACCCGGTCTCGAGGGTTTTTTTTTTTCAAGTCAAATTAATGTCCCTTCTTTTGACAACCCATCCATCCCACAGGTACTTCCCCACCCTTGCCGAGGAGTACCTCCACAGCAACCACGCCGAGTCTAACCCCACCGTGAAGCCTGCTGCAGAGCGCTACTTTGGCATGCCCCTTCCTGTCAACCTCCGCATGAAGTACGCCACCCCCGAAGAGAAGGAGAACTGGAGAAAAGTCTTGAACAAACCGCACTAGACATTTTGTTCTTTTTTTGGTTCCTTTCCCATCTCGAGACTACGTGGTAAAAAAGGTTTCGATCTTGTGGCCCGGAAAACATAAAATAATAGGGTAGAGAGCAACCCTGCAGGACTGATGTCCATAACGGAGAAAAATGTGAGAAATAACGAAAAAAAAAATCCTCAATTCTTCCAATTTTCCCCCCTCCCATCCTTGCATGATTTTCACACTTTCACTTTCCCCCTCTACACCAGACACCCTCTTTTACACGAAACCCCAACCCCCTTTTATACCCCCTCTTTCCCTTTTAGTTGCTTATCTAGGTACACTGTCAGAGAGAGGGTTTTGTATTTCAAGCTAAATTGTTTTTTTTTTTTTTTTTCTATAATATGCCGCAAGGTACAAGCAGCCGCCTCAGCAGCGATCACAACACCTTCGCAAGCGCGTCGAGCTCTGTTAACTACCCTGTTGCCTCGCTCTTTACGAATGTGCCTGATATTCTTGAGTTTGAAAGCTGGTGGTCCGAGGGAGGGCAGAGGAGGTACATGCTGATTCTGTACTACACCGCCAAGGAAGTGTTTGAGGTGATGGTTGACGACAGCACCGTGCCCATCAAGGTTGCCATATACAACAGGAGAAACGCACCGCTCCAACCATGGGATCTGTACGTCGGAGTTGTTTTGGACATCCTCGGGAAGCCCACCACTCTCATGAAAGCAAAGCAAAGCACCATGCACTGGATAGACACCGAAGCGCGGCGTCTCTGGGACAGAAAGACCCGTCTCGTCGCAACCCTCGAAAAGTTCAGCACAATACCCGACCTCACCTCGATCTGTGGAGTCACAGTGCGGAAGTTAAACGGACCAAAGACCACCTCCCTTGGAGGGACAATCCACCTCGCAAAGCTTGCGACAGCAGTGATCTATCTGCAAAATGAGTTGCGTTTGTATAGAGATGTGTGAACTTACCGAAACAACAAATGGTTCAATTTGAAATAAATTCCCCATTTTCTTGACTCTTCTGAGCAAAAAAAGGGATGAACTACTGAATCTCTAGAAAAATGCTAAAAAATATGCGAAACATAAATCCCTCTACCTCTGCCTATTTCACATCTCTCTCCAGATGCATTATGCTTTACAAAAAAACTCACCAAAAACTCGGTGCGTGCGTTCCACTGAGAGACATCAATTTGCCTTTTTACTCCTAATTTTCTCTCTCCCCCTCCCATCAACACCTTACATCATCTTAACAGAAACCCAACACAAACGATGACGTCTCAATACAGTAGCGTTGAGTCTTGGCGGCAGGAGGCCAAAGGAGAGGACCGTTCTATGGCGGGTGCTGCTGTGGGGACGTTGACTGAGCCTATTGAGGAGTATAAAGCACTGCGAAAGAAGGCAAGCAACACACGCGCAGGGTCCTGCGGGAAGAAGCACCTTGAGTACGAGCTGCGGGTGTTCATGCTGTTGTACTTCCCTGCAGAGGCGATGACCCCACCCTGCCATATGTTCGTCACGCACGAAACCATCGTTGGAGTCCTCAAAGACCGCCTTATCGCTATGCTCAACCTCGGGACACTCTGTACACAGGACCGCCCCCCAGCCTCGCTCATCCGGTTAAGCACTCATCAACGCCTTCCTGATAACAGTGAATTGCGTAATATCGTACCACCACTGACCCTGCATGAGGAAATTGTCCTTTCTTTCGGAGATTTGCCAGCATTTTATCCGAAAGCAAAAATTACCATGGAAACCAAAAATGAGGTAGAGGAGCAAAATATTCCCCCCATTCCAGAGGTTCCAGAAGCGGAACCTGAGGTGATGGTGCCTAGTGTAGGGGACATTGCAGAAGGGTCGCCTGAAGTGCCTCCTGGGGGGGTGTGGCTTGCTGAGGTGCGTTTTGCGAACAAAAAATTCCAGCCTTTTGGAGATCAAAAGGCGATTAGGTTTGAGAAGCGGCTGCAGCTGGCGTTGTTCTTTGTGGTTGGGGATGTGGTGAAGGGGGCGTATGTGTTTGTGGATAAGGAGTGGACCGTTGCACGCAGTCTTGATTCGATGCTTTCATTGGCGCAAATACCGAACCCAAACATTTCAACCGCAGACCCCACAAAGAGGCTGGCACTCTATTCATTAGTGACCCGCAAAGTGCTTAACAACGCATCCAAGCTTGCAGACCTAGTGGCTTCAGGAGAAGGTGTGGTCGCAACCACGACCACAGGGCTGCCTGCCTGGGTTGCGGCGGAGGCGCTTCGATACACCAACCCCGCTCCTGGAGAGGAAAAGGAGGCAAAGAAGAAGATTAAAGAATGCGCCGTGATGTGAAGAAACAATGGGGGAGAAAAAAAAATTCTTGTCGCTTGGTTCAGGTGTTGTGCCCTATGTTGCTCCCTTGTGTTTTAATTATCCCGTTTTGTATTGAGCGGTAGGTGGGAGAGTAGGGATGTCTCAAAGGTTAGAGGTCGGCTTCGTACAGTGGATCGGAGGGTGGTGGTGGTGGTGACTGTGTCAGCAACTAACGCTTTTTCTTCTTGGAATCGCTTTTGTTTTGGTACAATTTTTTGCTGTGAAAGGGGATGGTTTTTGACGCCGAAACATTCTAACAAAAAAACGGCATGGTACAAAATTTTTCCTAAAATAGTTACATCTAATCTAAAGGCTGCACAAACGGTGAATATCATATTCACCAATTGTTGTCAAAAAAAAAAAAAATAGCTCCCCCCTCGGACTGATTGTCAATACAAACAATAGCACCTCTCCTCTCACACCAATGCTCCTGCACGCCCTATGGCGAATGGGCTTTGGCATGATCAATGCTCTCCCATACCGGGATGGATACAAGAAGTGGAGGCTCTACTCTCTAATAGTAGAGGTAGACTGGAGTATATTTTGCGATTTTTTTTTTTTTTTTTTTTTTTTTTGCAAAATTTCCAAATCAATGGCCAGTTCCACGCAGATCACACCAGGTTGGCGGTGTTTCAGTTTAGTTAAGGGAGGGAGTTTAAAGAAGGCCCATTTGAGCACTTTCAGTTCTTTCAGTTGAGCTTTTTCTTGCCTCTCATCCGCCACATTTCCCAGAAGAATGGGGCAAGCCTTGCGGTACCTTTCCTCAACAAACTTTACCGTCTCTGCAAATTCCTTAGGATCCAAAAAAAATCTCTTTCCCACCATCTGCCATCTCCTCCTCATGCCTCCATCCAGATGCACCCTCATCATGAGAGGCTTAGTATCATCTTATAATCCTTCTTCCCGTTCTTTCTCCCACTCCCCCAGGTCTCTCAGTGAGGTCTGAGAAGACCTGGAGGAGTGGGAGTTTTGCCAAGTACTACCGTCGTACATGACAAGCCCCTGGTCCCTCTGCTGGGCGATCTTGGCCCTCGCTCTATGCGCTCTGTCTGTGAAAAATAGCAGTGTGACAGGTTCTTCGGCGCCTGTGAGCTTCCCTGCAACTTCGGACTTGGTCTTTGTACTCGTGCGGGCGTAGTGGTTCACCATCTTGGGACTTCCAGCCCATGTGATCCATCATGACGGCGCTGGTGCCCTGTTCGTAAAGAGCTTGAACTGCGGATCTTCTGCACACATGTCCAAGGTAAGACGGGTGAAAAAAAAAACGGTGAAAATAAATTTTTTATACCACCTCTCCACGCACTTTTGAGTGGGGCGAGGCAAGTAAAGCTTCACACTTATGGATAAAACATCTTAATCATTTTCACCACACCAGGGTACACAAAAGCTCTCACTGGAGACATCTCTTTCCCCCCTTTTGCTACTTTCACCCCCCTCAATGAACGAATAATCCTCAAAAAAAAAAAATCTTCATTTTTTCTAGAAAATGCCGGGTGTGCTCTCATGGCTGTTTAAAGGGAAGAAGGAGACACCTGCCAAACGAGAGGTTGTGGTCCACCATGAACCTATGGGAGTTGCAGAGGACGGCCCCGGGGCGGGTTCTGGGTCTGGGTCTGGCGGGAGGCTGGTGGGGTCGTCCGTGACACCACCCCCACCTCCACAGCTGTCTTATGATACTCCGTCTAGCCCTGAATTGGGAGGATCACCTCAGGTGGATGCGCCACCACTTTCACCGCAACAACGACGCACTGCATCTTCCATGTCTGTTTCTGCTTGCGTGACCCCTACAGCCTCTACACCGAAGCACCTTCTTGCTTCAGAAATGCATGTAGAATGGCGTGGAGGGGATGTAGTCGAAAGCGATGAAGACTCCGTTAAAGGAGCAGAAGACGAAGACGATCCTATCGCAGAGCAAACCCTCCGTCTTACCCACGCGAAAGAACGGCTTAGGGAGCGGATCAACGAGGTCCTAGGAGAAGGTGCGACAGCGTTTGCGGGGCATTGTGATTTGACGGTGTCAATCGCAACATTTAATGTTGGAGAAAAAATTCCGAGGTCGTCACCACACTACCGATCATGGCTTCTTTCACTAAAAGACCCAAACAGCAAAGAATATGTCGACATCGTTGCAGTTGGACTACAGGAAGTGGATATGTCTGCAGGGTCTATAGTCTTGGAGGAGTTCCCTGCAAAGGCGAGGGTATGGGAGGGGTTTATCGCAAGCCAGCTGGAACAGCATGCCGACTACGCCAAGGTACACAGTATCAGCATGAGCGGGCTTCTTTTAGTGGTGTTCGCGAAGGAAGCTACCGCAGCAAGATGTGTCAACATCAGCTCTGCCGTGGTCCGCATCGGGGAGAGAGGCCTTGCGAATAAAGGAGGTGTCGGGGTGCGGCTGACTGTCGGAGGCCGACGAATTCTTTTTCTCAACACCCACCTCGATGCGCACACCGAAAAGCTTCGCAAACGAAACCGCGGCTACGAACGCATCATCTCCGAACTCCGCTTCCCCCTCCCTCCACACGCCGACGACCCCATGGACCTCATCTTCAACAAATCCTTAATGATGGACGCAGAAACCCGCGATCTCTCTCGCTCCTCATACAGCATGAGTCACCTCGAACATTCCCTCCCGGGGGGAGGAACCGGAACCGGGGGGAGTTACCGTGCCTATTCTCAGGCACACCCATTCCCTTCGCAGCTGTCTGCGTTTGGGCATGCGGAAGAGGTGCTGGCAGGATCGTCCTCGTCGTCTCCTTCTAACCATTCAGCAGGGCAAGATTTTGGGCAATGTTTATTCCAGCTATTAGCGCTCCTTCCCGCTCCGGTAGCAGTTTTAGTGAAGGAAGAGATTCGGGAAAGCATGGAGCTCGATAGACGCCACGCAATGAGCGGTATTGGAGCCTCCGCACTCTCAATTTCGGTTGCAGCGAATCAATCGGTAGCATCGAATATGGGTGGCAACGATGCGACCTCAAGCAGCAACGACTCTATAGACGAGCCCATCCTCTCCCCCAGACAGTACACCGCCACCATGGAGGATGATCCCTTAGATGAGGAGTGCATTGTGCATAATTTTGACTATGTCTTTTGGTTTGGCGATTTGAACTACCGGTTGTGGAATATCCCGAACACAACGGTCCGTTCTATGGTCGCAAAAGGGGAACTAACAGAGCTCCTTCAATACGACCAACTCCGCCAAACCCTAGCCACATCTACCGCCTTCGGTGGCTTCGAAGAATCTGCCATATGCTTTCCCCCTACCTACAAATTCGATCCGGGCACCCACATCTATGATACCTCTTCCAAACAAAGGGCGCCCTCCTGGACCGATAGAGTGCTTTATTTGACAAGACCTCAGGCGTCATTTCCTCCTGCACCACAGAACTCTTCTACACATACAAAGGGCAGCTCTTCGAAGGCTGTCCCCATGGCATATTCCTCGGTATACCAAGTAGGGTCGTTCTATTCGTGTGAAGATGCATCATCGTTTCGGTTAGGTTTAACAGCAAGGTCCGACCACAGCCCCCCCTTTGCAGGAAGCCTGCTGCAAAACAACAGCGGCAACAACCCCTCCTTTTTAATGGCCTCTGCGAGAAGCAAACCGCGTACCCTGGGGGATCGGTATGCGCTTGGCGAAGGTGAGCATAGTGGTGCTTCGCCTATTCCATTGTGTGGCTCGCCGAGCCCGGTGCGTGGGGGTGGGCATGGTGGTGGGGGTGGTGGGGGTGTGGGGCTGTACAGTGCGCTGTCTCCAGGGAACGGTGGGTTTACGGGGCATGCGTTTCCGCATTTGAATGAAGTGGCGGTGGTCGACTCTGCGCCAGAGGCGCTTGCGCCGACACCAGAGGCGGTGAGCCCTTCGCGGAAGTATAAAGGGGGCTCGGACACCTTGCATATGAATGTGTTGACGCCTGATATAGAGTCCTATACGTCGCATCCGGTGTTGATATCGGACCATCGTCCGGTCAGTTCAAAGTTTACGTTGGGTTGTCTTGACATGAATGTTACAAGTGCTAGCGATCTCCTCGCAAACGACCCAGAATGCATCGAACTCACCCAAAAAGTAGAAGAGCTAGCAACACGGTTGGAGCAAATGCGGTTTGGAACTGCTGACCTTGAGGAGGATGGGTGATTTTATTATTATTATTTTTTGGGGAAATGACATCATCCCTGACAACAAACTTGTAGAAGCCAGCGCAGCTGAAGCTGTGCGATAACGAATATGATAAGGTGACTAAGCACGAGAGGCTTAGGATCATCTTATAAACTTTTCTTTTTTTTTGGGGGGGTGATATAAGGCAGGGGGGCGAAAGAATGGCGAGTATAGGGGATAGGGGTTCTTTTTTAAACAGCGAATACGCGATTTTGCCCACATCCCCCCTTTTATTTGCAAATGCTTGAGTAAAGCTGAAGGGGAAAAGGACGGACGGGAAAGGGGATAACGTCGTTAGGACCTGCGAGCGAGAAGACGGCCCAATGCCATTTGAAGCAACTTGAGCCTCCACACAATGTACCACGTCCCTTTCACACTTTCGGACTCCCCCCCTCCCATCCCCTCCCATCCCCTCCCATCCCCTCCCCCCTTCCCTATCTCATTCTCTCGCCTTTTGCTCCTCTTTGTGGGACAGCATCAAGCAGAGGACCCCCCTTTGTCGGAATTGCAACGTGCTAAGTGTATACTCTGTGCATTTAATTACAGCTTTCATCCGATGGCTGGCATCGTACGTAGGTCATTTGGGAGGTGCCTGCATTAATAACTTCACTGTAAGGTTGTACCCGTAAGATGCAATGTTCTTGTGGGCCCCCTTTAAGGTGTTTTGTTAGCAGCATTGCGCCGTCGAATTTAGTATGGCCCGACTCTTCTTTTTTTGTGAAATGTGTGTCCACGAGAAAAGCACATTTATCAATTTTTTTGGTCCTTTTTTTTTTATTCAATACACTTTGACACCCTCGGCCATTTGGGTAGGGGCGTTGTTCAATCCGACTATTTGTTTACCCCCTCTCTCCCCCCCGAAACAAAGTGTGCAAACGGAAACCACAGTGTGGAAGGGGGGTTCGTTTTGTATCGATGTCTTTTGTCGTTCTTTCAAAAGAAAGGGGTGCAATTTTGTGTTGACCCTCTTCAAATACTTTTCAATTCTGTGAACTGAAAAGTATATGAATCTAAATCTTTCTTCTTTCTCAGCTTCCTTTTCTCTCTTTTTTGTCTTCCCCCCTTTTCCCTTACTCTTAACTCTGCGACTATTTCCCCCTTTTTTTTATTTTTTTTTTGAAAAAGCAGTAAAAGTTCCCTTAAAACCACCTGCGACAGAGTAAGCCGGAAACTACATTAAAGTTCGCACATCGCTTTGGTTAAGGATCTAAAAAGCTAAGCAAACGCAAACACAAAATAGCAAAAACAAAAAGAGTACAAGCTATAACAAAAAAATATATAGTGGAGCACACTCTAGGGTGGCTACACTAATACAACCAAGTTTTCAAAAAAAAACATTTTCAAATTCCCCCCATTTCCCTTACTCTTAACTCTGCGACTATTCTTTTTGTTAGGGTTGCTTACTGCCCCCAGAGTTTTAATATCTTGCTGGGGGTTGGGGGTAAGGGTACTGTGTTCCACACTCTCAATACTTTCTGCTTTGGTTTTGAAAGTATCTGAACTAAATCTCGCAGTACTCTTTTTAAAAGGTGACCAAGCACAGAAACGCTTAGGTTCATCTTATAATCTTTTGCGTCTTTTGTCATGGTTATTTGTTGTGTGCGATCCGGATTGTACCACGCAAAAAGCCACGTCATTGCAGTCTTTCCATTCCCTTTTTGAGGCGGCTACACGAGATGCTTATTATTGATGAAATAGTATAATTGCCATCCTGAATACAGCTTCATTCCTCTTTGATTCGAAATTATAGACGAACTGTGTTCATTTACGAATTTTCCCCCCTACAAGCTGACAAAAGTAGGCCCGAAGGTTATCATGAGCAACTGTTCTCAGCTTTTTTTGCATTTTTTTTTTGTACTGTATTACAAACCGTATTTTTTTGCAGTGTTATTAGAAACTGAACATGATTAGCCAACGGTAAAATTGTCCTCACGCTATCTTTGAATCATCCCCCCTCACTCAATTATCACGTCCGCCACCCAAGGTAAGAGAGTCTAAAAGGCTTCCTAAAATGGCTGCGGTCAACGAAAAAAAGACACAGTAGTAGATCAGTGAGGACAAAGCAAGTGGCAAAAATGTTGGTTTTAGTTTTTTTTTTTTTTGGCTCTGCGCTTAGTCATTTACCTTTTTTACATCTACTGTTGTAGGCCACAGGGTACTTTATACTTTCATCCGGATGGCTGGCATCGTACGTGGGTCAGTCGGAGGTGCCTGCATCAACAACTACAGTTCACCTTCAAAAAAAGTTCCCTTTTTTTTTTGTTTTCTCTCTCTTTTCTAAAAGAAAGATGGGAACATTTTTTTGTTGATCGGCCATATACTATCAATTTATTGATTGCATATGATGAAAATACGCTTTCTCTCTTTTCTCTTCAACACGATTCAAAGCCTCACTCCAAAGCTAACTTCAAAAGGGGGACTAGATGAGGCTCGAGAGGGGAGTTAAAAAACTTATAAACCTCGTGATGTATGGGTACGACTTCATGCACCACCCCCCCCAGTAGGGGGAGCCACGTAGAAGGAAATCCTTAAGGACTTGCTGTCCAAAACCATTTTTTTGAAATTTCGGTGAAGAAATCCACTAAAATGGGCGTACCTGGGCGCAAATCGCCCTGGGGATCACCCATATATCTCAATAAACCACCTGACGACCTTAACAGAGCATTTCTTGTCCCAAAAAAATGGGTTTTTTGTGAAAAAACACCCCAAAAATGCGTAACGCTCGCGTAACGCTTGGGGGCAAAATTTAGCACTTGCCAAGAAATTGCTCCAATCAGACAAAACTCCTTCTAAACACCCGAAAAACACTTCAGTCCACATCTTCTGGGGTCCCGGGGTGGAAATGTATGGTTTTTGGGGCTTTTAGGGGTCCTGTGTGGGTCCCAGGCGTATTTATGAGGGACGGAACCGCTTAAAATGCCCGAAATTACCTCGTTTTTAGGGTGCTTTTTCACCTTAAAAATTCAAAAAAAAGTGCTCAGACAATCACAGAAGTGTCAAAACCCCCTCGGAACTACTCGCCAGACCCCCTGCGGGGTGGAGAATCATATTTGCGATCACTTTTTGGGCTATTTTGCCCAAAATAACCCCATGTTACACTTTTGTTACACATGCCCCAAAATAGGGTATTTTAGGCCATTTTGGGACAAGTGAGGCACAAGTGAGGCACGTGATTATTTTGGGCAAAATAGCCCAAAAAGTGATCGCAAATATGATTCTCCACCCCGCAGGGGGTCTGGCGAGTAGTTCCGAGGGGGTTTTGACACTTCTGTGATTGTCTGAGCACTTTTTTTTGAATTTTTAAGGTGAAAAAGCACCCTAAAAACGAGGTAATTTCGGGCATTTTAAGCGGTTCCGTCCCTCATAAATACGCCTGGGACCCACACAGGACCCCTAAAAGCCCCAAAAACCATACATTTCCACCCCGGGACCCCAGAAGATGTGGACTGAAGTGTTTTTCGGGTGTTTAGAAGGAGTTTTGTCTGATTGGAGCAATTTCTTGGCAAGTGCTAAATTTTGGCCCCCAAGCGTTACGCGAGCGTTACGCATTTTTGGGGTGTTTTTTCACAAAAAACCCATTTTTTTGGGACAAGAAATGCTCTGTTAAGGTCGTCAGATGGTTTATTGGGATATATGGGTGATCCCCAGGGCGATTTGCGCCCAGGTACGCCCATTTTAGTGGATTTCTTCACCGAAATTTCAAAAAAATGGGTTTTGGACAGCAAAACGCCTTTGGTGGCTCCCCCTAACCCCCCCCAGTGTATACCACGAAGGTACACCGTCTCAAAGGGGTTTGTATTTCAAGTCAATTTTTTTTTGGTTGTGGGCAAAACGGTCTCTTCGAATGTGAGCTTGTTGTGCTGTTCTAGCTTGTTTTTTCGTTTTTTTTTGGGGTGGTATTTTTTAACCAATATGCCTGCGGCAATATATGTCCTGCCGAGGTGTTTGCATCTTTCAACTTTTGTACATAACTTAGCTTCGTTTTTCGGCTTACCAAAAAAAAAAATGTATCACCAACTTTCCCTCCAGAATGGATCCCATTCTTTTCCCCCTATTTTAGTCTCGGATTTCAGTCTCCGTGCTACACACTTTTTGTTGATTGCTCAAAACCCCCTAGGATAAGGCCCCCCCTCCCGTATGTACATCTGTTCTTGCCTACAGTATGTAAACTTGGCGACCAAAAAAAAAAAATTGGTTTCGCACACTAATTTGTGAGCGGAAAGTGACTCACCAAAAATCGTGCTCCGCAACACCACCCAACAGGTGGGATGAGTGTGTGTGTGGAAGCGTCAACGCATCAAACAACTACAAGAAAAGGGTGGGTGAGGGAACGGCGAACACTTTCAACCAAATCCAACTGTAAAATGCAGTGCACAATGCAGTGTATAATATTATGGCTCTCTGTGAGGAATATTCCTTGCCTAACAAAAAAGCAGAACTGTCTTCTCCAGAGGGGTTGTATTGCTCGCTATTGTTCACTCACTATTAGAGAACGGGAGCTGGGTTCAGACCCAAATCAGCAGGGGCACTGCGTCTTCACAGAGGTGTGTTGGCTTCCATAACATGGGAGGATAGATGCCCTCTTGGGTTGCCTTTCCGCTTCTAAGCTGTACGATGGTTAACAGAATAGACTACATCGAGTACCCAATTATTTTCCCCCCCTTGGAAGTGTTCGAACAACCTTCCAACCCATTCCCCTCAGTGTTCATGGGAAAACTTTTTTTTTTTTGTGCATCACTCCGGGGTTTTTGATAAATCCACGGGGTGGATTTCCAGAGGCGTTTTTGCACCTTCACTTTTATGTATTCTTTTTGTAAGAGATCAAACAGTGTCCTCTACGCTTGGAAAATCTTTCTCTAACAAAAAAGGTGTCCGTCTTCTGAAGACTTTCTATTTTTTTTGATGTACTTTACCCCCCTTTTTTTTGTTGAAACAAAAAAAAAAAAATTGAAAAGCAAAACAGGGTTTTGTTGTCATTGGGTTGTGTTTGGGGTGCCTTAGGTTCGTCTTACCATCTTTTTCCTCTTTTATTTCAGGTTTGTTATGTCTTATGTCTTTAGGGGTATTTCCCCTCATTCCTTCATAGTGCCTTCTGCACATTACCCCTTTGGGGAGAGAGTATTGTTTTATTGGTGTACACTGTCGCGAGAGGGCTTTGTATTTCAAGTCAATTTTTTTATTTTTTTTGTTTCGTACTCCGGTTTTGTATTTCAACGTTTTTCTCACATCCTCCCCCCAACCACCCAATACCTGCGTCCTTTGCGATCTGCAGAAGAGTGCCTATTGTTTGTCTTTGTTATGTGTATTTTTTTTTTTTTTTTTTGGTTATTTTTTTCAAATTGACACCCTGCCTTGTCAGTTTTGTTCAACCTTTCAATGAATTTTGAGTCTAAAACGAACTTGCATTACCGCCTTTAAAACACATTCCTCCATCCCCTCCATCCCCTCCACCCCCTCCACCCCCTCCACCCCCTCCATCCCCTCCACCTCACCTACATCACACCCTCCTACAGAACCAAAAGGCGCCACAACGCTTCCCCTCCGCTTCACCCAGAGGACGCGACTCTTCAGAATGGCCTCCTTCGTGAGCAACAAATACCGTGACGAGGAGCTGCTCCGCCCTGTCCCACAGGACATCGAGATTGCACAGACCCGCACCCCGGCTATCCTCCCTATTGCTAAGGTCGCAGCAGGCCTGGGCCTCACAGACGAGGAGGTCGATCTGTACGGAAAGTTCAAGGCCAAGGTGTCCCTGAAGACGCTTGACCGCCTGCAGGGTGCCGCATCGGGGAAGTATGTTGTGGTCGCGGGGATCAACCCTACCCCGCTTGGGGAGGGGAAGAGCACGACAACGATCGGGCTTGCGCAGTCGCTTGGTGCGCACCTCAACCGTCCCACCATTGCGTGTGTTCGCCAACCCTCGCAAGGACCGACCTTCGGGGTGAAAGGTGGTGCTGCTGGTGGAGGCTATTCGCAGGCCGTTCCCATGGAGGATTTCAACCTGCATGGGACCGGAGATATCCATGCAATCACAGCGGCGAACAACCTGCTGGCAGCTGCGATTGATACAAGAGTGTTTCATGAGGCAACGCAGAAGGATGATGCGCTGTACCGCCGTCTCGTGACTCTCTCGAATGGGAAGAAGGAGTTCGCGCCGCCGATGCTCAGAAGGCTGAAGAGGTTGGGGATCACAGAGACCGACCCGGAGAAGTTGACGGTTGAAGAGCAGTCGCGTTTTGCTCGTCTCAACATTGACCAGGCAAGCATCTCGTGGAGGCGTGTAACTGATGTGAATGACAGAATGCTGCGTGAAGTGAACATCGGTGTTGGGCCCAAGGAGAAGCGGCCTCGCACCACAGGATATGACATCAGTGTGGCCTCGGAGGTGATGGCGATTCTCGCCCTGGCAACAGACATGGAGGACTACCGCCAGAAGCTGCGCAACATTGTCATCGGAAACGACACCTCTGGGCAGCCCGTCACAGCAGACGACATCGGATGTGCTGGGGCAATGCTTGCACTGCTGAAGGACACCATCCAGCCAACACTGATGCAAACCCTCGAGGGAACACCGGTATGCTATGCTACTTCAAATAGATGCAATGAAATCCACGGTAACAACGATTGGTTCCTATTTGAGTGATGCAGTAAAGGCTCAATGAATTAGGGCTGGCGCTGTGCTTAATGCAGCACAAAAAAAATGGGCAATGTTGCGCTCTTAGGAACTATCCATATTTGCTTTCACAACACAAAACAAAACGAACAGGTGATGGTGCACGCAGGCCCCTTCGGAAACATCGCGCACGGCAACTCCTCCATCATCGCCGACCAGATTGCATTGAAGCTTGTAGGCAAGGATGGGTTTGTCTTGACAGAGGCTGGCTTCGGTGCGGATATGGGGGGCGAGAAGTTCTGCAACATCAAATGCAGGATGAGCGGTCTCGCACCTGATGCTGGAGTCATCGTGGCCACGGTACGTACACTCCACACACACACACCTACCCACTTTTTCTCATTTCTCATCTCAGGTCCGCGCACTGAAGTTCCACGCAGGCAAGACCCTTGCGGAGTGCTCTGTCCCCGACGTCGAGGCTGTGCGCACCGGATTTGCCAACCTTGAACGCCATATTGAGAACTTCTCGAAGGGCTTCGGCATTCCCACTGTTGTCGTCCTCAACCGATTCACAACCGACACCGACGAGGAGATTGCCCTTGTACAGGCTCTCGCAAAGGCTACCGGCGCGTCCGACTGCGTCGTCTCAACACACTGGGCAGACGGAGGCAAAGGAGCGATTGAAGCTTCTAAGGCGCTTGCCAAGGCTACCCAGACGCCAAGCACATTTAAAATGACGTACCCCGACGACGTCTCGATCAAGAGCAAGATCGAGGCCATTGTGAAGGACATCTACCGCGGTGTCGCCGTGACCTACAGTGACGAGGTGGAGGAAAAGATCACCTCGTTTGAGAAGCTCGGCTACGGAAAGTTTCCTGTGTGCATGGCGAAGACGCAGTACTCATTCTCGCACGACCCTAACCTCAAGGGGGCGCCAACAGGGTTCACAGTACCAATCCAGGATATCCGTGCAAGCTGTGGTGCAGGGTTCGTCTTCCCACTCCTTGGAGATGTTTCTACCATGCCTGGTCTGACCACCCGTCCTGCCTACTATGTCATTGATGTGGAGGATGATGGAACCGTTGTTGGGCTTTCATAAGATGGGTTTGTGTTGATCGGTGGTTTATAGTACATTATTGGTCCCCCAGAAAATAAAAAAAATACCAAGTACGCAACAACACACGAAGTACGCAATATGGGGTCGTCAGGAGCACCAATTATGTTTAAAAAAGGATGCGTTTTGCAAACCTTTCTAGTGATGCATCCCATCTTTGAAAACCTACGGGGTTTTTTTTTCATTTCATATCAAAGCGGCAATACAGCAGCCAAACAAACACCTCCCCTCACAAAAGGGCGCATCAGAAAAGCGATGAGTGCTTTTGTCTGTTCTTTTCAGGTGCGACCTTTTTTTGGGGGCGGTTCTTTCGTTGAGCTACTGTATAGGGGGATGGGGGGGTTTTTTTGTGTCATGCATGGGTGGGGCTCCATCCCCTCTTCATACCTTCCATTTAAAAGGGATGTCTCGATTTCACAAAAGAAGGGAAAAAAAAAGAAAACGTTTTTTTTAAATGTGTCTTGTATGCAGTACAGCTTCCCTCGTGTACATGAAGTGTTTTGTCTATGTTTTTCCTCATATGGTGTTTTTTTTTTTTTCACCGTGGAAAGAAAAAAAATATGTGGGTAAACCAGCCCGAAAAACAGCGACTCTGGAGATTGATATCTCAGCAAGCTGTATTTTTTTTGCTTTTTTTTTGGTTCAAAACAAAACTCCCACTCTTGCCTTGACATATCAAGCCTAGCTGTTATAAAAACCCTGTATTTTCTATACAGATTTTTTGTCGGGGGAAAAGGTGTGGGGTGCAGATCTTGGTTGTAGCGGAAATTTACATGGCACCATCCCCTTTTTGAAAAGACAAGGTGATGTGCTGCTCAATTTAGCTCTTTTTCTTGGCAAGGCGACTGCATCCGTCTTAAGCGTTTGCGCCCTTCGAGGAACATACTAAGCTTACTACTTTTGTTTTTTCCCAACCTTCCTGTATACACGCGTCAGCAACCAATACAGGTAGTGTATTGAAATGATTCTGGGGGGGGGTAAGGGGTCTAATTTTAATTTCGTCGATTTTGAGAAAAATTTTGGCCAAAAATGGGCCCACGTATAAGGAACCGGGCTCATATTTCTCAAAATTTAAGTGGTCAAAAAATTGTCCAATTTTCCGAAATGACCCCACCGCTGCACGGGCGGAGCCCAAAAATGCAAATAAGCCACTTTTTCCCAACCTTCCTGTATACACGCGTCAGCAACCAATACAGGTAGTGTATTGAAATGATTCTGGGGGGGGGTAAGGGGTCTAATTTTAATTTCGTCGATTTTGAGAAAAATTTTGGCCAAAAATGGGCCCACGTATAAGGAACCGGGCTCATATTTCTCAAAATTTAAGTGGTCAAAAAATTGTCCAATTTTCCGAAATGACCCCACCGCTGCACGGGCGGAGCCCAAAAATGCAAATAAGCCACTTTTTCCCAACCTTCCTGTATACACGCGTCAGCAACCAATACAGGTAGTGTATTGAAATGATTCTGGGGGGGGGTAAGGGGTCTAATTTTAATTTCGTCGATTTTGAGAAAAATTTTGGCCAAAAATGGGCCCACGTATAAGGAACCGGGCTCATATTTCTCAAAATTTAAGTGGTCAAAAAATTGTCCAATTTTCCGAAATGACCCCACCGCTGCACGGGCGGAGCCCAAAAATGCAAATAAGCCACTTTTTGGTTTCATTGAAATGATGCGGCTGACACTGAGGAATTATGGTTTACGACGTCCCATTGAGGGGGCGAACCCTTTTTAATTTTTTGTTCTCTTGAAATGTGTAATTTCATGTTTTCGCGAAAAAAATACGAACTGATCCTACAAGGGTTGAAGGAAAGTGTGTGGAAAACAATAATAACAAGAACAACTAATTGCTAAGAAAAAAATGGGGTGTGCTGTGGATAACTCCGCGCGATTTTCGGAACCACCATAGCATCCTGGCGATTTTCTGGAGGTGCTGATGTGACGATGCCTGGTGCGATCGACGACGTGTTGTCGTCTGTGCATTACGTGTTCCTTCCGCACTGCTCTGATGACGACGACGATGCGTGGGAGCCTGTGGACGACTACGAGCTGGAACATGCCGAGGCCGCCCGAGCGAATGGTTATCGAGCCTGCCGAGACTACGTCCAATAACGCGATCGAGCAGATGGTGCTGGACGAAGAGGACAGCCCCACTGTTTGAACGTTTCAGATGCAGGCATCCCAGTGGGGCCAGCGTACGAAGAGCGTTTTAGCATACCTGCAGAAGAGCAGAATGCTGGCGTGTTGTAGATTATATTTTTTTCAGAGTGGAGTTCCACAGCACACCCGGTTTTTTTTCCGATAGCAATTACTTGTTTTGTTTTTCGGTGACTAAGCAGCACGAGAGGCTTAGGTTCATCTGCTAAAACCTTTTTGATTTGTTGATACATAAGCGACTTTAGGAATGGGATATGGGGCATTGCCTGCCAACGATACAAAATACACAAAACGGTCCTCTATTTTCCTCTCTCTCTCTCTCTCTCTATCATTCCTCCCCAATCCTATTCACTCTCCAGAAAATTGTTACATTAGAAATGTCGGGCATGGAGGGAATTGACAAGGAGCGTTACGAGGAGCTGAAGAAGAAGAGACAGTTCAAGAAGTTCACGTACCGTGGTATCGAGACCGACGACCTTCTCAAGAGGTCCAACGAGGAGCTTGCCCAGCTCGTCTGCGCACGCGCCCGCCGTCGCTTCCAGCGTGGACTGAAGCGCAAGCCGATGGCGCTCATCAAGAAGCTCCGTAAGGCCAAGAAGGACGTCCCGATCGGTGAGAAGCCCCCGGTATGCTTTAAGTCATAAGCGCTTTATCTGTGAGACTGAATGCTTGGGTGTCCACCCCCGGTACAACCGGTCACGTACCAAGGTACACTGTTCACGAGAGGGCTTTGTATTGCAAACCAACTTATCTAAGCGATGCGACAAATGGACATCCTCCACTCCAAATTTTCAAAAAAAGAGAATGCGTAAACGCACACCACCACCCCCCTCTCCACAGCACGTGAAGACCCACCTTCGCAACATGATCATCGTGCCCGAGATGATCGGATCCGTCGTTGCCGTGTACAACGGTAAGGTCTTCAACGCCGTCGAGGTCAAGGGAGACATGGTGGGACACTACCTCGGTGAGTTCTCCATCTCCTACAAGCCGGTTACCCACGGAAGGCCCGGTATCGGAGCTACCCACTCCTCCCGTTTCATCCCCCTGAAGTAGGCAGGCATGTGCTGTGTCGCTAACCTTCTTAGCACAGTGCACGTCATCAGCAGATGGGACTAAAAAAAAGGAAGATTTTTTTACGAACAGCAAAAAGGGGAGAAAGCATCGCATCAAAAGCAGTGTCGTGCAGTGTGTTGTTTGTCAAAGAAAAAAGGGGTTTGAAGTCTCAAGCAGAAACAAAAAAACAAACAACAAAAAAAAACCCAGCAGAAAAGAAAAAAACGAGGGGGAAAAAAGAGAAGAACTCGATCAAAGTTTTTTTTTTTATTGAACAAAAACGCACCCCCCTCTCCTTTCCTTGACACCCTTTTTTTCCCCTTCTGCCTATGCAGGACAAATCCAGAATTACAAGGTAAAACCATCTTCCACATTGACGACTTCACCCAGCTCTATGAGCCGCTTTCCCTATACCTTTCCCCTATCTAAATCCCATACATACCGTCTTCGTAAAATGTTCGACCGTAAAAAAGGACGAACTTCCAGAAAAATCCGGAAAAGGACGAACTTTATTACGGCCGAACATTTTTACGAAGACGGTAATGTGTTCCCTAAAGATACCCCAAAGGCGATAGTCAACACAACAAAAAAGCCACACCCCACAGGGCCCGGGGGGGACAATTTTTAACCACAATCCCCCATCCGCACCCCCTCTTATCCCCACTCCCCCTCACACGAACGGTATCAAAATTGAATGGACTTCACCGACTCTACAGCCCCTTTGTGGGGTCCTAAGCCTACCGAACGGAAACCCAAAAATGAAAAGCGAGAATATGATGGGACAGCGACAGTGGTGGAGCAGGCTATGAGGGGTGCGGATTTATTGGCTGAATCGCATTATACGTCTTGGGGGGAGACAGGGCTGCAGACGAGGCATATTGAGATAACAGATTTGGTGGTCACAACGATGTTTAAAGCATGGGGGGAACGTTCTGCTACTCTGCAACAAAACACCCCTGAGGACCGATCCTGCCGGTTCTGCGCCGCACAGCCAGATACTACGTACCATGCGCCATATAAATGCCCTTTATGCTTTGGCTCCCGCCCTCCCCCTCTTCTTCCTCGACCCCTAGCTGCGTCGATTATTTACCTTCACAAAATCATTCTTGCCGGAGAAATTACCGAAGAAAATATGGGGTTATACATGATTGCTTGCCTTCTTATGGCTCTTAAGGTTCAAATGCCTATTACAGTTTCGTGGGGTGTGTCTGTAGCGATTTTATTGGTAACAGGAAAGGCTATAGAGGAGAGAGAATACTATAAAAAGACGAGAGAAGAGGTTTTGTTGTTGGAACATAAGGTGCTGCAGATTGTAGGGGAGACTGGATTGCGGTGTGTACTGCCTTCGGATTATATTGCGAGCAATGTGGACAATGTTATTTCATTTCTTCGAAAACCAGACCACACTGAATACCAAGCCATCCTCTCCGATGCCCTCAAAACTACTCTACGAAACCGCGCACAACGTCTCGAAGTACTTTGCCTGACCACCCCCTTATACAATACCTGCGATTCTCGCGAATTGGGGTCCGCTTTTTGCTATCTTGCTTGGCGCTCTCTTTGGGGACGAATTCATGGAAAAGGACGTGTTTGCGCTTCTTTAGAAGAAGTTGAAGCATTGGATTCAAAGGTGTTATCATTGTTGACACCAAATTCAAAGCATTTTGCAGAGGTGCAGTCTCATTTAGATGATTTGCAAGCCCGTCTTGCAAGCAAAGATGCGGCACGAATGAATAATATTCCGTACAATACAATGCATTTTCTCATCAAACACAGTCTCATCCAGCACAACGACTCACTCTACTTCGGCGGAATAAGCTTTGGCATCAGCTATGCATCAGTAACGTTCTGCGAGCTCTTCGACCACGCAGACTATGAAGAGTCAACGCTCTCTGGGCTGGACCACCGTGAGGGCGCGCAGTACCCCCTCAACGCGGAAGGTTACTATCGCTTTACGGTCGCAAAAACAGGAGAAACGTTTAAATCCCTGAGAGAACTGACCGACGCAGCGCTGGCGGACTATGAACGGTCGGGGACTGCGATGTCACTTCCGGAGTTCTTCCGGAATATTAAGAAGTATCGTACCCTTTCAGAGCAGGAGCTGATGGATGTGTGGCGGGTGAAGAGGGGCGCTCGTCTGTTCAAACTCCGTGCATTGGTTTTGGGTTGGCCTAGACTGCTTCGTCATGTCGCGCTGTGCAATATCATCAATTTTCCCAACAAAACTGCGTGCAAAATGACGTACCCGAACGCATTGTATGAAGTGATGTATTGGTTGGTGTGGGTGTCCGTCAGAAGGCGTGACTGTGCCTTCGTGGTGTCGCTCCTTGACGTGCCTTCGTATGATGTGTGTACGTTGTACCTCCGTCTGATCTTCAAGGAGTTCCGTCAAAACGATGTGATCAACGACAGTCACAATGCCCCAGAGCTTTTGGGGCGTTTCTTTGAATTGTTTGGAAAGGAGTCGGTCCATTTCGAGGTGGAGGTGGCGTGCCCTACAGCAGCGTCATGGGATTTCTTTGAGAAGAAGGGCGGTGGGGCGGTAGTGGCGTCGCTCAAGGATGGTGACAGGGTTGTGTACGTGCATGCGTACCCCACAGAGGGGTGGGCCTGTGTGCTCCTCGATGTGGATGGCGTGCAGCAGCGCGCCTGGTGTAGCTATTTCCCGGAAACCGACATGGGGGACATCTTCGTCAATGTGGAGCTGACTGCAGGGCTAAGGGGGTGCTGTGCGTTCACAAAGGCTGCACTGAATGGTACTATTCAACGTGCAGAGCCAGTGGACCTGACAGCAAGGAGGCGAAAGGTGAAGGTGAAAGTGAAGGAGACGGAGGAGGTGAAGGAGGCGACGGAGACGAAGGAGACGAAGGAGGAAAAACCGGAGAAAGTGGAGAAAACGACAGACACACCGAAAGCGGAGGACAACGTGAAGAAGACGGAGACTGCAGTTCGGTCTACAACTACAGCGCCTGCACCGGCAGTAGCAGCAGTAGCACCGCCTATAGCACCGCCTCTCGCACCGCCCATGGCAACGCCGCAGGCCATTTTCGAGGATCAAAAGAAGTTTGCAGAGGCGAGTGCTTTTCTCTCTGCAGTAGGCGTGAAGCCGCCGCAAGCGTCGGTCGCTATGCCGTATCAAGAAGTTAATGGGGGTGCTGCACCAACGGATGGTCAAGCATTGAAGGCACATTTTTTGGCGCAACTCCAGCAGCAGCGCGACCAATACCAACAGCAGCAGCAGCTACAGCAACAGCCACAACGCCTGCCCCCTACCTTCCCTCCACCTCCACCTCCCCAACGTGAACGCGACTACGACCGTAACCGCAACGGCACATACCAACAACAACCCCCCTGGGGGAACTTCTTAGGTGATTTGCGTGGTGGTGGTGGTGCACAACACACAACCTCCGAGCGAGACCCACGTGACCGTATCGAACAGCACCCAGACACAACACGCAGCCAGCGCGGCGAACAAAGGGTAGACTGGAAGCGCATGACCGCCGAAGAGCGTGCCCTCGCCTGCCTCCAGTCCGCAATGCTCCCTGCCTATGCAAAGTAAACTCAGCTAGATTTTTTTTTTTTTGGGGAAAAGGGAAGTGAGGGAGGGAGGGAGGGGAGGGGAAAGAATTAAGCAGAGGGGGGAACAGGGTGGGGGATGATTGTAGGATTGTGTCCCCAAGTTTTTGGGGGGCTTGTTCCAAAAGAAGATTTTCATCTGTTCTCCTCTTCGGTGCCAGTGCTTGCGTCTAAGGGAAGAGCACGGCTATGGCAACGAAGCGCGAGAGTCTCAGGGTCATCTCGTAAAACTATTCTTTTGTGTGCATGCCAATGAAGTGCTCTCTGTGGGGGTTCGATAACCCTGCGTCCGCCGAGGAACGGTGAGGCGTTTTGCACTTTCAACTTTTTTTTATTTTTTCCGCACGATCAACTTCACTTTTTTTTTTTTTTTGTGGGAGGGTTTCACTCTCGACAGCAAAAGGTAAAATAACGAAAAAAAAACCCCCCCTCCCCTCCTCCCCTTTCTATAGTATATATTTCCAACACCTAAAACAAATCACAAAAAAACCCTTCCAAAAAAGGGCAAAACAACACACACCACCCCACCCTCCCCCTTCCTGTGTTTTTTTGCCTATCCTCTCTTCTCTTCTCTTCTCCATAAAAAAAAACCAAAATGGATCGCGAAAATCGTGAAAATCGCAAACGAAGCCTTCTTGACAGAAGTGTCAACTACGAGCGGCCCGAAAAGAAGGTAAAGACGACCCCTGCTGCGCCCACCTCCCCTTCTTCAACGCCTGCTGCACCGGGGGATGAGCCGTTGTCCACTCCGGTTGGTGAGATGACAGTCACCTCCTCGTACTCCCCTCTGTGCGTCCCGTTGGAGCTGTTCCGTGCATCAAGAGTCAAATGGCTTCGTTCAAAGCTTGCGATGGAATGCAAGAAGAGCGACGGTGCGAAGGTTCCTCTGCTTACCTTTGAACGTTGGGTGGCACGCTCTGCGCTTCTTGGGGGGGAGGAGACGGTGGTTCACCTCATGCCTTCAGCAACCCTCGACACCAACTTGGTCCACGACCTGGAACGTGCCGGAGTCCAGAACGCTACCACCATTGCAACAAAAATGACAAAGCACGTCGCCAAGGCGAGACAGCTCCTCCAAGAATTCACCCCACTCCCTGAAGATGCAGAACAAACTGTGTGGAAGGCAGACAAATACCATCGGATTGACCTGCATTTTGGTGATAAGAGGGAGTATCAGTCGATTAACAAGGATCATTATGGAAAGCTGTGGTCGCTTTATCGGTTTAGGAAGGAAGGGAAATTCGATGCGGATGTGTTGTGTCTGCTAACCCGGTACGCAGCGTTGGGAGGGCATGGGTATCAAGCAGGGCTCGTTGGGGAGGCGTTTGAGGTGCTCCACGAAGACTTAAAGGTTGCGTGCGAATGCTTCGCTTCACCTTTGAACTGTCGTTACGGATCCTACTGTTCTGCCTTTGATGATACCGATGCGCGGTTCGGCAGTATGGGGTCATTCTTCGACTTTGCGCCAAAGAAAGGATCCTTCGAAGTCAACCCCCCATTCGTCCCCGAAACGATGATGGTCTGTGTCGACCACATCACCACCCTCCTAACTGCTAGCGAAGAGGCAGGCCTCCCGCTCTCCTTCGTCGTCATTGTCCCTGCGTGGAGTGAGGTGCGGATGTGGAAGGCGCTGCAGAGGAGCACCTTTTTGAGGGCCCACTTTGTTGTGCCGGCGCGGGCGCATTCCTTCACAGACGGTGCGCAGCATCACTCTGTGGAATACCACAGGCCCTCTTCCTACGACAGTGGCGTCTTCATCCTTCAGAGCACAAAAGGGGTGGACACATACCCCATCAAAGAAACCTTGGAAGACCGCCTTATCGAAGCGATGCGTGGATCCTGTGTACGCGAGGTTGTCCGTGACTGTGTAGTCTATGTAAGCGAGAGTGAAGAAGACAGCGACAGTGAATGAGAGAAGAAGGGGTTTGGTTAGGTGGTTTAGGGTTGACAGTATTTAGGGGAAAAAAACGTAAAAAGATAAACGAAAGAAAAGAGAAAATGAGTATCCTCGGAGTGTCTACACCAATACAATTAAAAGAAAATATCAAGAGTTAACAAAAAGGGAGGGGAAAGGTCCATCTCCCACACTCCCCAATCAGATCACAGATCACAGATCAGAAAAAAAAAATATATGAAAGTTTACAGATTTTTCTTTTCTCTCATCAACCCCCTCCCCTCCCCTCCCCTCCCCTCCCATTCCACATCAAACTAAAATGCTTCGGCCAAAAAACAAAAGCCAAAGCAATATAGAGAACCAACTATTTTTTTGGTTTTTCAACACTTTTTTCAACCTCTCTCCCATTCCAACCCGCTTCTTCCCACCACACTATTTTCAGGGGAAGACAACACACTAACACACAACCCTCTCTCTCTCTCTCTCTCTCCCCCTTTCCCCCTCCTCCGCTTCCCCCCCAAAAAAACTATGAAAACATTAGCGTTCTGTATGCTATGCTGCATACACAATGTAGGGTCAACCGAAAGCGCACTGAAGGCCTGGGCTTCTGAGGTGACGACCAACTTAGATACACAATGGGTGACCATTGGAAAGGCAAGCGTCTATGCGAGGGCAGAGGAAAAGACAGTGGCAGTGGAGACCGCGCCGATTGCGTCGTTAAATGATATCTTCACCACGCTGCATCAGTGGTTGCGAACGACGAAGGAGATCGTCAACATTCTTCGAACAGAGGCAGAACAGAGCGTCCGTGAAGGGCAATTCAACAGCACCTACTGGGACTCAGAGGGGTTCAACAATACAGTCATGCCTGGAAAGCTTTTCTCCATCAACCCTTATTTTGAACCTCTTGAAGGGTCTCGTTACCGCTTTTTTACAGACGTTGCGAATATTTCCTCGGTTCGTGTCTCCACTGCAGGCAAACGGACGGATTATCTTATCCAAGATTTTATTTCTTGGTCTGCAAGGTTGGAGGCGCAGTTTAAGGACAACCAACTCCGTGCCTTTCCGTTTCTGTATCAATACATTTCCTCGGGGGAGGTTCTACGGCAGTTTCCTGGGACGAATTGGCCGAGAAATCATGTTAATTTACCTTCTACGTACATCCTTGCAGAGCGTCCATGGAATGGCGCGGTTTTAGCGGGGGCAACCGATACTGTGATCGTATTGGATATTAGTGGATCGATGTTGACGAAGTGGGATGTTGTCGAAGCGTTGGTACGAAGGGTGCTTCTTGGGGTTTCATCTAGAGATAGGTTCGCGGTTGTAACTGCGGGGCAGTCATACACCGGACGCAAACAACGCCGCTGGGAGCGCTCTGTAGAGGTCCTAGGATGCTCACCTACCCTCTCCGCCGGCACTTCCTCCGCAATCCGCGGCATATTAGATGAGGTACGTGGTCTCCACCCTGCAGGGGGTGCCAACCTATCAGGCGCCATCGACACCGCCATGCTCCTTCTCTCTAACGGAAATTCATGCGCGCAAAGCATTGTTCTCATCTCCGACGCCCACCTCACCGCCGACCAGGATTCTTACTGCGGGAGAGGGGAGTACACAGTGGACGGTGTCTGGGAGCCAGGCGCCATCTGTTCGGACTCTTCATTGGCCGAAACGATTCCTTCTTCGCTGGGAGGTTTTAACGGTTCGTTGTTTCACTTTGCGGTGCATTCTGATTCGTTTAATAGAACCGGGAAGAAGGAGTTGGAGGAGAAGGTGTGGTTCCCACAGTGCAAAGGAGAGGTGCACAGTAGAAATGTGTTTAGCGAGGCTGGTGTGAAGACGGCGGTGGAGGTGTACACGAAGTGGTCGGAGCGGCAGACGAAGGCGCCGGCGAATTTCATGAAGTGGACGTCCCCCTATACCGACGCATTCGGCAGTGAGGTGATGGTGTTAACCTTGTCCACTACCTTTGACTACCGGGAAGATGCTCATGGTGTCGCTGCAGTGGACCTTCCGTTGCGCTCAATCCAATCCGTGTTGACGTGTCTAGATGGTGACCACACCTACGCCTTTCTCCTTAACGAAGTAGGCGAGGCGCTGGCCCACCCATACATCAACCGAATGGCAGGAATATTCCCGAATATAGAGGAATTAGAGATGTGGCCAATGGAGAATGGAACAATGCAACCCTTTTCGTTTACCTCACTGAAGCAAACGATTTTGACAGAACAGTCCGGGGAAGTGACATTGGAAGGGCCAATTCGAGTATTATTAGGGGCCAACGAAGATGGGTTTGACGTCGTACAGAGGAACAAAACGTATACGTGGACGAGGGTGGAGGGGTTTACGGTGTGTGTAGTGTCGCATCCGATGCTGTCTGTACAGCGGTATGTGCGTGAAGAGGCGATACCAGATGTGCTGTCCGCGACAGAGCTGCCGTTCTTTCATAGACTGGATAAGTACACGGCAGAGAGCAGTCTTACGCACGGCTTCCGTCTGTCTCTCGCGGACAATACCACGACAGGGCGCCAGACTGCGTTTGATGCAATAGGCTACTATGTGGCCCCGGGGTGCTACTGCCAGACAGCACTGCAGCAGAGCTCGCGTCGCATGACCTTGGAAGAGGTGGTGGCGATTGACGCAGCGCTGCGGGACCCATCCCTGAGGAAGAGTTGCAGTTCTTTGCGTATGTCTTTCAACAAAGAAAATTTGAAAATATTGTGTTAAATTCACGCACAGCTGTGGGAGGGGATATGTCAGCTTGGGGAGACCTTATGTTTGTTGATTTGCCATTTAGTAATAATGATGAAAGTTGGGGGATAAAATGTTGGCTACTCATGTTTACCTCAAACAGATACCGACCCCTTCCAAATCAAGCCCGAATGCTACGCCGATGTCTTTGAGTCCGCACAGACGCTGCGCAGTGAGTGGAGCAAGCTGCTCCTCTCGCTTGCTGTCGAGCAGTTCACGGCGTTGTCGGTACGCTACGTCACGCCACGACGCAACATGCTGGTGGTGCCTGCAGGGCCGTTCGAGAAGAGCTACGTCCCGCAGGAGACTGCGTGGTACCGCAGTGCCGTGCGCGACCCTTCTCGCACACATGTCCAGGCCGTCGCGCAGAACCCTCACTCTGGTGTATTCAGCGTCTTCACGTCGAAGGCGATCATGCAGGGTACCGACAACAAGACACACCCTACCGCCTGCACAGTCGACAGCGACTGCGGCAACAGCTCACACCCTGCTGTCTGCACTGCTGGGGCATGCTCCTCTGCAATCGTTGAGGGCGTCCTTGCAACCGAGATCTCCATCACAAGCTGGAAGGACTACATGGCACAGACCCTTGCCTCCGGCCGCTACGACTGCACCGGAGGGAAGAACTACACCTGCTACCACACCCTGCAGGGGGTCAACACCTCCTTCGCCTGCCAGCAGCTCTGCTACGTGGTCAACAGCGCCTCCACCGTTGTCTACAACTCCTCCACCGCATGGCCGGAGGTGAACACCACACTAAGCGTTCCCTTGGGATCTGTCCACGGCGAGGTCATGCGACAGCTGGTCCACGAAAAATCAATGTTCACAAGACACGAAGTAGCACGCCGGGATGGACAATGTCTGGTCACCAAAAGCTATTGGCCTACATTCAGCTATGCTACAAGCAGGGCGCTTGACTACGACGGAGACTTGCCGTACACAGAACGGAAGGGGGGTATCCACCCTGCGTCTGTCACGGGGCGGTCTTGCTCTGTGATGCAGGCGTTCTACAAGCTCGACGTCGACACCACTACATCCCACAGCGGCACCTTGCTGGGACAATGTGAGTTCGGCACCTACGAGGCACGTGTCGTAGAGGGAACGAACCTCGCCCTCATCGTGCTCTTCGACTATGCGTCGGTCCTCCACCACCGCAGCAGCGCCTCCACCCCCCTCCCACGAGAGTTCCCCTGCCTCATGAAGAACACCCTCGACACCCCCTCCTCTCACGAATTCCCCAAGCTCCCCTGCCCACAATACGACACCCCCCCAACCCCAGTAGAGCACAGTTCAGATACCTGCAATGACACCTTCCCGCCGATTTGTGGCTGATGATAAGAAGAGAGAAAAAGTGTGGAGACTTAAAAACAATATAACGTTTTGTTGTGGGGAGAGGGGCTGGAGGGGGAGGGAAGGGGGATAATGCTTTTGTGTATTCCACTGTATTTTGTAGGGTAGTACACAAGCGGGGGAGTAGAAAAATGGGGTGAAAGAAGTTTTGCCTCAGATTGGGTATATGAGTAGGGTAAGGGTAGGGGTGGGTAGGTAGGTAGGTTCGTTATATTTCAGCATCAAAACTACGCTTCTTCGTCGTTTTTCTTTTTTTCGTTTTTATATTGTGCTTTTCACCCCAGGGGGGGCTGGCATTGTACGTGGGTCAGTCGGAGAGGGGGAGCGCTTGCATCAATATATTTTCTTCTTTCCCTGCATTTTTTTTTTTGTTTTGATTATTTGACATTAGAAAAAGAATGTATATGAAACAATTGTTTTGTTTTGAGGGGAGGGGGAGCAATATCCTCTCATGGCAGTCCCGAAAAAAAGCAAATAAAACTTTCATTTTATTCTCCCCACCACTTTTCCACTCCCACTCCCTCCCCCGGCAGCACCATGCGAACCTATTCACTTCCACTCCCGCACCCTCCAATCAGGTGCAGAACGTACTGCAAAAACAACAACAACAAAAAAAAAACTGTGTACTATCACAGCCACACATTCCGTCCCCATCTCCCCCCTTTTTTTCATATCTTCTCAAAAATTTAAAAGCCTTTTAGAGGAACCATAAAAAGAGCAAATGCCTCGCCGCACCGCAAGCGAGACACCCTTAGGGAGGGTCGCGCAGAGGGGGAACAGTGCGTGCGCATCACAGCGTCGTGCATCTGCTGCAGCAGCGTGCACGACTCCGACGCATATGAACTCTTATAAGAGGCGGTCGGATTCTTTAGGGTTTTCTTGCGCAGGGGCAGGGGGGAGGCATTTGTTCAGCGCTGCCCCTAGCCTCCGGTCTGAAACAACTAATGGACGGAAGACTGCGCATTCGGGGTACGCTGCGCATACGATATCGTCTGCTTCGCATTCAGGCGCGGCTGCTCCTGCCGCAAGCACGACCACGGTGCCACGCAGACGAAGCAGTGTCGCAGTAACGGTGCGTGAAGGGCAAGGCATCCCGCTTCCTCGCAAGACAAAGAAGAGGCGGCCGGGCACACCGTTGGGGTTGAACAGCTCGGGGAAGGCAGGAAGGGCTCGGCTGTTGGAGGGCCAGGCTGCGTATGACAGAGAGGTGCATGATAGGTATGAGGTTCCCAGGGCTGTTTCGACACCGTTTCCTGATGCGACGCAAATGGCGATGGTGAGCAACCCGGTTGCAATGCGGGGTGTGCGGAAGGTTGCGCAGAGTGTTGCCTCAGTGGTGGCGCCTGTTCCGCAGGTTTATGAGGATTGCTGCACAGCGTCCACCTCTTCGTGTGGTTCGGCAAACACCGCGCCGCAGGAGAACGGAGTTGGTGTGGTAGGTGTGCTGACCTCCCCTGGTCTGTCGTCTCCGTCGTGGCAGGTCATGAGGTTTTCCTCCGATGTAGTGGTCGGGGAGAACGGCGTGCGAGAGAAGGACTTTGGTGACGACAGCGATATTGCGTCCTCAGTGTCGTCCTCCTCCTCCGACGACGAGGGCAATGCGTATTATGCGCCCCCCACATCGCCATTAGTTTTTCGTGCAGGAAAGAAAGGCCTTCCCGTGAGTTCTTCCCCTAGGTTGAGTCCGACCTCAAGCGGTTCCCCTGAGGTGTTAACAGAGTCGGACGCTCATGCATCTGGCGATGAAAGCTCAAGCGAGGAAGGCAACGCGACCTGGCTGCAAAGCGCTGTCGGGACCACCCCCGCATGGAGATCCCGCGTCGCCCCAGCGCCTTCCCCGACCATCCTCGGTTCGTTGAATAACCAGGCGAAATGTGTCCCTGCGTATTCAGCACTCCCAGGTCCTCTGCCTACATCTACTCTGATACGCAGGCCTGCTACCCCCCCTGCAGCGGGTCTGGTGCATCCACACCCATCTACCCCTCCGGTGCCACGGCTCCGTAGTGATCTTCATGATATTTTGCATAGTGGGGTTGAAGCAAGGTTTTTGCAGCCAAGATGGCCGCCGCACAGTACGGTGCTGGCAGGGGCGAGGGCGGCAGCGTTGGCAGCGGGGAGAGGGTTTGAAAAGACGTTGACCTCTCCGGTGCATTCGTCTCCGGGAAAAGGTAGCCCGAAGAGCCCAGGGCACACACATCTACCGACTTCCAGCAGACAAAGGGCAAGCACTCCAAGGGTAAGATCTCCTTCATCTAATACAAGCCCGTCACATAGTGTGCCGCGTGCGCGTACACGAAAGGCCTTTCCGTTAGTGATGGACGCATTGGCGGATTTCGCAGTGTCAACGAGGAAAAGGAAGAAGTTTTCAAAGGGGTATTGTTACGAAGATGTGATGTTCTTCAAGCTGCAGGCGCCGTATATGGGGAGGAAAGGGAGGAAAGGGAAGAAGGGGAGGAAGGTGGATGCGAAGGCGGCGTCGATGAGTGCGTTGCAGGCGCTGCAGTTTGGGTTCCCGTTTGGTGCGGTGGAAGGGGGTGGGGGTGCAGGCAGTAGTAGTGCAAAGGGCAAGGGGCTCGGGCTGCTCCCGCTGTCGCTCCCGATGCGTTCTGGAAACGGCTTCACGTTTCCAACGACGTCTCCACGGGTGTACAATGTGTCCCCCAGAGGAGGCGGTCTGAAGCGTTCTAACTCGCAAGGCGGCGCCACAGGCACGCTATCTCTCCGGTCACGTTATGAATCCGTTTTGCAGCCGTTTGCGCAGGTATGCCAGAAAAAGTTGCTATTTTGTGCCCTTTTTATTTGAATTTTCACCATCAATTTAGGTACATAGATCGACACTCAGGGTGTGAGGTGCTATGAGGGGTAAAGGGGGCGTCTCGAGCAGGTGGTATAGAAGGGAGTGTTAAAAAGGACGTCTAACGTAAGCGCGTGGCTTAGGTTCTGAATGTCGGAAGACGGTTTTTCTTTTATTTGATGTGTTGGATGAGTGCAGCTTGCCCCTCAAGCAGTCTGCACCTGTCCTATTTCGCAGCGACAAAACAAAAATAGAAGGGTGTGGCACATTGTGTGCACAGCAAGAGAAAAAATGGGGGTGTGTATGTGTCTTGGTGCGTGTGGGCAGTGGTGAGAAGTTGTGTCAGGTTATATCTCCTTTTTGTTCTCTTTACTTGGTGAGTGTCTATACATTTCTATTGATTTGGTTTAAAAGGTGACTAAGCACGAGACGCTAGGTTCATCTTATAAACTTTTTTCCTTTTTTTGGGGTATTTTTTAGACGGCAGGTGCGAGGAAAATATATCAAGAAATGCACCAACAAAATCGAACGATTCAAAACGCCCATTCCCCCTTCCCCTATTTTAGAGTGACCGGCGCTTTCCCGTACTTTTTTTTTCGCCCATTCTTTTTGTTGAGAAATGCTTCTTTTTTTCCCCCCCCAAGATTTGTGCGCATTGAGAGACGCTTCAGTCTAAGTTTGTTTTTCCCTCTTGTAAGAAGAAGAGCTCTGGTGGCACACCCGGGTTCCGAATATATCCCCGTCTTCGGGTCTAACTGTGTGCGGAAAACAGAAACCTAATGGTGTCAGCATTGTGATGGGAGCCCATTGGAATACGCAAAATACATCAAAATACACGTGTATTTTGATGTATTTTGTGTATTCCAATGGGCTCCCATCACAATACTGCCACCATTACAGAAACCATGTTGACAAGGTGACCAGGCACAGCTAGGCTTGGTTACCTTACAACTTCCTTCTTTTTTGTTAAAGATGTATGTGTACAAGAGTCCTATCCATCTTTGCAACGAGGCTGTTTTGTGACCAAGGTGACTTAAGCAAAAAACGAGAGGGCTTAGGTTCATCTTATAAATCTTTTTTTCTTTGTTTTGGTTTGTTCTGGTCTTTCCTTTTCTCCCCCTTTTTTTTGTATGCAACACTCCGGGGGTCCGATAACCCGCGGAGTGTCAGTGCCTGCGTCCCAGAGGCGTTTTGCACTATCAACTTCACTTTTTTTTTTTTTTTTTTTTGCAAGTTTTCAAATGAAACCGAAGGACCCAAAATATTTGGACTTTTGTTAATTCATTCAGAGGTTTGTGTCGATGGGGCGCATTCGCCTTTCAACTGCACTGTCAATTATTATTTATTTTTGGCACAGAGTCGTTTTGCACTTTTTTTTGACCATTAATTTTGGGCCAAAATTGGAGCAAATTGAAGAGTGATGTTTGGAAGAATGATCAGCCGCGAGGCCCCGTTCATCTTTCCAGTTTTTTTTTCCTCTTCCACATCCCACCCCCTTTTTTTTGGGAGCCAACTATGTGTTTGAAAGCAAGGTGTGCGGAGTTCTGACGTACGGCAGATTGCCTAACTTTGTCCTTCTCCCTCCAAGCTTTTCCCCTTTCTTCTTTCGCACCCCTCTATTCATTTTCAACACGATAAGAAATAAATGGTATTTACAGTTGTGCGCCCGCTGATGAACGGTGAGGCGTTTGCACTTTTCAACTTCTCTGTACAGACACTCTAAGATGCTTTTTTCAGAAACGCCAAAAGCTTATTCGGCCGAAAAAGCCAAAAAAAACGCACCCTGACAAAGTCTTGACAATGTTACCCTTTTTTTAGACGCAGCCGCACCATTATGAGAACGGGTAGGAAGCTGCCCTTTTCTTTATCAGATGAAAAAAAAACCACGAAAAATGGATGTAGGACTGCATGGTTGGGGATCCACCCACGGTGCACTGTCACAAGAGGGCTTTGTATTTCAAGTCATTTTTTTTTATGCGAATGCCAAACGTAGTCTCACTTCACTGGTTTCATACACCTTGCACCTTAAATGTCTCGTACCAGTGTCTCAGGGGAAGGGATGTTTATGTTTTCTTCAACCTCCCTTATTGTGAGGAAGCCACCCTGCACGAGCAGAAGCTGTCTTTTCCAAATGGGGTAGCGCAGGCTGTCACAAGCTTCTCAAAAAAGTGGACGCACTGCAAACAGAAATGGAGATCTGCACATCCGGATGGTGACAGGGTTGTGTACGTGCATGCGTACTCCACAGAGGGGTGGGCCTGTGTGCTCGATGTGGATGATGTGCAGCAACGCGCCTATTGACTATGAACTAAGAGGCTGAGGTTGTCTCTGCAGCTGTTCGTCCTTTTATTGGATTCGCACATTTCATTTCCAAGTTTTTGTACTTCGGAAACAAAGAAAAAGAACAATAAGCAAACTGCAAACTGCAAAGTGCGAACCCCAAATCTCAATTCTCAACTGCATTTTTTTCTCAGAGTGTCAAATGATTTTTGATGACAAATAAAACGGAAACCAAAATTGTATTCCAGAATAGAATTTCATCCAGTTTTTTAAATTCTATAAAACCCGATTTCCCCCCCGCACCCCCACACACCCCCGCATTAATTTCGGTTAGTTTCGTTCTTTGAAGTTTCTTTGCCGTTTGTTCCAACGGCAACAGACCCCGTTAGCGCCCTCCCCTTCCCAACCCCCGTAGATGTTATGATGTTATGTTTTATTTTTTAGATGTGTACACGGTGGTCAGGCCCAAAATCGGGCGTGGGGGTGACGCGTATGCCCACCTAATGCACCAAAAAGGCGGTCTTTAGTCTTGCTTTGTACGTTAGGTGACCATGCACGAGAGGCTTCGGTTCATACCAAACCTCTATCGTTTCAGATGTAAACCACGAAATGGATGTACGGACTGTATGGTTGGGTGTCCACCTCCGCTACAGCCGGTCATTGTACCAAGGTACACTGTCAGAGGGTGTATTTCAAGTCAACTTTGTCAAGGTGACTAAGCACGAGAGGCTTAGGGTCATCTTATAAACTTTTCTTTCGTTTGTTTCGTGCCCAAGAGGCGTCGTGTGTGGCATATCAACTGTGTCTTCTATGTGCAGTATGGTACGGTCACCTTCTCTCCATTTTGATCAGACCATCATTTCGCGAAGGATCGATACTTCGTCGACGCCTTTTTTTGCAATTAAATGGTGATCCGGGAGGGGTCGATATTGACAGGTCGCCGACAGGTCGTGGCACGTCGCTGACAGGTCGTTTGCCGACTTCCGAAAGCACCATTAAAACCTTCATTTGCGTTCTTCCCCACCCTCCCCCTCCCTTGTGTTCGTCGTGTGTGGAATATTAGAAATGTCACCCTCTTTTTTCTGTTCAATTTTTCTCAAAACTGGCTGAGGATTTCGCGTTTTTGCTAAAACAAAAGGTGTTGCTGGGGTCCGCAAGATTTGAAAGATATGTATTCATTCGTGAGACAACATACATCTTTCAATTTTTATTAGAATACAGAGGGGCCCTGATAGGAGCATTTTTTGGTTTTTTATATACCTACAATCGTAGCTTCAAAGAGAAATAGTATCCTCAGATACGCCAAATCACCCCCTCCAACAGGGTAATTGAGCAATCAACGAAAAAAAACCTTTTTTCCTTTTACCTATCGTTACTATTTTTCTTTTATTGGGAGTCAATGAAGCGAGTCAAGGAGCGGGGGTTTTTTGTGGTGCGAAGTGCCTTCTGTGGCTGCACCACTGATACATGGATCATTGTTTACCTTCAATTGCTGAATTGATTGTTTTTCGTATGTGGCGTACAGTGCGCCACCTTCCAAGCTTTCCTTTGTGTAAATATGTCTCCTTTTTCAATGTCAGTGTACGCGTAAGGCATGCACCGTCTTGCAAAAAGCTTTTCTGGTTCGTTTTGTTTGATTTTTGTTTTATTTTAGAACATCACTTCGAAAGCCTCTGAGTGTTGCTCATAAGCAGGTCCGCACCCTGTCTTAAAAGGAAAGAAACGAAGTGACACATTGATAGAAAAAAAAGACAGTGTTTAGTCGCCACTTTGCGCAGAAAAAAGTCATGCATTGTTTTATTGGGGTGACGTTCTTTTGTGTAGATGCCCTCACCGATTTTGTCGATATTGAAAGCGTGGTAAAAAGAAACAGAGGTATTCCCTAGACTGTTACAAGCAAAAACAATATAAAAAAAGGCACCTTTAAACCATATTGTCAAAGCTACACGAACCACACTGTGCACCCTTCAGGTTCTTCGTGGGAAGAGAGCCAATTCACGACTAGAAAGACAATGTGCTCTTCTGCAGATGGGTCTCAGGACAACAGACCGCCCTTGGACCTGCCATCCGTCGACGCAGCGGAGGGTGTCGAGAACCCTTCTGAGAATCCATCTGAGAAGCCGTCCAAGAGCCCGTCTCAGTGCTCAACGCCTAAGGGAAGTGTTCCACGGTCGCCCCCCAAGTCGCCCAGGTCACCCTTCCGTGTGAAGGATGCGCAGTCAATGTCGCTCTCCTGGGAGGACCTTGTGTTCGAAGTGCCCGTTGCGGACGGTATCTGTGGGAAGTCAACGAAAAGAATCATCAAAAACAGCTCAGGACACTTCAAACCCGGCACCCTGTCGGCACTGATGGGTCCGTCAGGTGCAGGGAAGACGTCCCTGATGAACGTGCTTGCAGGACGTGCGCCGTACGGAGAGATCAAAGAAGGGAAGGTTGTGCTGAACGGTCTTGAGGCTGAGCCACACATGTACCAGAAGGATCTTGCGTACGTGATGCAGCACGACGCCATGTTTGCGACACAGACACCACGTGAGGCACTGCACTTCACAGCAACACTGCGTCTGCCGGAGTACACCGTTGAGGAACGTGAGGATATCGTGAACGCTGCCATCACTGCCCTGCGTCTGGACAAGTGTGCAGACACGGTTATTGGGTCTTTGCTGATTCCTGGTCTGTCTGGTGGAGAGAAGAAGCGTGCTGCTGTTGCTGTTGAGCTGATCTCGTCCCCGTCGCTGATCTTCTTGGACGAGCCGACGTCTGGCCTTGACTCGCAGAGTGCGTACGAGCTTGTGATGATTCTGCGTTCCCTTGCAGAGTCTGGGTGCACGATTGTGTGCACAATCCACCAGCCTTCGTCTGAGGTGTTTGGGCTGTTCCAAGAAGTTGTCTTCCTGCGTGATGGGCATGTTGTGTACGACGGGAAAGTGGAACAGGTGATTCCGTATTTCGAGTCAGACGCACACATGTGCAGGAAGAGAACGAACCCTGCTGACTTTGCGATGCGGCGTCTTCAGACAATGGAGGAGGCTGAGATGCACGAGCTGCTTGCGAAGAAGCAGCCAGCATCACGACAGGAGATCAAGGGTGTGTTTGGAAGCGGCGACGTCAGGGTTGTGAAGCAGGCGTTTGTATTTACACAACTGACTCAACTTGTGATCCGTGAGTTCAGACAGCTGGTGAGGGACACACCGACGTTGTTGGCACGCTTTGGCATGAGCATGCTCCTGTGTCTGTTTGTGGGGTGTGTGTACTTCCAGGCAGGCGACGATTGGGGTGAGGACGGCAACCCTGCCTCGATTTCTCTTTCTGTGCAGTCCCACTTTGGGTGTCTTGTGTTCATCTCCGTGAACACTATGTTTGTCACCGCACAGCCGATGGTCATGACGTTCCCACTTGAACGTGCGTCGTTCATCAGAGAGTACGCTACTGGCACATACGGCACGACGGTGTACCTGATTGCGAAGACGTTGGTCGACGTGCCTGCAGCGATGCTGCAGCAGGTTATTGGGATTATTGTGTTCTACTTCCTGACTGGGATGAACGGGAACTTTGCGTTCATGCTGCTCTCCATCAGCCTCTTTAGTGCCGTGACAGGCTCAGCTGCGCTTCTGCTTGGTGCGGCAACGAGCTCTGCGGAGCTGGCTATTAACATTCTTCCTGGCATTTTGATGCCACAGATTCTGTTCGCAGGGCTCTTCGTGTCAAGCGACGAGATCCCCGTATGGCTGCGGTGGCTGCAATGGATCATGCCCCTCAAGTACGGCGTCACGCTTCTTACCATTGCCGAGTTCGCCGAGGGCTTGGTACCCACAAACCGCCAGGAGGAGGTCTCTCTCCTCATCAACAGATCTGATGTGAACAGAGACAACTGGTACGTGTACGTGCTCATCATGGTGGGTATATTCATCTTCCTTCGCACAGCCACAGGGATTCTCTTGAAACGGCGTGCACAGACATTTGCCTAAGGTTACGATGTGCGCGTGAGGGTGTGGTGCTGTGTGTACATGAACAGACCGCATCGCAATCGGTGGTGCATTCAGCTCACACAATGCGGGCCGAAGAGGTGCGGTGGGGTAGGGGGTGATGTGGGGTGGGGATTTTTTTTTTGCATTGCTACATTCTTGACTACACAGTGACACGGGTGCTCTTTTCCTTGTTATGTACCATGCTATAGTAACATACTTTTTGGAAAACTATGCAACAATCATGTTAAAACATGGTCACTGTGTAAGTATGAGAGGCCCAAGGCTTCGTCTCAGCAGGTTTTCTTTGGGACCATGAAGCTTTGTGCTGTGGCAGGGGGTTTTTTATGTATTTTTTTTTTTTTTTTTTCAGTGCCCTGCGTCCGCCGATGAACGGTGGGGCGTTTGCATTTTTCAACTTCTCTTTTTGTCATTCCAATTTCCAAGATCAATCCATCAAAATCAATGAACGGCGAATTGTGCGTGTTTTTGTCCCGTTTATACCAACTATGTACTCCCCCGCCCCCCCTTTTTTGTCCCCCCTTTGGATTGCTGGCAAGAAGCAGATACGGCGTTGTGGGTGTGGGCGAACAGCCTTCTCCTACAGCGTGCATATTTCTCACTGACGCCACTACGAGGTGTACATTTTTGTTTTGTTTTATTGGGATTGGGAGGAATGAATTCGTATTATTATGCAACAAGCTTCGTATCTTCATATGGGAGCGTCCGCGAAAGACCCCCCCCTAAAGCTAACATCCATGCTTATTGGTATTTCACTAATTAAAATTTTGGCATTTTATAAGATTTTTTTCGTTAATGAACTCAGAGTTAAGTTTCTGAGTTCATTAAAAAAAAAATCGGTGAAAAATTCCGAGTAGGTATTTAGTGAGATGGGAGAAGCTATGTCAACAGCTATGTGTCCCCTTATTTTACCTGTAAACACCAAGGATTAAGGTCCTTAGTAAAATACAGGTAAAATAAGGGGACACATAGCTGTTGACATAGCTTCTCCCATCTCACTAAATACCTACTCGGAATTTTTCACCGATTTTTTTTTTAATGAACTCAGAAACTTAACTCTGAGTTCATTAACGAAAAAAATCTTATAAAATGCCAAAATTTTAATTAGTGAAATACCAATAAGCATGGATGTTAGCTTTAGGGGGGGGTCTTTCGCGGACGCTCCCATATCTTTAGTTTTTTTATTTCTATTTTTTTGTATGCGTGTTTTTCTGTTCACTTGATTGTAAAGCATCTGAACCAAGTCTTTGTAATAGCGCTGTCACGTCGACGCTTAGGTGCAGGTGTTGCGTTTGTGATTCGCTTTGTAGGGAAAAAAATAAAATAAAAATACTTCGTTTCCAGGTGAACCCAGAAGACACCCTCAGCAAGCCGCAAAATGTTTTGTGGTGTATAGGCTCGACTGAGCTGCGTTTTTTTAGCATGTTTCAATTCCTCTTTTATGTAGTTTTTGATTTGCCCCCTTTTTTTACGAATATGATAAGGTGACCAAGCACGAGAGGCTTAGGGTCATCTTATAAACTTTTCTCTTTTTTTTTTTTTTTTGCCAGGGCTGGAGGAAGAACTCGGGCTTTTACAAAAAGATCCGGTATGAAAGGATGTGTCCCAAAAGAAAATGCAACCACCCCCATACAAATTTTTTTACGCACCCTTTGTAATACAGTATTCTCAGGAATGTGACCCAAAAAAAGAACCAAAAAAGGTGTGAGGTTCACACAAAACCTTCACAAAGCTGTACTGTGCCTTCCACCAGACCTGCAATTGTTCACGCTTCATCTTGATGTGCGAGCAAGATGTTCCCAGGATGTTTCTGTGGGGTCCTCTCGTCTCCTCTCGTCTTGGTCACCGTCAGTACACAGCACAATACACCTATACAGATAATCATTGTAACACAAAAGTAGGAACACTTTCAAGGCAAAAAGGTCCAGCATGCCAGCCTTAGACGTCGAATCGCAAGAAAATGAGAAGCCCGAGGAAAACAGCTCCCCCAAGGTGCCCAAGGCAGCGTTTACCATGAAGGACGTACAGCCAATGTCGCTCTCTTGGCAAGACCTTGTGTTCGAGGTGCCCATGTCCGGCGGTTTCTGCAAAAAAACCACAAAGCAGATTATCAAAAACAGTTCAGGACACTTCAAACCCGGCACCCTGTCTGCACTGATGGGCCCGTCAGGTGCAGGGAAGACGTCCCTGATGAACGTGCTTGCAGGACGTGCGCCGTACGGAGAGATCAAAGAAGGGAAGGTTGTGTTGAACGGTCTTGAGGCTGAGCCACACATGTACCAGAAGGATCTTGCGTACGTGATGCAGCACGACGCCATGTTTGCGACACAGACACCACGTGAGGCACTGCACTTCACAGCAACACTGCGCCTTCCGAAGTACAGTGCTGCAGAGCGCGAAGAGGTTGTGAACGCTGCCATCACTGCCCTGCGTCTGGACAAGTGTGCAGACACGATGATTGGGTCTGTGATGATTCCCGGTCTGTCTGGTGGAGAGAAGAAGCGTGCTGCTGTTGCTGTTGAGCTGATCTCGTCCCCGTCGCTGATCTTCTTGGACGAGCCGACGTCTGGCCTTGACTCGCAGAGTGCGTACGAGCTTGTGATGATTCTGCGTTCCCTTGCAGAGTCTGGGTGCACGATTGTGTGCACAATCCACCAGCCTTCGTCTGAGGTGTTTGCGCTGTTCCAGGAAGTCGTGTTCGTGCGTTATGGGCATGTTGTGTACGACGGGAAGGTGGAAGAAGTGATTGGGCACTTCGAGACAGAAAATCACACTTGCAAGAAGCAAACGAACCCTGCTGACTTCGCAATGCTGCGTCTTCAGACGATGACGGAGGAAGAGATGCACGAGCTGATTGCGAAGAAGAAGCCAACATCACGACAGGAGATCACAGGCAGGTTCGGAGATGGCGATGTCAGGGTCGTGAAGCAGGCGTCCATCTTCATCCAACTGGGCCAACTCGTGAGACGTGAGTTCAGACAACTGATCAGAGACAGGCCGACCCTTGGTGCACGCTTTGGAATGGGTGTTGCCCTGGCAGCGATGGTTGGATGCATCTTCTTCGACGTCGGTGATGAGTGGGGTGATATCACTGATGCTGGTTCAACAACGATTGCGGTCCAGTCGCACTGGGGAGCACTTGTATTCGTGTGTATCAATTCTATGTTCTTATCTGCGCAGCCGATGGTTCTCACATTCCCACTTGAGCGTGCGTCGTTCATCAGAGAGTACGCTGCTGGTACGTACGGGGCAACGGTGTACTTGGTTGCGAAGACGATGCTTGACGTGCCTGCAGCAATCCTGCAGCAGCTGTTGTCGCTTTCTGTGTTCTACTTTTTGACAGGCATGAACGGGAACTTTATTTACATTCTGCTTTCTGTTAGTGTCCTGGGTGTTGTGTCTGCGTCAACAGGACTTCTGCTTGGTGCCGGAACGAGCTCAGCTGAGACAGCCATCAACATTCTCCCCGCTGTTTACGTTCCCCAGATTCTGTTCTCAGGGTTCTTTGTGTCGAGCGACCTGATCCCTGTGTGGATGTCGTGGATGCAGTGGGCCTGTCCCCTCAAGTACGGAGTCAGCCTTGCGACTATTGCCGAGTTCTCCACAAACGTTGTTCCCGATCCTGCGGAACACGATGTCTCGCGTATGATCGAAAGGTCTGGCATCAACCGTGACTACTGGTACGTGTACACGGCGATCATGCTTGGCATTTTCCTGATTTTGAGAATCATCACTTGCTTTCTGCTGAAGAAACGTGCACAGAAGTTTGAGTAGCTGACAACGTAGCTGAGCACGGCGCCCTTTTTATTTGTCTAATCTTGGGAGTTAAAAATATTTCCAAGATTAATGTAATCCCACCACCTCCTCCCCCTGAACTGTACGCTCATTCTTGATTGTACCTTTCACCTCTGTACCCCAAGCATTTACTAAGATGTAAACACACGAAATGGATGTAGGTGGTTGGCGTCCACCCGCAAATTTGGAGCGCAAAGCAAAATGCGACGGTCAACTTTCTTTGCCCCCTGGCATTGATGGCGTGGCGCCGTTTTTCTGGCCTCGCCCTTTTGCTTTCCCCACCAGACTGCAGACTAATTTTTTCATTTAATTACTTACCATACCACCCCGATATTTTTGAAAAATGGCCCCACGTATTAGTGACCGGGCTCATATTTTTCAAAATTTAAGTGGTCAAAAAATTGTCCAATTTTCGAGATTGACCCCACCACTGCACGGGCGGAGCCCAAAAATGCGAATAAGGACCCTTTTCCACAACCTTCCTTCACCCCCCGCTGTAGGGTAACCGAAGGTGAAGTCAATATTACAAACCCGGATTTTGAGGAAATTTTTGGCCGAAAATCGGCCCCAGCTATTAGTGACCGGGCTCATATTGTCCAAAATTTAAGTCATTAAAATTTTGTCCATTTTTCCAGATTGACCCCACCACTGACTGGGATTGGCTCAAAAATGCAAATAACGGCGTTTTCGCCTGTATTGTTGGTTACGAAACCCCGTGCAGACTAGCCATTTAATTACTTACTTACCCGACCCCCCAATCCTTAGTCTGCAGACTGTTCCCCACCCCCCTGAGAAAATGTCTCAGGTTAGTAACGGCCCTGTGGAGGGTTGCAGAGAGGCCCTGCCCCCTTTACACAACAACATCTTTTAGTTGTCAGTACTAAAAAAGATTGGAGCCAGCCCGGGAAAAGAAAAACGGAAACAAAACCTATATAGCAGAGTTCATCCTCGGGTGTCTACACTAATACAACCAAATTTTCAAAAAACAAAAGCGTGATTTGTAGTGGTCTGTTTGATTCACATCCACCAACACCAATTGCAGTTCACACTTTTTCCACCTGGTTTTTTTGTTATGCCCAGCTTTGAGCGTACAACAAAAGACCCTATTTTTTTGTTTTTGAGGCACAGATTTTACTATTTATCCCCGCTTGAGACCATGAATTTCACGCCCCTTCACAAAATCGTGAAGGAGGGGCGTGAATTTATTTTCCGGTATTTCACGCTCAAAAAATAAATTCACGCTCAGAAAAATAAATTCACGGTCGAAAATCGTAGAACTGAACTCTCGAAAATTTTTTTGGAGGCCTTTGGAGGCCCAATTTTGCAATTAAAGCCAGAAAAGAGGCATTTTGAGCCATTCTAGGGGTCTCAAACGCATTTTTAAGTTAATTTTCTGTAGCACACAAACCAAGGATACACACCGTTTCCCCCCCCAATTTTCTTCCAAAATCTCAAATGACACCTCAAAAACGTACGAGGGCACCTGTGGAGAGTGAGTCCGACACGAACACAAATGACTCATCGTCATTGTCTTCCTCATCTTCATCAGAAGTACAGCCGCGTAAGCGCCACAAACCCGCTGCACCAGTTCTGGATCAAGGCGCTGTCCAGCGCTAAGAGTTCCACATAAAAAAACTGAAAAAAAAAATCATCATAAAAAGAACCACCCCACCTTCTTCTCTTTGTACGTGAAAACGGGTTGTGAAATTCATGGTCTCATTTGGAGATAAAATAATATATTTTCGTGAATTTATACCAGTATTTCACTTACAGGTGGAAACAGCCCTCGGGGAAGCATTTTTCCCCTCGGGCTGTTTCCACCTGTGCGTGAAATACTGGAAAATAAATTCACGATAATAATATATATTATGATACTCTTAGCAGTGTGTTTGCACTGTGTTGTAGTTTTGTTTGCACACAGACAACCTGCCAAATTGTCCATTCCAAACAAGAAATCTGCCCGCTTTTAAATCGGTGAATAAAAGGTATTATTGATACACCCTTTTGACACACACAGTTTTTTTTTTTGCAAAGATTTTTCACTTCACCCAGTCTTCACCGCCTCTATCCACATCGCTAACTTGCTTACACCCCCTCTTCATACCCATTGGCCTTTTGGCGAAAGTGTATTTTTCAGCAGTATTCGCGCGTTGTTGGGAAGATCCATCAATGCAACGAATTGATGGGCATTCTCTGGAATGTTGTTGCTGTTGTTGTGCTTGCATTCTTGTTTGCAGAATGTGTGCATAAAGGCCATATTCACTTTACAATTTTTCTTCTAAACTTTTTGCTTGAATTCAAGGACGTATGCCCCGGCTGGCTCATTGCAGATCGACAATAAAAGCAAAAAAAAAAAAAAAAAAAACTGTCATCCAGCTGATTCAAACGAATTTATTTTTAACTTTTCGACTCTTAGGGGGGTCACTACATTTTTATGCTTTCATCCAGCTGGCATCGCGGGTCAGCAGGGAGGTGCCTGCATTAATAACTTCACTTTTTATTTTTGAGTCAGGCCAGCATAGCATGGGAGAGTTGCCACATCCAGGGAGAATGTGCTGCCTGTTAATGACTTCCGAGTCCGCATTGCACTTAACCACTCTCTTTGTTTGTAGACTGTGTCTATGCTGCAGGGGTACAACCTGGGCTGGACGGGGGTACAATAGCCCATAGTGTCGTAGGTGTAGGCGTCATGGAGGTTGTGCACTGTCAAATGCACTTTCTTTTTGTTTAGCGTGGCATGTGTGCGGGTGGAAGAGCAGACCACCTATGTCAGTGGCAGAGAGCAGAAGATTACAGTGGCTCGCAGGCAAGGCGTGGTGGCGTGTGGGTTGCGCTCCACACCTTAACAGTTCAGTCGTATGCGTGCTGTCCTTTCTTGAAATATGCGCCCAGCTTGAGGTTCATCTGTTTTTGTTTTTTGATTTACACTTTTTGTTTTTGTTGTTGTCCCAGTGCCTGCGTCCGGTGTTAGTGGGATGTTTGTACTGTTTGCTATCCGTAAGTTACCCCATATCCTGCACCCCCGTATTTTTTTGTGGAAAAGATGTCGTCTCTCTCCCATGCAACTTCACCAAACAACAAAGAACAGCAAAACAACTCACCATGTCCTCCAGAGAGCCCGTCACCATCGACATTTCAGACGTGAAGGAGACGAACTGCTCGCAGAGCGACACACCAACAAAGTCGCCCTTCTGTGTGAAGGATGCGCAGTCCATGTCGCTCTCCTGGGAAGACCTTGTGTTCGAGGTGCCCGTTGCGGACGGTATCTGTGGAAAGTCAACGAAAAGAATCATAAAAAACAGCTCAGGACACTTCAAACCCGGCACCCTGTCGGCACTGATGGGTCCGTCAGGTGCAGGGAAGACGTCCCTGATGAACGTGCTTGCAGGACGTGCGCCGTACGGAGAGATCAAAGAAGGGAAGGTTGTGTTGAACGGTCTTGAGGCTGAGCCACACATGTACCAGAAGGATCTTGCGTACGTGATGCAGCACGATGCCATGTTTGCGACACAGACACCACGTGAGGCACTGCACTTCACAGCAACACTGCGTCTGCCGGAGTACACCGTTGAGGAACGTGAGGACATTGTGAACGCTGCCATCACTGCCCTGCGTCTGGACAAGTGTGCAGACACGATGATTGGGTCTGTGATGATTCCCGGTCTGTCTGGCGGAGAGAAGAAGCGTGCTGCTGTTGCTGTTGAGCTGATCTCGTCCCCGTCGCTGATCTTCTTGGACGAGCCGACGTCTGGCCTTGACTCGCAGAGTGCGTACGAGCTTGTGATGATTCTGCGTTCCCTTGCAGAGTCTGGGTGCACGATTGTGTGCACAATCCACCAGCCTTCGTCTGAGGTGTTTGCACTGTTCCAAGAGGTGGTCTTCCTGCGTGATGGATATGTGCTGTACGACGGGAAGGTGGCTGACGCGAAGGCACACTTTGAGAGTGATGACCACGTTTGCAGAAAGGAAACGAACCCTGCCGACTTTGCGATGCTGCGTCTTCAGACGATGGAGGAGGCTGAGATGCACGATCTGCTTGCGAAGAAGAAGCCAGCATCACGACAGGAGATCAAAGGTGTGTTCGGCAAGGAGCATATGAAGGAGGTGAAGCAGGCGTCTGTATTTGCACAACTGGGCCAACTAATGCTGCGTGAGTTCAGACAACTGATCAGAGACAAGCCGACCCTTGGTGCACGCTTTGGAATGGGTGTTATCCTTGCATTCTTTATCGGATGCATCTTCTTCGACGTTGCAGACGAGTGGGGTGAAGACGGTGATTCCGCTGCGACAGCGATTGCGATCCAGTCTCACTGGGGTGTCATCGTGTTCGTGTGCATCAACACGATGTTCCTAACCACAGAGCCCACGATACTCACATTCCCACTCGAACGTGCGTCGTTCATCAGAGAGTACGCTGCTGGTACTTACGGGTCCACAGTGTACTTGGTTGCGAAGACGATGCTTGACGTGCCTGCAGCTGTCCTGCAGCAGATTCTTGCCCTGATTGTGTTCTACTTCATGACCGGGATGAACGGGAACTTTGCCTACGTCCTGCTCTCGATCAGCATTCTGGGTGTTGTGTCTGCGTCAACAGGACTTCTGCTTGGTGCGGCAACAAGCTCAGCTGAGACAGCCATCAACATTCTTCCTGGCATTTTCATCCCTCAGATTCTGTTCGCAGGGTTCTTTGTGTCGAGCGACCTGATCCCTGTGTGGATGAGGTGGATGCAGTGGATCTGTCCCCTCAAGTACGGAGTGGCTCTTACCACGATTGCAGAGTTCTGGACAAACGTTGTTCCTGATGAGAAGGAGCACGATGTTGACTTGATGATCAATAGGTCGGGTATCAACCGTGACCACTGGTGGGTGTATGTGTTGATTATGTTTGGCATCTTTTTGTTTTTGAGGATTGTGACTGGAATTCTGCTGAAGAGACGTGCACAGAACTTCCAGTAGTCTCCCTTCACATCCATGGTTGCCCGAACGCACAGTTCTGTCACCAATTTTCTAACGTATTTTTACAGAGGTTCCTGTACCCCTGCAGTTGCTTTCTCGACGTGCCTTCTGTCATATAAAGGGATTTTTTGCTCCCCGAGGTAGTCACCTCAAACGTTGTGTGTCCATTAGGCACGTCCATTGTTCAGTTTGTAAGGACGAGGCCATGACTCGGTCATACGGTCTTTTTACCAATTTTCTTTTGTAGGTGTAGTCTGTACATGGCACATCTTCTTCTACTTTCTCTGTCTATTTCATCACCTTTTATGCTCTTTTGTGTTGATACCTATGTGCCGTCGACGCGACGTGAGTCCACTTCGCGACCATGCTGCCTGCTGCCTGTCACCATTATTAAAACTAATGGCCACATAGGATCCATTCGTGCACGGTGTGTCCACTGTTAGTCATTCGCTACGTGGTACATCGTTGCAAATCGTTGTAAATCCCCATATCAAATTAAATAAAGAGAAGATCTACCCGTTTTACCTTGTCTCCATTCTACAAACACCAAACACACAGGCCTTGCTCTAAGTTTAAAGAAAAAAAAAATCACACCATGCCATCCCCAAGTGAGCCCATCACCATCGACATCGATGCTGTAAACGAAACTCCGAACCGCGCCCAAAGCGATGCACCCAGCACACCAAAGTCGCCCTTCCGTGTGAAGGATGCTCACGCCATGTCGCTCTCCTGGGAAGACCTTGTGTTCGAGGTGCCCGTTGCGGACGGCATCTGTGGGAAGACCACAAAGCAGATCATCAAAAACAGTTCAGGACACTTCAAACCCGGCACCTTGTCGGCACTGATGGGTCCGTCAGGTGCAGGGAAGACGTCCCTGATGAACGTGCTTGCAGGACGTGCGCCGTACGGAGAGATCAAAGAAGGGAAGGTTGTGTTGAACGGTCTTGAGGCTGAGCCACACATGTACCAGAAGGATCTTGCGTACGTGATGCAGCACGACGCCATGTTTGCGACACAGACACCACGTGAGGCACTGCACTTCACAGCAACACTGCGTCTGCCGGAGTACACCGTTGAGGAATGTGAGGACATTGTGAATGCTGCCATCACTGCCCTGCGTCTGGACAAGTGTGCAGACACGATGATTGGGTCTGTGATGATTCCTGGTCTGTCTGGTGGAGAGAAGAAGCGTGCTGCTGTTGCTGTTGAGCTGATCTCGTCCCCGTCGCTGATCTTCTTGGACGAGCCTACGTCTGGCCTTGACTCGCAGAGTGCGTACGAGCTTGTGATGATTCTGCGTTCCCTTGCAGAGTCTGGGTGCACGATTGTGTGCACAATCCACCAGCCTTCGTCTGAGGTGTTTGCGCTGTTCCAAGAGGTGGTCTTCCTGCGTGATGGATACGTTGTGTACGACGGGAAGGTGGACGAGATGAAGACTCACTTTGAGACAGACCAGCACGTTTGCAAGGAGAGAACGAACCCTGCCGACTTTGCGATGCAGCGTCTTCAGACGATGACGGATGAAGACATGCACGAGCTGATTGCAAAGAAGAAGCCAACATCACGACAGGCGATCAAAGGTGTGTTCGGAAGTGGCGATGCCACGGTGGTGAAGCAGGCGTCTCTTGCCACACAACTGGGCCAACTTGCAACACGTGAGTTCAGACAACTGATCAGAGACAAGCCGACCCTTGGTGCACGCTTTGGAATGGGTGTTGCCCTGGCACTGATTATTGGATGCATATTCTTGGGCATTGGTGATGAGTGGGGTGATGATGGTGACGATGCTTCAACAACGATTGCGATCCAGTCGCACTGGGGAGCACTTGTGTTCGTGTGCATCAACACGATGTTCTTGACCGCACAGCCGATGATCCTCGCGTTCCCACTTGAACGTGCGTCGTTCATCAGAGAGTACGCTGCCGGCACGTACGGCACGACGGTGTACCTGATTGCGAAGACGATGCTTGACGTGCCCACAGCTATCCTGCAACAAACTCTTTCTCTAACCGTCTTCTACTTCTTGACAGGGATGAACAGCAACTTTGGGTTCATTGTGCTATCCATCAGCATTCTGGGTGTTGTGTCTGCGTCAACAGGACTTCTGCTTGGTGCGGCAACAAGCTCGGCTGAGACAGCTGTCAACATGCTTCCTGGCATTTTCATCCCTCAGATTCTGTTCTCAGGCTTCTTCATTTCGAGCGAGCTGATCCCTGTGTGGATGAGGTGGATGCAGTGGATCTGTCCTCTGAAGTACGGCGTCAGCCTTGCGACTATTGCCGAGTTCTCCACAAAGTTTGTTCCCGACGACAAGGAGCACGATGTTGACTTGATGATCAATAGGTCGGGTATCAACCGTGAATCCTGGTACATTTACGGGGCTATCATGGTTGGTATGTTCACGTTTTTGAGGGTTCTGACTGGAATTCTGCTGAAGAGACGTGCAGAGAACTTCCAGTAGAGTGCGTCACATATCGGGAAGCAGTTTTGAACCGACGATGTTTGTTGCACACACCGCACTCTGCGATCCTTGCATTATACGTTGCTGTGTGTTGCTTAGTTTTTATTTTTTTCTCCCCTTTTTTTGTCTGTGCTCGGTCTGGCGCCCCATTCCACGTTATGTACATCCATTATTGCTGGTACGGCAGAGTTTGTTCAGGTACACTGTCGAGGGCTTTGTATTCTTTTCATAATTTTGTGTCACGCCAAGCATATGCCCCCCCCTCTCTAGCAACGATCTCTAACTTACACTCTATGTCGTTCACGTTGTAGTTTCTGATCCTTTTGCCCCTTTGGCGACTGGTTTGGTACTACAGTCGCGACTTCAGTCATCAATTCACACCGTGGAAGGGTGGTCATCCTTACTGACACTGCAATTTACTATGCCTTTTTTCTCAAGGTGACAATGCACGAGAGGCTTAGGTTCATCTTATGATCTTTTCAATTTTCTATTTGGACGTGTGTCTGATCCGTTTCGATATCAAAGTACGCCTTGTAGTTTGACCACTTATCTGCGTATAGATTGTCGTTATCCCCAAGACCCGTCCCCTATTCCGCCTCCTAGCTACAAACCTATCTCTTTTGCCTTGCTGTGTTCTTCTCTCGTTTCGTGGAGGAAAAAATGGTTCTGTTGTTCCATAGCCTACAGTATGGGTCGCACAAATTTTTTTTTCGACTCGAGTATCTAAGACGAAAAAGAACTACAGGGTCGTGTCGTCGAAGAGAAACACTCGTTTCCTTCGCCCTTTTTCCCCCGTAACCTTCCTTCAACCTATAGGGTCTCAACCCACTGTGGTAAGGTGGAGTGTGGGATCGACCCCACTGCAGGCGGATCCCGAAAAATGCAACGAGGGGCTTTTTGTTCCCCTGAAATGTGTTATTTCAGGTTTTCAAACGGGGTTGTGTGCCCAGATTCATTTTTTTTTTTTTCTCTTTCACGCCTCCCTCAATTTCTTCTTGTTTATGTATTTTTTCTTTTGTTGTTGCGGCGACTTTCTTGCGCCCGAGAACGGTCGGGTGTGGAAGAATGGAGACATTATGTTTCTGTTCCCCACCCGCACACAGTTCAGGTGCATGCGTCCCGCCCCCATTCACCCTTTCTGTCCCATTTTATGTCCTGGTGACACTTCGCGCGGCTCTCGTAGGATTTCTCCACTGAATTATTACAGGTTTACCAGTAAAGAAGCTTGTACACATTGGAGGTTGTCTTTCTGAGACCGCAGTTTTGTCCTTTTGTTTCAGGTCGTTTTTTCCCCCCCACATATGTTTTAGTACATGGGTTCTGTGGACTCATTGTGTGTGCTTTTTTTTTTTATCCATACATTTTTAGTGGACTAAGATGGTTCCTCCTGTATGTGAACAGGTGTGTTCAACGTCTCCTTAGTTCCCTCTTTTTCTTTCATCATTCACCAGTCGTTACGTTTATTGAATTGCAGCGAAGTCTCACTTCACGTCACACACCTCCCATGCAGGCAGCTGCACTGTTTCAACGACACTACCAAAGTGACAGCCAGGCGACAAAGCATCAACAGATCACTCCCTGCGCATGTCCCTTATGGAAAGTAGGAAACTACCTTCCCCCTCTCACCAACTGCATTTTTTCAATCCAAAATAGAAAGATATTTTCCATTCCATTTTGCGCCACTCTGCCCCATCCTCTTCACACACACAACAGATAATTATACTACAACAACTTGCATAAATATGCCATCCTCGAGTGAGCCCATCACCATCGACGTCGCTTCTCTGAGCGACGCTGCCAACCGTTCGCAAAGCAACGTGCCGGGCACACCAAAGTCGCCCTTTCATGTAAAAGATGCACAGTCCATGTCGCTCTCCTGGGAAGACCTTGTGTTCGAGGTGCCCGTTGCGGATGGCATCTGTGGAACGACGCAAAAGCAGATCATAAAAAACAGCTCAGGACACTTCAAACCCGGCACCCTGTCTGCACTGATGGGTCCGTCAGGTGCAGGGAAGACGTCCCTGATGAACGTGCTTGCAGGACGTGCGCCGTACGGAGAGATCAAAGAAGGGAAGGTTGTGTTGAACGGTCTTGAGGCTGAGCCACACATGTACCAGAAGGATCTTGCGTACGTGATGCAGCACGACGCCATGTTTGCGACACAGACACCACGTGAGGCACTGCACTTCACAGCAACACTGCGTCTGCCGGAGTACACCGTTGAGGAACGTGAGGACATCGTGAATGCTGCCATCACTGCCCTGCGTCTGGACAAGTGTGCAGACACGATGATTGGGTCTGTGATGATTCCCGGTCTGTCTGGCGGAGAGAAGAAGCGTGCTGCTGTTGCTGTTGAGCTGATCTCGTCCCCGTCGCTGATCTTCTTGGACGAGCCGACGTCTGGCCTTGACTCGCAGAGTGCGTACGAGCTTGTGATGATTCTGCGTTCCCTTGCAGAGTCTGGGTGCACGATTGTGTGCACAATCCACCAACCTTCGTCTGAGGTGTTTGGGCTGTTCCAAGAAGTTGTCTTCCTGCGTGATGGGCATGTTGTGTACGACGGGAAGGTGGATGGAGTGACAGATCACTTTGAGACAGAAGAATTCGTTTGCAAGAAGGAAACGAACCCTGCCGACTTTGCGATGCAGCGTCTTCAGATGATGACGGACGAAGACATGCACGAGCTGATTGCAAAGAAGATGCCAACATCACGACAGGAGATCAAAGGTGTGTTCGGCAAGGAGCATATGAAGGAGGTGAAGCAGGCATCCCTTGCCACACGACTGGGCCAACTCGCAACACGTGAGTTCAGACAACTGATCAGAGATGTGCCCACACTCCGCGCGCGCTTTGGAATGGGTGTTGCCCTGGCACTGATTATCGGATGCATCTTCTTCGAAGTGGCAGACGAGTGGGGTGATGATGGTGACGCGGGTTCAACAACGATTGCGATCCAGTCGCACTGGGGGGCCATTGTGTTCGTGTGCATCAACACGATGATCTTGACCGCACAGCCGATGGTCATGACCTTCCCACTTGAGCGTGCGTCGTTCATCAGAGAGTACGCTGCTGGTACTTACGGGTCCACAGTGTACTTGGTTGCGAAGACGATGCTTGACGTGCCTGCAGCAATCCTGCAGCAGATCATGTCGCTGCTCGTGTTCTACCTCTTGACAGGGCTCAATGGAAACTTTGCATTCCTCCTTCTCTCCGTCAGCATTCTGGGTGTTGTGTCTGCGTCAACAGGACTTCTGCTCAGTGCGGCAACCACCTCTGGCGCAACTGCCGTCAACTTGCTTCCTGCTGTTTACGTTCCCCAGATTCTTCTGTCGGGCTTCTTCATTTCAAGCGACCTGATCCCTGTGTGGATGAGGTGGATGCAGTGGGCCTGTCCCCTGAAGTACGGAGTCAGCCTTGTCACCATTGCCGAGTTCTCCACAAATGTTATTCCGGACGACATGGCTGATGACGTCGCGATTCTGATTGACAGAACTGGAATCAACCGTGACCATTGGTACGTGTACGGAGCGATTATGTTCGGTATTTTCACCTTTTTGAGGGTTCTGACTGGAATTCTGCTGAAGAGACGTGCACAGAACTTCCAGTAGAGTGCGTCGCATGCCAGCACAACCGTTACTGAGCAACACCGCGGTTGTAATATGTGGATGTCTTTTTTTATTGTTTATGCTTGTTTATAATGTTTTGTTACGTGTCTTCGGATGCCATGCAACCGTTCCTTATTTTTGTCCGTTTTACGCTAGTTCCACGTGTCGTGCCATGTCAGGCAGGCCTGGAGCTTTTTGCTTACTATTTTGACCACCATTCTATTGAACCCTCTCCCATGCATCCCACCCCATGCTAGCAACATCCCTAACTCTCTTCTCTTTCTTAGCGTACAGTTTTTGCCTTCCTGTTTACGAACTGTCGTTCGAATCAAAGCACTCATGACCCCCTTCCCGAGCACAAGAGATCGACACTGTGTCGGATGACGTCCAGTTATAATATTACACCTTAGGAAAGAGGGCCGTCTCTCTTTTCTAACATGTGTGTCCATGAGTGCGTTTGTTCATATTAAAGTTTTTGTTGAGTCTGTGTGTAGTTTGTGTCCATGATACAGGCTCATCTTAAACCGTATTTCCTTTGTTTTCTTTTTGGCTTTGTTTTTGTTAAGGCGACTTTCTTGCGCCCGAGAACGGTCGGGTGTGGAAGAATGGAGGCATTATGTTTCTGTTCCCCACCCGCACACAGTTCAGGTGCATGTACGTTCGTTCTGCGCTTATTTTCCCCCACTCCTCCCACTTTATGTTGTCCTGGTGACACTTCGCGCGGCTCTCGTAGGATTTCTCCACTGAATTATTACAGGTTTACCAGTAAAGAAGCTTGTACACATTGGAGGTTGTCTTTCTGAGACCGCAGTTCTGTCCTTTTGTTTCAGGTTATTTTGTCCCCCCCACATATGTTTTAGTACATGGGTTCTGTGGACTCGTTGTGATTATGTTTGTTTTGACTTTTTCTTCATTTTCTTCATTGCACGCGTTTGTTTGTAGAAGTGTTGTGCAAATTCAAATCCATACATTTTTAGTGGACTAAGATGGTTCCTCCTGTATGTGAACAGGTGTGTTCAACGTCTCCTTAGTTCCCTCTTTTTCTTTCATCATTCACCAGTCGTTACGTTTATTGAATTGCAGCGAAGTCTCACTTCACGTCACACACCTCCCATGCAGGCAGCTGCACTGTTTCAACGACACTACCAAAGTGACAGCCAGGCGACAAAGCATCAACAGATCACTCCCTGCGCATGTCCCTTATGGAAAGTAGGAAACTACCTTCCCCCTCTCACCAACTGCATTTTTTCAATCCAAAATAGAAAGATATTTTCCATTCCATTTTGCGCCACTCTGCCCCATCCTCTTCACACACACAACAGATAATTATACTACAACAACTTGCATAAATATGCCATCCTCGAGTGAGCCCATCACCATCGACGTCGCTTCTCTGAGCGACGCTGCCAACCGTTCGCAAAGCAACGTGCCGGGCACACCAAAGTCGCCCTTTCATGTAAAAGATGCACAGTCCATGTCGCTCTCCTGGGAAGACCTTGTGTTCGAGGTGCCCGTTGCGGATGGCATCTGTGGAACGACGCAAAAGCAGATCATCAAAGAGAGCTCAGGACACTTCAAACCCGGCACCTTGTCTGCGGTGATGGGTCCATCAGGTGCAGGGAAGACGACCCTGATGAACGTGCTTGCAGGACGTGCGCCGTACGGAGAGATCAAAGAAGGGAAGGTTGTGCTGAACGGTCTTGAGGCTGAGCCACACATGTACCAGAAAGATCTTGCGTACGTGATGCAGCACGACGCCATGTTTGCGACACAGACACCACGTGAGGCACTGCACTTCACAGCAACACTGCGTCTGCCGGAGTACACCGTTGAGGAACGTGAGGTTATCGTGAATGCTGCCATCACTGCCCTGCGTCTGGACAAGTGTGCAGACACGATGATTGGATCTTTGATGATTCCCGGTCTGTCTGGTGGAGAGAAGAAGCGTGCTGCTGTTGCTGTTGAGCTGATCTCGTCCCCGTCGCTGATCTTCTTGGACGAGCCGACGTCTGGTCTTGACTCGCAGAGTGCGTGCGAGCTTGTGACGATTCTGCGTTCCCTTGCAGAGTCTGGGTGCACGATTGTGTGCACAATCCACCAGCCTTCGTCTGAGGTGTTTGCAATGTTCCATGAAGTTCTCTTCCTGCGTGATGGGTACATTGTGTACGACGGGAAGGTGGACGACGTGTTCAAGTTCTTCGAGACAGAAGAACTCGTGCCGAACAAGGAATCGAACCCTGCCGACTTTGCGTTGCTGCGTCTTCAGACGATGACGGACGAAGAGATGCATGTTAAACTGATTGCGAAGAAGCAGCCAGCATCACGACAGGAGATCAAGGGTGTGTTCGGAAGTGGCGATGCCACGGAGGTGAAGCAGGCGTCCATCTTCACCCAACTGGGCCAACTCTCAAAACGTGAGTTCAGACAACTGATCAGAGACAAGCCGACCCTTGGTGCACGCTTTGGAATGGGTGTTATCCTGTCACTGATCGTTGGATGCATCTTCTTCGACGTCGGTGATGAGTGGGGTGATGATGATGCTAATGATGATGGTGCTTCGGCAGCAATTGCGATCCAGTCGCACTGGGGAGCAATCGTCTTTGTAGCCGGAAATGCCATGTTCTTGGCAGCACAGCCTATGGTCATGACCTTCCCACTTGAACGTGCGTCGTTCATCAGAGAGTACGCTACTGGGACGTACGGGTCAAGTGTGTACCTGATTGCGAAGACGATGCTTGACGTGCCTGCAGCAATCCTGCAGCAGATCATGTCGCTGCTCGTGTTCTACTTCATGACCGGGATGAACGGGAACTTTGCCTACATCCTGTTCTCGATCAGCATTCTGGGTGTTGTGTCTGCGTCAACAGGACTTCTGCTCAGTGCGGCAACAAGCAAAGCGGAGACTGCCGTCAACATTCTTCCCGCTATTTTCGTTCCTCAGCTGCTTCTGTCGGGCTTCTTCATTTCGAGCGAGCTGATCCCTGTGTGGATGAGGTGGATGCAGTGGATCTGTCCTCTGAAGTACGGAGTGGCTCTGTCAACTATTGCCGAGTTCTCCACAAACGTTGTTCCTGACGACAAGGAGGGTGACGTTGTGCTCTTCATCGACAGGTCAGCCATCAACCGTGACGACTGGCATGTGTACGGACTGATCATGGTTGGGATGTTCTTCTTTATGAGGATTCTGACTGGAATTATTCTGAAGAGACGTGCCATGAACTTCCAGTAGAGTCTGACTGTGAAGTGAATGCCTCCAGGGTCCTTGACATATTTTTACTTTTTCATTTTTTTGTGTGCCGGTGGAGCGCACGTATCGTGCATGATACCTTTTCATTGACGTTCCATACAGAAGTTCTGACGTTCTGTGAGCAGTTGACACACGTCAGAACGGAACCAGGTGGACAGACGTCTGACTCTCCGAAGCCTCCCCACACCCCTTTTCTCTAACATCAATTCTAACTCCCCTCTTGTCCTTCTGGTTTTTTCTTCATCATCTCTACATGCCTGATCGAGTATTTTGCTCGCATGCCCCACCCCAAGTGCCGCACCCCTCTCCCACTTCTGAGAAACCCACCTCAAGCCAGTTCTTCACAGGATATTGTGTTGTTCGGAAAGCGCAACACGCTCTTTGGGGCGTGCCGGGTGGTGAGTTGACTCTCGTGTCTTCTCCGCTGCCCGACGCCACAAATGTGCAAGAAAAGTGCCTCGGTGATTTGACCCAGGTGTTATTAGATTTTTTCAGATGTGTGTGCGCGTGTGGCACATTCATGTTACATGTTTTTTTCTTCTTTTTGGTTTTCTTTTACCTTTTTTGGATTCAAGTCCGGACATTCAAACTGTTCATTTCGGGCCGCACGATGGAAGCTCTGCATCTGGGTCGAGTGAGTGGGGTTTCTCAAACAGAAGAACAAAATGCTTGGAATGTATGAAAAGTTTCATTTCGAACACACAGATTGCTATCAGAAACCAAGACAGCAGAGCCAACGTTTTTATATTGATACCGAATGTTTCCCAATATCACTTCAGCCAAATGAGAATAAACACTTTTTGGCTGCATTCAGCGATATTGATATTCGCTCTTTTTTTTCTTTGATGTCGAGTATCACAGAACTATTGGCTGGTATACATAGTCTGGTTGTTTTTGTGTTTGAATGACTTTTTTCTGTCCACTTGTGTCCCGATTTTCTTTTGAAGATGAACGACCAGAATCAGTTTTGGAGGATGTGTACACATGTGACACATTCACCTCTGAAGTTTTCTTTGTCGGTTTTTTGTCTTCAATACCCCTCAGTAAACCCCACATGTCCAACATGGACCAGTTTTTCGTGATGTTGTGTCTTTTGCTGCAGTTAAGAAAACTGCGAACATAACCTTTTGAAAAGATGACTAAGTGCGTGAAACGTGCTAGGATCATCTTGCCAATCTTACTATTTATTGTTCTTGTGACCACAAATGCAAAATGATGACCACTAAAACCTCGTACGCAATTGTGAACGGCACAAATGCCAATAATTGTGTGCAAGGTTTTCACGGTTATTCGTTTTGCCCAGGTTTCCCTACGCATGGTCCAGATCGAGGAGATGTGATGGAAGAACGTGGAAAGCCACTCCATGTTGTTCATCCGTCTCTTTGCTTCTTGGCCCTGTGTCCACAGATTTGCTCTCTCCGATTTTTTTAAAATATTCTTTGAGATCTGTGCCAGGGAATAGTGTGCTTTCCGATTTATATTTTCAGTGAACTTATTTGTTTTTTTTTTTTTTGTTTTGTTTTGTTTTTGTTTTCTTTGGGTTTTACCCCTATCCCATCAAACTCTGTTCTTTTTCTCCCCCCTCGTTGGTTGTCGATTGGCATACCCACTTCTTGTCTTGATTGTTTTTTGCTTTGTCAAATTTCATTCTGTTTAACCCAGGCAGCATTCACTCGTTCCTGGGGAGAATTGCTTTTTATTTTCTTGTTGGATTAAGATGCGTGTGGAAAGAACGAAGACACGATGTTTTTGTTCCAGGGTTCAGTCAAATGATCCTTCATTCCAATACAGCATGACTATTTCCCCTCCCTCTTCCCCTTTCCCACTTTATTTTTCTGAGGACACTTCGTGTGGTTCTCATAGGTTCTAAGAGGCAATACCTGTGTGTGAACAGGTGTGTTCAACGTCTCCATAGTTCCTTCTTTTTCTTTAATCATTCACCAGTCGTTACGTTTATTGAATTGCAGCGAGGTGTAACTTCACGTCACACACCTCCTATACAGCCACTCGCTGCGGAGACCACGCAGGCACGACATCTCACCTGTGTGGATGCAAACGACAGGAAAACAAAAAAGACGAAACAAGTCTACAAAAGCAAAGCACCCCCTTTCACATTTGTACTGCCTCAGAGAACTTTCTTTGCAAGACAATGACACCAAAGGTGTGACTTTAGACCCTTCTTCGACTGTCTGTGTCACTGGAGGGTGCATCACCATGACCGATATTTGTTTCCTTTGTGGCTCAGAACGGGCCAACGTGCGCAACAAAGCAGGCTACATGCGCCACTCAGAAAGCATGGCACTGCCTTGCAGCATCGATACCATTGTAACTATTGAAAACACAAACACATTACACCAGACAAAACAAACTCACAATGCGTACCCTGTCCCTTGTTGTGTGTGCCCTCCTGGCGAGCCAGGCCCACGGGTACTCTGAGCAGTACGTGCGTGCCAACTCGCAGCTGCTGTGGAACACCTTCAAGAACGACCACGGCAAGCAGTACTCGAGCATCGCGGAGGAGCAGCGCCGCTACGGGATCTTCACCGCCAACATGCTGAAGGCGTCGCGTTTCGAGAAGGAGCAGACCAAGGGAGCCCAGTTCGGCATGAACGTGTTCTCCGACATGTCTGCTGCTGAGTTCAAGTCGTACCACAACATGAAGGTGGAGAAGAAGCAGTCTCCCCCTGCCATGTTCACTGAGGAGCAGGTGGCTGCCGCCGCCGACTCCAAGGACTGGAGGTCGGCTGGTGCCGTGACCCACGTGAAGAACCAGGCACAGTGCGGATCGTGCTGGGCATTCTCCACCACCGGAGGCATTGAGGGACAGTGGCAGCTGTCCGGCAAGACCCTGACCTCGGTGTCCGAGCAGGAGCTTGTGTCGTGCGACAAGGTCGACCAGGGCTGCAACGGAGGACTGATGGACAACGCCCTGAAGTGGCTGATCTCGAACCACAACGGAGACATCGTGACTGAGGACTCCTACCCCTACAAGTCGGGCACCGGAATCCGCCACACCTGCGAGTCCGTGACCGGCAAGCCCGTCGGAGCCACCATCTCGTCGTACAAGGACATCACCCACACCGAGGCACAGATGAAGACCTTCGTCTCCACCGGAGGACCCCTCTCCATCGCCGTTGACGCCCAGAAGTGGCAGTCGTACTCCGGAGGAGTGCTGACGACCTGCTGTGGAATCTTCGGATGCCAGCTTGACCACGGAGTGCTCATTGTCGGATACGGCGCTGACTACTGGATCATCAAGAACTCCTGGGGAACCACCTGGGGAGAGTCTGGATACATCCGTGTGTCCTACGGCTCCAACGAGTGCGGCCTGAACGAGTCCCCTGTGACCTCGATTGTCTGAGCATAACAGAGACCTGGAAGGGAAAGGAAGAGAGAAGGCAAACATGTGGTAAAGACTCGAGTTTGTTCCGCGCTCTGATCTTCTCTGTTTTCTTCTTTTCTTGGGGCATTTTGATGCACATACGATAACGTTGTTTTTCTCTTTCAATTGCATTTGTTGGCCTAGCTGTCCTGGTGTCGTATAAACAAACACCAGGGTGCCTGTTTTATTATAGCGTGTGATCCTGTGATCATTCATCTGTATCGTTTACTTTTCTATTCCTTTTCGTTCTTTTGTTTGCGTATGCTTCGTTTTCCAATGATAAGTATTTCTTTAGCCGCTTCGCGTGTCTGTGTTTTCATGTCCACATGCACAGCAGTTTCGTTTTTGTGCATGTGGCAAGGTCTTATTTTTCAGGCTATCATATTCTTGGAAATCATGCAAACGTATACCCACACCCTTTGTCGAACAGCATTTGTTGAGACCGTAACAAAGACAGTCTTTTAAATCCATTTTGCGACACTCTGCCCCATCCTCTTCACACACACAACAGATAATTATACTACAACAACTTGCATAAATATGCCATCCCCAAGTGAGCCCATCACCATCGACATCGCTGCTCTGAGCGATGCGAACCGTTCGCAAAGCAACGTGCCGGGCACACCAAAGTCACCCTTCCGTGTGAAGGATACTCACGCCATGTCGCTCTCCTGGGAAGACCTTGTGTTCGAGGTGCCCGTTGCGGACGGCATCTGCGGAACGACGCAAAAGCAGATCATCAAAAACAGTTCAGGACACTTCAAACCCGGCACCTTGTCTGCGGTGATGGGTCCATCAGGTGCAGGGAAGACGACCCTGATGAACGTGCTTGCAGGACGTGCGCCGTACGGAGAGATCAAAGAAGGGAAGGTTGTGCTGAACGGTCTTGAGGCTGAGCCACACATGTACCAGAAGGATCTTGCGTACGTCATGCAGCACGACGCCATGTTTGCGACACAGACACCACGTGAGGCACTGCACTTCACAGCAACACTGCGTCTGCCGGAGTACACCGTTGAGGAACGTGAGGACATCGTGAATGCTGCCATCACTGCCCTGCGTCTGGACAAGTGTGCAGACACGATGATTGGATCTTTGATGATTCCTGGTCTGTCTGGCGGAGAGAAGAAGCGTGCTGCTGTTGCTGTTGAGCTGATCTCGTCCCCGTCGCTGATCTTCTTGGACGAGCCGACGTCTGGCCTTGACTCGCAGAGTGCGAGCGAGCTTGTGATGATTCTGCGTTCCCTTGCAGAGTCTGGGTGCACGATTGTGTGCACAATCCACCAGCCTTCGTCTGAGGTGTTTGCAATGTTCCATGAAGTTCTCTTCCTGCGTGATGGGTACATTGTGTACGACGGGAAGGTGGATGGAGTGCTCGAATTCTTCGAGACAGAAGAACTCGTGCCGAACAAGAAAACGAACCCTGCTGACTTTGCGATGCAGCGTCTTCAGATGATGACGGATGAAGAGATGCACAACAATCTGCTTGCGAAGAAGCAGCCAGCATCACGACAGGAGATCAAAGGTGTGTTCGGCAAGGAGCATATGAAGGAGGTGAAGCAGGCGTCTCTTGCCACCCAACTGGGACAACTCTTCAAACGTGAGTTCAGACAACTGATCAGAGACAAGCCGACCCTTGGTGCACGCTTTGGAATGGGTGTCATCCTGTCACTGATCGTTGGATGCATCTTCTTCGACGTCGGTAATGAGTGGGGTGATGGTGACGGTGCTTCGGCAGCGATTGCGATCCAGTCGCACTGGGGAGCAATTGTCTTTGTGACAACCAACGCCATGTTCTTATCTGCACAGCCGATGGTCATGGCGTTCCCAGTTGAGCGTTCGTCGTTCATCAGAGAGTACGCTACTGGGACGTACGGGTCCACAGTGTACTTGGTTGCGAAGACGATGCTTGACGTACCCACAGCAGTCCTGCAGCAGCTGATGTCGACGATCGTGTTCTACTTCATGACCGGGATGAACGGGAACTTTGCCTACATCCTGCTCTCGATCAGTCTCCTGGGTGTTGTGTCTGCGTCAACAGGACTCCTGCTTGGTGCGTCGACGACATCAGCCGAAACTGCTGTCAACATTCTTCCCGGCATTTACGTTCCTCAGCTGCTTCTGTCGGGCTTCTTCATTTCGAGCGAGCTGATCCCTGTGTGGATGAGGTGGATGCAGTGGATCTCTCCCCTCAAGTACGGAGTGGCTCTTGCAACTATTGCTGAGTTTTCGGACAACTTTGTTCCTGACGACAGTGAAGCTGACGTTGTGCTCTTCATCGACAGATCAGCCATCAACCGTGACGACTGGCATGTGTACGGGCTTATCCTGATTGGACTTTTCGTCTTTTTGAGGATTGTGACTGGAATTATTCTGAAGAGACGTGCCATGAACTTCCAGTAGAGTCTGCCGGGTCCTTGACATATTTTTACTTTTTCATTTTTTTGTGTGCCGGTGGAGCGCACGTATCGTGCATGATACCTTTTCATTGACGTTCCATACAGAAGTTCTGACGTTCTGTGAGCAGTTGACACACGTCAGAACGGAACCAGGTGGACAGACGTCTGACTCTCCGAAGCCTCCCCACACCCCTTTTCTCTAACATCAATTCTAACTCCCCTCTTGTCCTTCTGGTTTTTTCTTCATCATCTCTACATGCCTGATCGAGTATTTTGCTCGCATGCCCCACCCCAAGTGCCGCACCCCTCTCCCACTTCTGAGAAACCCACCTCAAGCCAGTTCTTCACAGGATATTGTGTTGTTCGGAAAGCGCAACACGCTCTTTGGGGCGTGCCGGGTGGTGAGTTGACTCTCGTGTCTTCTCCGCTGCCCGACGCCACAAATGTGCAAGAAAAGTGCCTCGGTGATTTGACCCAGGTGTTATTAGATTTTTTCAGATGTGTGTGCGCGTGTGGCACATTCATGTTACATGTTTTTTTCTTCTTTTTGGTTTTCTTTTACCTTTTTTGGATTCAAGTCCGGACATTCAAACTGTTCATTTCGGGCCGCACGATGGAAGCTCTGCATCTGGGTCGAGTGAGTGGGGTTTCTCAAACAGAAGAACAAAATGCTTGGAATGTATGAAAAGTTTCATTTCGAACACACAGATTGCTATCAGAAACCAAGACAGCAGAGCCAACGTTTTTATATTGATACCGAATGTTTCCCAATATCACTTCAGCCAAATGAGAATAAACACTTTTTGGCTGCATTCAGCGATATTGATATTCGCTCTTTTTTTTCTTTGATGTCGAGTATCACAGAACTATTGGCTGGTATACATAGTCTGGTTGTTTTTGTGTTTGAATGACTTTTTTCTGTCCACTTGTGTCCCGATTTTCTTTTGAAGATGAACGACCAGAATCAGTTTTGGAGGATGTGTACACATGTGACACATTCACCTCTGAAGTTTTCTTTGTCGGTTTTTTGTCTTCAATACCCCTCAGTAAACCCCACATGTCCAACATGGACCAGTTTTTCGTGATGTTGTGTCTTTTGCTGCAGTTAAGAAAACTGCGAACATAACCTTTTGAAAAGATGACTAAGTGCGTGAAACGTGCTAGGATCATCTTGCCAATCTTACTATTTATTGTTCTTGTGACCACAAATGCAAAATGATGACCACTAAAACCTCGTACGCAATTGTGAACGGCACAAATGCCAATAATTGTGTGCAAGGTTTTCACGGTTATTCGTTTTGCCCAGGTTTCCCTACGCATGGTCCAGATCGAGGAGATGTGATGGAAGAACGTGGAAAGCCACTCCATGTTGTTCATCCGTCTCTTTGCTTCTTGGCCCTGTGTCCACAGATTTGCTCTCTCCGATTTTTTTAAAATATTCTTTGAGATCTGTGCCAGGGAATAGTGTGCTTTCCGATTTATATTTTCAGTGAACTTATTTGGTGTGGCTGAACCCCAAAAAAAGGGTATTATTTAGCAGTTTGTTAGCACTTTGTTAGCATGCATTTTTGGGGGGGTGGTGTATAAAAAAATTTTTCCCCACGGGTGTTGGAAAAAAAATTTATTTTTTCGTTGGTGAGCTTTTTAACGCCGGCATTTGCATTTCCGGAATCCGTCCGGCCAGTGGTGGGGTCAATTCGCCGAAATGGACAAGTTCTCGTTTTTGGTCAATTTCCGCAGTATACACAGTATACACAGTATACACAGTATACACAGTATACACAGTATACACAGTATACACAGTATACACAGTATACACAGTATACACAGTATACACAGCATACTCAGGGGGAAAACTCACTTTGTGGGCGCCGCAGGCGCACGGTACGCGTTTTTCGTGATTTTTTCCAGCCCCGTTCTGTGCGTTCTTTTGACTCAGCGAGTCGATTGCGTTCAACGGTGGGGTCACACATGGGTATGCAAGAGTGGAGGCGCGCCAACAGGGGGAGTGGAAAAACCAAGGTAAAAAAATGTTTTTATACACCACCCCTAAAAAAAGGGTATTATTTAGCAGTTTGTTAGCAGTTCTTTAGCAGTGAAATTTGCTGGTTTCAGCCACACCATTATTTGTTTTTTTTTTTTTTTGTTTTGTTTTGTTCAGGGTATTAGGGTGAAAATCCAAAATTCCGGAAAAACTGGTTTTTCTGGTTTTCTCTCCTGGGTGGCGAAAACTAGTGTTTCCTGCGAAAACCTCCACCGTTGACGGACACAGTCACCTTTTTGGGGTTTTCGGGGGTCAGTGTCTTATCCAGGAATCCAGATTTCAAGATTGGGGAGGTCAGCTTGTTTTTTGCTCAAAATATTTTTCGGCGCTGCTGACCCAGGGTAGACAGGGAACAGGGAGAGGGACTGTATGTTTTCTTTTTTTGCGGAGCAAAGAAATAACATAAAATGGCGCCGCAGGCGAAAATTTTTGAGGGTACGGTGTAAAAATCTAGCTTTTTACACCACAGAGCCACTCAACGAACCCTTTTTTGCGGAGCAAAAAACGAAAAATGGCGCCGCAGGCAAAAAAAAAAAATAGGAACAGCCATTTCCCAAAGGCACTCCCGTGGTGCAACCACGGTTCTACCAGGCGGGGGGGGAAATTGAGTCCGCCCTACAGACATTCACAGAAAGGCCTGGTGAAAAGTGTCGGTTTTTTTTCCCCCTCCAGATTTCTCTGTTTTTTTTTTTTTTTTTTGAAAACCCATACAAGTATAACGGCCGTCACGACGGGAATAAATTTTTTTTGTCGGGGAGGTCACGGCCGTGAAGAAAATCTGAAAAATTTAACGGCCGTGAAATTTTGCATTGATCACGGCCGTGAAGTATTTCCACGCTTTTTGCTTGTTTCTTCTTTTTCGTTCGTAGACAGGGCCAGACCCCCTTTCCCAAGTCATTCTTGGGGGGGTAAAAGCAACATAAAAAGTGTAAAAAAAAATTGGCCCCACTGCGATCGGGAAGCTGACGACACGAATGAGCACTTATGGTGGTCCTGCCCTGCCTGCGATGCTATACGCTCAGATCCTAGTTTCCACTCCGTCACAACTGCTGACAGGTCGCCGTGGCCTAACTGTGTGTCGAACTGTGGAGTTATCCCTACTGCCCTGAAGGACAGTATTGATGCTACCTCCAGCGTCTGATGGGGAGCATCCTCATACACCGGTTGTCTCTGAACAACAGCCTCCGTATCAACAATCTGCCACTCACGCCTGGAGAACAGCTCAGCTGCAACCTTTGTTCCGCCCCACTATGACTTCGACCGGATTCCACTCCCACAGGAAATGGACTTAACCAAACCATCACCTGCGTGCCCTGCTGCGCTCCTGGCTCTCCTCACTGCGCTGGTCTCCCGCTGCCCGCCCACGTTTTCACCCCACTGTTCATTGTGGTTGGAGCGTGTGGCATTTCTGAGCACTTGTACGTGCTCCCGGTTCTTCGGAGTGGCATATTTCTCGTGTTTCAGCACTTGTAACCCGGTTCTTGAGCAAAGTACTCTTCTCATATTTGATGGGCTTTCCGTTGTGGAGCACACATCAATACTGTGAGACGAACCTCATCTGTGTTGAACTATTTGCAGTGTTCTTCAGCTTCCAGTGCAAAGTCTTCCGACAGAATCAGCACACCATTGAACAACTGGTCACGCGCACTATCCTCCGTCTTTTTTGTCGGAAAATAGACCGCATCACGTTGTGCACACCTCTGTCTTTTTCGCTACGTTGGCGAGAAACGCGCAGAGTGGTTTTTGTGCCTTCAGGGTCTTTTTGTTTTTCAGCAACCCTGTCTCTCCTTTATCACCAGTGCATAGCCTTTGTCTTTCTGTTGGGGTATGCGGGACTTCCCCTAGTCTCAGGGTCTAAACGCCCCTGCCCTCTTTTATGCAAGTTCACCCTGGCAGGGTATATAAATGCTGGGTCAGGCTGTCCCCCCTATGCTATGATGGGTGCTCGCACCCGGAGCATAAATGGCCAGCGGTCAGGCCAGAGTCGCTCTACGGAGTCTCTCTGCCACGCCTTTGGGTTACGGTGTGCTGCCTGTAAGGACGTCCATGTATATCCCTAAGAGAAAGGGTGAGGCCCAACTGTCGGTACAGCATGGGGCGCCAAGAGAGAGATGTTGTGACCCCCCCGCCCACCCCTTTTCGTGTTTTTTAGGTTTCTGCTCTCTTGTGTAGACTATCGTGCACCAAGCGTTGGGTGCAGCGAACTGCAGTACATGTAAGCTCACAACTCTTCAACGGAAGGTGGGCCGCCGGCTGACGAGCGGTTGTGAACCGCCCTCGTTCTCTTACGGTACGGGCCAGTCATTAGGTTTCCTTTTTACATCTTCTGTTGTTGGCCGCAGGGTACTTGTGCTTTCATCCGGATGGCTGGCATCATAAGTGGGTCAGTCGGAGGTGCCTGCATTAATAGCTTCACTTTCTTTGGCACAAGAGTGATGAACGGGGTTTGAGTGAGTCCAAACACATCCTTCTCGGGCAAAGAGTAATAAGAGGTTGTGAGACGCTCGGGACGCTGCGATTCAGTACGCAGAATGAACAAAAATTTCACGGCCGTTGTTTTTTTTTAACGGCCGTGAAATTTTTGTACATAAGAAAGGCGCTTTTTTTTCACGGCCGTTTTTTTTTATTTTTCACGGCAACGACGGCAGTGGGTCGAGCATTTTTTTTTCATTTCCGTGACGTCCGTTTTACTTGTATGAAAACCAGTTTTTGGAAAAACCGGTTTTCAAAACCAGTTTTTTTAACCACCCTAATACCCTGGTTTTGTTTTTGTTTTCTTTGGGTTTTACCCCTATCCCATCAAACTCTGTTCTTTTTCTCCCCCCTCGTTGGTTGTCGATTGGCATACCCACTTCTTGTCTTGATTGTTTTTTGCTTTGTCAAATTTCATTCTGTTTAACCCAGGCAGCATTCACTCGTTCCTGGGGAGAATTGCTTTTTATTTTCTTGTTGGATTAAGATGCGTGTGGAAAGAACGAAGACACGATGTTTTTGTTCCAGGGTTCAGTCAAATGATCCTTCATTCCAATACAGCATGACTATTTCCCCTCCCTCTTCCCCTTTTCCCACTTTATTTTTCTGAGGACACTTCGTGTGGTTCTCATAGGTTCTCAGAGGCAATACCTGTATGTGAACAGGTGTGTTCAACGTCTCCATAGTTCCTTCTTTTTCTTTAATCATTCACCAGTCGTTACGTTTATTGAATTGCACACACCTCCCATGCAGCCACGCTGCGGAGAGCACGCAGGCACGACATCTCACCTGTGTGGATGCAAACGACAGGAAAACAAAAAAGACGAAACAAGTCTACAAAAGCAAAGCACCCCCTTTCACATTTGTACTGCCACAGAGAACTAGCCTTGCAAGACAATGACACCAAAGGTGTGACTTTAGACCCTTCTTCGAAGGTCTGTGTCACTGGAGGGTGCATCACCATGACCGAGCGACACTCTGCCCCATCCTTCACACACACACAACAGATAATTATACTACAACAACTTGCATAACTATGCCATCCCCAAACGAGCCCATCACCATCGACATCGCTGCTCTGAGCGATGCGAACCGTTCGCAAAGCGACGCACCCAGCACACCAAAGTCGCCCTTCCGTGTGAAGGATGCAGAGTCAATGTCGCTCTCCTGGGAAGACCTTGTGTTCGAGGTGCCCGTTGCGGACGGCATCTGTGGAACGACGACAAAGCAGATCATCAAAAACAGTTCAGGACACTTCAAACCCGGCACCCTGTCGGCACTGATGGGTCCGTCAGGTGCAGGGAAGACGTCCCTGATGAACGTGCTTGCAGGACGTGCGCCGTACGGAGAGATCAAAGAAGGGAAGGTTGTGTTGAACGGTCTTGAGGCTGAGCCACACATGTACCAGAAGGATCTTGCGTACGTGATGCAGCACGACGCCATGTTTGCGACACAGACACCACGTGAGGCACTGCACTTCACAGCAACACTGCGCCTTACTGAGTACAGTGCTGCAGAGCGCGAGGACATCGTGAACGCTGCCATCACTGCCCTGCGTCTGGACAAGTGTGCAGACACGATGATTGGGTCTGTGATGATTCCTGGTCTGTCTGGTGGAGAGAAGAAGCGTGCTGCTGTTGCTGTTGAGCTGATCTCGTCCCCGTCGCTGATCTTCTTGGACGAGCCGACGTCTGGCCTTGACTCGCAGAGTGCGTACGAGCTTGTGATGATTCTGCGTTCCCTTGCAGAGTCTGGGTGCACGATTGTGTGCACAATCCACCAACCTTCGTCTGAGGTGTTTGCACTGTTCCAGGAAGTCGTGTTCGTGCGTGATGGATACGTTGTGTACGACGGGAAGGTGGACGACGTGATCGAATTCTTCGAGACAGAAGAATTCGTTTGCAAGAAGCAAACGAACCCTGCCGACTTTGCGATGCAGCGTCTTCAGATGATGAAGGACGAAGACATGCACGAGCTGCTTGCGAAGAAGAAGCCAGCATCACGACAGGAGATCACGAGGAAGTTCGGAAAGGAAGACGTGAAGGAGGTGGTGCAGGCGTCCATCTTCACCCAACTGGGCCAACTTGCAACACGTGAGTTCAGACAACTGATCAGAGACAAGCCGACCCTTGGTGCACGCTTTGGAATGGCTGTCATCCTTGCTCTGTTGATTGGATGCATCTTCTTCGAAGTGGCAGACGAGTGGGGTGATGATGGTGACGGTGCTTCGGCAGCAATTGCGATCCAGTCGCACTGGGGAGCACTTGTGTTCGTGTGCATCAACTCCATGTTCTTGACTGCACAGCCGATGGTCCTCACATTCCCACTTGAGCGTGCGTCGTTCATCAGAGAGTACGCTACTGGTACTTACGGGTCAAGTGTGTACCTGATTGCGAAGACGATGCTTGACGTGCCTGCAGCAATCATGCAACAAACTCTCTCGCTGCTCGTGTTCTACTTCTTGACCGGGATGAACGGGAACTTTGGACTAATCCTGGTGTCCGTCAGCATTCTGGGTGTTGTGTCTGCGTCAACAGGGCTTCTGCTTGGTGCGGCAACAAGCTCAGCTGAGACAGCCATCAACATTCTTCCTGGTGTTTACGTTCCCCAGATTCTTCTGTCGGGCTTCTTCATTTCGAGCGAGCTGATCCCTGTGTGGATGAGGTGGATGCAGTGGATCTGTCCTCTGAAGTACGGAGTGGCTCTTGCAACTATTGCCGAGTTCTCGACAAACGTTGTTCCCGACGACAAGGAGGATGACGTTGTGCTGTTCATCGACAGGTCAGCCATCAACCGTGACGACTGGTACATTTACGGACTGATCATGTTTGGAATCTTCATGTTTTTGAGGATTCTGACAGGAATTCTGCTGAAGAGACGTGCACAGAACTTCCAGTAGAGTCAATCACTATGAAGTGAATGTCTGCAGCGCTCTTGGCGCGTTTGTTACGTTTACTTTTTTTCCCCGTGTGCATCACAATGAAGTGCTCTCTGGGGTTCGATAACCCGTGGAGAACCAGTGTTTGCGTCCGCTGACAAACGTGTGAGGCGTTTGCACTTTCAATTTCTTTTTTATCTAACATCTATTTTCAACTACATTTTTTTTACATTTGCTTTTTGGCAGCTAGTTGCTCGACGTGTGCCGGTGAGCACATGGTCGTGCATGATACCTATTATTGACGTTCCATACGCATCTTGACTTTGTCTCTGCTGCACCCTCTTCTGCGGAGCTTTTGGTCTTCATTCTGACGTTCTGAGCAGTTCAAGCTTCTGAGGACCGAACTCTCTGTTGCACCACATCTACTCATACTCTTTCTCTAGCTACACCACTAACTCTACTATTTCGTTTTTATTCTCTTTCTTTTTGGGTCTGTGATCACTGGGGGCGAGGAGTCTAATACAGGAGATACCTCTTGTATTCGCCATCACCACTCCCCAGTGGGTCACATTATTTTTAACACCTTGTAACGAACTGCATTGCTCACTTGCAAAGTGTCGCCCCCCTTTTTTATTTTAGCGACGAAGATGAAAGACCAGAAGTTTTCGAGGATGTGTGCACGTGTGGCATATTCATCTTTCCAGTTTTCTGAGTCGGTTTTTTGTCTTCGATACTCCTCAGGTGAAATGGTTCTACCGACCCACGAACCCAACATGAATCATTTTTTTATGATGTTGTGTCTTTTGCTGAAGATGCCCGAGAGAAGATACGACTGACTAAGTAGATGTGATGTTTGGGATTACCTTGCCATATTTTCTGCTCCCCCCTCCCCACCCACAGGTTGACCCGAAATGCTAAATCATATCGTCTAAGAACTTTCCCCAACTGCAAATAGCACAAATGTGAGCAGTTGTGTATGGCAAGTTTGCACGATTGTTTTGTGTTCAGGTTTCCCTACGCATGGTCCAGAATCGAGCGGGTGTAAACAAAGCGTGGAAATGCCAGTTTTTGGCAGTCTTCCAGTTGATGATACCTCTTTACTTCTTGGCCCTGCGACTGCAGCAAATGTGCTCTTTTTCCAATTTTATTGTTTTTGGTTTTGCCGAGATCCCATCTGCGAACCTCTAGACCTGTAGACTTGTGTTCGGTGTCCCTTCTTGGTGACTAAGGAAGCGAGGCTCGGGTCGTCCTTGACACGGGTGTCCTATTTCTTTCTCTGCTACGTCTTCGGCACCCCCACCTCCATCTACCTACAGGAGCTAACTCTGTTTTCTTTTTTTTTTTTAATTTTTCTCTCTGTGAAACTTTATTGTCAATTTTTGTTTTTATTGTTGTTCTCAGGAAACGTTTCACTCGTTACTGGGCAATCATCATTTTTTTTTTTTTTTTGTTGTAATCAAGGTGACTAAGCACGAGAGGCTTATGTGCATCGTACACTTTTCTCTGTTATTTTTCTTTTTGCTTTTCTGTTTAACTATGCACGTGAGGTAGAACGTAAACACATTGTTTTTGTTCCCCACACGCACAGTTCCACTATTTCCCCTCTTCCCTTCCAATTTGCTTTCTGCTGAGGACACTTCGTGTGGTTCTCATAGGTTCTAAGAGGCAATACCGTGTGTTCAACGTCTCCTTAGCTCCTTCTTTTCTTTCATCATTCGCCAGTCGTTACGTTTATTGAATTGCAGCGAGGTGTCACTTCACGTCACACACCTCCCATGCAGCCACGCGGCGGAGCACACAGAAATTAGGTCTTCCCAACCCATTTATTGTTTCCATACAACATGCCCCATCCTCTTCACACACACAACAGATAATTATACTACAGCAACTTGCATAAATATGCCATCCCCAAGTGAGCCCATCACCATCGACATCGATGCTGTCAACGAGAGTCCGAACGGTACCAGCGACGTACCGGGAACACCAAAGTCGCCCTTCCGTGTGAAGGATGCAGAGTCAATGTCGCTCTCCTGGGAAAACGTTGTGTTCGAGGTGCCCGTTGCGGACGGCATCTGTGGGAAGACCACAAAGCAGATCATCAAAAACAGTTCAGGACACTTCAAACCCGGCACCTTGTCCGCACTGATGGGTCCGTCAGGTGCAGGGAAGACGTCCCTGATGAACGTGCTTGCAGGACGTGCGCCGTACGGAGAGATCAAAGAAGGGAAGGTTGTGTTGAACGGTCTTGAGGCTGAGCCACACATGTACCAGAAGGATCTTGCGTACGTGATGCAGCACGACGCCATGTTTGCGACACAGACACCACGTGAGGCACTGCACTTCACAGCAACGCTGCGCCTTACTGAGTACACCGTTGAGGAACGTGAGGACATTGTGAACGCTGCCATCACTGCCCTGCGTCTGGACAAGTGTGCAGACACGATGATTGGGTCTTTGCTGATTCCTGGTCTGTCTGGTGGAGAGAAGAAGCGTGCTGCTGTTGCTGTTGAGCTGATCTCGTCCCCGTCGCTGATCTTCTTGGACGAGCCGACGTCTGGCCTTGACTCGCAGAGTGCGTACGAGCTTGTGATGATTCTGCGTTCCCTTGCAGAGTCTGGGTGCACGATTGTGTGCACAATCCACCAGCCTTCGTCTGAGGTGTTTGCACTGTTCCACGAGGTCGTGTTCGTGCGTGATGGATACGTTGTGTACGACGGGAAGGCTGATGACGTGATCGAATTCTTCGAGACAGAAGAATTCGTTTGCAAGAAGCAAACGAACCCTGCCGACTTTGCGATGCAGCGTCTTCAGATGATGAAGGACGAAGACATGCACGAGCTGCTTGCGAAGAAGAAGCCAGCATCACGACAGGAGATCACGAGGAAGTTCGGAAAGGAAGACGTGAAGGAGGTGGTGCAGGCGTCCATCTTCACCCAACTGGGCCAACTTGCAACACGTGAGTTCAGACAACTGATCAGAGACAAGCCGACCCTTGGTGCACGCTTTGGAATGGCTGTCATCCTTGCTCTGTTGATTGGATGCATCTTCTTCGAAGTGGCAGACGAGTGGGGTGATGATGGTGACGGTGCTTCGGCAGCAATTGCGATCCAGTCGCACTGGGGAGCACTTGTGTTCGTGTGCATCAACTCCATGTTCTTGACTGCACAGCCGATGGTCCTCACATTCCCACTTGAGCGTGCGTCGTTCATCAGAGAGTACGCTACTGGTACTTACGGGTCAAGTGTGTACCTGATTGCGAAGACGATGCTTGACGTGCCTGCAGCAATCATGCAACAAACTCTCTCGCTGCTCGTGTTCTACTTCTTGACAAGCATGAACGGGAACTTTGGACTAATCCTGGTGTCCGTCAGCATTCTGGGTGTTGTGTCTGCGTCAACAGGACTTCTGCTTGGTGCGGCAACGAGCTCAGCTGAGACAGCCATCAACATTCTTCCTGGTGTTTACGTTCCCCAGATTCTTCTGTCGGGCTTCTTCATTTCGAGCGAGCTGATCCCTGTGTGGATGAGGTGGATGCAGTGGATCTGTCCTCTGAAGTACGGAGTGGCTCTTGCAACTATTGCCGAGTTCTCGACAAACGTTGTTCCTGACGACAAGGAGGGTGACGTTGTGCTGCTGATTGACAGATCTGGCATCAACCGTGACGACTGGCATGTGTACGGACTGATCATGTTTGGAATCTTCATGTTTTTGAGGATTCTGACAGGAATTCTGCTGAAGAGACGTGCACAGAACTTCCAGTAGAGTGGGGTTCGATAGCCCTGATATCAAGTGTTTGCGTCCGCTGACAAACGGTGAGACGTTTGCACTTTCAAATTCTTTTTTATCTAACATCTATTTTCAACTACATTTTTTTTACATTTGCTTTTTGGCAGCTAGTTGCTCGACGTGTGCCGGTGGGCACATGGCCGTGCATGATACCTATTATTGACGTTCCATACGCATCTTGACTTTGTCTCTGCTGCACCCTCTTCTGCGGAGCTTTTGGTCTTCATTCTGTCGTTCTGAGCAGTTCAAGCTTCTGAGGACCGAACTCTCTGTTGCACCACATCTACTCATACTCTTTCTCTAGCTACACCACTAACTCTACTATTTCGGTTTTATTGTCTTTTTTGTGTCTGTGATCACTGGGCGGGACTCTAATATATTTATACAATCTACGAGAGGTACCTCTTGTATTGGACCCTCCCACCCCAGTTAGTCACTATTTTTTGTTTTGATATAACAACTTGTTGTACCAGCGCTACGCACAAACGAAACGGATTGAAGAAGACAGAAGCTGGTGTGTTCTTTCGGCACTCAATTAACAACAACAACAACCGTACTTCAGTTCAATACAGCTTTTTCACCTTTTTGTTTTCCGGCTTTGAGCGCACAACCCGATCCTTTTTTTTTTTTTTTCACACCTTTTGTAACGAACTGCATTGCTCACTGCAAAGTGTCGCCCCCCCTTTTATTTTAGCGACGAAGATGAAAAATCAGAATCAGTTTTCGAGGATGTGTGCACGTGTGGCATATTCATCTTTCCAGTTTTCTGAGTCGGTTTTTCTCTGTGATACTCGTCAGGTTAAATGGTTCTTAGGAACCACGGCCCCAACCAAGCCAAATGTTCTGCTCCCCTACCCTCCCACAGGTAGACCTCAAATGCTAAATCATATCGTCTAAGAACCTTCCCCAACTGCAAATAGCACAAATTTGACCAGTTGTGTACGGTAAGTTTGCACGATTGTTTTGTGTTCAGGTTTCCCTACGCATGGTCCAGAATCGAGCGGGTTTTGGTAGTCTTCCAGTTGATACCTTACCCGAACTTTTTGGCCTTATAGCAAATGTGCTCTTTTTCAACTTTTATTGTTTTTGGTTTTGCCTAGATCCCATCTGCGAACCTCTAGACCTGCAGACCTTGTGTTCGGTGTCGGTGACTAAGGAAGCGAGGTCACGGGTCATCCTTGACGCGAGGCTTATGTGCGTCATATATTTTCTTTGTTGTTTTTGTTGTTTATCGTTTTGTTGAACTATGCACGTGGGGAAGAACGTAGATGCATTGTGTTCGTTCCCCACACGCACAGTTCCACTATTTCCCCTCTTCCCTTCCAATTTGCTTTCTGCTGAGGACACTTCGTGTGGTTCTCGTAGGATCGTGATACCGAAGAGGTGTGTTCAACCTCTCAGTTCCTCTTTTTCTTTTTCTTTAATCATTCACCAGTCGTTACGTTTATTGGATTGCAGCGAGTGTCACGTCACGTCGCACACCTCCCATGCAGCCACGCGGCGGAGCACACAGAAATTACGTCTTCCCAACCCATTTATTGTTTCCATACAACATGCCCCATCCTCTTCACACACACAACAGATAATTATACTACAACAACTTGCATAAATATGCCATCCCCAAGTGAGCCCATCACCATCGACATCGCTGCTGTCAACGAGAGTCCGAACCGCGCCCAAAGCGATGCACCCAGCACACCAAAGTCGCCCTTCCGTGTGAAGGATGCAGAGTCAATGTCGCTCTCCTGGGAAAACGTTGTGTTCGAGGTGCCCGTTGCAGACGGCATCTGTGGGAAGACCACAAAGCAGATCATCAAAAACAGTTCAGGACACTTCAAACCCGGCACCTTGTCCGCACTGATGGGTCCGTCAGGTGCAGGGAAGACGTCCCTGATGAACGTGCTTGCAGGACGTGCGCCGTACGGAGAGATCAAAGAAGGGAAGGTTGTGTTGAACGGTCTTGAGGCTGAGCCACACATGTACCAGAAGGATCTTGCGTACGTGATGCAGCACGACGCCATGTTTGCGACACAGACACCACGTGAGGCACTGCACTTCACAGCAACGCTGCGCCTTACTGAGTACAGTGCTGCAGAGCGCGAGGACATCGTGAACGCTGCCATCACTGCCCTGCGTCTGGACAAGTGTGCAGACACGATGATTGGGTCTGTGATGATTCCCGGTCTGTCTGGTGGAGAGAAGAAGCGTGCTGCTGTTGCTGTTGAGCTGATCTCGTCCCCGTCGCTGATCTTCTTGGACGAGCCGACGTCTGGCCTTGACTCGCAGAGTGCGTACGAGCTTGTGATGATTCTGCGTTCCCTTGCAGAGTCTGGGTGCACGATTGTGTGCACAATCCACCAGCCTTCGTCTGAGGTGTTTGCACTGTTCCACGAGGTCGTGTTCGTGCGTGATGGATACGTTGTGTACGACGGGAAGGCTGACGACGTGATCGAATTCTTCGAGACAGAAGAATTCGTCTGCAAGAAGCAAACGAACCCTGCCGACTTTGCGATGCAGCGTCTTCAGATGATGAAGGATGAAGAGATGCACGAGCTGCTTGCGAAGAAGAAGCCAGCATCACGACAGGAGATCACGAGGAAGTTCGGAAAGGAAGACGTGAAGGAGGTGGTGCAGGCGTCCATCTTCACCCAACTGGGCCAACTCGCAACACGTGAGTTCAGACAACTGATCAGAGACAAGCCGACCCTTGGTGCACGCTTTGGAATGGCTGTCATCCTTGCTCTGTTGATTGGGTGCATCTTCTTCGAAGTGGCAGACGAGTGGGGTGATGATGGTGACGGTGCTTCGGCAGCAATTGCGATCCAGTCGCACTGGGGAGCACTCGTGTTCGTGTGCATCAACTCCATGTTCTTGACCGCACAGCCGATGGTTCTCACATTCCCACTTGAACGTGCGTCGTTCATCAGAGAGTACGCTGCTGGTACTTACGGGTCAAGTGTGTACCTGATTGCGAAGACGATGCTTGACGTGCCTGCAGCAATCATGCAACAAACTCTCTCGCTGCTCGTGTTCTACTTCTTGACAAGCATGAACGGGAACTTTGGACTAATCCTGGTGTCTATCAGCATTCTGGGTGTTGTGTCTGCGTCAACAGGACTTCTGCTTGGTGCGGCAACAAGCTCGGCTGAGACAGCCATCAACATTCTTCCTGGTGTTTACGTTCCGCAGATTCTTCTGTCGGGCTTCTTCATTTCGAGCGAGCTGATCCCTGTGTGGATGAGGTGGATGCAGTGGATCTGTCCTCTGAAGTACGGAGTGGCTCTTGCAACTATTGCCGAGTTCTCGACAAACGTTGTTCCTGACGACAAGGAGGGTGACGTTGTGCTGCTGATTGACAGATCTGGCATCAACCGTGACGACTGGTACATTTACGGACTGATCATGTTTGGAATCTTCATGTTTTTGAGGATTCTGACAGGAATTCTGCTGAAGAGACGTGCACAGAACTTCCAGTAGGGTCAATCACTATGAAGTGAATGTCTGCAGCGCTCTTGGGCGCGTTTGTTACGTTTACTTTTTTTTTCTCGTGTGCATCACAATGAAGTGCTCTCTGGGGTTCGACACCCAGTAACTGCGACGGGGGAGAACGAGTGCTTGCGTCCGCTGATAAACGGTGGTCTTTCATTTTTAGTACTCTTTTCTTTACATCTATTTTCAACTACATTTTTTTTACATTTGCTTTTTGACAGCTAGTTGCTCGACGTGTGCCGGTGGGCACATGGTCGTGCATGATACCTATTATTGACGATCCATACGCATCTTGACTTTGTCTCTGATGCACCCTCTTCTGCGGAGCTTTTGGTCTTTATTCTGACGTTCTGAGCAGTTTGCTCATCTGACCGCGGTGGACCGAAGACTGCCTTTTGGAAACCCCTGAGGGCTTATGTCAAGCTGAAGGCCCTTATCTGTTACACCGCATATCCCCATACTCTTTCTCTAGCTACACCACTAACTCTACTATTTCGTTTTTATTCTTTTTTGCGTCTGTGTGTGAGTAATTTCGTTTTATGTTCAATTCGTCACGAACTGCATTGCTCACTTGCAAAGTGTCGCCCCCCTGTTTTATTTTAGCGACGAAGATGAAAGACCAGAAGTTTTCGAGGATGTGTGCACGTGTGGCATATTCATCTTTCCAGTTTTCTGAGTCGGTTTTTTGTCTTCGACACTCTTTAGGTGAAATGGGTCTCCCGGAACCCCGTGCAAAATGATGACCACTAAAACCCCGCACGAATTGCGAGCAGCACAAATGTGTGAGGAAGGTTTTTATGGTTTATTTGTTTGTCCGTTTTAAAAGGCTGGGGTATGAAGAGGTCACGTGGCTTGCCGAGCGGTTGTGAACCGCCTCCGTTCTCTTACGGTACGGACCACTCACATCCCACCCTTTGCATGAGCTCGACTGAGATGCGTTTTAGCATGTTTCAACTACTATTTTGTTTTTTGCCCAGGTTTCCCTACGCATGGTCCGGAGTCGAAGAGATGTGATGGAAGAACGTGGAAAGCCACTTGGCTGTCTTCCAGTTCTTCAGTCACGTCGGCTTTGTTTGTTGTCCCTGCGCCCACCGATATGCATTATTCAGCTTTTTTTATTTTGTTTTACCCAGATCCCTTTTTCTACTGTCTTTCTTCTGTCTTTTTTATCATTAGTGACCCCTCATCTACCCACAGGAGCTAGCCCGGTTTGATACGCTATTCGCTCTGTCAAACCCCACTTTTGTATATTTTTTTTTAACTCATGCAATGTTCATTAGTTACCAGGAAGTCTCCACTAGACGCTTTGTTGAACAGGTGTGTGTGTGTGCGTGCAGCACACACATTTTGTCCCATTTCATCTTCAGCATTCTTTGTGGATGTGTACATTACGTTATTGATTTTTTTTTAGTTCTTCGCGTTGCATACCTGTACAATGGGGTGGTGTACAGCGAACTGTTTTATTTTTCATTATTTTTATGTACGTACACAAGAGTGTGCGTACGTCACATTTTCTTCCTTTTCTAGTTCTCTTTTAGGTGGCTCGAAGCACGAACGGCTTGTGTCCATCTTATTTTTTTTCTTTTTCTTTCTATTGGCCGCACACCGTACGTTGCCACAATGGTACTGTATAGGCCAGTTGCCCTCTTTTTTGATCTTTACCTTTTTCGTGTTTTCTTTTCTGTTATTTTTTGAACGGCTTTGTCTGATTCGTTTGAAACCAAAGCCACACTGCGTTGCGTCCCTTGAGCTAGCTTAGAGGGCTGAGCCGCACCTTGTGTCAGGGGCGGTAAGCTCTGGTCAGGAATGCACGGAGGAGACGCACGCAAAAGAGATGGGGACAGAGCGTGCTTGAACCTTGGGTCATCCGCACTGTCCAAATCAGATACATGATCTGTTCAAAAAGTAGAAGAGAAGGCAAAAAAAAAACAAACATTTTGTTGCCTGCAACGTTTCATTGCACTAGAGAAGTGTGAGGAGGGACTCTCTCCAGATTCTTCAAACGTGTGTTTTTTTTTTTTTTTTGTACGGAGCAGGGGTGGGCGGGCACCCTGGGGTTTTTTCCATTTTTTTGGATCGGGCACCCGGGTTTTTTCTAAGGATTTTTACAGGCAATTTTTGGATTTTTCTGAGAGCACGCTGCCCCCCTGCCGAAATATGTTCTCGGTTTTCCCTTTTCGGGGGGTTTTTTTGACCTTTTTCGGGTTTTCCGAGCTTTTACCCTCACTGTCACGGGGTCATTTCGAAAAAAATGGGCAAGTTCTTGGCTGATACACGTTTCGGTCGTTACCACCAGCGAGTTGCTTAGCGGGGTTAAATTGAACTATGATTCTGTACCCACTGTAACGTGAACCGCCCCCTCGAAATTCAAGAAGGGGTCCTAAACCCGGGCGCGCTACGCGCTACGTGCACCCCGAATGTTCGGGATGAATATAAAACGGCGCCGCAGGCAAAAAAAAATTAGGGTACGGTATAAAAAATGCAGCTTTTACACCACAAAGCCACTCAGCGAATCCTTTTTTGCAGAGCAAAAAAGGGAAAATTGGGTGATCTATGATCGTCTCCGTGGGACACGTAACAGGCTGTGAGACCTTGTGAGAGTCTGTGAGAGCCTGTGAGAGCCTGTGAGAGCCTGTGAGAGCCTGTGAGAGCCTGTGAGAGCCTGTGAGAGCCTGTGAGAGCCTGTGAGAGCCTGTGAGAGCCTGTGAGAGCCTGTGAGAGCCTGTGAGAGCCTGTGAGAGCCTGTGAGAGCCTGTGAGAGCCTGTGAGAGCTTACTGAGAGCTAGTGAAAAAATCTCTCCCCGTTCATAGATCACCCAAAAATGGCGCCGCAGGCAAATTTTTTTTTAAGGTGCAGCCCTGGGTGGCGCTGAATTATTTTTCTTTTTCGTTCCTCAGTGCCGTCAGGGCCTGCCCAAGTGCGCCAACGCAATGCACTTTGCTACCACCGTGGTGGCGAGCACTTGCAGCACTGCAAGAAGCAAGGTTCCCTCGACGTTTGCAGTCACACGCACCATACTGTATTATTATTTATTCTGTTGTGCGGGAGGTGAAAGGGACGAGACCGAAGGAAGCGGGGTGGAGACTTTTTTTGTTCATTATGGCTTGGTACCGCACTCGCCGGGCAGAGTGCGAGTTATTCTCAGCCACACGGGGCCCGGCCCGACCCCCCAGAATTTTTCCCCTAAGAAAAACCCTTAGAAAAATAAACTTTCCCCGTATAAAATCCTTAGAAAAAATAATTTTTCCCCCGTGTAAAATCCTTAGAAAAAATAAAATAAAATCAAAATCGGGCCCCGGGCACCCACTTTAGGCCCAGGCCTGGTACGGAGGCACATTTTTTTTTTGTCATTTTTGTTGTTACACTTTTATTCAGAAAGCAAAACAAAACAAAAGCATACTGATCCCCAATCATCGTATTTGCTACTTCACCTTCATACCTTCCCACCCCCCGCTTTCGTGGATGGTGCAGTTTCCACCCTCAGTGCGGCATATTCATTCAAATTTTCTTTGATTGCACAGCTAATGGTGTGATAAAACTACTATTCAGGTGACCAAGTGGAGAGAGGTCCACTTCTGCAGCGTGCTTCTTGCGGGGATCAGTGAGGAAGTCATGCCGACGAAGAGTGCGTCCTAGATTCTTCTTCATCCTTCCAAGGCTGGGAGTGGAGCGCCCCCAGCCTGCTTCTCCTTCTCCATCTGCAGGTCAGGTGATCGTGCCCAGGGTTGCCCGACCATAGGGGCTGATGGATGTTCGTCCGTCTGCATTGCCACAACACATTGCGCGTCCCCGCTGCCTTTTCCCCCCCGTTGCTTGGTTGGCTCTTTTGAAAGTCATATAAACCAAGCGCTTTGTCTCTCAGATCCTTGACCTTGGTGTTGTGAGTTCGCACCCCCGACACCCCATAAATAACAGGCAACAAGCGCCTGCCGCAGCAACCAATACAAATAAACCACTGCTTTTCGATCTCATTCTTGATTTCTTCGATGATGGACACCGGGTCGCCCTTCACCAGGCCGTAGGCCGGGTAGATGAAAACGTCGCATTCGGTGATGTCAGCCTCCTTCATCAGTGCCATGAGTTCGAACTTATAGAACGATGGAAGCCAACACTCCACTTTCCCCTTCATTTGGCATAGAATTGAGCGTTGCGGTCCTCCTTTGGTTGCGTTCTTTGGTGACAAAGCGTCCTCCAAACTTTAGGGCGGGGAGCTCTTCCTTCTTAGAGGTCGTTGTGCTTCGCTATAGCCCCTCTCCTCCCCTTATTGGTGTGGCTGAAGGGGTGTGCTATTGTTCTGCTATTGTTCTGCTATTCTGGGCATCATTATTTTGGGGTCGTCAGCCACTTATCCCACCCCCACTTCAACTCACCTCAGGTACAGAGAAAAAAGAGAAATACAATGATGCTGCGCACAGCACAGCAGACCACCCCGAAGACTGTGCAACGCCAGAAGCGGTCCCAGCGGTCGAAGGACTACCAATTTGGGTATCGCTCGAATGGTCCGGGGTCGTTTCAGTTGGAGCCGGGGGCGGATCGGAAGTATACTAGCATCTTCTGGGGTGAGCACATGTTTGACGAGAACATGCCAAATGCCAACGAGAAATGGAACAACCCTATGCCAAGCAGTGTTGGAACAATGGAAGACTTCGGCATCGAACCCCTTTCAGCTGCGGCACGCCCCCCTGGCGCCTTCGAAGGTGTGAACCGACCATGGGTTGGCCACAAACCTTCAAAAGTAACCTCCGGACACTTCGGTTCAGGAATGGCCATCCGCGACTCTTGGGGCCCCGACATGGAAGCAAGCCGCGAAATGGGTCTCGCAAAACCAGAGGTAATGATCGACAGCGTCTCCGTCGACTTTTTCCTCGACGAATTTTCTGTTCCAAAGAACGCACAGAACACTGTCATGGAGTCATGCAACTCTCGGCATACACGGAACTTCCGCATCAACAACCCAAAGCACGACAACACTCTTGACACCAACACTGTTCTTACCCTTCTTGAGGAGGTCAGGGAAAGCACGATGTCCATTGGTCGCCGTATTACCATGGTGGGTGCAGTGCAGAACGGAAAGACAGAATGGTTCTGCAAAGGCCTGCCGCTGAGCCACTATGCGAGACAACTGCGATGGGTAGTCAGCCCACCGGAGGAGCCGAGCAGGGGGTTTGACAGCGACTCGAAGGGACAGGTTGAGGGGCTCGCTGAATTTCTTGTTTCAAAACGGGATGTGCCGTGCGAGACTTTAGAGAGGTCGGAGATTGCTGTTTCAGGACAGCTTCATGGCGACGAAGGCCTTGCACTACGTTTATTAGAAGCGGCGTCTCGGCAGGCTTCATGGATCAAACACCATCAAAGCAATGCGCCAGAACACCCCCTTTCACCCCCTGAGGTGCTCAACAAGGTGTGCACAGATGTACGGCACTCCATGCGTCTTATCCATGCGCTAGCCCTAGGCGATTCCCCGACAATCTCTTTCGTAAACGGAAAAGCACACAACATCGGCGCTGGCCTCGCAATTCTCTGCAACTACGCAGCACTGCGCACCGAAGCAGAACTCACCTTCCACGGGGGCAGTGCAGGAACCACCCCTATCGGAGGCCTGCTCCGCCACCTTCGTGACCCTACCGTCGACACAAAATACCCTGGCCTCGGAGAGTACATGATGCTGACTGGAGACAAAGTGTGTTATGGTGATGCAAAGCGTCTTGGGTGGACTGCCGTCTCAGCGCCGACCGACATTCATTTGAACGAAAGAATGCTGCACGACTACATGAACATGCATGGTCAAGGGGAGCATGGCAATGCAAGCAGGATTCTGCATTCCGCATTGTTCAATGATATGGACCAGTCGCATGAGATGGACCGTTGTTCCATCTCGGCAACGAAGGCAGGGTGGGTGCGTGAGTGCTTCCACAACAAGGCAAGCGTTGCGGACATCAAGGCTGCGCTTAAAGCGGTCATCGACAACGAGGCCTCGCTCGCAGAGCACGACACCGCTGTGGTGGTCTCGGAGAAAAAGGAGGAGGAGGCAAGCCTCCTCTCCAAGCATGCCTGGGCATCGCTGTGCTTAGGATTGATGGACCGCTACGCCCCGCTGCCCCAGGCAGTCTCGCTTGCCATGCTGCGCAAGGCGCGTGCAGAACAGCTCGACCTTGTCAAATGCATGGAGCTGGAGTACCGCTGCTTCGTACGCACCATCACCCGTGCGGACTTCATCAAGGCGCAGGTATGTGTTCAAAAAAATTTGCGTTGGTTTAGATAAGTAGCCTTAGAATGCTTCTGAGAGTTGCCATTTTTTTGATTCATTTTCAGAAAACCACGAAAATGGATGTAGGATTTGCATTGTTGGGTGTCCACCTCCGATCATTGTACCAAGGTACACCTGTCACGAGGGCTTTATTTCAACTCTACTTTCTTTTGTATGTTTTTCCACCCCCTCCTCACCCCTTCACCCCCTCCCCCACCTCAGCTCTGCACTGGAGACCTTGAAGACGTCCACTTCCCTTCTACCCCGTCTGACTGGGACAACAAAGATGTCGGCACCCGCCCTAGCTGGTCTCCCGCGAATGATGCAGAAGTGTCGCAGGCTGAGGTGGAGGCGATCCTGAACCGCCCTCTCGAGTGGCTTGAGGACGGCACCACCGAGCTAGACCTTTCTGTGGAGACGCTTGACTCAGGTTTGATCCACAATGCATGCCAGAGCAAGGGGGTCGAAGTTGTTGACTCTCTCGGTGAACGCGCCGCTGTCGCCTCTCAGGACACAGCCTATCTGCCGCAGGGGGTCAATGTGTACCGCACTGCACGCCATCCTCAGTCTGGTGTGGTCGGTTCGCATCGTGAGGACACTGCCACTGAGGCACAGCTTGCGTACCAAAAAGAACAACACGATGAGGCGAGCCAACGTCTTAAGGAGGGGAGGGGCCGGGTGTACAACAGATCTGGCGAGCTCTATGAGGAAGGGGAGGAGAGCAGGACGGAACGGCAGGTGCGTGCGGCGAGGGGGAGGTGGGACGAAGCGCGCATGGTGGCAGAGCAGCACACATACCCAGAAACGCATGCGATGCTTGCGAAGGGCGTCGACGTCGGAGGAGAAGTTGTACTCTCCCCCGAAGGACGGTACCGCCACTCTGCCCCCTTCACACCCCCCCGCGAAACCACCTACGGTGACATCCCCGAACACCGTGCCAACATCACAAGCCACTACTACGCCCCCGAGACCGGCCTCAAGCCAAAGCAGGTCCGAAACTGGGGGAACCTCGAGCGTTTCGTTGCCTCCAGAACTGCAGCAGGTGCGGCACACCACGAGATCGCTCAAGCGGTTCTCGGTTCGGACCTATAGGGATCAAAAAAAAGGAAGAATTTTGGGTGGGGTGGGGGGGGCAGGGAACAAAATGAGGGTGTATTGGTCGTGGGGTATACGTTCGAAATCGTTTTTTAAAAAAAGGATCCACTTTTTTTTTTAATTCTCTGTCATGAAGTTCACCTCCGCACATTTCGTATAAAACAAACAATGTTGCCCAACGATGCATATCCCTCTAAGCTCACCACTCTTCATCGGTGGACCGCCGGCTGACAAGCGGGCAAACCATTAGGCCCCTTTTTTATATTTTCTATACTTTTTGCACTTTCATCCTATCATCTTATGTCAGTCAGAGCCTTCATTACTTCAACTTATTTCTCCCCAAATCCAGCACACATCTCAACACCACAACATGTCACCCTCCGTACGTTGATCACCCGCACCTCGCACGACAACACCAAATGCGCCGACAGCGTCGTGCCGACGGCGGCCCTTCAACCTTCTCCAACACCCCTGCACCGAGGAACCCTTCTCATGCCGGTCCTCTCTGCTGCGATGGTGCGTGGGACGACCCCCCTTCCCACGACAACGATATCACCCCTGAATTCACGGACACCTTCGTCATCCAACCCCCTGACGGCGCCTCTGTGAGCAGCACCATAGACAAGCACCCATCTCTCCACGATTTGGACAAAGAGGACTACGCAGAGAGCGCACTGCGGGAGCTCTTAGATGCACCCTTCCGGAGAATCACTGCGCGCGGGTTTGTGGATAAAGGCAGTCCTTCTAAACGACGCGAGTCACGGCCGCACTCCGCGATACCTACAGCGGCGGAGTATGACTTCTGTTCTGCGGCTGCGACCCTCAAACACGAAGCTCAACTCGCAAAGTGGTCATCTCGCAACGACAAACCCCATGACCGTCCTATGACTGCCGCAGCACGTCGTCTCTTTTCAGCAGACCTCCACGATGTGTCGTACTCCGACGTCGCCTCAGAACGATCCCGCGCTGACGTCCATTCACCCCTTTCAGACGTTGATGCTCAAGATATCGGCTTTCCCGATTCCCCCCTGCGTACTACAGCAACCGCATACAGCGCAGCCTCCCCTGGAGGCAAAAAAAAGCAAAAAATGGCCGGTGCAGAGCCGGTCTCGCTTCAAACGATTTTGATGCGAAAAATCCGTGACGGAGCAATGGCGGATCTACCAGGGCAAGGCAGCCCTCCAGGGTCTCCAAAAACCAGAGAATCCTCCAGAAGGAAGACAGAACTGAACGAAGTCGATATCCTACGGCAGCTCATTGAGGACGAAGAGATTGAGGCGAAACGCAACCCAAAGGGCGCGACTGGTCCGGAGCCGATTGGGGCTGCTATTGCTTCTGCGGAGGCGCTGCAGTTTAACGATCAACCCTTTGTCCCAGAGATTCACACCGGGCTCCCCGTTTGCGATGTGCACAACTACCTGCTGTATTGCCAACACCACAAAGTCAGCATCATGCTCCGTCCCGTAGCTGATGGAGCTGCGCAGGCCTTCATTGGGTCCTTTACTTTGAACGATTCTACGTTATTGGATGCAGGCGGATACCCCATTCTTGATCGAACCGAGCACGCACCTTGGGCACTCCTTTCTAACATTACAAAGAATTCCTCAAATGCCGCAGGAAAAACAATGTCAACGTCATTGAAAAGCTCGCCATATAACCCTATAAAAGGTTGTGTTCCGATGGTTGCACAGCTTTCGAAGGTTGGAGCTGCGCAGACAAAATTAAAAAGCAAATTGGAAGCCGCCTTAATTGAAGCAGAAAAGGGAAGCGCAGATGACACGAACACATCTACTGGGGGAGGGGATGGGGGAGGAGGGGAGGGGAATCAGGCTTTGACTCAGGTGTATGCGAGGTTGAAGTCGATGGAGACTGCGGCAGTACGGATATTTAATAAAATTGCGCAAGATTCGAACCGAGCGATGGAAGCATCCCGGCAGAACCTCACGAAGCTCATGCAGCAGTACCAAACCCACTCCATGCAGGCCACAGAAAAACGCAAGGTATCCGAGATGTACCTCGACGAATTCAACAACTCGCAGTTCCTTGGGGAGTGCTACCTACGGTACGGGCCCCTCCGCGAGGTCGTTCACTACGTCGGGTGGAAGCCCCTCTCCACGGTGGAGTCCTGGATGCACCACACCCCATACCAAGAAAACTCCCTCCCCGTCTTCGTCCTCTGCCCACCAGGGGAAGGTATGCAAGGAGTCGAGGACGAAGAGGCATCAGGAAGCGACACGCCAACCGCAGTGCGATCCGCCGAAAGGGAAACCTGCTTTAAACGTTGGGATGAGGAAAAGTCTGAGTTTGTGAAAATGCCGCTCGGGCTGCCGGAGAATACGTATCCGGTTCCGGTTGTGCTGGTCTCTTCGCGGCAATTTTACATTTCGGAGGACACCGGGCGTATCGAAGAACGCAAGGAAGGGGCAATGTTGGTGCCAGACTATGACGGCCTGTCCTTTGCTTTGGATCAAGTGCCTCCATTGGAGTTGCTGCCTAAGCCGTACAATGTGTCCTCTGTCGAGGAGGTGGCGAAGGTGTTTACGGAAGCTGCGACCCAAGCCATGCACGGCAACCTGGCGCAGCGTTATGTTCATGGAATGGGGATGGTGTGTGAAAAGGATATCGAGCACGTTCTGGATGTGAGGTCGCTGACGGGGTGGCGGCAGAACCATGGTGTAGAAAGCAACAACACCGTCAAGACGCAGGAGTTCACCCCAGGGAACTACACCTGCTTCGACTCTGACGGGAAGCTCTATATTGTGCACAACTTCCGTGAGGCCATCGCGCATGTCCGCGAGGCGTGGAAGGTGGGGTGTCCCCTCAAGCTCAACCCAAACTGGAATGTGCTTCTCGACCGTGAATGGCTTCCCATTGTGCCCAGCGATTCGGTCAATCCGCTGTACGACTTGGAAGGTGCGGAGGCGTCGTTTATCGACAGAATAAAAAACTCGGACCAGGAATGGGACATGCCGTCCATCAAGTCTGCCTATGAGAGGCTGTACCTGAAGGAGCGGGTCGAAGGCTGGACCGGCGCGCCGCGTACACGAGAGGGCAAGAAGGCGCAGGACGTGGTCACCTGGCGAGCCTACGTGAAGTACCGCGACACGCTCAAGGTTGTCAAGAAGTACTTCCACATCCGCGAGATCCTTCTCTATCCGCCTTACCACCTGCACCACAAATTCATCGAAGAACGAAGCAACAACGCCCAATACCAGACCGTCCTCCAGGCAGCCGCCACCGTACGCAGCAACATGCGGGAGTACCAGAACACCCTTGCCTTACGCCTCATCGAGGGCCTCGAGGAAGAACGGCGCGTCTTCGAGAACAAGCACGGCCTGAAGAGCACAGACTTTATCGACAACATCTGGGACTATCTCATGGCCCACGAACTGCGGTGTGGGTTTGATGACAACTCTTTGGTTGGCGTGGTGGAGCAGGCGAACGACACTTTATTCGGTGATCTCCCTTCCCAGGTGGTCTCCACCCCGCTTCAGGTCAAAGCAACGAAGACATCGAAAGGGCTACGCATGCAAAAGGGGGCTGACAACAAATTCTACACACCAGGGGAACACATGGGCATCATGTGCATGAAGCGCATGGACGCAGCCCTGCAGTACACGAGTCATGACCCCTGGAGTGAATCGCGTGACCTCCCGGTAACAAAGATGGCCCGGGCCGAGCCTGCGGAAGTACCGATGGAGCTGTTCCGCAAGTTTGGCACCCCTGGCACTGTAGGCTTGCAAGTGGGCAAGCAAAGAAGCTCGCTCAGCTCGATCGCGCAGAGGAGGAAGAGCTCGCATGCAGCACAGAAGAAGCGGAGCCTCGTGTACCGCCAGTCGCTCCCTCCGCTCGCCAGAGAGCCCTCCACGACGCTAGGTTCTCGGGTCCAAATTTTATAGTTTTGAAAAGTATGGGCATCCTCCCTATGGTGTGAGGATCCCCTAAAAAGGGTGGTGTGTGAGGAGGGTGATGGTCGATACAGCAAACACAAAAAAAAATGTGAATTTCTCGCGGAACGATCTTTCATGGAAATGTGTCTGGGCGTGCACATTTTGGAAAGTTTTTTTGGGAAACGCAAAAAAACCAGCCTTTGCCCCCTTTTTTCCAAAAGGGGTCGCAGAGGTGTATAATAACCCCCAACACATACACCCCTTGCAACCATAGATGAGCTGCTGGTCTGTTCAGACTGCGGGTCTCCCTTAGATTGGTTGAGGGGTGTGTTGTGTTCCCCATTCTATCAGCCTATTGACCGTTCCCCTAAAACTACCCGTTGTAATAAAATTATGAGAGTTTTTTTTTTACGACATCTTTCCCCCTCACTCTGGGCCCAACCCTCAACCCAAAACCCCACCCCTAGGAACACAAATATATTATGTCCGGCGACACTGCGCTGCGCAGCGAGCACACCGCACGGAACGGCTGGGACGTCACCGTACGCAAACAGCCTGGCGAGAAGCTGGGCCTGGTACTGGAGCCTGCCACACTCGCGTTAACGGATGTTCAACCGAACACACCTGCGGCCAAGGCGGGAGTTATCCACTCTGTTGGACGAACGCTTGTTAAAGTCGACGGTGAACCGGTCACACACGTTGATCAGGTATACCCCCACCCACACCCCCACCCCCGCCCCCACAATTTCGACATTCCCACCCACAGCTCCGCGCCCTGACACACAGCAAAACCGTCTTCGTCTTGACCTTCGAAGAACGCAAGGTGTCCCCCCTCCGTACACACGACGCTGCCTCGCCTTCCCCTACCCAGAGGCCCCAGACCAACCCCAACCCCACCCCGCATCAGTCCTATGGGCGGGGCAGGCCAGTAGACCAGCCACAGGATGCGTATCGATACTTCGACCGCCCCAGCGGTGGGGTGTACGAACCGCAGGGTGTACAGCAGCCCATACGACGCCCCACCAGCCCAAGCGGTGTGCACTATGAAGGGGTTGAGTCGCCACGGTACCTCTATCCGGTGCATGCGAACCGGGCGTCGCCTGGGCGGGGTGGTGCGATACGCAATCATCAGGTCGACGGTATGATCGACTCTCTTGAAGCAAGAAAGCGAGAAGCGATTCATGTCGAAGATTACCGTGAGGCAGAGCGACTCAAAGCGGAGATCGAACGGCTGAACGCAACACATTATGCCGAGGATAGACCAGCCGACTTTATGTCCACAGGAAACAGGGTACTGGAGTTAGAGCGACGTCTGGCGGAGACAGAAGCAGCGCTAGCGACACGCGACAGGGAGATTGCTGTGCTCCGTGACGGCCACCGACATCCGTCACCCCTCCCGCACCGTGCAAGCCACCCACAGTACACCCCACCAGAGGAAGTCATGCCTGTCGTCTTCCAACACCAGTACACCCCCGCAGGAGGCCGTGGACGCGTCATGGCGCCCCCTTCTCCACCACAGCGCGCCCTCTCAATGCCCTACACCGACGTCCGCCCCCTGCCTCATGAACATCGGGTATACGGATTGTAATTTCTTTTTTTTTTTTTTGGGGTTGGATTTTTTCAGGGGAAACGCTACCCCCCGTTAAAGCTAATTACAGTGCATGGTAGTCATGAGGTTTTTAGGGTAAGGTGATTGGATGATCTAAAAATGCCGGTTTTTTGTATTAAATTGTGTTGGTGGTGGGGGGAGAGGAGGGAGGGAGGGAGGGGTATATTGCCTGCAGGGGTGTGTGTTTTTCTTCGCTGATATAAGGGATTCAACTCTTCGGAAGAATCTCGGAAGAAAGGTTTGAGAAGTTGACTCCCGTTTAACATTTAACAACGACGCCTAAAACGAGAGTCTTGGGTTCATCTTACACCCCCTTTTTTTGTTTTTACGAATTTTCCTTTTTTTCTTACTAACCTTTCACGGGACATATTTCTCCACAGTACTTTAAATGTACGGTCCGGCAGGGTTATGTCGTTTTTAATTATTGTCGGGGGGTTTTCCCCAACGACACAATTAAAAGCCATAATTTCCGCTCGATTTAATTCAAGATGACTAAGTACCACAGGCTTAGGTTCATCTTATTAACTTTTTTTTTGAATTTTGCCACTTTTCCATTAAAGGGCCAAAACAATGTATAATTCGTTTTCAATCCCTATTTTTTTTTTCCACAGAGCGTATCACCGTCGAAGCGTGCCAACGGGTACAGTGTGATGAACCCGGTGCTCAACCACGGCACACCTGCGCAGGTTGTGTACGACCGGGGTGAGGACATGCGTTTTATCCCCTCCAGCTCTCCCCCGGGCATGCTGCGGTAGATGAGAAGAGGGGAGAGGGGTGTCGGAGAGGGGGAACCCTCAAAGACAAATGGTTGCGCCGCGTTTGTATTTACAAAGATGGGAACATTTTTATGGAGCTCTCCTATGCTATCAATTGATTGCATATATGTTGAAATACTGTATTTACGCATTCTGATGTGATTCTTGTTAACCAAATATAGGGCAGTGGAGATTGCACAAAAACTGTGACAACACAACCGAGGCAACTACACTACACCAAACAATTTAGCAAATAGATGAAGAACGCCGATTCTTTGGGTGTTGGGGGAGGGGGGGCCTGGGTTGCATCCCACCCTCATTGAAAACAACCATTTCCCTACGACCGAGCTGTTTTTTTTTTTTTCAGCTACTTTTTTTCTCATTTTTTTTTTTTCTGTATTCCTGTTCTTCCCCCTCTTTCCTACTCCCCCAAAATAAAAAAATAAAAATTGTGCGATTTTCCAACACTTTGCACAACGATATTTGCTGTACGGAGCTAACGAAACGTAACTTTCCCCCCCCCCCCCTCACCAGTATCCCCTCCCGTTCTCCCCCCCCTCCCCTCCCCTCCCCCACACCTTCCAACGGAAACTTCCCTACCCCCTCTCTTCCCCTTCCCTGACGAAACATCTGAACGAAAGAAGAAAGTGGTGTTCATTACAAACGCGTGTTACAAACTGAGTTAGAGAAAGTAAAACTACTGGGTTTTCGTACTGTTCGCAAAAGGGGCGAATTACGTATACCTTTCCGTAGTAAATTTACAACAAAAAAAAGGCGTGGGACAACATTGAGTGGATATTCCTAGTCACCCACCAAGATGGGTGCTTAGCCGATTGTCGACACAACAATGGTGACAGCCAGAGGGTCTTTTGTAGATGTAGACCCTGAAGACTGTCACGGCAGCTACGCAAAAAATTTTCAAAAAAAAAGGGGGGAAAACGACAATAGTGATGATTGTCGGGTTTTCTGATTGTGGGTGATCAACGTATAGCATTTTGCACTTTCCTTGGGGGTCTTTTTTTTCACTATTTTTTTATACCAGCATTTGGAGGAAATAGAATCGACGGAAGGTGCTTGGAAATTGTTCTCGCAGATTGATTTTTTTTTCTTTGCCTTCTTTTCGTTTAGAAAAGAAAGTATATGAAATAATTTTTTGCATTGAGGTCCATTTAGTGCACCCTATTATACCATCTATTCAGTAGAATAGTTAGTATATGAAAGAATGCATTGAGGTGTTTGCGGCAAAAGAGACGATGCCATATGCACAGAGACACATTCCTCATTTTCAAATGCTCTCTTTTCTTTGATAATTACGAAGGCTTGAAATCAATCCAAGATATTCTTTCCAAATGTAAACCACGAAATGTAGGACATGGTGGGCGTCCGCCGATGAAACGGTGAGGCGTTTTTTTTTATCTTAATCATTATCAGTACTTTTATCCACACAGTTGTGCGTCGAACAGTTGATCCCCTAAGAAGGGGATGCGAGGGTGGTTACCCTACATACTCCTCTATGCACCATCTTCTCACCTGTAATCCTTTGTAAAGTAGGAGAAAGCGTGTATTACACCCTGTTGTGCGAGATGGTGTGTTTCCCGTGGAGACACTCATTTTTTCCAAAGATTTGTTTTTCTCTTCTTGTATGCGTGCGAAAGGCACGTCTGTCAAAACTCTTTTCTTTCCATTTTTTTTTAAGGTGCCGAAGCGAGAGGCTTAGGTTCATCTTATAAACCTTGTACATTGTCACGAAAGGGCTTTGTATTTCAAGTCAAATTTTGTCCCCCAAAAAGGCAGGAGAAGGCAGGAACGGTTGGTGGTTACAACCGGTTCTTCTAAATTCCTCGTTAACACCCTTCCTGCCCCCCCTCACAAAAAAAAGCAAAAATAAAAACACCAATTGTAGAAACCCTGAAAAAAACGCGACCCTTACTTACCCCACACATTTCATCCCTTCCCCCTGAACCAAGAAATGCAAAACGTATTTCAACTATTTCAGCACCACAGCCTTCCCTCCTTAACAGCACACACCACTCCAGGGAGAAAAAAAGGGGGGGAGTACCACCTTCCCCTTTCCCCTTTTCCCCCCCACCTCTCTACCTTCCCACAGTATAGTGTAGGGTTTTGTTCTTTCGATGAGGGGTTCTGCCACGGCCTTAGTGCTGGCTGTGTGTTTTGGGGTGACGCAGGCAAGCTACTGGCCGAGGAATGGGAGCGACTGGGTGCCGGCACCAGCGCACTGGGGGTCAGAGTACTTCTCAGGGCAGAGCAAGCAATGCAGCTATGCGTACGCGAACAACGTTGCGCTGTTTGCCTCCGAATATGTGATTCCCGAGGCCTCTATTGACCGTACAGCACTCTTCGAGTACATCTCTAACCCAGAGAATATGGTCAAATCGGCTACACCGCTGACCGCAAACGCATCAAACTTCAGCGATTCCACCTTCACCCGGACCACCACAATGACTGCAGACACCTGCGTCCGTGGCTGCTTTGCACAGCTTCCTTTGCTATGGGGCGATATTGTGCCGGAGGATACTCCAGCCTCTACTCCGCAGCTTTCAGTCAATTCATCGAAGTTCTTGGAACCCATGAATGTCCTGCTGGATGGTCAGAAATGCTACTGTCTTGGTGTCGCAAGCATCGCAGAGATATCTGAGGCAGATAACAGTACTGTCCCCAAGGCAGATGGGTTGAAGGCCTTCGCAGTGCCTCTCGGGTGTCTGTTCACGTCGCAGTCGCATTGCAGCGATGCCTGCAAATGGGAGGGAGGCTGTTGCATGGATGGGTTGGCAGCAAAGCCCATGCCAGAAGAGATTAACCTAGACGGCTGGCCCAGGGAAGACCCCAAGGAGTGGGTGCCCGCCCCCGACGACGGTGTGTGGACCGGGCAGAGCCAAGAGTGCAGTGCAGGGTATGGGAACTTCCTGTCGCACTATGTGGCGACGTACAAGAAAGAGAGCTGTCTGAACCGCACCAAAATGGTGGAAGTGCTTGCAACGCACAACATCCTCCCTACACGTGTCGTGGTGGAAGACAAATCAACCCGAACGTATGCCTTCGGGAGTACCGCAGACGATAAGAACCCAGGCAACTGTGCTCGCGCCTGCTTCACACAACTCCCTACCCAATGGGAGGGGGGTGAAGTGCCTCCCATTGACCAAGCTCCAAGTGCCACACCGGACCTCAATGGAACCAGTATGCTTCCCCTTGAAGCAATAGAGTCAGTGTGGGATGAAAATGAGGGGCTGTGCTTTTGCTTTGGCCCGCATTCTGTTGTGGATTTGTTTGGATGTGATGAAAATATTCTTCCAGACGGCTGCAAGGGGGGTGTGGAGTGTGATGGGTTGGTTCCGTACAGGCTTCCTTTGGGGTGTCTGTGGACGTCCGAGGAGCCGTGTAAGGACGCACCGAAGGATTCGTGCATTTGGACGGTTGACGGGAACAGCAAATGCTGCTGGGACAGCGAAGGGTATCAGTGGAAGGAGAAGAACAACCTGCCGCCGGTGTGGATGTTGGCGATGCTGGTTGTGCCGCTGTTCTTTCTGTCGTTCCTGCGGATGCTCGCACGCAACCTGCAGGTGTCCAGACGCAACCCAGAGGGCGACAACGCGCTCGAGACAGAGCTCATCGAAAAACACAAACTCAAGTACGAGATCTACCTGCAGAAGCTGCTCGTCGACGTCAACCCCAACTCGACCATCTCGCAGTGCTCCATCTGTCTGCTCGACCTCACAGAAGCACAATGCGGCAAATTCCCCTGCGGGCACAAGCTGCACTACTCCTGCATGAAGGACTACATTATGTACCAGGTATGGGTTTTTTTTCCAAAATGATCTGATCGCAACCCCTGGGTGACACAAATATTATTATTTTGTTAATAGACCAAGCAGAGTAAGCCATCTTGCGATACAAAAAAAAGCACCCTCCCATTTCTCAAAAAACTCTATCCAACCAGATCGGGAAAAGCAAGAAGAAGTACCCTGAGTGCTGTGTCTGCAGACAGCGTGTCCTTCTTGACGATGAAAGCGAGTCTGATGTCGACGTTCCGGAAAGGTACCCCCCCCCTCCCTCACCTCTATTTTTTACCCCATTTTTAAACAGAGTTGCGCCTGGGTTGAATGTAGTTGTGCAAGACCCGTCGCCAACACGGATTATCGCTGAGAGAGAGAACGGGGCACGCGATGCTGCAGGGCAGGCGTCACCGCCAGCTGTGCAGACACCTGTTGCGTCCCCTCCACAGGTCGCTGCGGACGCAGACTCAGCAGTGGTGCCTGCAGGCACACCGCTGGAAGACCTGCAGGAAATAGGCAACGAGGCCGTCCAGCTGCTTGAGGGCGACGATGAGACGGAGACAGCACGTCTGCTACCTGACACCTGCGAGGTGGAAGAGGTGGATGTGGGGGTGGAGGAGGGTACACAGGAGATGACCGTCATCGAAGAAGAAGAAGAAGGAGAAGAAGAAGTGCAGGTGCCACGTGTCACCACTGAGGACGACACAGAACCTCTGCACGCAAGTGAGTCTGACGAAGCGCTTAGCCCCACTGCAGAAGATGTCCCAATGGTCGAATAGAAATGGGGTGGGGGATAAAGGGGGAGAGGGAGAGAGAGGGGGTGGTGGTGGCACGGTGCGAACTTCGTTTTAAAATATTTGTTTTATATTGTTTTCACGATTCAGTTCGGAGGAGAGGGAGAGAAAGGGGTATTTATTTTGTCGCGCATCACAAAGCAACACAAAATAAAACAAAACAAACTGCCACAGAGGGGGGAGAAAAGGTGGCGGGAAAGGGGTTTTCGGAAATCCCCCTCATTCGCTTGGGTGGGGGTGCTGGAGTTGCCATGTTTTCTGAGATCTGTTCCTCCTTTTTTTTTGATACACTGTCACGAGAGGGCTTTGTATTTTCAAGTCACATTTTTTTTTGCTTTTTATTTTATATGAGCATACCAATGAAGTGCCATCTGGGGTTCGATAACCCACGGAGAACCAGAGCCTGCGTCCGCCGATGAACGGTGAGGCGTTTGCACTTTCAACTTCTCTTTTATGTGGGATGTACACGTGTGTTTGGGCATCGGACCTTTTTTTTTCTTCTCGAGATTTCAGGGGTGTGGACATCGCGAAAATTTACAAGGGTTTTTTTACTTAGCGGTGTTGGGTCCTTTTCCTCGTAAAGGCCATTCTTTTGATGGTCAGCGCGCGGCCGTCACCGAGAGGCTTAGGTTCATCTTATAAACTGCTCTTTTATCAATAGATGTTTTGAAGATGTTTGCCACTTCTTCTTTTTGTGCCACCCCGTTACAGCCGGTCATGTACCAAGGTACACTGTCATGAGAGGGCTGTTGTATTTCAAGTTAACTTTTGTTTTGATGAGTATCGGGGGGAAAAAACGGAAATGGTATAGTAAAAAGAGTTCGCAAAAGAGTCTGTCGTAAACCGTAAACGATAGTGTACCGTAAAAAAAAAATGTGGAGCATTTTCCGTTTAGGGAAGTGTGTAACATTATTACGGGCCCACTATTGGTATTGGTTGTTACGGAAAATGTTCGTGACAGTGTTGCCTTTCTTCTGGTCCCATTTAACAAAATGCGTCCGACAGAAGAAGAAAGACGGCTCGCAGTCTAGGTGTTACGTGAACGACATTTTAGAGTAAAGAATGGTGATTGCGCACAAATAGTAAGCTCGCTTCAAATTTGTAGTTGAGTGTCTCATCCGATACTCTTTTTCTGGGTTTTTATGATTTTTTTTTTTTTTTTGGATTCGTTCTTTCCACATTTCTGAATGTGGAGTTGCTTTTTTGTTAATGGTTTTGTAATATGTCTTCGTTTCGGTTTTGTTATGGCAAAAAGCAAAAATTAAAATTAAAAGAAAATTCAAAAAGGAAACATTTTCTTTACTCCGTGGTTAACCTCGTTTGAAGTTGTCACAGAGTCCTAAGTCAGGCCAGGGAGGCACCCCAACAAAGGCTCCACTGCCACATAGTCGGGGGGGGGGGGTGTCACCTGGGGGGTGTGTGCTGTCTGTAGTCCCCTCAACAGGGAAACTGTCCCCCACTGCCTTGGGTGGTGTGGAACCCTTGCCACGTAGAACAAGAAAACATGGTCAGAGGCAGTACCTAGGGGTTAAGTGTATGCACGAAACGCGCCGGCACTGTAGGTAATCGAAATAAAATCGTCCTCGGACAGGTGGTTGTCGATACTACAAAAAAAGCCTTTTCCCCCAAAAAAAAGAAAAAGAAAATTGAGTAGCCAGCCTTTCAAGAGAGAATAGTCAAAGGAAAGCAGTCCACCCTGTCGCCCTTTGGAAAAACGAAAAAAAAAGTTTTGGGTACTAAACCAAAAGGTATCCAACTACACTTTTTTTTAAGAAGGATGGGAGGCACATCCAGGTAAGGTTATGAAGGTTTGAGTTAGGGAGGCTCAGCAAGAGGGCTTATATGCTTCTTATCAACCTTTCACTTTTAATTTCATTTTTTTTTAAAGTGCCCTGCGTCCGCCGATGAACGGTGAGACGTTTGCACTTTCAACTTGTCGCTCTTTATTATTGTGAGTAGGTTCTTCAGGAATGCTTTATTCCAACGCTGTGCTCTGAAAGTGAAACACGTTTAGATTAGCTTTACAAGGACTTTGTGAAGCTTTTGAATTTTTACAAAAAACGAAAAAAAACTGCTATCGATCACAAAAAAAAAGAAACGTGTGTGGTATAGTGGAGCTCATCCTCGGGTGACTACACTAATCATGTTTTCAAAAAAAAAAGGAAAGTGGAGATTGCACAAACTGTGGCAACACAACCGAGGCAACTACACTACTCCAACAGTTTATCCAAAAAAAAACCCCCCCCCAGTGATAGCTGCATTGCGCACCTGGAGTTAACCTCACGTTATACCCCTATTTATATATCTCACCTCTCAGTCACTATAAAACACAAAAAATAAAAAGGCACAGATCTTTACCTCAGGTGGGTGGTGTAAAGTGAGTGCCCCAACACAATAGCAAAGTCTTCCCCCCCCCAGAATAGACTCTGACTCATTCCCCATTTCTCCCTTGCCCACGTAGGTTCTCTGTTCTGTCGTGTGATTTTTCCCCCCCCCCCCCACCTCCGCACCTCCCCACCCAGGCCTGACGCTAACCATCAACCATCAACCCACGGAAAATGGCTTTCCCCCCCCGACCATAAACCATCATCCCACCATCAACCCACCAAAAATACCCTTTTTTTTTCTGCGTTGTTTGGCAGGCCATCATGCCATCATCCCACGTTTTTTGGAGATTTTTTTTTCCGTTCATCATGCCACCATCATGCCACGTGGGGTGCATGATGGCATGATGGCACGATGGCACGATGGCACGATGGCACGATGGCACGATGGCATGATGGCATGATGGCATGATGGCATGATGGCATGATGGCATGATGGCATGATGGCATGATGGCATGATGGCATGATGGCATGATGGCATGATGGCATGATGGCATGATGGCATGATGGCATGATGGCATGATGGCATGATGGCATGATGGCATGATGGCATGATGGCATGATGGCATGATGGCATGATGGCATGATGGCATGATGGCATGATGGCATGATGGCATGATGGCATGATGGCATGATGGCATGATGGGAAAAAGTTGCGTACCGTGCGCCTGCGGCGCAAGCATGTATCCCACCAACGCAGTTCCATTTTATGGGAACATTTTTTAGAAATGTTGCGTACCGTGGCTTCGCCAGGAACCTTTGGGTACCATGACTTTACCGATAAGAAGGCTGACACCCAATCCGGATTCTGGACGGCCACCTGTACTGGCCACCGAAGAGTACAATGCACAGGGAAAGAGCAAATGTCGCTGATTCGGAGGAACTCTGACCGGGCTTGGGGAACATGCGTCTCTCACGAGAAGGAGCTTTGCAGGGGTTTTCGCGCGAAGCGCGAAAAATATTTTTTGGACCGTCAACAGAACTTTTTCAAACCCAAAATCCTGGCGGCGGGGCTGACCAAGTTTTCAAAAAATAAAAATCGTGTGTTTTTTGTCAATGGTGTGGAGTGTTGCGTGAGGTCAAAAAAACAGGCGCGGGAAAATTTTTTTTAGCTTTCCCCCCCCCCATATTCGACCATCATCCCACGATTTCCCAAAAACCCAAAAGTTAGCGTCAGGCCTGCTCCCCACCTCCCTCTGTTGCCGAACATAATTTTTGCTCCCTGCCACCTCCCCACAACCCCCCCCTCTCTCGGGGCAAAAAAAGACTGGGTTACTTCTTTTTCCGCAAAACTTTTTTTAAAAAAAGAACCCGAAATACAAAACCACTCTTTCCCTCCACCCCCCTCTATGTTACCTCTTTTCCGCACCTTTCCCCCCTCCTCCTCTCCACCCTTTCTCCCATCAACACCATACAGAATATACACAGATGGAGCTTGCAAGCACAAAAGGTGTGGGTATTGAAAGAGAGGAACCTGCACAGATTAGTCTGGAAGAGGAGGTGCTGGTGTTGCAGGAGGAGTTGCGGATTGCAAGGCGGAGGATTGTTTCGCTTACCGCTCAGGCGCATGCGGTGCAGGCACCTGGAACACCTGTACCGAAGGTTGTGGTTTGTGCACCGTCAACACCAGGATCGGGGTCCCCAGGGTATCCCGCAGCACCGCAATCACCACGACGGTATTCGCTTGCGAATGCGATGGGTGGGGTGCATGCTTGCAGAGCTTCGTTGGAATCGCTGCGCACCCTCGTCCTCACTGAGGTGCTCAAGATCACTACCGCTATTTCAACTCTCTCTGCACCCCCCACGGTACACCCAAAGACGAAGACGCAGACCCTTCTACACTACACCAATTGGGTTGATATGACGCGAGAGAATGAACTTCTGAAGCTGGCGAACCGCAGGCAAGAGGATGTAGTAAAGCAGCAGCAGGCAGAGATAGAACGGCTGAAGCGTGTGTTGGATGACTGTGCAGGGAAGCATGCTGTGTGTGAGGGGCGCCTCACCAAGGCACGTCGTGAGGGTGACACCCTGCGCAAGGAGGCCACAGAGCTGCAGGACAAGGTGACCAAGCTAGAGAAGTTCCAGGCTATCCTTCGTACCGTGCCGCCGCAGCATTCCTCAAGGCAGGAGGTGGCCGCACAACGACACTCAGAGAAAATGCGACGCCAGCCTTCAGAGAAAACGTCCTGGATAAATTAGAGAGGGATACGGAGGGGGGTGTGGGTTTTGTCAGACCCAAGTGACAAAAATGTATTTAGACTAAGTTATTTAGAACGTAGAAGAGGTGTGGACCGGTATTCGCACTTTCCCGCATTGCACCTACTGCAAACAGAAGAAACCATTTTTTTTTTTTTTTTGTATCAGAAGGAGTCTCCTCCCACAATACGCAACACAACATAACAGGAGAAACTATTTTCTGATTTTTTTTACACAAAAAGTTCTACACACTTACACAAAAACAAGTAAACAAGAGAGAGGCCGTGAGAGCGTGTGGCAAAGGGAAGGGAAACCTGAGACCGCAAGAGAGCTCGGGTTCTCGAAAGAGAATGGGAAGAACAGGGCCTAGCGCCCTTGTGGGGGTGGCCCTGCTCGGGGTTGCCCTTGTTGGGCATGTTGGAGAAGCTGCAAACACAAAGACGGTGACGTACACAATGTCGAAGTCGAAGTCGCGCAGTCTGTCAACCTCGAAGTCGGCGTCTGTGTCGCTGTCGCTGCCGACGGGGTCGATGTCGTACTCGCTGCCGTCTGGGACAGCGTCGTCGTCGCTGTCGCTGCCGACAGGGTCGATGTCGTTCTCACTGCCGTCTGGAACAGCGTCCTTCTCAGGGTCGCTGTCGAAGTCGAAGTCGGCGTCTGTGTCGCTGTCGCTGCCGACGGGGACGGCGTCGGCGTCTGGGTCGCTGTCAAAGTCGCTGTCGCTGTCGACGTCGCTGACGCAGTCGCTGTCGAAGACAGTGTCGCTGACACACTCGCTCGGGTCGTACAACAACTACACGATGGGGATGTACCACGGGGCCACGCTGCGGGAGGGGGACGAGTTCCGTGTGCGTGTGCAGACGGTGCTGCAGACACCGGACGGGACGAAGCGTGTGGAGTACGCACTGAACTCGACGGCTGCGGCGCAGTTTGACGTGCGCATGTACACGTGGGACTCGACGAAGGACATCCGGTGCGAGTACACAAGCGCAACGCCGCTGGCACAGACGACGGAGTACGGGATGTCTATGGCGGACAGTGCGGCAGGGGACCGGTTTGTGTCGTCTGCTCACGCAACGTTTGTGGCACCGCCGTCGACAACGACGTTTGTTGTGTGCTTCAAGCACGTGCTGGACTCGCGTTTGTTTGACAAGGAGACGCAGGCTGAGTTCGGGCAGTGGAAGATGCTTGTGCTCGGGAACGGGGAGTACAAGTTCACACCGCAGGCAGCGAAGCTGTGGTACTACCTGCCCGACGCGACGCTGGGGCAGTACGCAGTGGTGCAGCTGCTGTCGGCGCAGGCGAACTTCAACTTCACGTACGCGCCGAGCGGGTGTGCGACGGCAGAGTTCAAGTGTGCAGACGGGGACAACCTGAAGATTGTGAAGCAGGGGGACCCGTGCACGTACGAGTACCAGACGTTTGGGCTGCCGTACTACGGGACGAACTACGTGGACGCGGCAGGGACGTGGCAGGGCGAGGGGACGCGTGGGCTGCTGGAGGGTGCGACTGCGGGCGGTGTGGGTGTGTTTGGGACGCCGTACGCAAACCCGCTGGTGGACTCGTGGTCGTCGAGCGGGACGTACTACGCACAGAACTCGACGGTGACGCCGATGTGGTCGGAGGCGATGGTGTACGTGCGTCTGCCGCAGACGGCGGCGAAGTACGACATCTGCTACTCGTCGCGGCAGGAGCGTGCGGAGGTGTCGAACCTGAACAGCACGAACGCAACTGCACCCGTGTGGCGGAAGCTGTACCGCTGCACGTCGCCGTCGGCATGTGCGTCGAACGCGGCGAACCTGTACTTCACGGCCGTGGTGGAGCCTGTCGGGTGGTCGATGGTGGACATGACGCCCGGGACGTGGGGGGAGATTGTGTTTGACGACAGCGGTGCCGGGGCGCTGAACAACCTGCCGGCGTCGAGCACGGTGGCGGTGAGTGCGCCGCAGGCGTCTGGGGCGGACCCGATGGTGATGACGACGAGTGCGAACTACTGGGCGCCGTCTGGGGGCGACTACTTCCGTATTGTGGCGGCTGCGTCGCTGGCAGAGGCACAGACGGACGGACGTGCGCACCCGTGGCCGACAGCAGCGAAGACAGGGTCGCAGCCGCTGGCAGGGTGCTGGTCGCGTGCGCTGGACACAGCGTCGTCGTCGTCGCAGGGAGGCTTCGTGGAGGAGGAGGCGCCGTACCCGATAGGGTCGCGCAACCTTGTTGGGGACCCGACAGCGTCTGGGGCGGCGGACGCGACGGGCGGTGTGGCGGTGACGGTGTCGACGCTGTACGTGCCAGCGACGCGGTACTCGCAGTGGTATGTGTGCTACCGGAAGACGTGCACGTACAGCGGGGCCACGTGCACGAAGAACTCGGGGATGCGCGTGCTGCCGTTCCACAAGGGCGGGACCGGGTCGCTGCCCGTGCGCTGGACACACCTGAACGACTCGTACCTGCCGGGGACGACGTCGACGGCAGCACACCCGCTTGTGCCGGACTACATTGTGAATCAGGACGCGGCGGGCGCACCGGCGTACCCTGCGTGGGCGACGTGGTACATGAACGACACGCGCACGGGGACGTGGGGCCCGCTTGTGGTTGAGACAGTGAACGCGACGGCACCAATGGGGGTGGACACGCGTGCGTGGAACTTCGGGCGCACGTACGCGACAGGCGACCGCGTCGGGCAGACTGTGGGGAGTGTGCTGCGCCTGGTGCAAGCGGGGAAGCCGTGTGACTACGCGTCGTTCCGCCCGATCCCCTCTGTGGGGGCGGAGAACAAAGACGGTGGTATGGTGGAGTGCAACAACGCCGGGGCCGAGACGGACAAGACGGCGTGCGCAGGGTCGATGTCGGACGTGGCGGCGTCGTCGAACGCGGCGTACTACATCACCGTCCCGGACATCACAAACTACATTGTGTGCCACAGAAACCGCTTCTTCAACTGGGTTGCGCTGTCGCCGTCAGGCACGACAGGGGCGTGGAACGACAAGACGAAGCCGATGCCGGACAGCGTGCTGGAGCGTGGGGCGTGGGTGTCGCCGGCGTCGTACTTCACACCGACGACGTCTGCCCTGACGTCGCTGTCGCTGTCTGCGGTGGAGATGCGTGCAGGGATGGAGGCGCTGTTCCTTGTCACGGACGCAACGGTGTCGCTGCAGGTGGGCCCGCGGAAGGCGTGTGCCGGGGGCTGCCCGGCGTCCGGGGACGTGTTGCGCCTTGTGGCGGCGGACAAGAACTGCGACATCAACCCGTACAACTGGAACATGGGGAAGCTGGCAGACGCACACCTATCACTGATCTGCAACGTGACTGGTGCGGGGTCGATTGCGCAGTCTGGGTTGTACTACGACTCGGCGTCGGTGCGCGCCTGTGCGCTGGCGGGGCCGACACAGACGATGTGCCAGAACGCAACGTGCAACTCGACAGAACCTCACCTGGCGGAGCTGGCGGCGAAGACGCCCGACATTTATGACGACATTGTGCCACACGACCACACGTACACAGGTGGGCACGCGACGGTGGCGGCTGTGGTGGTGATGCCGCCGCATATCACGACGTCGAACGGGCCGAACTTCTACAAGGTGTGCTACAAGCAGGCGGGGATGGACAACTGGGCCGTGTTCAACGAGACCTGGGAGGTGAAGCCTGCGCCGGCAATGAAGGTGTCGCCGGCACGCATCAGCGAGGTGCTGCTGGGCGGGGAGCTGAAGCGGTTCCGCGTGCAGCTGACGACGGGGACGCTGGCTGTGACGGACAACAACGGGACGATTACGGCGGACTTCTCGCTGTACGCGAAGCTGGTGCCCTTCAGCACGATGGAGCAGAACCGCTACTGCCAGAACCAGGCCGGGAGCTCGGAGGGGGAGATCTACTCTGCGGCAACGTCGAAGTTCAACCTGCTGACGGACGGGGCCAACAACACCGTCGACTTCTACCTGACGGTGCCGCACACGCCGGGGAACTACTCGCTGTGCGTCCAGCTGCGTCAGTCGTCTGAGGACTGGATGTCGTGGTGGCGCCCGGGGTCTGCGGACGCGAACGCGTACGACTACAAGGTGATTGACAACGGGGTGCGTTGGTACGTGACGCCCGGGAACCAGCCGACGAACCAGGGGCTGTCGAAGGTGCAGTTCCTGCGGTGCGCACCGACGGTAAACCACACGTGCTCACCGGCAGCAAGCCAGGATGTGTTTGACACGAACCCCGGGAAGGACGCAGCGAAGATTGTGGCCGTGGGGTCTGCGTGCCACGACGGGTCGACGAACCTGACGCAGTGGGGGACGTCTGTACACGTGTGGACGGAGCCCGGGGCAACGGCGTCGGCGCTCGGGATGACGGACCTGGGGCCGGCAGACGGGCCGAGCGACGTGGCGGAGCTGCGTACGGTGCTGCCTGCGGCGACGAACGACGCGCGCACGCAGTACAAGGTGTGCATCCGCACGGTGTTCCTGCAGGGCGGGCTGGGCGGGACGGCACTGAAGGCACGCTGGGTGGAGGTGCAGGAGGCCCAGGGGCTCAGCGGGCAGCACCTGGTGCAGGCGGCGACGGGGCGTGCCGGGTTCCGCACAGAGATGGGGCTTGTGAAGTCGTGGACGCTGAACGCGGCGCTGCGGCCTGCGGTGAGCCTGTACTCGTCGGAGGCGAAGGCGGACGCGACTGCGCTTGCGGGTGTGTCGACACAGTATGTGGCGGACGTGACGGCAGCGACGGCGACCGCGACGGACGGGTTTGTCTTCAACACGTACAGCAGCACAGCGTCGAACACAGAGCTGCAGGCACAGAACATCTTCAAGCTTGTGATGTCGAAGACCCCTGTCGGGCGTCTCCCGAAGGACCCGAGCACAGAGGCGACGTGGGGGACGTTGTCGAACTGGGCCGGGTCCGGTGTCGGGGTGGACTGCATGTCGCCGGCCGCGGTGTCGAACGTGGGGACGTGCACGGACAACGACACGACGAGCGGGACGCCGTTCTGCCCGTACCTCGCGTCGACGACGTCGGGGACGTCGATTGGGGCGTACTTCCACATCCCGCTGAACCCGGGGAGCTACCAGGTGTGCTACAAGGTGAACCACACAAGCCTGACGGTTGCAAACCCGTGGCTGCGTCTGGCGTCGAGCAGCGAGGGGGACTACCTGCTGCACTCGCACCCGGCGTTCCTGGAGATGATTGTTGGGTCTGCGCAGGCGAACATGTCTGTGTTCGACCTGCGGACGATGGAGAGCACGTGGGACACGACCGGCGAGCAGGTGTCTGTGTCGTCGTGGTGCGGGACTTCGAGCGGAGTGAACTGCACGGCGCTGAACGGGGCCTCCGGGTTCACAACTGACCTGGTGACGATTGCGAACGACACGCAGGTGTGTCCGACGCCGTCGACTGTGGCGGGGAGCGCGACCGGGGCGCCGGAGTGGTTCCAGCTGGTGCGGACAACAAACGCGTCAGCAATGGTGGCGGACACGTGGGGCACGACGACGGCGTCTGCATTTGCGCTGCCGCCTGCGTTGTACCCGGCCACGTCTGGGCAGTACAAGATCTGTGTGTTCAAGGCTGGGGAGGCGACGGCGACGGCAATGGGGAACGCGTCGGCGAAGCAGGTGACGAAGAAGGGTGTGGTGTACCAGCTGTACAACCGCGGGCTGAAGAAGTACGGAGGCGGGAGCGGGTACTGGCGCGACTCGAACATCCCGCCGTCGCAGCTGACGGTGACGTCGACGTTGGCGTTCAACTCGTCGCTGCGCTTCATGCAGTTCACAACGGCGACGACGCTCGAGACGCTGTACGGGGCGTCGGCGGTGAGTGCGGCGTCTGTGACGGACGCGACAACGGGGATGGTGTCGCGCACGCCGCTGCTGACGTCTGGGGCGGTGGTTGTGTACGACGTGCAGGTGGCAACGAAGGACAAGCTGCCTGTGCCGTTTGGGTCGTTCCCGCTGGTGGTGAAGCGGTGTGCGCAGGCGACGGCGTTCGCAGGGCTCGAGTGTGTGGCGGCATCGCAGGTGGAGCCGAGTGTGTCGCCGGGCCCGTTCACGGTGTGGGCGATTGGGGGCGCGTGCAAGCAGGCGAATGCCACACAATATGGGTGGGAGCGGAACGGCCTGCGCCAGTTCACCCAGTCTGGGCAGGTGCGTCTGTCGCTGCAGTACCGGTCTGCGTGCCCGGTGGGGGAGTTCGGGTGCGGGGTGCGGTTTGAGGCAACGACGCAGAGCGGGGTGCAGCTGCTGTCGCCTGCGCAGTGGGTGAACGTGGCGGCCAAGGCGCCGAACGGTGTGGCGCTGGACGGGCACGAGCCAAACACCGCGCACAAGGGGACGGCGATGAAGACGACCGGGTGTGCCACGACGGGGGTGACGACGTGCTACCTGAAGAAGTGTGTGCACGGGCTGCCGTGCACGTTGAGCCTGCAGGCACGCCGGGACGGGCCGAGCGAGTTTGCGGCGAACGGGACGGTGCAGGTGCTGTACGCGCAGGACGACTACGGCGCGAACTACTCTGCGTCTGCTGCACCGCCGCAGGTGGCAACAGCCCTCGGGTCGACGGTGGGGTCGCAGCCGCTGCTCCCGGCGGAGGTTTGGGGGCTTGGCGGGACGGCGTCGTACACCTTCACGCCGAAGCTGAAGGACGGGGCGCTGGCGTCGACGACGGTGTACTTGAACGTGACGTACCAGGGGGTGACGACGGGCGGGGCGGTGCACCTGTCGTGGACGCGCTTTGTGGTCGAGGTGTCGCGGGCGGTGCTGGCGGCAGTGGACCCTGTGCGTGTGGACCCGTGGGACGTGGCGGGCGGGCTTGCCGCGACGCGCTCGCCGTCGCCTGCGTTTATCGGTACCATGACGGCGGCGACGGCGTCTGTGGCGGGGAGTATCACTGCCGTGTCCGGGTCGTACCTCGAGGCCCTTGTGCCGTACCAGCTGACGTACGTGCCGCGTGACGCGTCGCTGAAGGCACTGCCAAAGGTGTGGGGTGCGCTGTCCGGATGGAAGGTGACGGCGACGGTCGGGACGGCAACGACAGACAACATGGTGTTGTACAGCAGGTACCCGGACGAGACCTTTGTGACGGCCCCGCAGATCCTGTCGAAGGCGGCGCTTATGGAGACCATCGGGAACGCGTTCTCGTTTGCCTTCGTGTTCCGTGTGTACGTTGTGGACAACGCGTGCTCGCGGTTCTCGTCGGCGGGCGGGTGCACGCTTGTCTTCACCTTCTCGGACGGGACGAACACTGTGAAGGCGAACGTGGTGACGCCTGTGCGCGTGCCCGCAAGCACCGTCGAAGTGACGCCTGCAGCGGCCTCCGGGACTGTGCGCGAGGGGATCTCGGTGGCGGTGCGGCCCGGGTCGTACATTGCGGCGCCGAGCACAGGGGCACAGACCTTCGTGTACGACGACTTCCACTACGGGGAGGTGTTTGCGCTGCTGGACGGGCCTGGTCCGACTGACGGGGCGTCGAACCGGGACAAGCTGCGCATGACACCGGACGCAACAAACTGGGTGGCAGGGCAGTGTGCGTACAGCAGCCCGAGCGGGAAGGGGTGTCTTGTGGAGAAGTACCCGACAAAGACGCTTGCGGCAGCTGCGTCTGTGGCCGGGGCGACAGGGTCGTGGGGCGCACAGTGGACGATGCGCCCGCACGTGCCGTGCAACCGGTGTGCGTTCACGTTCCACACAACCTGGGGCGCAGGGCCGGACTTGTCTGAGTACGCGGCGGACGGGACGCAGCGCGGGACAACGACGCTGACGTGGACGGAGGAGGCTGTGACACTCGAGTGCTCGTCGGCGGCGGTGCAGATCACGACCGGGGCGGTGATGTCGGACGAGTTTGCGCTGACGGTGTCGGCGGGGGTGACCGGGATGACTGGGACGAACGCGGTGTACCCGCGCTGGTGGGTGATGACGAACTCGAACACGTCTGTGACGCCTGCGGGGGTGTACCCGCTGTACAAGGTCGGGGAGACGAAGACGGCGTGGTGGTCGCAGATGGGTGCCCGCGCGAACATGGGGACGGCAGTCGCGAACTTCAGCCGCCTGTACTTCGACAACACGACGGTGCCTGCACTCGGGGCCACGGCGGACGTGAAGGTTGTGTTCAGCGCAGTCGGGATCCGGTACGCGAGCGGGGCGCAGGCGGCGGCTGGGTCGCGCCCGACGGGGACGTCGGCGTACACGTGCACGTCTGCGGTGACGCTGTCGCAGCGTGAGGCGGCGGTGGCGGCGGCAGTGACAACAACGACGTCGATCCAGCTTGTGTCTGTCGGGGGCGGGGTGACGTCACTGTGCGCTTCTTCTGCGTCGGGTGTGTGCACGGAATACACAGCTACTGTAAGCGAGTTCGGGGCAGGGATCACTGTGGACGTGAAGTTTGTGAACACGTCCTCGACGGGGACGGTTGTGGACGACACGGCATCGCGCAACGTGACGGTGGCGCAGGCTGGTGGGGCCGGGTCGAGCCCGTCGGGGGCACCTGCGTGGACGTACGGTACGGAGGTGTGGACGAGTGGGACGATTGTGCTCGACTCTGCGTACAACCCGTCGTCGCTGGAGACGATTGGGACGAACACGTACACGTACGGGAACCTGACGGTGGTGGCGACGCGGACGCAGCCAGACGCAGCGGTGCTGGCAGTGGCGCCGCAGGGTGCCGGGTCGGTGACGCTCAAGTACTCCGGGACCGGGGCGCCTGCACGCAAGGCGATGTTCAAGGTGTGCGAGGCGGCGTGGGATGGGTCTGCGGAAGTGATGTCGACGGTGGCGAACCGGTGTGTGACAATTAGCCTGTGGATCACGCCGACGACGCAGACACGCGCCACGGTGTACGCGGTGGAGCCGGCGTCGCAGAGCTTCGTGCACGGGACGACGTCGGCGTGCGGGGCGGCGACGACAGCGACGTTCACGGTGGCGTCGTACTTCACCGTAGGGACAAGCACGACGCTGCGGTACTGGGCGTACGACAGCCAGCTCGGGTACACGCTCACGGCAGGGACGCAGTACCTGCTTGAGTCTGGGGCGACGACGGCAGCGGCGTCGCTGATGAAGAACAACTCGGTGACACGCGGGGCGGCCATCACGCACACAGTCGCGACGACTGGCCTGAAGGTGTCCTTCACGTTCTACGGGCGCGACAAGGTGACGACAAACACAACAGCGAGTGTGGCGGGGGCGGTGCAGTCGGACGTCGGGGGGACGATCACCGCAGTTGCGACAACGGCGCAGTACATGTGGGTGTCGGCGACGGAGACGCTGTCGAAGTGGGAGGTGAACACAACAGTGAGCGTGGACGACGAGTGCCCGACGAAGCGCCGCCTGCAGACGTCGACAAGCAACTACAGGACGTACGGAACGGGTGTGCCCGGGGCGGGGTGGAGCTACGCGTCCGGGGGTGCTGTGGCAGGGCTGCCGTTCCCGATCCAGACGGTGGTGCGGACGACGAGCGGGGCGCGTGCGTGGTCGTTCACGAAGGACATCCTGGTGCGTGTGGCGAAGCGGAGCTGGACCGGCTGCAACGACGGAGGCACGCTGAAGGTGTACGACCTGGCAGGTTCGCTTGCGAGTGAGACGACGCGCCTGGTGGAGGGGACGGTGAAGACGACGACGTGGGTTGAGTCTGCGACGGCCGCCGTGTCGACACGCGGGGGTGTGGCGGTGCCGTGGAGCGTGCTGTCGACGGAGTGCGAGGCGTGCACGCTGCAGCTCGACCTGTGCTACGGGGGGAAGACTGCGGCGACGTGTCTGGACGGGCTTGGTGTGGGGTCGACGGACCCGTCGGACGCCCTCCCGATCTTTGCGGACCGGAGCAAGCTGTCGAAGCCGTTCTCGGTCAAGGCGCCGCGCATGGACGTCATGGAGGTGTACGACCAGACGCTGCCGGACTCGACGTCGGCGATCCGTGTGGGCGACATGTTTGCCGTCAAGGTGGAGAACGTGCAGCGCTTTGCCGGGGTGTGGGCGATGAACGAGCCTTCCACCTCGGGGTGGACGCGCGAGGTGTGGGTGCGGTCTGTGTGGATGGGTGAGAGCGGGGCGACGCTGGCACAGATGCGCTACGGAAACGGCGGGTTCGTGCATGACGGTGCTGCGCGTGCTGCTGCTGCTGGGGGGTCTGCGCCGCCGTCGGGCTGCAACGCAGCAGTGTCGGCAGCGGAGTTTGCGGCCGCTGCGGACCGTGTGACGCTGTCGGGGGCGTCGAGCGGGAGCCTGAACTTCTTCTTCGCACGTCCGTGCGGACGTTGCCAGGTGTGGCTTGACTACAGGCTGACGCCACCAGCAGCGTTGGTCGGACGCCACATGGCTGTGCGCAGCTCGTTCCCACTGCGGGCGTACACAGCAGCAGTGGCGGTGCCAGGGTCAGCGCTTGTGTACACGGTGCAGACGTGCGGGATGGCGTGGCTGCTCGGGGGCGTGCCGCTGACAGCCGTGCGCAGGCGCAAGCCGTTCTCTGTGGGCGCGGTGCGTGTGGACGCGCACAACATCCCTGCGTGGGAGGGGACAACGTCGGCAGCGTTTGCGCGCCAGGGTGGGGCCGGGAACGGTGCTGGTGTGGCGGCGGTTGTGACCTCGCCTGTGTCGAGCCCTGGGGGCAGCAGCGTGAACGCTGTGGGCGGGAGTGCGACGGTACGTGCCTTCTTCCTGCGTGCCTGCTACCAGTGCAGCGTGTCCTTTGCCGGGAAGGCGTCGCCGCTGACGGTGCTGACGGACGCGACACAGATCATTGCGGTGCCGGCGTTCCACTACGAGAAGTACATGCTGCGCAAGATGACGGCTGCGGGGGCGAAGGCGTCGTGGATGTTCGACGTGTACGCTGCGGACGACCTTGGGGACAGGGCGTACGCTGTGGGCGGGCCACCGACGGAGTACGCGCTGCAGCGCATGTACCAGACACGTGCGGCGAACCACCGTGCGGCGGCGTCGATGTCTGCGTCCGGGAAGCTGCCGTCGGACCCGACTGCGCTGCTGAACGGGAGTGCGGTGACGGTGACGTACGGGAGCACAAGCGGGCTGCGCCTGACGGAGGGTACGAAGGTGTACAACGGGATCCCGATGCCTGTGGTCGAGAAGACGACGCCCGTCGGGGCTGCCGGGCAGGCGACTGTCGAGGTGTCCAAGGCGGCGATGCAGCTGTCGCTGTCGTTTGTGGTGACGGGTGCGGCCGGGGTGCCGACAGGGTTCTTCGGGGAGAAGAAGGCGCCGATGGTGCACTTCTCTGTGGAGGCGGGGGCGATGGCGGTGGACACCCTCCCGTCGGCGTCGTCGTCGTCGCGCTCGTCGGCAGGCGGGGCTGCGTGCACGGCGGACCGCGTTGTGGGTGAGGGCTACTGCACGTTCAACGCGTACGCAATTGGGCAGGCACCGGGGGCACAGACGGCCTCGGACAAGTGGTACGTGTCGGCCGTGCGCGGTGTGTCGACGGCAACGGTGACGTGCGGCTCGTGCGGGACGGCGTGGGTGTCGCCGAACGCGACCTACATGGGTGGTGTGGCGACCTTCAAGCTTGGGCTGACCGGGCTCACGGCAGGGACGACGGCTGCGTGCTCATGCGACGTGGTGGTGACGTCGCCTGCATCGCTTGTGAACGGGACGAGCCAGACCTTCAAGGTTGCGTACACGGACACGTCGCTTGCGGACTGGAAGTGGACGTCGTCGCAGACGCTCGAAGTCCCGGCCACGACAACGGGCAAGGCATACAGTGTGTACAACCGCACCGTGCACGTCGGGCTTGCTGCGTGGGACACGACTGGGAAGTTCCGCGGGATTGGCGGCGTGTCCTGGGCGGCGGGTGCGTCTGTGACGGCAGTGCCGACGGAGATGGTGCCCGAGGGGTGCTTCGCGTGTGCGAGTGGGACAACAACGTGTGCAATTGCGAACACGAAGGACCCGAAGACTGGGGCTGCCGGCACCGGCGATGCGATTGAGATTGCAGGTGTGTTTGCGGCTGTCGGGACGTGCCAGCTCAAGGCGGGTGCCTTCACCGGGTTCCCGACAGGGACCACAGCGCCGACGACGGCAGTGACGTTCACGGTCGAGGCGCCGGTCGGGCTGATGATTGCGGGTGCGCCGAACGAGGGGAGCGTGCTGTCGCGTCCGAACTTCACGCGCCTGTGGGGACGCACGCTCTCGGGTGCGCCTGCGGCAGTGACCGGGGTTGGGAGCAGCCTGTCGTTCCAGGTGGTGGACGCGAAGGGGATGCCTGTTGTGGGGGACAACCACATGCAGTTCACGCTGACCGGGACGCAGAAGTCGAACACGTCGACCACGACGGTGACGTGGACGGGCGTCGCACGCCGCGGTGTGGGGACGTTCCAGATCCGGTCGAACCAGACGACGCGCACGGCTGCGTGTGAGGCTTGGCGGCCGCAGATTGCTGCGGACCACGAGGCAACAGCACAGGTGGCCGTGTCGGGGATGCCGGCGTGCGAGCACGTGCCGTGGTTCTTCACCGTGCAGGCTGTGGCGCCGATGACAACGTCTGGCCCGACGCCGTTTGCCGCGATTGCGGATGTGGGCCCGCTGCACTTTGTGAGGCGTGCTGTGCGTCTTGCGGCGTTTGCGCGCATCGGTGTGCCGTGTGTGCCTCCGATGGACATGGCGAGTGTGAACAGCTCGTTCATGGGCAACAGCACAAACAGCTCGAAGGTGTGGAAGCCGATGAAGCCGATCTGCCCCACACCGCCGGCAGGATTGCCCACGGCCCACCTGACGCTTGTGAAGCAGGTGATGAAGGGATGGGTGCCGCTCGGCCTTGGCGGGATGGGGGCAAAGAACGGACGGGACAGCCACATGGGGCGGCCGTGGAGCAAGCCTCACCCTGCGACGTGGGGCCGCGGCTACAACTTCACAATGAAGGTGGTGGCACTTGGGCTGGACGGGATCCAGGTGAAGCACCCCGAGGACAAGGGGAGTGCGGCACCTGTGCAGCTGCGCCCGCTGGCCGTGCCCTGCAGCAACGTGGACAAGTCGAAGTCAGGGAAGTGGGTGCTTGACACGTGCGTGGATGGGAAGGGGACGTCGGGGGCGTGTGGCTGGGGGAAGAAGATTGCGTCGCTGCCAAAGTGCATGCCGAAGGAGTCGTCTGGGTGGAACGTGCCGGCGTTCTCGTTCAAGCTGAAGGGCGGGGAGGCGACCTTCAAGGACATCTCGTACGGGAAGATGGCGGGGTGGAAGCAGTCTGGGCTGACGCGGTTCTACCTGTCGACAACGCAGCTGAACTACAAGTACGGGAAGGGGGACGTGAGCACGAACCCTGCGGCCACGTTTGCGAAGCCCGACGACACCTTCCTGTTTGAGGTCAACATGCAGGATGCGGCGGCACTGCGCCCGGGCGGGAACCACTGGATGTGCTCTGGGATGGCGTGCAAGTCGACGACGTACTACCCCGAGCCTGGGAAGCCGTTTGCGCTGATGCTGAGTGTGGTGGACGTGATGGGGGACGCGGTGCGCTCGGACTCGAACTCGAGTGTCAAGGTGAGCGGGGTGTGTCTCGACCAGGTGCACAACTCGTACTTTGCGCACGCGAAGCCGAATGCGCTGGACTTCATCAACAAGCCGACGTACTCGTTCCAGGGTGGGTGGACGCAGCTGACACAGCTGTACGTGACGGAGCCGTGTGCACAGATGCAGCTCACCGTTGTGTGCACAAGCGGGGCATCGGACCAGATGAAGCTGTGCACCGGGAACATGGTGACGCTGGAGTTCCCGGTCGACTACCCTGCGTCGTCAGGCAACGTGACACGCGCACCGACGCCGCCGCCGGAGGTGATCACGCTGTCCGGGCTGTCGCTTGCGGCGTTCGACACCGAGGCGCTGGCAATGCCGTTTGTGAACAACGTGCGCAAGGGGGACGCCGAGATCCAGATGCTGAAGCTGCTGAAGAAGGGGAACCCCGTCATCAAGGCAGCCTTCCTGAAGTGGGTGTGTGCGAAGCTTGGCGGTGGCGGCATCACCGCTGCCGACAAGATCTCGGGCAGGTGCGTCGACAAGACGATCACAGCTGCGCCGCCGACACTCCCGCCAACAGCGGCGCCGTGCAACATGACGGCAGACCCGAACTGCACCGGCATTGCGACTGTTGCGGGTGGGGCAGGCGCGGCTGCGTACCGCTCCTTCTTTGCGCTTGCGACCACAGTCGACGTTGTCACGGAGTTTGAGATTGAGACGGCTGTCACGGTCGACGCGGCTGCAGTCTCCACTGCAGTCAAGGACGCCATTGTTGCCGACTTGGCCGACCCGAACAGTATCTTGAAGCAGTCGCCCACACCGGGCGTCACCTCCCCCTTCGCCACTGCGTCCACATCGAACATGCAGGTTGGTGTGGCGAACACACCCGTGCCGCCACCCCCACCGACACCCGCACCGCCAACAAACACCCCACCCACAACATCGCAGCCCACAAGCATGTCGCCACCGACACCGCAGCCACCGGTTGTGCCAACTGCACCCCCGACAGCCGCACCACCAACAAGCGTCCCGCCAGTCACCTTCGACCCCAACATTATCCCCATCCCTACTTCCGGCGGTGTCTTGGTGCCCACCCTGTGGGTCACACTGTGTGTGGCTGTGCTGGCGCTGTTTGCACTGTAGGTTGGCAATAAAAAAAACAACAAACAAAGACAAAGAAATAGTATGAAGAAAACCCAGAATAAAAGGAAAACATGAAAAAAAGAAGCAGTGGGAGGGAACACGAGATGCAAAATATAGCAAAGGTGTTTGCAAAAGAAAACAAAGCAAAAACAAAATATCTTTTTTTAAAAGTGTGTAGAACAATGCATGTAACCTGTCCCCCCACGGTCTTAATCAAAACGAGAAACTGCAAAAGAGTGTGTGGCTTCTGCCACCTCTCTCTCTCTCTGTCTCTCTTGTCCCCGGTGTTTCCTTCTCCGCGTTTTTATTTTATTTCTTTTTTTTTTTTCTTAAATTAAGGATGGGTCCATCCCAACGGACCCACTTTCCACTTCCACTCCCATTTGTTCCCCCTCCCACTCCTCCCACCCTCCTCTCTCCCCCCACCTCTTCGTCCCTGTTTCTACGTCAATGGTTTATAAAGCTGTTGTTTTGAGAAGGACACAAGTGTGCGGCTGTTTAGAAGTGTGTGGCTGTTTTCAGACACACCCCTCCCAACAGCACAAACCGAGTGTCCAGGTTGAGATTGAGGGTCTTCACTACACTGAATGTGCAAAACGTGTGTCGTTGGGTCACACCAACGCACAACCTCGTTTCCGCATCACCACATTTGTTTTTTTTTTTTTTGTATTTTTCTTTCGAAATTACAGGCTTTTTGTATTGTGACTTTTGCGGACTCACGCGAGAAGTGAAAAAACGAATAAAAGAGCACAGGGGAGGGAGGACACCGGGTGCAGCTGTGTTGTGCCAAGGTGTGTTTCATGTGCGGCGTCCATCAAAGACAGCCATCCACATCCCACACCAGCAGCCTGCTGTGTCCCTTGACTCTTTCTTCTATGTTTGCTTTTTTGTTAGCGTGTGTGTGTCTGCAGACGCAGTTCTGACTGACTGTACATTCGACTGAGGGTGACAGAACAAGACGACACGATGCGTGGCCACACCCATCCTAGTTGTTTGCTGTGTGAGGGTATTTGTTGCGTTTACAGAAGCTACGCCGGTCATGTGTGCATGGGTATGGGTCTGGGTGTGCAGTCTCAAGCCAACACCACCACGCACCACGAAGGCGTCAGCACGAAATGCTAATTGAGAGAGCACCTATGTCAGCACACCAACCCCTTTGCTGAGAAGCAGAAGGGCTTCTGTTGTGCAACGTCGCTGTGTGCTTTGTGAGGGTTATCTTCTGCATCTGTAGTGGCCAAAGCTTTGGGGTCTGCTCTGCCCCCTTTGCATGCAGCCATGCTTATGAGATGCGTCAAAAAATGTGTCCTTTTTTTTGTGCAGAAATGCTTTTTCTTGGAGGTGCCGCACACCCCTTCCCAGTATCCCAGTTGTTGTTTCCCCTGCCCCTTTTACACAAAAAATATAAATATGTAACCCAACCGTGGTACCGTCCTCCCCAGTGGTCTTGTCTTTGCAATAACAGTGCGTTTGTTTTCGTTTCTGCTTTTCACAGTTTTGTGGCGCGTTCTGTGCTGCAAGGTGCTGTTGTTGCTGTTTTCTTTCTCCCGTTCTTTGTTGTGATTGTGCCTGCGTCCCAGAGGGCGTTTGCCTTTGCAACGTCACCGTTTGTTGCTGTTCTTCCTCTTTTCCTTTGTGAGGGTATTCACGACACCTCTCCTCAGACACTACAGGAACAGCCCACCCGTTTACCGTGTGGTGGGTCTGTCCGTTCGTGCCGGACGTCGTACTTTTGCGCTTTTTGTGCTGCTGTTATGTACTTTTATGTGAATGTCTAATTAAAAAAGGGGGAAAAAAGGAAAAAAGTAAAAAGGCAGGTCCTCTTCTTCTGATGAGACTGCAAATGCCAAAACAGAAAACAAACCTAAAAGGTTGTTAGAAGAAAGCCATGACGTAGAAACACTCCTTATCCCACCCCATACACAAAAGTTGGAAGAAAAAAAAGTACAGACCCCATTAGTCCTTCGTGGGCTCTTAGGCGATTGTCGACAACAAAAAAAGGCATTTTATACCAATCTTATTTTCCCTTCCGAGACTGGTTCTCTCTTCCGATTCCCGTGACCACACCTGTGGCACTCCGCTCCACCGCCCACCGCTGCTGATGCATCCCTTTCCCTTTCGCTTTCCCCCAGCGCGGAGACGTCGTTCCATTTTCTGTGTGGGAAGGGCCCATGCCGAAGATGACACTTCGTCGGCGAGATGCGTCCTCTGCATCCACGGGAGCTGAAACCTGATGTCTGGTGCGTCGGCGATTCCTCTTGGGTCGGTGCCTTCCTCTTGGTGCCGCCCGTCGCCGCTGCCTTCAGGGTTGTTTTCTGGGACACACCACTGACCGAGCTGCCAACCGTCCTTTGTCTGAATGCCCGAATGCATGACCGAGTTCAGGTGGTGGACAGGATGTTGTGTGTGGTCATGTGATGGAGATGGCACGATCCAACATGCACGGCGTATTGGAGACTTACCCACACCACCCAACAGGTCATATATCTCTTCAGAACCCCACCCACAAGCAAGCGTCGTTCTGCCGTCAAGTCACACAATGCGTTGGCTCCTTGTAGTGTCGTGTCTCTCCCTGTCGCGTGCGGTGCCTCTGCCGTTACCTACCAGCCCAATTACTGATGCACCTGAGACACCTTCACCACCAACAGTTGTTCCACGTGCCGCGTGCGAAGCGCTGTTGTCACCACCGTTGGTTGCCTCAATCAGAGCACCCGTTAGAGCAGAGTACGTTGTGTGCTGGACATTTCAGTGTGTGGGAACAGTCGAGGTCACGTTCAGAAACATCACCACATACGACAACGGCGGGAGAGTGACACTTCAAAACAGTGATGGGTACGTGCTTGCTTCATTTAGAGATAACCGAGAGCGTTACATTGCCACGTACCCTGCCAACGGTGAGATGATGGTTGTGTTCAACGACACAAATGGGTACAGTAACTACAGCGAGAACGAATTCATCTTCGAGTGGGAATGCAACACTGGACCTGCAGTTGTGCCTGTAGCAGGTGTTGATGCTTCCAGATACTTGACACTGCCGTCTGCTGGGACGTACGAGCGGATGTATTCAGAACCGGGTGTTGTCAGTTGGCTTATTCCCTGCACAGGAATGCTTGACATTGCTGCTTCCTCCAACTCAAGTCGGTACGGAGTCGACTTCACATTTATGAACAGCAACGGGACCACATTGGCGAGGGACTGGAGTTCGACTGCTTTTAGTGGAACCTTCAGTGTTGCAGGGAACTTCAACATTACTTTGCACTCTGTGTATCAGGCGTATGACGACTCTGAGCTTCTGTTTGCTTGGAGCTGTGGAGGGACGAGACCTGAATTTCCCTCACACGATCTGACACCTGCACCTGAGACACCTTCACCACCAACAGTTGTTCCACGTGCCGCGTGCGAAGCGCTGTTGTCACCACCGTTGGTTGCCTCAATCAGAGCACCCGTGAGAGCAGAGTACGTTGTGTGCTGGACATTTCAGTGTGTGGGAACAGTCGAGGTCACGTTCAGAAACATCACCACATACGACAACGGCGGGAGAGTGGCACTTCAAAACAGTGATGGGTACGTGCTTGCTTCATTTAGAGATAACCGAGAGCGTTACATTGCCACGTACCCTGCCAACGGTGAGATGATGGTTGTGTTCAACGACACAAATGGGTACAGTAACTACAGCGAGAACGAATTCATCTTCGAGTGGGAATGCAACACTGGACCTGCAATTGTGCCTGTAGCAGGTGTTGATGCTTCCAGATACTTGACACTGCCGTCTGCTGGGACGTACGAGCGGATGTATTCAGAACCGGGTGTTGTCAGTTGGCTTATTCCCTGCACAGGAATGCTTGACATTGCTGCTTCCTCCAACTCAAGTCGGTACGGAGTCGACTTCACATTTATGAACAGCAACGGGACCATATTGGCGAGGGACTGGAGTTCGACTGCTTTCAGTGGAACCCTCAGTGTTGCAGGGAACTTCAACATTACTTTGCACTCTGTGTATCAGGCGTATGACGACTCTGAGCTTCTGTTTGCTTGGAGCTGTGGAGGGACGAGACCTGAATTTCCCTCACACGATCTGACACCTGCACCTGAGACACCTTCACCACCAACAGTTGTTCCACGTGCCGCGTGCGAAGCGCTGTTGTCGCCACCGTTGGTTGCCTCAATCAGAGCACCCGTTAGAGCAGAGTACGTTGTGTGCTGGACATTTCAGTGTGTGGGAACAGTCGAGGTCACGTTCAGAAACATCACCACATACGACAACGGCGGGAGAGTGACACTTCAAAACAGTGATGGGTACGTGCTTGCTTCATTTAGAGATAACCGAGAGCGTTACATTGCCACGTACCCTGCCAACGGTGAGATGATGGTTGTGTTCAACGACACAAATGGGTACAGTAACTACAGCGAGAACGAATTCATCTTCGAGTGGGAATGCAACACTGGACCTGCAGTTGTGCCTGTAGCAGGTGTTGATGCTTCCAGATACTTGACACTGCCGTCTGCTGGGACGTACGAGCGGATGTATTCAGAACCGGGTGTTGTCAGTTGGCTTATTCCCTGCACAGGAATGCTTGACATTGCTGCTTCCTCCAACTCAAGTCGGTACGGAGTCGACTTCACATTTATGAACAGCAACGGGACCATATTGGCGAGGGACTGGAGTTCGACTGCTTTTAGTGGAACCTTCAGTGTTGCAGGGAACTTCAACATTACTTTGCACTCTGTGTATCAGGCGTATGACGACTCTGAGTTTGTATTTGCTTGGAGCTGTGGAGGTGCGACACCTGTGCCATCTGTGTCGCATGCACCCCACACTGATTCTCCTCCGACAGTCACTTGGACGCCAGCTCCGGCATCTCATTCACCCTCCGCATCACCGATCACTATCCCAACAGGCGCACCCACATCCGCTTCACCGGTGCTGACCCCAGGAGCAACACCCACACCGACGACACCGTACCCGTGGGTGAGTGGCACCCCGACACCACCATCTGCAACTCCGTACCCGTGGGTGAGTGGTACCCCGACACCACCAGCTGCAACACCTGAGCCGCTGCCCGAGCCTCAGCAGTGTGGGGTGGACACAGTGCCGAGGAGGTGTGGGAGGGCGTCGCGACACTGCGAGTGGCAGGTGCAGCACCCGGGACGGCTGCTGTCTGTGGGTTTCTCTGCGGACGGTGGTCGTGTGGCGACAGGTGCGTGGGACGGTGCTGTGCGTGTGTTTGACGTGGCGACGGGTGTGCAGCTGGTGCAGATGGGGTGTGCCGACTTCCGTGTGTACGACATTGCGTATTCGCCGGACGGGACGAGTGTGGCGCTTGGAGGCGAGGGTGGCCGTGTGGTTGTGTGCGATGCGGCGACAGGGGTGCTGACGCGCGAACTGGTGAACCTGAACGGCTCTGGCAGTGTGCCTGTGCGTCGTGTGGCGTGGTCAGGTGACGGACGCTACCTGGTGAGCGGGGGTGGCGGTGACGTGCGCACACGTGTCTTCGAGGTGGCGGGGTGGGCGCCGTCTGCAGTGATGCAGCGGCACGCACGCGACGTGGCCTTCTCTGTGGACGGGTCGCACCTTGCAACGGTGTGGGGGACGGAGGTGGACGAGGTGGTGACTGTGTGGGGTCTGGAGAATGCAACGTCTGCTGCAGAGCTGCGGTCTGTGGGTGGCCGTGTGACTGCGCTGTCGTTCCACAACGGCGAGCTGCTGCGGGGCCTGGACAACGGGGTTGTGAGCGTGACAGGCTGGGCTGGAGGCTTTGGCGGTCCGTCGTACGAGCGTCTGTCGCTGCAGACCCGGTCTGGGGTTGTGTTTGACAGCAGCTTCTCGCCGGACGGGACTGTGATTGCATCTGTGGGTGAGGGCGATGTGACGGTGTGGAGCTCCAGCGACGGTGCAGTGCTGGAGGATCTGGTGGGACACTTGCAGGCTGTGCCGCGCCTGGCCTTCTCACCCGACGGGTCGCGTCTGGCAACTGTGGGCCACGAAGGTGCGCTCATCATGTGGACACTGTGAGGTGGTGGCAAACAGTCGGGACATGGTCACGTCTGATGCCTTTTTCTTTATTTCTTTCCCCTTTTCTCCCATGCAAAAGTACTGTCGGTAAGAGGCGATTTTCCGATTGTTGTTGAAAGACATCTGTGTGTCCATGAGGTTCATGGATATTTCAAATGCCCATTCTTTTTGGGGTTGCAATACGAGAGGCCACGAGCCCGCACTGCAGCAACACTGTAGGAACACTTCACAACGATTGTGCTGGCGACGCCTCCGTCAGCATGCTGGTGGAGGTGACATATCTCTGCATGTTGTGAGGTTACCTTATTTAGCATTGCTTCTCCCTCGGTACTGCACCTGCACCACGGACCATGGTCTGTTGATATTTTATTTTTTACCCCCTCCCCCAGCTTCCATGACGACTTTTCTTTTTTCTTTTATCCGCCGAAATTACAGGTAGGGGGGATGAATCATTTATCCCCCCTTTTTTTTCCAGTTTTTTTTTAATCCCCCAATCAACTATCCTCCTTTTTTTGAGAGAACAAAAACCGGCTATATTCTTTTTTATCCGCCAGTTTAGAGTTCTCCGACACTACAATTATCCCTCCCTCCCTCCCTTTAGCGACTCAGGGATTGTGCTCCATTCCATTACAGCTTCTCCCGCATGAGGAAGCGTTCCCACTTTTCAATCCCCCCCATTTTTCCACTCCGCAAGTTCTCTACTCTCCCCGTTTTTAGAAGCAACAGCGTGTGAACCATGGTTGTATCAAGTACTCAAGTACGAACTTCCCCCCTTGACCGAGTACTCGATCTTCGACTCGAAAAAAAAACAAATTAATCTTCGAGTACCTGTTACTTATCGAGTGCTTTGTACAACCATGGTGTGCGTTGAGAATTTTTTTCCATGTTTAAAAAAGTTCTGTTGGCGATCAATACAACTTTATTTGGTGGTGCCCCCCTGAAAAGTTTTTATCCGGAAAAAAAAAAAACTTTTACTACCAGAAAAGAAAACTACAAGCGAACACACCCGACCAGTATATCAGCTGATCGCGGGAACCTTTATAAGGTTTCCACTTTTGAATTCAGGCCAGTGTCTATAATGATGCTGCCACACTCTGAGGGGGGAGGTGTGCTGTCTGTATACCCTGTGTGGCAACAACGGGGAGGTGACCTCCGTGTAACGGCAACCCACGTCCTAGGCGTGGAAAACGGTACCCACCCTCCGGGACACGGTCCCGGGTTTACTCTGCATAGAACAAAAAGAGCGGCCACACATGGTACGACAACGCTAAAGAGTGAACACCAAGATAAAATAAAAATAAAACAAAAGCCACTTGACCCGCGAAGGGCAACAAAACCTACAGCACCCCCACTTTAAATTTCCACATATTTTCCAACCCCTCCAGACCTCCAACACTTACCAGATAACTCTTCAGAACCCCACCCACAGGCAAGCGTAGTTCTGCCGTCAAGTCACACAATGCGTTGGCTCCTTGTAGTGTCGTGTCTCTCCCTGTCGCGTGCGGTGCCTCTGCCGTTACCTACCAGCCCAATTACTGATGCACCTGAGACACCTTCACCACCAACAGTTGTTCCACGTGCCGCGTGCGAAGCGCTGTTGTCACCACCGTTGGTTGCCTCAATCAGAGCACCCGTGAGAGCAGAGTACGTTGTGTGCTGGACATTTCAGTGTGTGGGCACAGTCGAGGTCACGTTCAGAAACATCAGCACCTATAGGAACGGCGAGATAGTGACACTTCAAAACAGTGATGGGTACGTGCTTGCTTCATTTGTGGAAAACCGAGAGCGTTACATTGCCACGTACCCTGCCAATGGTGAGATGATGGTTGTGTTCAACGACACAAATGGGTACAGTAACTATCGCGAGGACGAATTCATCTTCGAGTGGGAATGCAACACTGGACCTGCAATTGTGCCTGTAGCAGGTGTTGATGCTTCCAGATACCTGACACTGCCGTCTGCTGGGACGTACGAGCGGATGTATTCAGAACAGGGCATTTTCAGTTGGCTTATTCCCTGCACAGGACTCCTTGACATTGCTGCTGCCTCCAACGCATATAACTACGGAGTCGAATTCGCATTTATGAACAGCAACGGGACCATATTGGCGAGTCACTGGGGCTCGACTGCTTTCAGTGGAACCTTCAGTGTTGCAGGGAACTTCAACATTACTTTGCACTCTAAACGTCAGGCGTATGCCGACTCTGATCTTGTGTTTGCTTGGAGCTGTGGAGGGACGAGACCTGAATTTCCCTCACACGATCTGACACCTGCACCTGACACACCTTCACCACCAACAGTTGTTCCACGTGCCGCGTGCGAAGCGCTGTTGTCGCCACCGTTGGTTGCCTCAATCAGAGCACCCGTGAGAGCAGAGTACGTTGTGTGCTGGACATTTCAGTGTGTGGGCACAGTCGAGGTCACGTTCAGAAACATCAGCACCTATAGGAACGGCGAGATAGTGACACTTCAAAACAGTGATGGGTACGTGCTTGCTTCATTTGTGGAAAACCGAGAGCGTTACATTGCCACGTACCCTGCCAATGGTGAGATGATGGTTGTGTTCAACGACACAAATGGGTACAGTAACTATCGCGAGGACGAATTCATCTTCGAGTGGGAATGCAACACTGGACCTGCAGTTGTGCCTGTAGCAGGTGTTGATGCTTCCAGATACCTGACACTGCCGTCTGCTGGGACGTACGAGCGGATGTATTCAGAACAGGGCATTTTCAGTTGGCTTATTCCCTGCACAGGGCTCCTTGACATTGCTGCTGCCTCCAACGCATACAACTACGGAGTCGAATTCGCATTTATGAACAGCAACGGGACCATATTGGCGAGTCACTGGGGCTCGACTGCTTTTAGTGGAACCTTCAGTGTTGCAGGGAACTTCAACATTACTTTGCACTCTAAACGTCAGGCGTATGCCGACTCTGATCTTGTGTTTGCTTGGAGCTGTGGAGGGACGAGACCTGAATTTCCCTCACACGATCTGACACCTGCACCTGAGACACCTTCACCACCAACAGTTGTTCCACGTGCCGCGTGCGAAGCGCTGTTGTCACCACCGTTGGTTGCCTCAATCAGAGCACCCGTGAGAGCAGAGTACGTTGTGTGCTGGACATTTCAGTGTGTGGGAACAGTCGAGGTCACGTTCAGAAACATCAGCACCTATAGGAACGGCGAGATAGTGACACTTCAAAACAGTGATGGGTACGTGCTTGCTTCATTTGTGGAAAACCGAGAGCGTTACATTGCCACGTATCCTGCCAATGGTGAGATGATGGTTGTGTTCAACGACACAAATGGGTACAGTAACTATCGCGAGGACGAATTCATCTTCGAGTGGGAATGCAACACTGGACCTGCAATTGTGCCTGTAGCAGGTGTTGATGCTTCCAGATACCTGACACTGCCGCCTGCTGGGACGTACGAGCGGATGTATTCAGAACAGGGTATTTTCAGTTGGCTTATTCCCTGCACAGGACTCCTTGACATTGCTGCTGCCTCCAACGCATATAACTACGGAGTCGAATTCGCATTTATGAACAGCAACGGGACCATATTGGCGAGTCACTGGGGCTCGACTGCTTTTAGTGGAACCTTCAGTGTTGCAGGGAACTTCAACATTACTTTGCACTCTAAACGTCAGGCATATGCCGACTCTGATCTTGTGTTTTCTTGGAGCTGTGGAGGTGCGACACCTGTGCCATCTGTGTCGCATGCACCCCACACTGATTCTCCTCCGACAGTCACTTGGACGCCAGCTCCGGCATCTCATTCACCCTCCGCATCACCGATCACATCCGCTTCACCGGTGCTGACCCCAGGAGCAACACCCACACCGACGACACCGTACCCGTGGGTGAGTGGCACCCCGACACCACCATCTGCAACTCCGTACCCGTGGGTGAGTGGTACCCCGACACCACCAGCTGCAACACCTGAGCCGCTGCCCGAGCCTCAGCAGTGTGGGGTGGACACAGTGCCGAGGAGGTGTGGGAGGGCGTCGCGACACTGCGAGTGGCAGGTGCAGCACCCGGGACGGCTGCTGTCTGTGGGTTTCTCTGCGGACGGTGGTCGTGTGGCGACAGGTGCGTGGGACGGTGCTGTGCGTGTGTTTGACGTGGCGACGGGTGTGCAGCTGGTGCAGATGGGGTGTGCCGACTTCCGTGTGTACGACATTGCGTATTCGCCGGACGGGACGAGTGTGGCGCTTGGAGGCGAGGGTGGCCGTGTGGTTGTGTGCGATGCGGCGACAGGGGTGCTGACGCGCGAACTGGTGAACCTGAACGGCTCTGGCAGTGTGCCTGTGCGTCGTGTGGCGTGGTCAGGTGACGGACGCTACCTGGTGAGCGGGGGTGGCGGTGACGTGCGCACACGTGTCTTCGAGGTGGCGGGGTGGGCGCCGTCTGCAGTGATGCAGCGGCACGCACGCGACGTGGCCTTCTCTGTGGACGGGTCGCACCTTGCAACGGTGTGGGGGACGGAGGTGGACGAGGTGGTGACTGTGTGGGGTCTGGAGAATGCAACGTCTGCTGCAGAGCTGCGGTCTGTGGGTGGCCGTGTGACTGCGCTGTCGTTCCACAACGGCGAGCTGCTGCGGGGCCTGGACAACGGGGTTGTGAGCGTGACAGGCTGGGCTGGAGGCTTTGGCGGTCCGTCGTACGAGCGTCTGTCGCTGCAGACCCGGTCTGGGGTTGTGTTTGACAGCAGCTTCTCGCCGGACGGGACTGTGATTGCATCTGTGGGTGAGGGCGATGTGACGGTGTGGAGCTCCAGCGACGGTGCAGTGCTGGAGGATCTGGTGGGACACTTGCAGGCTGTGCCGCGCCTGGCCTTCTCACCCGACGGGTCGCGTCTGGCAACTGTGGGCCACGAAGGTGCGCTCATCATGTGGACACTGTGAGGTGGTGGCAAACAGTCGGGACATGGTCACGTCTGATGCCTTTTTCTTTATTTCTTTCCCCTTTTCCCCCATGTGTGTAAGATGCAAAAGTACTGTCGGTTATAGCGGCATTTTTCCGATTGTTGTTGAAAGACATCTGTGTGCCATGAGGTTCATGGATATTTCAAATGTCCCTTCTTTTTGGGGTTGCAATACGAGGGGCCACGAGCCCGCACTGCAGCAACACTGTAGGAACACTTCACAACGATTGTGCTGGCGACGCCTCCGTCAGCATGCTGGTGTGTCTGGCACGTTGAGGTTACCTACTTCAGAATCGCTTCTCCCTCGGTACTGCACCTGCACCACGGACCATGGTCTGTTGGTATTTTATTTATAACCCCCTCCCCTTTCCCCCAGCTTCCATGACGACTTTTCTTTTTTTCTTTTATCCGCCGAAATCCGACTCAGGGATTGTGCTCTATTCCATTACAGCTTCTCCCACACTAGGTCTATCCTGTTGCATTGATATAGTGTGGCGTGAGCACGAGAATCGTCTTCGCGTGTACTAGATTTCCTATGTGGTGCTTTCGGAAGTTGGTCAACGACCTGTCAGCGACGTGTCACGACCTGTCGGTGACCTGTCAATATCGACCCCTCCCGGACCACTATGATATGTCACAAGTGTCATGTCCCCGGAAAAGAAAAGAACAAATGCGTGATCTGGGTGAGGAAGCGTACCCACTTTTCAATCTCCCCCATTTTTTCATTCGCGATTTTTCTTCCCCCCGTTTTTAGAAGCCGCAGCGTACGCTGAAATTTTTTTTTTATTGAGACAACTGCCTTGCAAATGTTGTGGGGAGGAAATGGAAATATATCTGAGTGCCCGAATTTTTGGTGAGAGCGATGTAAACACGACACAACTTATCCACAGAAAAGTTTTTTTTTTTTTTTTTTTTTTTTTTTTTTTTTGATTTTGTCCCTACACACTCCAACAAAATCCGGTGCGATCAACGAAAAATTCTCTGATTTTCGTTTATCAGACTAGCTAAAAAAACTCAGATGTTTTATATTTTCCCGTTTTCAAAATCCAACTTTTCTCCGCCCCCCCCTATCAAAATTTTTGGTCCAAAAGTCACTTGACCCACAACGGTCACAAGCAACCCCACCACACACACCCCACCCCACCCCACCCCACTTTATATTTCCATACTTCCCCAACCCCTCCAACATTCACCACCCCTCTTCCACAGGCGTTCCCCTCCCCCCCCTTCCTCCCCCCCTCCCCCCTTCTCCCTGCACTCTGCACACGGGGCTTCCTTGGTATCTTGCCACCACACACGATGGAGGAGTATCCACATGAGGAGTACGAGGCTGAGCATGGTCTTGTCGGAATGGAGGCAGGCCTGCCTGAGGGCGACGAAGGTGCACTGCCTGCACCTGACGCGGACGGAGAGACCGAGGGCATCCTGCCGTACCTGAGCGAGAAGTTCCCGCAGAAGGTCGAGAAGGTGTTCCAACGCTTCCTTGAGGAGCTGACTGCACACGGCATGACTGAAGAGGTGGCCAAGGACAACCTCCTCCAGCAACTCATGAACCAGCCTGCCTTCGAGTACACAATCTGGCGTATCATCCTCACCGAATCTGACTTCCAAGACACTGAAGAGGAGATCCAAGAGAGCCAAGAAGCGGGAGAACTGTTCGACTGGCTTCAGGTCTTCGGAGGAGGGCAGACTCTGGACGACCAGACGATCGACATTCTGCTGTGCAACTACTTCCCGAATAGGTATCAGGAGTTGATGGACTTCCTGGAGTCGGAATACCCGGAGGTGCAGAATAAAGACTTTGAATTCCATTTCTTAAAGAACAAAGTGCGCAAGCAAGCGGAGCGTCTCAACGACGGCTCCGAAGCAGGCGAGGAGGTGCAGGATATGGACGACACCATCGGCAAGCAGAAGGCCTCCCCCACCCTCCGCCAGGTCAACGCAGAGCAGCGCGGCTCGCTCGGAGCGGCACGCCCCCCCATCCTCACCAAGAACAACGGCAGAACCCGGTGGCTGTACGAAAATGCAAGAATTGCGCGTATGTACAACCGCCGCTGGTACGGGAACCTCTTCAAATCGTTCATCTCCGAAATTGGAATGTCCGTCGGCTTCCGCGTCTACATGACCATGTGGTTCGTCTGTGCAACAATCTTCGCAGTGTTCTTCGGCTTCCACGAGATGTTCACCCTCTTCCACCGGCTGTTCTCCCCGGAAGAGTTCAGCTTCCTCTCGCAGGTTGCCATCTTCTCGTGCATTCTGCTGGGCGTTGTGTTCCTTGGGAGCTACTTCACTGCTTTGGACCGTGTGCTAAAGGGGTGGATCTTTATGGACGACGAGACGTACTACGGTGACGAAGACTGGTCCAAGACCTACAACGACAAGTTGGAGAAAGAGGGCGACCTTGATCTGGACCCGGTCAGCAACCCTGTGGAGCGTACCCGCGCAATGCACCTCATCCCCGGTGTGAAGGAGCGTACCTTCATGCTGCTGCCGGGTGGCCGCAAGGGCTACTACCGGAGGGAGTTCTGGCTGGGTGTCATCGTGATCTCGTCCACCATCGCGCCTTTCTTCTACGCTACCATCACCGCTGCCGTCGACAGCGAAAACGTGTACACTGCAGTCGGTCACTTCGTCCACTTCAACCTGATGTCCGCTGTCGTTTTCACCTACAGCTACTGGCTGTACATGTGGTACTTTGGTCTGCGCAAGAAGTATGCCGCGTACAAGCGTAACAAAGGACTCAACAAGACACTCAAAAAGGGTGAAAAGGTGCCCTACGCACAGGACCAGGACTACCTCTGCGAATGGGGGCTTGACGAGCGCAGTGTGCGGCGGAACATCTTTACCATCGGCCTCACCATCGCTCCGCTGCTGCTGATGTTCTGGGTGGGGTCGTACAACTCCATAAAGGTGACGGTGCCGTGGATCATCACTGCGGGCGTCATTGTGGTGGTGCTGCTCTGTCTGCGTGAGGTGTGGCGCTCCGAGGTGTGGCAGGACCGCATGTACTACGTTGTCCTGGTCCTGCTGCTCGTGTTCTTCGGCTTCAGCTTTGCGGGTGCGATTGCGGCGAAGTCGAGTGTGATCGCTGTGTTCGTGCTGCTGCTGTTCATGACACAGCTTCTCCTCATCCGCCATCGCCCCATTGCCAACGTGGATGAGGTCACGTGGCTCTTTGAATACATCAAGAAGATCCAAATGAACGGTGGAGGTGTCATGAGCCCTACACCCGCTGGAGGCGACGGAGAAGGCCTCGAGCCGAAGACCCCCGGCCAGCAGCAGCGTGACAAGAAGAAGAAGCTCCGCAAGACGCTCAAGCTCGAGCACGCCATCACCGCACACACGGACCCCAACCGCGAGGGGTCGTTCATCCCGCTCAACGACGTCTTCGCTGCGTTCACCGACATGCCGTGCCTCAACAGATGCTTTGGCAACAACAACGGCATCGATGAGGACACACTACCGGTGCCGGACCACACGAAGCGTGGCTGGTGGCGTCTGTCGGACAGATACTGGGGTGATGTGGCGGAGTTCCCCACGATCGAGGCACGTGGCCGTTGCGAGCCGACGGAGAAGCTTATCCTGACGATGTCCCCCAAGCTTGCGGGGTGGTTCATGCTGGTGTTCTTCATCTTTGTGTTCATTGCGTTGGTTGTAGGTGGTGACGTCGACGGGCCTGCAGCGACGCTCCTCTCCGTCGACGCCTCACGCACCGAGGGCCTCACACCCATGCTTGTCCGCCCCCCGATCTGCAGACTCAACTTCGGCACTGCGCAGATGAGCATCAACGACCTGGCGCTGCTCACATGGCTGTCCTCGAACACCGCAATCTACAACATCCTCGAGCTGCCACGTCTCTTCAACAGGACAGAGCGTGTCCACCTGGTCAACTTCGTGTATGAGGAGCAGAAGTTCTACCACTACTACGTGCCTTCCACAGGGGAGTCGTACATCACCATGCGCCAGGAGGCGGGGGCTGTGACCCGCATGCGTGACCTGGATATGTGGGGCGAGTCCATGCTGTTTGGTGTCATGTCTACGGTGATCCCGTTCATCCGCTTCTTCTCGGAGGACCTTGCACACAAGGTTGTGGACCAGTTCACGTTCCTGAAGACGATGCTGGACCCGACGGACAACGACGACGATGTGCTTGCAAAGGCGACAGCGTACATCCACCTCTGGAAGGCAGGCGTCCTCGACCTGACCTACGACACTAGTGGCAGTGTAGTTTACAACGGTGCGCAAACCCCCATTGTGATGCTCGGGCACGGCACCAACGGAGGTGTCGCACGTCTTGTTGCAGCACGCTTTGGGCTCCCTGCCATCACCTTCAACAGCCCCGGAACAAGGTGGCTGCTCAACAGGTACCTCGTGCCGGACAACTCACACAATGAGATCAACGTGCTCTCCACGAACGACCTCTCGAGCATCGTCGGCATGCAGAGTGGTGCCCGCCAATACACATAGTATGTTAAGGGAAGCTTCTTGGGTTCTTTTGTGGGCACATTCAAGTGCTTCCTTTTTTAAGAAAGCTCACCACAGAGAGAGGCTGTTCATCCTATAAGCTTTTCGTTTTGTTTTTCATACTCAAAAAAAAACCCCTTAGCCTGAAGTACAGAAATAAGGTGGGGAATAAACAAAAAGTCTCAGACGTTTGAATCATTGCCCGCCACAAAGTATTTGTCCTATAACAAAATAAATAAAAACCACACACACACACACAGCTGCCAGTACGACAGCCTGCAGAAATGCTACAGCATGGAGTCAACCATCTGCTACCTGCAGACAGTTTGCGGTGACAAAGTAGGTCGGTTTATCATAACGTGCCCACTCAGTTAACCAAGGTATGCGGAGACCCCTGATATTTTGTCGTCTTTTCTTTTACAAACAGTTCTTTATGCATTTCGCGGAAATGTGATCGAAAAATGGAAAAATGGTGTGGCTGTAGGGGGTTCTATTTTTGAGCTATTTTCTGCTATTTTCTGCCATTTTGGGGTCGTCAGCTACACCAAAAAATTCAAATTCAAAAAGCCCCCTTGTTGCAAAAACTCTGGCTATGTTGTAGTACCTATACAAACATAAAATATTTTACAACAGCTCTTTTACAAAGCGTGGTGTGGCTGAGGGGGGTGCTATAAAGTGCTATTAAGTGCTATTTTGGGGACGTCAGCCACACCAAACGCGTGATTTCTCTTCTTTGAATGGAGAAGCATAACATTACGAAAGTAACTTTCCAATACATTCCCTCGAACACAGCACTGCTTTGAGGCGCACGCTGCCCTGATACCAAACCCGACCCTACCCTATTTGTCAAGAACCAACCCCTAGAATAGTACTGTTTGCAAAAGCCTTGAGGTGGGGGGGCGGTGATGGGGGAGGGTGGGGGCAAAGGGTGGGGGGGGGGGGGGGGGGGGGGTCAATTCCCTTTCCTTCCATGAGTGAGATCCCCAGACAGCACTCTCATCTGGCCCAACCATTCTTACCGTTTTCCCCCTGTTCTACCTCGCACGATCACACTTATGATATAACAAACACATGTTACAAAGCACAATAACACAAAACGTTATGCATAACCTGTGCTTTTTATAAGTCGTCGTGTGTCCCCTTTCCCCCCGCCATGTTTATTTTGCCACGTCTCTCTCGGCTTCCTCTGGTGAACTCTTTTGTTTTTTTTATTTTTCTGGGTTTTTGTGTTTTTTCAGGGTCAATCCATGGAAAAAAAAAACCCAGAAAACAAACACACAATGTCAAAAAAAGGGGTGTAAAAGGAAATAAAATGCAAAGGGGGAAATGTGGGGTAGGGTCTAAGTAGGTCATAGTTGCGGATGTTGAGTTAGTTTCTCCCCCCCTCCCCCCTCCCCCTTTCCCCCCCCCTCCGTTTTATTGGTTGTCAACAGCTAGCTTCCTGATCTGTTATTTTGTTTCTCCCCCCCGTTTTTTATCTCCCTAATTCCCTCCCTCTCTCTCTCACTTATCCTCCTCCCCCATCTGGTTTCTTCCTTTTCCCTTTTTTCTTTTCGAGAGAGAGACGTGTTAAAACGGAGTACGAACAAATAGGCGAAAAGTTAAGCAAAAGGGCTGTCCTATATGGGTGGGTCGATTGAGCATCCACAAAAAGGACTATATGGGTGACTATGTGCCCTCCCTCTTTTTTGTTTTTGTTTTGTAAAAAAAAGAAATTCACATTTTTTTTTTTGTTTTTTTCGCAAAATTTTAGAGTTTTGTTCTACCCCCCCTTTGTCCCCCCCCCTCCCCCCGCTATGTAAGATTTTTTGTTTGTGCGGTGTGAAAATTGAGGGGAAAAAAAAAATCTCCCCCTCTGTGTGTTCTCATAGTTGTTGGTAACGATGTGAATTCAAATTAATGTGATGGTATATTCACCTTTTCAGCTGTCCTCTTAGTAGGTATTGCCCATGGGTCACTATCAGAAACAAACAATCCACATAAAGTAAAAGTTTTGGGTACATTTAGACCATTATTATACCTTCTATTCAGTAGAATAGATAGTATATTTGGTGCTCCTGAAATAAAAAATACCAAGTACGCAACAACTACGCAATATAGGGTATTCCTGTATTTTTTTTTTTTTTTTTTTTTTTTCGTGCACAAAGTGCGCAACAAGTACGCAGCAAGTACGCAAAATGGGGTTTTCAGGAGCACCAATATTGAAAGAAATGTTAGTTATTAGTAGGCCTGCAATTCCCGAGAGATCTGTCTGATAGTCCTGGGTTTGTTAATAGAGAACAGAGGGATAAGGAACGCATACAACGAACCCAGGGTCCTCAAGGGGGTGCAAAAAAATTTTTTTGCACCCAAAAAAAAAAAAAAGAAAAATCGGGGGGGTGCAAAAAATATTTTTGCACCCCCCCCAAAAAAAAAAAAAGTTTTTTTGGGACGAAAAAATTTTTTTGAGGGGGGATTTCAGGCTTCAGCAGGGATTCTCTGGCTTTTCGTCAGTACCACAACGGACACAGCCAAGCACCACTCGGTGGCTGTCACACTCACAATGTGTGAAAGTGGTGCCAGGGATGCTCCCTGCGATTGTCGCCACCTCTTGCAGTTCCAGGGCAAGCGAAGTGATTACGTGGAAGTGTATTTCGTTTTATGCATGGGTACTGAGTGTAATTTTCCGCTCGCTGCGCTCGCGGAGGTACATCTTAAAAATTTTTTCCGCTCGCTTCGCTCGCGGAAAGACACCCCCAATGTGAAATAAAAAAACGGGCGCGGGAAAATTTTTTTGAGCCAACCACGATTTCACAAAAACCCAAAAAATGGCGCCAGGCCCTGGTTTCCCCATTTTCCCGTGAATTTTCACGCCTCTCCCAACTTTGTCAGGGAGGAGCGCGCGCGAAGCGCGCGCGACGACCGCTTGTGTGGGGAGAAAGCTCGGAATGGACTTTTCTGAAGGGTTTTGTACAGAAAAATTTTTGCACCCCTAAAATTCCCACAGGGGGGTGCAGGCTGAGGACCCTGAACGAACCTTTCTGGAAAAAAAAAGAAAAAAGGTGGGGGGAAAGGGGGGGTGTGTTTGGTCACTACACACTACACGCCACACAGCACACAAAAAGGTGACAATCTGCGGTTCTCCTGTTTCTTCTTTTTCCTTCACCCATCTGACAAAGGAAACTAGAGAACGGCATTGTGTTTTTCTCCGTACACACCACTCTTTTTCCCCATTTTTTTATTTTTATTTTTGTGTCGGCAAAAAAAAAAAAAAAGTGAACACACACCCCCCCAGAAAGGTTAGCTTAGTAGGAGAATGTGAGAGAAGGAGGTGCACCCCCGGTCATGTACCAAGGTACACGAGAGGGCTTTTGTATTTCAAGTCAATTTTTTTTAAAAGTAAGGTGACTAAGCACGAGAGGCTTAGGATCATTTTATAAACTTTTCTTTTTTTTTGCCCCCACTTATCATGTGAATAAACAGTTGAGCCAAAATAGATTTTTTTTTCTTTTTTTTTTCTTTTCAAAAGGTGACTAAGCACGGCTTAGTGTTCGTCTTTCTAACTTTGTTTTTTGGGTGCGGTGGTGCGGACTGGCCAAGGTGCACAAAAAAGAAACGGTAAAAAAATTACCCAAAATAAGTACCAAATAAAGGGAAGTCTGCCCTCCATATTTACCACCCCGTTGTGAAGAATTATTAGAGGTGAAAAAAATAAATTAGCGGAGTTCATCCTCGGGTGTCTACACTAATACAAATCAAGTTTTCAAAATGAAACAAAATAAAACTCGAGAAAAATCTAGAGATTTTCACCAAAGTATTGATTTTTTGAAACTAAACAAAAAGTTCAAAAAACAATATTAGTGGGTGATTATCCCCTCGATCTAAGTTACCGTAATCGTGAAAAAATTATCGACTGTAAATATGTTCGACCTTTTCAGGATTTTTTTTCCTGGAAGTTCGACCTTTTTTTACGGTCGAACATTTTTACGGTTGCGGTCTATGTCTTTGCGGCATTGTGTACAGAACTTCCTTTTTGTTGACGAATTGTCGATTTTTTTTAAATGTGTGTGGCATGAGAGCACATTCATCTTTCACGTTTTTTTTTCTTTCTTTTTTCTTTCTTTTTGGAATGGGAACAGTTGCATACAAGGTAGCTTGTACTCTGTTCATTTAAAAGGTTGGCTAAGCACAAAGAGCTTATGTTGATCTTATCCCCTTGCTTTTTTGGATACAAGAAAGAAAGGGAAACTCAGTGTAAATAAAAAAGTCTTTTTTTTTTATTGGAAAGGGTTCTCGGAGGGGGGGTGTGTCTGGGAGTGGTGGGGAGGGATTTTTTGGCCTTAAAGAGGTTTCCTCTTCACTGCCAGGTAGTCAGTGGGAGCGTATTGCAGTAATGAAAATATCACCACAGAATATTTAGTACACACTTTACGCACAAACAAAACCTAAATGAGAAAAACGTCGGAGGGGGGTGGACAAACGTTGATCACATAACTCCATCTACCTTCTTGGGGAAGGCAATTGCTGTGGACAAAACCAGCGTGCCCAATGTATGGCGTCGTTGATTGTCGATACAACAAAAAACATAGTGGAGTTCATCCTCGGGTGGCTACACTAATACAACCAAGTTTTCAAAAACAAAAAAACACACACAAAAATCTCCCTAATACCCCTCTCTTATTCCACTCCCTCTGTCTCCAATTCTAAGTAAAAAAGAAAAGGCAACCCGCCCCCTCTTTTCTGCGATCAAACCAAAGTCTAGCTTCGTCGAACGGCCACCTTCCAAGTTTATATCCAGATTTCGTGTCTCCAACCGCGTCTGTTCGAGTCCGAATGGATTGGTGGGCGTAAAGGAGGGTTAAACTGTCTTGCCATTTCTTTGATTGGAACGACAATGTAACTCATCGTTCTTTCAGGTCCGCGAAAGCAACGACGAAGTCTGTTGTGTCTCATGTCCACTCATTTGGTATGAACTCCTTCGGGTAGCGGTCTTTTGTGGGGCGTGTGTATCTCAGATTAGTTTTCGGGCGGAGGGCGAAGTGGTATACAACTACTGCAACCCCCTTTTCTAAAATATGCCATCTACCTTTTTGAGGAAAGTGGACTGTAGATAAGAGAAGGCCCCCTTCTCAACCTTCTAAAAGGCGGCATGCGTTGTACAGAGTGTACGTTCAACCGCTCTCAGCCGCTCTGCATCGTCTCTCCCTCTCCCCTTCCCCTACCACAATCATCTCATTTTCTTAGCGGGGTTTTTTTTTTGATTTTGTTTCTGATATTCCACGATGGGTTGCAGTACTAGCTCCCCCGTTTCCACGGTGTCGCCGACGTTGGAGCTGCAGACACCTGAGTATTTGTGCCAGTATGAGGAGGGCCAGCACTGGGTGATGGACAAACACGAGGACGCGAAGCTGCACCGCAGCCCGAAGGGTGTGGCCGCGATCGATGGGAAGACGTTGCTGACGATGTTTGAGATGGCAGCGAAGAAGCACCCGAACAGCATTGCGCTGCGTGTGGAGCGGACTGCGGACGGCCTTCCACCGAAGGACGGAAAGGAACGCAACGTGCCGTTCAAGAAGTGGTCCTGGAGCCAGTACCTTGGGGAGACCATTGTTACGGCAAAGGCGTTCCGCCACCTTGGGCTGGAGCACCGTGACGCAGTGTGCATCTTTGGGTTCAACTCGCCTGAGTGGATGATCTCGCAGATGGGGTGCATCTTTGCAGGCGGCATCACCGCAGGCATCTACCCCACCGACAACGCAGAGCAGGTGCGCTTCAAGGCTTTCCACTCCGGCACCCGCATCGCCTGCGTGCAGGAGGCCAAGCAAGCCAACATCTTTATCAAGCTCGCTAAGGAGGGCTCGCTCCCCGATCTTCGCGCCATCGTCTACTGGACCCCCGGGCAGGTGGGTCTCGAGGACTTCACTAACAAAGACGGGGTTGCCGTCAAGGTGCTGCCATGGAGCAGCCTGAAGGAGCTCGCCACCAACACATCGGACGACGACCTGAAGGATGTGCGGAAGCGCATCACTCCCGGGTCGTGCTGCTGTCTTGTGTACACGTCGGGGACGACGGGGGACCCGAAGGCCGTCATGTTGTCGCACGACAACCTCTACTTTGAGTGCCAGACCACGCTGCATTCGATCATGCAGGACGACGAGATCACGCGTGCCTTCGTTGCGGCGCAGACGACCCCCATGCGCATCCTCAGCTACCTCCCGCTCTCGCACGTCGCAGGCGCGCTTGTTGACATCATCGCACCCATCGCCAGCACTGCCGAGGTCCACCCCTACACAGTCACCTTTGCGCGTGTCACAGACCTCAAAGAAGGCACCCTCAAGTTCCGTCTTGCAGAAGTCCGCCCCTCCATCTTCCTTGGAGTCCCCCGTGTCTGGGAGAAGATCCAAGAAAGCGTCGTGGCAGCAAGAAACGAAAACCCGCCGGGCTGCTGCGCACAGAAGATCATCACCAGTGCGCGCGCTGGTGGGCAGCAGTATGCGGACAACAGGCAGCTGGGAGGGACCGGGCAGTCGTCGGGGTGCCACTGCCTGTGGGAGAAGGCTGTGTACTCGAAGCTGAAGGACAAGCTTGGGCTGGACCAGTGTTTCTTTGCGTTCTCCGGTGCGGCACCCATCCAGCGCTCGACGGTGGACTTCTTCGGCCAGCTGGGGCTTCTCATCAACGACGCGTACGGCATGTCTGAGTCCTCCGCTGCAGTCACCATCTCGACGAATGTTACGCACCTCTCAGGGTCGTGCGGGTACGCCATGCGCGGTACCGAGGTTGCCATTCTGCGTGAAGAGCCCGAGGGGTCCGGCAAGTACGTCAAGGCCACAGTCTGCCCGAAGGCGCTGTACAACTCGCAGGGCATCGACGAGAAGTACCAGGGTGAGATCTGCTTCAGGGGCCGCCAGATCATGATGGGGTACCTCGCCAACCCTGCCCTCGGGGAGGAGCACATGGCACTGCTGAAGAAGAAGAACGAGGAGGCAATCGATTCGCACGGATGGTGCCACTCTGGGGACAAAGGCCTGGTCGACTGCAGGGGGATGTTCCGTATCACTGGGCGCTACAAGGAGCTTATCATCACTGCAGGAGGCGAAAACATTGCACCTGTCCCTATCGAGGACGCTGTGAAGAACGCCCTTGGTGGACCGGGTGGTGTCATTAGCAACATCATCATGATCGGAGACAAGCGTAAGTTCAACATCTGCCTCGTCACTTTGACCAGCGAAGGTGCGACGGGTGAGCGTCCTGGAACCGACATCCTTTCCGGCGGTGCGAAGCACGTCTCGCGCTCCACCAAGATCAGCGAGGCTATTAACGACAGTGCCTTTGAAGAGAAGATCAAGTCCGCAATCATCTCCGTCTGCAAGAACGGCAAGGTGTGCCCCTCCGCAGCTGCGAAGATTCAGAAGTTTTCTATCCTCCCGATCGACTTCTCGATTGACACGAACGAGTTCACTGCGACCCTCAAGCTGAAGCGCAAGGTCGTGGAAGAGAAGTACCACGACCTTATTGAACGCATGTACAGCGCAGAGTACACGGACGCCGCCTACGTTCCGTACAAGGTATATTTTCATGTAGTGTGTTTTTTTTGGTTTTACAGTAAGACAACAAACATCGGGGGAAAACTAAGGTGGAATTTTTGGAATTTCAAAACTCTAAGGAGGGTGTGTTTTTACCCCACCGGTGTTTGTTGTCTCACTGTAATTGGTTGCATTGTCGCGTTGTAATTTCACATAGCACGATGCGTGTGCGGTAATCTCTCTCACTTTAGTAGGAGAGAGGCGATTTTATAAACATTTCTCTGTTTTTTTTTGTCAAAAACCAACAATAAATAAACACAGTGAGCCTTCTGAACCAGAAACGTCGAGACGAAGGAGCTTAGGAGGAGAAAGACGTGTAGTTTTTTTTTACCTGAAGGTGAATCGATTTTTTTTTTTTTTTTTTGTATATTTTTTCATGGTTGGGATCCACCCCGGTGCCGGTCATTTGTACCAAGGTACACTGTAACGAACGGGCTTTGTATTTCAAGTCAACTTTCTTTTTTTGACAGGCTGTTCTGTCGAGGAGATGTGCCCAGAAGGCATCGTCTTCAAAGTTTTTCTATTTTCTTTTTTTTCTTCGTGTGTTCTGTTCGCGGCGTTTGCAGATTTGGTTTGTCACACTCAAGGGGATAAATCCCATCAGGGGGGATTGTTTTTTCCATTGTGTTCTTGAAGAAGAACAAGAGAAAAAAAGGTGGATATATCCATCTCGGGGGTTGTTGTGCTTCTGCACGCATCTCCTAAATGGGGAGTTCTACAGGAGGGGGGTTTTTGGGGAAAATTGCGACGTTAACAAAGAAAAAATGGGGGAAAAAGGCAAAAGAGAATCGGTAATAGACATCACCCCTATTTTTTTTTTTCTTTGACCTAAAGATGTGTTAATCGTGGTTTGGTAGTCAGTCTGAGTCAGACTGACCCATCTCGCACCCCTCTCGTACTAGAGTGCGAGAAGAGTCCGATCCTCGGCCTGGCCCAAAAAAACCAGTCTGACTTAGACTGACTACAAACCATGGTTAATACCCACCTTTCATTTCAGAAGTTTATTTTTTTTGATAACCTTGATTACGGTCAGCCACCCACGCAAGTGGATTCCTAGCAGCCGTCACCAAGCTCTCGTTTCGTGGAGGTTCCGCTCCTACGTTCTCCCTTTTTTTTTACCATCCCCCGTTCCACTATTTCCTCGATACATTCGGAAATTGATCTCATCTTATCTCCTTTATTTTTTGTGCAACACTTCCTCCTTTTTGCTGCTGTTTTTCCAGGAATATCACCTCGCAAACCAGCTGTCTTTATGTGAAACGTCTTGTGTCCACAGGAATGCACTTTTCGTAACTTTGGCAGTACCACATCAAACGCAGATTGGCAAAAACCAACTATGGTATCTTTTTTTTTCGTGTTGTACTTTTTTTTTTTTTGCTATTTGTGTAAATTGCCTGCTATCTAAAAAGCCGTGTCAGGACATGTTCCTGTTTTATTCTTCAATAAAATATCTGGTATCTGTGTGCCTCCCCCCTTCCCTTTTTGGGGAGGAGGGGAGAAGGCGAAGCTCAAGGATGACTAAGCACAAGCTTACGATCATCTTACCTTCTTTGTTTTTTTTAATGTGCGCTTGAGACCCCCTCAGCAGCGATTTTGTTTTCTTCAGTTTTATTTTATTTTTTTCCTTCAAGGTGAGCAAAGGTACGTCTTTGCGTCGCCTTAACCACTCTTTCTTTTAAGATGTAACTTTTGAAACTTTAACAACAGATGTGGGGTGATCTGGGGACTTTTTTTTCCAGATTATTCACTAGCGATTCACAAAAATTCACAAAAATTCACAAATATTCACAAAAACCCACACACCCGCGTATCACGCGTGTTTCCGCCTCGTTGTGAATTTTGGTGAATTTTCGTGATTTTTTGTGATTTTTTTTTGGTTTTTGGTGTGGTGCATAACCGATTACCCGTGTTTCTACCAGTTTAAACGACGGCATTTGCATTTCCGGAATCCGCCCGGCCAGTGGTGGGGTCAATTCGCCGAAATGGACAAGTTCTCGTTTTTGGTCAATTTCCGCAGTATACAGTATACACAGTATACACAGTATACACAGTATACACAGTATACACAGTATACACAGTATACACAGTATACACAGTATACACAGTATACACAGTATACACAGTATACACAGTATACACAGTATACACAGTATACACAGGTTTTGGGAGTACAGTACAGTACAGTACAGTACAGTACAGTACAGTACAGTACAGTACAGTACAGTACAGTACAGTACAGTACAGTACAGTACAGTACAGTACAGTACAGTACAGTACAGTACAGTACAGTACAGTACAGTACAGTACAGTACAGTACAGTACAGTACAGTACAGTACAGTACAGTACAGTACTGCAAACCCAAAAAAATCACAAAACCTGCACTAGCGATTCACATAAATTCACAAAAGTTCACAAAAATTCACATAAATTCACAACACCTGCACAAAACCTTCACATTCATTCACAAAAATTCACAAAAATTCACATTCATTCACAAAGGATCCCACACATGGTGTATCACGTGTGTTTTCGCTTCGTTGTGAATTTTTGTGAATGGCTGGTGAATAATCTGGAAAAAAAAGTCCCCAGATCACCCCAAGATGTAACTTTTCATTAAAAAACCCCCCTTCTTTTGTCTTCAAAATTCAAAAGTAAACCTCACTGTTTTTAAAGTGTTCTTTACCTGTTCGCTCCCTCAGTCTTTTAGTTTTTGGAGTGGTTTGCGAGCTTGTAAAAAAACCACTTTGTAAACATTTGTTTATTGTTGTATGCCTTTTTTTGCCCCCTAAAATGTTTTTATGTTCTGACGGCTGCATCCATCATTGCCCCCCCCTCCTTTTCCCTCTTTTCTCAAGACCTGTATGTACGCGATGTATATTCAACTTTCGACTTTTCTTCTTGTAATCATCAACTCTTTGCTGTAATAGGGGAACGAAGCGGTATTCACTTTTTTTATTTTGAAAGACTGAAATGCGTTTTTTGCACGTTTTCAACTTCTCTTTTTTATTTTGAAGATGTATTTTTGTTGGGGGAGATTCGTTGCCCGAAAATGTACTTTCTTTTCCCCCCCCACCCTTTGCATGAGCACCTATTTAACTACTCTTTTTTTATTAGGTCACTCATACAAACTTAGACTCGTCTTACAACCCTCACGGATGCTGCCAGATCTGGCCAGATCTCCAGATCTGGGCCGCCCAGATCTGGCCAGATCTGGGAAATTTTTTTTTTTTTTTGAAAAAAAAATTTTTCCCAGACGTCCCAGATCTGGCCAGATCTGGCCACATCTGGGAGATCTGGGACGTCTGGGAAAATTTTTTTTTCCAGGTACCCCCAATGACATAACGAAGTATCGCTTGAAGTACCATTCAATATACGTTGCTCGTGTGTGCAAGTTACGAAGTAGGACACACAAGGTATATCAAACGATAAATCAATCAGATAAACGTTACATCATTGGAAAATTGTTGGCACCGCCGCCCTGTCTTCGTATTTATTACGTCGACAGGCCAAACAGCGTTGGGCTCAGAAGAAGCAGTGCAAAACACTGCGGGATCAACATGAGAACCAACTCCCAACAACACAGGCTACCGAAGTAGCAGGTGGGGTGTTGCGGGTGTTTGGGGTGAAAGAAAATCGATTTTGGTAAGTTACAGCAGAAAATTCTTAAGTTTGCACAATTGAGAAGGGTGTTACCACTGCCTAATAATATTCGTACATGTGAACCGGTAAGGTCGAGAAGGGTGGACACGGCATACAAGTACAAGTACAAGTAAGACGTACCTTCTACAAAGGCTGAATTCGCAATTCTTAAGGGATTGAATTCAGCCCCCACGTGGTGTTTTTGAGAAAATCATTCCATGGTATACAGCTAATGGTTCCCGAAGAATGATTCGCCCCTCCTCGTTCATGCAAACTTAAGAAAATTCTGAAGTAACTACAACCTGGCGTGCGGGTACAGATGCATTGCTTTGTTCTTTCCTCAAAGTCATGTGTGATCTCTCGGGTCTGTACTAAAGTCAGTGTTTAGATAAGCATCCACTTGACTCGTTCTAACAACCGTTGAAATCTAGAACAAAACATTACACTGCCCCTTCTCACACCAAGCCGCCATGCTTCAAGAGCATGCCCTGGGCAAAAATTACTCTGACAAAAATTGGTTTTCTGGGGGAACGCGATATTTTCTTGTGCCTAGTCCTCCGCAAGAGCAGAGGACAGACTTTCCGGATCCCGAAGTCGAATTTCTTGCACTAGCTATGCTCCCTGGGTTAAATGGCTATAGCAGTGACTGACTAAGAGTTTCATAATAATTAGGGTGGTCTATGAGGTGGGTTAATGGAAAAGTTGGTATATAAACCCGACTTTTACGATCGCCACCTGGTTTTGAAATAATTGCACCAGCTCTTCCGTCGGCACTGCTTCACTGTCACGATGAAGGATCGTCGGTTCGGGTACCTGTTAAGAGAAATTGAATGTAAAAGTAGAGACTACAACAAAAAAACAAACAAACAAACAAACAAGAAGCCGCCCCGTACCCCTTAAACGTAAAAGTGACATTTTTGTTGACAAAAAAAAAAAAAAAAAATAGCTAAAAAATAGCGGACATGTCGAAAAGGGAGAAAACCGGGGGGTTAAAAACATACCTTGCACTCGGCCCACTCTCCAGGTACAAAGAACATCACTGCACGACAAACCCACTACTACGATAGAAAATAACTATTTTTTACCGAACAGAAAGGTCGTTTTATTGATGAGTGTTTTCTGAGTGCACACTCAGTGGGGACAAAATGCAACACTTACCGAAAAAATTCTCCAATCGGACAAAAACCTTTCTAAACACCCAAAAAAAAACACCTCAGTCCACATCCGCTGGGGTCGCGAGATGGAAATATATGGTTTTACAGCTTTTGGGGGGTCTAGCGTGGGTCCCAGATGCATTTTGCAACGGGTCTGTGTGTGTGCCTCAACCGCTTCACAGTACCCTTTTTTGTAACTGAAAACGACGCATCCTGTACCTAAGTGCACTGAAGCCTAGCTTGCGTCCTCCTTCGTGGTTTTGGGCGTTCGCATGCGAGAATCATTATCGCATTCTCACATGTAATTCTCGCATCACGGAGAGGATTTTAGCGTTACGTGACCACAAAAAAAGTGCACAAAATTAGTTTGGTCAAAAATCACCTTGCACTTGTGAAGGAATTGCTAAGGAAATGTGAAATATGCGTGTTTTGGTACACAAAAGTGCGTTTTGGGTGGTTCTGAAGGGTCAAAACACCAAAAAAAAAATGCGTTTTTTTGCATTTTTGGTCACCCAAGGACCCACTATTTTGGTTGATATTTTTTTTTTCCCTTTGCGAAAAAATACCCAAAAATCACGGCTATAAAAACGCTAAGGAAAAATCGATATTCATTTTTTGGGCAGAGAAGTGCGTTTTAGGCGCCCACAGATGGTCAAAACATCAAAATTTTTGTGTTTTTGGCATCTTTGGACACCCAAGGACCCACTATCAGGGGTGAATTTTTTTTGCCTGAGATTTGCCTTTGCCAAAAATCGCAAAAAAAAATTATGAAGGAAATTGCTAAGAAAAAGTCGAAATTGTGGGCCCCTGTACTGCATATGGCGGTACCAGATCGTCAAAACACCCGACTCTTACTTTTTGGTACACAAAAACCCTGCTCAGGGGTCAAAATTTTCCCGGAAAAAAAAAATTTTTTTTTTCGAGATTTTTCAAAAATCGACTTGTCTTTGGTAAAAACCATGAAATTTCGGGTTCGCAAAACCACGTTTTAGACCCCCACAGATGCTCAAAAGTGCCAAATTTTGCTTTAAATGGCCTCAAATCGTCGAAATTAGTCCTTTTTAGGGGCGAAAAAAAAAATTCGAGAGTCCCTTTCCCTGGGAGACAATAGCCAGAAATCTGAGAAAAAAAAAAAAAAACTGGCCAGATTTCCAGATCTGGCCAGATCTGGGGGGTTTTTTTTTTTTTTTGAAAAAAAAAATTTCCCAGATTCCCAGATCTGGCCAGATCTGGCCAGATCTGGAAACAAGATCTCCACATCTGGAAAACGAGCCAGATCTGGGGAATTGGCCCCCAAATCTGGCCAGATCTGGCAGCATCCGTGAACCCTCTTTTTCTTTTTTTTTTTTTTTTTTTGAATTTTTGTTGGCTGCATCCTGAAGGCGCTTGCTTTAGGAACACAAGGTGAGACAAAACAAAAAGGATCCAAAAATACAACAAAAAAATATTGATGAATAACCAATGTTCAAAACATTAAGTAATCTAATCAGACTAAGCACGAGAGGCTTAGGTTCAGCTTATAAAACTTTTCTTATGATGTTCAGTAGAATCGTTAGTATATGAAACAGTTTATGATGGGTGTGCAACTACTCGGCATATTTTGTCTCAACTTTCCCTACTTTTCTCTTTTAGGCCTCAAAGACTCTTTAAGAGGTTTCCTCTTCACGTCCAGGTAGTCAGGTGGGAGCGTATTATAAAAACATCAACACAGAATATTTATTACGCACTCTACGAACAAAACAAAAAATAAAATTTTGTTGACAAAACCTGACGAGAGGCTTAGGTTCTTCCCTTTCTTTAACCTATGTACACGAGCGGTATTTTTTACCCCTCTCTTTTATTTTGCTAAAATATGTGTATTCTGTCTTGGGACACGCAGCAGCATTCTCCCTTAGTCCTTTTCTTACTAAGACCACGTCGAGCTACTCTAAGGTTATAACGGACGAATCTTTTGCATTTTTCAAACAAAAAGTAACAAAAGGGGCTGGGGGGGAGTGGGAATGGGGTTGGGGAAAAGAAAAAAAAAAATGGCTGCGTGGTGTTCATACGAGAAAAAAGCGAGGTGTCTACATGTCATCAATTTTTCAATTTTTCAAGGGAAATATTGAAACTCTGCTCATCTAAAGGATTGATCACACATTGAGTTCAAAAAAAAATATAGTGGAGCACACTCTAGGGTGGCTACACTAATGCAACCAAGTTTTCAAAAAATAAAATAAAATGCGTCACCATACGCGCACCCAATGCTACCTCCGATTCTTACTTTTTTTTTTTTTTTTTTTTTTTATTCTTTTTTAGATGTGTGTACAACAACGCTTGAGGGGATGTAGCACAATACCATACGGTGCAGGGACTCATCAAAGAGACTGCTTACCGTCTCCCAGAGAGAAAAAAGCCATTTTGTGAAAAAAAAAGGAATATAGTGTAGGTCATCCTCAGGGTGTCTATACTAATATACAACCAAGTTTTCGAAGAAAAAAAAAGATGACTAAGAACGAAAGAGAATGCTTTATGCTGTAACACAAACAACGCACCGCTGCAGAGCAGTGAATTAAACAGAGTTGCCTTACCCCCCTCCTTGCATTCCTCTTTTTATACCTCATGAAGGAGGAAATAGAAACGCATTTTTGAACACCATCTTTGCGGTTCTGGGGACCGAACTGCAGAGCTACACCTCACCAAAACAGGTCGAGGAAGTAGGTTTCACCACAACCTCTCCTCACGAGGTTTTTCGTAAGTTTCTATTTCCTTACAAACTCACAGTAGTAGTACCCCCCCGTCACAGCTGAGAAGAAGCCCGGTACCCGGTCCCGGGTCCCCGAGTCTTATTCTCAGCTGTGGCTCCATATAGCACCAAATACTCTTGTTCAAAACAAACTCCATTATTCCAGAGGTACACACACTAACCCTGTCCAACCCTCTCACCCCTTCACCATGTCGCAACGTGCCATGCTCGCATGGCTGAACGACACCTTAGAGCTGAGCATGCGATCCATCACCGAGATGTCTGCTGGGTGGCAGTACTGCCAGCTTGTGGACCTGCTATTCACGAAGGCGCTGCCACTGCAGAGGGTCATATTCAATGCCAGAAACGAGGAGCAGAAACTCTCAAATTTCAAGCTGTTGATGACGTTTCTTGCCAAACATCAGGTGGAATATCCTTCCGCTTCTGTTGATGTACAGCGTCTCGTTAAGGGACAGCAGACACACAACCTTGCGTTTTTGACGTGGTTTAAACGGTGGTTTGATGAGATGTGTGAAGGGGAAGAAACACCGGAGTATGCGGCAGCGGAACGGAGACAGCAGTTTCAGGGCACAGCACCTTCTCAGGGTACCCCGGCAAAAACCTTTGCACCGAAAACAAATCCTGCAAGAAAACGCAAGGCGTCAGCGCTTACTTCCCCAGAAGCTGAGGACACAACAGCACGTTGTCTGCCGATGGAAGCTGTTCCGACACCGAGGGTGTCTCTTGAAACACCACGGGGCAGCACCCCGGCAGGGCCGGCCATGCAGTTTATCATGAAGTTTGCTAATATGGATGTAAACACCGCGCAACGTCTGCCAAAACGGCAGAAAACTGAGGACGTAACTGCCAACCGTGCTGCAGCTGTTGCAGACAACGCTGCGCAGTCGCGTCTCAGAGAGGAAAACCGAAAGGCGCAAGATGAGCTCAAAAAAAGCGGAACCGAAAAAGCACAGCTATTGAAACAGATGAAGGAGTTGGAGGAGAAGTTGAAGGCGTCTGCAGAAGGGGCGGCAGAGGCAGAGCTGCGGGCGAAGACGGCGGAGCGACAGGAACGGAGTCATCGGGAGGAGAAGAAGGAGAAGGAAGGGGAGCTGCGGGACCTGAAGGAGAAGGTGAACACACTGAAGCGCGACGTCGAGGCAGCAACGAACCAACTGCGAGACCGTGACTCTACCCTCGAAAAGGCTGCCGCCGTAAGACGCATGCTGCACAACTCCCTGCAGGAACTCAAGGGAAACATCCGTGTCTTCGCACGCCTCCGCCCCACACTCGACGCAGAGGACAGCTTCCCCTCCGAAGTCTTCACTTTCCCCGACGAGCTCGACTCCCGCAGGGTCGAAATCTGCGAGCCAGCGGGCACCTCTGTGACCGGAGAGAAAAAAAACGGAAAAGTAACGAATTTTGAGTTCGACAAAGTCTTCCCGCCAAACGCATCGCAGGTATGTTACCCTTTATTGATTTTGAGGGACCTTCCCAGACAAACCCCTTCCTTTAGCCTCAGAGAACTTAGTGTACGGAGGGTTTTGTACATCACCTTTGACAGGAATGCGTCTTCGACGAAGTCTCGAACCTTGTTCAGTCCTCATTAGATGGGTACAAGGTGTGCATCTTTGCGTACGGACAGACCGGCAGCGGCAAGACGCACACTATGGAGGGACTGCCGCAGGACCAGGGTCTCATCCCACGCGCAGTGAACCTTCTCTTCGACCGTAGCAAGGAGATGCGCGAGCGTGGGTGGACCATGACGCTGAAGGCACGCTACGTCGAGATCTACAACGACAAGCTGCGGGACCTGCTTGGGAGCGGCGCTGAGGACAAGATCGAAGTCAAGCACACTGGGGACGACACACATCTGACCAACTGCGCCATTGTCGACGTCACCGACTGCGAATCAGTCCACAAGGTCCTGCTCCAAGCCAAAAGCCGCCGCACCACTGCCGCCACGAAGATGAACGAACGCAGCTCCCGCTCCCACTCCGTCTTCACCCTGAAGATCTACGGACGCAACGAAGGGACGGGCCAGAAGATGGCGAGCGAGATCAACCTGATTGACCTGGCAGGCTCCGAGCGTGTGAAGGACAGCGGTGTGACTGGAGAGGCATTGAAGGAGGCGGAGCACATCAACACCTCGTTGACGCATCTTGGCAACGTCATCCAGCAGCTGCACGGTGCGGGCCGTGTCGTGAAGAGCGACAAAGGCGCCAGCAAGCTGAACCACATCTTCCGCAACAGCACGCTGACGTGGCTCCTCAAGAGCTGCCTCGGTGGCGACTGCAAGACGCTCATGCTCGTCAACATCTCACCCGTCCTCAGCAGCCTCCCCGAAACCACCAACTCCCTTCGCTTTGCGACAAAGGTCAACAACTGCCAGATCGGAACCGCCTCCAAGAGAGTCAAGTAAAAGGTCTCTGTGACTCGCACCAAAAGGTATTTCCTTGAAATGCAGGCTGTGCATGGTATCGTCATTATTCACCACGTCTTGATAGACTTTAGCAATTGGCGATTAACCATGATGAGACTGTTGCAAAGGGAATGCACTGCAACCGATCAAACAAGAGCAAAAAAAGGGCGAGGAACGTCTGCGTGGAGCTCACACGAAGAAAAAAAAAGCGAGGTGTCTATACGGTATCAATTATTCAAAAAAAAAAGCAAAAACAAAAAAATAACAAAAAAGAAAGGTCAAACAGCGGTTCAGTAGTTAGATGGGGTTATTATATGGTGACTAAATAAAAGGCAACGAAATAAAAGCACGTGAACGCTGACGGCCTAGGATGTGACACTCGGGTTCAGAGTGCTTTGTTGTGCAGATGCCGTTGTCTCTTTGATAATGTCATTTTTTTTCTGCAAATATGTGTCAATGTGTCATGAGAAAAAGAGGATTGCGTGAGCGTCACACCCAAGCTCCACACTTCATGGATCTCAACACATTACAATCACACTTTTTTCTTTCTCACTCTTTTCTCTTTTTGTTATTTTATTTTTTTAGATTTTTCATCCCTCTTTTTTTGGGAGGGAATTGACCAAAGTGACCAAGCAGAGAGGCTTAGGTTCAACTCATGGTCGGAAAGCTGTGCGGGGTTTTCCCCCCCTCCCCCCGCCACGCTTTAACACCTTCATGAAAAAGATTCTTTCTGAATTAGGCAAAACGCTGCGGGGCTGACATCGATAGGTCAGTCGGAGATCTGCATCAATATTCCTTGTTTGCTAATGGTTAAACCTGGGTTTCAATACAAGAAGCAACTTCTCTTGGCCTATTATTACCCTAGGTTAAACGGTGTTTTGTTGAGGATCTACGTAAGGTGTGAAACCCGTCTTCCTTTTCCCCCCCCCTCCTTTGGAACCAAACATGTACAGTTCTATTGTCACTACCAAAGGGGGGGAAAATACCACCACATAAAACCCACCTAGCCCTCTTAGATATACCCCCCTACTCCCTTCCCCTTCTCCCTTGGTCAATTGCCCCGTCTCTCCCCTCCATGACCATTTGACAAAAACCCCACAAAACCTTCGATTAGACAAAAAAAAGAACACCATTTTCTCCGTCATTTTCTCCAATACACTTTCGAAGATTTCAAAAAAAATTGCCGTTTAAATTTGCATGACATTGCCGAAAGGGAAAGCGTGAACATTCCGCTACCTGAATGCAGAGAATGAGTGGTAACACATTGGCTATCCTGTTGACCATTTCCACTGGCCCCGGATGACGTCACTTTTCACATTCACACCCCCCTCAGACTACAACACCGTTACTACCCCCCACACAACTCCCGCACAATGGGCAACTGTGCCTGCGGGGAGAAGAAGGGGAAGCGTTCGAACCATGTCTCCGCAGACCAGCAGGCCAAGATCAATGAAGCGACACACCAGATCAAGGCGCAGATCAAGGAGGACATTGCAGAGGCTGTGAAGGAGGCGGAGGAAGCTGAAGAAGCCGAGGCCGAAGGGGAAGAAGTTCCACCGGAAGTCAAAAAAGAGGCCAAACGCAAGGCCAAGAAAGCCAAGAAGCGCGCCTCCAAGCTCGAAACGCTCGACCGCGCCCGCGGGGTCGAAGCCATGACACTCAATGACTACAACACCGCCATTAGACGCCTCCAATCTGTCACCGGTGAAGACCCAACCAACCCAGGCATGAAGATCACCCTTCCCGAAGGTCTAGAATGGATGACTGCCATGCTCGAAGTGATGTGGCCCTCCATCAAGGTCTACGTCGAGAAGACCTTCCGCGAATCTCTCCAAGACATGACCTCCCAGATGGTCGAATGGTACGGCATTACCTGCCAAATCGAGGAGTTCGATCTGGGAGACAGCTCCCCCGGGTTTGGACCAATCTCTGCTCGCAAAGTGAAGGGGATTGACGGCAAGGAGGATGGCGGTGTGGAGATCAACCTGGGCATCACATACCGTTCTGACATGACCTTGAAGATGAACACTTCTGCAGGAGTGATTGGAATCCAGAACCTCGACTTCCTTGGAACTCTGTTCATCTGGCTGCGTCCATTTGTTGACGAAATGCCTTTGGTCGGTGGAATCGAATTCGCCTTCGTAAACCCCCCTACATTGGAGCTTGACTACACCGGGTTTACTGGGAGAGTGTTGGAGCTGGCTGGGTTGAAGGGGAAGGTGCGCAGCTATGTGAACGACTTCCTTGCGTCTTGGATGCTTGTACCCAATATGATCAGCATTCCGATGCATCCGTCTGTGGATGTGGCCAAACTGAAATGCCCGCCACCAGAGGGCATCATGCGTCTCCATGTCGTAGGTGCGGTTAACCTCCCCGGAGCTGATTGGGGTGGTGGTGTTGACCCATACATTGAGATCCGTGTAGGTGCGCAGTGCTTCAAGACGAAGACCGTCAGGAACTCGAAGTGCCCCGTCTGGAATGAAACGCACGATTTCCTTGTCTACAACCAGGAGCAGTGGGTCTCCATCAACGTCTACGATAGCGACCATGTCACCAGCGATGATGTCATTGGAAGGTATGCCCCTATGCATCTCCCCATTCACCCCAACCCTGAACAGCGTGATGCATTTGCCTGTGAACCGTCTCTGCAAACGGCGCAAAGCAGAGGTCCCCCTAACAAAGGACGGTCTCCCCATCATAGGTGAGGACGACGACGGAGACGAGATGCCCCCATGCCGTCTGCAGCTGCGTGCCGAGTGGATTGCGATCAGGGATGAGGAGACGGCTTCAAAAGAGCGTCTCGTGTCTGTCCACATTGCAGAGATCACCGATGTGCCCGATGTCATCAAGGACAAGAAGCCTCCGTTCAAGGTGAAGGTCGATGTGGGCAGCCGCTCCCAGGAGACGTGGCCTGGTGTGTGCAAGCCTGGCGCCTTCATGGACACAGAGGATATGTTGAAGTTGATCCGCAAGCTTGGAACAGAACAGAACAAGTCTGTGTCGGAGATCCAGCAAACAACAACGATGAACATGCCAAAGGACGACAAACTCATTGAACAGGCCCTGGCGATGAAGGACGGCAAGTACATCCTTGGTGCCGACGACTCAGACAAGGCGTGGTGGCGCAAGAAGGGTGTGTACCTCAACTGGCAAGCCTTCCCGAAGGAGAAGGACGCCGAGAAGGACCCCCGCATCACGTGGGCAGGCAAGACCGAGACCGAGGCCCTCCCCATCGCATCCAAGGAGGAGCTCAAGCAGCGCAAGAAGCACTACGAGCTGATGCACATCCTCTCCACCTGGCACGTCGCCGTCATGTGGTCTCTCATGGCCAAGAAGGCCGCCACCAACCCTTACTACGAACACGTCCTCCACATCAACACTGACGAAAAGGTAGAAAACGTCAAGGTCACGATCCTCGACTCCGCCAACAAAGAGGTGGGCCACGCGAACCTCCACGTCACCGACGACAAGAAGGGGGACGAGGCGGATTTGGTGGGACCCTTTGACATCCCTGTTGGCAACGGACAGTCCATCACACTCCACGGCGACATCACCGTCAAAGCCCTCGAAGTCACAAACGAGCTCCCTGCGAACTGGAACCTCAAAGCAGACTCCTTGGACACCACAGCCGAATTCGTGGAGTGGTGGAAGGACGAAGTCTACCACGAAGACTGGTCATACAACAAGGAGGACGGGAAGAAATGGCAGGCCGTCGACTGGCCTCACGCAAAGAAACAAAAGGCAAGCCCCGAGGAGCTTCAGAAGCGTTCCAAATACTATGAAGACGGATCTAGCGATAACGTTGTCGGAAGCGGCGCACAGCCTATCAAACGCGCAGCGTTGGACGCCTGCCTGCGGTCTGGGTCCATCACTTGGGGTGACTTCGACATTATGATGGGGAAACTCCTTGGCGAAGAAGACATGCCCACGATAGCCGAAACGCTTGAATGGGTGAACCTCCTGATCATCTGCCTGTGGCCTTCTATCAAATCCTTTGCAACAACAACCATCCGCGAGCAGGTCGAACCCGCCGTGCAAAAAGCTGCCGCAGCAGCAGGAGAATCCCTCAAGCTCGCCTCCCTCGACATCACCATACCAAAGGTGGATCTCGGCTCAAAGCCTCCCTTCTTCAACACCATCCAGGTAGAGAAGATCCGTGGACCCACCGGATGGGGATCACCCTGGGAAGGCATGGTCATCACATTGAACAACCTGACCTTCTCAAGCGATGTTGACATGGAAATTTCTATCAAGCTTTCAACCGCTCTTGGAGACAAAGTCATCAACTTTGGTGCAAAAAGCGTTCTCTTTAGAGGAACCATCAAGGCGAAGCTGGGGCCTATGCTTAATGATATTCCACTCATCGGCGCCGCGCAGGTTACAATGCCGAACCCCCCCGATCTTGAAATTGATTTTACAGGTCTGACAGATGTTGTAGACAAACTGCCAGGAATGAACTCTCTCGTCTGCGGCACCGTGGTCGACAACGTTGCGTCATACGTAGCTGCCCCCAACTTTATTGTTGTCCCCTTCGACCCGCTCTTCAACTCCATTGAATTGCAGTACCCCAAGCCTATTGGTGTTCTTCGCATCAAGGTCGACTCTGCACACCACCTGATGGCAGGCGACACCAGCCTCATGGGAGAGAAGAACTCTGATTCCTACGTCAAAATCCGGGTCGGTGCTGAGACCTATGAGACTGCGCAGTGCAAATCCCTCGACCCCACATGGAAAATCAAAAACGTGCACGACTTCGTCATCCACGACGAAGACCAAGCGGTGGACCTGGAAATCTTTGATGCAGATGGGCTTCTTTCTGGAGGAGCGGACGACTCTCTTGGCGCAGTGCATTCTAAGGAAACGGTTCTGGGAGGGGGGATTGACCTCATCCGCCGTGGCATTCCGGTTCGCGCTCTGCTTCGTCTTGGTGCAAAGGGATGTCTCCGTCTCAGCCACAAAGTCAAAGATGAAGTGTCTTCCACCGAAGAGCACATCGTGTATGAGGACGTTCCCGTCAAAGGAGAGGACGGTCAAGAATCCAAAGTCATCGTCACCGCCTCATGGCTCAATATCCTCTCCGACGGTTCACGCAACCTCGCGTATCTTGTTCAAGTCCACGTCGATGATATCACCGGCTTGCCTTATCCAATCGAAGCCCGGATTGGGTCTCCATTCAAATTAAAGGTGAAAGTAGGGGTATACGAAACGGTAGGCAAACCTGGGGTAGGCAAACCCTCTCAGATGGACCCTGCGGGGATGTTGAAGATGGCGAGGAAGATGCATGCTGATGGGTCTTCTGTGCATGACATCTCCGTTACCTTAGAGCTTGACAAGGAGATTGTTGAGCAGGCCTTGGCGTTTACTGAAGAAGAAGCTGGCAAGGCAGGACACGATGCGGTGATTGAGTGGTGCGCATCTGCCCCGGCGTCAGTAATGAACAACAGAGCGGCAACTTCTCCCCAATTCATGCAAAGAATGCACCTTGTTGTTCCAGTAGACAGAGACGACGAAGCAGCCCAGCTTGGACGCTGGAAAGCACCGATCCAACTCTCCATTCTCAACGCAAACGACGAAGAGATCGCCACAACCGAAATCATCTACGACGTCGCAGCCAACACCAACGTCGAAACCAGCACTGCCAACACCATCGAAGGCCCCTTCTCATTCGATGTTAAAGTCGAAGGAAAGCAGGGCGGAGGGCTTCTCTCGTACATCGGCATGGCAGGGCAATCCACAGACGATTTTGAAGGAAAAATCACTCTCCGTGGATCCCTCATCATGGAAGGACTCAAACAGCGTATCATGGACGCAGACTAAAAAAAATATTTTCGAAAGGTAGAAGGAAGAGAGGTGAGGAGGAGGAGGAGGAGCAGGACACAAAAGAACCGTGAACGAATAATGTAACATTTTAAAAGGGAGATGAAGGGGTTTTTGGAGGGGAGAAAATAATTTCAAAAAAAAAAGGGGTAAAAAGGCGGGTGTCCAAATTTCGGGGGGATGCGCTAATACAAATTTTCAAAAAAAGTGGGGGTTGAACAACTGTGGTAACACAACCGTGGTCACAGTACTCCGGCAATCTAAAAGCAAAAAAAAAAAAAACGTTGTAATGTGGGAAAATACAAAGGGCATCGCTTTGGAGTAACTTTTCATGATTTTCTTTTTTTTTTTACTTGTTTTCCTAAGATGAGTGTACACCAGAGGTACAACCATCTTTCAAGTTTTCTTTTCCCACTTTTTTTTTTTTTTCCACTTTGAATTACCCTTCTTGGCAAAGTCAAAGTACAAAATTTAGGAACACTGTCACAGGGCTTTGTCTTTTCAAAGTACGTTTCTTATATTTTTTTGCTACCAACGTCTCTCTCTCCCCCCTCCCCCTCCTCTTCTCGTGACCGTAATGGGGTAGTTGACGCCTCCATCAGAGGTCCTGCATTGACAACCATTTTTTTTTTTGACTCTTTTGTGCTTACTGTTTTGCTAAAAGTAGTAAGTATTTCTATTATGAATTTGTGTCTTTTTTTTTCTTCTTTTTTTTGTTGCTGTTCCTTTTTTGTGCACGAAGCAGAGAACAGCAGAAAAGCAGAGAATCAGCATCGCCCTACTACAATATCCTCCCCTGTCATGCACAGCATAGTCCTATTTTCTTTTGCCATTTCCTATTTTCACCTATTTTTTTTTTTGCTCGAAATAACACTTTTTTTAAAAAATGTTCATTTATGTTAAAAACGCAGGAGTGTGTTGAAACCATAGTGCAAACTTTTTTGCCCCCTCTCCATAAAGGGAACTGAAAAGTGTTCAGCTGACAAAAGGGAGGGGGTTCCGCTACTCTAAGACGTATTCGTTGTGATTATGTCTACCCAGTTTTTCCCCCCGCTGTCCATTTTGTTTATTTTCTGTGTTTTCTTTTTTCTTTTTCTTTTCTTCACACACTCCTTTTTACTTCTTACAACTTGCATACATTGAAACTCCCCGAAGAGTCTCGGAGACTCTCCGATTGGTGTTTTTAGAGAGTTTTAGCGATTAAAAAAGGAGAAAAAAAAGTCACGAATCGCTATGAAAAAAACACTCTAAAACTCTTTGATTTGAAAGAAAAACAGTGGAGATTGCACAAAACTGTGGCAACACAATCGAGGCAACTACACTACTCCAACAATTTTTAAAAAAAAATCGGGGATTTCAATGTACAACGGTAAAAACGGAGTTTTTTTTTTCTTCTCTCTCTTTCTAACGTAAATATTGCCATTGACTTGCTTGTTGCAAAGTGAGTTTTTTGGAGCACACAACAAAAAAAAGACAAACGGTTCGTAGAGTGCAGTCTGCGAAGGTGTTCCTTCATCCAGTAAGGAGGGGGGGGGGGGGTGCAGTTTTTGATGTGTGCGCAATGTTGCATTTATCTAACAATTTTTTTCTTTCATTTTTTCTTCTCTCTTTTCCGGCATTCATCCATGCCCACACACGCCCGATATTGTATAATATTCCAAGGAATTACCGAAGAATTGATTATAAAAAGTTTCGCATTTCCCCCCCCTGACTATGTGTAACATGTTCTTTTTAAAGGTTGGCTAAGTACAGAGAGGTTTAGGTTCATCTTACCAACTTTCCCTTTTTTTTAAGGTGACTAAGCACGAGAGGGTTTTTTTTTTGAACATGATCCACTTTTATTTTTGCAATTTTGATTTTTTCATTCTTTTACAATGTAGGTTTCGAAAACTGTCTGGGCCTTGAGCGACAGCGGAACACTAACTACAAGTCCACAGAGGGTCATGCACTGATGAAGTCCACCTCTGTTTACAACTAATGTATGCGTTTAGGACTGAAACATGGACTTGTGGTACAGATGTACCACCCTACAAAAACTTTTGAATATGCATATTTACAAAAAAACAAAAACAAAACAAAAAGGATCCAAAAATACAACAAAAAAGATTGATGAATAACCAATGTTCAAAACATTAAGTAATCTAATCAGACTAAGCACGAGAGGGTTTTTTTTTTGAACATGATCCACTTTTATTTTTGCAATTTTGATTTTTTCATTCTTTTACAATGTAGGTTTCGAAAACTGTCTGGGCCTTGAGCGACAGCGGAACACTAACTACAAGTCCACAGAGGGTCATGCACTGATGAAGTCCACCTCTGTTTACAACTAATGTATGCGTTTAGGACTGAAACATGGACTTGTGGTACAGATGTACCACCCTACAAAAACTTTTGAATATGCATATTTACAAAAAAACAAAAACAAAACAAAAAGGATCCAAAAATACAACAAAAAAGATTGATGAATAACCAATGTTCAAAACATTAAGTAATCTAATCAGACTAACCCCTGTGATACCGCGTCCTAGACGGTCTGTTGGTCGCAGCATTTTGTTTGCAACAAGCAGGCAGCCACATAAAACGTAGGAAGTGGCTTTTTTCTGCTTCCAGTAGTAATAAGACCATGGACGTTTTATATAGTTGAATAAAAATATAAAAAATATGTGTTCAACCTGGCGGACGAGCGGCTTAGAAACAGATACGCCAGTCCATGAATGCCAGAACATCAATCAAACTTTTCATTCAAAAGACTTTTTCCTTTTTTTATTTTTTGAAACAAAACACCGATGAAGGCGAACCTGCTGTTATCCAGTGAACGGGTTCCACGAAACAAAAAGTATTCATGTCTCGCTTCAGTGAACGCGGGGATTTTTGTCTCGCGTACTAATTACGTTGAGAATAACCACGAACAAAGTGTGCTGCAACATTTTTTGCGAAGAGGATATACCCGTACACCAAATATCCATTTTCACCTTTTTTTTCCTTTTTTTACCTTTTTTTACGGTCAGCCCGGATAATACCGCTACATACTTGGGGAAAGATGTACAGGCTGTACCCCGAATAACTTTTGTGTACCTTCAGCAACACAAAAAGCGCAAAAATAAGATACACTCATTTTTCTAAGCTTAGCCTGACATGTGGCAAACAAGAAAACATTGCAACAAGTTGGCGACTATTAAATATCACCAACATGCACCTTTGTTCATCCAAGATAAAAAAAACAAAAGAAACAAACAGATGTAAGCAATCAAGACAGCGCTTCTGCATAACAAATGATAGAGTCGATGTCGATAGCTAACTTTTATTTTTTACTTCGTGCCTGATAGACAAGCAATGGCGAGTATGGGCAGCCAACCCATTCCGACCAAGGGCAAGCTTGGGCGATGAACCCATTAAGACCCACAGGGCGAGCCGGGATATATACCCGAGCCGACCCTGCCCCCAACCCCCAACCCCCTGCCGAGCCGAGCCGAGCCGAGCGAGTGTGCCGAGCCGAGCCGAGCAGAAAAGACTTGATCAACCAGAGTTACAAAGTTTCTTCATAAAAAAAGCTAAAAAAATGGTTGAAGATTAAAATCTACTAACAACCTGCAAACCACCTGTGTCACTATTATGCTGACTATCGACCCACGTGGCGAGTCAGTAGTGGCGTTATATTTGACCTTTTTTTAACAAAGTACCCTGCTATATGCAGAGTAACTGCCTTGGATGAGGTGAGCTACGATCATCCGAAAATATAAAACAAGTTTTTTTTGAACATGATCCACTTTTATTTTTGCAATTTTGATTTTTTCATTCTTTTACAATGTAGGTTTCGAAAACTGTCTGGGCCTTGAGCGACAGCGGAACACTAACTACAAGTCCACAGAGGGTCATGCACTGATGAAGTCCACCTCTGTTTACAACTAATGTATGCGTTTAGGACTGAAACATGGACTTGTGGTACAGATGTACCACCCTACAAAAACTTTTGAATATGCATATTTACAAAAAAACAAAAACAAAACAAAAAGGATCCAAAAATACAACAAAAAAGATTGATGAATAACCAATGTTCAAAACATTAAGTAATCTAATCAGACTAAGCACGAGAGGCTAGTCTTTTTCCCCCTTTTGTCTCGAAGGTGTTATGCCCGTAGACGTGCACTCTGTTTGCTTGATTCCACCGATTTCAACAAACGCTCGTTTGCATTCGGAGGCAACCATCAGTCTTTTCGCAGCATAGCCAACACATGAACAGGGTACTGCAAAATCGAGTTCTCTGACAATCGCACAGCCAAACATCGTGCAATCGCACCCAGACCTGGACTGAAATGTACTGCTCTAATTTATAAAAAAAAAAATATGGCCAAAAAAAAAAGCAACGATTTTTTGTTGTTGTTTTTGGTATTTTTTACTCTTTTATCGCTGAAATATTTTCATCGCACATTTAGGGTAACGTTAAGAACGCTGAACTGTGAAGGAATAATTAAGATATGTGTTTCTTGTGACGTTCGGCACTACACTATTCTGCCACACTTTGTCCCTGAGACTTGGTGTACAGTCAAAAGCTCACAGCAACACATGAACATACACAAAAACACACAAAAAAAACAAAACAAACCAAAACAAAGTAAAGTAAAGTAAACATCTCCTCCAATGGAGACAGAAACAGAGTAAGCAACCCTCGGGTGGGTTGTCCATACAAATAACAAATGAAAGGACACCCTCTTTTTGTTCCTCACCATTCTTATCGCAGTGTTGCTTTTTGTGCCGTTTTTTCCCCCCCTGGATATAAACCACGAAATGGATGTAGGACTGCATGGTTGGGGTCCACCCCGGTGCCCCGGTCACACCAAGGTACACTGTCAGCGACTGTTGTATTTTGAAGTCAACTTTTTGCCTCATGAGAGTGTCCACTCCTTCTTCTCACTCCCTTTCCTCTCACATTGGAGAACAGATTACTTCGTACACCATGGAAGTAGCAACCGCTCCACCTGCACCACTTGCTGCAGGGGACATCTCAATCAAGGCCACGGTGCATCGCTCTGCAGGCGGGAGAGACACAGTCACAAAGCGACGAGCCTGCTTCCACGACCCCACCTTTGCTGACGTGCAGAGCTGGGCGGAGGCGTGGTTCGCTGACTGGCATCTGAAGGACATTGCGTACACGGATGAGGAGGGCGATGTTATTGAGATCGGCTGTCAGGAGGAGTGGGTTGAGTGTCTGAACTTCTCGTGCGCACAGAGGGCAGCAATGGTGCAGGTGACGTGCACTTTTGTGAAGGGTGAAGAAGAAGAAGGACCCGGTGAGGATGCTGAGCGCGCGAAAGAGGCGCAAATGCGGCTGGTCGCAGACGTCGCACTGTCATCTGCGATACAAGAAAGGGAGCGGATCCTGATGCAAGACATAGCGCTAGCAAAGCGGCTCCAGAAGCAAGGTGCAAACGCTTGTTAACGTCGCTGCTTCAAACAAAAGGCATCAACCGATCAATGCTGCAGTATATCTGATCTCCCATCACTTACCTCTACGTCTACACCACCGCAGCGCAATCCTCTGAGAGGCTCGGTGAGAGCATGGCACGCTGTCGAACAGTGCACTTTAATGTTTTGTTGTTTCTTAGTCCAAGCTGTGAGGTGCGGACTCACCTTTAAATCTTTAAATCTTCTTACCCGCGGATTTTTCAGATGTGGATGTCTCGGTTGGCGAATGTTGTACACATTCCTGACCATGTGTCCGCTCCCAGCAACGTAAGGAGCCACTGTGATCATGACGTTTACGAGCCACTCAGCTTGAGGCATCGTGATACACACATGAGAACTCCAATGATTCAGTACAAATGATGTGGTTGCGTACTGCTGGACATATGAAGTCCATGCAGAGCAACTTTTCTTTGTTCCTACGTGTTTTCTGGCTACCTGTTATTAACGACCAACCCCAAACCTCGCCCTCTGTTTTCCTCTGCTCCCCCCACACAACAACCAACCACCACCATCCACAGCATATCCAACACCACCTATTCGTGTCATCTTCAATGCGTACCCTTTGTGTCTTTGGGTGTATGGCCTTTGCCATGGGTCAAACCATGACTGACCCTGCCAACAACATGACCGACCCCATGAAGCCACCAATGAACAACACTGGCAACATGAACGGCAGTCACCCCATTAATGGTACCGACCCCATGAAGCCGCCAATGAACGGTACTGACCCGTGGAACCCACCGATGAACGGTTCGAACCCAATGAACGGCACCCACGGTATGAACGGAACTGACCCCATGAAGCCACCGATGAACGTCACGAACCCAATGAACGGTTCCCACCCCATCAATGGTACCGACCCCATGAAGCCACCAATGAACGGCACTGACCCCAAGAACCCGCCCATGAACGGTTCCCACCCAATCAACGGCACCAATGGTATGAACGGCACCGGACCCATGCCACCGATGATGAACGGTTCCCACCCCATGAACAGCACCAACGGTATGAACGGCACAGACCCGTGGAATCCACCGATGAACGGTTCCCACCCAATGAATGGTACCGACCCCATGAAGCCACCGATGAACAGTACGGATCCCAAGAACCCACCGATGAACGGTTCCCACCCAATGAATGGCACCGACCCCATGAAGCCACCGATGAACGGCACTGACCCCAAGAACCCACCCATGAACGGTTCCCACCCGATCAACGGCACCGACCCCATGAAGCCACCAATGAACGGCACTGACAACATGAAGCCACCGACTGACAACACCCGCCCTGAGAGGATGGCCTGCACAGGACCCCAGTCTGAGTGGATGGAGGAGGAGCGTGAGAAGTGCTGCGAGGACAAGAAGATTGGGTGTGGCGAGAAGCCGCAGTTTGAGTGCAAGCACGAGGCAAACACAACAGACGTGACCCAGTGGACTGAGGAGCAGAAGGACTTCTGCTGCCAGCGTGACATGATTGCATGTGGAAGCAACGCGTTCAACTGCTCGTGGGGAGGAGAGACACAGCGCCCTTGGTCTGGCGCTCAGCGCGACTGGTGCTGCACAGAGAAGGGAGTGAACTGCCAGTCTGAGAACGAGAAGAAGGAGGACAAGGACCGTGAGCAGTGCCGCAAGGACGAGATGGACGGTGTGCTTGCAAAGGACGCAGACAAGAGCCAGAAGTGCTGCAAGGACTTTGCTTACGGCTGTGTTGCAAAGTTCGAGTGCTTTGCGAACCAGACGAACGCGTCTGAGTGGGCTGAGGAGAAGAAGGAGTTCTGCTGCCGTGAGAAAGATGCGGGCTGTGCGATGCGTTGCGACAGCAAGGACAAGGACATGCTGACTGGTGACCAGCAGGAGTTCTGCTGCAGCATCAAGGGTATGGGATGCTCGAGTGAGTTCAAGCGTGCACAGAAGGAGACCGACGAGAAGAAGGACAAGGAGGAGCGTGACGCAGGTGTGCACAAGAAGGGCTTCCAGATGAAGCTGAAGGGCGATGCTGAGGAGATCTTTGCTGAGCCCAAGGTTGTGCTGCGTCGTCTGCGCAAGGCACTTCTCGAGGCGTCTGAGAAGCTTGGTGAGAAGCCTGAGCGTCTTGTGGTGAAGCTGCTCGGTCTTCTGATGCCGAACGGGAAGGTGCCTGAGGGAAACCAGACCCAGAACTGGACAATGGACATCCCACGCTCGTGGAACGAGGAGTGCCACGCGGACGAGAAGGAGAGGCACGCAAAGAACGCCACACAGTCTGCGGACGAGCCTGCACGCGACGCAGGTGTGCTGGGTGAGACGGACTCGGACTACTACGCCGAGATCGAGATCCAGGACACGGATGCGGCGACTGTGGAGGCTGCTTCGACGGAGGTGAAGACGACTGCAGACAACGGTGCCCTGGGTGGTGGCGACGGCCCTGAGCTTGCTGTTGGTGACATGACGGAGATGTCTGGCAGCGCACCAAGCACGACCCCGACCACAGGTGACGACGACGACTCCTCCTCGAAGACGTGGCTGTGGGCACTCATCGGTGCTGTGGGTGCTCTGTGCATTGGTGCGGGTGTGGCCGCTGTCATGGTGCACCGCAAGAAGGAGACCACGAACCAGGGCATTACCTTCCAGGAGATGGAGGGTCAGGACGACATGAGCTACACGAAGTCCGATGTGCCTGAGTTCGCTTAGTGGGATAAGAAACATCAGAACATCTAGATGTAGCAGACGTACATGCTACGTAGTATTGCCCTTGTGTATGCGAGACGCACTGTTGTTGCGTGACTTTAACCATTCTGCCATTTGAGCAGCACAACCAGAACAGACCTTTTATCTTGTTTTCCTTTTTTTGTTTTTGTTTTTGTTTTGTTTTCATGCCATTGAATTCCTTAACGACGGGTGGCACACAGTGCGTGTACGTTTTGCCCTTCCCACACCCTGAACTGAACCTTACTGAACTGTGGGGAGGAGCAGGAAGCACGACAGTTGCGCTGTTCACCAACGTTTAGGTTTCTTTGTCGTTAACTCTGAATGTGCGATGTAGTTGAGGTGCATGCATATCTTAAGTGTGTTTGTATGATGTCTGCAAATAAAGGGCGAGTCTTCTTGCCTTTGGACCTGTGTGCATCAGTGTTTTTCTTTGCTTGTTGCTGTCTTTATTGAGAGTGGCCCACATCTGTGTTTGACTCACAATATCATTACCAGCCACTCAAAAGCTACTCGTGACATTTTACTTCGTACTTGAAATCTTTGCAAGAAGGCCCAATTGTTGGGCCCCAAATGGAAAATAAAAGTGATTATCCTAGAAAACGAATGCAAGAAGAGAGAATGAACACACCCTACATTATTTCAAGTCGTGCTTCTCTTGTTTTATGTTTTTGTTACATTTCTCTGCACAATTAGGAAATAGTACTCAAAAAAAAAGCTGTGTTTTTTTTACTGTCACATAGGGTGCGAGGTGTACTCCATGTCACCGAAAACCTGATATCCTCCGTCCAAAAGAATGGGGGGTGGTTAGGTGGGATTCCTGCTGCTGCCAAGGGTCTCGCACTTCATTGTGTCAACCCAGCTGATGCATTGACACACATTCGTTCCCAGAAGCACTCGTGTCTTCACCCCCTGAGTTCCTCTATTCATTCACCTCGGACAGAACCATACACTGATTTTGTTCAACAATGCGTACCCTTTGTGTCTTTGGGTGTGTGGCCTTTGCCATGGGTCAAATGGGAATGAACGGAGCCATGGGTGGACCTGACCCTAAGAACATGACCAACCCCATGCCACCAATGAACGGCACCACCGGGATGAACAACACTGGACCCATGCCACCGATGAACACTACCAATGGTATGAACGGCACTAGACCCATGCCACCAATGAACGGCACCAGTGGTATGAACGGTACTGGCCCCATGCCACCGATGATGAACGGTTCCCACCCCATGAACGGCACCAACGGTATGAACGGCACTAGGCCCATGCCACCGATGAACGGCACCAATGGTATGAACGGCACCGGACCCATGCCACCGATGATGAACGGTTCCCACCCCATGAACGGCACCAACGGTATGAACGGCACTAGGCCCATGCCACCGATGAACGGCACCAACGGTATGAACGGCACTGGCCCCTACCCGCCGATGAACGGTAGTCACCCGATGAACGGCACTGACCCCAGGCACCCACCGATGAACGGTACTGACCCCAAGAACCCGCCCATGAACGGTTCCCACCCAATGAACGGCACCGACCCGAGGAACCCACCAAAGAACAGCACTGACCCCAGGGGCCCACCCATGAACGGTTCCCACCCGATCAACGGGACGGGCCCTATGAAGCCACCGATGAACGGCACTGACAACATGAAGCCGAACAGCACCCGCCCTGAGAGGAAGGCCTGCACAGGACCCCAGTCTGAGTGGATGGAGGAGGAGCGTGAGAAGTGCTGCGAGGACAAGAAGATTGGGTGTGGCGAGAAGCCGAAGTTCGAGTGCAAGCACGAGGCAAACACAACAAACGTGACCCAGTGGACTGAGAAGCAGAAGGACTTCTGCTGCCAGCGTGACATGATTGCATGTGGAAGCAACGCGTTCAACTGCTCGTGGGGAGGAGAGACACAGCGCCCTTGGTCTGGCGCTCAGCGCGACTGGTGCTGCACAGAGAAGGGAGTGAACTGCCAGTCTGAGAACGAGAAGAAGGAGGACAAGGACCGTGAGCAGTGCCGCAAGGACGAGATGGACGGTGTGCTTGCAAAGGACGCAGACAAGAGCCAGAAGTGCTGCAAGGACTTTGCCCATGGTTGTGTCGCAAAGTTCGAGTGCTTCGCAAACCAGACGAACGCGTCTGAGTGGGCTAAGGAGAAGAAGGAGTTCTGCTGCCGTGAGAAGGATGCGGGCTGTGCGATGCGTTGCGACAGCAAGGACAAGGACATGCTGACTGGTGACCAGCAGGAGTTCTGCTGCAGCATCAAGGGTATGGGATGCTCGAGTGAGTTCAAGCGTGCACAGAAGGAGACCGACGAGAAGAAGGACAAGGAGGAGCGTGACGCAGGTGTGCACAAGAAGGGCTTCCAGATGAAGCTGAAGGGCGATGCTGAGGAGATCTTTGCTGAGCCCAAGGTTGTGCTGCGTCGTCTGCGCAAGGCGCTTCTCGAGGCGTCTGAGAAGCTTGGTGAGAAGCCTGAGCGTCTTGTGGTGAAGCTGCTCGGTCTTCTGATGCCGAACGGGAAGGTGCCTGAGGGAAACCAGACACAGAACTGGACAATGGACATCCCACGCTCGTGGAACGAGGAGTGCCACGCGGACGAGAAGGAGAGGCACGCAAAGAACGCCACACAGTCTGCGGACGAGCCTGCACGCGACGCAGGTGTGCTGGGTGAGACGGACTCGGACTACTACGCCGAGATCGAGATCCAGGACACGGATGCGGCGACTGTGGAGGCTGCTTCGACGGAGGTGAAGACGACTGCAGACAACGGTGCCCTGGGTGGTGGCGACGGCCCTGAGCTTGCTGTTGGTGGCATGACGGAGATGTCTGGCAGCGCACCAAGCACGACCCCGACCACAGGCGACGACGACGACTCCTCCAAGACGTGGCTGTGGGCACTCATCGGTGCTGTGGGTGCTCTGTGCATTGGTGCGGGTGTGGCCGCTGTCATGGTGCACCGCAAGAAGGAGACCACGAACCAGGGCATTACCTTCCAGGAGATGGAGGGTCAGGACGACATGAGCTACACGAAGTCCGATGTGCCTGAGTTCGCTTAGTAGTAGTTGTGATATAATATTCCCGCCCTTCCCTTCCCTTCCCTTTCCCCCTTCCCATTCGAGTAGAATACATATGCGATTGAAAGTGCAAGGACGCACGTAGAGGTGTTAGGTCGCGCTCTATGTGAGCCACGTTGTGGCACTCATCCATTCCCGTTTTCCCCCCTCCTCTGCATACCCCACTGTTTGGCCCTCAGTGTTTGTTTTCGTTGTGAGAGTCTAAATCTCTTAGAGGCACCTGGAGCAATGGCTGGCTTCGTTGCCCCAAGGCCTGTGAGTAGATATTGGAACTCAGTGTGCAACGTATTCTGAGGCGCTTCATTTAAAAAAATTTATTTTGAATTAGGAACTCTCACCCGAACTTAGTAGCCACTACTGCACAGTGTGGCGGCATTTTTTTTTTCCCCCTTTTTTCCCCCCCTTCTTTATTTTTCTGCTCTCAGCTACCAGAGGACGCTCCCCCTCCGCCCCCACTCTTCCCACTGACTGAGCTGCGAGTATTCTTTCGGCCTGAGTTGGTGTGCGTGGTGTAGGGAAGGAGGGGGGTGTACGTGAGTCTCGGGGTAGGGGGGAGAGGCGGGATCTGCAATGAAAGCAAACCACGCATCAGAAGTGCTGCCCCGTTTTGCCTTTGTTCAGTCGTCTCCCTTCGACGCCTACCCCTCATGTGTCCCACCCCAACAGACCCCCCCCTATTATATTAGGGAGATCCTGTGTTTAAGGAACACCTTTTGCGAACAAAACAAATACAAGAGAAAAAAAAGGAGAAGAAAAAAAGCAAACCACCCCCCCCCCCCCCCCAAAGATTGATTCTCAAACTGTTGTGGGGGTGAATGGTTCCACGGACAACAACATATCATATATTCTCAGCTCATTTGACTAATTCTCCGTGGTCTTCTTTAAGGCCAAAAAAAAAAAAAAAGCCCATTTCCAGGGGGGAAAAAACTTCTGAAAGTCTTTGGAAAGAGGGACCATAAAGTAAAATTAAAAAAAGGAAGGGAAAGAGGTTTACAGTGTGTGGTGCACAATGAACGATTGTTGGAGGGGGAGGAGGGTGTGTGTGAACAGCGCAAGAAACGCATACCCGGATCTTGTTGTGCATTTTTTTTTTTCATCGTTTTTCTCCATATTTCCCACAATTGGGGTGGAAACCATACAGACACTAAAAAGCAAATCACAAGGAATCAAAAAGGCCGCAAAATGGTCCTCGTTTCCTCCCTCCCCCCCCTGCTCTCAAGAAAGAACTGTGCCACCACAACACAAAAAAAACCTCAAAATAAAATTACAACACAGTAACAAAGCAAACCAAATGAATACGATATCCCCTCCCCCCCCCAAAAAAAAAAAAATACAAAAAAAAACAAAAAAAAGTACCTCGCTTCTTTCCACACTATCAGTTGACTGCCTTTATCTCGCGGTGCCTTTGTCCACAGAAGCGTTTTTAATACACTTCCCTAAGGGGTGGCATCAAAACAAAAAACGCGGACAATGTCCGCGTTTTTGGGGGGGGAGGGGGGGGGGGTCTGAAATTCCAGAAAACGCGGACATTTTGGGGGTTTTTTTTTCCTCGAAAATTTTTTTCTTCACTGGGGTTGTACACGATTTTGACCAAAATTTATAAAAACTCGTCCATTTCGGCAAATTGACCCCACCACAGAACCGGCGGATTCAGGAAATGCAAATGCCGGTGTTTTCGGGCAAAATAAAAAATACAAGATGCCCGCGTTTTTTTGCAAAATGTACACGAATGGGGGGCCCTTAAACCCCTGCTACCATGTGCTTCTACAGGCAAACACTTGGACCCCTTTACCTTACACTGACGGGTTTTGACCAAAATCAAGAACTTGTCCATTTTGGCAAATTGACCCCACCACAGAACGGACGGATTCCGGAAATGCAAATGCCGGTGTTTTTGCACATTTTCATGGTTTCAGCATCAGAGAGAGAAAATCTGGGTTGTGGGATTTACCTTGGCCCCATTTACCTTACACTCATTTTGACCAAAACCAAGAACTTGGCCATTTCGGCAAATTGACCCCACCACAGCGCGGACAGATCCCGGAAATGCAAATTGCGGCATGTTTTGGGGCTGAAAAATTTTCACCTGAAAATTTTTTTCAGCAGCATTTTTTGGCCGAAAATGGGCCCCACGTATTAGTGACCGGGCTCATATTTTCAAAAATTTAAGTGGTCAAAAAATTGTCCAATTTTCGAGATTGACCCCACCACTTTCTGGACGGATTCCGGAAATGCCAAAAACCTGTGTTTTGGGTCACGAATTTGCACCCCGTCACCCAAAAACCAGCAAAAAATAGGGGAAAAAAAAACAAAAAATGTCCGCGTTTTGGGGGGGGGAGGGGGGGGTCTGAAATTCCCCAAAAACGCGGACATTGTCCGCGTTTTTTGTTTTGATGCCACCCCTAATGCTTTCAAATTTTTATTTGAAAGTTACACATAACGCTCTAATTATACTCTAATTAGATAATTAGAGTCGGCAGTTAGAGTATAATTAGAGTCTTTAAAACTCTAACTGAACTCTAAACTCTAACTGGACTCTAATTAGAGCATAATTAGAGTCTTATAATAGGGTCAATAAGAGGGGCACATCAACCAATGCTATAGCCATTAACCCAGGGAGCATAGCTAGTGCAAGAAATTCGACTTTGTAATCCAGAAAGTCTGTTCTCTGCTTGCAGAGGACCACAAGAAAATATTGTTTGTTTCCCCAGAAAACCAGTGCACAATTCACACTCCTTGTGGGTGGCCTGTGTGTATGGGGCAGGGTGTTGTTTTGTTAGGAATTCTCTTTGTTATAACATCTAAGTCAATCGCGGGTGGTGGTTTAGCGCGAGGCTTGGATATCTCCCGGGTTCATAAGTAGTTATTCTGTGGATGAAATGAACGTATACTCATAGATTTCCCGTCGACACAACCTTTGATACTGGGATTACCCCCTTCGACCCCTTAGCGAGAGTTAAACCCGATTGGCATTTACATTCCTAGAGATGAAAGAACAAGACAACACTTCTGTACCCGCGCATCAAAATTGTGGAAAACTTTGCACCCCAAACACCCTCAACAACGCCCGCCAAAAGGCGCCCCTTGTTGCTGGGAGTTGGTTCTCATGTTTGATACCTGCACAGCAGGCATTCCTCTGAGTCCAACGCTGTTTGGCCTGTCTGCAGCGTTGCACCGAAGGTGCACGCTGCGGTGTCGCATTCCCTCATGTGTGGGTCTTGAGGGCATGTGCCACTGCGCGGGTCTGGGTACCTGGGTACCCATAGCTGACACATATTGTCCAGTCCTGCTGAGAATAACCGGGTCCCTGGTCCCCAAGTCTTATTCTCAGCTATGTGCGTACCTGGGCACCTTGGGTCCTACAGAGGAACCTTAGGGGAACCGGTTCCTTAAGGCGTTTGCACCTACAAGAAGCCTGTTGTTATACTCTAATTAGACTATAATTAGAGTGTAGTTAGAGTCTAATTATGCTCTAACTGCACTCTAATTATAGTCTAATTAAAGAAAAGCGACTCTAATTATACTCTAACTGGACTCTAACTGACTTGGCCCAAAACCCCAGACTCTAATTATACCCTAATACTCTAATTGGAGCGCTATGTATAGAAAGTGTATGAATTTGTTTCTTGCACTTTACAACTTCCATTTCTTTAGAAGCAAAGAGAGGCTTCGGTTCATCGTGTCACTCTTTTTCTATTAGAATGCACCTCTCCCACTCCTTCCCCACAGCTCCCTCCAACACATTACACGGTGGGGCACCTCTCAAAGGGGTCCACAACACTTTTCCTAAAAAAAACAATCCTCTCAAAGAAAAGGCAGTTGCCAGCTGCCGAATAACGTGACAACTACTGCGACTCTCGAACACGCTAGGGAAAAATCCCTAATCCCGCATTTTTTTGCTGTCTCTTCCATTTAGATGCAGGTGGATGAGAAGGAGGACCGACGGCAAAAGATCCGCGATGAGCGAGACGCGCTGCTTGAGTTTGTGAAGGGCAGTGCACGCTGGCGCGAGCTTGTGAAGCTTCCTGAGTTGGAGCACTTCTGCCACATCCGCCCGCTGTGGTACGTCTGCTGGATTCGCCGTGAATGCGAGGTCCCCGGCCCCATCGCTGGCGTCATCGAAAGCGACTACGCACGCAAGAAGACAAGCATCGACATCCCAGCCTCCCCTGCCCTCCGCTTTGGCCGATGCAGTATCGACTTCACCGTAGGCAAACACGGACAGATCACGCTGCAACAAGACAGTGCACGCGAAAACCGCTACGGCTGTGTCGCGCAGCCCCCCAGTGGTACCTACCTTCTCCGCAGGGCGGAGCGCGATGAGTCTGGCAACTACTTTGGGTCGTGTGTGAACTACTTCTTCGCGTTGTTCAACTACCTTGCAAAGAAGCATCAGCTTGCGGAGGGTGCTGCCGATGCGCAGACGCGCGCCGCAGTCGCAGAAGGAAAGGCGGAGTGCAAGGCACTCTTCAAGGAGATGCACCTACGCTACTCAAAGGCGCTCCTCACGTACAAGTTCACATCCTCCGCAAGCGAGCGCATCTTCTACGAGTTCCTCTACTACTCCACGATGCGGATGCTGCGGCGATTCATAGTCGCACCGAAGCTGCATGGTATGTGATTGTGTATGGAACAAAGCATTGGGTACGACACATTCCCCATCTATGTGACTGTGTTGCGTTTGGGTATGAGCCCAAACACAACACAAATAGCCACATTTGAATAGGAAGTATAGTGCGTAGTCTTTTGTGCTTTCATCCATGACTGGCATCGTACGTGAGTCAGTCGAGGAGCCTGCATCAAGAACAATTCTTTCTTTACACATATGCTAGCATCTCACCCCACCCCACCCCGCAGGCCCCATTGAAGAGATCGTCAACAAGATGTTCCGCTCCGATGCCTTCCGCTTTGACTTCCGCAAGCAGCAGACCAACTGGGAGACGCTTGCGGAATACCTTCGACAGAGTATACACCCCACTCCCCCTCCATCCCCTCCGCCCCCTATTCTCTTCTACCTTTCCCCTTACAGATGAATGGGGCAACGACGAACCCGATGCGGGTGGTGCCCCAGCGAGCCCCACCAAAAGCGTTGTCTCCGCCAGCACAGGGGACATCATAGAGCGGCGCTTCACACAGCTTGTGTGCCCGCCGAAGAGGCTGTCGTTGCACCGTGCGATTCATTCACGCTCGATGTTGGTGTCGTACCGGTATCCAGACCACCGTACCTCTGTGGATCTGTTGGGGGAGAGACAACGACGGCCTGGGAGTAGGGGGAGTTGCCGCAGCCCGGCGTCGGAAGTTGGGTCACGTGGTGGTGGTGGTGTGACGCCGTCGATGCAGTACACGGAAGGTGGCTGCATCTCGCCTGCCACAGCATCAGTGTACTCTGTCGCGACGTCCTCAGCCACACAACGTCTGCGTCGCCTCCCACGACGGCGTCCCGAATGCCTCGAAGATCGTCTCATGCCGCATGACCAGCTGGGTGACGTAAAACTCCCGTTTGAAGTCCTATCAGAGCAGTTCAATGAGATTAAATGAAAAGGGGGTAAAAATAGAGGAAAAATAGGCTTCACAGCTGTTTTTTTTTCTAGAGTTCTTTCAAGTTAATTTTTTTTTTTTGGAAACTAGCCTCTTTTTAGTAAAGCGATTTCGCCCCTTTCCAATACTTAGGCTGCCAAGAAGATTTCTGCTGCTTCAATGATGATAGAATTTTTCCAGGGCACTGGACGCTGAGCGGGGACTTTGTCTTCGTGATGGTGATCCACACTAATTCTACAACAGCGTTGACATTCGCTGAGAAGCTTTCCTTTCGACCATGCCCCCCTTTTTTCCCACCCCCTTCCCCTTCCCCTTCCCGCCCCTCCTTGAGTGCCATCTCACACAGCAGATCACACATTGCCAAAACATATCAAAACACTTTTCGTAGTTGAAAAAGGATAGCACTGACGGAAGGGGCGTTCTGCTCATGTTGCCGCTACTTGCATGCCTTTCGGTGGCAATCAATTGCTATAAGCGTGGTAGTATAACAAACGACGGATGCAATGGTTTACCTCAGGACGCTTGCTTGAAGACTTCTGCTACATTTCCGTCGTTTCTTCAAGGCTGCAGGTGGGAATCTGGTCAGTGCAAGTCTGTGTGCGGACGGTCGTACAGGAAGGCAGACGCTCAGGATGAGAACGGCGTACTTCAGAAGGTTCATCTTAAGAAAGACCACTGCTACGAACGAGCTGGAGCAGCCTCCGTTGGTGTGTGCGTTGCATCTTCTGCCATGCAGGGAGGTTCTACTGAAGAGAACGAGGCGCTCCTGAAAATAGCTGCTGTACAGGGCTATGTTGACGACATCAACCCCCTCTACAAAACACTGGTCGAGGACGACATCTACACGTTTCGCAAGAACGAGGAAGTTACAATTGCGTGGGTGGACTTTGAGTTTAAGGGCGGTCAGGATCCGGGGAATGTGGTTTTTACCATTGCAAAAGCTGGTGGGGAAGCCCATGCTGGAGACACGCTCGATGTGAGCGTAGTTAAAAATGGTGCGTCCCTCAAAGTCTCACCCCAGTCGGCACATCAGGTCACCGTTACAGTGACGAAGAAAATGAGTCTGGACAACAGTTTCAAAATTGTATTCAAGGCTGGAGGGGATTATCATGAGGCACGTGTGATTCATGCACGGTTCGGTGACAGCATGAAGACCGTTATAATTGAGGCATGGGAGGATCTGCACTTCAGAAAGATGGTCGAGACCGAGGACCCCGACCGCATCATGACACCTCTCTTCGAGGATGTGACTCCACAGAACATTTACTTCAAGACTACGAAGCACTTCATTTCCCTTCAGGCGCTTGCGGCGCTCGCAGAGAAGCGGATAGCAGGGGAAGCATTCGCACTCGCACCACTTCACGGCATGAGGCCAACGATGTATTGGCACCCCGATGGCCTGTTCGATATTCCCTATATCGGGAGTCTTCCGTACATCGAGAATCGTAAAACGAAAATGTTACAACTGAAAGTCCCAAATGACGAGTACAATGACATCCTCGACAAGTTCCCACAGGAGGTCATTTCGGATGCGTCTGGCGGGTCGTACAACCCCTTTGGGCGCTTTGCGTCCGACGTCGCTATTGATGTCTACCTCAAAGTGGGAGAAGAGGAGAAGGAGAAATTCAAGGAAGCAATGAAGGACAGCATTGAAAAGAGTGTAGGTGATCAGACGCACCTGATTCAGTACCTCGACGAACGACCGATGGAGGAGACGGGTATGGTGTTGGTCTTCACCTGCCCGTCCTTTGACATCTACCAGACGAACACCATCGCAGATAAGTACAAAACCCCGCCCTTCTCAGACAAGAAGGATCCGGACGTGATGAACTTCGCCAACTGCCAGCCCACAGTACAGGATATCAACAACAAAGTCGAATCTGTGGCTAAACGCGAGGAGCACATTAAGGATCTGAAGCTTGGCGGCAAGAAGGGTGCGAAGAGGATCGACACCCACATCACAATGGGGAAGTCGGCCAAAATAGTGGCAGAAGCTTGTAGTGAGGGTGGAAAAGCATTGAATCAAAAATACGAGTGGCTGCACAGAGTGGGACACAGCCTGGCTGGCAGGCGGACTGACTTCCCGCAGAACCTGATGCTTGGGACGAAACACACGAACTCACACATGATCACCTTCGAGACGCTGCTGTCGAAGGGCTTCAAATGGGCTGTCCAAGGCATTCGTCCTAGTCTTAAGACAGAGCTAAAAGAGGGTAGTCAGCTCTTTGCCCCCGAGGCCCTAGAGTACACTATCAGCTCGCTCGGGTTGGGGGAGATACTTGCATATCAGAAGTTTACGTTGTTGGGTACGTTGCGCCCTGCTGTCATGTTGAACGTGTACGTGTACAACTTTTTCAGGCACGTGTACGGAAAGGGTAGATCAGTGAAAAGACCTCACGAAGATGATGAGGGCAGCAAAAACCCAAAAACCGACGAGGACGCCATGATGACCCACCGAGAGGCGACAGTGCTGTCGACAGACGCGACGTCCCTGCAGACGGCACTGGGCCTGAAGGCGCTGACGGGGCTGACGGCTGCGGACAGGGACACCTTCGCGTCTGAGTACACTGCGATGCTGCAGCTGTTCCCCGAGATGGACACAACGTTTGCTGTGGCTGAGGCGAAGACGGGCGCAGCTGTGGCGACGCTGGCCTCGGGCAACGACGTGGCGCTGACACTGCACGCGCTTGTGGTTGGGGAGCACTACTTTGCGGCGTTCCGAGCACAGGGGACAGAGTCGCTCCTGCCTGTGCTGCCTGGGCTGACGTTTGGGGACCAGCGTCTGCTGGTGATGCGCGACGCCGAGGGCACGACTGAGGTGTACGTCTCCTGCACCGTGGGGCTTGAGGACGCGTTCACCTTTGTGCCTGGGCTGGTGTCTCATGTCGGGGGCTTCGCGACACCGTTTGCGGTGACGGCAGCGGTGCCCACGTGGTACAGCCTGGACTCGCTGAACTTCGACGCGTACCTGCGTTTCCGTGCACCCCTGCCTCTGCCAAGTGCAGTGCAGTTGTCGTCTGCAGGCGGTGTGACGCTGATGCTCGACACCGTGACGCTCAGACTGGGTGTGTTCACGGCAGGCACAACGAAGGACGTGAGCCCCTCCTTCGAGGCGGATGGGCGCCTGCGCTGGGGTACGTCTGCTGCAGACGAGGTGGCGTTGTCTGTGTACGGCGGTGCGCATGCCGGTGGTGGCGGCTACTTTGGTGCGGTGGTGGAGAACTGGGTGCACCCCTTCGGCATCGACGTCACTGTCACACGGGCGGCATTGCAGTTCGACCTCCCGCTCACAGAGGCGGAGATGCAGGTGTCACTGGATCTGTGTAACATCGAGCTGTCAGGGGCGTACTCCACCACAGACGGCGTCGCGCTGCGTGGTGAGGCAACGTGCGACCTACAACTGGCGGACGTCGCTGCCTGGTTCGAGGCGCAGACAGGCACGACAGGGCTGAGCATCCCTGCTGAGATGCCGGACATGACAATCACGTCGTTTGGGATGTCGGTGTGCCCACCTAACGGACACATCTTTGCAAGCGGCCAGTCCTGCTCGTCGGGTGTGCAGCTGTGGGGGACGGCAGCCACACCGGGCGGTGCGACAGTTGCAGTGCACGTGCAGATGGACAAGAGCCGCCTGAGTGTGTCGACGACAGTGGCAGACTTTGCGGTGACGGACACGATTGTGCTGCGGAAGGCGCATCTTGCGTTCTCGCTTGGGGGCGGTGTGCCTGCTGTGGTGCAGCTGTCGGCATCGTTGGACCTGTCCTCTGTGTCGGTGTGGGTTGAGGGTGAGTATGAGGCCGGGAGTGTCTTCCTGAAGGCAGGGCTTAGCGGCGTGACCCTGGAAGACGTCGTGGCGCTTGGTGCTGAGCTGACTGGTGGGAGTGCGTTCACAGTGCCAAGCAATATGGACGTGATGCTGACGACGCTGGAGCTGTCTGTGTGCACATTTGAGAATGACGCACGCTGCACGAAGGGGGTGACGGTGCACGGGGCTGCGATGATGGAGGGGGTGGCGGTGGACCTTGTCATCACGATCACGCCCGAGGAGTTGTCGTTCGTCGGGACTGCAACGGATGTGCCTGTCGGGTACCTGACCGTGGACACGCTGACACTGTCGATGGTGCTGCCACGTGGCGGCGGCGGTGGCGGCGTGTCGCTGACTGCGGAGGGGACGCTGCAGGTGACGGACACACTGACGCTTACGCTCTCGGGGACATACTCACGCACAGACGGGTACTCGCTGACAGGCGGTGTGGACGGCGCTGTCAAGGTGCGCACGCTTGTGAGTGCACTCTACAGCAGCAGTGGCGGAGGTGCGGACACACCGGTAGTGTCGAACCTGCAGGCAACAGTGGCCAAGACAACGACACCGCCAACGTTCTTCGTGTCTGTGTCTGGACACGTGACACGGATGACGCTTGCTGGGGTGTACGCGGCAATCACAGGCGACACCTTCCCTGATGTGTTCCCCGGGCTTGGGGACATCGGCCTGTCGGCTGCGGTGGTGTCTGTGCGGGTGGAGGACGGTGGGGTGACAGTGGCGGTGGCGACGACGTCGACGATCAGCGTGCCGCTGTTTGGCGGGGACGCAATGCTGTCACTGGAGGGGTCGTACAACAACAGGAAGGAGGTGTCTGTGCTGGGGGTGCTGCGGTGGGAGGCCGACAGCGAGGACAGCAACTTTGCGATGCGCAGCAAGGAGGGGACAGGGCTGGAGATCAGTGCTGGCTGGAGGGACGATGCTGTGGGGGTGATGGCGCGCCTGCCGCTGATGATCTGCATCCACGACTGCAGTGCGCCGCAGGCACAGAAGCAGATTGTGTACATCATCGGGGAGCTTGGTATTGAGAAGAGTGGATCGGATGTGCTGCTTGCTGGGTCGCTGGAGATGCAGGGGAAGTTGACGAAGCTGTTTGGGGTGCCGATTCTGCATGTCTCGGACGTGCTGGTGGGCATCAAGGTGGAGATGCAGACGCGACGTGTGGACGAGGTGAAGCTAGCGGGGAAGCTGGAGCTTGGGCGTGAGCGGGAGTGTGCGGTAGCGACAAGCACACGGTGCCTCCGTTTTGAGGGGCGGCTGGAGATCTACACGTCGTCGCCGCAGGACAACCTTGTGGAGGTGAGGATCACCTCGCTGAAGCTCGGGGAGATGTGGGATGTGGCTGGGGATTGGGTGACAGCGTTGCAGTCCTTCCCGATGCCGTCGGTGCTGCGTGACCTCGGCATCCAGTACTTTGAGAAGCCTGGGCTGGTGTGCCCCGACGCAAACAACGATGACTGCTATGCACTGGTGCGGTACCGTGCCTCGGAGGGGTTCCGGCTGCGGGGGCAGATCAACTTCTTCTTCGGCCTGAAACTTGGTCTCGACATTGAGGTAGGCCCGTCAAGGTTCTACCTGAAGACCGTGCTGCAGGATGTGACGCTGTTCGGGATCTTCAAGATTGAGAACGCGTTCTTCGAGGTGACAGAGGCACCCAGCTTCAAGCTGACCGGGAAGCTGTCTGTGCCGGTGCTGTCGCTGAGCATGACTGTCGACGGGACGATCAGCGCACACGGGATTGACGTTGCGGCGGAGATGAACTTCTTTGGCTTCGTGCGGCCGCGTGTCGAGGTGTTGTTCCCGTTTGCGGGTGGTGGTGCCAAGGTTGGGATAGGCGGTTTCCGCATCGGGGTGGTGCACGTGAGCGACATGACGGTGACGACGCAGGAGGCGGCAGCGGTACGGCTGCGCGCTGAGGTGTCGTTCATGTACTTCGCACGCGCGACGGTGGATGTTGCGATGAGCGAGGACGAGGTCTCCTTCACCGCAACTGTGCGGACACCTGTAATGGACGTGTCGTGCACAGCGACCTCGTACAAAGGGAGCGGGCGGTTTGGGCTGAGCTTCTCGTTTGACTTTGTGGCGTTTAAGAACCTGGCGAAGGCTGCGAAGGCGGTGGGGCAGGCTGCTGTTGCAGTTGGGAAGGGGATTGTGAAGGGAGTGACGAAGGTTTTCAGCGCCATCGGCGGGCTCTTTGGGAAGAAGTATGTGTACAACACACCTGCACAGAAGGAGAACTGCAGGCAGGTGCGTATCGACGAGGGTACGACACACTCCATCATCTACGCCTTCACGGAGGAGATCCTGGGAGATGGCAACATTGAGCCGTTTGCGTACCTGAACAAGTTTGAGAGCCACCCTCTGCACGCCAGATACCTGCAGCTGGCGCGCGAGATGCACACCGCAGAATACACCCTCCGCCTCTTGTTCGGGCCCGTGAAGAAAGTGAACGAGTACTACACAGGCATCCACGACCTGGGGCTCAAGGAGCGCGAGCCTGCAGACGCACCCCCACTCTTCCCAGCGTCCTTCTGCCATTGGGTGACGACGGACATTGTGTACGGATGCGACCTGGTGCAGCACGACGGGACAGATGCAAACGACTGGTTTGAGCTGACCGCCACAACAGCGTCGAACGAAGACAACAAAGTGCTGAACAACGGGCGGAGCTGGATCAAGTGCATGGAGGACGACGCGACACAGTACAAGGCGATGTACGATGCGGCTGTGCTGATGGCGGACCAGAAGCGGAAGATGCAGCAGGCGACGGACACAGCAAAGCACAAGACAGGCGGGCTCATGGACCTTGCGAACAGCTCGGCCCCGGACACTGCGCAGTTTGTGGTGCAGGGTGTGCCGACTGCGTTCCAGACGGCGGGCCAGCACTACACAGGGTCTACGGTGGCGGCTGCAGTCGTGAATGAGTTTGGACCGTCGGAGAACCTCGGGATCCAGGCAGTAGTGCGCATCCTAACGGACGAGGGCCAGTTCGCGGACGAGCTGGTCGACTTCGGCGGCGTGCTGGACCTGCACAACTGGGATGACCTGGAGCGCACGGTGTCGGAGGCAGAGACGCTCATCTCCAACAAGATGTGGGAGGTTGTGCACAAGGGGAAGGCAGTGCTGCAGGACCTCAGGAACAGCATCCCCCCAGAGTACCCAGAGTACCCGACGCTTGTGGCCGAGATCGACACGATCCTGGAAGAGACGATTGCAGAGGTGGAGCAGATTGTTGTTGACGAGGCGCCACTGCCGCTGACGGTGTCTGTGGACGGCAGTGCTGTGACTGTTACAACGGCAGGCGCACCGGACGAGCTGAGCGGGTCAGCGTCTGTGGATGCACTCGTAGCGGCGACGGAGGCGAAGCTTGTGGTGTCACACGATGCGGGTAGGTGTGGGTCTGTGACGACGAAGACGCACACGGTGGACGAAGTGGCAGCGTTTGCAGTGGCAGGGCTACCGACGTGCGGGTCTGTGTACCTGCGCGTGGAGTGGACTGTCTCGGACACATGTGGGCAGAGTGCGTCTGTGGAGCAGTTTGTGGTTGTGAGCCCTGCGTACACGGACGCAACAGGGTGGGCAACGACACCGGCACAGAGGGTCGACTTCACGATGGCGACGTTTGTGGATGTGGCAGCGGGAGCACCGGCAACACACACATACCTGGCAGTGGGGGCGTACCGCAGCACACTGGTGCACAGCCTGACGATGGAGGAGTCGGGCGCAGTGCTGGTGCCGGGGACATGCGAGTGGCGCTACACACGGACGTGGTCTGCGGAGCTGACCCCGTCAGCAGCGGAGAGTGGTTTCTGCCGTGCACCGGGAGCGCTGCGCTTCACGCAGGAGGTGGTGGTGGCAAACGACGTGGCGTGGTTCAGCCCTGCGGTGGTGGTGCCGAGCGTGGCGCTGCTCCACGACCACAGGGTGCTGCCGACTGTGCAGTTCGCAGCACCCGACATGCTTGCGGCTGTGCAGCCTGTGTACACTGCTGCGCAGGCAGCAAAGGGGATGCGGTACACATACGACCTGTCGCACACGGACGTGCTGGACGACCCCGTCGTGGGCCCACTGACGCGCACGTGGACGGTGGCAGCGCCGCAGTGCACACCCAGCCTCCCTGCAGTGGTGTTGACGCAGCGTGTCACGATTGTGTTCCCTGAGCCTGAGCTGGGCCCTGCCGTGCCGCAGACGTTTGGGTGTGGGGAGACGCAGGTGCACACGAAGCCACATGTGACCTCGAAGGTGGATGTATGCGGGCCTGTGACGGTGCGCATTGTGTCGACAGTGGCAACACCAAACCCCTTCCCCACAAGCGTCTGCGGGTCGCGCTACGAGACCGTGACGTGGCAGGCCTTCCACCGTGCTGCGTGCGGGGGCGTCGGGAGCAGCCCCGTTGCGCAGCTCGTGTCCATCGTGCCACGCTTCTCGCATGCGCCTGCGGATGTGTCGGCGGTGCCGACAACGAGCCCTCTTGCGCCTGCAAGCACCGGGGGCGCCGCTGTGGCGGATGCATGTGTGGCACCGCTAGCAGTGAGCTACGCGGACGTGGCGGGCGCAGATGGGACCTGCGGGCACTGGACGGTCCAGCGTGTGTGGACGCTGGCGCCTCCTGCCGGTGCTGTGCCAACGCCATCCGGGTGTGTGCCGCTGACGCACCTGCAGCACATCCACGTGGAGGACCTGGAGACACCCGTGTGGACGCACATACCTGACGCAGCTGTGGTGGTGCCGTTCTTTGAGAACTGGCGTGCGGCACACCCTGTGCCACGTGCAGCAGAGACACCGCACGCAGACATGGTGGCGCTTGGGATCGGGGTGTCGCACCCGACGTACCTGACCTCGGAGGACACTGTGGTGCGGCCGTGGATGGACGCTGTTGTGGAGGGGACGTGCCGGGAGCGTGGGCTGGCGACACTGCACCGCACGTGGACGGCGGGCGACCGCTGCGGGAATGAGGCAACCTTCACACAGGAGGTGATGCTGCAGCACCCGCCGGCAGCGCTGACCTCGACACAGGTGTGGGACGCTGGGGCGGGGCTGCTCGCCTACGCGGCAGGTGTGGACCAGCTCCCTTCTGTGTGTGATGCAGGGAAGCTTGTGTCGACGGCAGGTGAGTACGACGCGCTGGACGGCCTGCAGCAGGCGGAGGAGCCTGAGTGCGACGCATGGGATGCGCATGGGTGCAGGCGTCTCTCGGCCATTGGTGTAGTGGACGTTGCTGTGCACCAGGTGCGCCCTGAGTTTGCGACCTTCCCGCCCGACGCAACGACGTACACGAACAGCACGCTTGACGCGTACGACGTGGCGGGCGGCCTTGGGTACCCGACAGGGGAGGCGTACTGCGCAACGCCGTTCCACATCTGGCATCGCGACGAGGCACCGGTGCTGGTGGCGTGTGGTGTGTGGACGATCAACAGGGTCTGGAAGGTGCAGCCACACTACCAGGACTGCGGGACAGGGGACGACTACCCTGCAAGCCTGACACGTGAGCGTGTGCAGGTGATCACCGTGCACGACCTGGAGGCACCCGTGTGGACGCACACACCTGACGCAGCTGTGGTGGTGCCGTTCTTTGAGAACTGGCGTGCGGCACACCCTGTGCCACGTGCAGCAGAGACACCGCACGCAGACATGGTGGCGCTTGGGATCGGGGTGTCGCACCCGACGTACCTGACCTCGGAGGACACTGTGGTGCGGCCGTGGATGGATGCTGCTGTGGAGGGGACGTGCCGGGAGCGTGGGCTGGCGACACTGCACCGCACGTGGACGGCGGGCGACCGCTGCGGGAATGAGGCGACCTTCACACAGGAGGTGATGCTGCAGCACCCGCCGGCAGCGCTGACCTCGACACAGGTGTGGGACGCTGGGGCGGGGCTGCTCGCCTACGCGGCAGGAGTGGACCAGCTCCCTTCTGTGTGTGATGCAGGGAAGCTTGTGTCGACGGCAGGTGAGTACGACGCGCTGGACGGCCTGCAGCAGGCGGAGGAGCCTGAGTGCGACGCATGGGATGCGCACGGGTGCAGGCGTCTCTCGGCCATTGGTGTAGTGGACGTTGCTGTGCACCAGGTGCGCCCTGAGTTTGCGACCTTCCCGCCCGACGCAACGACGTACACGAACAGCACACTTGACGCGTACGACGTGGCGGGCGGCCTTGGGTACCCGACAGGGGAGGCGTACTGCGCAACGCCGTTCCACATCTGGCATCGCGACGAGGCACCGGTGCTGGTGGCGTGTGGTGTGTGGACGATCAACAGGGTCTGGAAGGTGCAGCCACACTACCAGGACTGCGGGACAGGGGACGACTACCCTGCAAGCCTGACACGTGAGCGTGTGCAGGTGATCACCGTGCGCGATGTGTTTGCACCGCAGTTCGCCTCGACGCCAGCAGCGGAGGTGGTGGTGGCGTTCCTGAACGACTACGGGCCCTCTGTGGCCGGTGTGCCGACGGTTGTGGACGTGGCGACGCACGCAGACATGGCGGCACTGAACCTGACATCGTACCGCATCAACCTGACCTTTGCCGACACGGTGGCCTTCAGCGCTGCGGGTGCTGCGGGCTGCACGGACGGGCTTGCGGTGGTGGAGCGCACGTGGACGACAGAGGACAGGTGTGGGTCTGCGGACAGCTGGAGGCAGACGATCCGCATTGAGCACCCGCGTCGTGGTGGTGAGGGCACGGGTGTGATGGGGCACGTGTCTGGGTTCAAAGCGTTCTCTGTCGGGGATGTGTCTGCTGTGGATGTGGCTGCCGCGAGCGGTGCTGTGGGGACACAGGGCGACGTTGTGCTGCGGCGGTCTGTGTTCGGACCTGCGTCAGCTGCGCGTCCCGAGCACGCTGCGACACTTGCAGACAACGCGACGGAGCAGTGCGGGGCTGCGGTGGCGAACCTCACGGACGTGGTGGACGAGCTTGCTGAGTTCTCAGACTCGCTGCTGATGCTGCCCGAGAACCTGTGCACGGGACCGAAGCTTGTGGAGTGTGTGCGTCCTGGCCTGACGTCGTCGTGCAGTGTTGTGGCGAACACGACTGCGCCGCTTGCGGAGGCGGTCGTGGATTACGCCGACAACCTGACCCTGGTGGGGGAGGGACAGGTGTACAACTTCTTCACAATTGACCTGGACACGTGGCTGGTGAAGCAGGAGGTCATGGTGGAGGTGGAGCGGCGGTCGTGGAAGGACATGAAGAACTGGTGGCGTCGCGGGGTCAGGACGGAGACCCCCGTGCAGAAGCCCTTCATGCGTGTGCGTGCAGGTGGGTTTGTGTTTGTGAACGTTGTGTATGAAAGCGTGCATGGACACGAGGACACGCTGCGCGACACGCTGTTCGAGGGGGCGAGTCTGGGGCCTGACTTTGTGCTCTTCAACATGAAGCAGCTTTGCAGTAGCAAGGGCAAGAGCAGGAGCAGCAGGCACACAGATTGCCGTCACCACAGATGGCATGCGTACCCATGGCACCACCTTGCCTGGGCACACCTCCACCACACCTTCGCAAGTCTTCAGTACGGCCACCACAGCAACCACCTCAACCTTGTGAACGTGTCGCTGCCCGGCACACTCCTGACACAGGACAGCTATGTGTCTGTGAGTGTTGTTGACTCTGAGGTGTTTGGGCAGGTTCTGTCTGCAGGGACAAAGCTTCAGCTTGCCACCACACGTTTCCACTGCAACCTGTTTGTTGCCAACGCTGTTTGTGACATTTCTGGTTGTCCTTCTGTGCCCTGAATTGCTCAGCACTGACGCAAAAACGGGTTTGCGAAGTCATTCAAGTTTTTCTCATCACTGTTTGCGTGCCTGCAAATTGTTTTTCATTCAGTATTTCTATCACACTCACACTCACACTCATACAGCGAAAAACACAAATTGCAGAGCGATAAACGGAAAAAGTTGTTTTTTCTTTGTTTTCTTTATACTCACTTGTCATATCCCGAAGTCTGAAGTCAGATTCTCTTTTTTTTCAATATTTCTTCCTTTTTCAGACCGAAGGGTATCTTTTCACGTTTCTTTGTTATCTGACCGGAAGCACATTTCAAACACAAAAGGCGTTCTGAGACTTTTTTGAGCAAACTCATCTTCGCTGTGCGGGGATAAAGGCTTGACCAATATAGGCCACATGAGTTGCCGTTTTTTAAAAAATGCCCGTTTTGTCTGTGCCTGGTCTGAGCGACGTTCTTTTCCCCTCCCAAAGCCCCTATTCCCATACACCCCCCCATACCCTCCCCCACTAGATGCCTTTTTACCACAGCAGATACACGAGGTCAGATTTCAGGGGATTGTTCTTAGGGAAACCTTAGCCTCAGAACGATCACCTTGATCTTCCCTCGTTGACGTTGTGTGCACGAAGTGGAAGTGGGACACATTCTTCATTCAAGTATTCTCTTTGGTAGAGTGAAGGCGACCCCTCTCCCTCCCCCCCTCCCTCTTGCTTCTGAGCAGCGTGTAGTGCCCCTTATGAAGTCTCTTTCCCTCCTTTTGATTTGTAGCTCTGAGTCACCTCCGTTCTCACTTTTCGAAGATGCACGGCACAGCTCTGCTTTGTAGTGTCGCGAATCTATAGCGGAAAGTCAGCAACAAAATATGACCAGCACAAAAACAAAGGGGCACGTTTTTTTTTTTTTTTTTTTTTTTTTGAAGCAGGCCTTTTGCTAACCATCATGCCATCATGCCACGTTTTTGGGCGTTTTTTATTTTTTTTTCCATCATGCCACCATCATGCCACGGGGGTGGTGGGGCAGGGCTTTCGCTCTCCATCACCTGGGGATTTCCCCCCAGATGGCATGATGGCATGATGGCACCTTAAAATTTTTCTGCTCGCTGCGCTCGCGGAGGTATACCTCAAAAAAAAATTCCCGCTCGCTTCGCTCGCGCTGTACGCTATTTTCTTCCTGCCTACGGTGCCATTTTACAATGTCTAAGGGGATTCCCTTGCATTTTGCAGCCAGAAATGACACTTGACCCAAGCTGCAAAAATTTGACCATTGTTACAGGGGGGGGGGGGGGGGCCGAATATAAGGGGCAGGCCAAATACAAAGGGCATGCCAAATACAAGGGGCACCCAGGGTTCGGGAAATTTTCGCGGGGTGCCCGCTAAATATAAGGGGCACCCCCTTTTGCTGTTCTGGGAACCCATTTTTGACTCTGCCCGCCAGTGTCAATCGTCAGTTGGGAAGAAAATAGGTGCAAAATTTGATGGGTAGTATCTGGATCCAGATTCCAGGTAATTCCAGAAAAATTCCAGGTATTCCAGATCTGGATTTTTTCTGGAATTAGGCTTTTTGCACTGTTGGTGACTGTGTGTATTTACGTATGTACCACGAATTTGTCCATTTTGGCAAAGTGACCCCACTACTGGACGGACGGATTCCAAAAATGCAAATGCTGGTGTTTTTGGACCATGTATAATATTATTTCCCGGCCAAAAAACCCACACAAATTATAAAGTGGGACCCCCCCACTGTCAAGGACCTGTCAAGGGCCTGTCAAGGACATGTCAATCTTGCCCCCCTCCGGAACACCATGTGATGGAAATTCTAAAAAACCTTGTGTTTTTTAGTGTTTGCCATTGTCGCTGAAGCACTCACTCCCTCTATCCCCGAGTTCTCTTCCTATTCAGTACACTGTGTAGAGAGAGCAACAAAAACCATGGGGAGGAAACCAAACGCAACGACCACGCAAGTGAAAAAGATTGCGGTGAAACAGGGGACAGAAAAGGAAGAGGGTAGACAGCAGCAGCAGTTCCAGCGGCAGCAGTGTCAGTGGCAGCGACAGCACCACCGAGTGTTTTGTCATCGTCCACACTTCCAGATCGGAATGTGCGTTTGTGTTGCGTGCAGATTTCTGCTTAAACCCACCTGGAATACACCTGGAATTACCTGGAATTGACCTGGAATCACCTGGAATACCTGGAAAAAACCTGGAATTTCACGAAAAATCTGAGAAACCTGGAATCACCTGGAACTGGATCCAGATACTACCCATGTGTGTTACTTCAAAAAAACCCGCCTGCGGCGGGCAATTTCCTTACCTACTCGCTGCACTTGCTATTTTCGTTTCATACGATACGAAGAGGGGAGTTCAAGAGAATAGACCTATCTGCTTTAGTGAGGAGATGTAGTGGCCTGGGGCTGGGGCTTTTGGTAAATTCACAGATAGTGGCAGATCCTTGTCTTTTACCAGTAGGTGTACAAAGACACACTCTTTCGGTTGCAAATGTAATGTGCGTACTGAGCAGCTTCACTTCCTACACGTAGTTCGCGGATGCGCTTCGCGCGGGACCGCTCACTAACACCCGTACAACTGTCTGGTGCCCGTATGAACTGGCTTTTCAGGTCAAACATGGCCTGAAAATGTGTACAAACCGAGTGAAAACGGGTAAAGCTGTGTGTTAGGGCCAAAAATGGGGGAAAATTTAAACACCTAAAAATTGGTCCATTTTTTCGAAATGACCCCACCACTTGCCGGACGGATTTCGGAAACGCCGAAAAACGAGGGTTCCGGCCTCGAGTCCTTACCCGCCTCCTGAAAAATCCACCCCGAGGGAGAGGGGATTTTGGCCCATTTTTACCGATTTGGCACGCCAAATATAAGGGGCGCCCCTTGTATTCGGCCCGCCCCCTGTATTTCAAAGTGACCCAACCGTTGCAACAGCCCCTGCTTCTGGAAGACGTATTGATTTTGTACGGTTAGTATACGTAAGGCGCAAGACCAAGCACCGGTAAAAAAGGATTAGATTCCGTTTTTGTTATCTTGCAAAGCTGACCCTTCGCCTCTCCACCCTGTGGCTGGCAGGGAGGCGCGCGCGAAGCGCGCGACGACCGCTTTTACCAGGTGGGAAAGCTCGGAATGTACTTTTTTTCCAGGAAATTATTTTTTTTTGACCATCATGCCATTCAGGGGGAAAATCCCAAAGTTAGCAAAAGGCCTGTTTTTGAAGCTCCCTTTGCGGGTTTCTTTCATGATCAGCGACTTCGATGTATTGTTAATCGTCTCAACTGACCACCCCGCTCGTTTTTTTGTTTGCTCAGCAATTTTTACGTGTTTGATTTCCCCCCCCTCCACTCACCCAACTGCAGCAGCGTCCTAGAGTCGTTTGCACTATGAACTTCGCTTTTTTGTTTGCCTCTTTGGACAATCTTCTGAGGAGTCAAAATCATTTTTTTGCCATACGCACTATTTGCTTAGTGTCTCTGATGGTACCACGGAGCTGATACTCCAAAGTAATTGGAAAGCAAGGTTCCGTCTTTGTCAATGTGCGAGATGCAGTCGAAACGGGGAATCACAGCATGTGTTATTGTTTTTCCTTGCTTCTACTCGAGAGGCAAATATCCCATGCCTGAACCTGCAATACAAGCAAATGGGGTGGACGACATCATCCCGAACAACTGTCTTGAAAGAGACTGCCCATCTTCAGCGTGTTCCAGCACAAGACTTCCCCAGATGTACGGCATACAGCTCTGCTTGTAGTGCCACGAATCTATAACCGAAGTCAGCAACAACAAATGACAGGCACAAATAAGAATAATCAGCACATTTATATTTTTGAATCCCTCTCCAACCCCTCGCCATTGTTGTTCTCATCCTAGCAGCTTCGATGTATTAATAATCGTCTCAACAGTCATGACCCTTGTTTTTTTTTCTCCGGGGGGAGTAACGTGTGTTGAGAAACCAGACAAAAAAGATAGCCAACAATATGATTTTGATAACGACCATTTCGTTCCCCCTTTCTTGTTTCTTCTTTTTCTGGCTGCGTTCCGCGAAAATAGTCTTATCATGATGAGTTGGCGGTACTAATTAACTGGTTTTTGCTTGCTTATCAAAGGTGACTAACCAGGAGAGGGTCAGCTCACCCCTGTTTCCCCCCCAAGCCTTCTTAAGGACTTCAACGTTTGTATTTGGTTTTTGACTTTGCTCCTCTCGCACAGTTTCGCTGTTGCGGAAATGGACGACTTACGTGCTCTTCAAAATTTTTTTCCCCCCACTCAATGTGTGCACGTGAGGCACGTTCATCTTTCGAGTTTTCTAGGTGACTGAGCTCGTGGGGCTTTGGTTCATCTCATGAGATTTTTTTTCTTTTTCTCGCATCACGCTCCTTTTAATAAGTAAGTAACTAAGTACACCCTCCTCCCCGTATTCTCATTGCATCTCCTTACACCTTTCTCTATTCCAGCAGTGTCTGTTCCCATCGTGTCGTGAGTCCAGTTTTAACTCTTTCCCATTCCAATGATGACCAACACAAAACACAACACACCATCTTTCGAGTTTGACGCAGCAACAGCTATGTTTGATACGAATGTTCCAATACTGCTGAGACCGCCAACAAGAACCATGACCTTCTGCTTCAATGATGATAGAATTTTTCCAGGGCGCTGGACGCTGAGCGGGGACTTTTGTCTTCGTGATGGTGATCCACACTAATTCTACAACAGCGTTGACATTCGCTGAGAAGCTTTCCTTTCGACCATGCCCCCCTTTTTCCCCACCCCCTTCCCCTTCCCCTTCCCGCCCCTCCTTGAGTGCCATCTCACACAGCAGATCACACATTGCCAAAACATATCAAAACACTTTTCGTAGTTGAAAAGGATAGCACTGACGGAAGGGGCGTTCTGCTCTCATGTTGCCGCTACTTGCATGCCTTTCGGTGGCAATCAATTGCTATAAGCGTGGTGGTATAACAAACGACGGATGCAATGGTTTATCTCAGGACGATTGCTTGAAGAATTCTACTACATTTCCGTCGTTTCTTCGAGGCTGCAAGTGGGAATTTGATCAGTGCCAGTCTGTGTGCGGACGGTCGTACAGGAAGACAGTCCCTTATCCTGCTGAGGATGGCTCACTTCAGAAGGTTCATCTTACGAAACACCACTGCTACGAACGAGCTGGAGCAGCCTCCGTCGGTGTGTGCGTTGCACCTTCTGCCATGCAGGGAGGTTCTACTGAAGAGAACGAGGCGCTCCTGAAAATACCTGCTGTACAGGACTATGTCAACGACATCAACTCCCTCTACAAAACACTCTTCTATACGTTTCGCAATAACGAGGAAGTTACAATTGCGTGGGAGGACTTTGCGTTTAAGGGCGGTCAGGATCCGGGGGATGTGGTTTTTACTATTGCAAAAGCTGGTGGGGAAACCCATGTTGGAGACACGCTCAGTGTGAGCGTAGTTAAAAATGGTGCGTCCCTCAAAGTCTCACCCCCCCAGTCAGCACAACAGGTCACCGTTACAGTGACGAAGAAAATTGATCTGGAACAGAGTATCGATATTGTATTCAAGGCTGGAGGGGATTATCATGAGGCACGTGTGATTCATGCACGGTTCGGTGACAGCATGAAGACCGTTACAATTGAGACATGGGAGGATCTGGACTTCAGAAAGATGGTCGAGACTGAGGACCCTGACCGCATCATGACACCTCTCTTCGAGGCTGCGACTGCACAGAACATTTACTTCAAGACTACGAAGCACTTCATTTCCCTTCAGGCGCTTGCGGCGCTCGCAGAGAAGCGGATAGCAAAGGAAGAATTCTCACTCGCACCACTTCACGGCATGAGGCCAACGATGTATTGGCACCCCGATGGCCTGTTCGATATTCCCTATATCGGGAGTCTTCCGTACATCGAGAATCGTAAAACGAAAATGTTACAACTGAAAGTCCCAAATGACGAGTACAATGACATCCTCGACAAGTTCCCACAGGAGGTCATTTCGGATGCGTCTGGCGGGTCGTACAACCCCTTTGGGCGCTTTGCGTCCGACGTCGCTATTGAGGTCTACCTCAAAGTGGGAGAAGAGGAGAAGGAGAAATTCAAGGAAGCAATGAAGGACAGCATTGAAAAGAGTGTAGGTGATCAGACGCACCTGATTCAGTACCTCGACGAACGACCGATGGAGGAGACGGGTATGGTGTTGGTCTTCACCTGCCCGTCCTTTGAAATCTACCAGATGAACACCATCGCAGATAAGTACAAAAAACCGCCCTTCTCAGAAAAAAAGGATCCAGACGTGATGAACTTCGCCAACTGCCAGCCCACAGTACAGGATATCAACAACAAAGTCGAATCTGTGGCTAAACGCGAGGAGCACATTAAGGATCTGAAGCTTGACGGCAAGAAGGGTGCGAAGAGGATCGACACCCACATCACAATGGGGAAGTCGGCCAAAATAGTGGCAGAAGCTTGTAGTGAGGGTGGAAAAGCATTGAATCAAAAATACGAGTGGCTGCACAGAGTGGGACACAGCCTGGCTGGCAGGCGGACTGACTTCCCGCAGAACCTGATGCTTGGGACGAAACACACGAACTCACACATGATCACCTTCGAGACGCTGCTGTCGAAGGGCTTCAAATGGGCTGTCCAAGGCATTCGTCCTAGTCTTAAGACAGAGCTAAAAGAGGGTAGTCAGCTCTTTGCCCCCGAGGCCCTAGAGTACACTATCAGCTCGCTCGGGTTGGGGGAGATACTTGCATATCAGAAGTTTACGTTGTTGGGTACGTTGCGCCCTGCTGTCATGTTGAACGTGTACGTGTACAACTTTTTCAGGCACGTGTACGGAAAGGGTAGATCAGTGAAAAGACCTCACGAAGATGATGAGGGCAGCAAAAACCCAAAAACCGACGAGGACGCCATGATGACCCACCGAGAGGCGACAGTGCTGTCGACAGACGCGACGTCCCTGCAGACGGCACTGGGCCTGAAGGCGCTGACGGGGCTGACGGCTGCGGACAGGGACACCTTCGCGTCTGAGTACACTGCGATGCTGCAGCTGTTCCCCGAGATGGACACAACGTTTGCTGTGGCTGAGGCGAAGACGGGCGCAGCTGTGGCGACGCTGGCCTCGGGCAACGACGTGGCGCTGACACTGCACGCGCTTGTGGTTGGGGAGCACTACTTTGCGGCGTTCCGAGCACAGGGGACAGAGTCGCTCCTGCCTGTGCTGCCTGGGCTGACGTTTGGGGACCAGCGTCTGCTGGTGATGCGCGACGCCGAGGGCACGACTGAGGTGTACGTCTCCTGCACCGTGGGGCTTGAGGACGCGTTCACCTTTGTGCCTGGGCTGGTGTCTCATGTCGGGGGCTTCGCGACACCGTTTGCGGTGACGGCAGCGGTGCCCACGTGGTACAGCCTGGACTCGCTGAACTTCGACGCGTACCTGCGTTTCCGTGCACCCCTGCCTCTGCCAAGTGCAGTGCAGTTGTCGTCTGCAGGCGGTGTGACGCTGATGCTCGACACCGTGACGCTCAGACTGGGTGTGTTCACGGCAGGCACAACGAAGGACGTGAGCCCCTCCTTCGAGGCGGATGGGCGCCTGCGCTGGGGTACGTCTGCTGCAGACGAGGTGGCGTTGTCTGTGTACGGCGGTGCGCATGCCGGTGGTGGCGGCTACTTTGGTGCGGTGGTGGAGAACTGGGTGCACCCCTTCGGCATCGACGTCACTGTCACACGGGCGGCATTGCAGTTCGACCTCCCGCTCACAGAGGCGGAGATGCAGGTGTCACTGGATCTGTGTAACATCGAGCTGTCAGGGGCGTACTCCACCACAGACGGCGTCGCGCTGCGTGGTGAGGCAACGTGCGACCTACAACTGGCGGACGTCGCTGCCTGGTTCGAGGCGCAGACAGGCACGACAGGGCTGAGCATCCCTGCTGAGATGCCGGACATGACAATCACGTCGTTTGGGATGTCGGTGTGCCCACCTAACGGACACATCTTTGCAAGCGGCCAGTCCTGCTCGTCGGGTGTGCAGCTGTGGGGGACGGCAGCCACACCGGGCGGTGCGACAGTTGCAGTGCACGTGCAGATGGACAAGAGCCGCCTGAGTGTGTCGACGACAGTGGCAGACTTTGCGGTGACGGACACGATTGTGCTGCGGAAGGCGCATCTTGCGTTCTCGCTTGGGGGCGGTGTGCCTGCTGTGGTGCAGCTGTCGGCATCGTTGGACCTGTCCTCTGTGTCGGTGTGGGTTGAGGGTGAGTATGAGGCCGGGAGTGTCTTCCTGCAGGCAGGGATCAGCGACGTCACGCTTGAGGACATTGTGGCGCTTGGTGCGGAGCTTACTGGCGGGAGCGTGTTCACAGTGCCGAGCGACATGCCGGACCTGACGCTGACGACGCTGGAGCTGTCTGTGTGCACGTTTGAGAATGACGCACGCTGCACGAAGGGGGTGACTGTGCACGGTGCTGCGACGCTGGAGGGGGTTGCGGTGGACCTGGTCATCACGATCACACCTGAGGAGATCAGCTTTGTTGGGACTGCGGCAGACGTTGCGATTGGGGAGCTGACTGTGGACACCCTGGCCTTGTCGGTGACGTTCCCGAGGGGCGGCGGGGCAGGGTCGGTGGCGCTGACTGCGGCGGGGGCTCTGCAGGTGACGGACACTGTGGGGTTGACGTTGGAGGGGGCGTACTCGAAGGCAGACGGGTACTCGCTGACGGGGGGCGTGGACGGGGCGGTGAAGGTGCGCGACCTGGTGGGTGCACTGTACGCGCCTGCCCGAGGTGGCAGCGGTGCGGACACACCGACCCTGAGCAACCTGCAGGCAACGCTGACGAAAACAACGAACCCTGCCACGTTTTCTGTGTCTGCGTCTGGGGAGGTGACACACATGACACTGGCGGGGATGTACGCTGCAGTCACGGGGGACACCTTCCCTGATGAATTCCCCGGCCTTGGAGACCTGGGTCTGTCAGGTGCGGTGGTGTCGGTTGCGATTGAGGACGGCGGGGTGGCGGTGTCTGTGGCGACGACGACGCCCATGAGTGTGCCCCTCTTCGGTGGTGAGGCAAAACTCTCGTTGGAAGGCGCACGCAACAACCGGGGCGAGGTCTCTGCCGTCGGTGCGCTGACATGGGAGGCCGACAGTGAGGACAGCAACTTTGCGATGCGCAGCCCCGAAGGCAAGGGCCTGTCGATCAGCGCCGGGTACTTGGGCGGCGGGGTCGGTGTGCAAGCGTCGCTGCCGCTGATGATCTGCATCCACGACTGCAGCAAGCCGCAGGCACAGAAGCAGATTGTATACATCATCGGGGAGCTTGGTATTGAGATGAGTGGACAGGATGTGATGCTTGCTGGGTCGCTGGAGATGCAGGGGAAGCTGACGAAGCTGTTTGGGGTGCCGATTCTGCATGTCTCGGACGTGCTGGTGGCCATCAAGGTGGAGCTGCGGACGCGGCGTGTGGACGAGGTGAAGCTGGCGGGGAAGCTGGAGCTTGGGACCATGGACAACTGTGCGGTGGCGACAAGCACACGGTGCATCCGTGCTGAGGGGCGGCTGGAGATCTACACGTCTGCACCGCAGAACAACCTTGTGGAGCTGAAGATCAACTCGTTGACGCTGGGGGGGATGTGGGACGTGGCTGGGGACTGGATCACAGTACTGCAGTCGATCCCGATGCCGTCTATCCTGCGTGACCTTGGGATCCAGTACCTTGAGAAGCCTGGGCTGGTGTGTCCGGACCAGAACAACGAGGACTGCTTTGCACTGCTGCGCTACAAGGCGTCTGAGGGGCTGACAATCAGGGGGCAGCTGAACTTCTGGTTTGGGATGAAGTTTGGTTTGGACCTGCGGGTGGGCCCGTCGGAGTTCTTCCTGCGTGCAACGCTGCAGGACATGACCTTGTTTGGGCTGTTCGAAATCAAGGACGTGCTGCTTGAGATCACAGACGCACCAAGCTTCAAGCTCAAGGGTGCGCTCTCTGTACAGATGCTTCCGATGAGCGCCTCGCTGGACGCAACAGTGAACTCGGAAGGCATTGAATTCCACACAGAGGTGAGCTTCTTCAACTTCATCAAGCCCAAGGTGGACGTGAGCATCTCCTTTGTGCGGAACGACTTCAGCATTGCGATCCACGACTTCAGAGTCGGTGTTGTCAAAATCAACGACATTGTGGTCAAGAGCAACGACGCTGTGGGGTTTGTCCTGAAGGCAGATGTGTCGTTCATGTACTTCCTGAGGCTGTCTGTGGATGTGGCGATCAACGACCATGAGGCCTCGTTCACCGCTACAGTGAAGACACCTGTCATGAACGTCGGGTGCACGGCTGTGTCGCAGACGGGGAGCGACAGCTTCAGCCTCAGCTTTTCCTTTGAGTTTGTTCTGTTTGAGAACCTTGCGAAGGCTGCGAAGGCGGTTGGGAAGGCGATTGTGGCTGTGGGGAAGGCCATCGGGAAGGCGTTTGCTGCTGTCGGGAACTTCATTGGCGGCCTGTTTGGGAAGAAGGAGGTGTACAACACACCTGCACAGCGCGCCGCATGCAAGCAGCGTCGTATCAACGAACAGTCGCTGTACTCGATCCTCTACTACTTCACTGCGGAGGCCCTTGGGGACCAGGATCTGGACCCCGAGTATCTGCTTGACCAGATGGAGTCGCACCGCATGCACACAAGGTACATCAACCTGGCGGCGTACCAGCACACCTCGGACTACGCACAGCTGCGTCACAACCATTACAACCTGAACAGCTACTTCGTGCTTCCAGGAGGGAACTTCCCTGCCTCCTTCTGCCACGGTGTGACGGTGGACACAATCTACGGCTGCCAGGTGGAACAGGACGACGGGAAGGACGACAACGACTGGTTGGTGCTGACCTCCCCACAGGGCGCGAACCCCAACAACATGAACTGGATGGACTGCGTTGCTGCGGACGCGACACGCTACAAGGGGATGTACGACGCGGCGAAGGCGATGGTAGACGACAAGCGGCGCATGCAGCAGTCCGTGCTCGACGCACAGGGGAAGAGTGGCGACCTTGTTGCCCTTGGGGAGAGTGCAGACCCGGACACGAGCCAGTTTGTGCCGAAGCATGTGCCGAAGTGGTTTAACACGACTATGGGGCACTCGACGGCAGGAGCGGCACACAGAGACGCGTCGGTGCAGGCAATCATCAACTCGTTTGGCCCTGCAGAGAACCTCGGCCTGCAGGCGGAGGTGCGCACGTTGACGGACCAGGGGGAGCTTCTCGGGGAGATGGTGTCTGTGGCGGGAGTGCTGGACCTGAACCACTGGGAGGACCTGGAGGGGACGTTGCTTGCGGCAGAGCAGGCGATCACGGAGAAGATGTGGGACGTGGTGCACAAGGGGAAGGCGGTGTTGCAGGATCTGAAGGACAGTCTGCCTGCGCACCACACGACGCTGATTGCAACGGTGGAGACGATTGTGACGGACACTGCTGCCGAGCTGGACACGATTGTTGCAGAGGCGGCTGCAGAGACGCCGCCACAGGTTGTCACGGTGGCTGTGGATGGGAACAAGGTGTCGATCCTCACAGCAGGCAGTCCCGACGAGCTGAGTGGTGCTGCCTCTGCGGCCACCATGGTCGCAGCGACGGAGGCAAAGCTGGTGATCACACACGACGTGGCACGGTGCGGGCCTGTGGCGAAGACGCACACCATCGAAGAGGTGCCAGCGTTTGCCGTGTCGGGACGCCCACCATGCGGGTCGCTCTACCTGAAGGTGGTGTGGACGGTGTCGGACACCTGCGGGCAGACTGCGTGGGTCGACCAGTTTGTGGTTGTCGGCCCTGCCTACACAGACGCAACCGGGTGGGTGTCGACGCCGCCGGCACGTGTCGACTTCACAATGGCAGGGTTTGCGGACGTGGCGGCCACTGCACCGGAGGCACACTCGCATCTGGCGGTGGGGACGTACAGGAAGACGCTTGCACACCGGGTGTGGATGGAGGAGTCGGCTGCAGCGCTGGTCGCGGGGACGTGCGAGTGGCGGTACACAAGAACCTGGTTTGCGGCGGTGACCACGGCGGAGGGTGGGTTCTGCCGCACACCCACGCAGCTGCGCTACACACAGGAGGTTGTGGTTGCGAACGACCTGTCCTGGTTCACGCCGACAGTGGCAGTCCCGAGCATCACACTGCTCTACGACCACAGGACAACACCTGCAGCACAGTTCACTGCGCCCCCCCTGCTCACTGCCGTGCAGCCGACGTACACCGCTGCGCAAGCGTCCAAGGGGCTGCGGTACACATACGACCTCTCGCACACGGACGTGCTGGACGACCCCGTCGTGGGCCCCGTGACACGGACCTGGGTGGTGTCTGCTGCGCAGTGCGGGGTCTCTGGCCTCGGCCCACTGACGTTGACGCAGCGTCTCACGATTGTGTTCCCTGAGCCTGAGCTGGGCCCTGCCGTGCCACAGACGTTTGGGTGTGGGGAGATGCAGGTGCACACGAAGCCGCATGTGACCTCGAAGGTGGATGTATGCGGGCCTGTGACGGTGCGCATTGTGGGAACAGCAGCAACCTCGAACCCAGACCCGCTGGTGCCAAGCCTCTGCGGGTCGCGTTACGAGACAGTCTCGTGGCAGGCCTTCCACCGTGCTGCGTGCGGGGGTGTCGGGAGCAGCGTTGTGTCACAGCTGGTGACGGTGGTGCCGCAGTTCGCGCTCACACCGACGGCGGACGTCACTGTGCACACGACGAGTGCGCTGGCCCCTGCAAGCGCTGGGGGTGCAGCTGTGCAGGGTGGTGCCTGCGCAACACCGCTTGCAGTGACCTACGCAGACACAGCAAGTGCAGACGACGGGGTCTGTGGACAGTGGACGGTGCAGCGAGAGTGGACGCTCGCACCGACAGGCGTGCCGACGCCACCCGGGTGTGTGCCGCTGACGCACCTGCAGCACATCCATGTGGAGGACCTGGAGGCACCCGTGTGGACGCACACACCTGACGCAGCTGTGGTGGTGCCGTTCTTTGAGAACTGGCGTGCGGCACACCCTGTGCCACGTGCAGCAGAGACACCGCACGCAGACATGGTGGCGCTTGGGATCGGGGTGTCGCACCCGACGTACCTGACCTCGGAGGACACTGTGGTGCGGCCGTGGATGGACGCTGTTGTGGAGGGGACGTGCCGGAGCGTGGGCTGGCGACACTGCACCGCACGTGGACGGCGGGCGACCGCTGCGGGAATGAGGCAACCTTCACACAGGAGGTGATGCTGCAGCACCCGCCGGCAGCGCTGACCTCGACACAGGTGTGGGACGCTGGGGCGGGGCTGCTCGCCTACGCGGCAGGTGTGGACCAGCTCCCTTCTGTGTGTGATGCAGGGAAGCTTGTGTCGACGGCAGGTGAGTACGACGCGCTGGACGGCCTGCAGCAGGCGGAGGAGCCTGAGTGCGACGCATGGGATGCGCATGGGTGCAGGCGTCTCTCGGCCATTGGTGTAGTGGACGTTGCTGTGCACCAGGTGCGCCCTGAGTTTGCGACCTTCCCGCCCGACGCAACGACGTACACGAACAGCACGCTTGACGCGTACGACGTGGCGGGTGGCCTTGGGTACCCGACAGGGGAGGCGTACTGCGCAACACCGTTCCACATCTGGCATCGCGACGAGGCACCGGTGCTGGTGGCGTGTGGTGTGTGGACGATCAACAGGGTCTGGAAGGTGCAGCCACACTACCAGGACTGCGGGACAGGGGACGACTACCCTGCAAGCCTGACACGTGAGCGTGTGCAGGTGATCACCGTGCACGACGTGTTTGCACCGCAGTTCGCCTCGACGCCGGCAGCGGAGGTGGCGGTGGCGTTCCTGAACGACTACGGCCCGTCGGTGGCCGGTGTGCCGACGGTTGTGGACGTGGCGACGCACGCAGACATGGCGGCACTGAACCTGACGTCGTACCGCATCAACCTGACCTTTGCCGACACGGTGGCCTTCAGCGCTGCGGGTGCTGCGGGCTGCACGGACGGGCTTGCGGTGGTGGAGCGCACGTGGACGACAGAGGACAGGTGTGGGTATGCGGACAGCTGGAGGCAGACGATCCGCATTGAGCACCCGCGTAGTGGTGGTGGTGCTGGTGCGGATGAGGACAGTACAGGTGTGATGGGGCACGCGTCTGGGTTCAAAGTGTTCTCTGTCGGAGACGTGGAGGCGGTGGATGTGGCTGCCGCGAGCGGTGCTGTGGGGACACAGGGCGACGTTGTGCTGAGGCGGTCTGTGTTCGGACCTGCGACAGCTGCGCGTCCCGAGCACGCTGCGACACTTGCAGACAACGCGGAGCAGTGCGGGGCTGCGGTGGCAAACCTCACAGACGTGGTGGACGAGCTTGCTGAGTTCTCAGACTCGCTGCTGATGCTGCCCGAGAACCTGTGCACGGGGCCGAAGCTTGTGGAGTGTGTGCGCCCTGAGCTGACGACGTCGTGCAGTGTTGTGGTGAACACGACTGCGCCGCTTGCGGAGGCAGTGGTGGATGACGCTGACAACCTGACCCTGGTGGGGGAGGGACAGGTGTACAACTTCTTCACAATTGACCTGGACACGTGGCTGGTGAAGCAGGAGGTGGAGCAGCGGTCGTGGTGGGACGGGAAGCCGTGGTGGGAGCACGGGGTCGGGAAGGACACACCTGTGCAGAAGCCCTTCATGCGTGTGCGTGCAGGCGGGTTTGTGTTTGTGAACGTTGTGTACGAAGGCATGAGTGGGGACGAGGACACGCTGCGCGACACGCTGTTCGAGGGGGAGAGCCTGGGGCCTGACTTTGTGCTCTTCAACATGAAGCAGCTGTGCAGCAGCAGCAGCAGGCACGCAGACTGCCACCATCACAGCTGGCACACGTACCCGTGGCACCACCTTGCCTGGGGGCAGCTCAGCCACACCTTCGCAAGTCTTCAGTACGGCCACCACAGCAACCACCTGAACCTTGTGAACGTGTCGCTGCCCGGCACACTCCTGACACAGGACAGCTATGTGTCTGTGAGTGTTGTTGACTCTGAGGTGTTTGGGCAGGTTCTGTCTGCAGGGGCAAAGCTTCAGCTTGCCACCACACGTTTCCACTGCAACCTGTTTGTGGCCAATGCTGTTTGCGATGCTGCCCACACGTGTCCACCAACGTCGGCACCAACAGCGGCACCCGTGCCAGTGCACACTCCCACATGTGACCCAACACCTCTGCCTGCTGTGAAAGGCTGGATTGAGTACCCCTGTGTGGACCACGTGAAGGACGTGCCGTACTCACAGCAAGACCTGATCAACGGTGCTGGTGTTGCCTTGTACGATGCTGCCGGCCCTCTGCCGTACTGCCAGGGCGTTTGCTTGTCTGATGCCGAGTGTGTCGGATTCCACCACCACAAGCACGCCAATGGACATGAAGTGTGTGCTTTCTACACCTCCATCACGACATTTGTGAACCCGAACCTGCAGAACGGCACTGGTGGTGTTCTGATGGAACGTGAGGTGACCGTACCACCGACACCCACTCCATGTGACCCAACACCTCTGCCTGCTGTGAATGGCTGGATTGAGTACCCCTGTGGACCACGTGAAGGACGTGCCCTACTCAATGACGGACCTTGTCGATGGAGGTGGCAACATTCTGTATGGTGCTGCAGGGCCGCTGCAGTACTGCCAGGACAAGTGTCTTGTGGACTTTGCCTGCGTCGGGTTCCACTACCACAAGCAGGCCACCTCGCACGAAGTGTGCGGTTTCTACACTCTTGCCACAACGTTTGTGAACCCGAACCTGCAGAACGGCACTGGTGGTGTTCTGATGGAACGTGACATGTGATTGATGCAGAATACGAGACACAATCGGCACCTTGCGACCCTTTGAATATGATTCAAAAGACGTGTTCCGAGTCTCGTTCAGCGTTCTATGTTTACCCCCCTAGGTGATGAAGCACTCGAGACTTGTGTTCTCTTGCCAAGACAACTTTATATACAGTGTGACACAGAATTAATGGCCGATGACGACATTTTGTAAAAATTGTTATATTATTCTAAAAAATAGGCAAAATTTGACTCATTTCATTGCATTTTCAACTGGCCGTGTATGAAAAGTGTGTGTGTGGGGAAAATATTAACATGGAAATATCCCTTTTTGGTAAAAAAGGGTGTATGTGTAAAAAAAAAAAATACAGTGTAGCAGTACAAACGAGTGGGTGCACAAAAATAAATAGAGCATGCATTAGTATTTTGTGTGCATTCCGTTGGAATTGCGAACTGCGTCTAGGCGTCGTGGCATTGACATGATGTAGCGTGCAACGAAGCTATTGTCCATCTTGGACCATTCCTTGTTGATGGCACGTTTAAGTGCTGACACGTCTTTGGGCTCCCGTTCGTTGACTGCAGTCTGCAGCTTGGCCCACAGGTTCTCAATAGGATTGAGATCAGGGGAGTTGCCTGGCCAGTCAGCTTTAGGGAGGAACGAGAAAGGTTGGGAGGAGAGGAATGCTTGAGTAACGTTCGCAGTGTGGCAGGGTGCCCCATCCTGCTGAAACGTGTAGCTACTGTCAGGCAGGAGTTCTTTTATTTCTTTGAGCGCTTTCTGTAAGACGAGCGTACGGTACTTCTCTGCATTGAGAGCACCGTCATAGAAATAGAGCTTCGTCTTACCTCTGGTGGTGATTCCTCCCCAGACGTGAACCTTCTGCGTAGCCCTGACCTTATCAACGGTTGGGGGCGGCTCATCACCATCTGCAACCCAGACAACATCGTTCTTCTTGCTCACCCGAGAAAAAAGCCAAAAGTCTTTTTCATCGGTGAACATCACCTTTGACCAGTCGGTGTTTCGATGCGTTTCAGCAAACTCTATCCGGGCAGTGATGTTCTTTTCCGAGAGCTTTGGTTTGCTCTTCGTTTGAACGGGCTTCAGCCCCTTCTCCTTCAGGCACCTGCGGACACTCTCCCTCGAAATCTGTAGTCGCGACGCTACTTTCCTGCAAGACTGAAACCGCTTGCCCCGCATGTGTCTAACCACCCTATTCTTAACGGTGTCGGTGGTGGCCGATCTCTTGCGTCCCCTCCCTGGCTTGTCCGAAAAATTCCGCTCTCCAGCGCGGTACTCCTTCACCCACCTACCCAAACTCCTCTTCGCAACGTTCAGCAACTCCGCCACCTCATCATGGCTCTTACCGCCAACAACGACTAGCGACGCTGCCTGTAGGCGCAACCCTTCCCTCGTGGCCTCAGTGTTCACTTTACCCTTAACCATTATATTTTTGCTTTTATTGTGTTCCTGGGCGTAAATATTTTATGTTTTGGGGGTGTTTTGAATATGTCCTTGTCAAAATTTGCCGTTTTTTTATAAAATGTCTTCATCGGCCATTAATTCTGTGTCACACTGTATGAACAAGATGCTCTTAGCATCGTTCTACCAAGTTTTTTTTATTTAGGTTTTTTCTGGTTCCCCGTGTGTCTTTGCCTCTCTGAACTTGACACCCCACACTCTGTTACCTATGGCATAGGCGCTGGAACGGCTTCGTCTGTCGTTGTCTTGACAGAAGTGTTGTTCAGAGACAAAGAGACACATCCACTCCCACCACCCGTCTCCCTCAACCCCGCTTTGTTGCATATTTTCACATTTTATATGGTCCAGGGACACAGCCACGCATCTCTGTGAGCGACCTCAGAGCAATGCTTGAGGCTTCGTTTCACCTCAAAGTTTCTTTCTTTTCTGTGCTAGCGATTGTTGTTCCTGTGAGACCTTGTTATCACGATATCAAAATTGTTTTATTTTTTTTCTTCTTGCGGAAGTGGTTGATTGTTTTGCGCAAATCACCACACTTCTTAGGGAGGTGTGGGAACATTCATTTTCACCAATTTCCTTTCCCCCCTTTTTTTTCTCTTTTTCTTTCCCCCACCAATTTTTTTTTTTTGAAAATTTTGCGCGTGCGAGGTATTCTACACGTTGCAAACCTTTTTATCGTGTTGCCCCCTATCTGCCCCTCTACACACAACCGCCCTGCCACCCATGACATTGCCCAAAGGTGTGCTGCAACAGTTTTGTTGCAATTCAACAGCTGCCTCGGAAAGGGCTTCTATGCGCGGCAGGGGTGTGGAGTGGTGTAGGCGGCAAAGGCCCATACCCTTCTCTTACCCACCCACCCTTCCCTTCCCTTCTCCCCCCTTCCAGCCTGCATACCCAAAAACTGCAGGGTTTTCATCTCCCGTGCAGCAGATCTTCATCCAAAGTTGTTTTCAAGGTGACCCAGGTGTGGTCTGTGATGTGTAGGATCACCAGCCTGCCAACCTATCTCTGTTGTTGGAGACGTTTGCACTATCAACTTCACTTTGTTGGAGAGGATCTTTTCTTCATAATTTCTTCTTCTTCGGCTGTGGTCGAATTACTTGGTTTTCCCCCACCCCATTCTTGGTCCCTTGTGATCGATGAAAAAAAGGGTCAACTTTTTTTTTTGATTATTTCTTGTTTTTTATATGCCACCAGCTTTTTCTTGATGTGTGTTCTGCATGAGAAGTACATGCATCTTTAAAGTTACCTCCACGCCCCCCTTTTTTGATGACTAAGTACGCGAGGCTTAGGTTCATCTTGTAACCTTTTCTGTATTTTTAGTGTAAAATATCCTGAAGGATGTGAACAATGCCCACCACGAGGCATTGAACCTTTCGAGTGTTTTGCCACTTTTAGAAAAGATTGTTTTTTTTTCTTATTGTACTGCAGCTCAATAGTGTTATTCCACCACAACCATGCCCAGCTTTATTCGCATCTGCCTTCAACGTTAGTTTTCGGTCAATGACTGAACACTTTGCAAATGGAAGCAGCATGCAGAAGAAAACCAGGTGAAGGGTTTTTTCTTATATTTTCTTTTCATTTTTTCCCCTCTTTTCTTTTGAAGGTGGCTTACAAGAGGCTTCATCCGTCCCCTCTGCTGTGTCCCTTTTGCCTCTGAAATCACCCCTGCCAATCTCATCCTTGACACACCATGACATACCCAATTTGGCGTCTTTTTCGTTTTGCAGCTCTTTTTTCGTTGCAAACCCAGCTGCCGCCAAGGAAAGGGTTTTCTATGCTGTGCAGCAAAAGCCCTTCTTGTTCAGAGTGCAAACGACACACACCCAACCACCTGCTCCACCCTTCGCATTCCCCTTTTCCTTCGCCTCCCACCCACCCTCGTTAGTTGTGGGGACAGTTTGAGATTTTGGAAAAAAGCCGGTATGATCCAAAAAACCGGTGTGAGGCAATTTTTTTTTCCCCCACACATTTTTGACAGAGACCTCCACAGCTCTTTCCTCTCCGCACCCTTGTCTGACCGGCACGTTCGTCTTTCAAGTTTTCTAGGTGACTGAGCACGTGGGGCTTTGGTTCATCTCATGATATTTTCTTTCTTTTTTCCTTTTTCTCGCATCACGCTCATTTTAATAAGTAACTAAGTACACCCTCCTCCCCGTATTCTCATTGCATCTCTCCCTACACCTTTCTCTATTCCAGCAGTGTCTGTTCCCATCCAGTTTTAACCCTCGTTCCCATTCCAATGATGACCAACACAAAACACAAAACACCATCTTTCGAGTTTGACGCAGCAACAGCTATGTTTGATACGAATGTTCCAATACTGCTGAGACCGCCAACAAGAACCATGACCTTCTGCTTCAATGATGATAGAATTTTTCCAGGGCACTGGACGCTGAGCGGGGACTTTTGTCTTCGTGATGGTGATCCACACTAATTCTACAACAGCGTTGACATTCGCTGAGAAGCTTTCCTTTCCGCCCACACCCCTCCTGTCCCTCCTGTCCCCCTTTCCCCCCCACCCCCCCTTCCCAAAATCCACGTCCACCCGGCGGCGCAAAGTCTGCACTATCTCGGGCAAGTCTTCCGCTCGCATCATGTCCCTGACCTTGTTGCCTGCCTCGTACCCGTGTAAGCTTTCTGCACGAACAGCCTCTAGGCCCGTCAGGAGGTCACCCAGTGCCTTCTTTTTCCTCATTCAGCGTCGCGCTCCGCTGTGCGCCAGGTCCAAAACTCACGGAAAGACTCACAAACTATCTTTGCAAACTCACCACCCACCACCACCATTCTACCATAAGGCGCACACACCACCACACCATGGCTAGCCAACCTGTAATGCGCCTTTCAGACAACCGAAACGTCTCAGAAGATATGTTCTTACAGCTAGAGCGTGTGGCTCGCGACCACGTCTCGCTTTTGCGTCTGCTTGAGGAGAGTGGCGTGATGTCAAATGAAGTGACGTCTGCATCGTCATCGTTTGACAACGCGTTTTTCATGAGGAGGATGGGGTTGAACAGCGAGGAGGCTCAGGCGATTAATTGTCTTGAATTCCGGGACCGCCTTGTTATCAAATATTTGAACAACAAAACGGTTGTGACCGGCGGCAGCTTCGCCATCGTCTACGAGAAGGCAAAGGTCTACAGCGCTGCCAACGTTGTTGTCGACGACTTCCTCATCTCCAACATCAAAGAGATGTACCACGACGAAGCCGAACACTGCCTCCGCATCGAGGTCGCCCACAAAGGCCTCCTCGAAATCCACTGCCCTCTTCAAGCCTCACTGCGCTCCATCTACTACACACTGCTCCTCCGCCATCACGACTATACCTCTGGAAATCAACACTTCGATCCACTAATGTCCGCAGAAGCTGCGCTGAACAAAGGGCAAAATGTACGCAATTTTGGAGAACAAAGCCAAAGCCAAAGCCTACAGCAGCATAATGACCTCCGAGAAACCATCTCTCGGCAACAGCAGCAGATAGACCAATTAAGTCGTGCGCAGTCTTTAGGGAGGCATTCAGTGTCGCCACCACAGCCATCATTGGGGAGGGTGGAACAGAGCCATCACTCCCCTGCCAAAGAGCGTGGGAAGGGGGCGTCGTATTTGCTTCTTGGAAAACGCCCTTCGGTGCGGTCAGCGAGGCGTACTGTGCTCTGCTGTTGTGAATATGCGTCTTCGCCACATTCCCTCCCAGGGGGTGTGCAGAAAATGAATTGTCTCTCAGACTTCCTCTGCGCCAGAGGCTTTGGAGGAGAAAAGGTTACCCTCTCTGATGCAGACAAACGCGCGCTTCCGACCCGCTACAATATCGTGAAGGCGTTGAAATGGCTTGTTGATGGGGCAAAGCCTGGGGACGCGCTGTTCTTTGCTTTTATCGGTCACGGAGGCCAGCTTCTTGGAAGCCATGGTGCCCCTGAGGGGATCTGCCCTTCCGACTATGCTGAGTGTGGTGTGGTGCCTGGTGAAGAGATTCGCGCTGTGTTGAGGGTGCCTAGTGGGGTGCGGCTCACGATATTGAGTGATTTGGGAGGTGGTGGGTCGATCGTGGCGATGCCGTGGTCGGTGCTAGGGAGCAGTCCGTTGCAGGTATTGGATGGGGGGAGAACCACGCAGCCAGGCACAACATTGGTTGTGTCAAGCCTCAAGGACAGCGCAGGTGGGAAGGAGTCTGTCGCCTCTGCGTACTGCAAAGCGATGAACTACCTCCCCGAGCCCACTGCGGCGCAGCTTGTTTCTGCCATGGCGCAAGCTATGGCAGGCCACGCAACCACACCGGTGCTCAGCAGCTACACACCACTCCCGCCAACGTTCAACGCAAGCCTCGGGGCACACCAGACAGAATTCATTGACGCAGAGGGCCCCGACAGAGATGCGCTGCATGCGTACCACAACACGGATGTGGGGGCTTGGATTCCACCGAGGGTGTTGGACACTGCGTACTAGACAGGAACAGGAAGGCGTTTTTTTGAGTATTTTTTGGGGGGTTTACTTTCTGCCTCTGGTCACAAAAATCACAAGGAAAATGCCAGGGAACAAAAGCGGAAAACCCCAAAATGTGCTTTTTTGTCATTTTTTATGATTCACACTCCAGATGTTGTATAATTTTTTTTTTTTGTGCTATTTCTGTGACCAGAGTGGCAGAAAAGTACCTCATTGCATTTTTGCCGCTTTTTTTTTTTTTTTGTATTAGAATGTGTGTGGGTGGGGGGTTGTAGAGTGTTTTTTTATTCGTTTCTCTTTTCCCCTCCTGATTTGTTCATAGTGTTAGAAATAAACGAACTAATGGGGGTGAGTATTATTGTTTTTTTTTTGGTGCACTTTCTTCAATAATCCACACCATATATCACACCATCCACAGGGTTTTCTCCGACCCCCCTCGAATCCTTCCTTCCCTCCCCAAATATAACCAAATCATAACACAACGATACAGTACGGAGGAATTCTTTCTGTACCCACTTTTCTTTCGTATCACGCTGGAACAAACGTGAACCAAAACTACGGCACGCAAACGTATTCATCCCACAGCTTCAAAGGCGTCTCCTTGCCCACCTTCTTACCACATTCGACAAAACAGAGCCGTAATCTAATCTGCGTAGGAATTACCCTCACTAGGAATCAACACCTCACACGAGGTGACTGCATATGCGGCCATGCAGCATCGCGTTTTGCTGTCACTGAGTTTGTGTTGTTTGTTTCACGCTTCTCATGGAAACGATGTATTTGACACATACAACGCCTCTGTGCAAGGGTGTGCAGTGTTAAAGGCGCTGGAGAGCACGGCACAGAACATTACGGTGAGCGGCGCGCAGGTGGTGTGCATTCTGCTGCGCTCAGACGCACCGCGGATTAACGCAGTGATACCGCTACCTGGCATGGGGGTGCTACCACCCCTGCCACCACTACCATGTGAAACAACAAACGACAATTTTACATGCCCTGCGCTGAGTGGACAGATCTACCGCATCGATGAAGAAGACAAATCATACGGGTACGACATCGTTCTGAAGGTCACCCCAACCGCAGCTGTGCACACCACAGTGATGATTTCTGTTGAGAGCGAGGCGATCCCGCTTCCACCCCCACCGCGACCAATAAGTTGCTCCGCGGCGGAGTTGAATGACAACGAAACGTTGTGCACTCTGAGCTGCCGCAGGGTGGCCCACGGTGCGTTTCTCCGAATGGCGTATTGCAGGGAAGCAGGGTGCGGGCGGGTGTTGGGTGTGGCGGTGGCGTCGTGCTCCTCTGGGGTGGAGGAGATCGACTTCAAGGAGTTCAACGCAGCCAGACACAAGCACTCCATCAACAGAACCGACCTGACAGGGTCCAAAGTGGAACCTGCCGCATGGATTATGTTCCCGACCGAGAAGACCTTTGTCATAGAGGCAACGGAGCCCCCTGAGGAGCCGAAGATGAGTGGTTGTATCATGTCCTTCGGGGCGCTGTTTGGTGCGGCAGCCGCGCTCTCGGTCGTGTGGCTTGTGTTGTGCACGGCATACCTGCTTTCCCCTCGCGGAACCTCGTTTGAAACCTTAAAAGGTCCGCCCGTTGAGGTGTGAAAAAAGGGAGTAAAGGGAACAGGTGTGGCGAATCACAAAGAGGGCGTGAGGTTCAATCTCAATTCTTTCAAAATGTCTTGGTGACCTCGGGGGTTTGCTGGGGGTAAAGGCAGTTTTCTCTTGTGATAGGAGGTTTTGGTCTTTGAAGGTTTGAAGGTTTGAAGGCTTCCGAGGGTGAATAAGGAGTGGTGATGTGTTGGTCGTGACAAAAAAAAAAGTTTTGCCAAAAAAAAAAAATTTGTCGACACAAAAAAACGTCAGCTGTATTAACGTCGTTTTATAAGGGTGGTGTATGACAAGATCACATCTGTTAATTACACAGTGTCTTTTTATTTTTCTCCCTCTTTTTTTTTTCCCCACTGTCACGAGAGGGCTTTGTATTTCAAGTAAACTTTTTTTTCTTTTCTTTTTGGTCAAATTTTTTGAAAGCAAATATGGGTACTTCTTCGTAAGAGCGAAACATCACCCATATCTAATGTTAGCGTGTGTGTGTGTCGTAGCTTCTTTAAGACCCACGACCCTAACTTCTTTTCAGCTTGCTTCCTTCTATATTAGGATGGAAAAGATGTGTTCTCAGCAAGACAACCATCTTCAAAGTTCAATTGACTACCTTTTTTTTGACTAACTAATCTTTTGTAACATATTTTGAAAAACTTCCAGTGATACACAGTTTTCAACCTTCTGCTTCTTTTTTCCCACTGACGTCAGGGTTAAGTCATCAAGGTAGGATAACCGGAAAAAATTGGTGCAATCTTAAAGCCTGATGTAGACCACACTTCGGCAGAGTATTGCGGACAGACCCTTTCGTTTTTTAGGTGACAGTCGTGCCGATATGTGGCGGGGAAAAAAAGAGCTGAATTTTTACAGAAATCCTTCCTTTTTTGCTTTGGGAAGGCTCGTTTTTCCATTTAATGTTACAAAGTAACAATAAAGGGGGGGGAGGGGGTCCGACCGAAATCCGGTGAAAAAACTTTTTTTTTTGTAACAATGGCGGGAAAAAGTGGCTTTTTCCAACAACAAGAACTTGTCCATTTCGGCAGATTGACCCCACCACAGTGCGGACGGATTCCGGAAATGCAAATGCGGGTGTTTTCGGATGTGCACGTCCACTGCGCCTTGTTGTTACAATAAATGAAAATTCGGAAAAACGGTTTTTCCGTGTAACATAGGGGGTGGGGAGGGGGGGGGGGGGGGGGGGTAGAGGGTCGCATTGGCTAACGTTTTTATGTAATTTTTATTATTTTTTCGCCGGTGGGCCATTTCAGTGGTGACCCACACCCTGTGCCACCCCAAAAATGGGTTTCCGGGGGTTTTTGGGGGGTTTTGCGACGAAAAACGTGAAAAAACGAAAAAAAAATGCGTTGTTATTGGTGTTTTCATGTTTTTGTACTGTATACAGCCTATGATTGGAGGAATTTGACATATTTGACTAAATAATTCAAACCAAGATCGGTTCGAAGGGTCCAAAAGGGTGCAGCTCGTCGAAATCAGGCCCACAGGACCCCCAGGAGTACGATTTACACCGGAGAGTGACCCCAAGAGGCCTCTGGCGTCCCTAATTTGGCATTTTCTGCTCCCCCCACAGCCGTACATGTTGCTGCGCAGCTGAATCACTTCATCAGAACACGTCATGCATACGCCCTTGATCCGCTCCCCATCCACGAACCTCCTCACGAACTCGGCAGCATTCCCAGACGCTTTTTGTAAGGGGGAGGTCGTTTTATATTTGTTACGCTTGACAGAGGAGGAGAAGTTGGGCAGTGAGGGGGGAGGGGGGAGGGGGGTGTTTTACACGCATACAGACGGGCTCAGCGGGTCATATTCGACTCAATATTTCAAACCAAGATCGGTTCGAGGGGCCCAAAAGGGTGCAGCTCGTCGAAACCAGGCCCACAGGACCCCCAGGAGTACGATTTCCACAGGAGAGTGGCCCCAAGAGGCCTCTGGCAGCCCTAATTTGGCATTTTTTAGCCCACAACCGCCCCTACCCCCCTCTCTGGGGGGGAGGGCAAATTTTCACTCCTTTTCCCCATTTCTGGTGCTTCTAAGTCCTCCAAAGGGTAAAAAACCGGTTCCGTTGGGTCCGCGGACCATTTTTTGGGGGGGTATGTACCCAAATTTGTACCATACCCTACTTTATGTGATGGTCATGGGCAAAGTCACGGAGAGGACAGGCACCGGACAAGCACTGGACAGGCACTTTTTTTGACCCCAAAATTCAAAAAAAATCATTTGTAAGTGGTCTAGAAGTCTGTTGGTCGTTGAAATCAGGTCCACAGGACCCCTGGGACCCGATTTGCACCAGAGAGTCACCCAAATAGACCTCTGGTAATCCAAAAAAATCAATTTTTTTGCTAAAAAACCACTTTTGCCCATTTTGGGGAAAAAGTCCATTTTTCACTAATTTTCCCCATTTTTGGTATTTCTGAGCCCACCAAAGTGTAAAAAAATGGTTTCATTGGATCCTCCGAACATTTTTGGGGTGGGTATGTGTCTAGTTTTCCACGGGAAACGAGTTTCTATGTTGCAAAAAATTTTTATTTCACTTTTTGTGAGGACAATGCGACCCCCTAGGCATAGTGTGCAGACGAACATTTTTGGTTCGTCGACGAACAAAATGTTCGTCGGTTTTGTTCGTCGATGTTCGTCGACGAACATCGACGAACATCGACGAACAGGTCCCTGCCACAAGGGCAACCCACGACGAACAACGACGAACATCGACGAACAACGACGAACATCGACGAACAATTTTTTTTTTCCCCCCCACGACGAACATCGACGAACATTTTGTTCGTCTGCACACTATGCCTAGGGGGGGGGGGGGGGGGGGTAAGAACCCCCCTGTCCTCTACGATTTTTGAAAAAGGACGAAAAAGACGAAAAAGGACGAAAAAGGACGAAAAAGGACGAAAAAGGACGAAAAAGGACACTGTTAATGGTATACAGTAACTAAGTTACCTCTCGCGCTCCTGGTACAAAAAAGCGTCTCACAACCCACTGATAGTTGACGCCTGTGTTTTCAAATTGATAAAAAAGTAAAAAAAAACACTTTTCAGTTTCTTGTTTTTGGCAATATATATTCCCTCTGATACCCCTTGCCCTAACCCTCGTGATAAACCCCCAACCCTTGTTTTATTTTTTCGCCTGCGCAAGCTTCGCTTTCTTTGCCGCCCTCTTCGTTGTCGTGCATATTGCCGTGACCTTGTGGAGTCTCTGCAAATCCATATTTTCCCTTCCTTCTGATTGCCACCCCATCGTGCTGAACACCCGTTCCTGGACTGCTGTATGCGGGACAATGGAGCACAACTTTTTCGCTCGTGGTGGAAGAAGAAGATTAGGGTAGAGTTTCGACGCAATTCCCCAAAACACTTCAGGTGCGGATTTCTCGTGACACCAAAGCATCTTCGAGTGGTACGGAGCCTCTCTTGAGAGGAAACACGAAATCTCCCTCAGAAGTTCTAGCTCAGCCTCCTCGTTGTCAGCCCACAGCTCCACTGCTTTTTCTGCCTGATCCATGAGGCTCTTTGGATCGAACGTCTCAAGGTACCTTCCCAAAACCCCACGAGGGACTTTGCCTTCTGCGTCAGGAATGTAGCACGTAGGGGACAAGATGGTGGCAAGAACACAGTGGCTGGTATCGACGTAGTACTTCTCTCGTTCATCCCTCGCCTTCTTGCACTTCTTGTGTCCAGGAACTTCCCCGTCAGGTGTAGTGCAGGCATTAAACACCTGCTTCAAAGCCCAGAACATCGGGAGAATGTGGCCAATGCGAGCAGAGTCTTGTTCCATGTACCTGATGGCTTCTGTCGTCGAGCACACTAACTTCCGCACAAACATGAACTTCTCCCAAAAAGCGAGATCTCCGAACTTCTGCAGGGCGGGCATCTGGTTGTGGATGCTGGTTTCATTTTCGTCGTTCATGAGCGTCCGCATGGTGTTGAAGTTGTTGTTGATCCAATCCCAGGAGTCCCCAATCGTCAGCCAACGAGTATTGTTCCCAACGGGCGACACTTTCTCCACCATAGCCGATGCCGCTTGGATTGCATACACAGCCTTCCTGATGTTCTCCGTGTTCTTTACCGCAGACACGATCTGGTTGCTCCACACGAAGTACGCGTTATACACGTTAGGTGTATCCTTCTTTGATACAGTGCGGGTTCCGATAATATCATTCAGCAGCCTGTTTAAAGCATGGCACACGCACACCAAGATGAGGATTGTCGGGTAAACGTCCTTCAGGTCTTTGGCACCCTTCAAAATTGCCGACCCCGCGTCGACCAAAACGGCTGTCAGGTACTGCCCGATGCCCGTCTCCGAGATGATCTGCTTCAGCGCGGTGCAGTACTCCTCCCCGTCATGCGATCGTTGGGTCAGCGTGTGGCTCGCCAGCAGCTGTGGCTCAGGAGAACAGATGGACACGCTGAGGAGGTGCTGTTTCTTCAGCTTGGATTCCCAAGCGTCGGCGTGCAGGGAGATCCCGGTACCGTTGTCCCGGGCAGCGTGCTTGATGCGAGTAATCTCATCAAGCACAATCTCCTCGTACGCCGCATCCAGCAACGGCCCACGAATGGCGTCCTCGTCTACCACCCTCCTCAGCGTGGGGCGAGTCGCCCGCATGGCCGCCTTAAACTCGGGGGAGGAGGCAAAACTGAAGGGGATACCTCCACAGTAGTAGGCCTTGGCCCAAGCTGAATCAATCAGCTTGTTCTCGGCCTCCGACACCCTGTCCACCACTCCAAGCAAAGATTGCTTGGGGTGGGCAGACCGAGTGTGTGCCTTGGGCACAGGCTTCGCCTTAGTAGATGTTGGGGCTGGGGCTGCTGGGGCTGGGGCTGAGGCTGCTGCTGAGGCTGCTGAGACTGCTGCTGGGGCTGCTGAGGCTGCTGCTGGGGCTGCTGAGACTGCTGCTGGGGCTGCTGAGGCTGCTGCTGAGGCTGCTGAGGCTGCTGCTGGGGCTGCTGAGGCTGCTGCTGGGGCTGCTGAGGCTGCTGCTGGGGCTGGGGCTGAGGCTGCTGCTGAGGCTGCTGAGACTGCTGCTGGGGCTGCTGAGGCTGCTGCTGGAGCTACTGGGGCTGCTGCTGGGGCTGCTGAGGCTGCTGCTGAGGCTGCTGAGACTGCTGCTGGGGCTGCTGAGGCTGCTGCTGGGGCTGCTGAGACTGCTGCTGGGGCTGGGGCTGCTGCTGCTGGGGCTGAAACAATGGTGCAATCTGCATCTGCATCTGCTTCTGCATCTTCATCATCTTCTTCATCGACATCTTCAGCATCTTCCATCCGGCTGCGCTTCCTCTTCTTAGCCAATTCAGCCTGTAGAATATGTGTGTGAATATTTTCGAGTAAATTTATTTTCAAACCTTGGCTTTGTTCTTGTAAACCTCCTCCGCATCTTTGCAGGACACAATGTGCTGCTTCCTCCTCTCCGCGTTCGACGCCTGGGCCATTGTCCCCTGGCATGCGTTGCACGTCAAAAACCTTCCGGTTTTTGAAAACAGCTCCCAAGTCCAGCATTTAGCTCTTGGCATGATTTGTTTTTTTTTTCTTGTGTTTTTCTGTTGTTGGAGGACTTGAAATCAAGATTTTTTTTTTGGGGGGGGGATTTTTTTGGGTGAACAGTGTTTTTCCTGGTGATTTTTCTGTACTGTACTTCCTGTATTGTCCTTTTTCGTCCTTTTTCGTCCTTTTTCCCAGATCGAAAAAGGACGAAAAAGACGAAAAAGACGTAGAGGACGAAAAAGGACAAGGGGTATTCTTAGGGGGGGGTCACCGGGAAAAATGGTTTATTGTTACTTTGTAACATTAAAAGGGAAAACGAGCCTTCCCTTTCTTCTTTTTTTGGCGCTTGATAACCTGATACACCTTTCTTTTTTTGTGCCAAAACATTTTCTTTTTTTTTTTTTCGGTATCGATTTCCCCCCTTCTTGTAATTCTAGTGTGGGGGGGGTCGACATCCCATAGCATATGTCCCATTTTAGTTGTGGCAATGGCTTTTCTTCGTATATCTCTGTGCCTTGAGAAACACTTTTCTTTTCAAGATTTTTATCAAAAAAAAAAGTATCGTTTTTAAACGTCCTTGTGTGCTTTCTGAACGGAAAGTATACGAAAATTAGTTTCACCCAGCGTGTTCCAAAGCGCGATGACGATAGTGGTATCGATGTGTGCACGAGGCACATCCTTACAGTTTTCTTCTTTATCTGGGTCGCTTTCAAAAAATCCCACACTTTTTTCCACACTGAATTTTTTGGATTTTACCAAAAATTGGCGCGGATAGGTCCCAAAACCCGCCAGAAAATGGTTTCTGGGGTGATTCTGAGGTTCTATGCTAATTTTTTTTGGTAAAATCCTGGAAAAAAAAAAGTGTGGTGGTTTTGAAAGCGATCCAGATGTAGACCTTGAAAATGGATTGTAGGACTGTATGGTTGAGGTCCACACCCCCCGGTACACCGGTCATGTACCAACGTACATTGTCACGAGAGGGCTTTTGTACTCAACTTTTTCTTTCAATATTTTGCAAGATGCTTCGTGTTATTCATACTACCCTCAAACGCAGCAACTTATTTTAAACCCAAGGTAGTGCCTGCGGCCCAGAGTCGTTTTTGCGCACTCTTTTGATATGTGTGTGGACACAGCGACACATTCATCATGTTTTGCCTTCCCTCTTTTTAGTTGCTGCAACCCACCTTCCCCAACCCAGAAAGAGGTTGCGCGAGCAACAATTAAAAATTAAAAACACAAAACGTTTTTCTTTTTTCCTCTTATGATTTATGCATTGCGACTTATTTTGGCAACCTGCATTACAGAGGTGGTCCACACACACGTTTTATCAAAATCCACTTTTTTTTTTGGTTAAGGTATGACACGGCTCACGCTTTTTTATCCTTTCCAATTTTTTCATTTTTTCTTTTTAAAGATGACCACCTGATTTTTACCTCCACGAAAAGGCACGTTTAGGACCGAATACGAGCCTTTTCGCGCCTCTTCGGGTCAAAATTAGGTGGAGATGTGTGCACGAGAGGCACATTCATCTTTTCAAGTGTTCCTTATCTTTGCCCATTTCTCTATATATTTTTTCAACACATTTCACCCTCCCCTCTGATACAGTAAGCTTCTTACTTTCCCCAAATCACTACCTCATCCCCCTTAACCATAGCATACGTCTGTTCCGTGTGCCTTGCAAAGATTCTATAAAAACAAGCTCAAGTGGCTGGTTGTGCAACGTTTTTGACAACACCGATGAAAGAGAAACGTTTATAGGTGACCCTAAGCCTGTAGTCACCAATGAAAATAGCCTTCATGTGGTAACCCGACTTCGGATCTTTGGAGACGATGCGAGACAACGGATATTTTTTAGAGAGGCTTAGGGTCATTTTATAAACTTTTCTTTTTTTGATGCCGTGTGTGCACACCAATGAAGTGCTCTCTGGGGTTCGATAACCCCGTGGAGAACCCGGTTGGACGGTGAGGCGTTTGCACTTTCAACTTCTCTTTTTGATACATTGTCATTAGGCTAAAAGTAGGCACCAAAGCTGCTTAGCCTATACCATACGTTTGGTAAAAAATTATGGAAGCTGCAGGTGTTGATCACATTAGGTGTGAGATGAGTCATTTTGGTTCATCTTAGATTAGTACCTTTGGAAAAAAAAAAATACATCCATTTTGCCATTTGCAGCCTCATCTCACGAACCTTTGCACTGATAAACGTGTTCTGTCGTAATGTAATATGTCCTCTCTTTTCTACCAGTGGTCGCGCTAATTATGGGAAAAAATGGGGAAAAAATGGATTTCGGGTACGGAAAAACGTTCCTTGAAAAGGTTAGCTGGGGAGGCCCGGAAACCCCGTTTTGTGGCATTTCCGGGCCAATCCCGGCTTGTGGTGGGGTATATACGGAAAAATGGACAAAATTTTAGTGACTTAAATTTTCGCAAAATATGAACCCATACTCGTAAACAAGGGTCATTTTCAGGAAAATTCGGAAAATTCCGAGATTTGGAAGCAATTTTTCTCCTGAAAATCAGTGGGTTTTCAGCCCCAAAACATACCGCGATTGGAATTTCCGGAATCCGTCCGCGCTGTGGTGGGGTCACTTTGCCGAAATGGCCAATTTTTTGGTTTTGGTCAAAATCCATGTGGGTAAAGAGGGCCAATGTAAATCCCACAACCAGATTTTCTCTCCCTGATCCTGAACGTCTTGCAACATGAAAATGCGCGAAAACACCGGCATTTGCATTTCCGGAATTCGTCCGTTCTGTGGTGGGGTCAATTTGCCGAAATGGACAAGTTCTTGGTTTTGGTCAAAACCCGTCAGTGTAAGGTAAAGGGGGTAAAGTGTTTGCCTGTAGAAACTGGAAGGGAACAGGCAGCGCCGCAGGCGCACGGTAACCAACTTTTTTTTTTTTTCCTTTTCTTTTTTCTCCTCTTTCTTTTGACTTTCCGAGCCAATTGCGTTCCACGGCGGGGTCACATGTATATGCAAGTCCACTATGTGGTGGTCTTACTCAACAATATTAGAACTTCTGGTTTCTTAATGAAATCCCCGTACTGCAAAAAAAAAACGTTCCTACCAAAACCCCCAAAAATCCCGGGATGAGGGATGGACTTTAGCGCGAGCTCTGTTTTCTACGCTTGTTTTTTTTTTTTTTTTTTTTTTTTTTTTTTTTTGTCCTTCCACGTTTCGTACCAGCTTTCCCCCGTTTGCCCGATGTCTTGTTCCCCCTGGGGTCCACGTCATCATTTTTTTTTGTGATCAAGGTGACCAAAAAGGAGAGGCTCAGGGTCATCTTATAACCTTCTCTTTCTGGAAGATGTGGCACATTCATCTTACAAGTTTTTTTTTTTTGTTTTTGATTTTTTGTTGGTCCACTCCGGTACACTGTCACAAGAGAGGGCTTTTTGTATTTCAAGTCAATTTTTTTTCCCAACATTTTATGAAAAATACACCTTACTTCCTCCCACCCGTTGGCCAAGAGTCTATGGGGTATTTTTTGGTGGGTGAAAAAAAAAAGCCCCCCTGTAATATAGTGACCGTCTTTTCGGGTGTCTGGACACTAGTATACAACCAAGTTTTTTTCAAAAAAAAAAAAATTAAAAAAAAAGATGCAAGAACGGTAGGCACTACATAGTTACCCCGGGGTTCCCCCCCCTGTGTGGCGACTTTGTGGAAATGTAGTGCCGGAGCTTTAATATTTGAAGCAAAAGACTGCAAAGGCGGAATTTCAAAACCAAACAGATTATCAAAAAAGTTGACAGTGGGAGCTCACATGCAACTACACTATTCCAACAATTTATCAGAATAAATACAACACAAAAAACATGGGGGAAAAAATATTGGAAGTGGAGAGTGCACCAACCACAACTCCGGCAACAACACTGCTCCGACAATTTATCAAAAAAAAAAAAAAAAACCACATGACAAGCATCCCTCGCCTTTTGGATCATGCTTTGAGCACATAGCACATAGCACATAGCACATAGCACCACCTTTCCATCCTTCTACTGTTGTCAGAAGACAAAGACCAGAGTTCCTTGGATGTTACCGGGATGGGACCTAAGGCGTTGCCATCTGCGTAGCTCCTGGTGCCCCCCTCTTTTTTTGCCCCACGTCTACAAAACTATCAAGCAAAATTAAACAGAGCACAAAGCACTTTCAAAACATACAAAAAACATTTTCAAACCCCCCTTTTTTTGATATGTGCGAGAGGCACATTCAGAGTACAAGTTTCTATTTTTTAAGGTGATGAATCATGAGAGGCTTAAGTTCATCTGCAATCATTTTCTCTTTTTTTTTGGGGGTGGGTTCATTTTTTGAGGGGGTTTGTGCCTGCATCCGACGGTAAGATGTTTACCCTTTCAACTTCTCTTTTTTTTGGGAGGGGGAGGGTCATTTTTGTAACCCGAATCCTTTTTTTGGGCTACTTTCTTCGACCGAAATGAGTTCATATCTAGGCTAAGCATGAAGAGGCTCGGGGCCATTATTATAACCTTTCTTATCTTTTTAATACAATAGCCTTCGTGGGATAACTTTAAATACTGATACAATAACCTTCGGGCCACGATGGGCACAGACCGGACCTCACCCCTAGGCATACCCTAGGTGAATACGTATTCGTCTTCGGGGTATGCCTAGGGAGGCTGTACGGCACAATAAACATTGTTCGTATCATAGGTGCGCTGGGGCGTACACCCACAGGGCACGTTCGTGTGCTCAGACTACACCGTGTATATGACAAAAAAATGGGCGTGCTGTTTCCTTATGTGCACCCAAAAAACACCGCCATGAGGCAGTGCCATCATACGCAATTCAATACCAATTAATCGACCCCTCGCGGCGGACTGCTAGTAATGCTGTCCGTCGTGTCTCCCCTTTGGATTACCCCCTTCCCCCTTTTGGCTCTCAGTGGCGTCAAGTTATTGTGACTTTTGGCAATTATTTTTTTTTCTTGTGGATTGAAAGTACAAATTGTGACGGAGCGGAGGCTTGAAAGCATCGTTGCGCAACGTTTTTTTTAAAGGTGGCTAAGCACAAAGAGGCTTAGGTTCATCTTGGAAAGAACATTATTTCATTTGCTCTATATTCACAGCAAAAAAGAGAATAAAGATGACGCAAATCAGACGGTTAAAAGTAAACTTTTACAAAAAGTAACCAGTCTGCCTAAAAAAAGGTGCCGTTGTTTTTTAATACAGAACCCTTGGTACTTATTTTTCTTTCGCAAAAGGGAAATAAAAATAAATGGCGATTAGTCATCCATACACTAATATTAAAGGATATAGGTCGCGTTGTGGGTCTTCATTGCGCACGATCGATCCTCCCCTCCCTTTCCCCCAAATAAAAGGGTCCCTCAACACGGTGACCATGTGCCCGGGTAACGTGTTAAATTGCGTGGTTTTTGCAATACGTTGAAATGCAAAAAAATCATGTCACTTTCGCATGTTACCCTGGTTAGTACCCACGTGGTTACCGTACAGTACCGTTCTCTACATGTGGGTGTGGCATTTTTTTTAATGTGACTAAGCACACAATGTACAGTCTAAATGCTTCATAGCGTCATAGTTTATGGTTGTAGTTTTGGTTCAATCAATTAGAAATTTTGCCCCCACTCGAAACCATAACTTGTGACACGATACATTAGAACTTAGACTGTAACAAGATTCCTCCTTTTTCCTTTTTTCCTTTTTCTAGCGAGACGTGGCACATACCGACGCAAAAGGGTGAACCCCATCCATCTATCAATAACGTTCGTTCCAATAGCAATACGGACCGGGGCTAAGACTATACTTAAACACCTCTTGCATGCGGCGTGACGCCCCTCACCCTCCCCCTTTTGGAGGGTCCCCTCTTCCTCTACTACAGGCCACAGGCATACGGTACACAAAGGAATACCCCCTTGTCCTTACCCTCACCAGCCTAGCGCCATGTCTGTGCTGTTTTACCACACCCATGACAACATATATCGAGTCACGATACAACTCCCTTTTTTTTTTCTACCTTCTACCTTGATTCTCTCGACATTGAGCAGAACCTTTTGTGTTTTTGTTGTTGTTGTTTTTTTTGCTCTTCTTCTTATGCTTTGCATTTTTTTGCATTTTTTAAAACCCCTGTCCAAACCCCCCTTTTTAAGGTACAGAAGATGTGAATGCACGCAAGGCATATTGCGTCTTTTTAAAATTTAAGATTTTTTGTGTTTTGCCCCCACCCTCTCAGCCTAGTTCCGCACGGTGCGGTGGTCTGCAAAAAAAATGACAACTCAAATGACATTTACAACCTTATTGCATACGAGATTGCCTGACAGTCATTTTTTTGGGGTTGTGAATGACAACCCTTGGGTTGTCATAATCATTTTTTGCTGACTACTTCACTGTGCAAGCTTTTTGGATGGTTGACAGTTGACTCCGGGGTATTAGGGTGCGTTAAAAACACCGGTTTTCGCCACCCAGGAGAGAAAACCAGAAAAACCAATTTTTCCCGGAATTTTGGATTTTCACCCCCACTACCGTTGTTGACCTCATATATTTTTTTAAAAAAAAAGGGCAAATTGACACATTTAAACCTCTTTTTCTCTCCCCCCCACCTTTTTCATTAAAACCCCTAACAGAACGCAATCCAACAATAAACACACAATGCTCTGCACCAGACGATAAGCTGCGACTCCAGAGAGGAGGGTGAGCCAGGAGGGCACGCCGTGTGGTTTTTTCTTTTTCTTTCTTTCCCCCCCTCTTTCCCCTCTCACTCCAAGATGGGGTTTCAAAGCTCAGCGGTCTGCCGATCTCTGATAGTATTGCTGATTTGGGGTGCCTCTGTGTGTGCACAGCCCCCTCGACCGCCCTGCGATTTTGATCACTATTTTCCGCAAAACCGTGAACGGCAGCTTCATAACATCGAATACGTGGTGGAACATAACCAAGGCCCTACGTCTGCTTGCCTGCACTTCTTTTGCCCTGATATGTCCATATCCTCGGCCACCTACCAGAACACCCAAATGGGCTCCCCAGGGGCCTGCAGCGACCAGGGTAACTTCTTCAAATGCGGGGCGGTCTTCGTGACCAACACACCAGACACGCTTGTACAGCTCTGGGAAGGTATCTATCTGACGGAGACAACAGTGTATCTTGAAATGAGGTGCACAACGTACTATGATGGCACACCACCCGCCATGAACTTTGTGGTGCCAATGGAGATTACCGACGATGATTATTCTGGTTGGAAAGAACGGCCGTCATGCTCACCACGAACCGTTCTGGGTGAGGTGGAATGTGAGATAGCCTGTGTCGCTGAAGGCACATCGCGCTTCGGAAAGCTCCTGATCGCACGCTGCGATGTCTTGAATCAATGCGACACCACCTCGACCTACATCGAACCCCACGTACGCGGCTGTACTGGGTTTGACCTGACATCAACCCCTCCCCCCGGTTTTGTTGCCCCAACCGAGTCAATGACTCTGTCTTACACGGCCACCCTGTCTGACACGGTGTTGGTTCCATCTAGTAATGCACCCGCTGTTGTTAGTATGGTGCCCGAGGTTGGTGGTGATGCTGGACCGGCAAATGGGACCAATGGGAGTGATATAGGTGGGGGTGGAGGTGGTGGTGGTGGTGGTGGTGGTAGTGGTGGTGATGTTCCTATTCCAGAGGTTGTGCCGATTGAGGTACGTACCTTTGCGCGGAAGCATGCTGCAGGGGAGAAGGAAGGGGCAGCAAAGAAGAAGCGTTCTCACAAAGATAAACGACCGTCCGAATGGACGTCGACTGAAACCCTTCTCTGCGCATCCATGGCAGGTCCCTGGGTGGTGTCCGTGATTGTAATCGCCATACGGTGTCTGGGAGGGTCCTTATTCAGTGTGCAGGCAGACGCAGGAGGGGTGTTCGACATAGACCCAACAGCGGTCGTCCCAACGGTTGTGTGATCTGGGATGGGGAGAAAGGGGGGGGCTGGAGGGGGGGGTAAATAGTGTATCAGTGAAATGCATCAGTGCCAGGGGTCCGGGAGGTGTGTTTTTTTTGTTTTTTTTGTTTTTTGCAGTACTCCAAATATGTGGCGTCCAAATAGGCGCCAAACGGTGCCGAAAAGAATCCCAAAATGCGCCAAATTTACGCCTTTTTTTTTGGAGTATTGCAGTTCATCTTACAAACTGTTCTTCTTCTGTGAGCTATGCAGTGCAACATTTCTGTGGTAGTGCGGAATGTGCTTGGAGGTGGTTTTTTCGCATTTCTTTTTTTGGCAGAAAAATTAGTCATCTTATTTTTGCCCCCTTTATACTCAGGCAGCATTCGCTAGTTACTGGGAAGATCAATCAGGGCAGCCCTCACAGGCACGTGCCGAAGTGTGCCCGCCAGCGGTGTGAGTGAGAGTCACACTTGGTGTGGGGTTTTGGTTAATATTCTCATCATTGTAAAGAGCCTCAGGGAGGTGTCCTGGCTGCGGTGGTGTCTGTACTTCCCCCTTGCCTACTAGACGAGTAATAGGCCGGCACCTAGGTGTAGTGTTGACTCATTAGGGATCGGGTGTGTACCTCCACAGTGTGTGACCACCTTCATTTCCCAGGGTTAGCCATCCCAGCACTTTGTACCCTCAGGCCAAGACCTTCACAGGGTTTCTGGAGGAAGTGCCACGAAAGGACCCCCGGATGCAGTTTTAGGTCCAGCCCACGACCTGGGGAGTATTGCAGTTCATCTTACAAACTGTTCTTCTTCTGTGAGCTATGCAGTGCAACATTTCTGTGGTAGTGCGGAATGTGCTTGGAGGTGGTTTTTTCGCATTTCTTTTTTTGGCAGAAAAATTAGTCATCTTATTTTTGCCCCCTTTTTTTTTATCGTGTTAGATTTGTGTACGAAGCACACTTATCTTTTCAGGTTTTCTTCCTTTTGTTGAGCATTTTTTTATTTTTTTTATTTTTTTTGTTGGTTCTTTTCTGGCACAGTCAAAACGCCTTCGGGCAATATTTTAGTATCCCACTTCAGTGGGCGATCGATACAGCAAAAAAAAAGAAGGGAAAAAAAAGATCACGGTAACGGTAGTGTACAAAACTGAGCGTAACCTCCCCCCCCATTATTTGTGATATTGTTGGAGGTGGCAATTAAACAGATTATGTCACATAGTCATTTCGACCCCCCGTGTTTCTTCCCAATATCCTTTTTGAGGTTCGTACCGTACCGTGTACAAAAGCCGCGTCTTTTCCCTTTTTTTGAAAATTATTTGATACAGTGAAATTAGTTTTGTTTTTTTTTTTTTGGTTTTTTGGTTTTTGCCACTATCAGAAACAAACAATTCACTTTTAAAAAAGTTTGGGTTCACTCTATTGCGAACCCAAGACCTCTTCTTGCATAGAAAGGATCAGAAAGATTTTTTTTTTGTCAACAGGCATTTGTTTGTCGTTGTACTTTTTTTTTACGTTGAGATCTGTGTCAGGGCATCACGCTTTGTTTTGTTTTGTTTGGACCCGGCACAGACCAAGCGCAGAGCACCTTGTTGCCGTCTCTCACTCCACAGTGGAGCGGGGTTCGTCCCCCCTTTGTTTAACTTTTTGCCGATGTCGTCTGCTCAGGTACGCACGCAGACGCTTAGGTTCATCTCAAACCTTGATTTTTTTTTGTCGATTCTAACCGGGTGGAAGACTGTAGCTTTGATTGGTAGCTTAACTCAAGACAAGCTTGGATGCACTGTATTTCCCTTAACATAGCATATGGTCGAAGTCGCGTAAAGACTTTGTAAAAACTGCTCAGATCACACCAATTAACAGTGTTTACGTAGCTATCAAAAAATGTTAGACCGAAAGTTTGGGACCTTTTTTGGGGGGTTTTTGAGGGGACTTTTTCCGGTCCAACATTGTTTTCTAGTATACCGTAGCTGTTTTTGGAATCTTTGGGGTGGCGATGCTGTGTTCTCGCAAAACGGAAATGTTTATCAAATCGCTTCGGTGCCAGGTTAGGTATTTTCCCCCCCAGGTGCCCTGCGTCCGCCGATGAACGGTGAGGCGTTTGCACTGTCCCCTTCGTTTTATTCTTTGTCTTTTAGCACCTCAACTCTTTGGCATCATTCAAAACCTACCGTGGCTACCAGAACAGTGATGTCTGACCTGCCCAGGCCGCTGGTGCCCGCGCACAACCCAATTTATTTCAAGAATTTTTTTTTGGTAGTGCCCTACCTGGGGCGCTACTAAGGTTTTAATTTTTTTTGGACAGCATTTCCCAGGCCCAAATGCCATTTTGGGTGCAATAATACCGCGCAAAACCCTATTTTTTTTTTTGTCTGCGGCGCCATATTTTTGCTCCGCAAAAAAGGGTTCATTGACTTTGAAAAAAACTGGTAGCCGGCACTACCTCATTATTTTTCTCCCCAAATTTCGTGGACTTGCACCAGAGTTTCCCTTCTCGAAAGGTTATAAACGATGCTTATTGTCTGAGTCTCTTCCTTTAGTGCGAGGGGATGTTTTTTTATGTTTTGCAAAAATGTGTGGCATTTTCTAAGATGTGTGTGCACGAGAGGCACATTCATCTTCCAAGTTTCCTTTTCTTCACATAAGACACAGTGATACCCCCTGGTACCAAAGTGGATGACTTGGACCTGACCTGGCACATTCCTTGCAATTTTTTTTTTTTTTAATATTTGTTTTCATACATTTGCAGCCCATCCTCTCTCGGCAACGGCAATCCTCGGATATCTCATGTCCCCTCATTTCAGTATCAACACCTTCGGGTTGCGGTCTTTTGTGAGGCGTTGTGCATCTCAGAGTCGTTTCCGTAGGGTGGGGGACGTCGTTACTCTTATACAACACATTGCTCACAATACTTTATTTTATTTTTTTTTGCGAAGACTATTCCTTTGTGCACGAGAGACGCATGCATTGCAGTTTCTTTGTTTTGTTTATTTATTTTTTGTTTTGTTTTTTGCGTGCTTTTTGTTGCGAGCACCAATATGAGTACTGTATACTTCTTTCACCCTCCTTTCCTGTCCCCTGTGGCAAATCGTTCTCTCTTGGGACACAAGCATAAAGGAGCAGGGTGTGTGTTATAGGTGATGATAGTGGTAGAGGGGACACCGAACATCGAAAATGAATATCTAGTAAAAAGAACAGTTGCCCTCTTTCCACTCATGGCGGTGAAGTACGGTGATTTTGCGCATGGTTTTGCTTTCATCCGGATGGCTGGCATCGTAGGTGGGTCAGTCGGAAGTGCCTGCATTAATAACTTCACTTTGCTTTGCAAGTGTAAAACGTTCCGGTAAACCTACGGAGTGTTAGTGCCTGTGTCCCAGGTGCTGAACTTCGCTTTGTGGTTTCACCGTCACCAAGTAAAAACCAATAAGTCTAGTCATTTGTGCTTCACCGTCGTGCGCTTATACCTACACCCCCTCAACCTTACCGATGCATGCATCGGGCCACTCCCCCTCCCCCCGATTTGGTTAGTTTTGGAGTATTTTTTTTTTATATTCTGTTGTTGGCTGCAGGGTATTTTTGTGATTTTTCATCCGAGGCTAGCATCGTACATGAGTCGGAGCCTGCATTAATAACTTCAATTTGTTTTTCTTTCAATTTTTTTTTGCCAATTTTTTTTCATATGTTGAGTTCTCAAAGTTTTATTTTATTTTTTGAGAGGAACCGCGTTACAATGAACGCGTTCACTGTGACGCAGTTCACTTCTCTTTTTTTGTTTTGAAAAGGTACCAAAAGCAAGACTTAGGTCATCTCACTATTGTTAGATGTGTATGCAGTGGAACATTCACCTTTTGAAACAAAACAGTTACACTGTCACGAGAGGGCTTTGTATTTCAAGTCAACTTTTATAACAGTGTAATCTAGTTGTCGGTCTACTTAGGGTCTGATTATTAGAGTATTATTAAAGAGTTTTCGAAACTCTAACTGCACTCAACGAATCGAAAGGAATACTCTAAATTAGCGTTTTGTGTAACGGTCCGGTTCATTTGCCTTCTTTTAGTGTTGTGTGCTTGCATCCAGATGGCTAGCATGGGTCAGTCGGAGGTGCCTGCATCAATCACCATTTAGTCTATTAGGCGCCACCAATACGAGAGGCTCAGACTAATATTGGAATGAATTTTTTTTTCTGCTGAGTTGTCCAAAAAATGAAGGCTTTCGTTTGAAACACTGTGTCTTTCTTCAGGTGCTAGCGAATACTTTGTTCGTTTGGAATCCAACTGATTTTGCAGTTCAAAAATAGGCAGTGCCCCGCGTCCATTCCCCTAGGCATACCTCGAAGCCGAATTTCGTCTTCGCCCTACATTCGGATCCGAATATAGGGTGATTACGTATTCGCCTTCTGGGTATGCCTAGGGGAAATACTCAGAAGGTCTCCCACACACACAACGCAGAACCGCCAAAAACCATTGTGTTCAATCATCCTTTGGGCAACGTTCCTTAGGGAACTGCCCGCATCTGTTTTCAAACGCAGAACCACACTCTTATGAGATGACTCACAGCGAGGGGTGGAAGTCATCTCACTCTTTTTTTCACCCTTTTTATTCGTGTACGCACTTCAAATATTAGTGTCAAAAAATACAGACAAATGAATGTGTACAGACTTGTCAGATGCCAACCTCGAAATGGATTGTGCATGGTTGGGGGTCCACCCACGGTGCAGCTGTCACGAGAGGGCTTTTGTATTTCAAGTCGACTTTTATTTTCTTATGTTCCCCTCATTTTCCCCCTTATGTTTTAAACGCTGGTCAAAAAAAGACGAGTAGCATGTGTGCCTCCTTCAGGAGATGGCTATCGGATAATCCCCTATTTTCTTTTTTAAAATGTCAACATGTTCCATGTGCATCTTTGGTTGCAGTGTGAAATACTGTTCAGAAGGTGTGCATTAGGCACACTATGTTGTTGGGTGTGGCACAAAAGGCACAGTTTTCTTCGTTGGGGCGGAAAACGAAAAAAATGCGGAACAAATAAATTGCTGCACAGAAAACAAAACCCCAGCCAAAACACAAGAAAACAAAATAAACTTTGATACATATTTCTGCCGTCTGCACCTCATCAAGATCGTAAGGTAAACAAAAAGAACCCTTTTTTCCTAAAAAACCCCCACAGAGAATGGCTGTCCGCATGCGTCGCAGGCATCGAACAGGATATTAAAATGTGTGCAGTGTGCCTGCTGTCGTTGTACTAAACTTTACTTTGCCCCCCTTTTTTTGGGACTGCAAAAAAAATTTTTTTTTCAAAAAGGTGACATCTGGTTCATCTTGCAAACCTTTGTGTGATAATAAGGTACACTGTCACGAGAGCGCTTTTGTCTTTCGCTTCAAAAATTCTTCTATGCGACGGACACCCACAGCAAAGCTTTTTGGTTCGCGGGAGGGGTAAACCAAAGACACAACCACATGTCAACACCCAACGTGTTTACCACACCCGCGTCTGCTATGTTCGTATAAAAAGGACAGTGGAGCACAGGTGGCAACTACACTATTCCAACACATATTCAAAAGAAAAAAAAAGATGTGCGCACTGAGAAGCCTCATCTTACAAGAATCTTACCTTTTTTTTTTTTTGAAAACTTGGTTGTATTAGTGTAGCCACCCTAGAGTGTGCTCCACTACTTTTTTTGTTCCCTCTCTCTCTACCTCTTTTCTCCTTCCTTCGCTGCTTACGTCTCAACGTACTCCCCCCCCTTGCTCTCAGTTGCCTTACGTTGCCTTCAAACTTAAACAAAACCTTTTATGGATTCTGCTTCGTTCTTTTTTTGTGCCCCCCCTTCCCCCCTCCTTTTTTTTTGACGTATTCTGATGGAAACCAAATACCTCTTCTTTGCTGCCATTCTATTTATTGCAAAAAAAAAAAAAATACTCAAAAATTTCTTTATCTCCTTCAGTTCTCCTCCCTTCTTCCCGCCTCTCCTCCGAAAAACGTTTAATTTTTTAGACAAAAAAAAAATAATTAAATGGGGCTTCATTATGTTGCTTTGCTGCTAAGCATTACGCAAATCTCTGCAGAGGGGCTGTGGTATCGCAATGTACGTGAGTACGGCGCTGTTGGGGACGGTGTTGCGGACGACACAGCTGCGTTTCATGCAGCGCTGACCGACAACAGGACAGACATCCGCTCGACAAAGCAACAACTCTACTTGGAGATCCCTGCTGGAGACTACAAGGTGACCGCCTCTCTTCGGATGTACTTCTACACAACCATGCAGGGCGCTACCGGAACAGACGGATCACCTCTGTCACGCATCTTCCTTGACGCCAACGTCGCACCAAGCAGCCAGGTCTACCTCGTGGAAGGCCCCCTCAGCTGCGACAACTGCCAGCACACAGACGACTTCTACTACCAGGTGAAGGATTTGGTGTTGGACGTCTCGGCCCCAGGGAACGCCCAAGCCGTTGCAGTGCATTGGGCAGTCAGCCAGGCGACAATGCTGCGCAATGTCAGAATCGTCGCAACCGGCGCAGCAGCAGGGATCTTCACCGAAAACGGGTCTGGAGGTGTGATGCGTGATGTGACCATCATCGGCGGGTCTGTCGGCGCGACCTTCGGCTCCCAGCAGTGGACCTTTGTGAACGTGACGGTGTCGGACTCAGTCAACGCAGGGTTCAATCTGCTGTGGAATTGGGAAATGGCGTTTTTGCACTGCACCTTCACAAACCTCCCCATTGCGTTCAAGGTGCCATCGACGGTCCTCGGGCTTGTCATCAGGGACACCCACTTTGCGGATGTGGGGATCGTCTTCCACGAGACCTTCGTTGCCCCGAACCGCACCTTTGTTGTCCAAAACAGCACCTTCAGTGGCACCCCTAGGCTGCTCTCCTGCACGGGAACCGAGGCATGCACGCAACCCGACGTTATGGTGCCTGCTTCAGGCAAGACCGACAACTTTGTGATCGGCCTTACGCTGAACAAAACGAGCGACACATTTGAATGGACCAGCGGAGAGGCGGTCTTTAAGTCTGAGGTGTTGGAGATCGACCCTTTCACGCATGTGAACGTCGCAGCTCTGCAGAAGAAGGACTTCTACAACGTTGCAAACAGCGGTGCCAAGGGCGACTGCTCGGCGTCGGACTCGGGCGCAATCCAGAATGCGATTGACCGCTATCAGAATGTGTACCTTCCGTCGGGGTGCTACCTGCTGACGGAGGGCATCACACTGAAGGCAGACACACGCCTCTTTGGATCAGGCCTTAGCGAGCTCCGCAGTGCGCTTACCTCCGGCACCGCTGTCTCGACAGGCAACAACGAAACAGGGGTGGCCCAGCTCTACGATCTCATCATCACCACACACGCCGACTGCGCCACCTGCCTGCTCCTCTCCTGGGGTGCGGGGATGGGCTCAGCCTTGGACGTCCACTTCAGAGTGACGCACACAATCGACACCATCATGCACGTCACGCGGTCTGGTGGTGGGTACATCGAAAATATGTGGGGCTGGGTGGCAGACCACGACATCGACACCGACGTGCCAGTCTTGGTCAAGAGCAAGCAAGGTGCACTGCTCCAGGGACAAAGCCAAATGTCTTTGGTGGGCACGGCGTTTGAACACTCCGAGCTCTTTCAGTACAAAGTGTATGAGGCGAACGTTCTGTCCTTGGTCATGCCACAGACGGAGACGGCGTACTGGCTTGACCCTCCGACAGGAGCAGGTTTCGTGGCGGTGAACTCTTCAGTGATTAATTTGATTTGCGGCGGTTTTTACAACTGGTTCAATGGCATCCAGTCACACGTCATCGAGGTGAACGCGTCTGATGTGCTGCTCGTACTGCCAAGTGTCAATGCACCAAACGCAAACAAAACAAACGGCGTCAACGCTGTCGTCAAGGTGAACGGAGAGAGCTACGGATACCCTTCCCCACCGTTCAACGACGACGCCTTCTGCACGCAGTTTGCACTCATGGAAACCATCTTGTGAACCTGGGACTAAACAGGCGTTTTTTAAAAATATATAAGGCGCCTCCAGACCAGGGAATCAATAACAGACAGCGGGAGTAGTCAATATGAAATTAACAAAAGGAAAAATACTACAAAAAATAGCAATGCAAACATTCCGAACGTGATTATGAAAAGATGCATGTGGTGTAGTGGTACAGGCAGTTCCGATGCAAAGAACGGCATGCTGCCTGTGTCGTGTGTGTGGTGTCATTCATCTTTTCTCAAAAATAATGATAAAATATCTACAGTTTTTGTTTCAATAAAGGAAGCGTGAAGCAGTTGTTCCTTTGCGGGGGGTGGCCTTTTTTTTTATCTTATTTTTCACTCAATTTTTCAACGAAAAAACATAATTTTATTTCACAATATCCACCCGAATTTTTTCTTTTTCCACAAGCAGTTCACAACCCTAATTTTCATTAAGAATGGGGGCTTTTTTGAAGGGTGTGCATTTACGCATTCAACTGCGTTTTTAAAAAAAAAAAAACAAATCCCCAGTGACTTAGCGCAGGCAGGGGTTAGAGTCACTGCGTAGAGGCAACTTCACATTTTTTTTCTTTTATACCTGCCTAACAGTAGTTCCCTGTAAAGCAAACACTCTTCTGGAGTTGAGTAGCTGCCACGCAAAAAGCAAGTCTGCGCTATCCAGGTTTGCTCTCACGTAACGGCCTCTATGGGTTCACTCGGAGGTCACCCCTCTGATCGTTCCGGCGGGCAGTGTCATCTTCACTTGCTGAGTCTTTTTTGAACAAAAAAAGTAGCACGGTTCCTTTCTTAAGACAGACGGTCCTACATGCGGGCCTGTTTTCTTCTTCAAAGGCTACGTATTGCATTCAGAGTGCACAGTGGAAGAGTGGTATGTACACAACAGCTCGTTACATCAGCAGTTCTACCTGACCCGGTCTTTTCGATCTTTTCATTTTTGTTCAACCAGCGCGATCATAATAGTGGTAACGATGGTGTGTGCACGAGAGGCACATTATTCCTACAAGTGTCCCTTTGTAGTGCCTGCGTCTGCCAGGTGGTGAGGTGTTTGTACTTTCAATTCTTTTTGTTTTTTCTATAACCTGCGGGAGAAAGAGCACCCTCCTCGTCGGTGTGAGGCGTTTGCGACAACTTTTTCTTCTCTTCTCTTCCTTTCAAGAGAAGAGGGCGTGCGTGCATCGCATTTTCAAGTTCCCCTTTACCCCTTAGGGGGTCCGACTCCATGGGTGGGACCCCAGCGTACAAATAGAGGAGTAAACTTCTGGACATCTCCCAGGAAACTGCAGGCCGAAAACACCAGAATAGGTCACAGACGGTCAGAAGTTTACGGATCTCTTTTTTGTACGGTAATTTTGTTCTAAGTCGGACCCCCCTAACCGACCTGATTTTTACCCCCGCGTATAGGACTGTATGGGTCCGTACAGGCATATACGCGCCTTTATGCGCCTATACGCGGAGTAAAAATCAGGTGGCCCCTAACCCCCCCAAACTTACCAAAGTGTCAGATTTGTCTGTTGTGAACCAATGAGCAGTGTTTTTTTGTGCAACGTTTCCCTTTTGTCAACAGTGCTTTGCCCGCCTCTTTCTGGTTTTGTAGCAACCAGGAGGAGGAACGGTGTCGGTGGAAGAAGAAAATCCCCTTCAGCTGTGCTCAGTGTGCAATTATCTAGTGATTTTTTTTATAGCTACAAAGCGTAGCTTAAAGGAGAAATAGTTTCCTCAGATACGGTCGCCAATCACCCCCCTCCAACAGGGTAATTGAGTAATGAAAAAAGCCCCCCTCTTTTTTTCCCTTTTACTTTCCTATCAGAGTTACTATTTTCTCAAAGTTCTGTTGATCCCATACCAGCGTTGCATCTAATGACCCCTCCCTCCACACTCCGCTCTGCCCCGCCTTTCACATTTTTTTTTTTTTTTTTGGTGACTAAGCACGAGAGGCTTATGCTCATCATTAAAAACCCCCCCTTTTTTTTTGGTGAAATCTAAAATTTTGGAGATTTTCAATCTTTTTCGATTACACCAAAAAATCAGCCCTCTTTATCGCAAGTTTATCGACACTTTTCCTCCCCACGGGCTATTCCTTTCTCCCTCTCTTCCCACAAACGTTATCGTCCCCCCCCCCCCCGCTAGGGGGGGTCACAAGGGGAGGACAATGCACTTTTTCAGGGTTTTTGAATTCTACGCGCAGCGCAGTGTCCGACCCCACAAGTCACTACCCAAGACCCCCTAGAAAACGTCCTGGAGGCCCAAAAATACCCAAAATAGTGACCGGAAGTGACCAGAAAATCAAAATTCCGAAAAAAAAAGGGGTCTTGGGACAGGGTCTGTACCTTGCTTATTCCTATTTTTTAGCACATAAACGAGATATGGCCATGGCAACAGCCCATGACTCATATTTTAGGAAGTAAAGGATACATCTTGACTAATGTCATCTAATTGCGTTTGAATACAGCCAAAAGAAGACAAGACGGTCACCTGGCATCTGTATTTTGTGGGTCGTAGTGACCAATGTACACACGCGCTTAGGTACCCACACCATTAATAGGCCAGGGAGTGATCAATTTAGGGGGGAAAATTAGTCAGGTGTAAATTATAGAGCAGATCTGCCGTCACTGCCTCACCCGGTCCCTCAGGTACCTTCCCTTGCGGAAAAAAACACCTCGTATGACTTTTCAGATATTGCAATGACCAATTCCCCCCTTGGTTTTGCAGTTCAGTCTACAATAGCCCTGTACTAGACACGTATATAGGTATCCAGTCATAGACTCGACTAAAGCACCGACCCCGCATCTGCCTCGTCTTCTTTGTCTTCTTCAGACCCCACACTCAGATTATTGTGGGAGGAAAGAGACATCCCTTGTGAAGACGGACAGGCACGCCACAAAATATAGCGGCAAGAGCGAGACGTCCTCAAAGCTCACAAGGGCAAGGAACGCCGTATTGGGAACTTAGGCACACTGCTCCAACATGGCAAGGCCAGACTGCTTGACGACAAGCCGTGCGCAATGACCCGCGAGGAGGACGCGTGGGAGGCCCAATGCCACACATATCACTTTCCTCCCCTTTTCGCGTGTTTTCTTAAACTGAATCTCCCCAGGGCTTGCAGAATCGCCTCTGAGGACACCTTCAGCAGGCCCACTCCACAGTGGATATGGCGCTTTGCCTTTACTGCCATTCCACTGCGCCTACACAAGGATTTTAGACCGGGCTTGGCGTAGAACTGCAAATCCAGTGCCCCCGGCACTTTTCCCGCCCTCTCAATGCCTTCCAACGGTGTTTTTAATGGGTTTTGATTGTACCCCGATTTGAAAGGTGCCAAAGTACAAACCCTGTCCCAGGCCGTTTTTTTTTTTTTTGAAAAATCCGAATTAGACCCCCACAAGTGCTCAGAAGTGTCCAAAACCAGGCGGAATTGAATTGTAGGTCACCTGGGGACCATATTTTCTGGTTTTTCAGGGTGATGTCCATTTTTTTCTCAAAAAAAATTTTTTTTGGTCGGTGTCCTCACTTTTAACATGGGATGTGACCCCCCCTACCCCCCCCCCCCCCCCGCCCCCCCGCCCCCCGCCCCCTCTTCATCTTGTAGTTCTCAACAAAAAAAAAGGCTTCTTTTCCTCACCCCCTTTACCACACCACTACTACAAGGTGTGCTCGATTACAGCTTCAGGCGTGGCCTTCAGGGCCTCCTAGGTGAGCAGAAGAAACTGCCCTCGGGAACAGTGGGAACAGTCCTCCAGTAGGGGATACTGTCTGATGCTGTCTCCTTTTTTTACTCTTGAATGTTTTTTTTTTCCACCCCCCTCTCTAAAAGCATGTGGCAGAGCGCCTTCCCTGTCAGCATACAACCCTTCCATCCCCACACCACCTTAGGGGGAAAAAAACAAAACACACCTTGTTTTTGCAATATGGACATGCTCGGCGAGATGCTCGGGAACGCTTCCGCCTCAGCCAGCTCTGGGTCTGGATGCGACAATGACAGCAACCTGGCGGGTGGGATCATCATGGCGTTGCTTGGGGTGGGAACGTGGATCTCATACTTGCCTACGGTGTACGAGATTATTGCACTTAACTCGAGCAAGGGGATTTCCGTCGGAACGATGTTCCTGCTGAACCTGACGAACTACTGCAACACCCTGGGCCTGCTTCTGCAGAACTGGAAGGAGGTGCAGTGCTGCAACCACGGATATGACAACGCAGGGGACTGCATGCTGGGGCTCAACCCCGTCTTCCTGATGGGCGCCAACATCCTGGGCTGCCTTCCCCTCTACATCACAACACTCTGGTACTGGACACCCCCAGGACAGGAGCCAGAAAAGAAGAGCATTCTGCGCGACGACGACGCGTCCGAGGCCTCCTCCATCTCAGATGTGTCGTACGTCTCGCAGAACCTTTTGGATACCCCTGAATTCGCGGGAGTTAAAACCACCTTCGGTGCATGGATGTCTCTTGCCCTGTTTTTCTTTGTTGCAGCAACGTTGGCCGGAGTTTCCGCGATTTTGCTGATCGAATATGATGAGGACTCCAACAATGTTCAGCGCTATGCAGATGGATGCAATTTGTTTTCTGCCATTTTTATGGGTCTGACGTGGCTGCCGCAACTGATCCACACTTACCGTATCAAGCATAAGGGGTCTCTTTCGGTGGTAACACTCCTGCTCCAGGCACCCGGTGCCGCCATTGTGTGCGTCTCTCTGATCACAGATGGCCAATCGTTGACCTCCATCGCCTCAAACTGCGTTGCCTTCCTCTGCCTGTCTGCCCTCTTCTTCATGGCCGTTAAGTACACCTACTTCAAGAAGGACACTGGCGGCAACGTGCACATTGTGTCGCCTGAGCTGGACAGCGACGAAGAGCATTTGGGAAAGGGGGAGGGAGTCAACAACAACACATACTAGGGGGCGAGGAGGAGGTGGAGGAGATGACGGAGATCGTTGATGTGTGTTGAAGGTGAGATGGGTTTTTTTTGTAAAAACCACGAAAATGGATTGTAGGACTGGGGTTCAGTCAGGTGCATCGTCAACACTGCCACGAGAGGGCTTTGTGTTTCAAACTTTATTTTTCGTTTTTAGTTATTTCAAGTCAGTTTTTCTTTTTTGAAACACTCCGGGGGGGTTCGATGGTGGAGCGTCCTCAGAGGGCGTTTTTGCACTATCAACTTTCACCTGTGTAGATGTAAGCCACGAAATGGATGTAGGACTGCATGGTTGGGGTCCACCCCCCGGTGCCCCGGTCATGTACCAACAGGGATTGTGCTCTTCGTTATGTTGTCAAACTTTGTGTTTTTTTTCCCCCTCATTTTAGATGTGTGCTTCAGAGGCATATTTTTACATTCGTATTTTTTTTGCCCGCGCGATGACTAAACACAGGGGGGTGCATCTCACCAAATTTATTCTTTTTTTGTTTTTGTATGCTTCGCGCCCCTTGCACTTCCCCCAATCCTGGTTTCCGAACAATTTATTTTTTTTAGTTGATTTTAGTTGAGCGAAGATGTATGCACGATATACCTCTCTCAACTTTGTTGGAAAAGGACCTGTCTATTTGATAGGTGGTCTGCCATTTTATGTCCCAACAGATCACCCAAAAAAAAAAAATCCTCTCAATTTGAGCCCGATCCGAAGACTCCCTTCTTGAGGGCTTCCGGCGTGGCATCAATACGTGAAGGGAAGGCAGAGGGCCGCAGCTGGGATGGGCTGTTTGACAGATTATGTAATGTTTTCAGATTGCGGAAATATTACTTCCTATTTTTTGTATTACATAATGAGAAGTGGGGGGAGGCGGGAAAATCATATTTCATTTTTTTCACAGTGCCTGTGTTCCGCCGATGAACGGTGAGGCGTTTGCACTTTCAACTTTTTTTTGTGCCCCTTTTCAGACCCCCCAGTGGCCTCCCTTCTTGAAATGGTAACATGTCTTGTCATTTTTTTTGATTACAGGAGGGGTGCTTTGCTTTGCACTTTCAACTTCTCTTTCGATTTCCGCTCAGTTGTCCAGGAGAACCCATCTCTGGACGTCAAAAGGGAATGTACGAGAGGGGGAAACCTTTGTGTCTAGGTTTTTTTTCTTCTTTTTTTTCTTCCAAAAATTCAAAAAAAAATCAGTTTTTATTTTAATTTAATTTTAGTATTTCCAAAGTACGGGAATATCGCCATTTTGTGTTTGTTGTTGTTGTGTGTAAAGAGCCTTCTCTACCTGAGTCGGCTAAACGTGCCTGCGGCCATTGTTTTTGGTCGTAAGAGAACATCGCAGTTTTTAAAAAAGTATTGTTCGCCCGAGTGATGCGCGTTTTTTTTTTTGTGTGTGTGTGTGTGTGTCTGTGTGTTGTGTCCATTTTTCTATTCGTTTTACTTCGTTTTTCATGGGGCGGGGAAAAGGTTTGCAGGTTGTGCGTGTGGCTTTTGCTTTTGCTTTTTTTTGTCAAGTACCGTATTCGTGAAAAAAGGGCCGTAAAAAATGTTACAGTTTGTTTAAAAAAAAGACTCAAAAAAGTTCCAGAAGAATTTCTGGAAATGGTCCATGAGGTTAAAGATCCCGATCTCACCCACACGCCACCGGGGGCACAGAGAGGTTCGAGGGTTTCATCGACGGGAGTGAAAAATTCACGTAGTTCAAATACTCGTTTGCGGGTTTACGGGTTTGTGGGTAAAAAACACAGCTGGACCGACTGCAACAATATTGCAACTCGGAGGAAAAATCGAAAAAAAGTTTCAGAATTTTTTACGGTGCATACATTTTACGGTTACGGTGTTTTGTCTACTGTCGACTGAGATGCGTTTTAAGCACGTTTCAACTACTATTTTTGCCCCCCCTCTGTTCGTTAAATTTTACTCAAGCAAAAAGCCCCATCCCTTTTTTAACGTTAAGAGATGCTGTGTGTAGCAGACTTATCTTTTAAAGTTTATTTGTTTTATTTTTTGTTTTTTGTTGAAGGTGTTAATTCTACAGAGTAAAGTTTAGGAAAACAGCAGGGCATACGGCGTGTACCCCCCGATTTCCCAAGTCATCAATTTATATGTAAAGGCAATTAAAAGCAGGGAGCTGAAAAAATGTTTTCGAAAAAAAAAATTCGGAGCAGTGATTAACCCTCAATAACATTCCCACAAGGCAACTTAACACTACATGGATTACCAAAAAAAAAACCCCCCTCACAGCGAATTCCGCTACTTTCTGGTTGAACACGCTAAAGTTTTTTTGTTTGAGTGTTGTGCCCTATTTCACTGTGTTGCTGTAGCTTGTTTAGTATTTTTTTTTTTCCAACCCTCGGAGTGTCCGTGCCCTGCATCCCAGAGGCGTTTTGCACTATCAACTTCACATTTTTTTAATGACATTCCAAAGCCAACACACACATTTTTTAAAAAAATTTATTTCGGTGTTCCATGACGCTTTCCACCGTCAACCGCTCTGGAGGGTGGCTAAGCACAGGCCAAAAATCCAACAAAAAAGATTGATGAATAACCAATGTTCAAAACATAATAAGACTGTGCACAGGCTCTTCATCATATTTATGCTATTATTCTTTTTGGAACCCCCTTTTTTTTGACATACAACCAACATAGGCTCTAATGAGTGACCCAACCACGTGGTTGAGTCCTGGGACGTATGTCTACCTGCTTTTTGCGTTCATTTTAAAATGCCGAACGCACTCTTTTTCAAACACGCGTTTTTCCCAATTTTCGGTTGGGGCGTTATTTTTCTTTTCTTGAACGCTCATTCATAGCCTATGATAAGATACAAAAAACCCCGTTGCCCCATTCCAGCGACACCTTGATATATTACGCAAAGGCCTTGGGTCTGGGGGTGTGTGTGTGTGTCCGCTTTTCCAATCCCTTACAATCCCTTTTTGTACGTGTGGTCACTCTTGGGTGGGATGCACTTTTTCTTCCTCCCTAGTTTTTTTTCTTTTCGTGAGGAGGTACGACGTAGTACGAGAGCTATGTTCGCTAGAGTTTATGTGATGTGTGTTTTTGGAAGAAAAAAAAAATTCCTTTTTTAAAAAATTCATTAGCCTTTCGGGGCTCACAAAGTAGTGTGCGTAAAGGGGGGGTGAAGGGATATTCACTGTTTCTCGTCTTTCAATCGCGTTTCCCTCGCCCCTTACATACTACTTATTTGTTGGCAAAGGTTCTGTCTTATTTTTCGAGTGGTGGCATTTTATTTCACACGATGGTTCGAAGAAGTACCTTTTTGAGTGTTTTTTTTCTTTTGGAATAGCGATAACTGTCCGGAAGAGCAGCTACCACTATACCAACAGATGATCAAAAAAAATCAAAAAAAAAAAAAAATCAAATCAATTGCAACAATAACAGCAATAAAAGGGTTTAATGCCACTCTTGTGTGTGTCGCATATGTGATGTTTCCCCCGCCCATCTATTTCCCGTTTTTTTCCGTTGGGTTCAAAAAAATAAATAAACAGCAACAGAAAAAAAAGCATCATTTCCCCCCCTTTTATATTACCTACCATTCCTTTGTGATTACGGTGACCCTTTTATTGCTTTCATCCGGAGCTGGCATCGTACGTGGGTCACCGGGAGGTGCATTAATAACTTCACTTTTGTTTGCCGCACGGTAGAAAATATGCCCCACCCCACTTCTCACTTCCCATCCTATCTACACAGATCAATCTCTCTACACCCCCACTTCCCCTACCCTTCAATTTCACAATGAACTTACATTACTAAAAAAAAAAAGGCCTTCTTTCTTTCGGGACCAGAAAACAGTTATTTTTTCTCTCAAATGGGGTGTCTCGCGTCGTCGCCACGCGCTGTGCAGAAGGTGCCTGAAACGGATGAGATTGTGCCTTCAGATGATGAGGACGCTCTGAAGGCTATACCCATGGTGCGTGCGAACGACCCTACAGCGTATCAGGTAGAGAGGCACCGATTCCGTCCGTTTATATCGGAGGTGGTGGGGATTCAACACTTTAACGAACACCATGTTGCGTGCTCGGAACGAGGTGAGGTGCTTCCACGGCTATTCTATACGGGGTGCGCACAGAAGAACGTTACTGACGAAGTGACACCTTATCCTAATCGGCTTCTTATTGTCGTGCCACATGGTTGTACACCGCATGCCTCGTGTATCACTGCGCTTGCGACGTACTCTGCAAGTACTCCTACTAAGGCGAATCTGTTGATCTCTTTGGACACATCAGGACGTATTTGTTTCTGGAGAGAGCTTGCCGCGGAGGGAAGCATAGTGGTGCCTGCCCTGCACATCGAAACGAAGCATTTATTTAATGAAACCGCGGCGGCAGATCAGCATGAAACGGTACATCGTTTCAAACCCGAGGACAACGGGAACAACCGCAAACACAGTGAAGATCTCATTCACAAAGCGCCGAAGTCGCTTCACAAAAAGCTTGGCACGCAGGCAGCCTTAGAAGCCTGCATGGGGACCTCTCATGGTGTTTCAGATGGGGGAGAATGTGCATTCATCGCCGTAGGTGGGGTACGTGGGGAGGTAGGGGTCGCAGTTTGCGTGGTGGCCATGAAAGGGGTGATGGCAGGGTTGGAAGGGGAGACGAGAGGGGGTGTCTTAGCGGAGCGGTTCTTTGTGGTTCATGAGCATGCGAGCACGGCAATCGTGTTTCTTGCGGGGTGTACTGTGAAGACGACGACGTCCCTCGGCAGACCTGCCTGGGATGACCTGCAGCTAGCCGGGCGCATCGCTTCTGCCTCTGCAGACTGCGGTGTGCACATCTGGGACATATCAGACGGTGTTTCCCTGCACACCCTAGCAACCCCTTTTGCAGGGCGTGTCCGCCAGCTTGCTGTCAGCCCCGCTAGTACGTCGCTAGTAGCAATAGAAGAAACGGGAATCACCTGCTGGACAGGTCTCTGCAACGAAGCAGGTCCCAAGAAGAAATGCAGCATCTCGACAAAAGGGCTCGGTGGAGGAGCCTCGCAGACGCTGCGAGGGGGTGCGTTTGTGGATGAAGGGCATGGTATGTAGGCGCATTATGTAAGAACACCCACGACCCACCCTTTGCATGAGCTCGACTGAGATGCGTTTTAGCATGTTTCAACTACTCTTTTGAAAAATATGGGGAATATTGTGATTTTATGTTTTATGTGGGGCAAATTGAATGATATGGGAGGAGTTGATGCGGGGAACAATTCAAAATTTTCCAACAGTTCTGCTTGCATGCGAGAAGGCGAATATTTTTCTGTGCGAAGTAGCCTCGTCCATGCTTAAGAAGCACGCCGTCCACTCCCCAGTCACCTCCTTTGCTGGGATACCCCGTGGGCACTCCCAAGGGGAGGTGGTGCTGGGCACCGAAGACGGCAGTGTTGTGAACCTCAGCCTCTCGAGCATTATTGGAGAAGGGAAGGCCTTATGTACGTGATAAAGGGACGATGCCAGACTTATACGACCGTGCCCCTGCTAGGGGGTGACATTGAGTAGGCTCCTATCATAAAAAAAAGAGCATTTGGCTGAAGTGCATACGGTTCCTTTGCCTGTTTTTTGCGATCTTTCTTTAGCCACCATTCGTCGACCAAAGGTGGCGAACCACGAGGGATGTGATAGGTTCATCTTGTAAACTTCTGAAACTCTTTTTGTGTTCGTTTCATTCCGTCTCTAACCTCCCCCTGTCCATAGAGGCGCCAGCGGTCCATGTGTTACCACAGGGTCAGGTTGGGAAAAGGGGGGAAGGGGGAACGGGGTCTTCCAATTATCCCTTCCCAATCAGGATGGGGAAGTGATTGTGCTTGCTTTACAGTTTCCCTGTCAGCAACTCCTGAGTGCAACACTCCGGGGGGTTCGATAACCCACGGAGTGTCGAGTGCCTGCGTCGCAATGTTTGCACTGTCAATTTCACTTTTTCTTTGCTTTTCCAAGCAAACAAAAACAAAAACAAAAACAACAAGAAAACGATACATATGGAACGGCAAGATGTCAACATATTTTTTCTCTCTTCGCATACCCTGAGGTTAGATCCTCAGATGTGGAAAAATTACGCCGCTTCCCACCACCTACCCTCACTAGGCGTCAAAACCACCACCCACAACACAAGACAAGACAGGCCTACTGAAGGTCAGGGCAGGGGGGGATCGCCCCCCTCCCACCACCACCCCCACAATGGCAACCCCACCCGCAACACTACCTCCACCCGCACCACCGAATACTGCTGTCAAGACGCATGCAGTGCCTACACTACCAGCAGCAGCAGCAGCAGCATCACCACCTGCTCCTGCTCCCCCTTCCACTCCTACTGGCAAACGGAAGAGACCTGGTGCAGAGGAGGAGATCTTCATAGAGGCCGTTCCGTGGGAGCATATGGAAGGGTTTGACGCAGAGGAGATGGTGGGGTGTGTGTCGGGGAGTCGGGTCAGCGGTGCTGCGCGGGTGGCGGCGATACAGTGCGAGAACGGGTCGTTGCGTCTCTGGGGTTCTGCTGGGTTCTCACAACAGAGCAGTGGACTCAAAAACGACGTCAAACCTTACTACGAACTCTCCCCAAGCGGGTCAAGCCTCCTCTACACGCTGGACCGCGATACAGTAGTCGCATGCAGCCTGACCGCGCCTTACACAGAGCATTTCAAACACCGTGACATCACCCTCCCCCTCATCACCGGGGTGAACTGGGATGTCGCGGACTACCCCGCCGTATTGTACCAAGAAAACCAGGCTGTGTTTCCGTCGGCCCATTTCCGCACCCTTGAGTTCACCAGAGAGCCGGTGTGTGTCGCTATGGGGTTGGGGCACACACAAGCATCAAAGGGTGAGCTGGGAGGTTCGTTTTTATTGATTGCGGCACAGTCGGTGGGGGGAATTCATTTATATTGGGGGAGCACGGGTGGGACGAAGCAGGGCCCATTGAAGACCATTCAACGTGTGGGGCATCTTCCTCTTCCGATACGAAAGGAGAGACGCGACGAGGATGGCGAATCATTCTCAGACAGGGTCACGCCTGTGCATGAGATAGGCTCGCGGAGCATGCGTTTCAACGCAGATGCGACGCTGCTCTTCCACAATATGCCCACCGGATGCAGCCTCACCGAGGTCAAGTGGAAGCCACGCAGCTCAGGGGATCTTAGCACGCCGCCGACCATCGAATCCTTCACGACACTGCGAAGCTTCGTGCTGTGCTCTCGCGTGGAGCGTGCGTTGTTCACCGCAAGCAGGCTGATCCTCATGTCGGTCCTCCCAGCACGCCTTTACATCCTCGATCTCGACAAGATGAGAGTCGCGCTCTGTGCCACCCTCTGTACAGGTGTGCTGCACGACATCAGCTATGACGCACACGATTTTATAAAGCTCGAACCAGGCGCCGCTCAACCCGAAAGAATCGCAGGGAATATGTACATCACGGGATCGCGTGGTGTGTTCCACCTTGATTTTGGTGCGAAAACTACTCCAGGGCTGCCGACTCCGAAGAAGGTGCGCAATGCAGCAATGCATCCAGATTATCGAGACAGACGGATCAAAGCTGGCAACACATTATCACTGAGCGACGACGACGACGACGAAAAAGACCCTTCCAAGAAGCCCTCCACCACACTCAACAAGAACCGCAAAGCCGCCCCCAAGAAGTCCAAGGCCGCACCACGCCCACTTCCCAGCCCTGCAGAACGTGCCCCCCCTCCTCCTGCACCAGCCACACCAAAACCACATACACCCACTACTGCTGTCACACCCGAAGCACAAAGCCCGCAGCAATCCCCTAGGAGGATACCCATGGGGAAGTATCTTCCCTCCACTAGTGGTATTGCACTGGAGGCAGCACCGGACGCAGGCAATCGATTAACAACGGGGTTCGCACCGCAGCACAACACACATCCAACACGTACTGAGCTGCGTCTCGGCTATGTACGTAAACTCCTGGTCATCTTCGAGACTGAGAGCAACACCAGACCACGCCCATTCCCCATAAGCGGAGAGGAACACAGCGTACTGCACACAACGTCAGGCCCTCTCACAGTCATCTTCTCTCGGAAGACCACTGGAGAAGTGGAACTCCTCGTCATCAACACTGCAACATGGGAGGAAACCATACGGATCACCTTCCCCGAGCACATCGCAGATCTGCAGAGCATGCATCTTGCCCATGAAGTGCAGAGGCTGGCAGTGCGGAGTGAGTCCAGGATATATGGGTTCAGCCTGCTGTCAGGGATGTGCCTATGGGAGATGGGCTTGCCAGGTGGTAAGGTCATGGAGACCTATCTGACGAGGACAGGGTGTGTGCTGGGTGTGGAATCGGAGAGTGGTGTGGTCTACCACGGGTCCTGTGAAGGTGTGCGTCCCGCATGGCTTGCGCTCTGCAAATCATGGCGTGCCTTGATAAGCTTTGGCAAGCAGGAGGGGATTCCAAAAATGCTCGCGTACGCACTGCATGTCGCAAAAGGTGTCAATGCGAATGACGAAGCGATGGGGTATCTATTTCCTCAATACCAATTGACATAAAAAAATCTAGCCAAAAAAGGGGGGAATATATCAGGGAAGAAAATTAGAACGAAACAAAAAAACGAAAAAAAAATAGTGGAGCACACTCTGGGGTGGCTGCAGTAAGACAGCCAAGTTTTCAAAAAAAAGTTCAAAAAAAAAACCTTTTGGCATGGCTGTCCAAAGTCCTTGACGTATATCAAGTACTCGATCCCCCAAAAAACCCAATAGTTGATACTTGAAGTACTTGACCCCCTATTTTTTTTATTCAGGATGGGGAAGTGGTGCTTTCTTTACGGTTTCCCTGTCAGCAACTCCTGAGTGCAACACTCCGGGGGGTTCGATAACCCACGGAGTGTCAAGTGCCTGCGTCGCAACGTTTACACTAACAATTCACTTTTTCTTTCCTTTTCCAAACAAAAACACCAACAAGAAAACCATACATATGGAACGGCAAGATGTTACCTGTTTTTCTCTCTTCACACCCTCCGTTACCAATAGAGGTCAGGTCCTCAGACGTGGAAAATCACGTCGCTTCCCACCACCTACTACTATACACTCAAACTCATCAAAAGAGACCAATTCGGGATCACAGCCGGGTCACGGCGCATCTCTTCTTCCGCGACCACTCTTTTTTTGTCTTTTGTCTTTCGTTTTTACGTAAACTGCTCAAATCCCTTCCGTACCTGAATGCCTCTTCATGTCCTCTCTTCACACTCCACTACCCATATTCTGCGCAAGAATTACCCTCACTAGGCATCAAAAAACCACCACAACACACCACAGGACAGGCCTACCGAAGGTCAGGGCAGGGGGGATCGCCCCCCTCCCACCACCACCCCCACAATGACAACCCCACCCGCAACACTACCTCCACCCGCACCACCGAATACTGCTGTCAAGACGCATGCGGGCACCCCAGTACCTACACCACCACCAGCAGCAGCAGCAGCATCACCTCCTCCTCCTGCTCCCCCTTCCACTCCTACTGGCAAACGGAAGAGACCTGGTGCAGAGGAGGAGATCTTCATAGAGGCCGTTCCGTGGGAGCATATGGAAGGGTTTGACGCAGAGGAGATGGTGGGGTGTGTGTCGGGGAGTCGGGTCAGCGGTGCTGCACGGGTGGCGGCGATCCAGTGCGAGAACGGGTCGTTGCGTCTCTGGGGTTCTGCTGGGTTCTCACAACAGAGCAGTGGACTCAAAAACGACGTCAAACCTTACTACGAACTCTCCCCAAGCGGGTCAAGCCTCCTCTACACGCTGGACCGCGATACAGTAGTCGCATGCAGCCTGACCGCGCCTTACACAGAGCATTTCAAACACCGTGACATCACCCTCCCCCTCATCACCGGGGTGAACTGGGATGTCGCAGACTACCCCGCCGTACTGTACCAAGAAAACCAGGCTGTGTTTCCGTCGGCCCATTTCCGCACCCTTGAGTTCACCAGAGAGCCGGTGTGTGTCGCTATGGGGTTGGGGCACACACAAGCATCAAAGGGTGAGCTGGGAGGTTCGTTTTTATTGATTGCGGCACAGTCGGTGGGGGGAATTCATTTGTATTGGGGGAGCACGGGTGGGACGAAGCAGGGTCCATTGAAGACCATTCAACGTGTGGGGCATCTTCCTCTTCCGATACGAAAGGAGAGACGCGACGAGGATGGCGAATCATTCTCAGACAGGGTCACGCCTGTGCATGAGATAGGCTCGCGGAGCATGCGTTTCAACGCAGATGCGACGCTGCTCTTCCACAATATGCCCACCGGATGCAGCCTCACCGAGGTCAAGTGGAAGCCACGCAGCTCAGGGGATCTTAGTACGCCGCCGACCATCGAATCCTTCACGACACTGCGAAGCTTCGTGCTGTGCTCTCGCGTGGAGCGTGCGTTGTTCACCGCAAGCAGGCTGATCCTCATGTCGGTCCTCCCAGCACGCCTTTACATCCTCGATCTCGACAAGATGAGAGTCGCGCTCTGTGCCACCCTCTGTACAGGTGTGCTGCACGACATCAGCTATGACGCACACGATTTTATCAAACCCGAACCAGGCGCCGCTCAACCCGAAAGAATCGCAGGGAATATGTACATCACGGGATCGCGTGGTGTGTTCCACCTTGATTTTGGTGCGAAAACTGCTCCAGGGCTGCCGACTCCGAAGAGAGTACGCAATGCAGCAATGCATCCAGACTATCGAGACAGACGGATCAAAGCTGGCAACACATTATCACTGAGCGACGACGACGACGACGAAAAAGACCCTTCCAAGAAGCCCTCCACCACACTCAACAAGAACCGCAAAGCCGCCCCCAAGAAGTCCAAGGCCGCACCACGCCCACTTCCCAGCCCTGCAGAACGTGCCGCCCCTCCTCCTGCACCAGCCACACCAAAACCACATACACCCACTACTGCTGTCACACCCGAAGCACAAAGCCCGCAGCAATCCCCTATAGGGAACTATCTTCCTTCCACTAGTGGTATTGCACTGGAGACAGCACCGGACGCAAGCGATCGCTTGGCGACCGTGTTCTCACGACAGCACAACACACATCCAACACTCCGCCCTGAACTGCAACGTCTACGCACTGTAAGCAGCCTCCGTTTAGCCATCTTCGAGACTGAGAGCAACATCAGGCAACGCATTTTCCCCATAAGCGGAGAGGAACACAGCGCATTGCACACAACGTCAGGCCCTCTCACAGTCATCTTCTCTCGGAAGACCACTGGAGAAGTGGAACTCCTCGTCCTCAACACTGCAACATGGGAGGAAACCGTACGGATCACCTTCCCCGAGCACATCGCAGATTTGCAGAGCATGCATCTTGCCCATGAAGTGCAGAGGCTGGCAGTGCGGAGTGAGTCCAGGATATATGGGTTCAGCCTGCTGTCAGGGATGTGCCTATGGGAGATGGGCTTGCCAGGTGGTAAGGTCATGGAGACCTATCTGACGAGGACAGGGTGTGTGCTGGGTGTGGAATCGGAGAGTGGTGTGGTCTACCACGGGTCCTGTGAAGGTGTGCGTCCCGCATGGCTTGCGCTCTGCAAATCATGGCGTGCCTTGATAAGCTTTGGCAAGCAGGAGGGGATTCCAAAACTGCTCGCGCACGCACTGGTGGTCGCAAGAGGTGTCAATGCGAATGACGAAGCGATGGGGTATCTATTTCCTCAACCGCAATTGACATAAAAAAAAATTGTCCAAAAAAAGGGGGAATATATCAGGGAAGAAAATTTAGAACGAAACAAAAAAAAACATTCTCAAAAAAAGAACCTTTTTGGTGTAGACGAAGATTTATTTTTATTCTCAAAAGTTTGAGGGGAAAATGGAGAAAAAAATTGGCAAAAAAAAAAAAAATCGTGGTGGGGAAATAAGGGAAATAAGTTCAATCATGAAAGCGCCACGATACCATTTGATGACGAAGTATGTTGAGGCTGAGGTTCAGCGTACAGAAAGTTCTTCTATATTTTCTTTTCTTTTCTGTACTTTCCTTTTCTGGGATAGCTGCAATAGAATATTAGAAAAAGCCAAACAACACAAGCAAAACGGAATAGATGCACCCCACCCAGTCTTTGAAATATTTTTTCCCCCCCTTTGTGAGCTCTCCCCGCCAGCTTGCCACCCTCTGACCCTCTGCCGATACGGGGTCTTCCCTTCTATCTCAACCCCCGCTTTTTGTTCTTCTTTTCCAAATATAATCGTAACCTTTCAAGACAGCGTCTCGTTTACAGGCGTTTTTTTACACTTCCAAAAATATTTCACCACACACAGAACCGCCCCCTCCCAACTGGACAGTGCCCCCCCGACTGCTCTCTTGTGGCAGTCTTTATTTTGCACTCCAACCAAAAATGAGCGTCCAGCTAACCAGCAGCGAGACCGAGGCGTGCCTTGCGGTGTTCGAACGCTGTGGGCCGCTGCGGGATGTGTGGTCGGTCTCTAACGCGCTACGACGCCTGCACATCTCACAGTCTTCCGAGGCCTTGCAGCAGGTTGTTTTGAGCACCTGCAGGGAGGACTGGGCTACTGAGGGCAGACCTATCACCTTCGACGTCTTCACACAGATCATTCTGCACTGCAAACGCCGCTGTGCCGACGACGCTGCCCGCACAGAACGACTTCTCCCTTTGCAGGCCGACCTCCACGAGGCGCAGACCTCCCTCATCAACACCTCACCACACCGGAACAACACCGCCACACCCGACGGCGAGATCAGCTCCTACGTTCTTCAGGCGCTTGACTCCTTCGGCCTCGACGCAGAAGGCGTCGATATGACACCTTTCCAGGAAGCTGAAACAGAAGACCCCACTCCACCCACCCCGGGAGTAACCTCTACCCCACCCGATGAGTGGCTGACACCCACACCCATAAAGGAGCACATTGCCTTTCCGTGCCAACGAAGAGAATCGAATGGGCTATTGTTGACAGAGGCAGATTTTGAGAGGGCAATATACGGGGATAGGGCTGCTTCTGACAATCCCCAGGTGGTGCGGCCTTCGCAGGGTGTGGATAAGAGGCGAAGGGTGTCCTCCAAGCATGCGGAGCGTGGTCTGAGCACGCTGCGGTGTGCCTCCTTCCTGATGCCGATCACATCGCAGGAGGAGACCCCCTTGACCTCTGCACAGCGGGGCTTCTACAACGAAGAGCTGCCGCCGCATTCGCTGCCCCCAAGGGCATTGGAGATGAATGGGCCAAGGAAGAGGGCTCGGAAGTCGCGACAGAATGAAGGGAGGGGCAGCACGCCACCCCTCACAGAACGCGGCTCCGACTCTGAGTCTGTTGAGGAAGGGGAAGAGCCGATGGGGCTAAGCAGTGTGGCGGATCCGACAAACCGTCTGCGGGAGCTGTCCTGTGCAGAGACGTCGCAGCATGCAAGCACTGCGTGTGATGAGGTGGAACGAAGCAAGCGTGACTCACGATACCGCCCGCAACGTGGTGTTGGAGTGCGTGCACGGTCCTCGATGCCACGGCAGGACCGTTTCGACCAATGGCTGCGTCACGACCACTGCACTGTAGTCAGCGAGGCCAGAGACATTGTGGCGCGATTGGGGTCAAGCAGACAGATGTACACTGGAGGGGTCGCAGCGGCAGGCGCAGTGCATGGGAAGAAGGCGTGGGGGTTGAAGCTGCTTGCACCAAGCGGTGACCACGAGGTGAAGCTTGGTGTCTGCCTAGAGCACGGCATTGAGTATCACTCCTGGCGTATGGGGATGAACTGTGGTGAGGGGCGTGTCCTGGTGCGTGGTGAGGCGGTGCGAGAAGTGCCGTTCCTGCACCATGGCGACCTGGTGGCCTTCCATGCCAACGCGCACAGCAACGAGCTTGTCATAGAGCTGAATGGGACTGTCGTCTTCGCAGGCACAGTGCGGTTGCCAGTGTGGTATCCGACGGTGCGGCTGCTTCACAAAGATGATGCAGTTCAATTTGTTTCGTGCTTTCAAAAACACAAACCCAACCCAATGCCGGTCACGCAAACGCAGCCACTCCACCTGCACACCAAACGGCAGGCAGAAAAGCGGCGTGAAGGTGTCACCTGCAGACACACAGCAAAGGACATACGCTTCTATGTCAAAGGCGGGAGTGGTGGGGGCGGGGTCGCACACGACCCGGAGGGGGGAAGTCTTGCGGAGGTGAGCGTCGCAAGCAACACTGGGTTTCCGTCGGTGTTGGACACCTTTGAAGAGTTGGTGCCGACGGAGGCACCACGGAACGACATGATGCAGTACTGGACACGCTGTGGTGGGGTGTTGATGAACCAGGACCTGCAGGTGGGGCGTGAGGAGTGCATTCCTGGTGCACTACCACGCAACCTGGCGTTGCCGCATCCACGCATTTTGACGTCGAACACTGCGTTCAAGAGTGCAGTGCGGATATGCGAAGGGTTGGACGACGCATGTGAGCATGTGCACACAGACAACGCAGCACGCATGTCCACCATCCGCAACAACATCATAGGCGAGCAATACCCCATGCAACGAAGAAAGGTCGCAGACGTCCGCAAAGGGAACAGCACACCAAACAGCCACGCAGTGCTGAACGCAGGCATCTCCAGTGCGAATCATCAGCTCTCCTGTCTTCGTGTGCCTCTGTACGCGTCGTTGATGACAAAGCTCCCGCCAGATCACTCCTTACTCAAGGCAAAGCGTGAGGTTCGGGTCTGAACTCAGAAGGCTTTATCAAGATACAGATGTGTTTCTGGCTTAGTTTCATCTAACTTTGTCTTAGTTTTCGGTGCCTGCGTCCACCGGTATTCCGGTGAGGTGTTTGCACTTTCAACTTTTGCTTCCCGCAACTTTTTGGCTATTTCCATATGTCAATTATTGTGGTCTATTTTTGTCAGCGAAAAGAATGCCAATATCATTCGTGGAACAGACTCAGTCTTCACCCTTTCGTGCTGAGCTCTCATTTCCCCTCCTCCCTACTCCCCGAATCCCCTACTCCACCCAAAGGTTCCATCAACAATGATGATATCCCTGCGTGCGTTGAATGTATTCTTAGTGATGATGTGTGTCAGCATCGTTGCTTCGTTGTGTGTGTCGCTTTCTATTTGGAGTGCGGATCGCGCACTTGAGGACACACGGCAGTCGATGAACACTTCTGTGAGTGACGTCTCTGAGGCAGGGCGGAACACGACGTTGGACTTGACAGCACAGTATTTGAAGCAAGTATCGCGGACGACTGTAGGCCAGCTGGGCGACTTTTGGGGCGTCTCGCACGACTTCGTAGCCTCGCTGTGCAGGCAGATCGACGCAAGCATCCCTAGGGACACAGAGGCGTGGCCGTACCTCTATGCGCACCGTGGCCAGCTCTACCAGCACCTCATGAACGTGAAGGAGCTGGACGCCGTCGGCTTTGTGACCACATCGCACAAAGTGTTCCAGCTCTTCGAGAATGTGCGCACCGCACGCTCGCAGGGCTTCCACCACATCAACGTCAATATCAACAACGGCTCCGGGTACGACGGTGTCACCAATGTTCCCGCCCAGCTGCGGACACAGCTTGGTGACGTCATCCCTGACGGCAAAGGGTCGATCTACGGCTGGCCTGGCAACACCAGCAACGCAGAGAAGCGCTTCTGCAGCGGGGAGCTCGGCGCACTGTCGAACGGCACGCAGTTTGAGGCGCCGTGCGAGTACTCGCTGCACGACCCGGTGGAGACGCACTTCGCGCTGGCGGGGTACTGGGGCGACCTGCACCCGTACTCCTCGCACGTCGGCAGCATGGGGACGTACGTAGGTGTCATGACGCAGTGCGACTTCCCCATCACACCTACAGAGCGTGGTGTCGTCTTTGGCGGCACGCTTCTCGACAAGATCAGCGAGTTCATGCAGAAGATGGACATAGGCGGGAACGGCCGTGTCTTTGCGACGGTGCGTGAGGAATGGGTGTCGAAGCTGTCGCCGTTGCTGCCGGACACATTTGGCACCCTGGTTGCAACGAGCCATGGGAAGTATGTATTGTTTCATGATCATTGTACTCCACCCACACAACCACAGACCCTTCCGCGAAGTCAACAACGGTGTGCACAACTACAGCACCACCATCCGTGCCACCGACTGCGACGACCTCATCGTCCGCAGCACTGCTCTGCAGCTTGAGTCGCGCCACCCAGACACAGACGAGCGCATGTACGATGCCGTGCACAGGCAGGAGGAGCCTTTCTACTTCACACTCAACGAGACGGGTGAAGGGTACTACGTCAGGTATGCGACACACAGCAACCCTTTATTTCAACCCTGATTTCACAGTGTGGACATCTTCGACGACGGAAAGGGTATCAACTGGTACGTGGTGTCGCTGATTGACCGGGTCCACGTTCTTGGGGAGGTGGACCGACGCACCTTGGCGACACGCGTCGAGATCGCCCGCACGGAGGACGAGGTGACTGAGGAGCTGAACCGTTCGCGGCGTCTGCTGTACACCTTGCTGCTGCTGTGCGTGCTGCTGCCTGTGGTGCTGTCGGCGTTTCTTGTGTACAGGGCTGCAGAGCCGCTGCTGACGTTGATGAAGGAGATGCAGATGGTGGCGGTCATGAAGCTGGACCAGCTGGACGCAGACGCTTCTCTGAGCTGCCTGACTGAGGTGCGCGAGATGCAGCTGAGCTTCCGCACGATGGTGCGCAACCTGGTGGAGTACCGCGAGTACCTCCCGCAGAGCGTGCTGTGCGACTCCACCGACGCAGACGACGTCTCGGGCAGCGACTCGCGCCTCTCCCCCACAGCACACTCCGCAGAACGTTCCCCAGCGACAACACCGCACACCTCCGCACCAGCAAAGCTCTCTGCAGGCGAGTCCATCTCCGCCACACTGCACCTCACGCCTCAGGCACGCCTCGGTGCCTTCGACTCTAACCTCTGCACCAAATCTGTGACCCTCATCGTCACAAACATGCACTGCCTGCACACTGTCAACGTACCCTCCCTCGCTGACGTCCTGCAGCGCTACCTCGAGCCCATCGTGCAGACCGCACGCAAATACCGTGGCATTGTCGACGAGATGAGCGGCGACCGTGTCACGCTCTCCTTCAACACAACGCTTCCTGCAACAGCACACCGCACGCATGCCGTCGAGTTTGCGCACTACTTGAAGGGGAAGTGGTGTGAGGATGTTCCTGTGGAGGGCAACATCGCCATTGCAACCGGCTCCGCAGTGTGCGGGAACGTCGGCTGCTTTGGTCTCAAGAAGTACGGCATTGTGGGGAACGTGGCGTGCAATGTGCGTGCGATAGAGCGTTGTGGGCGGGCGTGGGGGGTGACCACCATATGCGACGGCAGGGTCGCTGCGGATGTGCGATACAAAAATTTGATCAGAAAGCTGATTCAGGTTCTCTTGAAGGAGCGGCACCCCTCGGTTCTGTGCGAGGTTGTGAGCGCGAAGTGCAGCACCACCAACCACGAGTGGATGTACAGCATGCAAGACGAAGATGCACAGGACCCTTACCGCATCACCAACACCGTCGTCGACCTCGTCTACAGCGGCAACGTGCCCAAGGCTAAGCAGCTCCTCCAAGGCTGCTCGGCACCAGGTATAGAAGCAACACGCTCTCTCCTCGACCTAGCGATGTGCCTGCACAAGGCCCCCGAACCACAGTCGCTCTTCGCAGTGCCGCTCCTGATGATGTCTGGGGAGGTGTAGAAGGTGTAGGGTGGTCGTTATAGCATAGTTAACTAATCCTGGAGCAGGTGTTTTGGGTCAACCGACCCAAGTAGGGGAACGAAATAGCTTTTTTATATGTTTATTGGTGTGAATAGGGGTGCAAAAAGTGCGCAAGAAGTGCAAATCACCCCCTTCATAGCATTTATCGTATCTTCATATGTTTTTTTATAGCAGCTCTTTGTACAATACTAAGGTTACTAAACACCGCGAGGTGTCTGTCGTCTTACCAGCTTTTCTCTTTCTTTTTTATAAGGTGACTAAGCACGAGAGGCTTAGGATCATCTTGTAAACTTTTCTTTCTTTAACGTCTTCTTTTGCTTTGGATACCTAAGCACTGGAGGCTTAGGTGCAATATTACAAACGTTTTTTTCTCTTTTTCGTTTCTTCTCTCAAAACTTAACCACCACTTAAATTCACGTCCTTCCACCTTTGCGAGCGGGCGAAAGAAGCTCTCTGCTTCATGTCTCCCACCCATATATTGCTTCACTTTAGATGCCGAACGAAAAATTTAAACAGAAGAAAAAATTGCTTTTTTTCAGTCTGTAGGGTGAATATCATCACTGCCACAAGACAAAACAAAAAAAAAGCGTTTCACATCACCCACGTTTTGACAACAAACCCCCTAAGGTTCTGAGACAGTGCCAATGTGTTTTTCTTGGTGGTTTTCAGGGGGTTTCCCGGTCAAATCAGGAGCGTTCTGTCAGCACTTTTATAGTTCTTTTTTTGTCCAAAAACTTGGTGTGGTCGAAGGTCGCATTATTGTGCTTTGTCAAGACTTTGTCAAGACTTTCCAAAAACTAGACCCCCTCAACCACACCAAAGCTAATTTATAATACGGAAAAGGGTTGTGACCTCCTTTTTAGGGGCTTACGACCATCCTATTCTTTTGGGCAACAAGAGTCGCTGAAATTAGTCCTCAAAAAAAAATATGGGGTGAGATGGCCCCGTTTCTGCCGCGTGCATCATTGAGTGGGGCTCATCTTTCAAGTTATATTTTTCTTCTCTGGTGACAATATGGCACCATTGCGCTTGAAACACTTTTTTGTATATTTTGCCTTTTTACAGTCTTGAACTTTCTCAACCTCATTGTTTTTGTTTTGGTTTGTATATTTTTTTTTGTATCTATATCAGCCCCTGCTATAACTAAGCGACGGGGCTGATCTATATTTCACCTCCCTCTTTTATCACAAAGAGTGATGGATCACATTGCCGTGACGATCACAGGATTGTCGTAGTGTTCCGTAGTGTCTGCGTTCCTCGAAACTGCATAGCCTCAACTTAGGGTTATGTTCAAGGTGACACATGAAGCTGAGGGTCATATTCCCACACTATTCTTTACGTTCTTCCCTACCACTTTAAACCATCATCCTCTCAACCTGCCCCCAAAAAAAAAAAAAAAATCCAAAAAAATAGCTGCGCTCAAATGAGTTCTCAAAAGAGTTTAGGAAGCCCCTCGTAGTCGTAGGTTAGTGTTCAGTGAGAGACCTGCACATTGAACAAAAGAAGCAAAAGGTTTTGGGCGCAGATGGGCGTACTGAGGCTCTGCCTGTTTCTCTTCTTTTTCGGGAGTGCTTTGTATTTTAAGCCAATTTTCTATGCACAGAAAGTGTTTCTTTCTGAACTGAAACCCTGTACGGTGTACCGCACTTACAAGGTTTCTTTGCGCTTTGCTTCCACTTACGTTGCACAATTCTTTCAAGGTGGGTTCAGCGTATAAGCTTTTCATTGTGCTTCACATTTCACTTAATACTCAGACAACCCTGCATTTTGATTCTTCCCTGTTTTTTTTCCCCCATAAAAACAAACCCAGTCTCCCACCACAACAAAACAAATCACTAAAAAAATCACATAGCATTTTTCATTGGGTTGAGGATGATCTGCATCTATACCTTTTGAAATTCATTAGCCTTCGGGCGACTAAACTTTGTGTGTACAGAACCCCGTCCAGGGACAGGTTGTCGATAACACACGTAGCATTTTTCACCCACGTCTGGTACAGTATATCATCGTATTACTTGGCCTATGTGGGAGATTTCTAGTCATCTTTCAAGGTGTTTTTTTTTTTTTTAAAACACTTGGAAACCCCGTTTTAAAGGTGTTTTTTTCAGTAAACAAATACAATTTCCACCAAACTTAAAATAGATCAGTGAACCAATCGATTAATGCCAGATATTTCAACTTTTTGAGCACTTGTTGCATGTTTGTCAATTTACCTAACTTGAGGAAATTCCATGGAACCGGTGTGAAAAATAAGAAACACTCCGGGGGTTCGACAATACACAGAGTGTCAGTGCCTTCCCTAGAGAGTCGTTTGTACTATCAACTTCACTTTTTTATGATCTCCCACCCTTACCCCCTTCCCTCTCACCTCTTTGCCAGAAAACATTATTTTTTGAGATTTCTTCTTCTTCTCTCGATAAACATTGTTCTCGCAAGAGGCATTCATCTTACAACAGTCTTTTTTTGTTTCCCCTAAATATAGCTCGAGTGGCTCGAAGGCCTTCATCTAGGTCCACGCGCCACGTTTCTGCTTAAACGATAACACCAAAACTAATCATTTGTTTTCTCCGCTCTGTTCATGCCCATCTCTCTGCCCTTTGCTGGGCAAGGCTTTTTGGTGTGATCCATTTCCAAAAAAAATGTACCTCCCCCTTGTAAAAATTGAAAAGGGAAAAAATAAAGTACCGTATTCGTACAAATATTGACTGTCCTAATGTTCGACCTTTTCAGGATTTTTTTCTGGAACGTTCGACCCTTTTTTTACGATAATTTGTACGAATACGGCATTCCTTTTTTAAGCTGTCATCGAGCAACCTACACCCTCTTGGGTGAATGCTTCATCGACACACAGCCTTGGCAGGCCCTTTGTCGGGTCAGGCCATGCCCCTTTCCTAGATATGTGTGCACGAGAGGCACATGCATCTTACAAATTTCGTTTCCTTCCCCACCCCCTTTGACAGATTGTTGGAAGAGTGCAGCTGTGTACAAAACACTCCACCTTCAACGAAGGTGATGAAACACGAAAAGGCTGGGTGACTCATATTACCAACTTTTTCTGCACCGTTTCTATTCCCTTTTGTCCCAGCCTTTCTCTGTGTGGGATGTATTTTCGCATATCCCGAGACACCAGAGGAGGCATGAGACAGTAGAGAGGAACCGTTCAAGATGCATCTGTTTTGCGGGTGCACGGACGAAGGGTTACTCTTATGTTGGTTCTAGGGGATGCCTTTTAATAATACGTCACAAAAACAAAATCAAAAAAAAAACTAGCACAAACAACACAGCACCTACGGTACTCTACCCTGATGCTGAGTAATAAAGTCACTAATCGGGTCGCAAGACCTGGCTAGCCCACAGAACACAACACTTGCCGGAAGGGCATGGACCAAGTAACAAAGCAAGCAAACAAACAATCAAACACCCCGTGTGCAGCAGTGGTACATCCCCACCTTTCCAATGGCACTACTGTATGTGACTATCTTGTATCTCTATTGCGGTCCTCTTTGTAGGTGCAACACACAACACTGATGCACAGTCTGCTGAAGTGTGGTGCAGTGCGCCGACGGAGAAGACTGCAAAGCATGCCCCAGCAACAGCATCGGCAACACAACAGAAGATATTCGATGCTCTTTTGCCCCATCACCACCGCCACTCCGCTCTTTCATATATTTTAGTATCTTTTTTGTGTTCGCATCTTTCCCTTTAACCCCCTTCCTCAATAGTAACTCTGACAAGTAAGTAAAAGGGGAAAAAGGTTTTTTCGTTGGTTGCTGAATTACCCTGTTGGAGGGAGGTGATTGGCAGCCGTATCGGAGGAAACTATTTCTCCTTTTCAGCTACTGCTTGCAGGTACATAAATAGTGGAGTGCATCCTCGGGGTGGCTACGCTAATACAAACCAAGTTTTCAAATAAAAAGAAAAGACAAATTATTTTTTTTTGGTATTCCGGGAAACCGATCCGATCCCCCTACTTCCCCTAGTAAACAGCCTCTCAAAAAAAAATGCTACTGAACAGTCTGCGACACCCAAAGAAGCTACACTGAACTTAACAGATTATGACCAAAAATCTTACAACTGCTTTTTATTTTCCTGCTTTTACTGCATACCCCCCATCCACCCTCAACACTACACCATTTAACAGCCTCCCCACTGCGGGCACCACACCCCCCCTTTCTTTTCTTCATTTTGTGAAAAAAAAAAGGTTTTTTTTCTCACACCCCCCTTCCTCCCCTCCCCTGCCCTGCCCTGCCCCCTCTCATCCGTTCTTTTTAATAGTTTTCATCTCTCTTCTCTTCCTCCCTTTTTTCTTCCTCTTTTTTCTTCCTCCCATCTTCCCTCTCTTCCCTAAGCTCAGAGGAGCTTAGGTTCATCTGAACTTTTTTTTCTCTTTTTCATAGCTTTTTTTTAATATGGCAATCCAGGCAGTATCGATTCGCTCTGTGACAGTAGGTCTGGTTGTTGCGTGCATTGTAGTGGTGGGTACGGTGTGCACTTTGTTGAGTATTGTGTCTTCGGATCGTGCGTTGGATGATACAAAGAAATCTCGCGATGCGTCTGTTGAAGGTGCCTTTGAAGCTGGCTCTACTACGGTTTTGGATGTGACGGACAAATTTTTGAATGAGCTTGGTGACGGAGGGGTGCGGCATCTTGCTAGCTTCTGGGGTGTCGCGCAGAACGCCGTTGACGCACATTGCCGCATTCTCAGCGCAGCCGACCCCGTAGAGCAGCAGTCCTGGGAGTTCATCTACTCGCAGCGCTCGCTGATGTACAACCAACTGCTGACCTACCCGCAGCTCGACGGAATCAGTCTGAACACCATAAAATGGCAGTCCTTCACCGTGACAGAGAACATCCACACCATGAAGAACCCCAAGGACGGCTACCACCACATCCACGGTGTGCTCAACAACGGCACCGACTACGACATCCCCGGCATCCCGAACATCAACCGCACGCTTGTTGGGGACATCTCATTGGATGGGTCAGGGGACCTTTTCGGCTTTCCGGACAACACCTCAAACGGACATCGGACTGACTGTGTAGGGGAGTTGGGGATGATGACGGAGGGTAAGTACCTGGAGTCGCCGTGTGAGTACGGCAACGGCGACATCGTGAAGGACAACCTGATGCTCTTTGGTGCGACGCCGATGGGCACAGTGTACAACACACCGCTTGTGCCCGTGGGGCCGTATGTCAGTGTGCTCACCGCATGCGACTGGGGCAACCACGCAGGGGGCTACGCGCTTGGCACGATCGTCGCGGGCAGCGACCTGCGTGGTGTGTCTGAGTTCCTCGAGAACCTCGACCTCGGATCGCCCAAGGCACGCATGTTCATTGTCATCAAGGGCAACTGGGCCGTCCCAGGGTACCAAGCCGGCGTGCTTGCAGGGACCAGTCACGGATCGTATGTTGTGTTTTCAATTTTTTTGAAGGAAACTAATTTTCTTTTCAATTGTGAGTTCATATGTAAGAAAGTGTGAAATTGTGAAATAGGTCAACAAAAGAAACACGTACCATCCCATCCCATCCCACCCACAGTGCATTCTTCGTGAGCAACTCGGAGCAGGCAGGCACGTTCTGGTACCGCGCCCCACAGAGTGCAACTAAATGCTCGGACATGTACGTCGCAGGCACAGCGGTGCACCTGGAGGGTATCATCGAGGTGAACGGCACGAACACGTCGCGCTACGAGGACCAGGTGACACGCACGACACCGGGAAACTTCTACATGCCCACCACGAACGAGACGAACGCCACGGAGGAGGAGTTCTACGTGAGGTATGTCACCACCGCCGCCACACCACCACCCACCACCACCACACACCCACAGCGTCAAGCCCTTCACCCTTGGTCCCGTTACAGTGGACTGGTACGTGGTGACAGTGATCGACCGTTACGCAGTGCTCGGCAAGGTGGACGCAATCAACCTGGCGACACGCGCTGGCATCAAGGAGTCTGAGGACAGCGTCAACGACGACCTGAAGAAAGCTCGCACCGTGCTCTACATTGTGGTCACCTTCTGTGTTGTGATCCCGATTCTGCTGACGATTGCGCTTGTGTTCCGCATCACCCAGCCACTGATCAACCTGATGACAGACATGTCTTACGTTGCGACCATGAACCTTGAACAGGTGGACCACCACAGACCGCTGTCCGTGCTTGCGGAGGTCAAGGAGATGGAGAAGTCCTTCAAGAAGATGATTGAGAACCTTACTGAGTACAGGCAGTACCTGCCGCAGTCGCTTCTGGTCGACACTGCGTCGGAGGTGGAGGAGGACATCAAGACCATCACAGAGCGCAAGTCTGCTTCTGCATACGACAAGAAGAGCGTCCGCTCCTCTGACGTCACACCCTCTGTCGCGACCCTCAACCGCACCAACGTCTTTGACGCAACGACTGCAAGCAAAAGCGTGACCCTCATGATGACCAACATCGAGGGCATGCACACGCTTCTTGAGTTTTCCAAGGGCCCGGTGGACCTCATCACGAGCTACCTGGAGCCAATCGTACAGCTCGCACGCAAGAAGCGTGGCATTGTCGATGAGTTCTCAGGCGACCGCGTGCTTGTCTCCTTCAACACCAGCATGCCGTCTGCGAGCCACAAGAACCATGCTGTGGATCTGGGCTACCTCCTCCAGGCACAGTTCAAGGACAAAATTAAGGTGAACATGGCGTTTGCGTCTGGCCATGCAGTTGTTGGGAACATGGGGTGCGTTGGGTTTAAGAAGTACACTATCATTGGAAACGTCGCGTGCACTGTGCGGATGCTGGAGCGTGCTGGGCGGGAGTGGGGAGTGCCGATGCTGTGCGATGGGAACGTGGCGACGGATGCTGCGTTTCACTACGTCCTGCAGAAGATGGTGAAGGTGCTGCTGAAGAACGACAAGGAGACGTTGGTGCATAAGATCGTCATTTCGAAGGAGGCGGACAACGAGGAGTGGATGTACCAGCTCGAGCAGTCCACCACATCCGACCCGTACCGCAAACTCAACGCTGCCGTCGTCTCGCTCTATGACGGAGACGCCGACGCCGCCAAGCTCCTCCTCGAAAACTGCAGCCTCGACGGTGCCGACCTCGTCCGTGCCCTCATCGCCCACACCCTCCACACCGGCTCCCCTCCAGCCCCAATCAACATCTTCAAAATCAAGTCCCCGTTCCCAGAAGCGCTGTAAATGTTCAAAAAAAAAATGTTCCAAAAAAAAATATGGTGAGTAAGGGGAAAAAAAGGGTGTGTCAAATATATACAGGCACGTCGAGTCCACCTGAAACAGTTTTTCCCCCCCGTTTTTTTGCTTTTTGTGATAGGTTTTTGTGTGAGTAGTGTTTTCAAATTCTCTTCTTTTTTTTTTGCAGCCAAAAGAGTTTGGCTGATTATTTTTCTACGGTTGTCCAGGAGAGGCTTAGGTTCATCTTCTGAGCTTCTAACTAGCTTTTAGTACAGAACTTTTTGTTCCATTTTTTTTTTTGGAGCAAAGTGATTTGTCGACACAAAAATAAACTGATAGAGTGGAGGGTCCTCAAAACTCCGAATTTTAGGGAAAATAAGGAAAAACGAAAGCATTTTTTGGGATTAACCGGGAACAACCGGGAATTAACCAGGTTTTTGAGGACCCTCTGATGTATCTTTTTTTTTTTGTCAGTGCCCTGCGTCCCAGAGGCGTTTGCACTATCAACTTCACTTTTTTTTGGACACCTGATTCATGTGATCATCCCCTTCCCATACATGATGTTGTCCTGCGCTGAAACGATTATATCGTATTTTGAAAAAAAAAACCCCAAATTTGGGTGAAAATCGCCTCCCCTCTTCCCCCTCAATCCAGCTCGCCTTTTCCCCACCCCGGTTGTTGATTCTTGCAAAGGGAAAAAAATACATGGAAAGTGGAGATTTGCACAACTGTGGCAACACAACCGAGGCAACGTATACTACTCCAACAAAATTTATCAAATAACAGTTAAACTTAAACCCAACCGAACAAAATCAACCCTCCAGATCCGAGCCTTTTTTTTTTTTGCCAACAAAAACAAATTCATATACTTTCAAATTTTATTTGAAAGTATATGAATTTGTTTTTGCCATTTTGTGTGTGTTTTTTGTTTTTTGTTCCACCAAGAATTTGTTAATCTATCACAAGAGCAGAGGCAAGGAGGGTGTACTAAAACGCACCCTTCAAAACCAGCGGTATTCCATAACCCGATAGGTTGGTAATAGATGAGTGTCGTAGAGAAACAGAACACCTTTTTGATCAAGATTTTTTTTTTCTCTTCCCGCCTTTCTTTACTGCCCTTATGAAGCTCGTCTCTCTAGGGGTTTTGATGAAGCCAAAGGGGGGCCTGTAGTGCCTGCATCCGTATGTCACGGTGAGGCACCGAAAGATCTGTGGACACAATTCACTTTTTTTGAACCCTTTTTTTTTTACGCAAAATGGCATTCGTGAAGAAATAGGCCACGTGGCCGAGAGATCTCTGCTCCAGTAAACGTACATGGAGGATGAATCTGAACAAAAATATGGTACAGTAGCTTGGAGACAACCCTCGGGGAGTCTACCGCTAAAATGGCCAAGTTTTCTAATCCGTGAAGTACTGTGAGGGAGAGATGATGAGGGGGGAAAAAAAAAAGAGTAAACGGCGGGAAAAAATGCAAAAAAAAAGGGGTGGGTAGCATCACCCAAGTATTGTGTTATCGTTTTTCGTCGTTTTTACTCGCTGTTCCCTCCCCTTCCCCCTCAACAACCTCAACAAAGGATATTAGTTTTTTTAAAAAATGAACGAAAAATTAGAACTGTTTCCCCCCCGGCATCATTCTTTCTCGCTTTTTTTTTCTTTTATCTGTTCAATTTTTCGTTGTTTGACTTTGTTTTGTTTTCTTTTGTTTCATTTTACAAACCCCTCTCGCAAAGTCCGTGCTTTCTCGGAAAGTACATGAAAATTAGTTTATATCCAGCTACTGTTTTTTAACCCTCTGGGATCACGTGGACACGAGACAAATACCTTCGTCTCAAACCCAAAGTGAAACCCAAGGGCAAACACGACCCTCTCATTAGAGAAGTCTCCACACCTTCCAACAAAGGTAACGACGACGGCTCTCTGATGACTGAGGGTCTTCGGGCCCTGGCTGCACGAGGTTTTTTAAATAGTAGGTCAAAAGGATTAGCGGCCAATACCTGCAATGTTTTTTTTTCTGGCGGGTAAGGGTCAAAGACATCAGGGCGTTCAATCCAATATATTATCGCAATTTTTCTTCCCCCCTAGCAGGCAACTGCTCTTTTTTACCGACTTTTTATTTTTATTTTTGACCGTGCGTTTTTGTGCACATTTCAACTACTACATTTTCTCTCGTTAATTTGCCCTCTTCTCCTTCTCCCCGAAACACAAGGCATCACAACACTGTCCTTGTTAATATGTTATGTTTTTGAACATGAGGTGGTCACAAATGTCATCTTATTTTTTAGAGTCTTTCATGAGTCGAGACCAGAAGAGCTGTCATGATTTAGTTGAATTTAAATGTTTTGGTGTGGCATGTGTTCGTAGTGAGCTTACCAACGTTTTGAGACAACTTTTCAATGCAGTTCTTTGCTTCTTCTCTCGGAGGTTTGTTTTTAGTCCTGAAACCACCACCCCACCTCATGGCAGGTGCGTACAAGGTGATCAAAGGTGATGGTGAGGCAAACAAAAGCATTTCTGTAGTATTTTTGGTCAACGCACAACGCAACATAGGGGAGGGGAGGGGAGAGGGGGTTTTGTTGTTGTTGTTGACTTTTTTTTCAAGGTGGCTTATGCATGAGAGGCTTAGGGTCATTATAAACTATTCTCTTTGTTATGTGTTTTGCGAGGACACATGAGTTTGGTTTTTACAAAGGTGTGTGTGTGTGGTGTGTGCTCTAGACACATTCATCTTTCAAAATTTTCTGTTTTATTTTTATTGTTTCCAAAACAAAGGAGCGTTGGTTGGGGTGTTGTTGTCTTTGTTTCTTGCCGTTCGTGTCGGACCAAACAACAACGACAAAAAAACAAAAAAAAAAATCCCCTCCTCCGTGGTCCAGTGTAGGTCTAATGTCAAATACAATGTACAACGCAGTGTCCAAGCACTCATTATCTTATTCTTTCTTTCCAAAGGTGTCAGCATAGAACTGAACATGATTTTTTTTTTTTCCATCCCCATTTTTCTATTTTTCCTTTTTTTTTGACAAGAGAGTGATTGTCGATTCCCACAAAAAAAACCCCCGCAACATGAGCCAATTTTTTTTAATCAAAAAGGCTTTGACCAATATTTGAGTACAAACCCCTAGTCCTCCAAGTACTGGGGAGATTTGTCGAAATAGCAAAAGAAAAAAAACTGTGCGTGGAGATCACACGAAACAAAGCGAGGTGCCTACACGTCGTCAATTTATCAATTTATGGTGTTCCTGAAACACCTGTCAAGGACATGTCAATATAGGCCCTCTGGAACACCAATTTATCAAACAAAAAAAAATCCAAACATTTAATAGGGGAGCCTATACCGGTAATTTTGGCTCCTTTTGATTTTAAATTGAAATTACTAAGTCTTTTTTGACCTACGACCCCGGCAATGCATTTTTTGGGACTCTGTGGACTCAAATGAGCAAAAATTTAAACAAAATGCTGCCCGTTGGCACATTTAAACGCACATTTTGTTGAAAATTGTCATTTTACACTGGATTTGCCTTTGCCATTTTCAGTTTTTTTGCAGATTTTTTTCAAAAAAAAAATTGAAGAAAAAAGGCTCAAAAGTGCCTGAAACCCGGCGGAAAGTGATTTTTGGTGAGGTATATAGGGTAGTTTCATCTATTTTTGGGTTTTTTTGCCGAAAGGCGCCAAATTTTCCGAGCCAAATGAAGGAATAGCCGGTGCATAGGCCCCCCTACATTTAACCCAAATTTTTCACAAAATAGAATCATTGAAGCGTTCCTCTCCTTCGTTTGAATCGGTGACTAAGTCCGTGAGGCTCAGGTTCATCTTACAAACTTTTTTTTTTGTTTTGTTTCAGTGCTTTGCGTCCCCGGTGTCCGGTGTGTCGTTTGCACTTTCAACTTCTCTTTGCTTTTTCGCAGCCCTTTCTTGGGCAGTTCTCCTTAATGCTTGCCCTATTGTTTTTTCTCCTCTCCTTCCGAACATCCATTTCCTCTTCCCTGCAATTACATTGTTCAAAAAAGATCTGTAAACCCACTTTTTTTTCTCCACCGATTTTTCTAAATCTTATCTACACCCCTCTTCCCCAAATGTGCATTTTTTTTTTATATTTCCCAGTGTCTGCGTCCGATGAACGATGGGGCGTTTGCACTTTCAACACTCTTTTTTTTTTCTTTTTTTCTTTTTTACTTTCCTTTAGTGAATCGAATACAAAATGAATGGGAGGGAATATTCCCTCAGATTTCTGTTGGGTTTTTTTTGAAAAAACTCTTTTGAAAAAAAAAAAAAAAAAAAAAAAAAAAAAAAAAAGCTATTTATTTACCAACACTTTGCCGCCTTTTTAAAAGGCGTTGTCAGACCAGAGAAACCCCCACAGCTTCCACGAATCTACCTCTCTGTGGGTCATGCTTCAAAAGGTCTACACAAAACAAAGCAACCCTGTGAAATACGTCTTCCAGACAGGCACAAATATTGCATCCTGTATCCTGCACACTGTGTGATGATTTTTTTTTGTGTGTTTTTTTTTTTTTTTGCTGTTTTCGCTCTCGTTGTGTGTACCTATCGCAAGCTGTGTGTGTTCTGATAATGGGGGTAATTCTTGTGCAGAATATTGCCCCAAATTGTGTGTGATATGATAGGATGTAAGAAAAGGAACATATTATCCCTTTTTGGGTTAGCCCTGTAGTGTTGTTTTGATCAGATGCAAACCACGAAAAAATGGATTGTAGGACTGCATGGTTGGGGGGGGGGTCCACCCCGGTACACCTGGTCATGCTGTGTACCAAGGTACACAACGGGGCTGTTGTATTTCAAGTAAACTTGATCTTCACGCCAACAGGTGACTCTGAGATCGTTGTGAGGATTTCCCATCCTGGTGCCTGCCATCTAATGGACGGTAGTGCATTTGCATTTTCAAAAAACAAAAAAACAAAACAAAAAAACAAAACAAAATTAAACTGAACGCCCTCTCTTTAGCCAAAGCTGATGTGAGGGGGGAAGGTTTGTCCAGGTGGTTTGCTCATTCCAAATAGCTTGTCACATTCAAAAGAACCGCTGTGGATTTTACGCCTGTCTATTAAAAGAAAATACAAGTTATGTGTCGAAGGGTTATCCCTCTTTTTCTTTTGAGTTATATTTGCGCTCATCTCAAGTCGTCTTATTGCAATTTAGTGAAACACCACAAGTTAAATCTCATGTTACAAAAAAAAACAAAAAAAAAAAAATGTGTACAGAACCCGTCCTCGGACAGGTGATTGTCGAAACTACAAAAAAAATCTTTTTCAGAAAGCTAATGAGGAATGTGTACTTTGCCAACGAATTTCCCTCTAATTTTACCCCCCTTTTTGCGTGTATATTGTACTGCCACAAACAGCGGATGGTATTATTTTTTTTTGCACTTTTTTTTTCATTCACTCCTCACGCTGCACATTGTGCTTCTATTTATAAATTATCAGGGTTCTATACAGGTCCGGTCACTCGGTCGGTCTGACCGAGTCAGACGTTGACTCGGTCAGACGTTTTTTTTTTTTTTTTTTTTTATAAATTTCCAGGGCGTTCGCTATCGCCATCGTTTTTTCCTGATCGTGGCGAAATGCCAAAACCCCCGAAATTTTCGTTTTTTTACTAGTGCTTAAAATAGGTCAAAAAAAATTTTCCCGCCGGAGAGAAGTTAGTTCGTGGGGTGAATCCCTGGTACTGAATGGTCAAAAAAAAATTTGCGATTTGCGCGTGATCCCTTCCCCAGCACAAGTGATATTACAGCTGCACTTTCCTGATACTAAAACCAGCAAAACGATGGAGAATTTCATCAATCCCCCCTCACTGAGGGTCTCTTTGTGTTGTTTAATCAAGCAGATGTACAAGAGAGAGGCATCTGTCATATGAGACTTCATCCTTATTTTGATTATTTTCAACTCTCTGCCATTGAAGATAGAGTTGACACGAGCAGTGACACCTTCTATAACAGGGGGTACGGTACACCTTCAGCAGACTGCAGGATTGAGGAGCGAGCGGGAGTGCTGGGGAAACTTCCTCTCACAGCAGGCGGGTTTGCGGATGATTTTGAGTACAGTGGACACCCCTCTGCGACCCCCCCTCCGGGGGGGTCTACAGGGTGGTGGGGAGAAATCTCTCTCTCTCTTTTTTTTTAAGTAAGAGAAAACCGAATGGAGTGGGAACGCTAGTGAGAGCGCAGCGGAAACGATAGTGGGAACGCAACGAGCTTTTTTCATAATGTTTTATTCTTCCCCACAAAATATCACGCGCAGAGAAACACTCGTTTTTCACACAGCGCGTCCGTTTGCTTGTTTTTCTCAAACGACACCTTTTTTCAAAATTTTTTACCTCCAATTTTTCTCTCCCCGGTATCACATATGATACTGATTTCCATGGATACACATGAAAAGGAGTTCCGTGCTATTCACAGAACTCGATAGGCGATTGAGCTTATCTAACAACAACCAAAACAAAAGAAAGTACAAAGAAGAGAATAAAAAATGCAGGAAAAATAGACAAAGAGAAAAACAAAGAGATTTTGACAAAGTGAACAATAAAATTTTTCCCCCTTTTTTTATTTATTTATTTATTTATACAGGGTTTCGCCCCGGTGGGGCGAAGCCCTGGGGCGAAATAAAATGTCATTTTTTCAGGAAAAGATTTTTTTAACGAAAAAAAATATTTTTCGCCCCGGGGCGAACGCCCTGTAAATTTCAGATTTTTTCCCCAAATCTTGGGTGGAAATTTTGGTACCTCCCACGAGCCTCTGAGAGTGACCAGAAATGGCCTCATGAACAAAGTGACCCCGTCACAGCCAGAACGCGACTCAATTGGTCAAACGCCGAAGGAAAAGGAAGCACGCAGCATGGCGAAATAATAAAAGTAGCGTACCGTCGCTTTGGGTGCCGTGACCGCCCTTTCTTTGTTGTAAATGTACTGAGGTTACTGACAGTTCTGACAATTCGTGTACCACGTGTGCCTGGTGCACGAATTGCTATCAATGAAGTGCCGAACTCCGCAGTTGGATAACCGAGGAATTCTCACATTCCGCCGGAGGCCCCCAACTTGAGCTGGGTTGGGGACCCGGGCTCGACCGAGTTTCAGCGAAACCCCCCAAAACCTATCTAATTCCCTGCGGAGGGGAAAATTTTTTTTTGGGCTGACCGAGTCAAACCGATTCTGACCGAGCCAGCCCCTCGTGGGCGGAATGCTGTATAGAACCCTGAATTATGTTTTTTTTTTTTTTTTTTTTTTTTTTTTTGTTTGGGACGAACGGAGTCGTCTTGGTCCACCCCCTCCTGTGTCTTTCTGTTTCTTCCTGTGAAGAGAAAGCACAGTGACAATGTGATGTGATATTAAAATTGAGCCACACAAACAAAATAAAGTGCGCTCCCGCCTAATTAGTATTGATAATTTCCATTTTCTCTCTCTCTTTCACAATTTATAACCCCGATGTCAATTGTAAGGTGTTACGGGCTTCTCTATACCATCTTCCATCGGAGTTTCCTTCATTCCCTTTTTTTTTCTTCCTTTGTCAATGCGAACCGTTTGCGAAGGGTGGAGATGAGACACAATGTACATTGTTTTGAGAATTATTTTTTTTTAAAAAACTCAAACTATTAAAGTCCCCTGGTGTCACACCTTTGCAACAAAAAAACAAAATTATGTTTTCCCTTTTTTTTCAACGGATCGGTCCACCCTTTGGATCGACCCATTTTTAGTTTTTTTTAGTATTATTTTTACCGCAACCGACATCCGAAAGCCAGATGATGTACACAACGACTTTATTGCACATAAACAACGCGACTATCGAACGTTGTGTTTTTTTGTGTTATAAAAGACTTGGTGCATATTTTACTTTATTTTTGGACTTTCAATTTCATTGTGTCGGGCAGCTTTGCTGTTTTGGACGGAATACTCCGTCTAGGACCGTCAAGAACTATATCAATCTCCTGTTCCCATATGAACACCCACACCGTTAGACAGCTTTCCCCGATCCACTGGGGACCACCCGAAGCAACTAGCGGTGTTGAATATACAAGGTCTTTTCAATGCATGATCCTGAAGCAATGGTTGTAAAAAAAAAACAGTGCAGATTGCACAAACTGTGGCAACACAACCGAGGCAACAACTACACTACTCCAACAATTTATCAAAAAGAAGAAGTTTGAGGACGATCTCCGTCTACGTCTCTAAAGTGCATGAGCCTTCGGGCGACATTGAGTACAGATCCTGCATTAGCAGGTGATTGTCGAACACAAAGAGTAGTGGAGCGCATCCTCAGTGTCTCCACTAATACAACCAAGGAATTCAGGGTCTAGGACCCACAACGACCCACATTATGATTCTTCAGTTTCCCCCCTACACAAATTGCTCAAAGATGCGTATGTGTGTGTGTGTCGAGGGCACGGTTCATCTTACTAGCTTTTCTTTACCCCCATCCCCCCTGCTTTCTTTTATAGACTTCTCCATTATATATCAACAGATTTAGTAAGGGAATGGTGTTACTAATTTTGTTCTCAGTGCTGTAATATATTACTCCCTCTCTCTTGAGGTAGCCGTCTGCGCGCATTGGAGAGCCCTTTGGGAAAAAAATACCACTATTTGTCTTTATTATGTTCATCTTAAAAAAATCTATTTTTTTTTGTTTTTTTTTTTTTTTGTAACAGTGTCTGCATCTGCCGATCGAATGGTGAGGCGCCTGCACTTTCAACTTCTCTTTTTTTTCCCTTAACGTTGACATAGTGTTTTTTTTTTTTGGTTTTTGGTGACCAAAGCAAAGGCTTAGAGTCATCTTACAAACCTTTCTTTTGTCCAAAATAACAACAACGCGCGATCTATGAAATTTTTTAAAGGTGGCAATTTGGTTCATCAGTGATTCACACAAAAAACTTTCTTTTTTCTTTTTTGCACACACGGTGAAGGCACATTCACCTAAGGGTTCATTTCCCTTTTTTTTTTTTCGACATTATTTCAATTATCCCTTTTGTTCTTTCTTTCAGTACTTTCGCTTCCTTGACAGTATATGATGATTTTTTCCCCCTTTTTTACTCATGACACAACAAAAAAAACACCGCCCATGTATGTCGCCCTGTGGCCATCAAGGTGCAACGTGTCTGTTCCTTCTCTCTCCTTTGCTGCGAGTATGAGGAGGTGCATGCATTCAATCTACGTTTCTTTTCCCCCCCCACCACCCACCACGCGAAGCCTTTGATCCTATTGTCAAAGTTATTTTATTTTATTTTTTCTCAATAAGAAAGATGGGGACAGTATTGATCCCCTCCTCCTATGCTATCAATTTGCATACTGCCATATGTTGAAATACCTTTTTTTCTCTTTGGATGTATCTTGTAGAGAACGTCCTTTTTTGTGCTTTTCTCTTCTCTTTGATCGGAAAGTATAATATTATGAAACAAATTTTTCTTTTTAAGTCGTGAAAAATACACCAAACGCTCATTCCTTTGCTTCCCCCTACCCAGGGGGGGCTCTAATTTTTGAAGTACGCAATATGGGGGTCGCCAGAGGGGCACCAATAACCCCCTGTTGGCTCTTCACTCTCTGTTCTCTGGTTCCAAGTATAGAGGTTCGTAGCAGATTTGTAATTTTTTTTTAAAGGTGCCAAGTACGGAGATGCTTGGGATCATCTTACCCCAACCCTGTTTTCTCCTGGGGTCTTTTTTTTGGTGATAGTTTTCGGTTTACAGTTTTTTTGAACTCATTTTTCAGGATTTTTTTTTCGTTTTTTGTTTTTCAAAGTGCAGTTCCTGGGCAAGCTTCTCTGCACAGTGGATTGGTCATGCCACCAGGACTTTGCATTACCAGTCCACCGGGTTTTAAGTATTCGATCTTTTGATCTCGTTGTTGCTTCAGTATTGTAGTGGGTACAATATGTTTGGCGGGAGAAAGGTTGCCACATTACCCCCAAAAAAAATACTCACAATCCGCCAAACTTATTTGGAGCCAAGTTTTCTCTGTTCTTTGGACTACGAGAGGGGGGCTCTTTTCTGTGGGGTCATTGACAGCTACAGCAAAAAAACAAAATAAAAATCAAAGAAACAACAACCACTCTCACCCCAGCCCTCAACCCCCTTCAACCCCCCTCAAACCCCTCCACCCCCGGTCGGTTTTGATTTCACCGGCTCTCTCAGACCCAACTTATTGCATAATAACTATTAAATATCCCACTCCGTTTCTCATCTTTTTCTTCTTTCCCTCTGTTCGGTGCGTTCTAAACGCATTTGCCTTTCAAAAAAAAAAGTTGGGAAAGGCCAGTTTTGATCTGTTGTTGCTTTTTGCTTTTTTTTGTGTGCGTTTCTTGCTTCCTTCTTCCTCTTTTGAAGTGTGTGTTTCACGAGAGTATTTGAATGGTCTGTGTGTGTTTTTCCCTTAGCATGAGAACGACCGAGCTGCGTTTTAGTACGTTTCAACTACTCTCTTTGTCTCTCTCTCGCAGGCTTCGCGCTAACTTTTGGAAAAAAATCTGAAAAATCGTGTTCCGGGCCCAAAAAAACGCACCTCAAATAGGGTTACGTCTGGGGGTAAAAAAACAGTGTTTTGTGGCATTTCCGAGCCAATCCCGCGCTGTGGTGGGGCATATTCGGGAAAATGGACAAAATTTTAGTGACTTAAATTTTCACAAAATATGAACCCGTACTCCTAAACAAGGGGCATTTTCAGTCTGAAACCCCAAATTCAGATGAAATTGTGGTGTTTTTTGACTGGCTGTTGGCAACAGGTAGCGCCGCAGGCGCACGGTACCCAACTTCTTTCTTTTTCCTTTTCCTTTTTCTCTGCTTTCTTTCGATTGCGCGAGCTAGTGTGTGCAAAAACACTCTAAAGTACCCTAATTATGAAATATGAGATTCCTCTGGTTTTAGTAAGGAAACCCCGGTCTCAAAAAGTGCGTAAATTTCCTTTTTTTTCCGCCCAAGAGGTCGTTTTGTGGTATTTCCGAGCCAATCCCGGCTTGTGGTGGGGGAAATACGGAAAAATGGGCAAAATTTCAGTGACTTAAATTTTCACAAAATATGAACCCATACCGTAAACAGGGGTCATTTTCAGTCTGAAACCCCAACTTGGCGTGAAATTGTAGTGTTTTGACTGGAAACACCAATGTACTGAAGAAGCAACTATGGGGTTTCTGTGACCACAGAGAAGAGTGAGAACAAAAACCAGGACGGTTATGGCCTCGGAGGGGGTGCCGCTCTCACGCAGCGAGGGTGGAGACGGTTCAGCAGCGCATTGTCGTACTCAAAAGAAAATGAACACTGTACATAAGTACATCATATTTAGAAATAAAGTAGGGTAGGGAACAGGTAGCGCCGCAGGCGCACGGTACCCAACTTTTTTCTTTTTTTCTTTTCCCTTTTATCTGCTTTCTTTTGATTGCGCGAGCCGATTGCTCTCCACGGTGGGGTCACATGTGTATACAGTGTGACACAGAATTAATGGCCGATGAAGACATTTTATAAAAAAACGGCAAATTTTGACAAGGACATATTCAAAACACCCCCAAAACATAAAATATTTACGCCCAGGAACACAATAAAAGCAAAAATATAATGGTTAAGGGTAAAGTGAACACTGAGGCCACGAGGGAAGGGTTGCGCCTACAGGCAGCGTCGCTAGTCGTTGTTGGCGGTAAGAGCCATGATGAGGTGGCGGAGTTGCTGAACGTTGCGAAGAGGAGTTTGGGTAGGTGGGTGAAGGAGTACCGCGCTGGAGAGCGGAATTTTTCGGACAAGCCAGGGAGGGGACGCAAGAGATCGGCCACCACCGACACCGTTAAGAATAGGGTGGTTAGACACATGCGGGGCAAGCGGTTTCAGTCTTGCAGGAAAGTAGCGTCGCGACTACAGATTTCGAGGGAGAGTGTCCGCAGGTGCCTGAAGGAGAAGGGGCTGAAGCCCGTTCAAACGAAGAGCAAACCAAAGCTCTCGGAAAAGAACATCACTGCCCGGATAGAGTTTGCTGAAACGCATCGAAACACCGACTGGTCAAAGGTGATGTTCACCGATGAAAAAGACTTTTGGCTTTTTTCTCGGGTGAGCAAGAAGAACGATGTTGTCTGGGTTGCAGATGGTGATGAGCCGCCCCCAACCGTTGATAAGGTCAGGGCTACGCAGAAGGTTCACGTCTGGGGAGGAATCACCACCAGAGGTAAGACGAAGCTCTATTTCTATGACGGTGCTCTCAATGCAGAGAAGTACCGTACGCTCGTCTTACAGAAAGCGCTCAAAGAAATAAAAGAACTCCTGCCTGACAGTAGCTACACGTTTCAGCAGGATGGGGCACCCTGCCACACTGCGAACGTTACTCAAGCATTCCTCTCCTCCCAACCTTTCTCGTTCCTCCCTAAAGCTGACTGGCCAGGCAACTCCCCTGATCTCAATCCTATTGAGAACCTGGGCCAAGCTGCAGACTGCAGTCAACGAACGGGAGCCCAAAGACGTGTCAGCACTTAAACGTGCCATCAACAAGGAATGGTCCAAGATGGACAATAGCTTCGTTGCACGTTACATCATGTCAATGCCACGACGCCTAGACGCAGTTCGCAATTCCAACGGAATGCACACAAAATACTAATGCATGCTCTATTTATTTTTGTGCACCCACTCGTTTGTACTGCTACACTGTATTTTTTTTTTTTACACATACACCCTTTTTTACCAAAAAGGGATATTTCCATATTAATATTTTCCCCACACACACACTTTTCATACACGGCCAGTTGAAAATGCAATGAAATGAGTCAAATTTTGCCTATTTTTTAGAATAATATAACAATTTTTACAAAATGTCGTCATCGGCCATTAATTCTGTGTCACACTGTACAAAAACACTCTAAAGTACCCTTACTGTGCAATATGGGATTCTCTGGTTTTCTTAAGGAAACCCCGGTTTGCAAAAAAAAAAACGCACCACAAAAATATCCAAAAATCCCGGGCCAAGGGCCTAAAATTAGCGCAAAGCCTGCTCTCTCGTCTTTCTTTTTTTTTTTTTTTGTTGACCCTCTCAAATGCTTTCAATTCTGTGAACTGAAAGTTTTTGAATCTAACTTTTTCCAGTTTTTTTTTAAGGGGGACATGTTTTAACAGAAGGGAAAGGATTCCCCTCTACCTCCAGTCAGACAAGAATCTTGGCGACCAAATAATATTGTCAAATTTTAGGGGTTTTTTTTTTGCAGTTTTGGCGACTTTTTTTGGTCGGCCAATATTACTTTGCCCAACTGTACTTAGAAATGCTAGATGCACTTTATTGTGAAAAGGACATTACAGAGGTGTCCCGTAAAGGTCGGGGTTTTTTTTTTGGATTTCAGAGTATCAAAAATCACCAAAAAAAGGTTTGTGTTTTACACCTTTGTTGTTGGTCGGTAATTATGCTTTCATCTGAGGGTACGATGTGGTATGTGAGTCAGTAGGAGGTGCCTGGATATCGTATCATTTCTCTTCTCTTTTTTGTGTTTAACCGCGCTTTTTTTCACTCATTATTCCCCCCCCCAACACCCCTTCACTCCCCCTCTCCAACCCACCACGGATTGTTATTATTTTTTATGTCAGCCTTTGATGGGGTGGCCCGTGGGCGCGGCTGAAATTGTGTTCTTTTTTTTAGGAGAAAATCACAAGAGGTCGCAACAGAATCACAAAAAATCTTGTGATTATTTGTGATTATTTGTGATTTTTTTTTTACTGTCGTGATTATTTGTGACTTTTTGTGATTTTTTTTTTGATTGTTGTGATTTTTGGTGATTATTTGTGATTTTTGGTGATTTTTGGTGATTTTTTTTTTAATGCCGTGATTATTTTGTGACTTTTTGTGATTATTTTTTTGATTGTTGTGATTTTTGGTGATTATTTGTGATTTTTTGTGATTTTTTTTTTTTGATTGTTGTGATTATTTGTGATTATTTGTGATTTTTTTTTTATTGTTGTGATTTTTGGTGATCATTTGTGATTTTTTGTGATTTTTTTTTATATTGCCGTGATAATTTACTATTATTTTTTTTGTGATTTTTTGTGATTTTTTGTGATTTTTTTTTTTTATTTTTTTTATTTTTGAAAAAAAAAAACGCCGTGCCCCCGGGCCACCCCATTTGAGTTCGTACCTCACGTTTCCACTCTCTGCCTTTGACGTCGATCTGGTATGTTGCCTGCAATTTGTGACATACCAGTGATTTGTGGTGTTTACACCGAGAACAACGTGTTGCGTTTTTTTTTGCACCAAAAAAAAAAAGACGAGCAAAAATAAAAATAAAGAAATGGCGAAAAAGGGATGTGGTTTTCTTGCTTGCAGTGGTCACCTGGCATTTTGCCCATACGGTTTCTGCAGCAATCCTTAGTTTAGTAATGGTTTTGTCTCCCTATCAGGTATTCGCTTTCGAAGCGGTGCAAACGTCTTGCCTATTGTCTCGCTTAAGAAGACGTTTCGTTATATTTTCCTCGCCAAGTAGCCTTGTTGCAAAAAATAAAAAGATTTATTTTGTGTATGATGACTAAACACCGAGCTTAGGTTCATCTTACCATTCTCTTTTTTGTTTAGATTTTTTTTTTGCTTCAGTCTGGCTGCACAGAGGAGAATAGCGAAAGGCAAAATAGACGTCGTCTCGACAGCTAAAAAAACCTACATTCTATAGTAAACAAAACGATTCAGACGAGACGTTGACTTTCCCCTTTTCTTCAAAAAAGCTGTGGGCACGAGCTCCTTCGTCCTAGGGGAGGGTTGTCCTTTCTCTTAGTGTCTGAGTCCCCGCTGATGAACGGTGAGGCATTTCAAGTAATCAATGACACTTTCAACTTTTTCTTTTCTTATTTTTTGAGGAGGCCTTTGGTATTACGCACAGCGCAGCTTTAGTTTGCGTCCACCAGAACAGCTTATTCATGAGAGGTGACAAAAGCACTTTTATGATCATCTAATAAACATTTATTTATCCTCTTTTTTTTTGATAAAATTTTAAAATAGCTCTGGTGCAGTGGCCTCTCTCTCGCCTTGATACAAGACTGAGGCCTGAAGGGAAGCTTTACGTTGATCATTTTATTTTGAGAAAAGTTCGATTTCGGCCTCGAAAATTACCGTGACACCGATTTGTCACGGTACTTTGTCACGGAATTTTTTTGAAAGATTCGATTTCGTGACAAAAAAAAATCGATTTCGTGACAAACCAATTTTTTCATTGACACACAAAATTCGATTTCGTGACAAACCGATTTTTTCATTGACAAAAAAAATTCGATTTCGTGACAAATCCAAAAATTCAGTGACAAAAAAATGTCAATGAAAAAATGGATTTTGTCAAGGAAACCGAACTTTTTGTCAAGGAAAAAGTCGTGACAGAAATGGATTTTGTCAAGGAAACCAAACTTTTTGTCACGGAAAAAGTCGTGACAGGGCACTGGGTACTGGGTACACTGGACACAAGGATAAAAGTCGTGAAAGAGCAACCACAGCTCCACATGACAAACACAAAAGTGTCCAGTCACGTGGGGCATGCATGCACTGAGGAGATAATGATCCAACAATTTACAAGAAAGATTACTTAACCTACTGCTGGAAATTGCCAGGTCGTAGTAACACACAAAGTGTGCCTCCGTTCGGGAAGACCGGATATTCTAGAGACCAAAAAGGCCTCAAGAATATCTTCCGGTAGTCAAGGTATAACCGAATGAACGGCCCAAGACCCCCGTGGAGAAGTTAAATGTGTAATGCTATCAGGTAGAAACTGCGAACACTGTCTTACCCTCCTCAATGCATGGTGGAAGATGTCTTTACAACAAATATCCTGTACCCAGGTACCAGGTTCCCAGACCCACGTAGTACCACGTCGCAGTACTACGCAAAATTTACCACCAGACCCTGTCTTCGTGCACCTTAAGTACAACGCCGCAGACAGGCCAAACATGCGTTGGACTCAGGAGGAATGCCTGCTGTGCAGTGTATCAAACATGAGAACCAACTCCCAGAAACAAGGGGCGCCTTTTGGCGGGCGTTGTTGAGGGTGTTTGGGGTGCAAAGTTTTCCACAATTTTGATGCGCGGGTACAGAAGTGTTATCTTGTTCTTTCATCTCTAGGAATGTAAATGTCAATCGCGTTTAACTACCACTAGGGCTTGTTCAGTGAACCCACGAGGGGTCGAAGGGGGTTGGTTATCCCATATCTATCAAAGGTTGTGTCGACCAGGCGAATCCACTATGTTACGCTGTATGATGATAAATCCGAAGAAATAACAGTGCATAGCAACTGCAGGAAGTTTGTTAAAAAGAGTGCCTCACGCTACACAAACCACCACCCGCGATTGACTTAGATGTTATAACAAAGAGAATTCAGAACAAAACAACACCCTGCCCCATACACACTAAATTTTCATGCTTCAAGAACATGCCTGGGCCAAAATTACTATGACGAAAAGGCAACAAGACCACCCACAAGGAGTGTGAATTGTGCACTGGTTTTCTGGGGGAACAAACAATATTTTCTTGTGTCTAGTCCTCCGGAAGCAGAGGACAGACTTTCCGGAAGGTTTCCAAAGTCGAATTTCTTGCACTAGCTATGCTCCCTGGTTAATGGCTATAGCAGTGACTGACAAAGTGTTCCCACCCCCCTTTCCACCACCATAATAACCGAACTCTCGTCGCATGCGCTGGTGGATTCGATCTGTTTTGGTGTGTGTAATGGAATGTATGGGTGAGGGTTGGGGTATTAGGTATAGAAACTTGCGCACCCATTAATTTTTTACCAAATGAAAATGAAATTTGCAATGAGTGTCTGCTGCATATCATTTAGTGGGGCTGGCCTCTGGCCAGAGGCGTGCAAGCCTGACCGTGTTCGCGATATACTAAGTCTCGCATAATCATAAAGTTATCATACCTTGTGTCTTCAGTCTCTGCCCTTCGGTTTCTAGACAGCTCAAGAATGGCCTCTTTTGTGTTTGTCAAGTGGCTGTCTGGTCACTTTTCAGTGACTGGCGGGTTGGCTGTCACGACTTTTTCCTTGACAAAATCCATTTTTTTTCTATGACATTTTTTTGTCAATGAAAAAATGGATTTGTCACGAAATCGAATTTTTTTTTGTCAATGAAAAAAGTCATTTGTCACTAAATTGAATTTTGTGTGTCAATGAAAAAATCAGCTTGTCACGAAATCGAACTTTTTTTGTCACGAAATCGAATCTTTCAAAAAAATTCCGTGACAAAGTACCGTGACAAATCGGTGTCACGGGTATTTTCGAGGCCGAAATCGAACTTTTCTCTTTTATTTTTGTTGTGCTTTCAGGGCTGGCATCGTATGTGGGTCAGTCGGGAGTCAACAACCCCATTTTTCTCTTTTTCTTTTTGAAAATTCCAGTCCACTCCAAGATTCTTTTATGATAATATCAATGGCGTTGGTCGAAGGTCGCACAATACACCATAAAGACGTAAAAACTTTGTGAAAACTTGGTCGGGTTCCATGTTTGATCCCCTTTTTTGACCATGTGAACACTTAGTAGAAAATAAAACCCTTCGACCACATCTGATACTTTTCTAAAACGCACCGAAGTGGCTAAAGGGGGACCACCCCCCTCTAGTTAGGTAAAAAATTAATGAGCTCCAGTGGAGCTCATTAATTTTTTTTTGTTAAACTCCGAGAGGGGAGGTGGGCACAAAGCGCAACCTGGAGGAGGAAAAAAACAATCCCCAAATGATGTGTGAACTTTAAGCAAAGCCACATTCACACCATTGCACTCTAACGTTTTCCAACTCATAACCCCCCCCGAGGGAACATAGTAATATATCCCTCGTTGAGTTGCCAAGTAGTTGTGTTGTCTCAAAAAAAAACCCCCCTTTTTTTGTGGCGCACTCTTTATATTTTTTTCAAATTCTAATTTTTTTTAGGTGAACACAAAAGGTGGGCCAAAGCAACCTGAGCACGGCTTACATAACGTCACTATAACACGAACGTTTTTTTTTTTCTCTTTGTTTTTTTCCCCATCAGTGCAGTACGGTTTCTTTTCCCCCGTGAGAATGGACAAAATTGTTGTAGGTCACCTGCCCCGGAAGGTTGTGCACCAAAAAAGGGACACAAAAAAGGGGGAATTAGCAAAAGCATCACTGTCTCCCTACCACAACCCAAAGAGAGTTGTGGGCAGGGGATTATGTTTTGCATGTGCATTGTGTTATACTCTTAGGGGTGTGACATTTTCCCCTTTCTTTGTGTTACCCAGAGATGCGCAAGTTAAACAGTTGTTGGATCAAGAGAGATTCATAGCTGCTTTGAAGCAGTTTATCAAAAATCATTGAAAGTGGAGCTTTTGCAGAGGTGGAAACTACACTATTCCAACAATTTGTCAAAAGCAAAAAAAAAAAATGAAGACACTCAGAGTGCCTTCATTCTAGAAGTGTGATGTTTTGAGTCGCCTGCTTTATTGGCAGGTGATCGTCGATTGCAGCACAAAAAAAAGGGCAATGCACAGGGAAGGCGTGCCGTACCCAACAAAGATCCGTCCTTCGTAGCGTTTTCTTTTCTTTTTTTTTCTTTTTTTGCACTGTTTTCAAATGTCCAACTCCCCGCCCTCTTCCTACCCCATTCTGTCTTTTTATTTTATTTTTTTGGTATTTTCCTGAAGGTAACAATGTCTTTATTGAGCAGCAAGCGCATCATTTTAGTCGTTTGTGTTACAATAATGTTCTTCGATTTTTAGTTTTGTTGTTCGCTCTTCAAGTATGCAGTTGCCTTTATGTCTTTATTTTTATTTTTTTGGGTGTTTTAATTGCATGATTTCAGACAGAGTTCTCTATTTTCTTGAAGAGGGCGTCTTTTGAAATTAATTTAGTAATTCCTACAAGAGCTTGGGTTACTAAAAAATGTGTCTGAGTGTACGCCACTCTATGTTCCAATAATAATTTTGCACTTTTTTTTATTTCTCTATTCCCCTGTCAAGCTGTTGCATCTCCCTCTCTCTCTCTCTCTCTCTCTTGCTCTGAAGGACCTGGCTCGCCTGTTATGGGTTGAGCTGTTGTTCACCTGATGCAAATCATTTGGTCCCCCCACCGCCCATCTTCTGAGAAGATATCTCTAGCAAAAAAAAAAAACTCCCTTGTACTTCATTGGTCCGTACCAGTGGAGTCCCTCCCCCACATACAGGAGCACGGCGGACCTAGTCAGGGGGGGCTAGTGGAACTACTAGGTCTTAACGATAACGACTGGTGCTAAACCAGTAGTGTGTGACTGGTGTGAACGTTAGTCGTCAAGTGCTTGTTATTTGGACTAGTATTGCTGTAGTCCCCGTTGATAGCAGTCCGCTGTGAGGGGAGAGGGCGTGCCCTCTCCCGACTACTACACACGATTATGAGTCTTCTTTAATTAATTCCGGCATCACATAGACGTGTGTAGTATAGTGTAGCTCATCCTCGGGTGTCGCTAATACAAAAAAAAAAACAAAAAAACAATCAGGAACGAAAGTCAGTAAACACACACACATTATTATTTTTTTTTCTTCTTTCAAAACCACACCAACAAACAAATTTGCCCACTCTCTTCCCATTATCCCCTTCTCCCCCAATATTATTATTTTGTTGTTGTGAGAAAAGCTTTGAGAGGATGATCTAGAGGCTCATAGGTTCATCTTTCCGACTTTTTTCTCTTTTTTCTTTTTACGATGCGTACAAATGCAAGACGCATTTTTCCTTTTTCAAAGTGATTTTTTTTTCTGTTTTTTTTCCCCGTTTTCTGTTTTGTTGTGAGACAAGAGATGAGTATCATGAAGCATCATATTTTAACTATCTTCATTTTTTTCATTTTAATTTGAATTTGAAAAGAAAGAACAAAAAGTTCTCTCAAAAGCTCTTTTTAAGGCAGATGCTCTCCTAGAGAGGAACTACCTTTTTTGGTGACAAGGTGACTGGCAGGATCATCTTATAAACTTTTCTTCCCCCCCCAACCGGACCCTACATCACACAGTATTTTGCGTCCCTGTGTTTGCAATAATCCCTGTTTATCTGGCTGATGAGTGGAAGCAGGAGTAGCACATATCAGATGTAAACCACGAAATGGATGTAGGACTGCATGGTTGGGGTGTCCACCCCTCGGTACAGCCGGTCATTGTACCAAAGGTACACTGCTCATGAGAGGGCTTTGTATTTCAACTCTACCATTATTTTTTCAGAAGGATATGTACGCACGCAGCGTATTCATGTTTCAACTTTTGTATGTGTTGACCCTCTCAAATACTTTCAATTCTGTGAACTGAAAGTATATGAAACTTTTCCCCTTTTAAACAAACGGCTGAAGATGACGCTGTCTACATCCGTTTCTAGTAAATAAAATCTAAATAGTATTCCAACAACGAAAAAAAAAAACATTGCCAAAATCTTGGGAAATAACTTATTTTCTTGGATACCTCTGTATAGAACGTTTCCTGTAACTTTCTCTTCTTTGTTGATTTGATAGTAATATGAAACTAATGTTTTCTATTCAGCAAAAAACGCATCGTTGCACAAAAGTACCCTCCCCCCCCCTCCCTCAGAGCAGAGGGATAGATCACAACACAACCACGACAAAGCAAAAGGGCGAATCATTTGGTTTCACCCTTTCAACTCTCCAGAGGCGATTGTCATTATCAACTTCACTTTGTTTTTCGCTGTGATGAGCAAACTAACTAGCTCCCGGCAAAACAAAACAAAAAAAAAAAAAAACGCACACAGGGTGTAGACAGACCCTCGATGTGTGAGTGAAACATGTCCATCTATTTTTCTTCCAACTTTTCTTTGGGTGATGTGTCATGGTTTACATCCCTCTCGACCAGGCCCAGTGTTTGATGACCAAACACAGAGGCTTAGTTTTATGGTACCCCAGATTGAAATCCAACATACGAAGACGCAACCACTACGCATAAATAAGGTGGTCAGGAGCAGTTTATAAACTTTTCTTTTCTTTCCCCCCCCCTCCGCTTCAATAGGAGCGAACCCTCCCCCGAAGAAGAGAGAACACGGCTAGTCAGAGGGGGACTACTACAACTAGAACTGCCAGTCGTAACAACTTAGTGCTGGGCTACTAGTGTCCACTGGTCGAGAGACGCTAATCGTTTGGGTGGACCAGTAGAGCTACTAGGCGTCCGTCCCCCTCTTGCCGTGAATTATGTGGCCTTCAGGGTTGCCGAACCGTGATTTGCATCAGAGTTTCATAGATGCAAAACAAAACAAAACAAAATGCTCGATTATGTGCCGGCAACAGCAGCGTGCCTCCCAGGAGGCGACTGTCGATACAAAACAAATGTCTCACAACAGAAATAAATACAAATGAACCCTAATGCTTTTAACTGCCCAGTTGTTCTATTTCTTCCTTTCTTTAGTTTATTATCACACCATGCTTTTTGTTCGCATGACCAAGGCTGTCTGGTACATTTGAACATGGGTGTCGTAATTGTGAGAACACAAAACTGTGCTGAACACAGAACCCCCTTCCCCGTCGTCCCATTCTCTGCACAGCTATAATATCATCTTTAGACTCGTATCCCCTATTGTTTTGTCTTTTTCTCCCTCTCGCTTAATCAAGGCATCCCCGATTTTTTAGTTTGCCACATTGTTTACTGGAGCAACCAGCCCCTGTATTGCAAAGAGTTGAAACAAAAAAAAAGGGGGGGTTTTTAAGTTGTATTTCCCACGCCCTTCCACCTCGCCACCCCTCCCACGCACCCCTCTCACCATCCCCAAAGGAACCAACAATGGGCTTCCTCTCGATCCGTGTGCTGAACGTAGTGCTGGTGGTGGCAGTTGTTGTGGTGGTGGCTGTCCTCTGCACGACCCTCTCGCTCACCACAGCGGAACGTGCGTTGAGCGACACACGCGATTCACGTGACGCCTCTGTCAACAGTGCCTTCTTAGCGGGGGAGCAGTCTGTCAAGAAACTTACCGAGCAGTACCTGCAGCAGCTGGGGGAGTCTGCAGACAAGCAGATCCACAGCTTCAACGGGCTTTCCCATGACCTGATGCGCGGACTGTGCGACGAGATGTCGAATGGCGACAGAGACACTGTGACGTCGTGGGAGTACCTTCTGTCGAAGCAGAAGCTCTTCTACTACCAGACGGTGACACACTCAGACATCGACGGCATTGGTGTGTACACTGAGAAGAAGCAGGCCATGGCGGTCGTGGAGGGGTCACACACACTGGCACGTGGCGAGGATGAGTACCACCATTATTGGCTGAACTACAACAACGGGACAGACCACCAGGAGAGCTTCATGCGGCCTGTGGAGGACAGGACGTACTCGGGGTCGTTCTACCCCGACGGCAGCGGCGAGGTGTTCGGGATGTTCACGAACGATTCGAATGTGGACCGAGGCTGCAGCCCCACGGAGCAGGGTGTGCTGACGGAGGGGCGCGAGCTGGACGCTCCCTGCTACTACTCGTACGGAGGGCACCGTGTGGATGCCGTTCTGCTCAACTACGGCGGCACCTTCGACCAGGCACCCCTGGGAGATGTGTACTACTCAAGCTTCGTCGGCCTTGGCACCTACACAGGCATGATCGTGCGCTGTGTCTACGGCATGAAGGCCACAGGTGAGAAGCTCGGCATGGGCGTCTCAGGTGCCGACCTCCGCAAGATCTCTGTCTTCCTCAGCAAAATCGATATGGGAGGCGACAGAGGCTCCCTAGGTCGTGTCTTCATCGCTGCACGCAAGTCGGACCTTTACGGTGCGGTAGTGGACCAGAGAGGACTCTTGGTGGGAACCAGCCACGGAAAGTATGAAACAAAAATATATTTTTTTTACAAGCACGCGAGGCTTCGGCTTCCCAGCTTTGCTACAAAACACTTTCACACAGCGCGATGATGTACAGGGAAGCTCCCTTTGCTGGGCAGATGATTGTCCAGGCGACAGCAATCCGTGGGTCTGAGTGTGTGGACCCATACGTGAACAGCACAGCACAGTACTTTGAGCAGGACGCAACTCTTGCAAGTGGCGAGGTGGTGCTCATGTACGAGAAGGTGTTGGTCGACGGCGTGTCGCTGGACCTAAGCTTGGAAACCGAACGGGCACCCGACGGGGAAATTTTCATTGCGAGGTATGGTTGCACACTTGAAAACATGAAAAACAAACACAACACAAAACAGGGTGACAGAGTACGAAAACGGTCTCGGGCTGAACTGGTACATAGTGTCTCTTGTGGACAGAGAATTCGTATTGGGAGAAGTGGACCGTGTGAACCTCAAAACACGTGCAGAGGTTGCTGCTTCGGAAGACGCTGTGGAGGAGGACCTGAAGAAAGCACGCACTGTGCTGTACATTGTGGTTGTCGCGTGTGCTCTTGTTCCACTTGTGCTGACTATTGTGTTTGTCTTCCGTGTCACAGAGCCGCTGATGCTTCTGATGACTGACATGTCTTTTGTCGCGACTATGAACCTTGAGCAGGTGGACCCAGACCGTCCGCTGTCGCTTCTGTCGGAGATCAACAACATGGAGAAGTCGTTCAAGACCATGCTTGGCAACCTTCTTGAGTACAGGCAGTACCTTCCGCAGTCTGTGCTGATTACAGACACAGACGAAGAGGATGCGACGAGTGCCAGCGCTGACAAGCCGAAGATCTCCTCCAAAGGCTCCAAAGGCTCTCACCTCTCCCTCTCCCAGAGGTCGTACACCGAAAGCGCGAGTGCAGCAGCTGCAGCCAACCAGCGCACTGTCTTCGATGCCTCTGTGCACACGAAGAACATCACACTGCTCGTGTCCAACATCTCCCAGGTGCACAAGGTGGCAGCCGGGAAGGTCGGCAGCGTCATCGCAGCCTACCTCGAAGTGCTCATAGCTTCCTCTAAGGTGCACAGAGGTGTTGTCGACGATGTGTGTGGCGACAAGGTCACCGTGAGCTTCAACGCACTGATCCACGCATCGAACCAGAAGGAACGTGGCGTCAACACTGCACTCGTCATCCGCGAGAAGAGAAACGAGGAATTCAAAGTGAACACCGCAATAGCATGTGGACCTGCAGTGTGCGGCAACATGGGCTGCATTGGGATGAAGAAGTTCTTCATGCTTGGCCCCGTCAACACGAATGTGCGCAGGCTGGAGCGGTGCGGGACAAGCTGGAACATTCCTATAGTTGCGGACGGCCTTGTTACGAAGGAGGTGGAGCTGTCGTTCACTCTTCGGAAGCTTGTGGCTGTGCGGATGAAGGACGGGAAGTGTGGGGTTGTGAGTGAAATTATTAAGGCTAACGAGGGCGGGGCAAATGAGGAGTGGATGTACCAGCTCGAGACACAGATCGAGCGGAACGAGTTTTCGACTGAGAACGCACTGCTTGTGAAGCTCTACAACGAGGAGAGTGCTTCGGGTGTTGATACGAGCAAGGACTACAAGAACGAGGTCCTCAGTTACTACGCACGCACCAAGACAGTCCCGCCTGTCGTCGACTTATTTGCGAAAGATCTCATGGTACCTGAGTGAACAAGAGCTGCACGCTGACAGGCCAAGGTGGTGAACCCACCTTGACACACCTGAGCTATCCGCAGTGGTGTTTTGGGATCCGGATTGTTTTTTTTTTTTTTTTGCGATGGTTGAGATTCGCAGCCTTGCTTTATGTTTGAGAAGCTACACAGCACGGCAACAACGTGCCCTCACACCGAGGCCTGCAACACTTGGCAGATCTCGACGTCTACCATTGATAAGCAATGTTTCAATGAAGTGACGACACCTGCACGATTTTTCTATATTTTTTTTTTGTGCTCCGTACATGCTCCGTTCCCTAAAGGAATGGTAGAAAAGTTGTGTTTCATTTATAGTTCAAATGTTTTCTATTCTCCTTGAATCAGAACCGACCGAACGCATGGCTTAGGAATGGCCCAACCCCTCTCTTTCTCTCTCTCTCTCTCTTTCTCTTTCTGGTGGACAAAACTCCATCTTTCGATTGAAAATAATATTGTAATCATTCTTTCTCTCTTTCTTTCTCTTTCTTTTTCTTTTTCTTTTTCTTTTTCTTTTTCTTTTTCTTTTTCTTTTTCTTTTTCTTTTTCTTTTTCTTTTTCTTTTTCTTTTTCTTTTTCTTTTTCTTTTTCTTTTTCTTTTTCTTTTTCTACGCACACTACTTTGTGAGCGGAAAGTGTCACGTCGTTCACTCACCCAACCGCACTCCGCAACACCACCACCCAACAGGTGATTCTTAGTGTGTATGGAAGCGTCAACGCATCAAACAACTACGAGAAGGGGGGTGAGGGAACGACAAGTGACACTTGCTCTTTCTTTTTCTCTTTCTTTTTCTCTCTTGGGGTGCATTGTGTTGACCCTCTCAAATACTTTCAATTCTGTCAACTGAAAGTATATGAATCTAATTTCTTTCTCTTTATTTCACAACTCAGATTCCTTTCTGTCCTGTATTTCTGAGTCGCTGTTCAGACGTAAAGCAGCTGGGTGCCACTCAATGGCGTGCAACACATTAGCAGACGGCTGCAATTTAGTTGCCATTGTTCTGGGCTCCGCTCCCTGCGTATTTTAAAAAAAGGTTGCGTGCGATCTACACATACTGTTACCGTGAACGAAGAATAATATGGTCAGACCAGAGCCTCCCCCCTAACATCTTATTCTCTGCCACACTCTTAGAATAAGGTGTGCCGTCTGTCAGTTTTCCCGACTTCTGAATACAAAAACCCTCTGTGGGTGTTAGTCACATATCATATAGGGCAAATCCGTTGGACTGCACTGTGTTGGGAATGCCTAGACTGTGGCTAGGTTCTCGACAAAGTGCAGCCCCACCGTGCAAAGCATAAAGAGAAACAGGGTGCACGTCTTTTTTGGCGGCACTCTCAATTTTTTTTTGTAAATCAAGGTACTTGACAATAGGAAATAGAAACGACGGAAGGTGCGTGCCCGCCAGCTTGTGTTTTCTCTCTCATTATTTTTTCTCTCTCATACAACACACACTTCAGCGAAAAAACACAACAAGCTTGCGGAGCGATAAACGAAAAAGTTGTTTTTCATTGTTTTCTTTTTATTCAGAACCGAAAGTTAGTTTCTATTTTAGTTCTAGAAAAACAGAACTGAGGCCCTGAAGGGGTTACTGTTTTTCTTCACACAATATTTAACGGGGGGTAACATTGGGAGGGTAAATCCTGGTCAGTCCAAAGGACTCGACCATCAACAAAAAAAAAACCCCAAAACCTATTTGAACCCTGTATCAGCAAAACTGGAGCAAAAAAAAAGAAGCATCACTTAGACGCGTGTTTTGTGGAGTTCATCTTCGGGTGTCGACACTAAAACAACCAAGTTTTCAAAAGAAAAAAGCGAACCCCTTTCAAATTCGTGACGTTTTGATTTTCACCATGCTTCATACTGCACTTCACTTCACTTATTACTCAAAAAAAAAAATTGGGTACATTTAGTGCACCCTCTACCTTCTATTCAGTAGAATAGTATATGGGTCGATTTCAAAACCCCCCCCCCCCCAAAAAGTTCTTTTTTGTCTTTTTCATGATATAGGCAGTTTTTTTGCAGTCTGAGGTCCGGAACCGCCCCAAAAACGATTTTCTGGGAGGTTTTGGGAGGTTTTGGGGCGAAATGGACCTTTTTTGACCATTTTTATGGTATTTTTAGGCTGTTTTTGGCCCTTCTTCTTACACAGCCTATTGGGGGTCAAAATAGCTATTTTTGACCAAAAAACATCAAATAAGCACCAAGAAAAGTGCCAAATGTGCCCAAAACAGGTCGGATTGGGCTCACAGCCCATTTTTGGGATATATTTGGGCCAACGGAGGCCTCCTGGCGTCAAATAAATTGTGTTTTTTGGTCAAAAATAGCTATTTTGACCCCCAATAGGCTGTGTAAGAAGAAGGGCCAAAAACAGCCTAAAAATACCATAAAAATGGTCAAAAAAGGTCCATTTCGCCCCAAAACCTCCCAAAACCTCCCAGAAAATCGTTTTTGGGGCGGTTCCGGACCTCAGACTGCAAAAAAACTGCCTATATCATGAAAAAGACAAAAAAGAACTTTTGGGGGGGGGGGGTTTTTGAAATCGACCCATATGAAATAACTCAATATCTTTGCTATCATTATTGTCAAGATGCGTATGGTGACTAGCTAAGCTTTTTGGCCTCTGAGAAAGAGACAGTCAGGGCTCAACACAACAGCGTTGCTCCGCACAAATGACGATTGGAAAATATGTACATTTCACCTGACAAGGTCCCTGAGATGTGTTCGCAAGAAAGGCACGTCCATCTTTCCCGTATTCTTCCAGTAGTAGGCATCCGATGAGATGGTTTTCACTACCAGTTTCTCTTTCTTCGTTTTTGTCCCCTTTGGTGAGCATTCCGTGTAGCTATGTACGGCCCGTTCGGAATGTTGCCAAAACCCATATTGCAAGATTTTCTTTTGTTCTTGTTAATTTCTTGCTCTCACGGTCACGTTTGTTTGTTTTTTTTTTTCTCTCTTTTCTCAATATTGCCCTGTGCGTACTATGTCATATTCATTGGAAAAATCAAAAAAGCAAGAAGCAGCGTCATTACCTTGGTAATGTTTGCCAGTATTGGCAGGGTGAGGGCCCACAACTCTACTCTGTCAACCTGTTGAAGCCGCTCTGCGACTTGGGGGGTCTTAACGGATAAGAGGAAGATAACGTATGACTTTTATTTGCTTTTTTGGGCTCGTGCCTACTTTTTGTCCACTTAAAGGGGCTTTCGCTAAGGGGTTTTTTTTTGCTCCTTTTGTCTGTTCCTCGGAATCTCGTCCGTTTGCTTTACGACGTGAGTTAAAACGAAGAACCGTACTACTTTTAATCCGTTATCTAGACCCCCCTGAGGTCCCCCCCTCCCTCTCGCCCCAGTCTTTTCTGCCCAGCACCCTTTTTTTTTATGTCGGGACCACATGGTTCTCGGTGTACTGGTCACCCACCAAGGTACACAGTCACAAGAGCGTTATTTTTTTATTTTTATTTTTTTTGTATTTTGTTCAAATCAATTTTTCTTTCCCGCGTCCGGTGTCCGGTGTCCGGTGAGGTGTTTGCACTTTTGTTTTCAACGTCTCTTTTTTGAGATATGCGTGCAAGAGAAACGTTCACCTTTCAAATATTCTCAACTTTTATTTTCACATTTTTTGCAACAAATCAAATATTAAAAAATTGGATGCATCTGTTGTTTAAAACGAGCTTTCTGCTTTCTCTTCTTTGATTGGAAAGTATATGAAACTACTTTTTTTTAGCTTTTTTTTCGAAAAACTTCTCATCAGGTTTTTCCCCTCAAGGTAACTGGGGGAGGGGCAAAAGTGCCCCCCCTAAAGGTGCCACGGCGACACGGCTCTTAGGGGGGTGTATGTACCCCGGTAACACAGAGAGGTTTCATGCGACCTTTCTTTGCTTTTCTTTTCTATGTGTGTGTTTTTTGTTTGTTTTTAGGTGTGGGCATGCCCACATATTTATGATGCATTATGAACCACTTCAGCAGTGCTCTCACGAGGTCTCTCCAACGGAGGAAGATTCTGGGGGTTTTTTTTTATAGCCTCGTGAGAGCCCTGCACAGTGCAGAACAATATTTGTTTGTGTCAAGTGCCTGCGTCCCAGAGGCGTTTGCGTCAACGTCACCTTATTTTTCCGTCTCTTCTCATAGGGGATAAAAGAACCCCAAAAAAAAGAAGTGCATTCCACCCTTTCATGCTTTCTGTTCTGTGAACGAAAACCGAACGTATTATTTTTTTGTGGGTTTTATGGTGTTCCGGAGGGGGGCCTATATTGACGTGTCCTTGACATGTCCTTGACAGGTGTTTCCGGACCATTTTATTTTCTTTTTTTTTTTGGTGACGTAAGCGCGTGACGCGTTGTCATGCTTAGGTTCATCTTACTATCTTTTCTCCCTCTCCCTCCAGGTATACACCTAAGTCGGGGCCCGGCTTTTTTGCCTAGTGCTTTGGCCGTAAAAGGATCATCGATTTCAAATCAATTTCGTGCTAGGGCCATATATTTTCTGGCTCAGACCGTCCCGATCTTTTCAAATAAAAGCTGGTTTCGATTTTGGAAAACATTACCCCAAGCGGCGAGTGGGTATTTTTCGAAATTTTGACGAAAAAAAAGGCAAAATTTTGACATTTTGACCGTATGTGGGTACCCAAAACCAAAAACCACTTTGCGCTAAGCCGGACCCCAGGGTCCCCTGGGACCCCTGAGTTAGTTGTATACCTGTCTCCCTCTCCCTCCTCCCTCCCTCCGTCTCTCTCTCTCTCTCTCTCACTTTTGGGGTGACTTAAGCACGAGAGGCGTGTTGTCATGTTTATGTTGCCTCATATTCTTCCTTGAAAGATGGTATGCACGAGGCGTGTTCATCTTTCAACTTTTCTTTCTTTTTGAACACCACTAGTCTTGTTTTCGTAGCTCTCTCTGCCGAGGTAGTGGGCTTGTTTGACTTGTTAGGAACTAGCCAGGGACTTTGTTCCGGCTGCAATGCCTTTCCTTTTCTGATGTGTGTTCACGTTCCTTTGTGTGCATGCTTTGGTTAGGTATACTTCCTGTAAGATGTGTATGTGCGTGAGGCATATTCATCTCAACTTTTTCTTCTTTCACTGACACGCGGGTTGACACTTCCATCTTTTTGTCACATCTGCGCAGGTCCATGTTGTATTGTGCAGGGATTGTCGTGTGCAATTTTTTTGTTTCCACAAGATTACCTGCTTTTTTAGGTTCATCCACAAACTTTCTCGTCCCCCTTTTTTGTGCTCTAAGTGTTGCCATCATCACGCTTTCCGAAAGCCAATGCATATTGGTGTTTTGTATAAAAAAAAGCTGCAACACGTTGCGTCCACGAAGGAAGTTGTGCAATTGGGCACGAGGCGTGCTCAAAAATGACAAAGACCTCCATCCATCCATTTTTCTCTGCCATCCCCTTCCACCTCGCCACCCCTCCCACGCACCCCTCTCACCATCCCCAAAGGAACCAACAATGGGCTTCCTCTCGATCCGTGTGCTGAACGTAGTGCTGGTGGTGGCAGTTGTTGTGGTGGTGGCTGTCCTCTGCACGACCCTCTCGCTCACCACAGCGGAACGTGCGTTGAGCGACACACGCGATTCACGTGACGCCTCTGTCAACAGTGCCTTCTTAGCGGGGGAGCAGTCTGTCAAGAAACTTACCGAGCAGTACCTGCAGCAGCTGGGGGAGTCTGCAGACAAGCAGATCCACAGCTTCAACGGGGTTGCCCATGACCTTGTGCGCGGGCTGTGTGATGAGTTTTCTGGTGGCGACTACAACACTGTGACTTCTTGGGACTACATCAAGCAGAAGCAGCCTGTCTTCTACCATCAAACACGCGTGCATAAGCAGATCGACGGCATGGGCTTATACACGCAGAAGCACCAGGCCATGAGTGTGATCGAGGCTTCAGTCACACTGGGCCGTGCGCAGGACGAATACCACCACATCTGGGGCTCTTTCAACAACGGCACCGACTACCAGGAGAGCTACATGGCGCCTGTAGAGCTGCGGACATACACAGGGACGTACCTGCCTGACGGCAGTGGCAAGATCTATGGGCAGTACACGAACTGGACGAATGCGGACCGTCCCTGCAGCCCCACGGAGCAGGGTGTGCTGACCAACGGGACGAACCTGGACGCTCCCTGTTACTACCACCTGGCGGGCCTGCGCCTCAGCGCCGTGGCCGTCAACTACGGCGGCACCTTCGACCAGGCACCCCTGGGCGATGTGTACTTCTCAAGCTTCGTCGGCCTTGGCACCTACCTCGCTCAATTCGTGCGCTGTGTCTACGGCGTCAAGTCCACAGGTGAGAAGCTCGGCATGGCCATCTCCGGGTCAGACCTCAGACAGATCTCCTCCTTCCTCAGCAAAATTGATATGGGAGGCGACAGAGGCTCCTTAGGTCGTGTCTTCATCACTGCACGGCAGGCAGACCTGTACGGTGCAGGGGCGGCGAAAGCAATGAGGGGCCTCTTGGTGGGAACCAGCCACGGAAAGTATGTGACAGCAAATTAGCTAGAAACTCATTCGTTTTCGATGCACTACTAGTAGTTGTTTCTGCTACGTTTGTTTAGTTTGTCCAGAGTCGGCAACCTTTTATTCCACGCAGCTGATGCTGCGCGATACGGATGTGATCAAAGTGACTAAGAGGCTTAGGTTCACCTTATAAACTTTTCTTTTATAATGTTCCAAAGATGGTGCACTGAAACACATTCTTAACACCACACAGCTCGTTTGCTTTCAAGGAAGGAGTTGTTTTCGGGCAAACCGTTGTCCAGGCAACAGCGATCCCCGGGTCTGAGTGTGTGGACCCATACGTGAACATCACAGCACAGTACTTGGAGCAGAACGCGACTCTCGCAAGTGGTGCGGTAGTGATGGGGTACGAAAAGGCTTTGCTCGAAGAGCCGACACAAGACATCACCCTGGCCACGGGAAGGTCGCCGCAAGGCGAGACGTTTTTCATGAGGTATGTGCGTGTGACACATCTGCTTTGACACAACACACAACACAGGGTGGCAGAGTACACAAACGGTCTCGGGCTAAGCTGGTACGTGGTGTCTCTTGTGGACAGAGAATTCGTATTGGGAGAAGTGGACCGTGTGAACTTCAAAACACGCGCAGAGGTTGCTGCTTCGGAAGACGCTGTGGAGGAGGACCTGCAGAAAGCACGCATTGTGCTGTACATTGTGGTTGTCGCGTGTGCTCTTGTTCCACTTGTGCTGACTATTGTGTTTGTCTTCCGTATCACAGAGCCGCTGATGCTTCTGATGACTGACATGTCTTTTGTCGCGACTATGAACCTTGAGCAGGTGGACCCAGACCGTCCGCTGTCGCTTCTGTCGGAGATCAACAACATGGAGAAGTCGTTCAAGATCATGCTTGGCAACCTTCTTGAGTACAGGCAGTACCTTCCGCAGTCTGTGCTGATCGACGACACCACAGAGGGTGAGGACTCGTCCACGATTGTGCCTGCAGGCAAAGCACCGTCCACGATCTCAAGAGTGTTCAGCACGACGGACCAGAGCAGGACGACCGCAAGCGCAGCCAACCAGCGTACCCTCTTCGATGCCTCTGTGCACACGAAGAACATCACACTGCTCGTGTCCAACATCTCAGATGTGCACAAGAAGTCTGTCAACAAGGTCAGCAAAGTCATCTCAGCCTACCTCGAAGTCATGATGGCAACTGCCAAGGCACACCGAGGTGTCGTCGACGATGTGTGCGGCGACAAGGTTACTATGAGCTTCAATGCACTTCTCAGCGCCTCCAATAACAAAACGCGCGCGGTCGACACTGCGCTGAACGTTCTGAAGGAGCACACGAAGAAGGACTTCACTGTGAACATTGCTGTCTCGGCTGGGCAGGCGATATGCGGTAACATGGGCTGCATTGGGATGAAGAAGTTCTTCATGCTGGGCCCCGTCAACACGAATGTGCGCAGGCTGGAGCGGTGCGGGAGAAGCTGGGGTATTCCGGTGATTGCAGACGGCGCTGTGACTAAGGAGGTGGAGCTGACTGTGGTAATACGCAGGCTTGTCCTGGTGCGTCTGAAGGATGCGAAGATGTCGCTGCTGAGCGAAATTGTACGGTCAGAGGAGCAGTCGAACGAGGAGTGGATGTACCAACTGCAGGCACAGATCAGAAGCAACGAATACTCTGAGGAGAACAGCCTTGTCGCCAAGCTCTACAACGACGAGGAAAGCACAGTGGTCCCCCCCGGCGAGTACAAGAGCGAGGTCTTGAAGCACTACATGCAGTGGAAGGCCGTCCCCGCTGTGCGCAATCTGTTTGCCGACGAGCCCATGGTGGTTCGTGAGGAGGCGTGATCTTTTCGTTCAGGTCTATCAATTACGTTGAAATTTTCTCAGTGAGGATTCAAAACGGCAACGGTGAATAAAGAACACAAATCATAAAAAAAAACAATACCCCCTCCCTCCATGCTAGACTGATGATGTGTTATGTTACGCCACGCAAAAATGCATTGCAAGGCTCCCTGCAAGGAACACAAATCTCTGTGATAAGAGACGAACTGTCTTAAGTATTTTTCTCCTAAACGCGTAAATGATTATTGAACTGCGACCCCGAAGCCCTTCTCTCTCTTTCCCCTTCTCTTTCTCTCTATCTCTCTTTGCGAGTGTGATTTACTTTTTGTTCATTTGCTCATTTTTCTGTTTTGTGTACATTTTACGAGAACGTCCAATACTGCGTATCTCCATCTACACCTCCCTCATTCGTTGTTGACAGGTGACTAAGCCGCAGACAGTCTTAGAATCATGTTCTCAACTTTTCTCTGTTCTTTCGTCAAGGTTGCCCGATCTCCTTAAGGAAGTTGTGCATCTTTCCAACTTTTGTGATGGGTGTACATCATGTGCATCTCAAGTATTTTTTTTTTGTGGTGACAGCAGGGGTATAAGTCTTAGGTTACATTTTAGTGTTACTTCAACCTCACCCTTTTTTTTTTTTCTCTTTTTTTACTTTCATCAAGAAATGAAGAAAAAAAAAACATAAAAGTTTCTCATCCGGTATTTTGTATTCTTTTTGTTTTTTTTTTTTTGTTTTTTTTTTTTTTTGGTTCTTTCCAGGGAGGTCGGGTGAGTCATACTTTTCTTATTTTTAGCGGTTCAGTGGTTTGGGGTCCCGAGCTTCCCCTGTAATCCGGTCGCTTCGCTCGCGCGATTCCCAGTCAGTATGGGAAGGCTTACAAGAACTAAGGTGAGGCTCAGAGCAATCGGCTCGCGCAATCAGAAGAAAGCAGAGAAAAGGAGAAAGTTGGGTATTGTGCGCCTGCGGCGCTACTTTGTTCCCAGTCAAAAAAATGCCACAATTTCCTCCGAAGTTGTCGTATTTTTGTGGAAATTTTAGTCACTAAAATTTTTGTCCATTTTTCCGTTTTGCCTGCCCTACCCAAACAGCAAAACCGTGAATATGCGGTTTCCGAACCACTAAAACGTACCACCCGACTCCCCTGGTTGTTCCCTTTCTTAAGAAAGGGAGTACACCCCCTCCATGCCTTCTTGTTCTGCAAAAAGAGAAAGCATCTGATCTTTTATTCGTGGCTTTGAAAGTGATGCGGGCTGTCGACAATTGAGGCTTCATCTTCTCGCCAAACACTCCCTCCACAAACCCCATGAAATCACCCCCCTCCTGTTCGTTTTGTTTCTATATTTTTTCTTGTCCCACTTCCCGCCTGGCATGCCCAAAATAAAACTCCAAAATTGTACTCTTTTGGGGATTTTTTTTTTTAGTTTTAAATTTTTTTCAGCCCGCGGTGTATTCCTGAGTTGTATATTTGATCTGGATGTGCCATGAATGGTACATCCATCTTCCAAGTTTATTTTCTCTTTCTTTTACCCTCTTTTACCCCGTTACGCTCTTGTCATGAGATCCATCGGGTTGTGCTTTAACTTTTTTCAAATATTTTTTTTTGTTCCACCCTCTCTTGTTTTCTTGTGTTCTTGATTTTTTTTGCACAACGCGTTTTTTGTTTTTTTCCCCCCTCCGGCGAGGAACCCTTACTACGTGTCCCTCCCCTTTTCTTTTCTCGTTGTGTCTTGTTCCTTCTCACATCCCTGCCGGCGCTAATCATAGGGAAAAGGGAAAATTTAAACGCGTTGTGGTAAAAAAAAAACTGGGTGTTATGTTTACCAACTTTTTCTGAAAACCCCTTTTCAAAAAAGCCAGCAGGGTCTCCTGTCTGTATCTCAAACGAATTTTTTTTTTTTTTTTTTTAGTGTGCCTGCGTCCGCCGAACGGTGAGGCGTTTGCACTTTCTCTTTTTGCTTTTTTACACACTAGATCAGTGTTGACTGGGAAACAGACAGCACCGCTATGTCATGCAAAGTGAAATTTGTACAAGATGGCAACTGCACGCTTCCAGCAATTTTTCTTTTTCTTTTTCAAGATTTATTTTTTGAAGCCTTTTTGTAAAAAAAAATAATGTGTGTTGCTTTCTTCAGTGTAAAGCCACTGCAAACAGAAACAAACAACTATATCAGGTTATGCCCAGAGTCGCGAACAGACGTTTTTCCGAACTTCTCCTAACTTTTTTTCAAGATGACTAAGCACGAGAGCTTAGGATCATCTTATAAACTTCTTTTTTTCTCTTCTTCTGTGCACGAAGCATTTTACTTTTCTTTTCTACGTTTTGCAAAACACACACCATACAAAGAAAGATGGGATCATTTTTGTTGATCCCTCACCATTTTCTATCAATTTATTGATTGCACATGAAATACTTCTTCTGGGTACATTGAGTGCACCCTATTATACCCTTTCTATAATAGATAGTATATGAAACACTCTTCTTTTCTCAAAACATATTCTCGTAGATGGGGTGATCTGGGGTCTTTTTTTTTCCAGGACAATTCACCAGCCATTCACAAAAATTCACAACGAGGCGAAAACACACGTGATACACGGGTGCATGGTTTTTTTGTGAATGAATGTGAATCGGTAGTGATTATTTTTTTGTGACGGTTTTGCAAATTTATGTGAATGTTTTGTGAATTTTCCTGAAAAAAAAAAAGACCCCAAATCACCCCAGTAGACTCTGAACTGCCACATGGTCCTCCCAGTGGAGGGGTATTCTATTGTTTGTCCTAGTGGTAAACGTCAGACACGAGACACCAAACCAAGAGATGTTTACCCCCCTGCTCTCTTGTCTCGATAAATTCGTTGCATTACACCCTCTTACGCTCTGAAAGCAAAAAAAAAAAAAAAACAATGGCTTGGGTTGTCGAATATGAGACACACAGGAATCTACTTTTGACAATCAGGGCATTCGTGCCTTATCCCTCACTGCAATACAAAGCGAATAGGGTGACTACATCATCCTTTGATGACGAAGAGACACGCCCATTATTTTCTCTCTCTCTCTCTCTCTCCCTTTCCTATTGGCTTTTGATCTACGTCCGCCTGCGTCTGCAGAGGCGGTTTGCATACCTTTTTTCTTTTCTTCTATTCATAAGCATGGATGGCACCCATTGGGGGACCGGGAATTACCGGGGTTTTAATTTTTTCATTACCGGGTCCAACCGGTTTTTCGGTTGTCGTTCGATTTTCGATGATTATCGGGTCAAAAAAAAAAAAATAGTGGAGTTCATCCTCGGGGTGTCTAAAGGGGGGGGAGGGATAATTGTAGTGGGGGATAACTGTAGAATGGCGGATAAAATAAAAAATATCGCCAGTTTTTTCTTCTCAAAAAATGGGGGATAGTTGTAGTGGGGGCATACTTATCGCTAAATATGCCGTTTTTCCCGAAAATTTTTAGAATTCCACGCCCAATTTCTTTCTTTTTGGCAAAAAAAAATTTTTCGCGCTTCGCGCGAAAAAGGTCCTCAGAAGCTCAATTCCGGAAACAAATACGGGGGGAGCGACGTTTTCCAACTCCTCCGCCATCAGCAGGAACACCTCCGTTTTCTCTTGAATCTGTGACGCTTGTTGCTGAGAAACAGCGCGTTCAAGCGTATTCCCCATCTTTTCAGTGTTAAACTCGTGGCGAAGCCACGGTACGCAACATTTCTAAAAAATGCGCTTACAATTGCACCTTTTTTTACAGCCAAACTATGTCATGGAAAGGATGTAATGCAAACTTGCGCCGCAGGCGCATGGTACGCTACTTTTTTCTTTGCCCTTATCCTTCTTTCTCACTCCTCATTGCTTCCCAAAGGTTCTGGCGAAGCCACGGTACGCAACATTTCTTTAAAATGTTGACATAAAATGGCATTTTTGTTGGTAACTATCGTCCAGTTCCGTAAATTTTACTTCCATATTTTGCTAAAACGAAAGTTTCTAGCGAAGCCACGGTACGCAACATTTCTAAAAATTGCGCTTAAAATTGCCTACTATGTCGCGGGAAGGGTGGGTTGAAAGCTCGCGCCGCAGTGCATCTTCCTTTTCCGGTAAAATAGAAGAAAATTGTCTTCTAAAAATAGAATTCTGTGGGGGGTAGGTGAGAGGTGGGCGGAGCCCCCACTCCTCACCTAACCCCACCCCAGCCTCAATCCAAAACCCAAATTACCACGTATGGACACGTACGGATTCCACCTTTTCAAAACAATTCACGTATGGATTTCCATACGTTCCACACGTGGAGCGTAATCCCTGTCACCAGAGTCACTCAACGAACCCTTTTTTGCGGAGCAAAAAATGAAAAAATGGCGCCGCAGGCAAAAAAATTTAAGATACAGGATGCAACCCAGTTCCCCAGGTGCATATCCTGGAAGGAAATTTATTGCCTGAGGCAAATTTATTTCCTGGGGCAAATTTATTTCCCGAGGCAAATTTATTGTCTGAGGGAAATTTATTTCCTGGGGCAAATTTATTTCCTGGGGGAAATTTATTTCCCGAGGGGAAATTTATTTCCTGGGGCAAATTTATTTCCTGAGGGAAATTTATTGCCTGGGGGAAATTTATTTCCTGGGGCAAATTTATTGCCCGAGGCAAATTTAGTGCCTGAGGGAAAATTATTTCCTGGGGGAAAATTTTTCCCTGGGTAAAAATTTTTTTCCTGGGTAAAAAAAATTTCTTTCCGGCCGATTTTTTTCTTTCTTTTGGGAAACAAAATCGCCACGTACCACGGCTAGTTAGCTACAAGTATGAGTGGGGGATAAAAAAAAAAATATCTCTCTTTTTTCCCACCTGAATATCCCCATCCCCAAGGAAAATCCACACCAAAAACGCGGTGTGGGAAGTGGGGGATAACTGTAGTGGGGGATAAAATAAAATAAAATGGGGGAGAAAAAACGGGGGATAATTGTTTTATCCCCCACCCCCCTTTACACTACAAAAAAAAAAAAAAAAAAAAAAAAAATCCCCAATCCCCAGTAATGGGTGCCATCCGTGTAGTAACCTACAATGATACAGATACAGTTTATGTTTTCCACAGGCAGACACCACCCACCCCCTGTACGCCTGAACCTAGAGGTCGGGATCGGGAGGAAGAACGTGATGTCATGCAGTTGGGCAGCATAAACGCACACAAGCCTTGTCTTGATCTACCGTTGTAAAATTTTTGAAGAAAATCCCCCTTTTCAAAGCACTTTTCATGTCAATGCCAAATGTGTTCGCTCATCTTCGTGTGACACTAAATAATATACGTTTTCTATTACCATATAAATGCGATACCCCCCCCCATTGAAGCTATCTCCCTGAAGGTGTGATGGGAAGCCAAGGAGAGAAAATTTCGTCCCGTGTTCATTGCATTTGACAACACTTTTGTAACACCACTGTTGACCTGAGTCAAAAGGCTTGGTCATGTTCAATAGTACTGTACGTATCGCTAAGTGGAAGGACTCAATGTTGATTTGAAGCAGTCCATTTTCGCGGTCCAGTACTTTTAGAACGTACAGTAAGTACTTTTATTATAATTGTAGTGTTATTCGAAGTAAAGTTGTCAATGCGCCACAGAGATACGTTTCCCTCCCTTCAACCCAGTTTTTTCACTCTTCTACTTTTTTCTTATTCTTTCAAAAAAAAAAAAAAAAAACACACACCAGCATTCTTTCGTTTTAATTCTTCAAAAAAATGTTTGATTTTTAATTTGTTTTGTTTTGTGGGCAAATGTGTAATTTTTTTTATTTTCAGTCCATCCAGTTGTGCGTGAAAATATCTTGTGTTCATGAAAATAGCTCTTCTTCTTGTGTACAGTGCTCTGTGGGGAGTACTGTAAATAATAATAAAAAATGAAAATGACTTGACTTGTGGTTTTACAGTTGTAAGCTAACAGTGAAACCACACATGCACAACATGTGCGTATGTAAAAATGACTTGTGTGGTCTCCCACATGTCATAATTACTTGTGAAACCACAAGTCATGTCATGTACTTCACCGTCGTGTAGAGCCCTCTCCCCTCACCCCCCGCCCGCCCCCGCCAACCCGGGGGTTGTGTCACATTCATACATAACCAAAACGAGGGATCCACCAGCTATCAAAGGTTGACACGAACTTCTTTTTGTGGGAAAAAGGTTGGCCACCGCCGAATACCCTATGGGGATAGATGGGCAATGAGACGATAGTCAACACAAGAAACAACAAAAATGCAATATCAGACGTCTTATCTCTGCACACCGTAAGGATGAAGTTCTTGCACTATTTTTTTTTTTTTGGGGAGAAAACGACTAAAATGTCGATACAACAAACACAATGGCCACGTGCGGTCTTCTTTGCGTGATCATATTCTCAAACTATTAAAGAAATTGAACCAAAACAGAATTCTATTTCTCATCAGGCTATCCCCATGGCCCTTGCTCTTAGCAAAACACCCCTTTTAGTCTCTGATACAAAGCTAAAAACATGACGCTGTCTTCTCAGACGTCATGGGTGTTTTGTGTATTCATTTTTCTCTCTTCCTGACAGCACAATGTTTTGATGCTTTCGAGTGTACTTTCTATAGCTAGCCAAGGTGACTTTATAAGCTGACTACGTGATCTTACCTGACTTGACTTAGCTTGGGCGTGACTACACAGTAGTTTTTTGGTAGCCGCGGCACTGTTCAATTTTTTTATTCCATTTTTTCTATTTGTGCAGCGACACATCTTTCATCTCTCAAGTTTTCTTTCTAAGGTGACCAAACACGATGAGGCTTGGGATCGTATAAAAACTTTAGTTCTTTTTTTTTTGTGTATTTGCACAGTTACCCACGCTCCCAGGACTCCACCCCTCCCCTTACCCTTCTCGCTACGGCAGTTTGACTTCCCCCTGTATTCCCATCATGCTTTTATCCCAAACCCCTTCTTAGGAAGATGCCGTCCGGCAGGGCTCAATCTTTTAATTAACTGGTAATCCTTCACACGAGGCTTTTTCATCTTACCAGTTTGGATATGTGCACAGGTACACAAACAGGTGCACATACCTTTTCAAATTTTATTTTTCTGTCCCTCCCCTCCCCATCCCCTCCCACCCGGCTCTCAGCGGTGCTCAAGCAACCCAATTCATGCGTAATATCTTATTGAGGTGACTAAGCACGAGAGGCGAAGGTTCCTCTCACCTTTCTTTGAACGAAGAATATAAAAAAAACGAACAGAGTAAGTAACGTGACAGGCCAGACCACATGCGTGGTCATTTGCTTTTGATAGTGCATCCAGCCGGTTGTGCGGGGAGGCGTTTGCACTTTCAACTTCTCTCTGCTTCAAAGGCCAGTAGGTTCCCACGACAACGATACACAAATTATTTTCCCCTCCAAAAAAAGCGCAAAAAGCCTAAAGGATATGAAAACCGCACCTGATTTTGCCTGAAAGTTGGTGGAGTTTGGTTGGTATTAAAACCACTTTTAACACGACCAAAACACCGCCAAAATTCAGGCAAAATCAGGTGGAAACCAAAATAAAACGAAACTATTGAATACGTGTTGTGACCTTCAGATGGCTATGTCTGATTGATGTCTTCTCTCTCCCCCCCCCATTTTCCGTGCCTACCCTGATGACCAAGCATATGTGGTACTTATTTACCAACCTTTGTTTGTACTTCAATCAGATTTCTTGCTTTCGTGTCCAGTATAATCAGACGGGTGTGCACAGGAGACTTTTCATCTGTCACACTTTTTGCATTTTTTTTCTTTTTCTTTTTTTTTTTGAAGACTTTATTTTATAGAGAACGCACAATGCTTTGGTGTGCGTTGAGTGTGTGTGTGTGTGATGCAACGGGACTGGGCCATCATTACTTCAAACAAAAAGGAGGGCAGACGATGTCTACAATCGCACAGATTATTGAAGAAGCAACACAAAACAAAACAAAAAAATTGGAGCTTTGCACAGTGGACTCCAGCGATGTTCCAAATGTGCCAAAAAAGCAAAAAAAAAAGCAAAAAAAAAAAGGTTAAACGCTGTGTCGCTGTGCGTGTGGACCAGAGAGGGTGGGTGTGTTGCTCGGATGTCTCTAGTGCTATACTCGGGCATCATGCAGATTTGAGAGCAATGCACCGTTTGTACCACATGACGTGAGTTGTTGTTCAAGTGTGAAATCAGTAGGAGGTTCCTGGGATATCACATTTTAATGATGTGAATCTCATCTTTCTCCAGTTTTCTTTTTCGCAGCCTTTTTGATGTATGTCTGTATGCCAGACACCATACAGGGTTTCAAAGAAGAGGGGTATGTGTTACGGCTCAATTTATTTGTGCTGTTGTCCCCTAGATTGAAGGATTATGAATTCAAGTTTTGTCCTGTAATACGGTACCATGCCTAAGATGCCAGTGCTTTGAAATGCGGACCACAAAAGAAAAAAATTATTTTGGAAAGTGGAGATTTGCACAACTGTGGCAACTACACGAATCCAACAATTTATCAAAAATATTTTAAAAATTTGGTCCGAAAAAAGTGGCTTCGTCTTTTGCCGTTTCCGTGAGGACAAAAAAAAAATAATGGAGTTACCGTACTCAGGCATATTGCTAAGTGCCGTTTCGCCGTTTTGCCTTTTTGGCCAAAATCACAAAATTTTTTTTATCTAACTCAGTGAAATAAAACTCGTGTAATTTTTCGGATTACCCACAAAAGTGAGTGATATAATATGCCCTTTTTGTCACTCAATTTGAACCTAAAATACGTGGGCGAGTGAAAAAAAGTATCACTCAGTGAAAAAAAGCACTTTTTCATCACTCCCCTTAAACACGCTCAAACACTGCCAAAAACGAGGAAGGACAGGATACATGACACTTACGGATAGAAATGGGACGAGTTCTTGCGGCTTTCAAACCTCCGTAAGCCATCCAGCTTGGAGGAAGAACATTTCGCTGTCCACTTTTATCATCTTCGCACTGTGCGAAACCTGGCAACGAGCACATGCTGGACTACTCACAGCATGTAAACAAGTACCTGGAAATTGAGGCCAGGCGTATCCCAGGTTGACCTCATTGAAGACGATGTCGAAAAATGAGCAACAGAAGCAGGCCTAAGCCTTCACACCGAGTGACCTGGTCCGCTTCGTGTGACACGGACCTCGAAAACGACACGTACTGGCTTGTGAGGAAGTCCTGCATCTCAGTAAGGTTCTTCGATGGATTGCGTACTGCGATCTTTTTTCTTGCTTTTAATCAGGCACCCAAATCCTCACGGGTACCTCAAAACACCTCATACCCCTGCCAAACATAGTATTTCGTAACAAAAATGGCATATTATATACTCACTTTTATAGGTAATCCGCAAAATTAAACTCGTTTATTTCCCCGTTAGATAAAAGATCGTATCTGATTCAAAAAGCGCACTTCATTCACCTCGGGTGGTGTGCTTCAGAGTTGCATGCTCCATGGCAACTCGCTGCGCTCGTTACCATGAACCATTTTAGTACACTCGCTGCGCTCGTGTACTAAAATCGGCAACTCTGAAGCACACCACCCTCGGGTGAAATAAAGTGCACTTTTTGTCATCAGATAAATAACTATTTTGAAAACGCCGTTTCGCCGTTTTGCCTTTTAAAAAAACGCCGTTTTCAAAATTGGCGAAGCGCCGTTCCCCCCGAGAACACGGCGTTTCAACGCGACAAAACGCCGTTTCCTGCCGTCATTTTTTGAGAAAAGGGATCTGGCAAAATCATAAAAGTAGCGTACCGTGCGCCTGCGGCGCAAGCTTACATCACACCTTTCCCATGCTGTAAAATAGTACAATTTTAAGCGCGATTTTTGAAATGTTGCGTACCGTGGCTTCGCCAGGAACCTCTGGTTACCTGACTAACCTTTGGTTAGTCCATAGCCACCATTTCTTTTATAAATTTACTAAGGTTACTGATAAGAAGGCGGACACCCACTACGGATTGCGGATCACCAGTGGCTGAAAGCTACCAAGGCACAGAGGAGGGAAGCTTTCCCGCAGAGAAGGGTTGGGGTGGTGTAGGTTGGCCGTGCATCACAAAATACCGAGAATATTTTTCGCTGAGTTTTCCGCACAGAAAAAAATGACTGCCTCACACAAAACCACCTTTTTGGTGGAGGCTAGGGGGGCTATATAATACCCTCTGTGGTTGGCAGGGAGGCGCGCGCGAAGCGCGCGACGACCGCTTTCAACGGGGGGAAAATTTTTTTTGGCCTGGAAAAAAAAAAAAGTGTCGCCGTTTTGCTTTTTTCCACTTTCGGCAAAGTTAGCAATATGCCTGACCGTACTAAGAACTATTCTGGGACCCGAGTGTCCCAGTTTTGTTCCGTTCCCAGAATATTTCTGTCCCAAAAATAGTTCCGCCCCAGAATAGTTCCTTAGTATGGTATTTTTCTTCTTTTATCGGAAGTGTTTGGCAATTTTTTCCCCTTCAATTTTTTGTATTCTTTCTCTTCTCTTGAAAGTTACGTGAAGCTAATTTATTATTATTTTTATTCCACTGGGAAATAAAGTATACGAAGGATTTGGCACTTTTAGCGGGATTCTTTTTAATGATAATTTCACGCAGTTTTTTTATCGCAAATTAAAAACCCGCTCATTGAACTTTATTTCACGCGTTTTTCACTTTTTTTCACTGCAATTCCTTCAGAGCGGGATTTTATTTTTGTTTTTTTCACGCTAAAACAGGGGTTTTATTTGGCGATAACTTCACGCTAAATTTTGGTACATCCTGCACCACCACCCGCCTAAAAATTGAAAATTTTGAATTTTTTTTGCCCTTTTCCCATTTTTTTTCTGACACATGCAACATGCCGAAGGATGTAAGACGCAAACGGTCCTCCGACAGGAGATGGACAAGCACTACAGTGGTTTTGCTGAAGGACTAGCATTGTCGACACCGTACGTCCGTGAATGGGACCGCTTTTTAAGGAATTCATTGGCAAGCCTGACGGTAAGCCCACGGAAGCCGACTTCGTTTCGTACATAGTGTATCTCCGTGACGATCTCACTATCAAGACGAAGGACACACCACCCCCTTTACTTCATTGTGAGGTAGGTGGTGGCTGGCATGATATTCTGTGATGGGCGGGGATCTTCTGAATGTGTCTCGCTCTTGCACGACAGCCATTTCCCGACCTCCCGCTACACCCGAGGGGACACTGAGGTGGCGAGAGGTCGGGATGTAGCTTTGTGTACCGTTGAGGCAGATTTCCAACCCGACCACACGCTGCGCTACGCGCTATGCGTACACTTGGTGTGGGCTTTTTAGGCTACATACTGTACGCGCTACACGCAAAATGCCGTTGTTGTGTGTGTAAAAACGTGGGTTGCGTGTACTGCATGGGGTCACACGTGCACCACCCTGTGGCTCACACATGGTTCTGCCACCCCAAAAATGCGTATCCCACCCCACATACCAGGGTAGGGCCCAGTTCACCAGTTTTTTGCAGGTTCCCAGCGAGCAAAAGCTAGCGGGAGGGTAATGAGAGCTACTGGAGGGACACATACTCGTTAGTTATTGCACAATAAATGAGTCCCGCTAAAAGTGCCAAATCCTTTCGTATACTTTATTTCCCGTGAAATAAAATTACGTATTCACCTCCTTTTAGCGGATTATTTTGCGATACTTCACTTATTTTTTTCCCAGGCTCGTGCACTCAATTTGCCTCGCTTCGCTCGGCAAATTAAGTAGCCCTCGCCTGGGAAAAAAATGCGTGAAGTTATCGCAAAATAAAACCCCGCTAAAAGGAGGTGAATAAATAGTTATTCTTTACACCCCCCACCACCCCCAGGCCTAATGCTAACCGTTGGTTCGTCGGTTCACTTTTATTTATTATTTTTTTTTTTTACCCGTTGGTTCGTCGGTTCACCCTTAAAAATGGGGTTTTTTTGGGATGGGGGGTTCTCTGCCTGTGGTATGCCGTGGGTACCTTGGTCCTGGAGATGTGGGCGCCTGCGCCCGCATCTTCAGGAGGAAGGGAGATTAAAAGAAGGACGTAGCAGTGCATACTGCGGCCCCCACCACTGGGTTCGAGGAGGAGGGTCTGTCAGTCGACGAGACATCGAGTGTTGGAGAAGTTCTGAGCTCTGAAGATACAGAGAGCAGTGTTGCATCTGTTGATGTTAAAGAGGAAAGCGAAGATGGCGATTGCGATGGCGGTGGCAGTGACGATGGAGACTTGTTTCAGGGACTCAATGATGCACCCCCTTGCCGGCAAAAATAAAAAAAGTAGCCTACCGTGCGCCTGCGGCGCAGCTCAAAACCTGGCAGCCCACAGCCCTCTACCATAGTTTGGCTGTAAAAATGTTCGGTTTTAGGTCACAATTTTTGAAATGTTGCGTACCGTGGCTTCGCCAGAAAGTTTTGATGTCAACGGCCGTTTCTTCTTGTACTGAGGGAAGGTTGCGTTCACAAGAGAGAACCTAGTGTGACGGCTTGACGTGGAAAAACGTGAGAAAAGGGTTGGTTTGGTTCTTGATGTACGTTACCATCCCACGTCATCACGTATTTACGCGAAATGAACGGACCTTTTCGCGCGGAGCGCGAAAAAATTTTGTTGACCCCTTTTTGGACATATCTTCACGATTTGGGGGAAAAATTTTTTTCATGAAGATAAGCGAAAACCCTGGACCCCTTCCCGGAGGGAAATTTTTTTTTTTTCGTTTTTTTTTTTTTTTTTTTCGTTGGTTCACTTTTTTCCCCCCTCCCCCAAAGTTAGCATTAGGCCTGACCACCCCTCTAAATGCCTGCTTAGCTTGACCAGCTTTGACTAAAAAATGGTGTTTCGATAAAAAAAAGGGGTACATCTTTGAGCACCCCCTTTCTCATTTAATTTAGTTCTTTAAAATGAGGGGGGTCCGCGTCAAACAGGGGGTGTTAGTGGAGTTCCTGACCTGGCACACACAACTTAACCTTCTTGCTTTCCCCCCCCCCCGAATGGACTGGCGGGGTGTAACACTTTGAGGAACCTAGTTGTGTTCCGAGGGGTATTGTTACACCCTCATGGCCAGTACCTACGGTTCGCCCAGTCAGTTTGCTGGCTGGGCTTACGCGTCTTTTTTTTTGAGTCTCGTTGAGTCTTGTACAATAGGCACTCCCTTATCGATTACGACAAAGAGTACATTATTATGCTTGCTTGCTTGGTTGGTTGGCCCGCTCCCGCTCCACTATACCTCACTTAACCCCACATTACCCGTCACCCGCCGCGAATGAATCATGTCCCCTTTTTGTGTTCACACCATATTGAAATCTTTCCCTTTGTCTGTCACAACCCTTTCCCACCTCTTTCCCCCCACCCCCTCTCCTTCAGACAGGGTGGAGTATTGCCCACAGCAAAAACTTCCCATATTACCGGGTGGCAGGCGTACTAAGGGGGTTTGCGTTTTTCCCTTTTTTTGCGGTGACGTAAGCAGAGTCTTAGGTTCGTCTTATATTTTCTTCTTTTTGGACAACCGAGCTGTTAGCTAAAAATTTGATTTCGGAATGCGAAACATTGCGGAAATTTCGGAAAATAAAATTAGTTACCACCCTGACACAACCCCCGCCTAATAGTAGTGAATTTTTTGCCGTTACCTGGCTTTGATTTGCCTTTGGGAGGAAGGTTTTTGTGTCTTTGCACAGTCCGTTGAATTTTTCTCTTTTTTTTCCTCCTCCTCAGCTCTTTTCGTTTCTTTCTCCTTCTCAAAGATGACTAAGCACCCGAAAGGCTTATGTTCGTCTCACCAGATTTTTCTTTCTCTTGTTTTTTATGTAGTCTGTTCTTTGTCATGTGGCAGCCCTGGCTTGGCCTTTTGTCAAAGGGAAGAGTGGGACCACCCGCATCAACGTCTCTCTCGTTCTTTTTAGTTAGTCACCAATTATTCTGCATACAAAAGGGCACAGCTAAGGACCGAGTTGAGACAACGAACACTTGAGGAGTCTCCCGATGTCGGCCTTTTTTTAAAGGGTGGTAGCGGATCTCAAAAGGGGAAACCCTGTGAATTTTGTCAGTCTGTGAAAAAAAAGAAAAAGAAAAGAAAACGTCTGTCAAAAAAAAAGGTGTGTGGGTGTACTTTTTTCAGTATTTATTTTTCCAAAAAAAAGAGTACCTTTCTCCACACTTTATCACTCCACACACCACCCCCTCTCTCTGCCATCACTCTGCTTTCAAGCACCCCATCACCCCCTCGGGTTAGGTGGCTAAGAACAGAGAGTCTTAGGCTTTGGGTGATAAAACGTTTCCTCGATTCATTTAAGGATCCTGTGAAAAGTATCGTGGCCGCTATAGTGGTCGTAGTCTTTTTATCAAAAGTATCCTCACAGAGTTGCCCAACCCAATTATGCTTCTCTCGTTGAGGGCGATAGCCGTGGGGTTGGTTGTGGTGTGCGTTGTAGTCGTGGGGACTGTGTGCACAACGGTGTCGGTGCTGAGTGCGGACCGTGCCCTATCAGATACGAAAGCTGCGCGGGATGTGTCCGTGCGTGCAGCGTTCAGCGCTGGCGAGGCGGGTGTGCTGCAGCTGTCGGAGGACCTGCTCAACGTCATCGGCGACTCGACGCTGAGAGAGATGACCAAATTCTGCGGCATCGGGCGCGACACCGTGCTCACAGTGTGCATGCAGATGGGTGCGTACCCGGACCACGTGGTCACATCGTGGGACTTCCTCTACCGCAAACGCGTGGAGTTCTACCACCTCTCGAAGGCGTTCTCGCAGATCGACGGGATGGGTGTCATCACCACGAAGTACCAGGTCGTCCAGGTCATCGAAAACTCCGCGACGCTGAACAAACCTGCGAAGGACTACCACCACTTCCATATGGTGTACAACAACGGCACAGACCACGCGGGTGGGGCAGACGTTGTTGGGAGAACGCTGCTGACGGATATGGTACCCGACGGGACTGCAGACGTGTATGGCATGGACGACGACTCGAACGTGCACAGGAAGGACTGCGTGGGACGGAGTGCGGTGCTGTCGGACGGTGCCGTGCTGGACGCACCGTGCGCGTACCCCTACGGCGACGTGAAGCAGATGCACTACCACTACTTCAACCGCACCGCCATGTACCGCGTCTACGCCTCCCCCATGGACTCCTTCGGGCGCCACGTCGGCACGCTCATCCAATGCGACTACGGCAGTGCCACCACAGGCGAGCGTTTCGGCCTCATCGCCAGCGGCAGCGACCTGCGGAAGGTGTCGGTCTTCTTGAGTGGCCTGCACCTCGGCGGTGAGGGGCGTGTCTTCATCACAGTCAGACGCGAGCTTTTTGTAGGCGACACGCAGTTTGGCTACCTTGCAGGCACGAGCCATGGGAGGTATGTTGCCTTTCTTTGGGTTTCTTAGGGATATGAAAATGAGTTTCTTGGGTGTGTGCCTCTTGAGGTCTACCTTTTTGAGTACTTCGGTAATGTTTCTCTTACACATCGCATTTTACAGCGCATTCGGCCACTCCAACGCACACGGCGTCACCGTCGCTGTCCCCATGCCCGCCACGAACTGCTCCGACAGCATCGTTGCCGGCACCGCACACTACCTCGAGCAGCACGACCCAGACACCAACGCACCCACCTACGAGACGCTCCACAAGGCTGGCGGGCCGCATAGGTTCACACTCATGAACGAGACAGCCGCTGAGGAGCGCTTCTTTCACGCGAGGTATGACCGCCACACATTTGCTCCAGAGAGGTTTCCCTGATTTTAACGCCCTTTACAGCGTCAAAGTCTTCTCCAACGATATGGGCATCGATTGGTACATCGTGAGCGTGATTGACGAGGAGTACCTGCTAGGCGACGTGCTGCGTGCGACGGAGGAGACACGCCGTGCTGTCGAGGCAAGCGAGGCTGCTGTGGATGGGGACCTGCGCCGCTCGCGCACGATGCTGTTCGTGGTGGTGCCGCTGGCTGCCTTGGTGCCGATTCTGCTGGCAGTGGTGCTAGTCTTCCGCATCACCGCATCACTCATCCGTCTTATGCACGACATGAGCCTTGTCGCTGTCATGGACCTCGAACACCTCAACGAGCCGCACTTTAGCATCATTGCCGAGATCCGCCACATGGAAACCTCCTTCTTGCGCATGGTCACGAACCTGACGGAGTACAGGCAGTACCTCCCGCAGTCTGTTCTGGTCGATACGTCGACAAGCAACGAGTCTTCGAATGGAGCACCCTCTGCACACATCGGCTCGCCCGATGTAGACAAGCAGCTTGCACGCAAGGACAGTGCTGCGTCGGTGGAGTCGATGCGGGTGGCGACTGTGTTCGGTGGCGCTGTGTCTGCCAAGTATGTGACCCTGCTGGTGTACAACGTCCACTCTGTGCACAGTGTGGCGGATGTGCCGAACCTGATGCTCGCGTACCTCGAGCCCTTTGTGCAGAATGTGAAGAAGTTCCGCGGCATCATCGACAGCGTCTTAGGCGACCACGTCACCGTCGCCTTCAACACTGCTGTCGTCTCCGCCAGCCACAAAGTGAACGCCGTCGACTGCGCACTCTACCTCCAGCAACACATTGCAGAGAGCTTCGGAGCACACCGCATCCATGCTCAGGTGAACGCTGCCGTCGCCTCTGGGAAGGGTGTCTGCGGGAACATGGGCTGCCCTGGCCTGAAGCAGTATGCAATCATCGGTGCGGTGAGCTGCAACGTGCGTGCGCTGGAGCGGAGCGGGCGGGAGTGGGGTGTGCCTATTCTGTGCGACGGTGGTGTGGCGAAGGAGGCGTCGTTGCGCTTTGTACTGCGCAGCATCACCATGGCGTGCCTAAAGGACCGCACCGAGACCATGCTGTACGAGGCGCTGGCCGCAAAGGAGGTGAAGAACGAGGAGTGGATGTACCAGCTCGAGAAGGCCGAGAACGCAGACCCGTACCTCAAGCTCAACGACGCGCTGCAGTCGCTGTTCACAGGCGACACGGAGACAGCACAGAAGTACCTCAGCGAATGCAAGTCACCCGGCACGGACCTCGCACGCTCGATGCTCGAACGCTCAATGCAAACAGGGTCTGCGCCAGAGTCTGTCAAGCTCTTCAACATCCTCCCTCTCCTCACGCCGGGCAGTGCGGGGTCCGTAGCAGAGCCCTCGCCTATGCTGCTTCTGCAGCTGCCACCCAGTAGTGCGGGGGGGAAGCAGGAGTCATGAGAGTCAAGGCGTGGATGAGAGGCGACGCATTGTTTCGATGCACCAGTCATGAGCCTATAGTAAAGTGGGATATTTCAAGGAAAACTATTTGAAGTCTTAGTTTTTTTGTCAGGCGTTTTACCGTAGTGTTTAATGCAGGTCATATTGTGTTTTGCTCGAAGTGGGCTTCTGGTTAGCATAGCTGACGACCTGGGGTCTATCATTTTTCAAACAAAAAATTTTCAGTACAAGAGCCTTCGGGCAACAATGAAGTACAGATCCTAGGGGATCGACAACAACACCTCACACTTCCAAATTGGAAGAGAGGAATCGTTCAACAGCAACAAAATGTACAAACCAATTTACAACAACCAAAAAAAAAAACCGCTCCTAATTCTGGTGTTTCCTCCATACGCCAGGGTTTCCTGAATTGTCTCCTTCCTTCTTTCTTTCAAGAAAGGGTGCATTGTGTTGACCCTCTCAAATACTTTCGATTCTGTGAACTGAAAGTATATGAATCTAATTTCTTTCTTTTACAAAGATGCCTCTGCACACGAGCCTGAGGTTCATCTATTATTATAATTCTCTCTTTTCTTTCTCTGCCAGGAAGATCAATTTGGTCCTCCCCCAGGTGGTCTTGCCATAGGTGTTCCGCCGTACACGAAACCAATGCTGAAGCCAAACAAACGCTCCTCAAAAGTCAGGTATCATATTTTTGAACCTTTCTTTTTGTATTTACAGCCAATTTTACAACAAACATCGGCGTAAAAAACGAAGGGTTTTGTTGTGTGGCTGTATTTCTTTTTGTATTTCTGTTTTTCTTGTTGCAATGTCTCCTTATCCAAAAAGGTATCAACATTGCGTTCCACTTCACTTTGTTTGGTTCCAGGGTTCGTTGTACGGCTTCATGTTCAGAGGTCCAACAACAGGTGGTCAAATTGAGGTGCTTTTGGGTTTCCCTAACACCTGAAACATTCCCTTGTATTTATGAGAAAATTTCGAACAGAAAGTACATAAAACTAACCTGTATTTGCTGGGCCTCTGTTACCTAAACACCGGGTAGTACTGCTTTTGTAATTCCTATCTATATCACATTCATGCCTTCCAGAGGTACAGTAATGAAAAGGTGACGCCTCTGCATCCACTACGCGTATCAGATGTGTCATGGTTCTATCTCACTATGCTATATCATGTCATTTTGTAATATGTTCTTGAGTTTTTTTTTGAAGTTATTGCAGCCCCTCCGCTACGTTTTCAGATTTTTTTTGAGTTCTGTTGCGGGGGTTTTTTTTTCACCCTGCGCCAGTGTCTTATCCAGGGATTCAGATTTCCAAATAGGGGGGTCAGCTGTTTTTGTGCCCAAAAATTTTTCAGCACTGCTGACCAGGGACATTGGGAACATAGGGAACTGTATTTTTTTTTTTTTGCGAAGCAAAAAAAAAAATCAAACAAATGGCGCCGCAGGCAGGGCGTTCGCCCCGGGGCGAAAAATATTTTTTTTCGTTAAAAAAATCTTTTCCTGAAAAAATGACATTTTATTTCGCCCCAGGGCTTCGCCCCACCGGGGCGAAACCCTGTATAAATAAATAAATAAATAAATAAAAAAAGGGGGAAAAAAAAAAAAAAGAGAGAGAGATTTCTCCCCACCACCCTGTAGACCCCCCCGGAGGGGGGGTCGCAGAGGGGTGTCCACTGTACTCAAAATCATCCGCAAACCCGCCTGCCGTGAGAGGAAGTTTCCCCAGCACTCCCGCTCGCTCCTCAATCCTGCAGTCTGCTGAAGGTGCACCGTACCCCCTGTTATAGAAGGTGTCACTGCTCGTGTCAACTCTATCTTCAATGGCAGAGAGTTGAAAATAATCAAAATAAGGATGAAGTCTCATATGACAGATGCCTCTCTCTTGTACATCTGCTTGATTAAACAACACAAAGAGACCCTCAGTGAGGGGGGATTGATGAAATTCTCCATCGTTTTGCTGGTTTTAGTATCAGGAAAGTTCAGCTGTAATATCACTTGTGCTGGGGAAGGGATCACGCGCAAATCGCAAATTTTTTTTGACCATTCAGTACCAGGGATTCACCCCACGAACTAACTTCTCTCCGGCGGGAAAATTTTTTTTGACCTATTTTAAGCACTAGTAAAAAAACGAAAATTTCGGGGGTTTTGGCATTTCGCCACGATCAGGAAAAAACGATGGCGATAGCGAACGCCCTGGCCGCAGGCGAAAAAAAAATTAGGGTACAGTGTAAAAATCTAGCTTTTTACAGCACAGAGTCACACATCGAATCCTTTTTTGCGGAGCAAAAAAGGAAAAATGGCGCCGCAGGCAAAAAAAAATTGAGGTACAGCCTGGATGGTGCGGTCAGCAACCCAGTTCCCCATGGTACTCTCGTGGTTCAACCATGTTTTTTTTTTTTTTTTTTTGAAAATTTTCAGACTTCTGTTGCGCCGCAACAGAACTTTATACGGTAGCGGAGCCCCTGATAAGTTATTGTATCTAGCATGTCATGTCACCTACAAGGTTGTCGTGTGAACGTCAAATTTTATCTTTCCAAGTTCTTTTTCCTAGTCCTTCCCCCTTTAAGATATGTCGCAATGATACTGCATCTTTAGAGGTTCCTTTATGGTGTTGTTGAATTTTCGGGCTGTATTGATGGCAGCTTTCCCGTTTGTCAACTTCACCTTTTTTTTAGATGTGTGCATGAGAGAGACACGTTCATATTCCATTTTTTCCCTCATTCAACGCTTTCTACACGGTGGCCAGTTTGATGTGGGAGAGCGTCAAAAACGGACGAAAATACAGGTTTGTAATTTCTCTCCCGCGGGAGGGCGTCTGGGAGAGCGTCTCCACACCCAGTGGCTACCAGAGGCTCTCCCAGATGCTCTCCCAGCGGGATAGCGTACGCTCTCCCAAAAAAACGTCAAATTTTTGACGCTCTCCCACTCAAACTGGCCACTGTGTATAGCTACAGCTTCTGCACTTCATTGGTTTGGAAGCATGAAAGGTGTTGCCTTCACGGGATCATCTTTTGCATCTACAGTTTTCTGCACGACCTTTGGGCTTGCTAGAACATTTACCGTAAAAAGAATTATTCTGGGCCAGAATAAAATTGGGACACCCCAAATCCCAAGTGCCCCAGTTTTGTTCCGTCCCAGAATAGTTTCGTTTACGGTGCATCATCTCTTCAAGATGACTAACCACTTCAGATGTGTATGCATGTGAGGTGTGTCTTTCAATGCTATTAAGGTGACTGCGCGTGCAGACGTCTTAGGATCTTCAACTCTTTTAATGTTTTAAGGTGACGAAGCACGAGAGGCTTAGGTTCATCTTATAAACTGTTCTTTTTTTAATGTTATCCCATATTCAATCCTAGGGAATATACCCTCTCAGTTCTTTTCTGTTCTCCTGGAAAAGAAATGAATTTTTTTTGGCATCTGCCCTTTATGTGGGTTTTTATACACCTTTCTTTTTTATCTTTTTTGCAAAAACCTGGGCTACCTTTTACAGTGGTCTATTTACAGACAGCGTTTGTCTTTCCTCCCCTTATATCCCCTTATGTCCCCTCCCGTTCACCCCTATCAGACATTGCACCTGCTCTCCCAACTGCAGGTGGTCTGCGCTCCATATCAAAACCTTTCACTTTACACCACACCAACGGATGAAACCGTATTGAGGGAACAAAGGGGTATGTGAGCACCGCCACCAAGCTGCTCACATGCCCCTTTGGCAAGAAGTTTGTCTTTTTTAATTTTCAAAAAAGTGGAGATTGCACAAACTGTGGCAACTACACTACTCCAACAATTTATCAAAAAAAAGAACAAGTTTCCTCTCTCCGTCTCCGCACCTGCAAAAAGGAGTTTGAAAGCTGCCAGCAATTCTATCTATGGGCAGGGTGCGTATTTTTTTTTTTTGAGTCTTTTACAGTAGTGTGCAACGAGAGGCGCACAATATTTCATTTCTTCAAAATTATTGCCTTTTCAAGGTGACTGAGCTGAGTTATATAGGTTCATATCACCCCATTTTCCCCCCCAAATTTTTTTTAGATCAGGAAGCTGCAAAAAGTATTTCCAACAGTTTATCAAAAAAATGAGTTTTACATTTCTTACCCCGCCTGTATGCCAAAGCCTATAAGGAACATAAAGTGGTTTCACTTATCACCACAGTGTCGGTTCGTTTCTGTACGATAGGCTGTAATGACACGAGGTGTCAGAACGTGACCCACACGTGGATGTCGAAGCTCATCCTGCCAACCTTTCTTCTGTTGTAGGCCGCAGGGTACTTTTGTGCTTTCATCCGGATGGCTGGCATCGTACAGATGCCTGCATCAACAACTGCAGTTTCTTTCAGATGTATGTCCCGAGAGGCGTCATTCATCAGAAAGTTGTGTCTTCTTTTCCCTTTTTTGTAGTGTTTTTCACCAACGTTATGTCCCTTTGCTGCTGCGTTTCATATCCCCCCTTTTGTGCCAATCTCAACCCCATCTTTGGCTAACGAACGAAAGTATTTTTCCAAAAGTAGATGAGACTGTCAATATGATGCGGGGGGAGTTCTTTTAGAGTACTGCCATTTGTGTTGTGTGTCTTTTTTTAGGTACACTGTCATGTGAGGGCTTTGCATTTCAAGTCAACCTTTTTTTAGGTGACTAAGCACGAGAGGCTTAGGATCATCTTACAAACTTTTTGTCCAAGTTTAAGCACTGCGGGTTTGGGAGGTTATCTTTACCTTTTACCAAAACCTATTTCTTTTGTGAAATGGTATTGCTCTCAGAGACCAGAGAGACAACACTGCGTTCGTGCCACGTGAAGTCCTTCGCGTGGCAACGATACTCCTCAATAAGAGGTCAAGAAATTATCTTGAGATGAGCCTTCGGGCCCGTTGTATTCAGTGTTAGGCGGGTTAATATGACCGTCGAATGGCGAACAAAAAAGAAGAAAGTATCTGTGAATATATCTACACCTTCAAAGAAGTAAAAAAAAAAAAATCAAAATAAGGGCACGGTAATTTTTATTTTTGGTAAGCGTCTGCGTGCGTACTTTTTTTTTGAGATTCCAGGGAAAAAAATTATGTAGAAAAAAAAATTATAAAGGGGGGCCCTCAATAACTCAACTATGTATTTTAGGTAAAAAATGTACATTTTTCAGCGCAAATTGACCCCATCACAGCACACACAGACTCCCGAGAGCCGAAATCAAAAAAAAATTCCCCCGATTTTTTGTGGGCAAAAATTGGTGGGAAAATATTTTTGGTACCTGTATTTCCCCCACTGTAATTTTCCTCTATAATTTTTTTCACCACTCATAATTTTTTTTACTGCATAATTTTTTTTTGCGTGCGTGCGTACTTTTTTTTGAGAAGTGGTCTGACGCTTACCAAGAAAAAAAATTACCGTGCCCTAAAACGAAAAACACAAGAACAGAACCCCTCGGAAGAAGCTACTTCAGAACACTGTCTCTCAGTTCACGTGGTCCATCTATTAGATTGGGTGTTCTGAAAAAAAGACGTCTTGCCGTGTGTTGCATATGTGTTGAATGATACAGGTGCGCGCTTCTTTGTCTGATGGCTTTTGTTAGTGGTCCATACCATTTTTCCTTTGGGAATGAACCCTTTTTCGGGATTTGTTTTGGACAACCCACTTCGGATTGCTGTGGTATTTATGTTTTGAATGAAAACTTAGTACACATTTGTGCATCCGAAAGAGTGTCTCCAAAAGGCTGTGGGGAGTCATCCCGCAGCCTGATAGTATGCAAAACCCAACTCCCTGCTTCCCAATTCACAGACTGGTGGAATGGAAGCAACAGATTAGGGGGAAAAGACTTTTTCGCAAAACGTCACAGAGATCTGAGTCCCCACTTAGGTGGGTGTTTCGGTGCTTTAGGCGATGCGACATAACAAAAGCGTACACTAACCTCATTTGGTGTACGGACAACTCTTTCGTTTTGTCGTGTGTGGTGTAAACCACCTGCCAACGTCGTTGCTCTTTAGTTTTTTAGTTCCCCCCAAATTGTGTCCCTGATGTACACCATACACCTCATGTACCGGAAACAACGACCCCTTCTCGCCCCCTTTGTGCTTTTCTTGTTTCTTGCTTGGTCTCCCCACCATTCCCCAAAGCACCCATACCACAACCACAGTAACTATTGATAACTATAGCATCGTTAACACAAAAATGGATCTGAATGTGGAGACGTCCGAGACCGATGAGACACACGTGATTGAAGTGGGTCTGTCTGATACAGTGGAGGATATGCGGCGGAAGGTGGCGTCTGCAGTGGGGCTGCCTGAAGACAGCTTTGTCATGAGTTTCGGGGACGAAGCGATGGGCGAAGGAGCGGACATGACGCAGCTGAGTGCTGGGGACACGATTTTGTTGACGAAGTCGATGAAATTCCAAGCCATAGCAGCGCTTCGTGAGTTGGGTGAGACCGACCTGATGCCAGAGAGGTTGAAGGAGGTTAAAGATCCTGAGGTGGCGTGTTTGCTTCTGCAGGCGGAGGTTACGACTGTCATTCCGACACTCTTCTTGTCAAGCGCATCGTTTACGGGACTTGATCTGAGTGCTGTGACGGCTGTCACACGGATTGAGAACGACTTCCTCTTCCAATGCACGAGTTTGACAGCTGTCGACTTGTCTTCATTTAAAAGTCTCACGCACGTTGGAGAGTACTTCCTCTGCAACTGCAGGAGTTTGACAGCTCTGAACTTGTCTTCACTCAACAAACTCACGCAGATTGGGGACAGGTTCCTCCTCAACTGCAAGATGTTAACCTCTCTCGACTTATCTTCACTCACCAGTCTCACGAAATTTGAGGACAGGTTCCTCTCCAACTGCACCAGTTTAGCAACTCTGAACTTCTCTGCCCTCAAGAATCTTACGTACATGGGGAACTATTTTCTCCGCGGATGCACCAATTTAACAACCCTCGACTTATCTTCACTGGAGAATGTTACGCACGTTGGGCAGAACTTCTGCGAGCAGACAAACTTACAAACCATCCGCCTCTCTGGATGCAGTGCTGTTGTGTTACACGCTGTGGAGTTGGCGAACCTGAGTGCCTTTGTGGTGTCGTCCCCCTCCGAAACATAACCGAGGCGAAGCACCGACGAAATGCAATCAACCGAGACTGTCTCACGATGACACCTGCCCTCCACTGCACTGCACACCTGACCTGACCAACAAGGTGCGGTCACCACACGACACCTGCGTGCGAGACGACGCCCGCTTCTCTATGAGTAGTCCAAACGACTCGGCGGGGAAAACCCCAGATGTGCCATTCAGCATCAAACCTCCACACAGTCACGTCCTTGGTGCATGCAAGGCGTCGCAACACCCAGCACCACTCCCAACCACGTCGCAGGGCTGCTGAACTACCATGCACCACACACACAGCTCTTTACGGGATTAAGAAGGCAGACGACCTCCTGCGGCAGTGTATTAAAATGTTAAATACCGTGTGAACAGTGTATAGGGGGCGACTAAAGCAACTCGCTCTACTACTTTTTTCAACTTTTCGAACTTTCCAGCTTTTCAAAAAAGAGTTTTTTCCCCCCATGTTACCCGCCGCACAGCGATGGGAGATGTGTCTGATGTGTCCTGTAGAATCGGGTATTCTGACACATGCTAACCCCCTGCAAATACCAACAAGAAAACTGCAGCGGCAGAAACAGGGACAGCCTGTTGTCAACTCTCTCCCGCCCTTCAAGACAACCCCCCTTATAGACGAACTCGGGACTGTGTTGTGTAACAGCACTATTACGATTCTGATCCTGTGAAGGATTTTCAAGCACATGCCCAAAAGGAATACTCCCCCCTCCACACCTTGCCCCCTCCACCCACCCAAATACAACATGCCCGATGAGGTCAGACCTCCTCAAACCCACTGACTGTCCTTCCTCCTCGTCAGCGTTGCCAACCCTCCTCCACAACCCCTCTTCCTCTCTGTTGCATTACGATGCGTCTGAAGGCATATTTTCCCCTCTCACTCCCTACCCCTCTATTTCATTACCACCCCCTGACAGAAAAAAAATATATATTGAAGACATATAGTGAGCCCTCCTCCTCATCTCCTCATCCTCCCCTCGGGGTCTACACTACGAAATTGCTTCAAATATGCGAACACAGAAACATTCGGTTCTCCCGCGGTCTGAGGTCGTCCACACTGTAGTCAGCAGGCGCGCCACTCGAGACAGCACCGTTGCGACACACCCCGCCTTTGTATTGACCCCATCACGCCCTGATGAGCTCGACGCAAGCTTCTTCTCCGGTCTCTGCCCCCTCGACGACCTTCACGGAGCATCCTCAGCACCCTTCCTTGTACAGGGTGTTCACTTCGAGGTTCACATCCTTTGTCACAACGATGAGGCCCGCTTTCAGCTTCTCTGCTTAGATGCCTCACGAGACACCCCGGTCTACACCGTTTGCGAGATAGGGTTCACCACACTACGCTCTTCTACCCCTTGGGATTCTAAAATGAAAACTGTACAGTGCCTTTTTAAACAGGCTCCACCATTTGCCAAAACTACCCCTCCGGTAGCTTCGGTGGCGGAACTAGGCGAAGGGTTTTCTGCGAAGCGGGCTGTAGCGGGAGAAGGGGGGGAAGAGGAGGCGGTGGTTTGCGTGCAGGTTGAAGTTGTTATTCGGGTGGTTCTGTCCTCAGGTGGTGGGATGGTGCCGAATGCCTACAGAATCCTTCCTCTACCGAAGCTGACTCCACCTCCACCCATCGCACCATTTGAGGAAAAACTCAATTCGTCTCGCTGGATATTATATGAAACCTCTACCATGATAACCGACGCCCAAACGGTTTCCGTAACAGCCCCTATTTGGGGTTTCCACAACGCGCTCTGGGGGGAGCCAATCCCGTTGGAGCCTTTGGTGTGGGATGTTCATTTTGATGTTACGCACCCAGCGGAAACGGTGTTTGGTGCTGTAAGGGTTGGAGTCACTCCAAAAACAACGTTTTCATCACGATCTGGGAATATGCTAGCAGGATCGGCGTCTATTTCTCTTCAAGACGGGGTTTGCCATGTTTCTACTGTAGCGCTTCACCAATCAACCGCAATTAGTACAACGAACACCGCGAAAATTACGATCCGAATTGACTGTCAAAACAAAACAATTCGCTGGGCAATCGACGGGGTTTTTGGAGAGGCCGTGCCCTTAGGTGACCTGGGGAGAGAGCAGCTCCACCCATTCGTCTCGCTGAGCTATTTGGGCGACGAAGCAGTTTGGGGAGGTGCGTCGGTGGTGGACCCCGAGGAGCTTCTCGAAGGGGGTGGTGAAGGGGAGGAGGGCGGCTGTGCTGGTGTCTTCCGCTGGGCAGACCGCAACGACGATGGCTTGTTGGATGCGGACGAGATTGCGTTTCTCGCGGACCGTACCGGAGTGGCCGCGCTGGCCCTCCTACCTACCCCTATAGAGCTGCACCACCTGGAGGAGTTGGTGCAGAAGGACGACACTGTGTTGGAAACCCTCACCGAAGCACTCCTGGAGCGCCGTGTTGACCCAAATGATGTCGATGGTGACGGCGATGGTGATGGTGCTGGTGCTGTGCCCAAGCCCCGTTCCCTCTTCCCCGACCAAGCAACGTGGGATGAAGCTCCACCAGAAGTGCTCCCCGTAGTGGAGCCTGCGACCCGTGCGCACCCGGAGACTGGTGAGATGTGTACAAGGCGTGACTTTCTCGCAATGGGGCTGAGTGATGACGACTGGCGTGAGGCTGCGGGTGGGGGTGAGGTCGAGGTGGAGGAAGGGTGAGATCGGGGAGGGTTTTTTTATACTCCATTTTTTTTGCCTCTTCTCACAAGGCAAAAACCGCTCTTTTTGAATACATTTTTACCCGTTCTTTTCTTCACGGGGAGAAGACCCCCAACCGGGCCCTAATCACGACTCATGACCCTTCAATGATCTCCGTTCATCTGGCTGATTGGAAGCAGGAGTCAAGCATATTAGATGGTCACCTCGAAATGGATTGTAGGACTGCATGGTTGGGGGGTCCACCCCGGTACACGGTCGTGGTACCAAAGGTGCACTGTTCACGAGAGGCCTTTTGTATTGCACGCCAACTTTTTTATAGAAAGTCGTCAATCGACCATTATTAAAACCCATCCCCTCCCCTAGATACAGCATTGTTAGATAATATCCACGCGAAAGGACCCCTCCCCTCCCCTCCCACTGACTTCCTCTTTGCGTTGAGACCGCCCCCTCCCCAGCTCCCATTTTCTTGAATTGGAAATTCGCCGTCAGGTCTGCACTATATCGTAGGTTAAAATAGTGAACAGGCACACCCACTCCCACACCCCGCCCCCTTGCAGATACAAAACAGAACACCGCGATGGAGGTGTTTGTTCTTGTGGAGGGATGTGACCGCTTCCTGCTGACGCTGTGGGAGGACGTCACGCTCGAGACGCTGCGTGCGGCCGTGCAAGAGCAGGTGAAGCTGGCGAAGACGCAGATCCTTGAAGGGCCGAACGGTGCGATTGAGGAGGACAGCGACATCCGGTCGTTGTGTGTGGGCGACACGATCCGTGTTGTGGACGCGAGCACGTACCCACCACTGCCTGTGTATGATGAGGGCTTTGAGTACCGTGCCTTTATGTTCGCAGTGTTCTACGACAGACGCGACGAGATCCGCACCCACCTCGACTCAGGCATAAACCCAGGCGGCAACAACGACTACGACACCGTCATGTGCGCAACACGTCGTGGCAACACAGCAGCTCTCGCCATGCTCCTGAAGGCAGGCGCCTCCCCAAGCAGATGTGGCGAAGGTGTGTAACGTTTTGATGCCAAAGTATTCATTCTTTTTTATATATTCAGTTGCACCTCTGTGTGTCGCAAGCGGGCAGCGCGACATGACAGCAGTGCATCTGCTGATTGCGCATGGTGCTGACGTCACCGAATTCAGCAAAGACGAGCTGAGCAAACGGAAAGGTATGCATCATAACAGTGTTACGACGGGGCTTTCATTGTTACACATATTACCTCTGTAGCGGAGCTCCCAACTCAAGACAGTTTCCCTTTGGAGAGTGTGCACAACACAACACCGTTGTTCACGAGGTTAATCCTTTTGTCAACACACATCAATACTTCTCTTCCATCACATTCCCGACAGACAAAATGACCACCGCACTGGAGACGAGCCTGAAGCATGAGGCATACGCCATTGCGGATGTATTGATCCGCAAGGGGGCAGACATGAGCAAGGTGTCGAAGAAGGTCATCAGCGAATACCACCAGAAGGGGCGGGGCACGGTCACTGCGTTGGAAGCCTCCGAGGGATGTGCTGCGGGCTGCACGATTTGCTGATCCCAGCCACTGATGGTGATGGAAGTGCTTTGTTGTGGTTGTGCAGTGGGACAGTCGACTCTCTACCCCACGTCACTCAGTTCGTTTTGCATTGCGTTTTGCGTTCGTCGATGTCAGGTGACAGACTACCTCTCTTTTTAATATTGTGAACTTTCTAGGACCAAGTGAAGTTTCTCTGTCCTAGTGTTTACTACTAGATGGTCTTTGGTCAGAGAGGTTATTGTATCTGCGGAATCTTACCGTTTTTTTCAGATCAACAAAAAACCTCCATTAAAATGTCTCATGGTGTACATGCGCCCGAAAGGCCAGTTCACCCGTTTAAGCTTTCTTCAAAAGTGATTGATTTCACCGTTCTTCTTGCAACACATTTTTTTTCCTGGATAAAACCCCCTCCGATCCCTTCCCCTTATAAATAAATATATAAATCCTTTTATACCTTCTGCTTGAGATCTGCTTATGTTTCTTTGGTCTTTCCCTTTCTTTTTTGGTATGTTTTCTGTTTTCTGTTAAATTTTTTTTGTTTATTGACAGACCACTGACATCTGTGACGTCGGTGCCTGGTCTCTGTTATGGGTCGTGGTGTCGGGGCTAACCAAAAGGCTTTTCCAAAGGGATATTCGAATGGATTTGCCCGATCTGATCAAGCCTTTGACATCGAGAGTATAGAAACGACGGAAGGTAACTCTATCCCGCTAGCTTGTTGTTCTGTCCATACACTGCACACCAGTTGAAAAAGACACAACAGCTTGTAAAGCGAACACACGAAAAGACTTTCTTTTCGATTCTTTTTCAGCATGATTCTGTCAGTTTCTACGTAGTGTGCACGAGGCACATTCGCTTGATTTTTTCCCCGGTTGTGTACCGCCCTCGTTACACTTACGGGCAAGCCATTAGGTTTCTTTCACACAGCTACCAATTTATTGATTGCATATGTTGAAATACACAGCCGACCTTTTCTTTGTGAATGTGTGCCCACTAAAGTCAGGGGTCTTGCTGTGTGTACCAATGACACACTGGCCATTTTCATCACAGTGGGCGGTTTGCTGGCTTGAGGTATTACCCCATGTGTTCCTCAGCAGCTTATGACTCTCACTGCTGCTACCATGTCCCCTTATTGAAGCCTTCCAACGTTCCCTTTCAGGTCTTTTCTTCAAAGGAAAGACGCTTTATTATGTGCGAGAATACATCCACTGTGACCTTACTACTGAGAGACGGTGCTCAGCACGATGCATGCGTCTGGCATGTGTCAAACTTTAGTTTTCTAGTTTTCTTTTTACGTCTCTTTGTGTTGAGTCATGAATCAGAATGAAAGCGTGCTGTGTGCGTGCATCCTCGGGTGTTCGTTCACTACGTTTTCCAACATACGAAGAGGGGCGGCAAGCAAGCACCCCGCTATAATACCACTATATTACCACTGTATTAAAACCCCACCCAGCATTTTACTCTTTGTTCTCTTTGCCAGCTCTATATCGCCCTTGCCTTATGTTTTTGAGGCCAGGTGTACGGCTCTTGTCAGCATGGCTCAAGTTTTTCACTCACTTCATTCTTTCGCCTCAACATCGGTTTACTCCCTGTGGTCAGGCTGTTATTGAGGGATTTTTTCCCTCTATTTTTGAAGATGGTGTGTGCAAAGACATGACACACATTTTCACTTAGAGTTTGTTTTAAATAACCGTTCTTCTGTACCAACATAAATTTTTTTTATAACTTTTATTCTTTCCACTTTTGGGAAGCTTTCTTCTTTTTCACTTCCCAGCGTGGCGCGCAAGTGGTGTATTGAAACCTCTTGCCTCTGATGGTCTTGTACTTTTCAACCTTGTTTTTATCTTTTATCATTTGCCCAAGCTTCAACCAACGAATAGAACCATACATAATGTGCGTGTTTTTTTTAGTTTCAGTTTTCTTTTTTCTTTTTCTTTTTTGCCCCCCCAACTTTCTTTCAGGTACACAGTCACGAGGGTGGTCGTGTCAACTCCACGTTCTCTTTGAGTGATTGACGTACGACTGATTGACGTAGGAGTGCGCGGTGTGGGTCCTCCCGGTGCACCAGTCATATACCAAAGGCGTCGTGACAGTGTCATGATGTGATGAGAGGGCTTTGCATTTCAAGTCAACTTTATTTGGGTGTGTCAAGTGGCACATTTGTAGCTCAAGTTTTTCCTTCTTTCTCTTCTGATTGAAAATAATATAAAATACCGTCTTTTGAAAAATTATGGACCAGAAAAATAGGTCCATAAAAAAAAAAAATCCCAAAAAGTCCATAATTGTTCTGGTCCATCATTGTTCTAGTCCATGTTATTTCTGGTCCATCTGTGTTAGGCTTTTTTTTTTTTGAACTTGTCCATTTTCAGACCCATTCCGAGCTTTCGGTACCGCACGTTGGCGGGGCATCTCGGCTTATATGTGGGCCCGGTAGACCCATTCCGAGCTTTCTCCCCACACAAGCGGTCGTCAAAATTCTGGAGAAGTACAAAAAAACCCACACATATGTCGGACCAGAAAAATAGGTCCATAAAAAATAAAAATCCCAAAAGGTCCATAATTGTTCTGGTCCATCATTATTCTGGTCCATGTTATTTCTGGTATTTTTTCAAAAGACGGTAACTCATAATCATTGAAAATAATCATGTCTCCTCCAATGATCGCCTGAGGGTGCCAACTAAGCCCCTAGCCAGATGCGGGCACACTCTGTGAAAAATGGTGCACCGTTCAAAAAGAACGAACCTCCAGAGCCGTATTTCGATGTCATTTTACAAAAAAAAAGGATGATTGTAGGGCCACACACTGAAGTTCTAGAATACACGGCTTCAGTGCTGAACGTAAAATCCTCTTCATTTTCGTGGCGCTATTTTATCATCTCTTGTCATGTTTTCTGTGGAGTCGAAGAATTGCGTATTATTAGTATTTTGTAGGTCTCTCGCAACTCGACAGCTCAACGCACCCCCTTATTGTCATTTCTATTTTGTTTGTGCTTTCCGGGGCGGTACGTGGGTCAGTCGGAGGTGTGCCTGCATTAATAACTTCACTTTTGTTTACCTTTTGGTGATAAACGCGGGGGCTAAGGTTCGTCTTAAGGAACGTTCATCTTTTAAGGTGACTAAGCACGAGAGGCTCAGGGTCATCTTATATTATATAACGTTTCTTTATCTTCATTATGCCTCGCGTGGCCCAAAGACAAGCATATCTTTTCTATTCATCCCAAAAGCAAAGAGAATTTTTCACATTATTTTCGCAACCTCTCCATTTTAAAGAAATAGACTGACGGTGCGTGTGTCTGCGGTTTGATGTGCACGTGAGGCACATTCATCTTTCAACCCTTTTAATATACACCACAACCAACACCACCATACACTGAAAACGCACAGCTTGCGGAGCGAAACACCCTTTTTTTTTTCTCCAACGATTTCTAAAGCTACAGTTTCTGTACTTCATTGGTCGTCAAATACGCTTGCTGTTCCGCTCGGGCGTGTCGGCCGTGGGGTCTCCCCCCCCCTCCCCCCCCCTCACAGATCAATCAAAACAAAAAAAAAAAAAAATCAATCATCATATGTCTTATGAAGCTATGCTCGAGAAGGCGAGGCGCTTCAGTAAGAGCGCAAGGACGGACGAAGACCGGGACAGGATTCTGCAAATCCTAGATATCATGTTGGACATGATTGGGGCCCGGGGTACGACGACGAAGACGGAGGTGCCTGTGACGAGGGAGGGCGCCGCCGCTACCACCACCACCACCACCAATGCAATGAAACACAGCGCGAACAACATCAACCGCAACACCAACAGCAACAACAACAGCAACAACAGTGCCAAACACAACAACGGCAGTAACAACAACGACAACAATAACCACCGCAACAACAACAACAACAACAGTAACAACAACAACAACAACTACCGCAACAACAGCGACACCAGCAAGCAGCACAAAGGCACCGTGCACTTGCAGAACGGGACGTGGACCGACGTGGTCAGACGCCGCAAGGGGCCGTTCGCCACCCCCGCCCCTCTGTGGATGGTCCAGCCGAAACAGTTCGGCGCCGCCATCGTGTCTGACGCGGCAGAGCTGGACGTGCAGCCAGCGGGGACCTTCCTCGCCACCAACAAGAAGAGCGCGCAAGAGGCGTGGGAACGCGTGAAGAGGCGCTGCGACCGCAAGGAGAGCATTGCGTGCGCCGTCCTCTGCGAGACGAAGTTCTGCGCCGACGCTGTGACGACCCTTGTACAGGGAAAAGCCGACGCCGAAACCGGCTACACCCGCAGGCAGTTCTTCGTGTGCCGCACCCCCACCTGGACATGGGCCCCAGAGGTATGCCGCGAGACCAGTGTGAACAACCAGACGTCTACAACGATCGTAGCACTCATCCTGTCGAAGGCCCACGTAGTGCACGCGGATGTGTGGACGCGAGCAGTGGCGAATCCGACTGCTGAGCTCGGCTCACTCGTCACCACCCGCTGCAAACAAGCGGGCTTCTCCCCGGGGCCTAGGGACGTCTGGAAGGTGAGGACCAACGACTACCAGCTGTCGATCCAGCTGAGGGTTAAGAACGAACGCCTGGCACCACTGTTACGTCTCTCCGGCCATGAGGGGCTGTTCATGACAGCCGTGTCCCACGTACCGTATCAGCCGGACCTCTACGCAGTGGTGTGGCTTGACCGGGCCCTCACAATGGACCACGCGTGGGAGTTCTGCAACTCCCATGAGGAAACCACCTTGGGACTGGTGATCGGCAGCGGGGGGGGCCTCGGCATCCGCCTCACCAACAACTACGCGACAGCGGAGGCGGTCAACGACATTGGGGTGAACAATGTGACGCCGTTGATGGACCCTCGGGCGATGAAGTACACCGTCCTCGGAGCGCGCCAGTACGAGCTGAGGGAGGACATCGTCAAAACCCTCCAGGCTTCGGGATTCGACTGCAAGTGTGTCTCCTCATACAAAAAGAAACGCCAGCATGTGATCATCGTGTGCGCACAGGAACGACCCCAGTTCACGAAGATAGCGCGAGGGGACTATCACGAACCCCTGCTCATTCGCGAGACGGTCCCGGAGGACCGGCCCACACGCAAGATGAGGCAGTTCAAGGGAGCCATCCACATCCCGAATGCGCAGGACGGTAAATCCCACGACTACTCCCGCCCTCAATTCACCGGGGCGGCCTCGTCACCTAAGCGCGACTGACTCCCCCACACCAACAGCACGAAGCGTTTTCCGGAATCACTCGCCGCCTACAACTACGAGCAGCTTCCTCGCGAGTGCATCGAAACGCGCCCTGGTCCCCGCCACTTCCCAAACCGTACCTCCTCCTCCTCCTCCTCATCATCATCATCATCATCATCATCCTTGGCATCGTTTTCTCCTCGCCCCGTTTTCCCCCCGTCACTCTCAGACACATCTTCTTCTACCTCTGCTTCTTCTTCTTCCTCTTCAACGGATAGATCCTCCTCCTCGCGTACGTGCTGCTCCGCTGCTGAGAACACCCTCACGCTAACCACCATCAACTGCACATCCCTGCAGAACTACGCACATATCATACGCGACCTGAAGTGCGATATAGTGTGTCTACAAGAGACAAAGTTGACCGAGTCCAAGATCTTGGAGATGAACGACTTCTTCACCACAGTCTGGTCTCCAGAATGGGGCCCCCCCATGGATGGCACACTCGTCCATGGCCTCCGCAGTCCACACATTGGGGAACGTGGGGGAGTGGCCACCATGCTGAAGAGACCGGGCATCATGTTCCTGGACACCGAACTGACGTCTTCTCTGAAGCCCGAGCTGAGGAAACGTGTGGTGCACACGCGCGTAGCGCTTGGTTCCGGCCGTCTGTTCCTGCATGTGGTGAATGTGTACGCCCCGTCAGGTGACACGCCAAGAGCTACAGTTGCTGCACGCGAAGAACTCCTCCACACAGTGCTTGTGAAGTTTCGAGAAACCCTGGGTAACGTTCCGTTGATTGTGTGCGGCGACCTCAACACTGATGTGGAAAGATCACCAACATTGCGGAAAGCACTCGCCAAGGACTGGTGCGACGTCGCGCTCCTGGGCAGCACTGGGGATGACGGCAAGCCCCCTGCCACGTTCACCCGCAAAGACTCAGCAGGGACCCGTATCGATTACATCTTGCTGAACAGCGTCGCTGCACATGCCGTCCATAGCTGTTGGACACATCGTATCAACTGCATCCCCAGCCACAAGTCCGTCAACGTGCGACTCTGCCTCTCTGTGTTTACAGAGTCGACACTTCGGTATACCATCCCCAAACAGATGCCGGAACTTGGGACGGTGGCGAATGCTGAGACAGTCGGCAAGAACCTTCTACAACAACACAACTGTGCCGCTACACTTGCGTCCGGTGACATTGACGATGCGTGGGAAGCGATCGCGCTGGCTGGGGAAGAGTTTCTCCTGCTCGCGGCAAAGGCAGCTGGTGACACGCTCTCCAAAGGGTTCTGCGGCCGCTCCAAGATCCCCCATCCTGTGCTGAAACCGGTGTGTGCACCTACGCGACCGGCGTCTGTTGGTGGGTCCTCCCCCCGACAGGACCAACTTGCCAAATTTGAGTATAAGCTCACGGACCTCATTGCGAAGACAGAATCTTGTCCTGGTGGGGTGATGGAGAATCCTGTGCGTAACGCCTGGGGTAAAGTGTTCCGCACCGCAGTCACGCTCAAGTTGCTGAGGTCCGAGGAGACGACAGTCCCACCCGCGCTCGAAAAGCAGCTACAGATCCTTAACTCTCTGTTGAACAAGTCCAAGGCGCTTATGAACCTCGAGATACGCAATACCCGGCTACAACGCGAGAAGCAGTACACCACCAAGCTGAAGGTGGATTTTAGCAGCGAGCGACGGAAACTCACAGCGTGGTGCATGGGGAAACAGGGTGTTCCTATTTCCGCCCTTCGGGGAGAGGACGGTGTGCTTACGGCCAATCACAGGGAGATGGACAAACTACTGCGTGATGAGTGGAAGTCAGTGTTCAACCTATACGACCACGACCATCCCGAGCCAACTCTCGCCTCTTTCGAGCAACGTTTCGGCAGCTTCGTCGCAAATTCCCCGATGTCCCTAGACCCACTAAGTGGTGCTGACTTGCGTAGAACGCTCGACAGGAAAGGTAAGCGCACGGACGCCTGCGGAACTGATGGCTGGCGCTCATTGGAACTTCATGCGATGCCCCTATGCATACTGGAAGGTTTTGCTCGAGTGTTCAACACGATAGAAACGAACGGTGTGTGGCCACAAGCCTTGTTGACCGCCCTGGTGACGCTCCTTCCCAAAGGCGAAGACCAGTCCCCCTTGAAGCTACGTCCTGTGACTGTGACCAGTGCGGTATACCGGTTATGGGCCTGCGCACGCCTGCAGGCAGTTCAACAATGGCAGGAACAATGGGCACACCCGTCGCAACATGGCTTCCGCCCAAAGCACAGCACGAACGATGTCCTGTATGACGTCTTCACACAGATGGAGGACGCTCTGCTCGGTGGCGAACCGCTACACGGACTGGCACTAGACTTTGCGAAATGCTTCGATCGCGTACCGCAAGGCCTCACCTTAGATCTTGTTGAAAAGATGGGGCTTCACCCCAGGATCATGACACCTATACGAGCGATGTACGCCACGTTGAGACGGCGGTTCAAGCTGCCCTCCGGCGTAGGAGAGGCGTACTCCGTGACGAATGGGATCCTGCAGGGGTGCCCACTCTCTGTGGTGCTCATCAACGCCTTGATGTCGGTCCTGACGCACTGCATCACGGCGGAGGTACCTGAGGCGTTTGTACGGTCGTTTGCTGACGACGCATACCTTCTGTCTCGCCATAGCGAAGCTTCGGTGGGGGCGTGTCTGTTGCGAGTGGAGGACTTCTGCCGCCTCACAGGCATGCGCCTCAACATGGCGAAGACCTTTGCCTTCTCATCGCTGAAGAACCACAAATGCACGCTGAAGTCTGAGGACAATCATGTGTTCCAGACAACTAAGTCGCTTCGCTCACTTGGCGTGATGATGTACAGCTCCCTACGGAGCAAGGGGCGCTACAACGCTACGGTATACCAGTCAGCCATTAGGGCGCTCTCATGTTTGGGTGCGACACAGCTCTCCTTCTCCCAGAAGGTGTCTATCGCCACTTCTGCCATCCTCCCTTCAGTGTTATATGAGTCCGCCTTCAACATGCCCCCTCAGTCAGTGATGAATGAATTATCGACGGCGGTGGCGATGTGCTGCTGGGGCCCCACCTACCTTACTCGTTCAGTGGATGCACTGCTCACACTCTGCCTGAAGGCGCACGTAGCACACCCCCTCTCGAGTGCAATATGCAGGACGTTCAGAGCTTACGCCGCCAGTGTGGAACGCAATGACGCCATACGCCAGAGGTGCATGAGCATCAGAGAGAGGTACGAGACCCTGGCAACCCGGGGTACACCTATGCATGCAGTTGGTCCAGTGGGGTCTGTCCTCGCCGCCTCCCGCAGATGTGACGTGAGTTGGGACCCTGAGATGAGGGCAGTGACGTCTACGTCTGCAACCGCGAAGACTATCCCCATCATCGGGACAGACAAAGCCAAGAGGGCCCATGAAGTGCGAGCTCTGGCGCGTACGGCGGTCTGGGATGATCTGCAGAGTAAACGCCCTACGTACGACGGCATAAGCGACGGCATTGACACCCGCGCCACCAATGCCCTGTGGCACACCCTACAGTACCACGACCCCCTCAAGGCTTTCCGGATGCGACGTGTTCTGTGTGGCGGAGTCCTCTTCTGCCATCCAGCAGGGCTCAAGCGCAGTGGCTTACCCGAGGCAGACTTCAGCGATAAATGCCCCTTGTGCCTCATCCAGGTTACATGCCACACACGCCACCTACTGTGGCACTGCAGCATTGTCCACACAGCGGCGTTCACTGCCTTACATGCGTCGGCCATCAGCCTCTATGGCAAGGGGCTGCCCACCTGCTTTGTGCTGCACGGCATTGTGCCCTCCAATGTGAACAAGGTGGCGGTGAAGGCGGTACAGTCTCTTCTCCTCGATGCCGTCACCACGATCGACACGACCCTCTCAAATCCAACGGATGTGGCCCCGGCTGTACATCCTTGGAATCTCACATTTGCTGCCTCTAAACGCGATACCCCCTTCCGCACTTACCTGACCAAGCTACGGCCTAGTTTTTCCTCCAGCTATAGGGAGGCGTTCACTTTGAAAGCTTTCCTGTGGTGGGTGATTACGCTCGAGTGGAGCAAAGAACCCCGCGACGTGTCGTGTGTCGAGCTCGCGGTCGACTTCGAATTGCGCACAAGGGTCTTCCTCGCCAAACAGACCTCTAATATCCGTGAACGTGGGCGGGTCATGCAAAGGCTCATCGTCAAGGCTAACATGCGAGCTTTAACAGCGAATCTCCGCCGCGCCCCATTCCCTGGTGTGAAGAGGGATCGTGTGCACTCCCTCCGTTCCGTCGGCGCCCCGGCGCTCATCGGATTCAGCAGACGCCCAGTGTTGTGTGCCAAAACACGTGCTTTTCTTGAATCTTTAAATCATGCTGTCCCCCCTTCCCGATCAGGGTGGGGTAATGACTGTATACCTGCTTACAGCTTCCCTGTAAACCACACCCATGCACATCACTCCGGGGTTCGATAACCCGCGGAGTGTCAGTGCCTGCGTCCCAGAGGCGTTTGCACTATCAACTTCACTTTTTCTTTGTTCTTTATTTACTAACCATCCTGTCCTGAAGTTTTCTTCTTCTTCTTTTTTTTTGTTTTGTTTTGCGATATTCTTGTTCTTGTTGTTTGCTGCATTTCCCTCTTCTTCCTCTCTCTCCTCTCTTTCTCTCTTCCTCTCTTTCTCTCTTCCTCTCTTTCTCTCTTTCTCTCTTTCTCTTTCTCTCTTTCCTCTCTTTCTCTCTATACCTGTCTTCTCTACTTTCTCTCTTTCTCTCTTTCTCTCTCTTTCTCTCTTCTCTCTTTCTCTCTCTTTCTCTCTTCCTCTCTTTCTCTCTTTCTCTCTTTCTCTCTCTCTTCTTCTCTCTTTCTCTCTTTCTCTCTATCTCATCTTGTCTCTCTTTCTCTCTTTCTCT